>CM060707.1:35287725-36617100 GCA_030686995.1 Artemisia argyi | reverse complement strand
TGCAAGTGTCATTGCTTTCAACTGTTTCTTTTTGCCAGGCCTGACTATGGTTAATGGACACGGTGGGGTGGAATAACATCACCAACTACGGTATGACTTGACTTAATTTCATACTATACGTTACATAATCACAGAATCTAGTGGGTGATGCAACTTGCCGATATATAAGTATATAACTACATATATAATATATAAATAATTAAATATGCATTACTGGGTTCAGGGGCGGAACTAGGAGCCAAGTTTAGGGGTAGCGAAATACAAAAATTTGTTTAGGGGTAGCGAAAATTTGCTTCAGGGGTCGCGAAATCGCCAAAAAATGGCAAAAAATCGCCAAAAATCGCTAAAATTACACTACCGGGTAAAAGTTCAGGGGTAGCGACCGCTACCCCTGGCTTCTACATACATCCGCCCCTGACTGGGTTGTCATTGATAAAGTCATGCATATTTTTCCTTGAAAAACAGTTAAGCACCTTAATTAATTAATCACCATAAAATTTTGAGAAATTACATGGATGGTTCCTGCTGTTAATATTATAGTTTAGTTAGTCTCTTAACTTATAAAAAGTTACTACACGCCTAAGATGCTTTGAAGCTGCCTTGCTCACGTCAGCATGGTTATGTGGAGAAGTCCGCATTGCAAGGTTTTCAATGAATTCTCTATCAAGTATCAAGGCTTTCATGGAGATTCAACATTTAGGCCTCTTGGATTTTAATTTTTTTTTTGGGAAACCGTGGTTTCCGACCTTTTGACCGACTAATCCACAAGGTTTGAACCAAGCTTAGATTTTGTTTTTTTTTTTTTTTTTTTAATCGAATGTTTGGTTTGATATCATACAACTTCTTGTATAAATCCAAATCATTTATAACTGCTTTTTATTGTTTTTGCTTGTTAAATGTCAACATTCGTTGTTTAAAGAAAAAAAGTACTAAGCACGTGCGTCACACACACACACAATACTAATGATAATTATTATTGAAATGAAAGTAGAAATTTTCTCATTAACAGAACGAAACCCTTAAATCATCACTGACAATGACATTCAAACTAAATTTACTTTAATTCTAGTTGTAACGCTCTAAATGTTGATCCATTCAACCAATTTTTTTTAACATACAAGGACTAATGCTACAGTTTTGCTATGGTTGACTTGAATACTTTATGACCAAGTACGTAGAATACATAACGAAGGTAAACAGTTCCATTATTCTTAATCTTTTTCTCTTTTCACCATCACCAGTTGTCTCCTTATTTCCTACTCTTCATATGGTCTTTCTTGTTCTTGTTCTTCAAAAAAATTATCATGCTGCTCACCAAATGCCTCTTGTTCCATACTTCTCTCAATCTCTGTGTCCTGGTTATACTTATACTCCTCTTTCCTCCTAAATATACAGATGCAACTTGCAACCCCCTTGATAAAGAATCTCTCTTGCCGTTAGTCACCCACTTTCCCAGTCTAAATTGGTCAGTTGCCGTTGATTGTTGCTCATGGGTTGGTATCTCATGTAATAAAGAGAGTCAGGTCATGGAGTTATCCATACCCAACAGAGGCCTTAGTGGAGCATTTCCTTCTTCACTTCAAAATCTCACATCTATCTCTCTACTCAACCTGTCCTACAATTTCCTTTCTGGTCCTCTCTCCAATGAATTTTTCTCCTCTTTCGACAGCCTCAAGATCATTGACTTGAGCTACAACAGATTTTTTGTGAATTTACCTAACAATTTGCCTGCTAGCCTCCAGTCACTCAATTTCTCTAGCAACCGTTTTGACGGGACAATACAAACTACCTTTCTCAACTCCCCTCTAACCTTGATCGAGCTCGATATTAGCAATAACAGCTTCATAGGCTCCATTCCTCCATCCATATGCACCAGTTCACCTTCTTTAGTCACCCTTGATTTTTCTTTCAACGACTTTTCTCAAGATATCCCACCAGGGTTTGGTAATTGTTCTAACCTCCGCATTTTGAGTTTGGGTTTTAACAGTCTCACAGGAAGGATCCCCATTGATATTGATGGTGCTCGATCACTGCAACAGTTATCCTTACCTGGAAACTACCTTACGGGGAAGATTGGTGAAAGCATTACCAACCTCACAACCCTCACTAGTCTTGCCTTGTTTGGTAACTTCTTTTCTGGTTCTATCCCTGTCAACATCGGAAAGCTGTCATTCTTGGAGAGATTAGAACTTCACAGTAATTTTCTGAATGGGACCATTCCCCTATCATTGATTAATTCTACAAAGCTTCAACTGCTAAACTTGAGGGATAACTCTCTAGTGGGAATGCTTACAGGTTTTGACTTCTCCAATTTCAGTCAGCTAAGTATAGTTGACCTTGGTGAAAATCAATTCAACGGGGTGCTGCCAAAAACACTGTTCAAATGCAAATCACTGACCGCTATTCGTCTATCAAGGAATAACCTAGAAGGCGAATTCTTGACTGATGTAGTTGACTTGTCATCTCTTGTGAACCAAGATAATCTCGACATAGCTTTCAAAAGAAACATGAAGGACCAAACGTGTTCGTTATAAAGTAAATAACCGAATAGCGGTTAAGTTAGTTAAGTTAGTTAATTTCAGAAGTTAGTTAATAACCGAAAAGGTGTGTTGTTTGGTTTGTACCTGTTCGAATGAAACAGAACCAACACAACCTTCTATTGAAACGTTGCAATGGTTCGAACACAACCATTCGCTTAGTATAAGTACTTATGAATTTGTAACATTACATTGGTTAGACAAATATAAGTTATCTTTTGTTATTGTTAGTTTGCAAATCAGTATTTGTTTCACCAACATCGATCCACATATACACACGAATTGGGACAACATTTGGCATCAAGAGCCTTGTTGGATATCTCGTTACAACCAGAAAACAAACCCAGAAATCCAGAATCTAGTGTATTGAGTTACAGAAACCAGAATCGAAACCCAGAAACCCACGACCAGAAATAACGCAAACCTTGATCCTTGTTACATTAGAAAGGTTGCATAGATAACTTAGGGACATAAGAAAAACGTATACATTTTCTTTGTGTCGAAATTTGCAAACGAAAAAGGTTACCATTCAGAAACTTTTGGTACTTTGGTTTGTTGTGATTCGTACGCCACAGCAAAACCAGAAACTTGGAAGATCTTCTTGTTAAGTTAACAACAAGAAACGTACTTGTGTGTTCTCTACTACAACACAACAAGAGAAGATTAGACGTCTAGAAAGATCGTGTACAAACGTGGTACGCAAGAAAGAAGAAGCGCGCAGCAGAAGCAGAAACAGAAAAGAAAAACAAATTGGCATTGCTTGGATTTAGAGATAGATACCGGTACATACAAACATATATACGAAGAGTAGGCACGGTGGCAATACAAGAAGCAACAACAAGTTTGAAGAAAACTGAAGCGAATTGATCACTCACTTCATAGAAGAAAAATACCGACTAGGTATTAAGCGTTGTTGATAAACGGTGTGGACAAGAATTTAAAGAACGAGAAGGAGTATTGTGAGAGCAACGGTTGCACAAGAAGCAAGCAATAGCAGGAACGACAAACAAATACATTTGTTTAGACGTTGATTTGTGATTTTGGTACTACGAGTACTAAAAGAAGAAGGAAAGCAAAACATTTGCTACGGTATTATTTTTTACCGAAAGGAGACTTGGATTAAGAGAAACAACGACAACAAATTCTGAAGGTTGATCGTGGCCAGAAATTCAATTCGAGTAGGAATTTTTGGAGTAAGCCTATACATAACAAGGGTACGAGGCAAAGTAGTAGGAGCCAAGTCAAGAAGAAAAGGAACAACGTGGAAATTTGGTTAATAAAACTCGACAACCAGATTTTGAAAGGAGACGAGGAAAGATTAGTACGTGGTTGATATATCTCTTTGTATCAACACACAAGTGGGAACGCAAAACATACGAGGTCACGTTATCATTATTGGATTTCATTTATACGTTTATAGTATAGATAGTCATTTATTAGGAAATCCCGAGAACTATATTTGATCCCCGTATTACTAGGATTCCCGGATAACTATTTCTATTCCCCGTAGTAGTAAGGTTATACCATACTAGTTAGATTTCCCATATAAGTCAAAAGTGAAGATCATAAACACATCTAGAATGTCGGGTGGAGATGACACTAACGTCAATAGCACTGTAGTTAAACCCATTACACCGCTTACACAATATCAATGTCCTAAACTCAAAACCACAAACTACACTGTTTGGGCTATTCAAATTAAGGTCATATTAGAAGCACATGGTTTATGGGAGACTATAGAACCCAAAGAAAACACTCAAGCCGATGATAAGAAGGATAAGGCAACTATTGCCCTCCTATATCAAGCATTAACCGAGGATGTGATATTACAAGTAGCAAGTTGTAAAACTGCTAGAGAATTATGGGAATCATTGAAAAAGAGACACGTTGGAGAAGAAAGAGTGCAACAAGCACGATTACAATCCTTAATGATAGGATTTAATGCCCTTCAAATGAAGGATGAGGAGACGGTGGATGCATTTACAGATAAACTAAATGGTTATGCCACGAAGGCAAAAGAATTAGGAAAAACCTTGGATGAATCACTTTTAGTACGAAAACTATTAGACTCCACACCAGATAGGTTCATTCAGATAGTAGCATCCATAGAACAGACAAGTGATCTAGATGATATCACCCTAGATGAGATCACTGGAAAATTAAAGGCATTCGAGGAAAGGATAAAACTCCGAAAGGGAGGACAAGCAGAAAGCCAGGATAACCTATTATTCGCACAAGGCGAACACTCTAGACATAAGAAACGTTTCAACAAGTATAAGGGTAGATCAAACCACTCAAAAGGAAACTGGCAGAATAAAGGAAATAGAGACAACTCGAATGGAGAAAACCCAACTCACAATGATAAGTATAATAGAAATAGAGGTGAGTGGAAGAAGAAGATTAAATGTTTCAATTGCGGGAAACATGGACACTTTCAGAAAGAATGTAGAAGTAAACCAACAACTCAAGAACAATCAAACCTTATCTATGAAGATGATGAACCATCACTGTTAATGATTACACATGAAGAAGTATTGTTAAATGAAGGACAAATACAACCCGGAAAGTATGCTACAACAGATGATAGCATATGGTATTTAGATAATGGTGCAAGCAACCATATGACGGGAACAAAGAGTCATTTTAAAGATATAGACGAAAGTATCACTGGACGCGTTCGTTTTAGAGATGGATCATATGTAGAGATAAAGGGTAGAGGTTCAATAATATTAGGATGTAGAAACAAGGAGCAGAAGGTGATAACAGATGTTTACTACATACCAAACCTCAAGAGCAACATACTTAGTCTAGGACAACTTACTGAAATAGGTTGTAAGATTATAATGGACGGAAACAAGCTGACTTTGTATGATAAGAAGAAGAAGTTGTTGATGAAGGTAGAAAGGTCGAAAAATAGACTTTACAGTATTAGATTACAGATAGAAGCACCTATATGCCTCTTAGCAAATGTGAATAATCAAGCATGGTTATGGCACGCTAGATTAGGTCATCTGAACTTTGACGATATTAGCAAGATGACAAGAAAGGGTCTAGTAGAAGGAATACCAAGAATAAACCATACCGGACAAGTATGTGATGCATGTTTACTAGGAAAACATAGCAGAACACCATTTCCCAATCAAGCTAAATTCAGATCCAAGAACCCACTAGATTTAGTTTATGGAGATCTTTGTGGTCCCATAAGTCCAACAACACATTCCGGAAAGCAACTCATCTTCTTACTAGTAGATGATTGTACACGTTACATGTGGGCTTATTTTCTAACAACTAAGGATCAAGCCTTCAATATATTTAAGGAATTTAGACAGAAGGTTGAAATGGAGTTAAGATTGAAGTTAAGAATGCTAAGAACAGATAGAGGTGGAGAATTCACATCACATGAATTCGATAAGTACTGTAAAGAGAATGGAATAGCAAGACAGTTAACAGCACCATACTCACCGCAACAGAATGGAGTAGTTGAAAGAAAGAATAGAACGGTGTTATCAACTACCAGGAGTATGATGAAAGCGATGAAGTTACCCTTAACTTTTTGGGCGGAAGCAGTAAAACATGCCATTTATATTCTAAATAGGGTACCTACACGAGCACTAGAAGATAAAACACCATATGAAGCACTCTACAAGAGAAAACCAAACCTAGAAAACCTTAGAATATTCGGATGCACAGCTTATGCTAAGATAACCATACCTCACTTGAAGAAGTTAGATGATAGAAGCATACCGATGGTTTATTTAGGAGTAGAGGAAGGATCAAAAGCTTGTAGGCTATATGATCCAGTAAGAAAGAAGAAACATATTAGTAGGGACGTAAAGTTTATGGAAACGAAACCGTGGAATTGGGATAAGAATGGAGATGATACGGATACACAAGACACATTTTGGACTAGTTTTGTGGTAGACGAAGTTGATAATGGAAATCCTACACCAATCAACATAGAAGACATAGATAACACGTATCATGAAGAAGATCAAATACTGGATCCAATACCAGATCCAATACCTGATCCAGCATCACCAATTACACCACCAACATACAATTACGAACCCAACTCAGAAAGTGAAAGACAAACTACTATTAGTTCATTTGGAAGCTCATTAGGAAGCTCAGAAAGATATGATCACAGACCAGTACGAGGGTTAAAAGACATCACTGAAATCTATCAACATGCACAACAAGTAGAAACCCCAAGCTTATTTTTCATTGAAGAAGAACCCCGTAACTACAAGGAAGCATCAAAAGACGAGAAATGGATTAAGGCCATGAAAGTTGAATTAGATTCAATCAACAAGAATCACACATGGACTCTTACAAATTTGCCAGAAAATCAGAAGGCAATAGGACTCAAATGGGTTTACAAAACCAAGAGAGATGCACACGGAAAGATCATTATTTATAAAGCCAGATTAGTAGCAAAAGGTTATGTACAAGAACAAGGAATAGACTTTGATGAAGTATTCGCACCAGTTGCTAGGATTGAGACAGTTCGTTTAATATTAGCACTAGCAGCATATCATGGATGGCAAGTACATCACTTAGATGTAAAATCAGCATTTTTACATGGAGAATTAAAGGAAGAAGTCTATGTTACACAACCTGAAGGCTTTATTCAGCAAGGAAACCAAGGAAAAGTATACAAGCTAACAAAAGCTTTGTATGGCTTAAGACAAGCACCAAGAGCTTGGAATGTAAAGCTTGATCAAACCTTGAAGTCATTAGATTTTAAGAAATGTAATCTAGAACAAGCAGTCTACACGAAGAGAAGCAAGAATTCAACACTTATCGTTGGAGTATATGTAGATGATTTAATAATCACGGGCACTCCAAAGAAAGAGATAGACTTGTTCAAATCCCAGATGGAAGATAAATTTGAAATGAGCGACTTAGGATTGCTAGCATATTACCTTGGGATAGAAGTTACACAGACAGGAGGAGAGATTACAATCAAGCAAACCGGATACATTAACAAGATCCTAAAAGAAACAAGTACGGCGGATAGCAATGATACGAAGATACCATTGGATCCCGGCACTAAGTTGGTCAAGGCGGAAGATGGAGAACCAGTTGACGCAACTTATTACCGAAGTTTAATTGGAAGTCTAAGATACTTATTACATACAATACCGGATCTTAGTTACTCAGTCGGACTACTCAGCAGATTTATGCAAGACCCAAAGGATCATCACCTGAAGGCAGTGAAACAAGTAATCCGATATGTGAAAGGAACAAAAGAACATGGAATCATATACAAGAAGGAAGGCGGCTGCAAGATAACAGGTTATAGTGACAGTAGTTATGGAATCAATACCGATCAAGGAAAAGGAACTACTAGAGTCGTATTTTACTTTGGAGAGTCACCTATTACCTGGTGTACTCAGAAGCAACCGACAGTGGCGCTATCATCATGTGAATCAGAATTCATGGCGGCTACTGCAGCAGCATGTCAAGCCTTATGGTTAAAACGTTTACTTAGTGAACTGACTGGAATTGAAGAAAAGAGGATAACGCTCAGAGTTGACAACGTATCAACAATAGCACTCGTAAAGAACCCAGTATTTCATGGAAGGAGTAAACATATAGACATTCGCTATCATTTCATTCGGGAATGCGTAGAGAATGGACATATAAATGTAGAACACGTCACTGGAGAACTACAAAGAGCAGACATCTTAACAAAAGCTTTACCAAGACTCAAGTTTGCAACTATGAGACAAATGCTCGGAGTTCAAGACCTTGGACAAAGCAATGATCAAGATTAAGGAGGAGAATGTGAACCAAGATAATCTCGACATAGCTTTCAAAAGAAACATGAAGGACCAAACGTGTTCGTTATAAAGTAAATAACCGAATAGCGGTTAAGTTAGTTAAGTTAGTTAATTTCAGAAGTTAGTTAATAACCGAAAAGGTGTGTTGTTTGGTTTGTACCTGTTCGAATGAAACAGAACCAACACAACCTTCTATTGAAACGTTGCAATGGTTCGAACACAACCATTCGCTTAGTATAAGTACTTATGAATTTGTAACATTACATTGGTTAGACAAATATAAGTTATCTTTTGTTATTGTTAGTTTGCAAATCAGTATTTGTTTCACCAACATCGATCCACATATACACACGAATTGGGACAACATCTCTCTCGTTCCTCTCGATTGCAAACAATAACCTCAAGAATATCACGAAAGTATTTAATATTCTGAGCAATTATACGAAACTCACAACTCTGATCCTCGCCAGGAACTTCTTCAATTAAACCCTTCCAGATGAAGGAAGTTTTGGGTTTCTTGATCTTATAGTTTTGGGGCTAGGAAGTTGCAAATTGTTTGGTAAAATTCCAGCTTGGTGGAGATCGCTTACAAATCTTCAGCTAATCGACCTCTCTCAAAACTATATCAGTGGCACAATTCCAGGGTGGCTACAGACACTTCCAAAGCTTTTTTATCTTGATTTATCTAATAATACTCTTACTGGAGGCTTCCCCATAGAGCTTACTAGACTTCCAGCCCTTGCATCAAAACAAGTCTTGGATCATGACTTGGAACTTCCGGTATTTGCAGTACAAAAGGCTTCAGATTTGCAGTACAATCAAATGGTCTCAGTGCCACCAGCACTGTACCTAGCTAGCAATCACCTGAGCGGTGACATCCCTGTTGAGATAGGTAATCTGCAGTTGATTCACATTCTTGATCTCAGCCAAAACATGTTCTCTGGAAGCATTCCAAGTACGATATCAAATCTTAAAGAGTTGGAAATTTTGGACCTCTCTCATAATCATCTATCCGGTCAAATCCCTGCATCCCTTAAAAGCTTGTTTTTCATGTCTTATTTCAACATTGCATACAACAATTTACAAGGCCGCATACCGACCGGGGACCAATTTGACACCTTCTTAAACCAGAGCTATGAAGGCAATCCAGGGTTGTGCGCCCCCCCCCCCCCCCCCCCCCCCCCTCGCAATTCCCTTGCGGCAATCAATCGCCCACAAAAGATTCTTCTTTAAGACATAAGAAAGGCCCAAACAAGAAAATGATCATTGGACTTATCCTTGCTATTTGTTTTGGACAGGGATTACTCTCACATGTCTAGCATTTTGGATATTGTCTATAAGAAGGAATCTACCTAGAGGTAGTGCAGAAATCCATCATATAGACATGGTATCTTTCAATCCTATGTCAGCTGTAGAGGTTCCTAAGGATACTGGGGGAGTCATCGTGTTCCCGAACAATGCAAGAAACATCAAGAATTAACCTCACCATAAATGATCTCTATAGAGCAACCGATAATTTCAGTGAAGCAAACATCATTGGTTGTGGGGGCCTTGGCATGGTCTATAGAGCAACTTTGGCAAGCGGAACAAAACTTGCTGTTAAGAAGCTTTCAGGAGATATGGGACTCATTGCAAAAGAGTTTAAAGCTGAAGTGGAGGCATTATCGACAACACAACACAAGAATTTGGTCTCTTTACGAGGTTACTGTGTAGAATTATAAAATTCAGATATGTGCAGAAATGTTTCTGCCTCAGTGATCGAATAAAACATGAATAAGTATTCATGTATCATAGGTTCTATTTTCACAGGTTATATATGTTTCATATGTAGAATGATAGAATGTAGTAGGAAACAAAGAAAGATTGGGTTGAACCCATAATAAGATGATATTATAAAATGAATTGGGTTACTTTACAAGTGCTGAGATCTAATCTATTTATAATAAACTAAAAGGTATGTTTGAAGGGATGTGATGGTTCATATTAGACCAAAAGACACACCTCTTCATACAACCGATTCTATAATCTAATCTATCCATAATAACTGTCATAATGACAGGTCATCTATCCTTGTACTTCAACCTTATTGGTCGAAATATGTCTGCATAGATACATAATAATAATTATTGCTGTAAAGTGAATTTTAAGAACAACTTTGATCTTAAGTTGTCCAACATACTGTGTAGGCAATCAGTGTCAGCTTCTGATATATTCGTATATGGAAAATGGAAGCTTAGAGTATTGGCTTCATGAGAAGACTGACGAACCATCCACACTTGATTTGCCAACCAGGTTGAAGATCGCTCAGGGAGCAAGTTGTGGGCTAGCTTATTTGCACCAGGTATATATCGTGCATCGTGATATAAAGTCAAGCAACATTCTTCTTGATGACGAATTTGAAGCATATATGGCAGATTTTGGATTCTCTAGAATGATTCAACCATATAATACACATGTCACCACTGAGTTGGTGGGAACCTTGGGCTATATTCCACCAGAATACAGTCAAGCATGGATAGCCACCTTTAGAGGGGACATATACAGTTTTGGGGTTGTCATGCTTGAGCTACTTTCAGGAAGGAGGCCCATGGAGATATTCAGGCCAAAGGAGTCTAGAGAATTGGTTGTGTGGGTGCAGCAACTGAGAATAGAAGGGAAACAAAAGGAAGTATTTGATCCGGTCCTAACAGGCAAGGGCTTTGAAGTAGAGATGCTGCAGGTTCTTGATGTCGCCTGCAAGTGTGTGAATGAAAATCCCTTAAAGCGGCACAAAATTAACGAAGTGGTTGACTGGCTTCATACTGTTGGGTCAAACCATCCGAACCCAATATAGAAGAGTTATCAATGTACCTGTACCACGTTTTTTTTCTACATCTTCTTGTCCTATTTTTATTGTGTGGTTCCATATGCAGACGTTATTTTAACATGAAATTTGTGCATCAATGTATAAAGAGACACATCTCATTGTCATATATTTGAAACTTTTTCAGTTATGGCTAGTAAATAGATACTCGAACCATCCTATTCATACTCATGATTTGAGTATGCAACCTTTAAATTTGCTAGTACACTACTCTGGGCTAAAGGGGGTTATAAGAGGATCATAAGTTGAGGCCACTCAAGGCGTATTGAGATGGAATCACACATCTGCTGGGTATGCTTGCATTCCGAAACCCTGGCAAGAATGTCATGTTCTTCAGCCAGAGTGAAAATGGCCTTAATAACCATAGAGGTTATGTAATTGATTAGTCATGCTCATTGGCGAACCGGCCAGTAAACTCAAATTGTTAATCATATTTCTAGGGTGTGTTGCTCCACATGTTGGATACTTGGTAAAACCAAAAACAATGTAGTATGCACCAAATATTACTCTTCCACAATTACCCTAAGGTGGCCTGTAAATCTGTGATACATCTAACTAGGTTTAGTCAATGTTCATAGTGAAGAGACACACATTGTTGCTTTTCATCAGATGAAAAAGAAATGATACACTAAGAAATACATAGATTTATGATCAATACCGTATTTAGCAAGAAACAACCTCTATATGTATAATCATCATTAGCTACTACATACAGTCAATAGAATTTATGTGACAAAGGGCTAAAACGGATATACCGATGGGTAGCCTTTTGTACAACAGCATAGTAAAATTCCATGATAGTAAGGTCAGTGATGCCTTTAATTGGGCCTTAAGTCCTTAACTATCAATCTAATCCTGGTGATTTACTTCTGTCCCCCAGACCTATAATTTCTTGTTCTTGACTACCTTTAAGGTTATAGATTAATTACATGCCAAGGGTCAATATGATGTGCTGTTCGTATGAGCATTAATAGCTGTTTCAAACACAATAATTGTGCATCCACCCTTAAAAGAAGTAACTAATTGATTAAATTACATTACTGTTCTTAACCTAGTCACGGTCTAAAAAATCCCACATAACCGGTCAAATATCAATAAATAAAGTTGTAAGTACTTCTTTATGCACATTGTTCCCACATATATATAACTTACAAATAAGAAATATCATGCTAATTACTAAATCAAACTAAATGCGCGCTACTAAACGCTACCGTCACAAACGACTCATCTTTGCCTACCACCCTAGACACTTTTTTCGCAACCTCGACTCTCTTGATCTATATATCTGAAACTATACATAACGAATGACAAGAAAAACCATATATTCAATAATCAAAATCATACCCAACATAAAACCAACACCAGTTACTTAAAATGAACACAAACCCATCATCAAAATACAATCTTTAAAACATTAAACCCAGAAAAAGATCATAAAATTGAATACACTCACTGTAATCAAACCAGGGGGTGAAGGTGCTACATTGACATTAAGCAAGGGTCGAAAATGTAAAGTTTATGGAAATTTGGGAGTTTGGTGTCGCCGGTGGAATCTGGAATGACATAGTTTTTGCGTTTTTTGTGAAGGCATAAATGGTCCTTTAAGTAGTTGTGAACTTGATGATGAGTATTTTTCATAGTTCTTGTACTTTTTTTTATTTTTTCGTTTGGAATAATAATTAAAACTGACTCTAATTAAGAAACATACCAAAACCAAACAACAAGATTACCAAACGAAGCCTAGATTTTAAGTCATTTTATAACAATCTCCGATCGATATGACTTGAATTCCTCCAAATGTTCCAAACCAAATTCAAATTTACAAATGTTAATGATATTAGTCTAATTCAAAACATAGATGTAAATGTGCTGACAATCCAAATGATTGCTTCCCATAAGACGATCCAAAACAAACGTCGACAACTTCAAAACGAATAATCAAAGGGTAATCGAAAAATTCAAAACGCTAACCAAACCAAAACGAAATCGGCACAAACGATCTTCAACAAAGACAATCAAATTTAAGCAACCAACTTCAAAAGCCAAACAAAAGAAGATTCAAATTTTCAATCTTACAAATTCCAACGACTAAACAAATTCCAAACAACCTAATAATAATCAAGTCTTCGAACACCAAATTGATCTACAAATTTCAAATACAAAATTCAAAATCTAATGACCCACTTATTGAATAAGTATTATGTCCAACCTCAAACTTATTATCCAAATATTAACCAAATTCGAGTTGCTAAATAACTTGATGAACAAGCTTTTATAATTTAGACGCCCCAAATATGATACGGATAATAGCTCTAATCACTCATTTATATATGATAAGGATTAAGGTCCAAATTCAAGATCAAATTCAAATACCCAAATAACTGAAACACCCCGATTTTTTTAACTTTAGAGTTTGCAATGGAGAACTTTTATGGATGCTTGGATCCAACACCATGAAGCCAATCAACGACTTCATTAACACTTGGCCTCTTTGAGGGGTTTTCATTCACACACTTGCAGGCGACATCAAGAACCTGCAACATCTCTACTTCAAAGCCCTTGCCAGAAAGGGCTGGATCAAACACTTCATTTTGTTTTCCTTCTATTTTCAGTTGTTGCACCCACATAACCAATTCTCTAGACTCCTCTGGCCTGAATATCTCCACGGGCCTCCTTCCTGAAAGTAGCTCAAGCATGACAACCCCAAAACTATATATGTCCCCTCTAAAGGTGGCTATCCATGCTTGACTGTACTCTGGTGGAATATAACCCAAGGTACCTACCAACTCAGTGGTGACATGTGTACTATATGGTTGAATCATTCTAGAGAATCCAAAATCTGCGATATATGCTTCAAATTTTCTATCGAGAAGAATGTTGCTAGATTTCATGTCACGATGCACGATACATACCTGGTGCAAATAAGCTAGCCCACAACTTGCTCCCTGAGCAATCTTCAATCTGATTGGCCAGTCGAGTGTGGATGCTCCATCAGTCTTCTCATGAAGCCAATATTCTAAGCTTCCATTTTCCATATACGAATATATAAGTAACTGACACCCATCATCGACGCAGTAACCTCGTAATGAGACCAAATTCTTGTGTTGGGCTGTTGATAATGCCTCAACTTCAGCAACGAACTCCTTTGAAATGAGGCCCACGTCTCCCGAAAGCTTCTTAACAGCAAGGTTTTTTCCGTCTGCCAAAGTTGCTCTATAAACCATGCCAAGACCCCCACAACCAATGATGTTTGCTTCACTGAAATTATCGGTTGCTTTCAATATATCATTTATGGTGAGATGCTTGATGTCTCTTGTATTGTCCGGGAACAATATGACTCCACCAGTATTCTTGGGAACCTCTACAGCTGGCGTAGGATTGAAGGATACCGTGTCCATATGATGGATTTCTGTATTACCTCTAGGGGGGATCCGTCTTTTGGACAATATCCAAAATGCTAGACATGTAAAAGCAATGCCAAGTCCAAAACAAATACCTAGGATAAGTCCAATGATCATTTTCTTGTTTGGACCCTTCTTATGTATCGAAGAAGATTTGATTATGGTCGGTTGATTGCTACAAGGTTTTTCCACAGGGGGGTCGCACAATCCTGGGTTTCCTTCATAGGACTGGTTCGGGAAGGTGTCAAATTGGCCCCCAATTGGTATGCGACCTTGTAGATTGTTGTATGCGACATTGAAAGAAGACATGAAGTGCAAGTTTTTAAGGGATGCAGGGATCTCACCAGATAGAATATTATGAGAGAGGTCCAGCTCTTCCAAGTTTGTAAGATTTGATATTGCACCTGGAATTCCGCCAGAGAAATTGTTTTGGCTGAGATCAAGAATGTGAAGCGACTGTAGATTACCAATCTCAACAGGGATGTCACCACTCAGGTGATTGCTTGCTAGGTACAATGATGGTAGAACTATTTCATTGAACTGAAAATATGAATAATTTTGTGGTGCAAATACTGGAAGTTCCAAGTAACTACTGTTTACATGATCCAAGACTTGTTGTGATGAAAGTGCTGGAAGTCTAGTAAGCTCTATGGGGAAGCCTCCAGTAAGAGTATTATTAGATAAGTCGAGATAAAAAAGGCTTGGAAGTGTCTGTAGCCACCCTGGAATCGTGCCACTGATATTATTTTGAGAGAGGTCGATTACCTGAAGATTCTTCAACATTCTCAACCAAGTTGGAATCTGACCAAACAAGTTGCAACCGCCTAACCCCACAATCTTAAGATCAAGAAAACCATTTATTCCTCCATCAGGAAGGGTTTCCTTAAAGAAGTTCTTGGTGAGGAGCACAGTCGTGAGTTTTGTATAACTGCTCAGCATATTGAGTGCACTCGTGATATTCTTGAAAGTGTTGTTAGAAAGTGATAGAAAAGAGAGAGATGGCAGTTCAACTACGTCAGTCAAGAATTGACCTTCTAGCCTATTGCTGGATAGACGAATTGCAGTTAGTGATTTGCAACTAAAAAGGGTTCTAGGCAGCACCCCGTTGAATAAATTTTCACCAAGGTCAATTATGCTTAATCGACTGAAATTAGAGAAATCATAATCTGCAAGCCTACCAACTAACAAGTTGACTCTCAAGTTTAGCAATTGAAGCTTTGTACAATTTATCAATGACACAGGAATTGTCCCATTAAGAATATTAATGTGAAGCTCCAATCTCTCCAGGAATGACAGCTTCCCGATATTTCTAGGGATGGAACCAGAAAACAAATTACCAAACAAGGAAAGACTAGTGAGGTTTGTGAGGTTGGTAATTCTTTCACCAATCTCCCCCATAAGATAGTTTCCAGGTAAGGATAACTGTTGCAGTGATCTAGCACCATCAATATCAATCGGAAGCCTTCCCGTGAGATTGTTAAAACCCGCGCTTAAAATCTGGAGTTTAGAACAATTACCAAATCCTTGTGGGATATTTCCAGAGAAGTCATTCAAAGAGATATCAAGGGTTACTAAATTCGGTGAACGGGTGCATATGGAGGACGGAATGGCGCCTGTGAAGCTGTTTCTGCTAATATGAAGATTGATTAAGGTAAGAGGGGAATTAAAAAAGGTAGTTTGTATTGTCCCATTAAAAAAGTTGCTTGAGCAATTGAGTGATTGAAGGGTACTAGGCAAGGTGTCAGGTAAGTTTCCCTGAAGCCTATTGTAGCTCAAGTCAATGATCTTGAGGTTGTCGAAAGAGGAGAAAAAATCATTGGAGAGAGGACCAGAAAAAAAATTGTAGGACAGGTTGAGTAGAGAGAGAGATGTGAGATTTTGAATTGACGAAGGAAATTCTCCAAGAAGGCCTCTGTTGGGTATCGATAACTCCACGACCTGACTCCCTTCATCATCACATGAGATACCATCCCATAAGCAACAATCAACGGCAACGGACCAATTTAGTCCGCGAAATTTAGTGGCTAAGGGCAAGAGAGATTCTCTATCAAGGGGGTTGCAAGTTGCATCCGTATATTTTAGCGGAAAGAGAAGTATGAATACAACCATGACACATAGACTGAAAGAAGAAGAATGGAACAAGAGGCCTTTTGTGGGCAGCATGATAAGTGTTTAATTTGAAGAAGAAGAAGAAGAAGAAAGACTTTTGAAGAGTATGATGAAAAGAAAAGAAAAGAAAAAAAAGATCAAGAATATTGGAATCGTTTACACATTTGATTTTTGCATTTTGAATTGTTCGGTGGTGGGGTTGATATGATGATGAAAAAGATGCTTTATTTGTTAATGAAGTATTCAGGTCAACCATGTACGTATTGTGCAAATTTCCATGATTGTTAAAATATTCGATTGAATGGATCAACATTACGAGCTTCAAAGCTAGAATCCAAAGGTCAATTCAATAATTTAGTTAGGATGTCAAAGTCAGTGATGATTAAAGGGTTTCATTTGTTTAATTAGAAATGATGGTGGCCTGCCAGTAGCCTACTTTCCTTTTGGTAAAATCATCAAGTGTGTGAGCAAGTAATCTAGAAACCAATTCAATAGAAAGACTAATTCTTAATCTCATTGTAAGCCTTTACAAGAAAACAGCTTCATTAGCGACGTATTTAGCGACTTACTATTCAAAGTCGCAACGTTGCGACACGAGTAGCAACATATTTAGCGACATTGTAGCATCCTTGTCGCAAACTATGTTGCCAGTGACATTGCAATTCGTTTTTAGATGATCATGTCGCAAACTGGGTCGCAAAGTGTGTCGCTATTTTCGCAACATTTTCTATGATGTTGCTAAAAGGGCCGCTATTATATGACTTCTAAAAACATGTCGATAAAGATGTCGTTAACTCGTGACATGTTAAAACCATGTCGATAAAGATGTTGCTAAATTTGCAACTTCTTTGAACGTGTGGCCATCCACATCACTAATATGGTGGTGTTCCAGTGTTTATAAACAAATTACTAAGATATTTAAATGATGTAAAAAACGACATCGTATGACCTTCTCCATAACTACAGTTCTACAGTTGTCTGATATAGTTGAACAGTGTTTGATAATATATCAAAGGAAACGATGCCATTTTAATACACATGGCTACAATTTTTTTTTCTAACTAGTAAAGGAATTGAAACTTTGATTGTATCGAATTTTTAATGGTTATAATCTAATCATGCGATTCTTATTGCACCATGTTGTTAGAAAATTTAGTGCACTAAAGGGAAGAGTTCACACCTGGTAATGGGTTTGGAGGTACGGAGTGTACACCCATTTGGTCCATGAACACCCTGACTCAATATTGGTTATACTAGTAGAGTCTGTTTCTGCTAGTGGAATCTGTTTCTGCTGATTTGATTTTGCTGATGAGGGATTCTGCTGATGATGGATTCTGTTGGTAGAATCTGATGCTAGAATGATTCTGCTGACGGTATCAGTTTAATCTGCTGCTCGTTTTTAACCACTGATTCTTACTATTATGGAAAGTATTATGTTATAATTAATGGGCCGTTAATTATACATAATTCCATGGGCTAGGTTTGAGTATTCTCTATTATAAATAAAGGTCATAACACAACTGCATGGATATACGAAATCACAAAACCCTAAACACTTGAATACGCATCTGGTTCTTGGTTTATGCCTAAAACAAGAACATCACTTGGTCTTATCCCATAGAGATATTCCTGTAACCCAGGCATAGGGTCGAATAGTTTCTATTGGAAAGTGATACCACGATTTCAAGTGAATATCCGGTACCTTATTGATTATCTTAACCCTAATCTGGGAACTTGTTTAACACTTATTAACCAACAATCAATAGAAACTATTAGTGATAATCAATGGCTGCTGCTATGAGACAAATGGCTGCTAACTTTTCCAAGTTGGAAAAGTTTGAAGGTGTTGATTTCAGAAGATGGCAAAAGAAGATGCACTTCTTGTTGTCAAGTATGAATGTGGTTTATGTTCTGACAACTGAGATTCCAGAAGATTTTGGAGATGATGCTACTATGGATCAGATGAGGGCAAGAAGCAAATGGGAGAATGATGATTATGTTTGCAGAGGTTTAATTCTCAATGGTATGTATGATTCTCTATTTGATATTTATTAGAATGTTGAAACTTCTCAAGAACTATGGGATTCATTGGAAGCCAAATATATGGCTGAGGATGCATCAAGTAAAAAGTTCCTTGTAAGTAATTTTAACAATTACAAAATGGTTGATTCTAGAACTGTCATGGAACAATACAATGAACTTCTTAGTGTACTTGGTCGATTCACACAACACAAGATGAACATGGATGAGGCTATTTCAGTCTCTTGTATCATCGATAAACTACCTCCTTCTTGGAAAGATTTCAAGCATATGCTGAAATATAATAAGGAGGAGTTAACTCTTGTTGAGTTGGGCAGTCACTTGCGTATTGAGGATTCACTCAAAGCACAAAACATTGACAAGCCAAAGAGTAGCAATGCTACTGGTCTATCAGTTGTCAATATGGTGGAGCATAACAACTCCTCCAGGAACAATGACAACAAGGGCAAGCGTAAGCATCAAGATAACACCAAATCTGATATTAACAAGAAACAAAAAGTGACTTGTTGGAAGTGTGGTAAAACTGGACACTTCAGGAAGGATTGTAAAGGTGTAAAGATTGGCAATAAAACCAATGGATCAGGCACAAGTGGAGGGAATGGTAACACCAATTCTCTGAAAGGTCAGAATATATTTAATAAGTCTTTTGAGATTTATTATGTTACATATATATCTGAAATTTATTTTGTGAAGGATGATTATGTAGCTTGGTGGGTTGACTCTGGTGCAACAATTCATGTGTGTAAAGATAGAAGCTGGTTCAAGACTTATGAGTCAATGAATGATGGTTCTATTCTTCATATGGGAAACGAGTCAACTGCCCTGGTGCATGGAAAAGGATGCGTTGATTTGAAGTTTAGTTCTGAAAAGATTGTTTCTTTGTTTAATGTTTTACATGTTTCTGATATTAGAAAGAACTTGGTTTCTAGTAGTGTTTTGAATAATTGTGGTTATAAACAAGTTATTGAATCTAATAAGTTTGTTTTATCTAAACATGGTGTGTGGTGAGTGCTTATTCACTCACTGTTTTATGGCTAATTATCGACCCAAAACGACTATTTGAGCAAACAAATGCCAAGAAAACACTTGTTTTTGTGTTTGAGATATGCAGGTACGGATATTTTACAAAGTGACGAAAAATCACGAGAAAACAACAATCACAAGCACGAGATGTGGAATGAGCGTAAAAAGCCAGAGTCGGGAAGAGTTTTGATTATATTTGAGCTCAAATTGTCAAGAATGGTCCTTGAAGTTTATGATGTTGTCAAAAGAAGCCCTTGGATATAGTTTTTGGAAATGGCAGATTTGGTCCCTTAGATTTTCAAAGTTACAATTGTGGTCCTTGTAATTATTTTGATTCATAACAACCGGATCCACAATACCATAAACCACTCAAAGCTTAGTCCAATTAAATACCAAATCCAATAATCATATTCCAAGCCCAAATCCAAAGCCAAAATATTAACCAGGCCCACATCTTCTCGGTCAAAAATAATAATAAGAATGGTCAAAGGAGTCAACGAGTCAACCAAACATAAAATATACTCACCCCGCTCCCATTTATCCCCAATTACCCCACTTACCCAGATATGAACAGTAAACAAGAACCCTAATCCCCTAATCCCAAAAACAACCACAATTAAGGGTACTATAGTCAAATCATGGGTGTTCTAGAAGCTCAGGGGTATGTCAGATGGTGTCAGAGAATCCAAACTAGCACATATTGGGCACGTGGCAGCTTTGGATTGGGAGGAACACATCACAAATAGTGATCAAAGGGCTGAAAAGAAAGATGCAATGATTGATTGTAATCCAAGGGCTCAAGATGGCTTGGAGAAAACACACCACACGGATTGCCAAGCTGGCAATCCGTGGGTAATCCGTTCCAGAACCCTCTCTATTGTAGTATAAATAAGTGTGTTAGGCTATTGTAATAGGGGTGGAGACTTTGAGTAGCGAAGCTCTGCCCTTTTCAAATCTGAATTGTAGTTGTATTTCATTTTAATTGTACTTCTTATTTTTCTTAATACAAATCAGCTTTTTAGTTTTTTTCATTATTGCTTATTATAATTTTTAGTAACTGAGTAGCTTTATCATCTGGTTTAATCAGTTTCAATTAGTCCTTATATCTTAGTTTTCATTGTTAATACTGTTTCATTCAAATTGTCTTTGAGAAAATCAGAAAATAAAAATAACAAAAATAGTTTTAATTGAAATCAGCCTTCATTTAAGTTTGTTTTAAGTTTCATTTGTTGAATTTCAGCTTTACAAAGTTCATGTGGGAATAGTTTCTATTTTTTATTGTTCATATTATTGTTGGTCAATGGTGGTCAACTGAGGCAGAATTTGGTGGAATTTATGGTGATTTTGATAGTACAAGCTAGACGTGGAAGAGCTTGGCCTATCTAAAGATAGGCTGTGAGGGAGACCCTCTCTGTTTAGCTGAGAGGTTCTTTGTAAGTTTTCCATTTTTTTTGTTTCAACGTTCATATTGCATCTGTTAATAAATAGTTTTTAGATCTGTCTTTATTGTTTGATTCTATTTGTTGCATCTTATTTAGTGTAGTAGTAGATTACTTTGTCATTTAATTGTTAGTCTATTGCCTTATTTCTATTTCATTCATCTGTCATTAGTTGTTATCTGTCATATTTGTGAGTTTTTGTATCTGTGGTTGATTGCATCTGATTTCTGATTTTCTGTGTTCCATTGGAGTTTGTGAATCATTTTCAATAACTGAGTTGAGGTTTAGATTTCATTAGGTGGATCTGTGGTGGTGTATTGAGTAAGTCTGTCATATAGGGGGTGTTTGGATGGCTAATATTCTGTGGGAACCTGCTGTGTTTATGCTTATCCTTCTGCATCATTAGCTCACCTAGGACTTAATACAGCTATATAGATCATAAGAACTGCATCTTTGATATATAAAAGTCAGAATTAGGTCTAAGCTTTAATCCTGTTAGCATTAGTGTAGTGTAGAAGCTGATATCCTTGAATCTTGTTAGATATAATCTGCATTTAGGGTAATCAACTCGCAAACGGGCTCACATATCATTTAGGTTAAGAATCAAGTAGTAGTAATCAAATTTGGTCAAAGATACACAGCTAAAAAAAAGTCAAAACATGCAGTTTTAATGGTCCAATAGCTGCTGATCTCAGGTCATTTTAGGGGACAATTAGGCTTTTAGAATTAGGGCTTTTAGAATTTTTAGGAATTCTGTAGTATAAGGTTTATAATTGTGTCATTAGTTCTGTCTAGTTGGCTTATTTCATTACTTTCTCAAGTGCTTAAAGTAGGCTTATCAGCCACTGTTTGACTAAATAACATATTAACTGTTCTTATGCTTAATGCTTGATATTATTTGTATGTTCTGAGTTTTCTGTGCATTATTGTAGTTGGTTAGGTGAATTACTTAATCTCTTGGTTTTTGGCTTAATTCTTTAACCAACTGCTTATCTCATTGTTGCTTATTTGCACTATTTGAGCCTTAATCTGTGTTTCTGAGTACTCTTGGTCTCATCACTGTTACATTTAGCTTTTCTGATGTCAATAGTATACTTGGTTAAAGTCTGGTCAAAGTTGGTCAAGGAGTGCTTATAAATAAGCACTCCAAATAAGCAGTTTCTAGCTTTTCAGCACTTCTTTTACTTATTTTTCTTTCAAAATTTTTTCTCAAGCATATTTTAATATTTTAGATTTTCTGTAATTTTTTTAAATTTTTCTGAGGTCATTTACTATTTTTCTTATTTTATTTTCATTTTTAATCATTTTTAAATTCATTTTAATTACTAAAAAAATCCAAAAAAAATCAGAAAAAGCTCTGAAAAATAGAAAAATATTTTTAGAAATTCTTTTATAATATTTTAGAATGTTTAGAATTTATTTTTCATTTTTCCAATTTATTTTTCTATTTTTCTTTATTTTAAATTCATTTTTAATTCCAAAAATAGAAAATAAATTCTAGAAAATAAATAAAAACTCAAAAAAATATTTTTCTTTTTCTTAAAATTCTTTTTATTAGTTTAAGATTTTTAGAAAATATTTTCAAGTTTGTAGGATCATTTTTCATTAAACGTTACGTTTTAAATTTTGCGGTTGCGTTTCCGTTTTTACGTTTTTCACTTTGGTGCATAATTAGTTTGTACTTTTTGCATATTTCATACTTGTTTGTGAATACGTGAACTATTTGATTGCTATTTTCATTTTCTCACTTTTCAAATCACGATTTCACGAATCGATATTCTCTATTCCATTCGCCTTCGTTGGGAAACGACTCGGGTGATCCGTATTTTACGCGGATCACTTCGATACTATACTATATTATATATAATTGATTTTCACTACGAATCAATTTTTGGAGCCGCTGCCGGGGAAGGCCGAAGTGAATTTTTGAATATCTTTTTGAAAAATCGTGTTTTATTAAGCCTTCCTCTACTTTGTATATATATCTCTATAAAAATTGAAAAATCAAAAACACTTTTCCTAAAGTGTTTACAAAATACCAAAAAAATAATAAAAGTTACAGCCTCGACTCGATCGAAAGAAAGGGCGTTGTAAACCAAAAAAGTCTCGCAATATAACGAAAACGTAATTTAGTTGTTTATCGGACTATTTCAATTACTACAACCGAATAAGCGGGAAATACGGAAGCTAAGACATTAAATTGCTAGCTGAAGTGAGATCCATTCTTCTCTCCCGTCTCGTCGCGTGTGGTTTTGAAAGAAACGGTTTTCGATTAACGTTACGTTTTAAGAAAAGAAAAACAAAAGAAATAAAAAGTTTTTGTGAAAAATATAAAAAATAAAGAGATTTTCTTTTCTCTTTTCTTTTTCATTTTCTTTTTGATTTTGCTTGTGGTGTATGCACACCCGATCTTTGTTTGAGAGTCTTACGTCTCCGTTCTCTAACCCCGAGCGGGTTTTACGACATACGAGTCGGGTTCATTTCCTTGACGACGAGGAGATGAACCAAAACGAACATAACGGACCCCCGCCGATGGGTGGTCCGCAGCACAATGTTATCCCACCGATGGGACAACAACCGGCATTTGATCCACGTCCGATGGAAGAACAACTCCAATCACCATTCAATGGTGTGAGGAGAGCTATTGTGATTCCGGACATCAATGCCAACTTTGAGATCAATCACGGATTACTCAATTTGATCACGGGTATATCCTTTCACGGGTTCGATCACGAAGACCCCTATGCTCACATCAGAAATTTCACCGACATCGCTGAGACGATTAGAATGAACCAAGTTCCTCACGATGTGGTGAAATTGAAGTTATTTCCTTTCTCCTTAAAAGGAGCAGCCCGGACTTGGCTGGAAAAGGAACCGCCTAACTCGATTCACACTTGGAATGATCTCGCTTCCAAGTTTGTGAATTACTTTTATCCTCCCTCTAAAACTTCTAACCTACGTTCTCAAATCTTTCGGTTCCAACAAGCTTTTGATGAAACGTTTAGTGAAGCTTGGGACCGATTCAAAGATTTGAAGGAGAAATGTCCGAACCACGGGTTTACCGACCTTCAGCAGATTGATACGTTTTATAATGGGTTATGTCATGCTGATCAAGATTCGCTCAACTCTGCTGCGGGTGGTAACTTGTTGGCTAGGAACACGAATGATGCTTTCATGATAATTGAGAATAAAGCTCGTATGAGAATGTCAAGGAATAAACCTCAAGTTTCTAATAATGGTAAAAATAATGATGAATTAGTAAATATGATTGTGGCTTTAACAAAGAAAGTTGATGCAATGTCTATTGAAAAACCAAACCATCAAGTCAATGTGGTTAGTCG
Organism: Artemisia argyi; assembly: GCA_030686995.1. Classification (NCBI taxonomy): domain Eukaryota; kingdom Viridiplantae; phylum Streptophyta; class Magnoliopsida; order Asterales; family Asteraceae; genus Artemisia; species Artemisia argyi. The sequence goes on along the minus strand of CM060707.1, from coordinate 36,592,561 downwards.
CGGTTGTGAGACTTGTGGTGGTCCACATTTGTATTATGAATGTCCGGCCACCGGTGCCTTTTCTCATGAGAACGTGTATGCTGCAAACGCGGGTAACACCGGTTACCCACAACCTCAAGGAGACCGTAATCTCCTCAGCTACCGTTCTTCTCATTTTCTTGGACCACCCGTTCTCGAGCAACAAAACCAAGTCAATCAACTCAACCAGAATCATAATGTGCAGAATCGTAATAATCAAGGAAATCAAAATCAGAGTCGAGCTAATAATGGTTTTCAAAATCATAATCAATGGTTTAATCAAAACCGGGGTTTTCAAGGTAATTACAATCAAGGCCCGCCTCAAGGGAACAATTTTCAAAACCATCAAAACCAAGGAAACCCTGGGAATTTTCAGAACGCTAATCATGGAAATCAAAGTCATGGTAATTTCCAAAACCGTGGGCAGAATTTCAACAATAATCAAAATCAAGGTGTTATTCAAAATTCGTCGTCCACGGAAGATTTGATTAAGCAATTGATTCAAAACCAACAATCTTTTATGGCAAAATATGAAGAGTCGACACGGTTGTTTGCTAATCAAATCAGTGATATTAACAAACGTTTAAATGATCGACCCTCGGGTTCGGGTATTACATCTTTGCCAAGCAACACGATCGCAAACCCGAGGGGCGAAGTTAAGGCGATCATAACTCGCAGTGGTGCTACATATGATGGACCCGCAGCTCCTACTACCTCTTCTTCTTCTTCGTCTCCGCCTAAGGTAGTGGACTGTGAGACCGAGGCGACAAAGGACCCGGTTCCTCCTATTAATAATGGGGGAGCTGAAAGCGGCCAACCTCCGGTTGTCCAAAAGTCAAAGGATAAAGAGAAAGTCGTTTTTGAGAATAATGTGAAATACAAGTCTAAATTGCCTTATTCGTCACGATTTAATGATGAAGAGCTCTGTGCAAAATCTAAAAAACAAATGGAAAAATTTCTGGATATTTTTCAAAAATTGCACTTTGATATAAGTTTTATGGATGCTCTTGTGTACATGCCGAAATTTGCTTCCACGTTCAAAAACCTCATAAGTAATAAAGAGAAATTGCTTGAATTAGCCGAAACACCGATAAATGCTCAATGTTCCGCGATTCTTCTCAAGAAGCTTCCCGAAAAGCTTGGTGACTCGGGAAAGTTTCTCATTCCATGTTCATTGAAAGATCAAGAAGTTTGTAACGCCCTGGCCGATTCGGGTGCAAGTATAAACCTCATGCCATTATTGATCTACGAACAACTTGGAATGAGAGCTCTTAAACCGACGAGAATGACTTTGGAGCTTGCTAATCGATCGATCACTCATCCAGTTGGAATTGCTGAGGACGTTTTTGTTCGTGTGAATTCGTGTACCTTTCCGGCAGATTTTGTTGTTGTCAATGTTGAAGCTGATCCGAGAGTTCCTCTAATACTAGGGTGACCGTTTTTACGAACCGCTAAAGCCCTAGTAGACCATTTTGAGGATACTCTAACCTTACGACATGATGACGATATTATGATTTTTAAAGCCGATGATTCAAAATCGAAGAAGTACTCCGTCAAAAGCATCGATGTTTGTGATTATACCTTTGATGATTTTGTTAAAAATTTCGTCTCCGACTCTTCCCCATCATTTCCTCCGACTAAGGAATATGATTCTCTTTGGGAAGAGGTCGATGAATTTCTTGCAATTGAAACGATTCCGATTTCTGAGACTGACGAATCTTACTTTGATTCGGAGGGGGATATTATTTTTCTTAACAATTTGTTGAACGATGAACCGTCAATCCCTCCGGATAAAGTTAAGACGAAGATTGAGCTTATAATTGACGATCCTCTGGAGCCCGAGCTCGAGGAATTTTTACCAAACTTTGAGAGTTTTACCTTTACGACTAAGGAGATTAGTGGCAATCCTACTTATTGTCCTGATTTTTCTGATCCGACGTTTGAAGCTTTTCATTTCGATCACTCGGTAGAGACGAGTCGTGGCAGTACCACTTCTCATGCTTTTATCTCTCTTCCGGAGTTTGAGTCATTTCGTTTTGATGAATCTGAATGCAAAATGGAAAAGTTTTCTAAATCTAAATATGAAAGTTTCAGTTTTGATCTTGAAATTGATCATGATCCGGGTGGTGTTCTTAAGAATGTGAATTTTAAAGAAAAGTTTATCCCAACCCTCCCACCCGGAAAAGTTTGTAAAAGGAGCTTAAATGATAAGATTCATAATTCCATAATTATGAAGTTTTATTTTGAAGATGATGAATTTTTCAAGATTGTTATCATGACTTTCTTGCCATTTGTAACATTTGGTGTGGTTTCTCTTATCCTTCACTCAATGGGGAGTGAGGATGTTGTATTTGACCCTGGTATCGTTTTTAGAAGGTTTTCACATTAAAATACCAACGGTTATCTCTTCGGGATGGAACTTTCAAATAAATCATAAGTTTGTCAAAATATTTTGAATGAAAGCCCGAATGAGATTATTTTTCCACGGATTTTTCCCCAAGGACAAATGAATTCGGGGATCGAGTCAAGCTCATGTGACTCGGTGAACAAAAACAAGCGCTTCGTGGGTGGCAACCCATGCTTATCCAATTTCATCTTCTTAATTTTCTATTTTCTAACAAATAACGTGAGGAGGGGGTGCCTCTTCTACTCTTGTGTTCCGTGGTTGTTTGTGATGTTTGTTAGGATTGTTCGTGATTTATGATGACTCTCGTGCTCGTTATCTCTTCACTTGGAGTCTCGTTCATCGGTGCTACTTGGAAGTCCTATATCCGTTAAATCTTATCGACTAACGTTTTCTTTGGCATAATTAATAAACGGCCTAGAATTTTGTTAGGATTACCTTAACCCATAAAACATTGAGGACAATGTTTCGTTCTAGTCGGGGGGAGGGTGAATCTTCGATTCGATTTTGACCTTGCATTTTTCACAAAAGTCGTGCACTCTTGCAACTCCGTTTTTCCACCAAAAATAAAAAATTGAAAAAATTGAAAAATTTCAAAAATTTTGATGAAAAAGTCATGAAAAAGCACAAAAAAATGTGAAAAAGTTGGAAAAATTATGGAAAAATATAATAAAGTTTGAATAAGTGTTTTGACACCTTGTTGACTTTCTTGCTGGCGAGAGTAGGAATAAATATTTTGACTTGACCGGGCGTGTTGAGCCCTAGCTTGTTCCCTTAACCAATGATGATCACATAAGCTTGTGCTAGTTTTGTACACAAGGAGCTATAAAATGCGAATTCTTTCTTAAGAATCTGCAAGTTCCCGTACTTGACTTTATACATGCGCAGCTTAAAAGCTTTCGCTAGTCTTTTACATAAGGAGCTAGAAAACGCGAATTCTTCTTCTAGAATTTGCAGGTTTCCGTATCTGACTTTATATATGCGTGGCTGATTATCGGCTAAGTATTCGTTGGTTTCATTATTTGGAATCTTAAATTGCGAAGAGCGAGAAATGATAGAGTTTATTTAGAAGTTAGATGCTAAACGTGGAGTAGTGGTTCTCTTTAGAGCTCATGAGAGGTACTTGTGGCTTTTTACTCCCATCAGAAACGTCACCAATATATAATAGATGTTCTAGGTTAATTAGTGGTATTTCGGTTTGAATAATATTTAGTTCTTTGTTTTCTTAAGAGAATTTTTGCTTTAGAAGTTGGGTACATATCAAGGAACATAAAAAATAAGAGCAAAAAGTGAAAAAATCAAAAGTCAAAAGTTGATTATCTATGTGGTTTTGGAGCTACCCGATAAGCTTCCATTGATGTTGAAAAAAAAAAGTCAAGAAAGAAAGAAAAAAGTGAAAAGTATGAAAAAAAGTGAAAAAAGTGAAATGAAGAAAAGTGAAAGTTGAAAATTGTATCAAATAAGAACTTGTATGTAAATAAGTTGTTGGCGTGTGAGGTGCATGTGATAAGTGATTAGTAATCAGTCACATGAGGTGCACGTGATCGTACTCCGCAACTTATATTCTTGATATTGTATGTACCCCAAATTCCTTGATGTGGACCGAATTTCTATTGCAGTGGTTCTTAAGAGAAAATGATTAACTACTTATCGTTTTAACTTAGGTATCACTATCGGACTTAAAAATTATTGAAACGAGAAAATATGAAGCAATTCATTTCTCAACAAAATAAAATATTGAGATACAAAACCTAGGAAATGGGAGTAAGGAGTTTTCACAAGTAACTGTTATGAGTAGTGTTAGCATCTAATTTGTAGATAAGCTGTGATCTCGTTTGTACACTTAGTTTGGGGACTCGTGAAAAATCAAGGATGACGATTTTTATCCGTACGATCACTTCTTAAATAGAAGTGTTTCTACTCGTTGACCCTAATAATTATTGCAAGATAATGAAAGTTCAGCAAACCGTCACAAGTATGAATGAGAAAAAGTCCAAAAATAGAAAGTGTAAGTGGAATAAAGGAATAAAGAAAAATCTTGGAAAACGGAGCGTTTTCGGGAATAAATGATTTTATTACTTCTTTCGAACATCCTTGCTACTTTTCAAAGTTAGTAAAAAGAGTTTTGAAATTATTTATCCCAAGAGCGTGAATTGATCACATTGCGTGAGGACACGGCAATACCTTAGTCGGGGGGATTTTGGTGAGTGCTTATTCACTCACTGTTTTATGGCTAATTATCGACCCAAAACGACTATTTGAGCTAACAAATGCCAAGAAAACACTTGTTTTTGTGTTTGAGATATGCAGGTACGGATATTTCACAAAGTGACGAAAAATCACGAGAAAACAACAATCACGAGCACGAGATGTGGAATGAGCATAAAAAGCCGGAGTCGGGAAGAGTTTTGATTATATTTGAGCTCAAATTGTCAAGGATGGTCCTTGAAGTTTATGATGTTGTCAAAAGAAGCCCTTGGATATAGTTTTTGGAAATGGCAGATTTGGTCCCTTAGATTTTCAAAGTTACAATTGTGGTCCTTGTAATTATTTTGATTCATAACAACCGGATCCACAATACCATAAACCACTCAAAGCTTAGTCCAATTAAATACCAAATCCAATAATCATATTCCAAGCCCAAATCCAAAGCCAAAATATTAACCAGGCCCACATCTTCTCGGTCAAAAATAATAATAAGAATGGTCAAAGGAGTCAACGAGTCAACCAAACATAAAATATACTCACCCCGCTCCCATTTATCCCCAATTACCCCACTTACCCAGATATGAACAGTAAACAAGAACCCTAATCCCCTAATCCCAAAAATAACCACAATTAAGGGTACTATAGTCAAATCATGGGTGTTCTAGAAGCTCAGGGGTATGTCAGATGGTGTCAGAGAATCCAAACTAGCACATATTGGGCACGTGGCAGCTTTGGATTGGGAGGAACACATCACAAATAGTGATCAAAGTGCTGAAAAGAAAGATGCAATGATTGATTGTAATCCAAGGGCTCAAGATGGCTTGGAGAAAACACACCACATGGATTGCCAAGCTGGTAATCCGTGGGTAATCCGTTCCAGAACCCTCTCTATTGTAGTATAAATAAGTGTATTAGGCTATTGTAATAGGGGTGGAGACTTTGAGTAGCGAAGCTCTGCCCTTTTCAAATCTGAATTGTAGTTGTATTTCATTTTAATTGTACTTCTTATTTTTCTTAATACAAATCAGCTTTTTAGTTTTTTTCATTATTGCTTATTATAATTTTTAGTAACTGAGTAGCTTTATCATCTGGTTTAATCAGTTTCAATTAGTCCTTATATCTTAGTTTTCATTGTTAATACTGTTTCATTCAAATTGTCTTTGAGAAAATCAGAAAATAAAAATAACAAAAATAGTTTTAATTGAAATCAGCCTTCATTTAAGTTTGTTTTAAGTTTCATTTGTTGAATTTCAGCTTTACAAAGTTCATGTGGGAATAGTTTTTATTTTTTATTGTTCATATTATTGTTGGTCAATGGTGGTCAACTGAGGCAGAATTTGGTGGAATTTATGGTGTTTTTGATAGTACAAGCTAGACGTGGAAGAGCTTGGCCTATCCAAAGATAGGCTGTGAGGGAGACCCTCTCTGTTTAGCTGAGAGGTTCTTTGTAAGTTTTCCGTTTTTTTAGTTTCAACGTTCATATTGCATCTGTTAATAAATAGTTTTTCGATCTGTCTTTATTGTTTGATTCTATTTGTTGCATCTTATTTAGTGTAGTAGTAGATTACTTTATCATTTAATTGTTAGTCTATTGCCTTATTTCTATTTCATTCATCTGTCATTAGTTGTTATCTGTCATATTTGTGAGTTTTTGTATCTGTGGTTGATTGCATCTGATTTCTGATTTTCTGTGTTCCATTGGAGTTTGTGAATCATTTTCAATAACTGAGTTGAGGTTTAGATTTCATTAGGTGGATCTGTGGTGGTGTATTGAGTAAGTCTGTCACATAGGGGGTGTTTGGATGGCTAATATTCTGTGGGAACCTGCTGTGTTTATGCTTATCCTTCTGCATCATTAGCTAACCTAGGACCTAATACAGCTATATAGATCATAAGAACTGCATCTTTGATATATAAAAGTCAGAATTAGGTCTAAGCTTTAATCCTGTTAGCATTAGTGTAGTGTAGAAGCTGATATCCTTGAATCTTGTTAGATATAATCTGCATTTAGGGTAATCAACTCGCAAACGGGCTCACATATCATTTAGGTTAAGAATCAAGTAGTAGTAATCAAATTTGGTCAAAGATACACAGCTAAAAAAAAGTCAAAACATGCAGTTTTAATGGTCCAATAGCTGCTGATCTCAGGTCATTTTAGGGGACAATTAGGCTTTTAGAATTAGGGCTTTTAGAATTTTTAGGAATTCTGTAGTATAAGGTTTATAATTGTGTCATTAGTTCTGTCTAGTTGGCTTATTTCATTACTTTCTCAAGTGCTTAAAGTAGGCTTATCAGCCACTGTTTGACTAAATAACATATTAACTGTTCTTATGCTTAATGCTTGATATTATTTGTATGTTCTGAGTTTTCTGTGCATTATTGTAGTTGGTTAGGTGAATTACTTAATCTCTTGGTTTTTGGCTTAATTCTTTAACCAACTGCTTATCTCATTGTTGCTTATTTGCACTATTTGAGCCTTAATCTGTGTTTCTGAGTAATCTTGGTCTCATCACTGTTACATTTAGCTTTTCTGATGTCAATAGTATACTTGGTTAAAGTCTGGTCAAAGTTGGTCAAGGAGTGCTTATAAATAAGCACTCCAAATAAGCAGTTTCTAGCTTTTCAGCACTTCTTTTACTTATTTTTCTTTCAAAAATTTTTCTCAAGCATATTTTAATATTTTAGATTTTCTGTAATTTTTTTTAAATTTTTCTGAGTTCATTTACTATTTTTCTTATTTTATTTTCATTTTTAATCATTTTTAAATTCATTTTAATTACTAAAAAAATCCAAAAAAAATCAGAAAAAGCTCTGAAAAATAGAAAAATATTTTTAGAAATTCTTTTATAATATTTTAGAATTTTTAGAATTTAATTTTTATTTTTCCAATTTATTTTTCTATTTTTCTTTATTTTAAATTCATTTTTAATTCCAAAAATAGAAAATAAATTCTAGAAAATAAATAAAAACTCAAAAAAATATTTTTCTTTTTCTTAAAATTCTTTTTATTAGTTTAAGATTTTTAGAAAATATTTTCAAGTTTGTAGGATCATTTTTCATTAAACGTTACGTTTTAAATTTTGCGGTTGCGTTTCTGTTTTTACGTTTTTCACTTTGGTGCATAATTAGTTTGTACTTTTTGCATATTTCATACTTTTTTGTGAATACGTGAACTATTTGATTGCTATTTTCATTTTCTCACTTTTCAAATCACGATTTCACGAATCGATATTCTCTATTCCATTCGCCTTCGTTGGAAAACGACTCGGGTGATCCGTATTTTACGCGGATCACTTCGATACTATACTATATTATATATAATTGATTTTCACTACGAATCAGTGTGTTTATTGGTTTTGGCTATTTGTGTAATCAAATGTTCAGACTTAATATTGTTCATGATAATGCTAATTCTGCTTTTATATCAACCTCTAAACTTAATGATTCAACCCTATGGCATGCAAGACTTGGCCATGTACACTTTAAACGAATGCGAGATATGTCTAAGGATGGGTTAATTCCAGCCTTTGATATGGACACTGAAAAGTGTAAAACTTGCATGATGATCAAAATAACTAAGAAACCATTTCAAAGTGTAAAACGTGAAACTAAAGTTTTGGAGCTGATTCATAGTGATCTATGTGATCTTCATGCTACTCCTTCTTTGGGGAACAAGAAATACTTTGTGACTTTTATTGATGATGCTTCTAGGTTTTGTTACGTTTATTTGTTACATACTAAGGATGAAGCATTAGATAAATTTAAAGTATTTAAAACTGAAGTTGAATTGCAACAAGGGTCTCTAATCAAAAGATTTAGGACTGATAGAGGAGGTGAGTACATGGATACTCTGTATTTTCAGTCTGTTGGTATAATCCATGAAACGACTACCCTTATACTCCTCAGCAAAATGGTATTTCTGAAAGGAAAAACAGGGTGCTGAAGGAAATGGTTAATTCCATGTTGTCCTATTCAGGGCTGAGTCAAGGGTTCTGGCGTGAAGCTATGTTAACAGCTTGCTATAATTTATTAAATAGGGTTCCCAACAAAAGGAACAAAGTTACCCCTTATGAACTTTGGACTAAAAAGAAACCTAACCTTAATTATCTTAGGATATGGGGTTGTAGGGCTGTTGTAAGACTCCCTGATCCAAAGCAGAAAACTTTGGGAGAAAGAGGCATTGAATGCATCTTTATTGGATATGCTGAGCATTCCAAGGCATATAGGTTTTATGTTATAGAACCTAATGAGTCTGTTTCAATTAACTCAATAATTGAATCAATGGATGCACTCTTTGATGAGAACAGATTCTCATCTATCCCTAGACCAAGTCAAAGGATTCCAAATGGAACCAATGACAATGGTGTTTCAGAAGTATCTGATGAGGTTCCTGCTGAGGTTGTGGAACAACAACCTGAACCTAAGCTCAGAAGGAGCAATAGGGTGAGGACTCCAAAATCATTTGGACCTGAGTTTCAATTATACTTAATTGAAGGTACAAGGAGTGAGGTCTCTGACCAACACTCCTATTGCTTCATTGTGAAGGATGATCCTAAAACATTTGAAGAAGCAATGAAGTTGTGACAACTGGAAAATTAGGGAGCCGTTTTGAAAACCCGCATTACTTTAAAATTTATAATTTTGGAATATTTGAAAAGTTTATCGTGACGAGATATTTTATGAACATTGGAATGCGATTTTTAATCATACGTTATTTATGGAATTTGATTATTTAATTAATGGTTTGGTTTGGTTCATTTGTGATGATTTATTTTTGAGATCATTATTTGGCACTACATTGACTCCGGCACTAGGATAACCTAACAATTTTTAATTATTTTAATATTGGTTCGGATATTTATATTTTTGGAACGTATCGCGAGATTTTTGATTATTTGGAACGAGTTTGGTTCGAGAATGTTGAGATATTTTGAAAGGTTTTCGGGTTTGGTCATATTGTTTATTTAACTGGCCATCTACTCCCTACACCATTATTATTATTATTATTATAAAAGAAAGAATAAGAATAAAAAGAGTAGACTATATTTGGTCCTTGTGGTCTTTTACCTGGTAAACACAAACCACAAACTCCATCTCTTATCCCTCTATCACCAAACCCTAGCCGCCAACAATTCCGGCCACCACCATAGCCACACCGCCGTTCACCACACTACACCGCCACCACCAATCAACTCCCCATCATCCCCTCTTCTTGATCTACTACCACACGCGCCCTAACACTTCCTTTCTAGTCTCGTTATCACCACAAACTTATTACTATCATTCGTATCTTTGAAGTTTCTCACATCCTTTTCTTGTGAATCGAAGGTAAGACGAGTCACAAGTGGTTGTGACTCGTATGTTGATGAAAACGTGTCCAAAGGGGTCACGAGTATGATTTTTCCAGTTGGGTTTCGATTGAAAACAACATATATAAATGGGATTTGGTATAAAACGTGTTTTAAAACTAGTTTGGTATCCGGGTTTTCATGTTTAGAGTGGGGTCGAGACCTAAATCGAGAGCTATGGCTCTCGGCTTATGAATTTTTGGGCTGTTGAGATTTTCTTGTTGTATTTGGTCATAAGAGGATGAAATTGAGGATGTTTTGTTACATAATTTAGTGATTTGAGTTGATTTTTGGTTGAGATATTGTATATTGTTGTTGAGCTTATTGAGGTTACGGGACCAGGTGGTCCGTTTGGTTTGGTTCGAGCTCGGCTGAGCTAGCCGAGACCCTAGAGGTCTCGGGTGGGACCCACACGACTCGTGGTGAAGTCTTGACTCGGGTTCGACTTGGTAAGTTGACCCGGATTTCATGATATATTTGGTGTTCTTGTTGGGTTCTTGATGTTCTCCTTGTTATTATTATTGTTATCTGTTGTTGTTTTTATTAGTTGTTGTTGTTGTTTGGTGTTGCTATTGGTATTGTTATTGTTGTTGAGGTATATTACTTTTGGCGTTATTAATATTGTTGTCGTTACTTGGGAGCCGAGATGAAGGGTGTTATGATTTTAATTGTGGAGTTGTGTTGACGAGTTTGAAATGGGGACTGATTGTGAGACGGTCAAATTAGATTGACGGAGATATGTTAGTTGGGTGCCGTAGTCGGACCCTAATGTTGTAGCACGTGGATTTGGGATTGATTTGGACGGAGTTGGTTATTTATTATGACTTGGTTATTATTTTTGGTATTGGACTATGAGCCGAGAGTGATGACTCGGACATGTGACCAAATTCTTATGACTCGATAAATATTTAAAATCAAACATTAAAAATAATACTCGTAATAGTATTATTGATAATATAATCGTTTATATACGTATATAGACGTGATAAACGTATGTGTATATATATATATATATATATATATATATATATATATATATATATATATATATATATATATATATATATATATATATATTTATATATATATATATATATATATATATATATATATATATATAAATGCGTATATTAATAATAAAACGATCACGAGTAAACGTTATAATAATATAACGATAAATATTGTACTATGCGCATAGTGCAATAAATGTCGAAGTATTATTATAAATAAATAACTATAAATAATGTCGAGAACTAATACGTCGGGTAAGTAATAAATAGAAACATGATAACTTTTATAAATTTGGAAAACTTATCGAGTTATACGAGTTGTGGTTACTTAAGTCCAAGTGGACTTTATTATGTGACTTTTGTGTTGTCACGGATATATGACGATTAATATATCCATCTTATATAACTACGTGACTTATTTAATCGACGGGTTAAATCGAGTTATTTAGCTATATAAAATGAGTATATTAATGGGCATCGTATCCTACGACGCCCATAGGTTGTGGTACATGTATTAGGATAATAAATTACTATATATCTCGTGGAATTGGCTAAATTGACGAATTTGGCAAATTGGACGATATATATAGGGAATTTATTGGACTACGATATTTACCATATAGAATTCTTTGTGCTATGTGATCTAGGTTGGGTATAATCTTGGAACGATATATTACGTAAATAAATTTGGGGGATTACCAAATCGACGGATTTGATAAACTTCGATGATTTATTTAAATAATATATTGGGCTAATATTAGACCTATAGATGGTTTATTATTTCTTTCGTTGTGGCTTCTTGGTTTGAGTTGTGTCGACCCTTCACCCATATGGATACCAAACGTCGAATTTCAACTTAATATGAAGATAATTCGAGAAATAGATATTTTTGGAAAGTAAAACGGAATACGTTCGGGAATGGGAACATTTGATTTTTGAGGAAATGGTTTCTGAACGAGTTTGATATTGTTAGGAAGTGCCGAGTCTGTAGTTGCCGTTACGTGAGTTGCTTGAGTTGCTTACGTCTTTCTTCTATCGATTTCTTTTGAGGATTTTCTGGACTTGAGGTGAGTCATAGCCCCACTTTTTATTCTTGAACTTTGTTTTCAATACTTGGGGTGAGAAACATGCAAATGTTTTATGTGGACTATTATCGCTTTGTTTATTTAAAACTTGCTATGCTTATAGAACTAGGTAGGATCAAGCGAGGCCTAGTCCCGAACTAGGTAAGCTATTGATTGGTTATTGAGCGAGGCCTAGTCCCGAACTAGGTAAGCTATTGGATTGATTATAGAGCGAGGCCTAGACTTGAGCTAGGTAAGCTATTGATTGGATGGATTTGAGCTATAGCGTGCACCTATAGGGTTTTGATTTTGGTTGGATTATTTTGGTTGGATTATTTTGATTGGATGATTGAGGCCTAGTCTAGCTAGCAAGCGTTTTGCGTATATGTCCACTATATTGAATTATGAACTTAAACCTATAATCTCACCAGCGAAAGCTGACTTTTAGCACGTTTTCTCAGGTAATTAAGTGATGCTCTATGGATGCTTGGGATTGGAGGCTTGGCAATGGCACCGGTTATGGATCTATTTTTCTAAAACTCTGATAACTATTGTGGACCTATGTTTATTTCTTTTGGGCCTTACTTTGGATAATTATTGGGATAAATGTAAACTTTAAAACTCGTTTTGGTTGTGTTTCCTTATGTTTACTTTATCTCGTTCTTTCATGACTTTGAATGGATACCAATCCCCGTAGCACCCCGAAAGCTTGTTGAGTCTTCCGCTGTATCAAATTTTGGGGGTGTTACAGATTGGTATCAGAGCCAAGGTTATAGAGAACTAGGTAAATAGACACCTAAACTATAACTGATTTTTATAGAAAACGATCCTCGACCATTGCCCGCCAGCCCGCCAAGCCAAGCATCATTGTTATTATTGAGGTATTATGAGATTATTGAGATGATTGATAGATTTGGGATTCTTGAGATGATTTGAGGTTTTGAGGTTTATTGATTTAGTGATATGATGGCGTTTTGAGGAATTATATGGCTTAATTGTTTTACGAATGATTTTAGTAATGCGGTATTTTAAATCTTTTTTTTTATATATATATGATTGGGAATTATATGATGATTTTGATATGGTATTTTGAGTTCGCGGTTTAGTTGTTTTGAAACACTTACACCTACCCTACGCCGTTGTCACAAATCATAGCCTCCTTTGCACGTGGTGTTATTAAGAATTGTTATTGCTAGTACGCGTCGCCCCTCGTAAATCACTATGGCCCCTGATGACCCATACGTTTTGGTCATGCGTTCGGCCACTACTTTATCGTCTCATTGTCGCCTTAAGTCACCGATTTTATTGCCTCGTGGTTCACCTGCTCAGAGATGACGATTAATGGAGTACCCCTCCGACGAGGAGTACGAGGGCGAGCAGAATGATAACCCTCAAGATGAGGAAGAGAATGATGACCCTCAGGATGAGGAAGAGGATGATCCTCAGGAGGAGGAGATGCCTGATGATGATTGGTCGCTAGCACATTCAGCTCATTCTGCGAAGCCCGATTCCCCGATACATCCGTTAGAGCCGGTTTCACCTGATAGTCCCGTTGAGTTGGATGCACCTTCTGAGGTTTCTGCTGAGCATGCAGATTTGGGTAAAATTGGTAGGATGTGGACTCGGATTACTGCACAGGGCGAGTGGATCTCGCGGATGTCTGACCGACTTGAGATGATTATTGCTGAGTTTATTGCTGAGATAAGAGTTGATTTGACTAATATCGTGGGAAGGACGACCGCGATTAGGAGATGTATGATTGAGATACATGAGCAGATAGAGAGTCTGCAAAGAGGTTTCCTCACGGCTCGTGAGGCAGATCGCAAGTTGTGGCAGAGGAACACGGAGTTGGAGAAGGAGGCAGCAGACCTCAAGAGAGATAGAGATATATACAGTGTTGAGTTGGGATCGTTATTGAGGAATTTGGATGGTTTGAGATCGGAGTTGAGGAGTCTACGCCAGCAGCATGGCTAGATTGATTTGGATTTGTGTTGTTGTTATTTTGCTTCCTAAGCTAGGGAGTACTTGGTTAGGAGAGCTAGTTATTCTATCTCTTATGCCATGTTATTCGGATTGTATGTTCGTCTCGTATGGAACGTTTAGTATTTATTATGTCTTTTGGTATTTTGGAACGAAGTATCGATCGCTACTTGTATGGACGATAGTGATTTCGTATGATATCCTACGGTTTTTGGCGTACATGGAGAGTTGTGTTCCTATTTGCGTGGATGATATTGTGTTGGTATTATGTTCGTATTTCGACTTTCACCAATCGGATTCTTGTTGGACGTTATGGTATGTGTTATTGGAGACTTATGAACCTATATTGTGATTTCGATCAATGACTGTACGACGAAACCCTGTTAGAGCTACCAGAACTGGTCCTGCAACGACTACCCCTGGTCGTCGAGGACGCCGTGCTACTCGAAATGTTGAAACCCCTACTCCTGATAATCTGGACACTACTAACCGCAACCACAGGAATCAAAATGTTGATGTTCAGGGAGACAATGATCATGTTCCACTTAACGCACCTACTGTGGATCAAGCAATGATCAATCAACTTGTGGAGCAACGAGTTGCTGAGCTACAAGCTGAGTCAAATCATTCCAACAATTCTGCTGGAACATTTTCGCCTGTTCGTGCTAATGGATGTAACTACAAGGAGTTTAAAATTTGTGGACCCATTGAGTTTGGTGGAACTGAAGGAGTGGTCTACTTGGTCAGGTGGATAGAGAAGACTGAGTCAATGTTTAATGTCAGTGGTTGTGCGGAGAATGCGAAAGTAAAGTTTGCTTCTTTTACTTTCAAGGATGACGCGTTAACTTGGTGAAACAATTACCGTAATTCGGTTGGGAGTGATGTGGCTTATGCTATGACTTGGGAGCAATTTAAGTCTTTGCTGATTCAGACTTACTGCCCAAGGAATGAGATTAAGAAGCTGGAGATTGAGTTCTGGAACCATAAGGTGAAAGGTACCAATATGGCAACTTACAATCGCCGTTATCGAGAGTTAGCTTTTCTTTGTCCCGATATGGTTAGGACTGAGACTCAAAGGATTGAGAGGTATACCGATGGTTTGCCGGTAGCTACAAGGAACGATGTGATTTCTGCTAAGCCTGCAAACATTCATGAGGCTATCACGATCGCTCAACAATTGATGGACTCGTTGGTATTGGAAGAAGCTGAGAAAGACAAGAATGGAAAGAGGAAGAGGGATAATCACTCTAAGGGTAATGATCGTCGAAATAAGCGACAAACAACTACTAGGGCTTATGCTATGGGAGATGAAGATAAGAAGAGCTACAATGGAAATGCACCCAAGTGTAACCGATGTTATGGGAATCATTTTGGACGATGTACTATGATGTGCAAGAATTGCTCTAGGATGTGACACATAGCTAAGGATTGTAGAGCTCGACCACTTGCTATGGTTCAAGCTACTCCTGAAACTATGAGTAAGGAAAATGTTACTTGTTATGGATGTGGAAAGAAGGGACATTATAGGAATGAGTGTAGGGAATCGTGGAACCGAGGAAATCAAGGATCGGGTGGTAATGGGTGCAATAATGGAAACCGTGGAGCTGGAGGAAACCGTAGACGACAAGATAATGGGGACCAACGTGTGGAAGCTGGAGCTGCTCATGGAAGAGTGTATGCACTTGGAAACGAGAGAGGAGAAGATCCGAACGTCGTTACTGGTAAGTTCCTTCTCAATAATCGTTATGCTTCCATACTATTTGATACTGGTGCCGATAAGAGTTTTGTGTCCACTAAGTTTGCACCCTTACTAGAGAAACCCCCGATGGCCTTAGGAATCGGTTATGATGTAGAGTTAGCTAATGGGAAGATAGAGAGGATTAGGACTATCATTCGCGGTTGCACGTTAAACTTTCTGAATCGTCCTTTCAACATAGATCTTCTACCCGTCACGTTAGGAAGTTTTGATGTCATCATTGGTATGGATTGGTTGTCAAAGTATCGTGCTCATATACTTTGCGATGAGAAGATCGTGCGTGTGCCTTACAGCAAGGAGATTCTGAACATACCAGGAGATAGAAAGGATTTGAGAGGCCCATCTAGATTAGCGATCATATCTTGCACTAAATTGCCGAAGCTAATGGAAAAAGGATGTTACCTTTTCTTAGCTCAAATTTCTAAAAAAAGGAGGGAAGGAGAAGAAGGAAAGGTGCATTGGAGATGTACCTATAGTTCGTGATTTTTCGGATGTGTTTCCCGATGATTTGCCAGGAATTCCGCCTACTAGACAAGTAGAGTTTCAGATTGAGTTGATACCTGGTGCTGCACCTGTAGCACGAGCGCCTTATCGTCTTGCACCTACTGAACTGGAAGAATTTTCAAAGCAACTAGCGGAGTTGGCCGAAAAAGGATTTATAAGACCAAGTTCTTCGCCTTGGGGAGCCCCGGTCTTATTTGTGAAGAAGAAGGATGGATCGTTTCGTATGTGTATTGATTACCGAGAGTTGAACAAGTTAACGGTGAAGAATAGATACCCGTTACCGAGGATCGACGATTTGTTCGATCAACTTCAAGGATCGAGTGTGTATTCGAAGATCGATCTGAGATTGGGATATCATCAGCTTCGAGTTCGTGAGGAAGATATTCCGAAAACGGCTTTCAGAACCCGTTACGGGCATTACGAGTGTCAGGTGATGCCGTTTGGGTTGACTAACGCACCGGCGGTATTCATGGACCTCATGAATCGGGTGTGTAAGCCTTACTTGGATAAGTTCGTGATTGCGTTCATCGATGACATCCTAATTTATTCGAAGAGTGAGAAGGAGCATGAGGAGCATCTAAGACTTATCTTAGAATTGCTCAGGAAAGAGAAACTGTATACTAAGTTTTCTAAATGTGAATTTTGGATTCCCACGGTACAATTTCTGGGTCATGTGATTTATAGACAAGGAGTTCATGTAGATCCTGCTAAGATTGAAGCAATTAAAGATTGGGCTGCACCTACGACCCCGACTGAAGTTCGTCAATTTTTGGGATTAGCCGATTATTACCGAAGATTCATTGAGGGATTTTCAAAGATAGCAAAACCGTTGACCAAATTGACTCAAAAGAGTGTTAAGTACGAATGGGGAGATAAAGAAAAGGAAGCATTTTAGTTACTTAAGGAGATGTTGTGCAGTGTTCCTATCTTGGCGTTACCTGAAGGTAACGAGGACTTTGTCGTCTATTGTGACGCTTCTCATAAGGTTTAGGAGCTGTGTTGATGCAACGAGAGAAATTTATAGCTTATGCTTCCCGACAGCTCAAGAAGCACGAGAAGAACTACATCACCCATGATTTGGAGTTAGGTGCTGTGGTTTTTGCCTTGAGGATATGGAGACATTACTTGTATGGAACCAAGTGTGTAGTGTTTACTGACCACAAAAGTCTACAACACATCTTGAATCGAAAAGAGCTCAACATGAGACAACGACGTTGGATTGAGTTGCTAAGCGATTATGATTGCGAAATTTGCTACCATCCTGGTAAAGGAAACGTGGTTGCTGATGCTCTTAGTCGAAAGGAGAGAATACCACCGTTACGAGTTAGGTCATTGGGAATGACTATCGTATCGCCGTTACCGTCTCAATTATTAGGAGTTCAAACGGAAGCGTTGAAAGCAGAAAATTGACCTGCTGAGAACATATTTGGGATGGCCGATAATGAGAAAGGATTTGTTAAGCGTTCTGATGGAGTATTATGTTTTGGAGACCAAAGTTGGGTACCTTTGTATGGAGGAATTTGAGAGTTAATTATGCACGAGTCGCATAAGTCAAGATACTCTATTCATCCTGGGTCTGACAAGATGTACCAGGATTTGAAAAAAAAAAAGTTATATTGGTGGCCAAATATAAAGGCAGACATAGCATTGTACGTTAGTAAGTGTTTGACTTGCTCTAAGGTTAAAGCCGAACATCAAAGACCGTCAGGATTATTGACGTAGCCAAAACTCACGGTTTGGAAATGGGAGCGGATTACGATGGACTTTATTACCAAATTACCAAAGACAGCTAGCAGTTGTGACGCTATATGGGTAATTGTGGATCGATTGACTAAGTCTGCTCATTTCCTGGCGCTTAGTGAAGATGATAGTGTTGACAAACTTGCAAGGTTGTATGTGAAGGAGATAGTTTCTCGTCATGGAGTTCCGATATCGATTATTTCGGATCGCGACAGCCGCTTTACGTCAGCGTTGTGGCAATCACTTCAAACCGCTTTGGGGACGAGACTTGATATGAGTACTGCATATCACCCCCAAACCGATGGTCAAAGTGAGAGAACTATTCAGACTTTGGAGGATATGCTTCGTGCATGCATAATATACTTTGGTAAAGGCTGGGAGAAGTATCTACCCCTTGCGGAGTTTTCGTACAATAATAGCTACCACACAAGTCTTAAAGCTACACCATTTGAAGCTTTATATGGTCGTAAATGTCGTTCACCTATTGGTTGGGCAGAAGTTGGAGATAGCCAACTCACAGGCCCTGAACTTATTTTGGAAACTACTGAGAAAGTAACGCAAATTCGAGATCGATTGCAAGCAGCTAGAGATAGGCAGAAAAGTTACGCCGATCAAAGACGCAAACCCCTAGAGTTCCAGGTTGGAGACAGAGTGATGCTGAAAGTCTCGCCTTGGAAGGGTGTGATACGTTTTGGGAAACGTGGGAAACTTAACCCCCGCTACATTGGACCATTTCTCATTTTGGAAAGAATTGGGCCCGTGGCTTATCGGTTGCAATTACCACAGGAACTGAGTAAAGTTCATGATGTATTTCATGTTAGCAATTTGAAGAAGTGTCTTTCGGAGGAAACGCCGGTCATACCAATTCAGGATATTCGTGTGGATCAGAGTTTGAATTTTGTGGAGGAGCCGATTGAGATATTGGATAGAGAAATTAAACGACTTAAGAGAAGTCGTATTCCCCTCATCAAAGTTCGTTGGAATTCGCGGCATGGACCGGAATTCACGTGGGAACGTGAGGATGAGTTTCGAAAGAGATATCCGAAGCTTTTTACTTCGTAGATGGTTTGTTCCGAGTGAAACCCGGGACGGGTTTCTTCTGAGGCTGGGAGGATGTGACAACTGGCAAATTAGGGAGCCGTTTTGAAAACCCGCATTACTTTAAAATTTATAATTTTGGAATATTTGAAAAGTTTATCGTGACGAGATATTTTATGAACGTTGGAATGCGATTTTTAATCATACGTTATTTATGGAATTTTATTATTTAATTAATGGTTTGGTTTGGTTCATTCGTGATGATTTATTTTTGAGATCATTATTTGGCACTACATTGACTCCGGCACTAGGATAACCTAACAATTTTTAATTATTTTAATATTGGTTAGGATATTTATATTTTTGGAACGTATCGCGAGATTTTTGATTATTTGGAACGAGTTTGGTTCGAGAATGTTGAGATATTTTGAAAGGTTTTCGGGTTTGGTCATATTGTTTATTTAACTGGCCATCTACTCCCTACACCATTATTATTATTATTATTATTATTATTATTATTATTATAAAAGAAAGAATAAGAATAAAAAGAGTAGACTATATTTGGTCCTTGTGGTCTTTTACCTGGTAAACACAAAAACAAACCACAAACTCCATCTCTCTCTTATCCCTCTATCACCAAACCCTAGCCGCCAACAATTCCGGCCACCACCACAGCCACACCGCCGGTCACCACACTACACTGCCACCACCAATCAACTCCCCATCATCCCCTCTTCTTGATCTACTACCACACGCGCCCTAACACTTCCTTTCTAGTCTCGTTATCACCACAAACTTATCACTATCTTTCGTATCTTTGAAGTTTCTCACATCTTTTTCTTGTGAATCGAAGGTAAGACGAGTCACAAGTGGTTGTGACTCGTATGTTGATGAAAACGTGTCCAAAGGGGTCACGAGTATGATTTTTCCAGTTGGGTTTCGATTGAAAACAACATATATAAATGGGATTTGGTATAAAACGTGTTTTAAAACTAGTTTGGTATCCGGGTTTTCATGTTTAGAGTGGGGTCGAGACCTAAATCGAGAGCTATGGCTCTCGGCTTATGAATTTTTGGGCTGTTGAGATTTTCTTGTTGTATTTGGTCATAAGAGGATGAAATTGAGGATGTTTTGTTACATAATTTAGTGATTTGAGTTGATTTTTGATTGAGATATTGTATATTGTTGTTGAGCTTATTGAGGTTACGGGACCAGGTGGTCCGTTTGGTTTGGTTCGAGCTCGGCTGAGCTAGCCGAGACCCTAGAGGTCTCGGGTGGGACCCACACGACTCGTGGTGAAGTCTTGACTCGGGTTCGACTTGGTAAGTTGACCCGGATTTCATGATATATTTGGTGTTCTTGTTGGGTTCCTGATCTTCTCCTTGTTATTATTATTGTTTTCTGTTGTTGATTTTATTTGTTGTTGTTGTTTGGTGTTGCTATTGGTATTGTTATTGTTGTTGAGGTATATTACTTTTGGCATTATTAATATTGTTGTCGTTACTTGGGAGCCGAGATGAAGGGTGTTATGATTTTAATTGTGGAGTTGTGTTGACGAGTTTGAAATGGGGACCGATTGTGAGACGGTCAAATTAGATTGACGGAGATAGGTTAGTTGGGTACCGTAGTCGGACCCTAATGTTGTAGCACGTGGATTTGGGATTGATTTGGACGGAGTTGGTTATTTATTATGACTTGGTTATTATTTTTGGACTTGGACTATGAGCCGAGAGTGATGACTCGGACATGTGACCAAATTCTTATGACTCGATAAATATTTAAAATCAAACATTAAAAATAATACTCGTAATAGTACTATTGATAATATAATCGTTTATATACGTATATAGACGTGATAAACGTATGTATATATATATATATATATATATATATATATATATATATATATATATATATATATATATATATATATATATATATATATATATATATATATATATAAATGCGTATATTAATAATAAAATGATCACGAGTAAACGTTATAATAATATAATGATAAATATTGTACTATACGAATAGTGCAATAAATGTCGAAGTATTATTATAAATAAATAACTATAAATAATGTCGAGAACTAATACGTCGGGTAAGTAATAAATAGAAACATGATAACTTTTATAAATTTAGAAAACTTATCGAGTTATACAAGTTGTGGTTACTTAAGTCCAAGTGGACTTTATTATGTGACTTTTGTGTTGTCACGGATATATGACGATTAATATATCCATCTTATATAACTACGTGACTTATTTAATCGACGGGTTAAATCGAGTTATTTAGCTATATAAAATGAGTATATTAATGGGCATCGTATCCTACGACGCCCATAGGTTGTGGTACATGTATTAGGATAATAAATTACTATATATCTCGTGGAATTGGCTAAATTGACGAATTTGGCAAATTGGACGATATATATAGGGAATTTATTGGACTACGATATTTACCATATAGAATTATTTGTGCTATGTGATCTAGGTTGGGTATAATCTTGGAACGATATATTACGTAAATAAATATGGGGGATTACCAAATCGACGGATTTGATAAACTTCGATGATTTATTTAAATAATATATTGGGCTAATATTAGACCTATAGATGGTTTATTATTTCTTTCGTTGTGGCTTCTTGGTTTGAGTTGTGTCGACCCTTCACCCATATGGATACCAAACGTCGAATTTCAACTTAATATGAAGATAATTCGAGAAATGGATATTTTTGGAAAGTAAAACGGAATACGTTCGGGAATGGGAACATTTGATTTTTGAGGAAATGGTTTCTGAACGAGTTTGATATTGTTAGGAAGTGCCGAGTCTGTAGTTGCCGTTATGTGAGTTGCTTGAGTTGCTTACGTCTTTCTTCTATCGATTTCTTTTGAGGATTTTCTGGACTTGAGGTGAGTCATAGCCCCACTTTTTATTCTTGAACTTTGTTTTCAATACTTGGGGTGAGAAACGTGCAAATGTTTTATGTGGACTATTATCGCTTTGTTTATTTAAAACTTGCTATGCTTATAGAACTAGGTAGGATCAAGCGAGGCCTAGTCCCGAACTAGGTAAGCTATTGATTTGGTTATTGAGCGAGGCCTAGTCCCGAACTAGGTAAACTATTGATTGGTTATTGAGTGAGGCCTAGTCCCGAACTAGGTAAGCTATTGGATTGATTATAAAGCGAGGCCTAGACTTGAGCTAGGTAAGCTATTGATTGGATGGATTTGAGCTATAGCGTGCACCTATAGGGTTGATTTGATTTTGGTTGGATTATTTTGGTTGGATTATTTTGATTGGATGATTGAGGCCTAGTCTAGCTAGCAAGCGTTTTGCGTATATGTCCACTATATTGAATTATGAACTTAAACCTATGATCTCACCAGCGAAAGCTGACTTTTAGCACGTTTTCTCAGGTAATTAAGTGATGCTCTATGGATGCTTGGGATTGGAGGCTTGGCAATGGCACCGGTTATGGATCAATTTTTCTAAAACTCTGATAACTATTGTGGACCTATGTTTATTTCTTTTGGGCCTTACTTTGGATAATTATTGGGATAAATGTAAACTTTAAAACTCGTTTTGGTTGTGTTTCCTTATGTTTACTTTATCTCGTTCTTTCATGACTTTGAATGGATAACAATCCCCGTAGCACCCCGAAAGCTTGTTGAGTCTTCCGCTGTATCAAATTTTGCGGGTGTTACAGAAGTCCCAGGATGTTGCTTTCTGGAAAAAAGCAATTAATGATGAGATGGACTCCATCATGGGCAATAACACTTATGTGTTGACTGATCTACCACCTGGTTGCAAACCTCTAGGTAGCAAAAGGATTTTCAAAAAGAAAATGAAGGTAGACGGAATTGTTGAAAAGTTCAAGGCAAGACTAGTTATTCAGGGCTTTAGACAAAAGTCATGAATAGACTATTTTGATACTTATGCTCCAGTGGCTCGTATCAGTACCATAAGATTGATGATTGCTTTGGCATCAATTCACAATCTGATTATTCATCAGATGGATGTGAAGACAGCTTTCTTAAATGGTGACTTAGATGAGGAGGTTTACATGAACCAACCTCAGGGCTTCATCATGCCTGGCAATGAAAACAAGGTGTGTAAACTGATTAAGTCTCTTTATGGACTAAAACAGGCACCTAAGCAATGAAATCAAAAGTTTGATGAAGTGGTTTTGTCTAGTGGTTATTTACTTAATCAAGCTGACAAATGTGTATATAGCGAATTTGATGAATCTGGTAAAGGAGTCATCATTTGTCTATATGTTGATGACATGTTGATCTTTGGCACTGACCAAAATCAAGTTGATCTTACAAAGGAATTTTTGTCATCAAAGTTCTCCATGAAGGATATGGGGGAGGCTGATGTTATCCTTGGTATTAGGATTAAACATGAAAGTAACAAAATTTCTATCTCCCAGTCTCATTACATTGAGAAGGTGTTAAGGAAATTTAATTACTTTGATTGTACTCCAGTGAGTACTCCTATGGATACAAGTGAGAAGCTAATGCCTAATACTGGCAAAGCTGTATCTCAACTTGAGTATTCTAGGGTGATTGGCTGCTTGATGTATGCCATGACTTGTACAAGACCTGATATTGCTTTTGTTGTGGGTAAACTGAGCAGGTATACTAGTAATCCTAGTGCTCATCATTGGCAAGCAATTCAGAGGGTTTTTAAGTATTTGAAGAGAACTATGGATTATAGTCTCTCATATACTGGTTATCCTTCTATATTAGAAGGATACACTGATGCAAGTTGGATCAGTAATACTGAAGACAATTCGTCTACCAGTGGCTATGTATTCCTACTTGGTAGAGGTGCAATTTCTTGGGCTTCCAAAAAACAAACTTGCATTACCAGTTCAACCATGGAATCTGAATTTGTGGCTTTAGCAGCTGCTGGCAAAGAAGCTGAATGGTTGAAAAACTTGCTTCTTGAGATTTCATTGTGGCCTAAACCTATAGCACCTATTTCTATTCGTTGTGATAGTGCTGCTACATTGGCAAAGGCTTATAGCCAGATGTACAATGGGAAGTCTAGACACTTAGATGTCAGGCATAGCACGATTGCGAGCTTATCATGAATGGGGTGATATCTATAGAGTTTGTTAAATCTCAACAAAACATAGATGATCACTTGACGAAGGGTTTGGCTAGAGACTTGGTTTTGAAGTCTGCTAAAGGGATGGGTTTAAGTCCAACTTAGTCACTGAATGCAAGGATACCCAACTCCCTTCTAAGGAAACTTGGAAGCTGAGTTCAATGTGGAAAGCTGATCATTTAGTGGACTGAAGCACATGTATCACAAACATCCCAAGGTTGTGCTTGTTACCTGCTGAAAGGAGGATGAAGTCTTTACTTCTCAATGGTTATTTTCTTTGAAAAAGTGCTAAGCAGGAGCATGAATTAAAGATGAACCACCTATGTGAATGTTGAAGTTTTGCCGCTTCAGGAAGCTTTGGACTTTTAGCTTTTACAACATTTATGAATTGGATATGGACACATGGCTTGTATAGTGTCAGGAGTATTTTAGTGTTTGAAAACTTGTGTGTATTTATCATCAGGTATTTAAATGGGTTGAAGGGTTCAATTCTTAGAACACCCTGATTCTCGAATATTTGAAAGTATATGTACTAATGTGGAAATTCAATCCTCGGGATATTTTCATTTATGCACTTGTTTTGTTTTGTGTTTAATTTTTCATGCAAAGGAAGTGAACTAAATTTGGGGAGGATTGTTAGAAAATTTAGTGCACTAAAGGGAAGAGTTCACACCTGGTAATGGGTTTGGAGGTACGGAGTGTACACCCATTTGGTCCATGAACACCCTGACTCAATAGTGGTTATACTAGTAGAATCTCTTTCTGCTAGTAGAGTCTGTTTCTGCTAGTGGAATTTGTTTCTGCTGATTTGATTCTGCTGATGAGGGATTCTGCTGATGATGGATTCTGCTAGTAGAATCTGATGCTAGAATGATTCTGCTGACGGCATCAGTTTAATCTGCTGCTCGTTTTTAACCACTGATTCCTACTATTATGGAAAGTATTATGTTATAATTAATGGGTCGTTAATTATACATAATTCCATGGGCTAGGTTTGAGTATTCTCTATTATAAATAGAGGTCATAACACATCTGCATAGATATACGAAATCACAAAACCCTAAACACTTAAATAAGCATCTGGTTCTTGGTTTGTGCCTAAAACAAGAACATCACTTGGTCTTATCCCATAGAGATATTCGTGTAACCCAGGCATAGGGTCGAATAGTTTCTATTGAAAAGTGATACCACGGTTCCAAGTGAATATCCGGTACCTTATTGATTATCTTAACCCTAATCTGGGAACTTGTTTAACACTTATTAACCAACACATGTATGTTTGTAATGCTATCTACAGTTGTGTATATTAAACTTTTATGGCATTAAATTTTACCCACAAATGAGCAATGCAGGTGGTAATTAAGCAAAAGAACAACGACCAAAATAGCGACTTAACTAACAATATCTTTAGAAATAGAGACACAAATACCGACTTAAGTTACGAATTTTTTAAAAGTAGTGACGTATACAATGTCTTGGTTAGCGTCATGTCCTACAACTTGCAGCGCAAATTGCGGCATACACCAATGATGTCGTGCTAAGAACCTTCTTAATAGTTTCCTTATTAATATTTATTTAATTTTCTTTATTATATTTTTTTAGTGAACAAGTTAAAGATTTGGGCATCTATTATTATAAATAGGGTATTAGGATTGTTTTGAATTTTGAGATAAATATTCACCTATGGGGAATTTGGGCGGCCTTTTTTTTGGTGTTTGGTTCGGGAGAAAATTATCAAAATTTTAGGGTTCTTGTGGCGTGAATTTTAGATCTAGATGTATGCATATTGTTTTAATGGTCAAGTTTATACAAAATAATAAAGGGTATGTTTGGTAAAAGTAATTATTGCTGAAACCTCATATTGAGCTGGAGATAAATATTATAAAAAGTGATTATTTTTATAATTTTTTTTAAGTAGCTTATTTTTTGAAAAAATAAACATAATCTCTCAATAATCTCATGTGCCAAACATGCCCAAAGTAATATTTGATTTTCGATTTTTTTTTTTTTTTTTTATAATCTCTTTTAAGTTTTGTCTGCCAAGCGAAGCTTATATTTTAAGTAACTTATTTTTTTTCAAAAGATAAACATAATACCTCGATAATCTTGTGTGCCAAACATACTCATAGTTTAGTCAAATAAGTATATAACTGATATGTTTTGAAAATTTAGTGTAATTGAGGGTTCAAGTCGTACTTGAAAATGAGTTTATAGGTATAGAGTACACCCATTAAGTCACTAAATCTCCCTGACTCAAATAGTGGTGTTGTAGAAATCATATAGTTGATAAGTTCAGTAAGTTGTACTTTTTAATGAGTAGATTATGAACGACCGCATCAGACTTATGAGTTTAGTGAGTTATACTCTTCAATGAATAGACTTTAATTAACGACCTCATCAAGAAGTAGTCTCATCAAAGTGGTCAACCCTTCAGTGAGGAAGCTCATAAGTGAGAGAACTCGTCAGTGAGTATACTCAGAGAGCAGGCTCATTCAGTGAGTATATTTATGTGAATATGTTTATATCACAAATACTGTTACAAACATAGTATTCATAAAGACCAAGTCAACTATAACGTATAAACGCACTTTGTAGCAACGCGCAAGTTGGAATCCTTATTTTATACACATGAGGGTACGTTAAGATGATAACCTAAACAATTAGATAAAGGTAGTTTCATGCATTGTAAGAATTTGTTAAGTAGTCTAATGGTAAGGTACGGTGTAAGCATCTAAAACGTCTCAAGTTCGACCCCGATTTTTAACTTCTTTTTTCATACTTTTATAAATATAATTATATATAGAGAGCGAGTTTAACAACATTGTCTAAATAGGAAACTATCGTAACGGTAAGGCATAGTTTAAAGAATTGGTTGGTCATAAGTTCAACACTATTTGTTGCCTTTTTTTTTTTTTTTTTTTTTTTTTTTTTTTTTTTTTTTTTTTTTAATGAGCTAGTGAAATGCACGTAATCATTGTATATAGTTGTCACTTTATTTCGTTAAAAAAAAAATTACATTCAAAAATTAAAACCACATGAATAATGAAACGGATAATATTTTAACAAACTAGAAATTTTACAAAATGTTGTAAGACCGGAATTTAAGTGTGCACAAACAAGTTTATGCTATTGCTATGTTTTGCAAAATTAGTTGTGAGCAGTAGCAGTGAGCTGTTAGCAGTAGCCACAACTCACTGCTTACCGCTCACAGCTTCATAAAGAAGCATTGGAAAAATGAGCTTTCCTAAAAAATAGTAAAGCTCACAGCTCTCATGTCAAACAAACACTAAAAATAAAAAAGCTCATTGCTCATCGCTCATCGCCACAAAAAGCTCCAAAAAGCTTTGCGCCAAGCATAGCCTATGTCTATGTTTTTTATAAGTCAGTAATATAACTGTATCTAGAAGTCCCACTTAATTGTCGCTCTTCTTTGGGTTAAAAATTAAGTTCGTTAAAGGTCTTTAATCAATGGTGAATGGGCTCTATGCAACACGTATCACAGTGGTTGAAAACGTTGGATTCCATCCTCGGTTCACTAATGCAAAAAAAAAAAAATAAATAAAATAAATAAAAAAAAAAAATAAATAAAAAAAAACTATATAGGAAAACCGGTGTCATCGAGTATGTATAGGAATCGGTTTACCCAACAACACCGGTTTCTATGTGATCCATGTCATAGAGACATGTTTATTCTAAAAAAAACTAGTCTTCATGTATCTCATGCTTATAATTTTTACTATATAAACTAGTTTTTTTTATAACCGGTCTCTATTAAGGGGTCTTTATGGGCTTTTTTGTAGTAGTGTTTATTAAATAGGGTTTCCAACAAAAGGAACAAAGTTAGCCCTTATGAACTTTGGACTAAAAAGAAACGTAACCTTAATTATCTTAGGATATGGGGTTGTAGGGCTGTTGTAAGACTCCCTGATCCAAAGCAGAAAACTTTGGGAGAAAGAGGCATTGAATGCATCTTTGTTGGATATGCTGAGCATTCCAAGGCATATAGGTTTTATGTTATAGAACCTAATGAGTCTGTTTCAATTAACTCAATAATTGAATCAAGGGATGCACTCTTTGATGAGAACAGATTCTCATCTATCCCTAGACCAAGTCAAAGGATTCCAAATGGAACCAATGACAATGGTGTTTCAGAAGTATCTGATGAGGTTCCTGTTGAGGTTGTGGAACAACAACCTGAACCTGATCTCAGAAGGAGCAATAGGGTGAGGACTCCAAAATCATTCAGACCTGAGTTTCAATTATACTTAATTGAAGGTACAAGGAGTGAGGTCTCTGACCAATACTCCTATTGCTTCATTGTGGCGGATGATCCTAAAACATTTGAAGAAGCAATGAAGTCCCAGGATGTTGCTTTCTGGAAAGAAGCAATTAAAGATGAGATGGACTCCATCATGGGCAATAACACTTATGTGTTGACTGATCTACCACCTGGTTGCAAACCTCAAGGTAGCAAATAGATTTGCAAAAAGAAAATGAAGGTAGATGGAACTGTTGAAAAGTTCAAGGCAAGACTAGTTATTCAGGGCTTTAGACAAAAGTCAGGAATAGACTATTTTGATACTTATGCTCCAGTGGCTCGTATCAGTACCATAAGATTGCTGATTGCTTTGTCATCAATTCACAATCTGATTATTCATCAGATAGATGTGAAGACAGCTTTCTTAAATGATGACTTAGATGAGGAGGTTTACATGAACCAACCTCAGGGCTTCATCATGCCTGGCAATGAAAACAAGGTGTGTAAACTGATTAAGTCTCTTTATGGACTAAAATAGGCACCTAAGCAATGAAATCAAAAGTTTGATGAAGTGGTTTTGTCTAGTGGTTATTTACTTAAACAAGCTGACAAATGTGTATATAGCAAATTTGATGAATCTGGTAAAGGAGTCATCATTTGTGTATATGTTGATGACATGTTGATCTTTGGCACTGACCAAAATCAAGTTGATCTTACAAAGGAATTTTTGTCATCAAAGTTCTCCATGAAGGATATGGGGGAGGCTGATGTTATCCTTAGTATTAGGATTAAACATGAAAGTAACAAAATTTCTATCTCCCAGTCTCATTACATTGAGAAAGTGTTAAGGAAATTTAATTACTTTGATTGTACTTCAGTGAATACTCCTATGGATACAAGTGAGAAGCTAATGCCTAATACTGGCAAAGCTGTATCTCAACTTGAGTATTCTAGGGTGATTGGCTGCTTGATGTATGCCATGACTTGTACAAGACCTGATATTGCTTTTGCTGTGGGTAAACTGAGCAGGTATACTAGTAATCCTAGTGCTCATCATTGGCAAGCAATTCAGAGGGTTTTTAAGTATTTGAAGAGAACTATGGATTATAGTCTCTCATATACTGGTTATCCTTCTATATTAGAAGGATACACTGATGCAAGTTGGATCAGTAATACTGAAGACAATTCGTCTACCAGTGGCTGGGTATTCCTACTTGGTGGAGGTGCAATTTCTTGGGCTTCCAAGAAGCAAACTTGCATTACCAGTTCAACCATGGAATCTGAATTTGTGGCTTTAGCAGCTGCTGGCAAAGAAGCTGAATGGTTGAAAAACTTGCTTCTTGAGATTCCATTGTAGCCTAAACCTATAGCACCTATTTCTATCCGTTGTGATAGTGCTGCTACATTGGCAAAGGCTTATAGCCAGATGTACAATGGGAAGTCTAGACACTTAGATGTCAGGCATAGCATGATTGTGAGCTTATCATGAATGGGGTGATATCTATAGAGTTTGTTAAATCTCAACAAAACTTAGCTGATCACTTGACGAAGGGTTTGGCTAGAGACTTGGTTTTGAAGTCTACTAAAGGGATGGGTTTAAGTCCAACTTAGTCACTGAATGCAAGGATACCCAACTCCCTTCTAAGGAAACTTGGAAGCTGAGTTCAATGTGGAAAGCTGATCATTTAGTGGACTGAAGCACATGTATCACAAACATCGCAAGGTTGTGCTTGTTACCTGCTGAAAGGAGGATGAAGTCTTTACTTCTCAATGGTTATTTTCTTTGAAAAAGTGCTAAGCAGGAGCATGAATTAAAGATGAACCACATATGTGAATGTTGAAGTTTTGCCGCTTCAGGAAGCTTTGGACTTTTAGCTTTTACAACATTTATGAATTGGATATGGATACATGGCTTGTATAGTGTCAGGAGTATTTTAGTGTTTGAAAACTTGTGTGTATTTATCATCAGGTATTCAAATGGGTTGAAGGGTTCAATTCTTAGAACACCCTGATTCTCGAATATTTGAAAGTATATGTACTAATGTGGAAATTCAATCCTCATGATATTTTCATTTATGCACTTGTTTTGTTTTGTGTTTAATTTTTCATGCAAAGGAAGTGAACTAAATTTGGGGAGGATTGTTAGAAAATTTAGTGCACTAAAGGGAAGAGTTCACACCTGGTAATGGGTTTGGAGGTACGGAGTGTACACCCATTTGGTCCATGAACACCCTGACTCAATAGTGGTTATACTAGTAGAATCTCTTTCTGCTAGTAGAGTCTGTTTCTGCTAGTGGAATCTGTTTCTGCTGATTTGATTCTGCTGATGAGGGATTCTGCTGATGATGGATTCTGCTAGTAGAATCTGATGCTAGAATGATTCTGCTGACGGCATCAGTTTAATCTGCTGCTCGTTTTTAACCACTGATTCCTACTATTATGGAAAGTATTATGTTATAATTAATGGGCCGTTAATTATACATAATTCCATGGGCTAGGTTTGAGTATTCTCTATTATAAATAGAGGTCATAACACATCTGCATGGATATACGAAATCACAAAACCCTAAACACTTGAATACGCATCTGGTTCTTGGTTTGTGCCTAAAACAAGAACATCACTTGGTCTTATCCCATAGAGATATTCGTGTAACCCAGGCATAGGGTCGAATAGTTTCTATTGGAAAGTGATACCACGATTCCAAGTGAATATCCGATACCTTATTGATTATCTTAACCCTAATCTGGGAACTTGTTTAACAGTTATTAACCAACACATGTATGTTTGTAATGCTATCTACAGTTGTGTATATTAAACTTTTATGGCATTAAATTTTACCCACAAATGAGCAATGCAGGTGGTAATTAAGCAAAAGAACAACGACCAAAATAGCGACTTAACTAACAATATCTTTAGAAATAGAGACACAAATACCGACTTAAGTTACGAATTTTTTAAAAGTAGTGACGTATACAATGTCTTGGTTAGCGTCATGTCCTACAACTTGCGGAGCAAATCGCGGCATAAACCAATGATGTCGTGCTAAGAACCTTCTTAATAGTTTCCTTATTAATATTTATTTAATTTTCTTTATTATATTTTTTTAGTGAACAAGTTAAAGATTTGGGCATCTATTATTATAAATAGGGTATTAGGATTGTAACTTCGATCATGTTGAATGAATATAAAGTATTGATTTGTTAATAAATTGATGAGTCACTTTATCTCACTAATATAAACTATTGGGGGGTCGGTTTATCCCATTAACATAAATCATCTATCTTGTTTCGTTTTCTTTATTCTATTATTGATCCGGTTCATATCAATTGGTAACAGAGTTGTTTCGTTTCTAGGGTTTAATTAAGAAAAAAAAATTGTTATCAAAACACTATTCACCCGAATCACTATTCATATCCAAATATTACTATTCATTTGAATCACTTTTCACCACCCGAAAACACTGCTCATTGATACGTGAGAATCGCACCAGGCTTTACCTCTCAAGGGATCTTGAGAAGCTTACAACCCCCACCAGGCAGTATACCTGATCGTTGTAGTATAGTATAGTGACAAGTACCGGGGGATTGATCGTTCAGCTAGGAATAGTGTCGCTAGGATTAGAAAACCTAAATACTAATTCTAAAGATGAGGGAAGATTATTTTTTGTATTTTTATATTTTTTAGAAAGCAATTTAAAATCTCGGGTTTTGGAAGAAGGGGCGGAATTAGTTGCTAATCAACTAACCCAATACTAAGATGCAATCAAAATAAAATACTAAAAATGAAAATAAACTAAATTATACTAAAGTTGTGAGCAGTAATTGGAGAAAATGTGTTTACTTAGATTTCACTACTCCATAGACATCTTTTACACGTTAATTACTTGTTATAATTGCATGGATGACGGATCGTATTTCTTAATATCATTCATGGGGTGGCACACTTAACTCCCCAATTCTATGAGCTCTTATCTCCTCCTACACCATGCCCAGCATAACTATAGGGATTGTAAACAGTGGCTCATGCATTAAATACAACCAATAAAGACCCAGTGCGCGTCGGTTCATGTTTCTTAAGACGTTCAAGCATGTTACCAATTGGAGATCTGCCAGTTTTCTTAAGCCTAACATATAAATCATTCATCCAAGACAAGAATAAACAAGTAATTAACACATAATCAACATCTAGGTTTCATTAGATCTAAGCAAACACAAGATAGATCTAGCCTAGCATGATGGAATTAAGATAAGAACAAGATATAGACAACCAACACATAGACATATTTATTGAATTAAAAGAACACTTATCTTGATTAAACATGCAAGGTATCAAGGGGTTGGAACCCTTGAAAAACCTGTAAAGTTACACCAAAATCGTACTTAGGGTTTCTCCCAAAACTTCTCTCTTTAAATGTGAAAAATTAGAAAACTATATATAGAAAAATGGGTCTGACGGCGTCAAGACCAATTAGGTGATGCCGTCACCTCGCCGCCAAAACTCTTCTCGGATTGCCTTGATCTACATTTGACGCCGTCAAGTATTAATCATTTCCAGGCCGTCATGACTTTTTACTCTTGACGCCCTACCTTCATGACGCCGTCAAATCTCTACTGGACCGTCATGGAAAATTGCTCTTGACGCCGTCAAGGAGTTGCTCTTGACGCCGTCACCTACTGTTCCCAGCATGGAAAATTAAGACTTTGGCGTTTTCTTCACTTTTATGCTCCAAAAACGTCCGAATTGCTTCCTTTTCCAGATTTCACTCCCAAAGTGCCTAAAATCACAAAAGGAACGATTTAGGGCAATATTTGATCAAATAAATTCGAATTCGGGCTTAAATGACCCCCTAAAAACGGATCATTTTTCGCCTCATCATGTACCCTTACACTTGAGATTTGCTTGTCCTCAATCAAATGCGCTTTTATTCTAGTCAAAATACAATTTAGGGGTCATTTAACACTAATATAAAAGTAATTACAACAAATAATCATTCCACTAAAGACCAATAGACAAGCACGGAGGTTATACACAAGCACCTCACAAATAGTGTTTAGATACTCACATCTCTCGGGTGTAATAAAGTGTAAATTACAATATGGAAATGGAAAACATCTCTCACTACCTGTCATAGCAAAATAGATTACCATAGGCTTGGGAAAGGATCAAACCTCCACCACATGGCGTAAGCACCTAGGATAAACTATCAAAGAGGTCTTTTAAAGGGTTGTAACGTTAGGTGTAGGGATATGAAATACACGGTTTTGTTGGATATAGGAAGTTTTTCTGGTGGCGAGTTAACAATCTTGGTTAATTACATATACAATATGGCGTTGCTAAGCCAAGACTAGACTCGACTTAAGCTAATAAATGAAAAATAACAAAAACATAAAAATGAACATAGAATAAAAATGGGATGGTAGTCCGTATGTTTTTTCTCTTCTTTTTTTTCTATTTTTTTTTTTTTTTTTTTTTTTTTTTTTTTTTTTTTTTGCATACACTCTTACCCTACCATCCAAAATAATACATCATAGGGGATTAGCATTCCCCTTACACTTGAATTTTTACATACTTTACAATTAACTAATCTAATGACTCGAATTAAGAAAATCAAAACACTTGGAGCACTTTTAAGATTAACGTACATATGGGGGTAATAAATGATGTTCTTCCCCATTACTCCATAAAATAAGTACTTACCCATGAGTCCTAATCGTCCCAAAACAATATGTACAAGGATATGACTCGACTTAGCAACCATGTAATCAATTAGAAAGTTAACTTAGGGTTTAACAAATAACAATAATGCACTAAAAATGAGCGCATACACGGAAGGCTAAGGCGATTTGGGTGTACATTTAAGTGGGGTGTAACAAATTCTTCCTTTAAGTAAAATGTATAAAGTTAGAAACGAAAAGATAGGCTCGGAGGGGTGTACTAGGGGTATCGTGTACTAAAAATGAGTACAACGCTAAGGGTGTGGGAAAAATTAGTTGACTTAACTAGCCAAGTAATATGACTTAAATGGTCAAGTAATTATAATACGGGTTTAACAAAAGGGTAATCCTAATGCCTCTTATCATGTAGTAAATCCTACCACACGAATGTAATCTCACTAGCAGTCTCGGGATGCATCACTAACGCAAGTTCTAGAATCTAAATGCTACCAGTACACTCATAAGCACTAATAGTAAATGCTTTTCCTATCAAATCTAAAGGCGAACCTCACATATTTGGGTGGAAAATTTTTCTGAATATACGGTTATGGGCTAGTCATACAATCTCCTATCCATGAGACGCTTGCTATGGCTAAAGTTTCACTACTAAATGTTGTAAAAAATTTTAAATTTGGCGCTAAAATTGCACTAACAAGTATTTCTCATAGTTTTATTACACATCTACCATTAAACAAAACAAACTCAAGCGAAAGTGCATATGTAAGGTATCATCTTTTTACCCTCCCCTTACACTTAAGATGAACATTGTCCCCAATGTTCAAGTAAAGAATGTAAAAGTGAAAAAGTAAAGAGAATGAAATCAAATACTCCTCTGATTCGCTCGGTATGGATAATAAGGTGGCCAGGTTAAATCTTCCTCCAAGAAAATGAACAATCAAAGCTTCCCTTCCAGAATATAAATCATCTTCTTGTCATACATAACCTGTAAAACCTGACAAAATAGACAAGACAACCTCGCGTAAAATCGGCGGCATCCTATATAAGTTACTAAATCCTAGAAAACAAGATAAGATATAATGCTTGTGGAATGAAGTTTGCAGATCTCCTGGAGATTATAAAACTTAATAATTCACAAAAACCATAAGACCCCGTTAGAAAAACAAAACCGGTAAAATTTCCAGATTTTTACACCTGACACCATCAAGAGTAAACTCCTGACGCCGTCAGAATTGACCTGCAGAAATTCTTATGTTAAGTTTCTGGAAAATTTCTGGAAAAACTTGGTCCTACTTCCTGGAAAATCCTGCAAAACTTCATTATGACTCAATACAAGCATTTGACTCTAACAAATACGAATATACAGGTTCATTTAATATTGTGGAGAATCATGATTGGTTTGTTTCTTAAAAACATATTTGGGGTTTCCCCTTACACTTATCTTTTGCAAAAATACTTTTAGGTGGAGTTAAGACTAGGCTAAAACAACAAAGTAAAGTATTTCCACTTTTTAATTGAGAAACATGATCTACCAACAATAAAAATTAAGCATGCATACGGAAACAAATAACAATCAAACAAATAAAATCACACAAAACATGGGTTGCCTCCCACGAAGCGCTTTTCTTTATTTACGAGTCTTGTAGCTAGACTCAAGGTCATGGGTTACTACGTGACCTCATCATTGGTTCCACTCTCTGATTGTAGATATTCCTTGTAGAAACCAATCACCTTTTTCTCAATCGCCCCCATAATCATTTGGGCAAATTCTTTATCGACTTTATACCTAGGTCCAAGGGCCAAGCAATCTTTGTAATAAAGACTCTTTTTTTCCCATACATAATCCATGCCCTTTTTCTTATCCTCCTCATTAGTATCCTCAAAAGCACCAACGTTGTCCTTATCAAACCGGGATATAAAGCGAAATTCCTTCATCCTATTAGGCATCCTATAAGTGATACTATCGGTGCTACTTGCGAATCGGATTGTTCCTTCTATCTCATCATATTCTAACTTAGACTCCTCAACAAACGGTTTGCCAAACACAACATTTGATAACTGACAATCAATAACATTAGCAAGATCTTCCACAATCATAAAGTCGGTGACAAAAGTGAAATTACCAACAAAGACATGTAGACCTTTGACTCTCCCGACAAAGTTACAAACTCCACCGGGGTATTTGGGATCTTTTCTAGGTTCAACTCTTGTTTTCACTATATCATTATAGACACTTGAGGACATAATGTTGATTGGGGATTTAAAGTCGATGTAAGCATTGTTAATGTGCCTATACCCAATCATACATGGTATCTTAGCATTCTTCGGATCGCCTCTCTTTATCTTAGGCTCAATTATGGTGAAAGGAGATCGCGGGTTATCAATAAGATTATTATAATATGCAATCTCCTCCTTAGTGGGGTATAGATTAAAATAGTCATTGAGCTTCGGATCTATTTCCCCCTCTTCAAGTCCCTCAATAACATTCACAAAGTCATTAGGCCCTAGGTCCTCATTTGAATACAAGGCGGTCGCTAGGTCACTAAATGCATGTTCGAGCTCAACCTTAATCAACCTATTAAGCTCCCTAAGTTCCCTAATCTCATTCTCAATTTGTTCACGTAACACAGCCACTTCTCTAGGGGAAAGGGGTGGATTCGCGTTTTCCATATTGGTCAATGGAATAGTCAATGAATTTTAATTTACTAACAAGGGCACAAAGAAAAAGATAGACTAAAGATAACCTAAAAATAAAAATAAAATCTTACTGGAAAGGAATCTAGCAAGTAGACCTAATAAAAAGAAATTCTAACCTAGACAATAACTATTCCCTGGCAGCGGCGCCAAAAACTTGATACGTGGGAATCGCACCAGGCTTTACCTCTCAAGGTATCTTGAGAAGCTTACAACCCCCACCAGGCAGTGTACTTGATCGTTGTAGTATAGTATAGTGACAAGTACCGGGGGATTGATCGTTCAGCTAGGAATAGTGTCGCTAGGATTAGAAAACCTAAATACTAGTTCTAAAGATGAGGGAAGATTATTTTTTTGTATTTTTATATTTTTTAGAAAGCAATTTAAAATCTCGGGTTTTGGAAGAAGGGGCGGAATTAGTTGCTAATCAACTAACCCAATACTAAGATGCAATCAAAATAAAATACTAAAAATGAAAATAAACTAAATTATACTAAAGTTGTGAGCAGTAATTGGAGAAAATGTGTTTACTTAGATTTCACTACTCCCTAGACATCTTTTACACATTAATTACTTGTTATAATTGCATGGATGACGGATCGTATTCCTTAATATCATTCATGGGGTGGCACACTTAACTCTCCAATTCTATGAGCTCTTATCTCCTCCTACACCATGCCCAGCATAACTATAGGGATTGTAAACAGTGGCTCATGCATTAAATACAACCAATAAAGACCCAGTGCGCGTCGGTTCATGTTTCTTAAGACGTTCAAGCATGTTACCAATTGGAGATCTGCCAGTTTTCTTAAGCCTAACATATAAATCATTCATCCAAGACAAGAATAAACAAGTAATTAACACATAATCAACATCTAGGTTTCATTAGATCTAAGCAAACACAAGATAGATCTAGCCTAGCATGATGGAATTAAGATAAGAACAAGATATAGACAACCAACACATAGACATATTGATTGAATTAAAAAAACACTTATCTTGATTAAACATGCAAGGTATCAAGGGGTTGGAACCCTTGAAAAACCTGTAAAGTTACACCAAAATCGTACTTAGGGTTTCTCCCAAAACTTCTCTCTTTAAATGTGAAAAATTAGAAAACTATATATAGAAAAATGGGTCTAACGGCGTCAAGACCAATTAGGTGACGCCGTCACCTCGCCGCCAAAACTCTTCTCGGACTGCCTTGATCTACATTTGACGCCGTCAAGTATTAATCATTTCCAGGCCGTCATGACTTTTTACTCTTGACGCCCTACCTTCATGACGCCGTCAAATCTCTACTGGACCGTCATGGAAAATTGCTCTTGACGCCGTCAAGGAGTTGCTCTTGACGCCGTCACCTACTGTTCCTAGCATGGAAAATTAAGACTTTGGCGTTTTCTTCACTTTTATGTCCGAATTGCTTCCTTTTCCAGATTTCACTCCCAAAGTGCCTAAAATCACAAAAGGAACGATTTAGAGCAATATTTGATCAAATAAATTCGAATTCGGGCTTAAATGACCCCCTAAAAACGGATCATTTTTCGCCTCATCACTCATCCTGTTCATAAAAAAAGTTAGATCTTCTTTTGATCTCGGGTATCAATGGTACATTTATGGCGAGCTATAATGGAAGAGAATCGAGCAAGTATAGAGGCTTACAGAAAGGTCCATAAGGAGACAGTGAGATCTGAACTAAGGATCGCAATTGTGTAACAAAGTATGGAAACGGATATATGGGAGATCAAAGAAAAACTTGCTGAGAGACGGGAATTAATGAAGGTGAGATCAGGGATTCAACAAACCCTATGATAACCGAAAAAAGTAGTGAAGAAGATGGTAATTTGGAGGAGCTTATGGTTACATCAGCAGTGGAGAAAGCTAATTTTACGGGGCCAATTTTGGCAACGAAAGAAGATTCGGGGACAGAAGTTAATCGATAACTTGGATGAGCCTCTTATGGTGCTCGAATTAGATGGGAAGAACAACCATCGGGAACAAATGGATATTAAAGCTTACTGAGTGAAAGAGGATTAGAGGTGTGAAGAACTAAATCGAAAGTTTGAAGAGCTGAATAGTCTAATTCAGTCTTTCATTGGGAATCCCATCTCGACTGTTAAAACTCATCAACCAGTGACAACCAAGGTACCCTCAAAACCGATTCAAAATACCAAATGCTTTGAAGAAAATAGTGGGCAAAGTTTCATTAGCAACAAGGTGAAAGAAGGTATTCATATAATAAGTTTAGAAGATGGTAATGGTGACGCCAGGGTGAATATTGAGGGGCATGAGGATCTTTATAGTAGGTTGTTGATTTGTGGACATCACCAGGAATTCTATGGGTATAAAGGATTTACAAAGCTTATGGTATATTCTAAATTAGGGCTACCAATGGCGAGAAGATTTCAGGGCTATTTGTCGAAGTTGACTTGCTTGTTGTACACAAATCAACTTATGTTTCTCTTCCGAGAATTTACTATGATCCTCCTGATTTACAAGTTAGAACATGGGATCCCGGGGGTTAGTCAAGGCGATATTTTAAAGCAACACCTTGACGATAAGCTGTTTTTGGGGGGCGGGAGTATTGATAAGAACCTTCTTAATAGTTTTCTTATTAATATTTATTTAATTTCTTTTATTATATTTTCTTAGTGAACAAGTTAAAGATAAGGGGATCTATTATTATAAATAGGGTATTAGGATTCTAATTGCTATCATGGTGAATGAATATGAAGTATTGATTTGTGAATTAATTGGGGAGTCAGTTTATCTCACTAATATAAACCATTGGGGGTCGGTTTATACTATTAACATAAATCATCTATCTTGTTTCATTTTCTTTATTCTATTATCGATCTGGTTCGTATCATGTCGCTATTTTATTAGTGATGCATAATATGACATCGTTATACGGGTCGCTGTCATTAGCGACTTCATTCTAGTGTCGCAAAAATTAGCGAGTCGTTTACAGCGACTTAGCATCTCATGTCGCTAACAATATGTCGCTAATCAAGTCGCTAAACATGGACGCTAAAATGCATTTTTCTTGTAGTTGTACAAGAAAACATTGCGATTTCAACTTTTTCACATATAATATAACTATGCTGATGTGAGCAAGCCTGCTTTCAATTGTTGGAATTATAATATCATGACAATCATATAAATAAACCAAACACATCAAGTAAACATGCAGAAGCATTATAACAAGATCATATAACATGTAATTAATTAATCAATAATAAATAGTAAATATACCTTTGTGATTATAGCCCGAACAAGAATCAATATGCAATCTTCAAATCAAGAACCCTAATTAGGGTTTATGTGGATTATAAGAATTACACCTTACCTCTTTTGTAATTCAATCCAAGAATCAAACAATAGTGTGTTTGAATCGCGTTCTTGTACACACGTACTAATTCAAGTAAAAGTTTATGCAAGTAAATTAAACACAAAACTTTTGAGCTTATGAAAATCGAATCCCTTAAAGGGTTTTAATGATGGATCGATTTTGAGGACAAGAGAAGAGAAAGAAAACACCTATTATGTGTGTACAAGTTATGAGAAAACCAATAACCCATGAGGTGTTTATATACTAGTGAATACTTGGAGCTCAAGGCACAAAGGAGGTGGGATCCTCCCTTGGCCTATCGGTCACACATCCCCCAAAGGGATTCCGGAACCTTCTCTTGTTTCCAATTATTCACAAGTATTACTTTCCCAATCTTCGTCTAACGGTCGTTAGTCATTCTCCGTTAAATACTAACGGTCATTACTAGTTTTGTGTTTATTAATAATTACATATAACATTTATAAATAATTATTCTTTTACTCTTCATACGTATTGTGTGCAATCCCGTGATCTCGAGTTCGATCCTAACACACAACTATTATTATAATGTCTATAAAACCAACAGCTCCCACTTAGACATATCATAATAGTGTGATCACATCGGTTAGCGTCTTGCAACACGCCGATGCCTCTAGTACAACTCGAGTAAGGCTCCTGGAAAACCTTTTAATGATTTCTCATTATTATTATCCCTTTGTTTCTAATACCACATTAATAAGGATATGGATCAAGGTCATCCCTTATTTAACCATTCTGTTTCTCGTTGTTAGTGATTGACAAGATTACCAAATCTTCTGAACCTTTCAGGAAAGACCTTGGGTGTGGCCACGCAAACACCTTGACAACCCTACGAGGGGCCTAGCAGTATTAAACTCCAAAAATTAATTTGAAGGAACAAATTCTATATTGACTACAAGCAAAACACACAAACTTTGTAACACTTCCGAAAACAACCCTTATGACTACCAGTTACGTATAGCGTTAAGTTGTTCCACAAAAATGTACTACATTCATGACCGTTATCTTGTATCTCAAGTCTGAGGATAACTTCTTATGATTTACTTAATGACAAGATCCATAAAGTAACATCATATAATCGGGATAAGTCCTATATTCAGTATCATCGAATATCATCTGAAATGGCATGTCTATGCATCAATATACTTTAAGTATATTATACCAACCTTCAGATTTGTCTTAATTTAATAATATTCTCATATTATTAACTGATAACGGACAATTTAGAATAACTTTTATTCATGGATTTAAACATGCAAAAATAGGACAACAATAATTAATAATAGAAATAAACATACCAACATACTTTATTTCATTAAAATAATAAATGTTTACAATATCTTTTATCCAAATACTAATCACAGTTATTCATGAAACTACTAGTTAATTTAAGCCCAATTCCATGGGCTAATTCATTAAGCTTTTCTTTCGCCAAAGCCTTAGTGAATGGATCAGCTAAGTTATCATCTGTGTGAACTTTCAGCAGATTTATTTCACCTTCGTTAACCTTTTCACGAACAAAGTGATACTTCCGTAGAAAATGTCTGGTGCCTCTCATGACTCCTGGTTCATTGACAAATATGATTGCAGCAGAATTGTCACAATACATATTAATAGGTAATTCAATTGAAGGCATAACACCAAGCCCTGAAATGAATTTCCTAATCCAAATAGCCTGCATAGCAGCTTCTGAAGCAGCAATGTATTCAGCTTCTGTTGCAGACATCGCAATTGTACTCTGCTTCTTGCTCTTGCAGTCTACCGCTCCTCCATTAATAATAAAGACATAACCCGTCTGAGACTTCGAATCATCTTTATTACTTTGAAAGGACGCATCACAGAAACCTGTAACACCAAGTTCTGCATCTGGTTCTCCACCATATACCAAAAACATATCTTTTGTATTTCTTAAATACTTAAGAATCACTAGTACAATCGACGCCTTTCCCGGCGACATTTTTACGCCCGTACCGTCGACATGTCGACGGGAACAAAACGTCGGCTGTGCTTCGTCGGGAACAGCGTTCCCGTCAACAATCGCCGTCGACATTGTGGGTCCCACATCATTTTCCAGTCAAACAATTTTGCTGTCCGTCAAATTCTTCCCGTCGACATGTCGACAGGAACGTATAACTAATTAATGTTTTAATTAAGAAATGATAATTAAGTTTTACCATTGAATGTATTACGGTCACTCCTCCATTTATGGTTTTTTTTAAGAATCTTCTATGGCCAACATAAGTTGTTTTGATTATCACACGCGTAGCCGGAGTGTCTGCTTTGCATGTAGGGCATGCATAGTAACCTTGCCCACTCCAACCAGACAAACTACTACGAGCAGGAAAATCATTGATGGTCCATAAAAGCATCGCTCTCATGTGGAAATATTTTCCTGTAACAGCGTCCAAAGTCAAGACACCTGGTTTTTTCCATAATTCTTGAAGGTCATCAATCAAAGGCTTTAAGTAAACATCAATGTCCTTCCCCGGTGATTTTGGGCCAGGAATCAACAACGTCAGCATCAAAGTATTCTCTTTCATGCATAACCACGGAGGCAAGTTGTATGTTGTTAATATAACTGGCCACATGCTGTAAGTCTGACTAAGGTTGCCGAACGGATTGAAACCATCAGCAGCCAACCCTAATCGAACGTTTCTCGGTTCGTTAGCAAAAGCCGAATATTTACCGCTGTCAAACTTCTGCCATGGGTCACCATCAACCGGGTGTTGCATCATACCGTTTACCTTAGACTTTCCAGTAGCATGCCAAGTCATATGTTTTGCGGTGTGAATA
Source organism: Artemisia argyi (assembly GCA_030686995.1). Classification (NCBI taxonomy): domain Eukaryota; kingdom Viridiplantae; phylum Streptophyta; class Magnoliopsida; order Asterales; family Asteraceae; genus Artemisia; species Artemisia argyi. The sequence continues at coordinate 36,549,578 of CM060707.1, read as the reverse complement.
GACTTGTACAAACGTTGTAGTCTAGGAATGATAGGAAAGTAACGCAACACCTTGTTAGGAACTTTCTTCCCCGTTGTGTTGTCTTTCCATCTACTCGTTTTACAGACCGGACAATACTCCAAATCTTCGGCACCAGTCCCCCGCTCCTGGAGAAATTTTAGCGCAATGTTAAATGAAGTATCACTCCATTTACCGCTGACCTTGAGATGCGTAAACTTTGACATAAAATCCAAGGTTGTCATAAAGTCACAACCTGGGTAAAGAGGCTGGGTGGAACTGGCAAATAACTCTTCATACTCGTTATGTACAGGAGGTGTCGTTGCTGGAGCCGGCTCGTTACTTGTCTCGCCAATATTTGGAGGAGTTGGCTCATTTTATTCATTATTTAGAGGAATATCAAGAATATCATTAAGGCGCGCACGCATGTCACTCATCTCACATTGTGTTGTGTTATCTTCTATAGGAAGAGGATCCGGTTCACCGTGTTCACGCCATTGTGTATAAGTTCGGTCCCATCCATTTTGGCTTATGTGGCTTTTAAGTAAGTCGAGAGATACCCATGGAACATTACAACAAAGACGACATGGACATTTTATGTTTCCATAACTATTCAATAACGGCTTGCAATGTTCAATGAATGCGGCAAGACCATCAAAAAACTCTTTTGAAACACGACTGTCTAAACGGGTCCAACTCTTATCAAGTATCATAACTGCATATTGTTTTGTTCAACTCTTAGTTATTACACATTCAAATATTCGACACATAAACACATATAACCATGGAATTATTACAAGTTGTTTTGTTCACCTAGTGCAACTATGGAAGGCAATCCTAACCCACTCTTTGAATGATTCATCTCATATATGAATGCGTATAACTGATTTACTATCTGAGAAAATTTCGGCAGCATTTCCCCTCAACTCCCCAAATATGTGCATTAAAGACATATTCGTAGGAGTAAAGGAGAAACACTGTCGAAATCATCTCAAATAGTAAATCAATTAAACGCATCCATATCCTAAATGAGACAAAATATTCAAAAAGCAGTCCCAAACAGGGGACTTTCCGAAATTAGTTTCTAATAAATAAATTTCGGACGGGTTTTCTATAGGATGATTAACTTCGGACGGGGACTTTCCGAAATTAATCACTAAAATCCTAAAACATTCACAAAAGTCTAACAATAACACACAAATCGACTATTTTAAGTTAAACAATTAATAGCATATATTTTAAGTTAAATAATTAGAATATAAACAATTGTTTGGTTTTCGGCTTATGTTTCATAAGCTTATTTTTTGTGACTTATTTTGAAACTATGTAAGGTAAAAAGTTTCAAAATAAGCCATAAAAATTTAGCATATGAAACATAAGCCGAAAACCAAACAAGCCATAAGCCCGTTATATAAGTCGAAACTATTTTTTATATAGTCACTAACCAAACTATTTTTTTCTTTCTTTTACTAGTTGAATATTTGCAACCTTTGGCCAAATAATGCATTAAACCTGCAAACCCACCCAATATCTGACGGCTAGTTCAATACCAAGTCCCCCAACGTGCTGTTTGCACCGTGGGTACACAATGAGCACAACCGACCTTGGTGGGCTGTGCTTCGTCGGGAACAGCGTTACCGTCAACAATCGCCGTCGACATTGTGGGTCCCACATCATTTTTCAGTCAAACGATTTTGCTGTCCGTCACGTATAACTAATTAATGTTTTAATTAAGAAATGATGATTAAGTTTTATATGTTGTCGTCGACATGTCGACGGCAACATTAAACAAACAATATTGATTATTTAATTATGCCGTCGACACGTCGACGGCTTAATTTAAAAAACAATATTCATTTTTTAATGATGTCGTCGACACGTCGACGGCATAATTAAAAAAACAATATTATTGTTTAATGCTACCGTCGACATGTCGACGACACAATTAAATAATCAATATTTTTTGGTTAATGATGCCATCGACATGTCGATGGCATAATTAATAACAGGCTGCAAAAATAGCAATTTTCCAGATTTTTTCCGGATTTTCCCGAAAAAAACTACCAAAACCTGTAACTGTAATAGCACCTATAACCACTCAATATCAACATGTCCTAAACAAATAACTCGCCATCGGCTAAAACACTTGCAAATTATCGCTAAACACCCTCAAAATGCATAAAAACATATAAAGTCTACAAAACGGGGTGTGGTAATATCTAAACCTAGCTGCCATATCCACAAATGTTTTAATATCCGCGACGTTCAAGTCGCCAAAAGGTTAAACTATACAATACTAACATATGGGTCGCCAAAATATTGTTTCAAGCATAAGTACAACACAAAATACCCAAGTTTGTACCTCTACATCCCAAATCACTCATGATCATCACCAGAACCCTCATCATCACCAGAACCATCCTCATCGCCTCTGCGACTCCCGCTCCCTCCAGCTGAGCCACTACCTCCAGCGCCACTGCCCGAGCTATCTTAGTGCTGAGAACCTGCCTGACTAAGATACTGGTGCCATAGCGGGTTGGACGACATAAAACCTGTCACCAAATCAAGCTTCGCCTTCATGGCCTTACGCTCTTCAGCATCTTCCCGGCTCTGCTTCTCGGTCTCAGCAATCTTCTTCTCGGCCTCAGCAACCTTTTTCTCCAAATCGGCTATTTCTAAAAACGAAATAATCAAAATTTAAAAACATCTATTGCAATACTTAATTTGAGTCATGATCGAGTAATCTATAATTAATATATTATTAAACTGTACATACTTGGAGGTGGAGGCGGGGTGTATGGTAACAGTGGCCTGTTCAGCCCAGGTACGACCCTACCCCGTCCGGCGATGTAGCCCCGCTGCTTGCCCTTCAAAACCATAGCAAGTATCTGCTCCTCCATGTACGCCACTCCTTCCGGCGTGTTTGCTCCCAGATCTCTCAGCCGAACCATCTCTTCCTATTTAATTGAGAAAATTTATATATGTCGGGTTAATTACAAGATTATGTTTCAATGAATCATTAAAGTGCGTGTTTGGGGAAATAAATAAATAAATAATAAATTTAAAAAAAAAAGATACTTACATACTGAACCCGAGCCTTATCCTCCAACCACATACCATTATTGTCGCAGTGTGTGTCGTAAAAGCTCTGGATGAGTGACGGGTACTGCTTGTCCTTGTTGTTCAAAAACTGTATATACACATGCATACATATAAGATGAAACAAATTAAAAATGACAAATCAAACACCATATTTATTTTAATTAAACTTAAATACTTTTATAAAATTAAAATTATTTACTTTTATATAATTAAAATTTTTAATTAATATATAATTATAATTAAATAATTTTATAAAAATAAAATGTGTTTTACATAGTCGTGGCGAATAGCGGCCAATGACTTGGAACCGTGGCGGCTGTACACCTTGTTCTTCTTTCAGTTCTCCTTGTTCACAGCAGCACGCTTCAAGTTCTTCTCATGCATGTAAAACTTGATATGCTCCTCCCACACAGACGGCTCGACGTTAGGAGGAGGGTTTCTTCGTATCTCATCCACTTTAGCAGGCCCACCAGGCACCGTAAAGTAAGCCCTCTTCATCGTTCCCTTGTTGTCGGAGTAGACCTTAGCAATATACACATTGAGGCCCTTCTCAATGGTTCTCCAATTAGGATCGCACATGCGGGTCTGCAAGTCGAAGAATTCCTGCAATCAAATATAGTTAATATTAACATAAAGATATAAATAAATAAACAAATTTAAACAAATATTCACAATTAAACAAATTTAAATAAATGAACACATTCAAATAATTAAATATAGAGATATAACTAAAAGGAAAATAAAATAACTGACCCCGAGTCGGTTCATGAAGGCATGTCGAGTCGCTTCGTTAAGGTCGTGCCAGGAGGGATAGTGCAACGGCAAGGACCTAACCAGCTCGCCAACATAGTTACTGAACCATGCGCGGTTGGGCCCCATGTCACACCCCGCCACGGCGGAAACGCGCGGGTGTAACTTCATGGATATCATCACAACACATGGTGTCTATATAGAGAATAACTACATGCAATAAAAATGGCAAAGTATAGACACAAAGTGTCATAACAATACCCGAAAGAAAACAACATGATAAACTCCAAACACTCAGATAAACCACTCCCAATGCAACTAAGGTCTCGTCTAATCACCTCCTTCAATCATAGCCTTAGAATGCTCATCTGAAAATGATGCTTAAAATGTCAACATAATGTTGGTGAGATTCATAGGTTTAAGACTCATACACACTAGGCAACCAAAATCACTGTGATTATAAAATATAGCTGGACAAATAATTACAGTTATCATATATGCTACATGTATTCACAAGGCAACATCACACATAAGGCAACCATCAAGCGGGACGTGCCCACCGATCCAAATTCACAACATACCGGGCAGGAACGTGACCCCTGCTCCAAAAAAATGGGTAAATTAATACCCTCCGATTGGACCACACAGAATAAAAGTGAGTAGGGATGCTACTCTCCAATTAGGTCGTATGCACGAGCAACAAGGTAAGCACCCTCCTAATTGGACCACACAGACTAGTAACGAGTAGGAGTATTACTCTCCAATTGGATACTCCCCCCCAATTGGACCACACAGCATTATCATCACATTATCCAATCCACATAATCTGGTACGAGTAGGAGTATTACTCTCCAATTGGATACTCCCCCCCAATTGGACCACACAATAACATCACATAACATATCATTCACATATAGCATACATACAATAACATTATAAGTCCAAGCTCTTTGACACACACACATAATCACCGTAATTCAAACCATTTAAGACAAGCATCATTCCCATCCCAAGTTTAAAACAAGGTAAAAATATGGGACTATGAACTCACCTCAAACCTTGCAGCTTCCACAACACAAATCACAAATCTAAACAACACAAATAAGTCCACGTTACACAAGGCCAAGCTAAAAGCTACAACCCATGTAATACTCATATGATGGATGTCTATGACTCATATGACCCACCATGGATCTCCTAGACACCATACTAACCATTACCATAACCTAACACTCACTAAATCCCTTGCACTTTAAAAATCAGAAAACGCAGAATTTTTGGGTACATTCGCCCACATAAAATCACGACAATTAAAGCTCAACAACTCACACCAAAAATTTACCATGGTCTCTCATAAGCATACAAGCTAATCCCAGTAGGTCATGGACCAATAACACACACAAGTACTCAAAAGAAAATCAAACTTGTCAACTACTCAAATTCGGATCTGAACGCACACCAAAAAGTTTTCATTAACATAAAATACTTCCACAAGTTTTTATCGTGAATCCTTTTCGTGGTAGTCTAATATAACCTAATAATTAAGTATTCCAGAAGGACTAGTCAAAATACCACTTTTACAACCACAACTCACCCTCAAACTTTTACCCAAATTCTGTCCTGGTTTAACAGCTTTGACACCTTAAGAAAGAAAAATCAAAAGACTAACTTCCCGACCTTGAAATCAATCGTGGCTGGACTTTTTGGAAAGCACTTTCATTAAACTTCAATTTAGACCTAAAATTCGTTACTTAAATCTTCACCATCTGTTATTTACACTCACATATTTACAGCCATAGTTTTCTGTCCAAACCCTAACACATAATCTAACGCGTTTTACACTCAATTCCCTTAACCAATTACCATATTATTAACATCTAATGATCCTAACATGTTTTACTTCATTAATTTACAGAAGTATACAAACCCTAAATCCATCATATCAATTATTACATGAATTGAAGTAATAACTAAGTAATTATATGAAAACTAGTGTTAGAATTATACCTTGAACTTGATTTTAGCTTCAATAATAAAAACCCTAATTTTTCTTTCTTCCCCTCTTACTTTGGTTGATCATAATTTGCAGAAAAATAGAGTTATGGGTCGTTGGTTTGGCTTATATGGGTAGGGGTTGGGTTTGTTTGGGTTGAACTAGGATTCCTTGGGCCTAAGAGTGATATTTGGACTCAAATTGGGTTTCTTTTTTCCCCTAAAAACCCTCTAGCCGATTTTTATAACACATACATAAATTTTTTTTTATTAAATTTATTTATTACACTCAAAACCTCATACTTTTTATATTTTATAACAACCCGTAATGATAACTGACGTCTTACGCGATAAACCTAAATTTTACGACAAACCGGAAAAATTATCATTTTCAAGACAAAGTTTCCAAAAATAGGATTTCACACTCTTTTTGAAATATAACTCATAAAAAAAAACTCCTCATAACTTGCTAACACTAAAACACTTGAACGAACACTCAAACACTTGAACGAAAACTCGTTACGTACAAACACAAAAACACCAAAACTACACAAGTCATTTCTACACGACAAAGGTGATCAAAATGAACTTTCCCAAATTCCAAACTTTCCAAATCACAATAAAAACCATTTACACAAAGAGATTTAGTGCTAAAACTCACCTATATCACTTATATATCACTTAAATCACCTAGGACACACCAAACAAACGTCAACCGAGTCAAGACTATCAGTCAAACTGACCTGTCAAAACCACGGTTGTTACATCATCCCCCACTTAGGGAAATCGCCTCCCGAGATTTCAACTACACGAGTCACCACTCGCAACAACAAAAGAAAATTTATGGATATTTAAGCGGAATAATACCACACCATAAAATCAAAGAGAAAGAATCACAAAAAAAAATGTGAACCGACTAAATACCCGAATTCACACAATAGAAAACATTCCTTCACTCAAACAATACACGCAAATAGATACACTCCCCAATCAATAACAACAACAATCCAAACGACTTCTCATAGGTAGGTACAATATCCTCGAACCAAATGAAAAACCAAATGGTAACCGCAGGAAACACCACATATAATGGATACACACAAAACAAACATTAATTACATCTGATCCTCACGTTCCCAAGTAAACTTAGGACCACAGTTAGAATCCCACCATACCTTTACCAACGTTATCTCACCACACTTCAACCCCTTAACAACTCGATCGATAATCTCAACAGGTTTCTCGACAAAACGAAGAGTCTTGTCAACCTTAATCTCATCTAATGGCACATCCAGACTATCATCTGCCAACCACTTCTTTCCATTAGATACGTGAAACGTATCATGCACTCTACTTCACTCCTCAGGCAAACTCAACCGATATGTCTTAAATCCAATCCTTTCCATAAATCTCAAATGGTCCTACGTATCTCGGTGCTAGCTTGCCTTTCTTACCGAAACACACAACACCCTTCCAAGGAGATACTTTTAACCTTACAATATCACCAACACCAAACTCTAAGGGCTTACAGCAATTATTCGCATAACTCTCTTTTTGGCGATCTCTTGCTGCCTTAAGTCTTTTCCTTAGTCCGAAAAACTTATTCGTAGTCTCTCGTTCTAGTTCAGGACCAATTAGTTGACTTGTTCCAACCTTTGCCCACAGAACAGGTGGCCTACATTACCTTCCATAGAATTTTCACACGACACATACTCAATACTAGAATGATAATTGTTGATATAGGAGAACTCAGCTAAGGGTAAATGTATACCCCGGCTTCCTCAAAAACCAAACACACCCATACTCTCAGCTCACCATCCAACGCCTGATTTGTATGCTCACTTAGTTCACTCATTAGAGAATGATAAGTCGTACTCATCTACATACGCGTTCTCAAGACTCTATAACACATTTACCACTATCGCGAAGTAAGTATTTCATCATGTTTCTTGATGATCAACGCGACACCCTATGGTTCTTTACCAACTCCTCAATACATTTCTTGCTAAGGTAATAATACATCTTATCCATTCTCGGATGTATCTTATACCTTGCATGATCAATGTCCTTAAGCTTCCTCTCCATGAAATCATTAGCGGGTCCGCAAAGTACAATCGTCCATCTTCATTCTTTTCCATTTACTGGTCTAAACCAAGTAATCATTCTTCTTACATGTTCTCATCCTTGAACCTCTCTCTCTAGGCTGTCAACATCATCCTCTTAACTCCGAACTGAATTATCATAATCATTGCTCACAAACATCTAAGTTTCACTCGTTCACTCCCGCTCAGCGCTCTTACCACGATGTCCGCCCTTCCTTGACGGTGGCAAATCAGACAATCGTAGTCACTAAGAAATTCCACACCCAACTTCTCTTCAAAATATATTAGCCTCTTGTCAAATATATGCTAAAGATTCTTATGACCTGTGTAGATAACACTTTCTGCTCCATACAAGTATCATCTCCAAGTATCACACAGTTCCTCTTATGGATCTTCCACCTCCCCGATGCCCACACAATCCGAAGAACGTACATCTTGAAACTAAACCTCTCACTTGAACAACTTGACAAACACCCTATTCCTCTTCAACGAACAAATTGATATTCAAAACGACAATCTATCCTAAGTAAACGACGCGAACCATGAAACTGGTCGAACAAAAACGTATATCAACACTCAAAAGGGGTACGAATTACCGACTAACGAAGTAACGAACATCAAAATCAAAGCTAGAAAAACACAATGAGAAATTTTCCCCCAATAAAAATAGACACGGATAAAATGTTCATAAACACCCATACAAAGAAAATATAAAATACACGTACCCATAAAACGTCCACAAGCATACCTCAACGAAGGAAACACTCGATGAACCAAATACATAACAAGTTTGGTAAATGAGAACCATAGACAGTTCTTATTCCGTACTCGACCTTCCCGAAAACAAATGAACACTGTTTTTCACAAGACATATCTTAAACTTATACATTTCTTTTATAAAATATACATATAAACCATTTTATGTAAGACATCAACATAACCATTTTTTTTCCACACTTCATTTTCACCATAAAAATAATAGTTTCCAATAAATGACCTTGAAATACCCAAAACGAATTTTAAAATACCATAAGGACTTTAACTCAACCTCTTATACGAATGCAAAAGACATGGAGGAATCACATAATCAAAATAATCATCAAACGAACTCATACCAGTGAACACTCATGCAAATACATTGCAAACCAAGCGAAGAACGCAAAGACTCATTCGTACAACAATCAAACCAAAATCATAGAAAAACACCGATACTAACAGGTCACAAAAACATGTCACGAAATCCAATTGGTGTGTGTAAATGAGGGATCAAATATCCACACCAACTTGTCACGAACCAACAATACTTGAAGAATAGTATAACATTCCTTAGAGAAATGAATACAAGGAATAACCAAGAAAACGAACCAGTATCCAAGAAAAATGAATTCAATTACCCAACACCTATCACGACATCGAATAGAAAGAATATGGCATCTGTACCATCATGGTACGAATAGGAATGCCAACCAAAGAATTAGGTATACAAACGGAGCGTCTAGCAAACAAATCAACTTAAATACCACAACATAAGTACCCACCGATAATTGAGGTATCAACATATGATAAGTAGGATGGAATCTCACCACCTACACACCCCAACATATAACGACTGCCCTAACGGTTAAGAGAATACTTCTCTAACCATACAGCCATCACCAATCATGATATCACATACCATCTACCACAACATATAACAACAAACATCAATCAATGCAATAATGGTCACAAGTCCACGTGTGTGATACCCTTATAATTATGTTCGCGACCATAGTTATAAGCCTATTCCACACGCATACTTACTTCCAAAACCACACATCTCAATGATAACGCACATATACCACATAGCACCTAATACACCATGCAATCCATGCTATCATACTTGCAAGTCCACTTGTGTTGTGACGCATGTATAATTATGTTGGCCACCATAATTATCTATGCCTGGTTCGTTGTGTTTTGGTGTGTGTAAACAACAATTTATCAAAATATCAACAAACGTAAGGTTTAATTTATCGTGAGACAAACAAACGTGAAGTAGTACGAGTAAACCGTTTAGAAAAACGATTACCTCGCAAAACTTGTGAAAGTGATATTCAAATTGTGAGACCGGGAAGTGATTTCCCGGGTCGTACCCCAACGAGGTGTGAATGAAAAGCTTCGAATGAGATTGGGATTAAAATCTTGTATGATTGGAAAGGTTATTTGGTTTTGCGATACGTTAAATTAACGAATTTGGAAAATTAATGAACGAAGGTAAAAGTAAATTAACCTAAGGCAACTATAGATCTAAGAAATACCTAAAAACACTACGGGAAATCATAATTAGTTATCGGGGATCCTAAAACGTTAAACAAATTAAAAACGCGAATGTTATTTAAAAATAATGCGAGAGCGCAAAATAAAACGCGAATTTTAAGTTCCAAACGTCCTACGGGGTTCTAATTAATTTTCTTACTTACTAAAATGCAAAAGAAAATTTTTGAAAAAAGAAAATTAATTTTTTGACAAAAATTCTATTTATTACGAATTAAAAATCAATTAACACAAATTAAATTATAATTAATAAACCACGATTGCTGAAAATTTGAGACCTTTTCTGGAAATTATTTCACACTAATTATGACTTGAGAAAAATGCCAAAGCAGAAATTTCTTATTTCCATAAGCTGTAATAAGCTCAAACAGCTCAATAAGCTATTGAGGTACAAAGGAAAATTCTACTTTAAGAGGATTAAGGAAACAAGACTTGTGAGAAAAGTCCCAAGGGCACAGTTGGTTGGTGTGTGGTGTGGTGAGCTGGGTGGCCAGGGTTCGAATCCCAGCGACAACCCTTTTTGCTATTTATTTATTTTTCTTCTTTCTTACAAACACAAACTCGTTCCCTTTTTCTTTTGAACACAGATTCTACAAACATAAAACTTGTTGCTTTTCAGATTTCAAAATCGATTTGAACTTCTAGATTTGCAAAAAAAAATTTCTTTTTCTCTTGTGACTGTTAGACCATGAATTCAAATAAGCTTGAAAAGTCTTAGGGTTTATTTAAGCTACAACAACTAAAAAATAACAACAAGACACTACAAGAAACAATAACAGAGAACCAAGCAGGATCAAACAAATAAAAAAATCAACAAGCTCAGCTGAGCTAAGAACAAGTAGCAGTAGCAGTCCAAAGGGGCCAATAAGAAGGTCAAAGTAAGCCACTAATTAAGCACCAAACGGCAAACTAAGAATCAAATCCTAATTACTACCTAGAAAGCCTCTTAAATCAACAACAAACACTCCCAACACCCCAGAATTAACCAAGATATGGACAATTTGAAGTTTGGGTCAAACTGGGTATAAGGGAAGACTTTCCCTGCAGGTCTGTTTGGCTGGGTGTGGGACCCACTAAAAAAATCACAAAAATAACACACCTATGGGATTCTAAAGTTGAGCTGTAAGACTACTTGTACAAAAAATTTCAGAGCCTAATCCTCACTCCTAAATTCATAAAAATTCTTGCAATAACTGATTTTACTACCTAAGAATTAATTTGACTTTTGTGAAGTTCTACTGATCTTTGGTGATTACAGGGGTTATGTTTAACCTAAATACAACTACCCTAAGCTAGCTTTACTGAATCTAAACCTATTTCAAAAGGTTGGAATCCTCAAGCACCAACAGATAGGCTGTTGGTGGTGATAGCATAAGTTTTTGACTTTTTGTGTTCAATTGACCAAAATAGGTGTTCATTAGAGTGATTTAGGTCCTAATTTAGTTGTCTAATAAGTTTATACCCTCTCATGATAGTCACAACATGTTCAAGCTATCAATTCCAAACACCCCTACTTCTACTAGTTTTAAGAATTTTCAAGGCATACTACTGAATTATCAAATATTCTTAATTAATAGCCTTTTATAACACCCAAGCTAACTCAGAAACATAGTAATCAACAACAATCAAGGACAAACAACAACTGATGTAAACTATGCTTAAACAAATAGTAAAATCTACTTGGTGTCCAAAGCAAGGAGAATTCTGAGAAAAGTGAACAAAAGAACAGCCTAATTGCTCCCCTGAGCTCTAATCCCATACTCCATTATTCCTGCAGCTTCTAACTCTCTTTTCTTCATTTTTTTATTTTTTTTTTCTTTTCTGGATTTTTTTATTTTTCTCTTTTCTTTTTCTGAGTTTTGTTTTTGCAAGACTCAAGTGAAATTTTTTACAAGTAACAAAGCAGAATTTGATAAAAAAATAGGAAACTTAAACATGAATTGAGATTTGAATAAACTTAAATTTCAACTTTCATTAAACCTTGAAATCTGAGATTACAAACTGAAAACTAAAATTAAAAGATAAAGATTACAATAGAAAAAGAGAGATGCCTCATAAGGGCATACATGATGCCTATTTATACTACTAAAGTGGTATGTATGAATTGAGCTTCACTTTGTCTTCATCTCTGAAATTAGGGCAACACTATCATCTCATTAAATCCAAGCCATCCATTTGCTCTTGTCTTCATCTCAACCTTCTATTGGTCTTTTGGCGCCCAAACGAGTTGCAGTGGATTGGTAACATGGCTGGGGTAGGTAGGGATTTGTGGCAAAGGGTAAAGGTGAGTGGGATTGGGATATGGTGTGGAGGACAAGGGGAGGGATGGTGATGGTTGGGTTTGTATGTTAGCAGTCACGGGGGGGGGGGGGGGGGGGGGGAAGAAACACATTGGGGAAGAAGAAGATAAGGTTCTGGTTGGTTGACCATTTGACCTTTACCTTTTTAGGTTTGATAATAAACCTGGTCGTGGTTTTTTTTATTTGTGGGCTGGGGGTGTTGTTTGGGCTTGGCAGTTGTTAAAAGCCCAAGGGAAGATGGGGTGGACTGGATTTGGTTTTAACTTTAAGGGTCCAGTACTCCATTTAGGCTTATGTGGCTTTTAAGTAAGTCGAGAGATACCCATGGAACATTACAACAAAGACGACATGGACATTTTATGTTTCCGTAACTATTCAATAACGGCTTGCAATGTTCAATGAATGCGGCAAGACCATCAAAAAACTCTTTTGAAACACGACTGTCTAAACGGGTCCAACTCTTATCAAGTATCATAACTGCATATTGTTTTGTTCAACTCTTAGTTATTACACATTCAAAATATTCGACACATAAACACATATAACCATGGAATTATTACGAGTTGTTTTGTTCACCTACTGCAACTATGGAAGGCCATCCTAACCCACTCTTTGAATGATTCATCTCATATATGAATGCATATAACTGATTTACTATCTGAGAAAATTTCGGCAGCATTTCCCCTCAACTCCCCAAATATGTGCATTAAAGACATATTCATAGGAGTAAAGGAGAAACACTATCGAAATCATCTCAAATAGTAAATCAATTATACGCATCCATATCCTAAATGAGACAAAATATTCAAAAAGCAGTCTCAAACAGGGGACTTTTCGAAATTAATTTCTAATAAATTAATTTCGGACGGGTTTTCTATAGGATGATTAACTTCGGACGGGGACTTTCCGAAATTAATCACTAAAATCCTAAAACATTCACAAAAGTCTAACAATAACACACAAATCGACTATTTTAAGTTAAACAATTAATAGCATATATTTTAAGTTAAACAATTAGAATATAAACAATTGTTTGGTTTTCGGCTTATGTTTCATAAGCTTATTTTTTGTGACTTATTTTGAAACTATGTAAGGTAAAAAAGTTTCAAAATAAGCCATAAAAATTTAGCTTATGAAACATAAGCCGAAACTATTTTTTATATAGTTACTAACCAAACTATTTTTTTTCTTTCTTTTACTAGTTGAATATTTGCAACCTTCGGCCAAATAATGCATTAAACCTGCAAACCCGCCCAATATCCTACGGTTAGTTCAATACCAAGTCCCCCAAGGTGCTATTTGCACCATGGGTACACAATGAGCACAACCGACCTTGGTTGTGTCGTTAAAAAAAACCAAACAACTAACCAAATGCAATATCCTACTTAATACTTAATCCGTAAACTAATACTTAATCACATTTCACAATCCGCAACAATCCCTTTTATATCAAAACCTAATATACTAACCAAACTATACATACGGCTACAAGCACTAAACTAGTAACCAAATGCTACGGGATACGAAACTACAACAAAGCATAAAAATGAGGAAAAAAAAAGGAATACATATTGTATCGGCAGTGGTATCGGCTATGGCTCGGCTGTGGTCTTGGCTGTGGCTCAGCTGTGGCTCGGCTGTGGTCTCGTATTGGGCTCGGGCTATAATAAAAGAGAGCAAATTAATATATCAAAAGTTTAAACAAAAAACTGTTGTCGGCGACATGTCGTCGGGTTACCAAAAGTTAATAAAAAAATAAAACGAGGTACATTACCTGCTGTCTTGGTTGTCACCCTCGGCTCTCGCTCTCGGCTCTCACCCTCTTTACCTGCTGTCTTGATAACAATTAAATTTAAAAATTAATAAACAAAAAATAAATTAACAATAATAATAACAAAAATTAACAATAATAATAACAATTAAATTAATAATAATAACAAAAATTAAAAAAAAATAACAAAAATTAGAAAAATTATTTACTTGCTGCTGTTGAAGAAAGGAGGGTTGGGGAAGAAGAAGAATTAAACAAAAGAGGAGTTGGGGAAGAATTAAACGAATGAGGAGGAGGAGGTGCACAGTGGTGCTAGTGTGTGGTGTTGGACTGTGGAGGAGGAGCTGTGGTGGTGGAGGGGTAATGTGGGGTGGGCTTTGGTGGTGGAAAGATAATGTGGTGGTGGAGGAGTGTTGGTTGTGGTGGCGGAGGAGTGTTGGTTGTGGTGGTGGAAGGGTAATCGCCGGCGAGGGGGGGCGGGGGGGAAGATGTAGATCGAGAGTATTTTTTTTTTCTAAGTATGTGACAATAATTGACCAGATCTGGTTTTTGTGTATACTTTTATATTCCCGTCGACATGTCGACGGGACTATTAAACAATTTTTTATACTATTACTAATCCCGTCGACATGTCGACGGGACTATTAAATAATTTTGTCGTTTGCGTTTGGCGGGTGTATTAAAATTTCACGAAAATTTTGGCGGTTATTTTCCCGTCGACATGTCGACGGGATAATAACTTTTATAATTAAAAAATTTTATTTATTATAAATACTTTTATAAAATATTAAAAAATAAGTTTTATAAAATTACTTTAATATAATTAAAAAAAATTATTTATTATAAATACTTTTATAAAATATTAAAAAATAAGTTTTATAAAATTAATAAACTAAATTTATATAATTAAAAAAAATTATTTATTATAAATACTTTTATAAAATTAAAAAAATATATATATTTAAAATTAATTACTTATATTATTATAATTAAAAAAATCGTTTATTAAAATATAAAATAAATAATAATTAGAATATCACAAAATACTAAATCCCAACCATTAGATAACCTCGAGATCACAACCGGTCAAAATTCAAGTCTTGTATCCTTGACCCAATGTTTTATAAATAACAAGGCGAGATAATATGGTTGTACATGAGATATTAAACGAACGACTCGAGATGCTATGGTTCGACACGAGATGTTAAACGAACGAGTCGAGATGCTATGGTTATACATGAGATGTTAAACGAGCGAGTCGAGATGCAATGGTTATACATGAGATGTTAAACGAGCGAGTCGAGATGCAATGGTTATACATGAGATGTTAAACGAACGAGTCGAGATGCAATGGTTAAACATGAGATGTTAAACGAACGAGTCGAGATGCTATGGTTATACACGAGATGTTAAACGAACGAGTCGAGATGCAATGGTTATACATAAGATGTTAAACGAACGAGTCGAGATGCAATGGTTATACATGAGATGCTATGGCGCCAGAATTTCCCACCAAATTTTTCCTACCTAACAACTTATCCTCACAATATAAACACACACACACACACACACACACACACACACACACATATATCTAACTAATAAAAACTCTCACACACACTCATCTCACTATATCTCTCTCTCTCTCTCTATCTCTCTCTAGCAGTTTCTGTTTTCTGGCAACACCAGCAGTTTCTGGCCGCCGTAATCTTTTTCTGGCCACCACGTTTTATCACCTCAACTTGTAAATCGGGCCACCCCGGTCATGATTCAACCACTCACAACCACTCAACCTCACAACCACAAACACATACGGTTATCATGGTGAAGAAGATGGCAGAATTTGAAGCTTTTCCTTGTCCTTGTAAACGAGGAGACGTGATTCTTCAAAAATCGCATAAATCTTACTCCCGTGGTAAACTATACTATGCGTGTCCTTTCTCGAAGGTGAACAATTACATATTTTTTCATGTATTATATAAATAATTTGGTTAGTTGTTAAAAATAATAGTTTTTACTCTTTAACATCTTGGGACAACAGACCATGGATGTGATTTTTTTTACGGAAGGAGGAACGACTCGCCAAAATGATGACCGGTTCTCTGGGAGCTTCAACATCAAGCGGTTCTGGATCTGCTCCAACAAGGTGCTCAAACTGTCATGAAAAAGATCTTAGAATAAACATGCTGGAGGCAAAAAAAAAACAAAAAATAAAAAAAAAAAAAAAAAAAAAAAAAACAGGTGCTTGAGGCACAAAAACAGGTGCTAGAGACAAAATTAAGGATGCTGGAGGCAAAACTTGACATGGAAACGTATCCTAACCACGACCACACATGTCAGTCGGATGCAATACTCTGTGACCTTTTATGTGACATGGATAAATTTCATATGTAGTACTATTGTTGTTGTTGTTGTTGTTGTTGTTGTTGTTGTTGTTGTTGTTGTTGTTGCTGTTATCGTTGTTGTTGCTGTTATCGTTGTTATTGTTGTTGTTGTTGATGTTGTTTGATGTTGTTGTTGATGTTATTGTTATTGTTTAATAAAATGTTATTGTTGTTGTGGTAACTGATGTTGAACGTCCTTTATATTTTAAATTCGTATGCACAAATAATAGAACTGAAGGAGCAATAATTATCAAACACAAAGGCAAACTGTTTATTTAAAACAAGCAAGAGTTCTCAACCACATGCATTTTCATACAGACTCAAACTAAACAACTCGACAACCAAACTAAACAACTCGAAAACCAAAGGAAACAACTCGACAACCAAAAGAAACAACTCGACAACAAGAAGAAACAACTCAAACTAAACAACTCGACAACCAAACGAAACAACTCAAACTAAACAACTCGACAACCAAAAGAAATGATCAAACGAAACAACCCGTTTATTTTTTTTGCGGCTACTTCCTGCTTTACTCGAACTCGCACCATCTTTTCCCTTCCTTGCTCTCATTTCCTTGATATGTGCAAATGTAGCTTCAAGATTTGTGGGCCCTGTTTCCCATATTATCAAGTTTGGTTTCCAACGTACTTTCAGCTTCGTCGTCACCTCCAACAGCAACAACTTGAGCTTCAGCAGCATCTAGCTCTTCCATGTACTCTTTGTAGTATGACTTTTTCCTACACCATTCGATAACTTTGTCTCTCATCCACGGTTCAGCGTCCTTAAAAGAACCATATTCCTCATAAACTGCATGACCAAAAGTTAACATAACTTCATTAAAGAGGAGCTCGTGTGACAAGATTTTTGAGTACTCCTCTTCAACTGTGCAACCACGCCAAGTCATGTGTGTCTTGTAAGAATTGATGATTGACTTATTTGTGAGATGTGTAAAATGAGACGGAAATTTTGTGATAATGTATATAGGTCAAAAATGAGACGGGAATATATTTGTGAGGTTATATATAGGGTGAATTTTTGGGGAGATATTCCCGTCGACATGTCGACGGGAAAAAGAACGCGGGAAAAATCCCGCCCAATATTTTATCCTTTCATTAAAAATATTTATATTTAGTAATAAATTCCCGTCGACATGTCGACGGGAATCGTAAAAAAAAAGTTTATTACCTTTAATCACATACTAATTGTGAATAAAATCGTGATTAATGGGAAAATATTAGCGGGTAAATTTCGCGCCCAACTTTAGTGAATTATTGAGGCTAAAAAAGTATGTTGATATTTTCCCGTCGACATGTCGACGGGAAAATATGTGTATGAAAAATTCAACGCAGTGGGGCTCGGTCAAGCCTTTTTTTGTCATTTTCTGCCTTATGTCGTCGACATAGTGTCGACAGGGTCGACGGGAAACTGCTTGTCGCCTGTTCTCCTTATCCTTGTAGTGAATATGCTTAACAGCAATCCAATGTTTTTCACCTAGATTCTGTTGAAATTGACTAGTGATATTTTGAGCAAACGCCACATCTGGCCTTGTGCATTTTACCGCATACATAATAGATCCTACAGCCGAAGCATAAGGAACTTTACTCATGCGAGCCACCTCAACAGGTGTTGAAGCACAAAACTCATCACATAAGCCATGTTTTACTTCCATCGGCAAATATCCTTTCTTGGAATTTTGCATATTGAACCTTTTCAATATTTTGTCAATGTAAGCACTTTGATTTAATCCAATTAACCGCCTTGATCTATCTCTATAGATTGTGATTCCCAGAATGTATGCGGCTTCTCCTAAATCTTTCATAGAAAAGCACTTTCCAAGATATGCCTTAACCTTTTGCAAACTTGGAATGTCTTTTCCTATGATCAATATGTCATCAACATATAAAATTAGGAAAATTACATTTTCACTACCACTAGCTTTGTGATACACACATGGCTCATCGAGATTCTGAGTAAATCCAAACTTTTTGATCTCAGCATCAAATCTCTTGTTCCATTGTCGTGATGCTTGCTTCAATCCATAAATGGATCTTTGAAGTTTGCATACACGATTTGGAAACTTTGGATTTTCAAAACCTTCTAGTTGTGCCATATTGATGTCTTCATCTAGATGACCATTTAAGAAAGCAGTTTTCACATCCATTTGTCATATCTCATAGTCATAGTACGCTGCTATAGCTATGAGAATCCTTATAGCTCTTATGTCTGCTACAGGAGAAAAAGTCTCCTCGTAATCAATTCCAAAAGTTTGAGTAAAACCTTTAGCAACCAGACGAGCCTTATAAGTGTGCATTTCCATCCATGTTAGTCTTAATGTTGTAGAGCCATTTACTCCCAACTACCTTGGCACCAGGAGGAAGGTCTACTTCTGTCCAGACTTCATTATCATGCATGAATTGTATTTCCCCATTCATAGCAGCTTTTCATTTTTCCTTTTCAGGACTATTAATGGCAGCTCTATAACTAGTAGGTTCATTAAGATCCCCTAGTAAATTTTCCTCAACCACTACATTAAAACATAGACGGTCAAGAGCTTTCACATGTCTAGAAGATCTGCGAATGGGAACTACTTCAACTTCCGGTGGAGGACCCAGACTTTCAGGTTCTACAGGAAGTGTTCTAGTGTTTTCTGAAGGTAATGCATTATCTTGATCATATTCTAGATCATATACTCTCCCACTGACTTCTTGAGATACAAGATCACTTTCAAGAAAGTCACCATACCTAGCAACAAACACTTTGTTCTCAGGTGGGTAGTAAAAGTAGTAACCCATTGTCTCCTTTGGGTATCCTACAAAAATGCACTTTACAGATCTTTGTTGGAGTTTATCTTGTGAGTCACGTTTAACATACGCCTCACAACCCCAGACCTTTAAATAAGACAAGTTCGGAGCTTTTCCAGTCCACATCTCATATATTGTCTTATCAACCTTTTGTGGGAACCATATTTAAAATACGAATAGCTGATTCAAGAGCATAATCCCAAAAAGACAAAGGAAGATTAGTAAGATTATACATTGATCGAACCATGTCCAATAATGTACGATTCCTTCTCTCAGATATACCATTTTGTTGAGGAGTATATGGAGATGTGAGATTCAAGACAATTCCATTCTTAGTTAAGAAATCTTTGAAATCTTGACTAAGGTATTCACCACCTCGATCAGAACGAAGAGCTTTAATCTTCTTTCCTAATTGCAACTCTACTTCTGCTTTGAAAACTTAAAATGTTTCAAACACCTCATATTTATGTTTAAGTAAATAAGCATAACCATAACGGCTGAAATCATCTGTAAAAGTTAAGAAGTAAACAACACCTTTCCTTGACACATGTCTAAGTGGTCCACACACATCAATATGTATCAAACCAAGTAGATCTGAAGCTCTTTCCATATTGCTATGAAAAGGTTTCTTAGTCCTCTTCCCAGAAATACAAGACTCACACTTATCAAATGACTCATCATTGATATTTTTCAAAAGCCCATCTTGTTGCAGCTTTTGCATGCGAATCTTGCCTATATGGGCAAGTCTACAGTGTCAAAGGTAAGAAGAATTCAAGTCATACTTCATTCTCTTACTAATGTTGTACATTGAATTATTATTATTGTTGGACATACAATCATTCATATCAATTTCAAACACACCATTTACAGCAACAGCATTAAAATAAAATACACCATTTAAAGAAACAGAAATTTTATTGCCATCAATAGTATAAGTAAAACCAAGATCCAGCAAACATGAAAAGGAAACAACACCTCTAATAATAGAAGGTGCATAATGACAATTGTTTAAAATCAGTACTAAACCAGAAGGTAAAACTAAATTAAACACTTCTATGGCTTCAACTGCTACTTGTGCTCCATTGCCCACATGCAGAAATTGCTCCCCATAAGATAGTCTCCTTTCCTCTCTAAACCCCTGTAGTGTATTACAAATGTTAATACAACATCCAGTATCATATACCCAGGAATTTAATTTATGAGATAAAGTAAATAATTCAATGACAAATAAGTTACCTGAAGTACTGGCGCCCATGTGCCCAGTCTTCTTAATCTTATTATTTCGCAAGTCATCGAGATAAAGAGGACAATTACTCTTCCAGTGACCCATCACCTTGCAGTAATGGCATCCTTGATCCTTCTTCGGATTATCCTTCTTAGGATGGTTCTTCTTAGGTTGAGGAGGTTGATAAGCCATAACTTGCTTATTCTTATAAGCCTTACCCTTACCCTTACCCTTCTTCTTGTTCGCATTTTTGGCTTGTTAATTCTACCCCCTTGAATAGCTAGTACTTGGGGTGTAGGAGCCTTTTATGGTAAACCTTTCTCATAATCAATGAGCAGTGCGTGCAATTCACTTATTGTCTTCCCCATGCAATGCATATTAAAGTTCCTCACAAAACCACTAAATTCCTTATTAAGGGATCTATTGATTAAGTTCACAGTCATATCATTGTCATAGGGTTTCCCAAGTGTTTGTAGTTGATCCATGAAACTCTTCATTTTCAACACATGATCACTCACAGGTTCACTATCACCCTGCTTACAACCATGTAGAGACTCCATCAAATCGTAAATCTCTACATTTGATGGTTTCTCATATAGTTTCTTTAGTTCGTCAATCATGTCCATAGGGAAGAATTCTTCAAACTGCCTTTGTAAAGCAGGTGACATCGCCCCTAACATCATTACGGCCACATCAATATGTTCCTTACAAACTATTTTCCAATCAGCCTTAGCAGCATCAGTAGCTTCAGGGCCAGTTGGTTCAGTAGGACAAGGCGTCTTCAAGATTTCAAGTTGACCAGTCACTCGCAAGACAATCCTGAGTGAACGATACCAATCATTGAAATTCTCTGAGCCAGTCAATTTTTCTCCTTCAAAGTAAGCCTTGAACGCAGAACGTAAGTTGGTGTTATCAGTTTGAGCCATTTCTACAGATAAAGAAAGTTTAAAACATTAGTATTTTTGATAATACAATTTTTTAAGAAAATAAAATACCCAAGGAAATCATATCCATATAATAATCTTGAAAACTAGGATCCTCCATAAACATAATTTCATCACATCAGGATCTGCTAGTAATGAAAGTATAATATGAGGTAACTTGTCGTATAATAATTGGCATAACATTTGTCCAATTCCTAGATTTATGGGATTTACAATCACAAAACATTTGTGTTGTAAGCATGTTTAATCCCCATCTTAATGCCTTGAGTCCAAGATCTCACTTCCTACTCAATTTAAGTCGTCTAACTTAAAAACTGCAAACTCATAAATCCATCACATCAGTTGATCTGCTAGTAATGAATTTATGAAATTTACATCTCCATTGCAATCTAGCCAAGCTCTCACATGACGTAAACTACAACTTCAAGTGTTCTTAATTAGATGGCATTTGACTTAATTTTATAAGGGTATTAATTTTGACGTGATCAAAAGAAGCATGCATACAACTTCATAACATTGGTTTTTATAAAACATTTTTATTACCAATTAACTAAGAGTAAAATAGCAAAGTTTTGATTGATGTATCGGGTTCAGCAATTAAAGAATTACCAACAATTATCGTCCACTATATCGTACTTTTGCATAAGCCCTAAGGCTTAGTGTTTCGGATAATCATTATGGAATTGTGGTGAATTCACCCTTAAGATGACAGTGTACGTGTAATGGTTGTTCAGTAAGTCTAATTTACACACAAACGAGCGTTAAGACAGAATGTTGTCTATCTAAGGCCACAATTCAATGCGAAGCCAACCTTATACTCATCTTGTAGTGTGTAAACTTCGGTCGGGCCAAGTTAACCATTACGTACAAAAACATCAATCAACCAATGCTTTGAAATTTAAGCTCTTAAAAACCAAAACAATTTCGCCATTTATTTAGTCCATATTATTTTTCTATTCAAAAATTACCCTTTTTCGTTTATAAACATGTCTTACACAAAATAAACAAAAAACAAGTAATACATAATAAAAAATAAAACAACCAAATAAACATATACATAATCATAACAATTAAATATGTATAAACATATAGCCGCATGCAAAATATATTCAATAATCCTATTAATAATAAAACTAGGTGTATAACGCATTTATTCAATTAGGGCTTTCTTCTTCAAAGGAAAAAGAACCACATACATCGATAAATCGATTGCGTAAGCCAAAACTAAACAAATACCACATAGCACGTAATTGATTACTTAATATTGGAGTCTTCCTCAATTCGACATCTATTAATATATTTAAATGTTTCGATATAACTTAACAATTAATTCATATATTCAATTTAAACCATTTAAATTATCACACAATAAAATCCATGCAAACATGCACTTTTCATGGATTATGCTTAACAATTAACATATTGCACCAAGATCGTTTACTAAAACGCATAACCAATTACATGACATCCTAGGGTTTCTAATCATATTAAAAATTCAAAAAACAAAACCCTAAAAAAACTAATAGGTCAATCGACCCTATTAAAAAAATTAGGGTTAGGAATTGAAAACCCTAAAAAACGTGTAATTAGACGAATCAAGATTCAATTTTTATGTTCGATAATTAATTACACATTATAACGGCTCATGATGCCACTGTTGGAATTATAATATCATGGCAATCATATAAATAAACCAAACACATCAAGTAAACATGCGGAAGCGTTATAACAAGATCATATAACATGTAATTAATTAATCAATAATAAATAGTAAACATACCTTTGTGATTCTAGCCTGAACAAGAATCAATATGCAATCTTCAAATCAAAAACCCTGATTAGGGTTTATGTGGATTATAAGAATTACCCCTTACCTCTTTTGTAATTCAATCCAAGAATCAAACAACAATGTGTTTGAATCGCGTTCTTGTACACACGTACTAATTCAAGTAAAAGTTTATGCAAGTAAATTAAACACAAAATTTTTGAGCTAATGAAAATCGAATCCCTTAAAGGGTTTTAATGATGGATCGATTTTGAAGACAAGAGAAGAGAAAGAAAACACCTATTATGTGTGTACAAGTTATGAGAAAACCAATAACCCATGAGGTGTTTATATACTAGTGAATACTTGGAGCTCAAGGCACAAAGGAGGTGGGATCCTCCCTTGGCCGATCGGTCAAACATCCCCCAAAGGGATTCCGGAACCTTCTCTTGTTTCCAATTATTCACAAGTATTACTTTCCTAATCTTCGTCTAACGATCGTTAGTCATTCTCCGTTAAATACTAACGGTCGTTACTAGTTTTGTGTTTATTAATAATTACATATAACATTTATAAATAATTATTCTTTTACTCTTCATACGTATTGTGTGCAATCTCGTGATCTCGAGTTCGATCCTAACACACAACTATTATTATAATGTCTATAAAACTAACATCAATCACCCTACTAAAGAGGATTCAATACAACTTTTTTTCTTGGGGGACTTGAGAGAGTTAGAGTTAATCACATGGGTGGTTGGATGTACATTTTATTTAGTACTGAATAGTTTTAAGAGTGTTTGGATGTATAAAGAGAAGGGTAAAAGGGTCAATAATTATCATTATCATCAAATTAATAGACATTGGTTACTTCAAATGGACTTAGAAACTATCTGTCCATGATTTCAACTTCGTGCTAGTGTAATTTTTATAATTAAAGGACTAGTGTAATTAATCAAATTTCTATGGTGATTAATTAAAGAGCTTAATGTCTTCCGAGGAATAATATGTATGACTTCTTCAAAGGCAACCCAATAATTGATGATATGATTATATATTTAATTATTTATCGGCAAGTTGCAACAAACTAAACTATGTGACAGTGTACCGAGTAGTATGCAATTAAGGTCAAGTCAACCTGTGGTTGGTGATGTTAATTCCACCCCACAGTGTCCGTCAACCATATTCAAGCCTAGCAACAAGAAACAACTAAAAGTAATGTTACGTGCAACTGTAAAAGAAACAGATTCATCATTCCTGGTCCCAGACACAATATGCCAATGCTTCTCACTCGAGGAGATCCGATTGGCAACCCAAAACTTCAATGAAGCTTTAGTCATCGGTCGTGGTGGATTTGGCATGGTGTATAAAGGTAACACCAATCATGGGTCAGCTACTGTAGTTGCAATCAAGCGGTTGCATTCCTTGTCAAATCAAGGAGCCTCAGAGTTCCAGGCTGAAGTTGAGATGCTTTCTAGGATTAGACATTGTAATCTTGTGTCTTTAATTGGATATTGCAAGGAAGATGAAGAGATGGCTCTAGTTTATGAATATATGCCCCATGGAACCCTTGAAGATCATCTTCACAAAGGTGGTGTAAGTTTATCTTGGTTGCAACGTCTCAAAATATGCATAGGGGCCGCACGGGGATTTGACTACCTTCATACTGGCACTGGCACCCAACATGGAATCATACACCGTGATGTGAAGAGTTCTAACATTTTGTTAGATAAAAACTTTGCGGCAAAAATTTCTGACTTTGGGCTTGCCAAAATCAGCCCGACTAACCAAACATGTACATATGTTAGCACTTTGGTCAAAGGAACATTCGGGTATATGGATCCATGTTATTTCACTACAGGGAAATTGACACGGAAATCTGATGTATACTCTTTTGGGGTTCTTCTACTTGAAGTGATATGCGGAAGGCCTGCAGTGGATACAAGTCTTCATGAAGATCAATGGAGTTTGGCAAACTGGGCGCAAGACCGTATCAAACAAGGAAAACTCAATCATATTATTGATTCTAGACTCGAGGGGCAAATCTCTAGGAGTTGTCAGAAAGAACTTGCACGTATTGTGTGCCGCTGTTTACATAATCAGCCAAATCAGAGACCTACAATGGCTGAGATTGTTTCCACACTAGAGGGCATAGTTTCAATGCAAGAGAGACTAGATTCATCTGTGACAGAAGGGAAATTCGTTAACAAAGTACTGTCATTTTTCTCGGCCAAAGTTGAGTCGCAAGCCAGCAATCTGGGTAGTGAAGGTGAATCAAGTGATGAACCAGGTAGCTTAAATTATGAAATACTTCAAAACACAGTGTTTGGGTGAATTTGACTATTACTTTTTCAATTTCAATCTCAAATATTGATAGTTTTAACAGGTAATGTTACATATGCCCCGGTAACACAAAGTCCTGATCAGAGCCCAAGGAATCAATTGAATAGTTCACACTTAGTAAATTTAAAGTCATTTACTTTCTCTGTAATTAAAACTGCTACAAGGAATTTTCGCCCTCCCGCAGTTGTGGGAGAACATATTTATAGTTCACTTTACAAGGGGTGGATTGATGGACAATATGCACCTGCCAGGCCCGGCACTGGCCTTCCTATTGCAGTAAAGAGGTTAAACCACAGTCTTCAAGGTCACCAGGAATGGCTGGTAAGTAAAATCTCTTTCATCTTCTTAATAAGCTTTATTGTCATATTTTCATGTTCACTCTCTGCTGTGGCGTTCTGTTACTGCCTCAAATTATGTATACGTATTTTTCTTGACATATGTACGCACAAGAAAGTTAGAACTGATTAATCATATGTGAAAAAAAATTCAGTGTCACAAATTGACCTACCCTCTGTTGGCCTTTGGGTGCGTGTAAATTGATAAATAGCAGAAGTTTTTCTTGGCTTTTTATAGATTCACATAAATTCAAATGGTTACAAAGTGTGAATACTATCATGGAAATTTGGCGGGTTAGTAAGCGTGGAGAATATATTTTGTTCTGGCCGGTGTTGCGCTATATGTTGTAAATTGGTTTATCATATCTTTTAACATTGTGACAGGCTGAAATTAAATGCTTAGGGCTCCTAAATCATCCAAATCTTGTAAGGTTATTTGGTTACTGCCTTGAGGAAGAGCACAGAATGCTAGTATGCGAGTTCATGTCTGGAGGCAACCTAGGAAAGCATTTATTCAAAGGTGACCTGTCACGGTTAATTACTTCCAAAATGGACTTTTTCTCTTGCAAGTTTATTAATTATCTTACTAATGTTTTCATTTACTACGTCCGGCTGAGTGAATCTTTGTAACAGAGAGTTCTTATACTCGACCTCTCTCTTGGAGCCAACGAATTAAGGTTGCCCTTGATACTGCAAATGCGCTTGCTTACCTTCACAGCCAAGAAGCAAAACTGGTGCATCATGATTTCAAGTCGTCGAGTATCTTGCTTGATTCCGTATGTCTCAGATCGATAACTTTTCATTTGATTTTATAATCCATTAAGCATGTTTATTTTACATATTTGACTTCTATTTATTCCCAGGATTACAATGCAAAACTTTGTACTTTATGGTTGGCGAAGGACGGGCCAGTAGATGGGAACAGTCACGTCCCTACACGAGTTGTCGGTACCAATGGATACACTGCTCCCGAATGTATTGACACAGGTAGTTATAGATCAACAATAGATTTACCAAGTGCACATTTGGAGTGACCAATGTACAAATAACTTGTATTTTGTGTTACAAATATCTCATATATACACTCTGTTTCCTGTGATACTAATTACAACTACCATACTTTTCTGAAACCTACCAACAAGTACAAACTGTACAATCAACTTCGTTACCAAAAGAATATAACCTTTCGTATTGTGGCATGTTCTGCAGGTGGCTCAAACGTAACAAGTGACATATACACTTTCGGTGTGGTTCTTTTGGAAATCTTGACAGGGCGGCGTTGCATCGACAAGAAGCTTCCACCCGATGAGCAGATGCTGGTTGAGTTTGCTAAGTCTTACTTAAAGAACGAACGTAGGGTCCTAAAAATCATAGACATGGAAATCAATGGGCAGTATTCGTCAGCTGTAGCAATAAGAGCTTCTAAGCTTGCGATGAAATGCCTCTTGGATGAGCCCATGCTTAGGCCAACGGCTGCCGAGCTGGTAAAAGAATTAGAGCAACTTCAAGTTCCGAAACCAGTGTAAAATATTATTTTTTCCATTAATTGAAGGTTGAGAGAACACTTGGGAAATTCTGTTAGATTTCCGTTGATAAGTATGCATCAATACAGATAGTGTGTATAGAAAGACTTGAAACCTTTTAATGATTCAACCTCTAACAAACTATTTACAGCTCTCATAAACTATTATGTTGTTCTTAAAGGGTAGAAGGGCAGAAGGCCTTCTTGCGCCGCCACTGACCGATCTCACTGCTTACAAATCTCGGTGCAGTTACTTTTTACTTTCAAAGAAGATTCATATGAAAAAAAGAGGTCAATTCTGAGACTGGCCCGGTCGCTCAAAGTGGCGGGCTTTTGTAGACTCATTTTAGTGACTTTCTTCAAATAGATCGAGCGACTTGCAACTTTTTAAGTTTTAATATGAAGGCGACACATGGCACTTAAAAAAGTCGCGCCCAATCATTGTTGTGGTACTTTTGTAAAGGCCAACTATGTGTACTTTCTAAGCGAAATATAACTACAGACTTTTTCATACTTTGAGCGACCTTCTATTTTGTCATTTCCACCAAAAAAGTCAAACATTGAAAATTATTATTTTATTCTTTTTGCTCATTCCCAATGTTGAGCAACCAAGCGACTTACGCTTGATACTTTGAGCGACTTTTTTTACTTTTCACATTTTTGTACTTGCGTCAGTACTTTTGTAAAAAGTAATACTTTTAAAATACTTTTTAAACATTTTTTTATTTCAAATTCTTGAGCGACATGATAAAATATTTGGGCGACTCATTCTTCTTTAAGCGTCTTTTTCTACTTTACCCAAATATTTTATCATGTAAGTTTAGTTTGTCACTTATAATAATTTTTAAAATACACTAGTTTATAAAGTAAGTTTTGTTTGTCACTTATGATAATTTTTATTAAGTTATATGCTTCCATAACCTTAAGCTAATGGAAATAAACTTTTAAAAATAAGTATAGTTAGTAATTAGTCAAATTACTTAAATACATGTAAATATATTACGGATGCAAAAATTTAAAATATATGTTAATTTTTTATGACATTTTATGTCATTTTATAAAAATAAGTTCAAACTCAAGCCCCAGTAAACTCTTAAACACATTCATAAAAGTTTTAATAAAAATAAAAACATATAAGCTCTCGTTCTAGCTCTAATTGTTCACTAATTTCGCCAAACACATCTTACAATTTTAACTAATTAACTAATTTAGTAATTAAAAGTAAGGTCATAAAGTATAATCATTTTTAGATCCATCCTTTATAAAAGGGTTAATGGCATGTAATAGCTACGAATTTTCCCAAATGTTCACATGTCAGTTATGAACTTTCTAAAATACAACAATACCCATCAAACTTTCAAATTTTGGATCATTATCTACGTTTTAGAATCATCTCTTTGCACCGTTAGTCCTTTTGACTAACGACCATTTGTAATTAACTCAAAAATATGTTTTCTTTTTCACATTATATGTTTTCTTCAGATTTTATACGTTTTCAAATGTTTATATCCGTTTTCATACGTTTTCGTCCGCTGTTATACGTTTTTGTCCGTTTTTATATGTTTTTCTGACGATTTTTTTCAGTTTTCGTCAGTTTTGCCTGTTTTGATACGTTTTCGTTCGTTTTTATCCGTTTTGCCCGTTTTTATACGTTTTTGCTAGTTTTTATATGTTTTTGCCCGTTTTATACGTTTTTTCCCGATTTTACCAGTTTTTATACGTTTGTAAAAATGCTTCTAAAAGCAAAGACGAGAATAAAGAAAACAAAATGAAAGTAAACCCAAGAAACAACTCTGTCGTGGTTGGTGAACGGTTTAACAGATTTGATAATCAGGAGCATCTTTTGTAGAAAAGAAGCAAAGGGTACCGACTTTTAATCAGCTTACAGCGCCTTACCATGAGCCATTTTGTTTGGATATATACATATCAAAAGCATCTGTACGTGCGTGTATTATTCATCGAGGAACGAGTAAAGTTGTTGCTGTGGCACATTCTATTTCTAAGGACATGAAATTTGATTTGGATTCAGCTAGGAACGCGGCTGCTTGTGATGCTGTGGGGAAAGTATTAGCGCAACGAGCGTTGGCTGATGATATTCACAATGTGGTTTATACACCACGAAAAGATGAAAAAATAGAGGGTAAGCTTCAAACTGTACTCCAGTCTTTAATAAACAATGGTGTGTGGATGAAGATCAAGCTTAAGCAGAAGAAAGTTCGAAAAACTGGCTTCCAATCTGCAGATTACAAGCGTAGTTAATATGTCATGTTTGTATGTCATGTTTGAAACAATTCTCTTGTTTGTTGTTAAATCTTAAAATCTCCCTTGTCCGGGTTCAGTAAGTTTAGCGTTTACTTATGTGATGTTGGTCGCGTTGAATCCATAAAATGATATTCAAAATTAACATTTTTCGGAAATTTTCTAGTCCTCTTCACTTAACGAAGTAATCCATAGAACAAAATCCATCTTCTGAATAGTTTGAATCACTGATAAAGTGACATAAGATGATGAATTTCACCATGATGATGTTGGTACTGTTATTCCAAGCTCGACTTTAGATTTTGAATAGGAATTTGGCTTGATATATGGCCGGTTGGGTGGGTAAGATCAAACAGGGCGTCACAGGGCCTGCTTTTTAAGACCATACTAGCATTTGGCCTAGTACCATACATTGTTGAAGCTATATATTCTGACCATAGTGATTTATATATACAAAGGTCATTGAACATCAAGTTGCTTTGTCAGTTCCAACCACACGGAGGTATCTTAAAAACACCAATGACAATTTACGCATCTCTTCCAACCAATAATGTAAACTGTAGATGAATTAGTTGAAGTAGCAGAGAACAGTATTTTAGCCTTTGATGTTCTGTCTAAGCATGAACAAAATAAATAATACAGCAACCACTAATAAGATTAAGCACCCCCAATTTAGTTACTAAATCCAACGCATATAACTACGAGGACCGGTGATACCCCAAAAAAAGCCTCAGATGGCAAGAATTCCTATCCAAAACCATAACAACCTGCAACAGTAACCTGTTTATTTTAATTTACTTGCTAGTAACTGGTAATTTCTTTGTTTGTTAAACCTTTTCGAGATTAATATCCAAATATGTTAGAAGTAACAATTTCCACGAAATTTCCAAAAATGGGTTGATGTGGGTCGACGGGTCAGACAAGCCAGCTTATAAAACTCAGCCCCAAGTTAAACAAGTGAAGTGGGTCAAATGTGGCAAATATTAAAAAAATTTCTCTAGCAATTTCCTTTTTGATATACTAAAAGTTCCAAAGGAAAAAAGACCAACAGTATAGAAACATTAAGTAATATAAACATTTCAAAACAGCAATTGTTAACTATCTACAAACATCTAACGAGTAGGAACGTAAGCTTCCAAAGGATAGCGGGGCTTGTAGAAGTGCTTTTAAGCACCCAAGACTTCCATTAATATTTCCAAGACTATACAGTATGTTTCCATTAATCCAAATGTTATACTACCTAAAAAATTGTTGAACTACGTTAAGACGCATATACGTTCAAAATAAAACTACTGTAACGTGTGTGTTTCAATCATCGGCATGTAGAATTGCTTTTAAGCCTCCAAGACTTCCAGATAGCACAGAGCCTCTTGAAACTAAAAATTTGAAGCATAAATGTTAGCATGCCCACCACTGATGTTACGTAATACTTATAGGACTAATTACATATTTACATGACAAGATAACCAACTTCGATTATACTTTTAACAAGTGAGTTCTGTCATCAACGGAGTTAAGCTATAAAGAAGCGCTATTTGTGATCAATGAACTTGCATTATACAATAACTTAACCTGTTACATCGAAAAGAATTTATATGAAAAGGTGCTGCTAGATGGTTCAGAACTTCTGATACACATGACGTTCAGGTGAGCATATGATTCATCATTCATGATTACATAGCATAACACTTTACTAATTTATGAACTCGCCCCTTAACATTCATTTCTCTATCTGCTGGGTATCAAGAGAATTGAAGAAAGGGTTTGAAGCTTTAATTATGACCAAGCGATTCCATGAATCCCAAAGCCTTTGCTCCTAAAATAACTAGTTTACCCAATTTACAGCTATAAGTTGTTGAACATCTAATGAACACGTAACTACTTGTCTACTTATGTATACACAATGTTCCCAAAAATGAAAACAAGGAACCTTCATTTCATATATGCTTACGATTGACCCGTAAGTCTGTTATGTGGATGATGACTTCATATCCAGTGTTATGTACATATGTATGAATTATAAAACAGCATTTACAGTAAAAAAAAAAAAAAAAAAAAAAAAAAAAAAAAAAAAAAAAAAACTTAATACGACTCATAAGTTTAAACAACCTCGTACCTTTGAAAGAATGAGAAAGAGAAGCTATGCCTCGGCTCGTTTTTGTTTCCTGTAAACAAAAGAAATCAAATCACTATTAAAGCTATCTTCGACACTAAAGAAGAACGTGTATTAAAAGAAGAACTGGGACATTATTGTACTTACAAATTTTTTACTATGAGGCAATTGTTGGCCCAAATTTTATACAGTCTTGCACATGTCACCTCTCGATCACCATACACGTGACGGCCTACTGGAAGGGGCGGCGGTGGCGGTGCATACGGGTGATCGCAATCACCACCCTCTAGGAAAACTTCAGTTATTTTAGACCAAAAGGGGATGAGATCGGCCATCCACTCCACTACACATCATTGACACGCCGAACCATGACCAAATCCTTAGCCGCTTGAGAAATCCATCGAAAACGTGTACACTCTGGGAACATGAATGTTAACGTAGCAAGACTAAGCCTAATTTCATCGCACCATTTTCGGAAATTCTTATCACCCACACCCCTAAATCGGTTGAGTTTAGTGTATGCATTGATCAGGGTTGCGTGACCCACTTGGACATTGGTTAACCCAGGCTTATTGCTCTCCATACCCAAGCTGAGTAGAATTCCCAAAAAACTGACGATCACCATGTTTCCCGAATTCTAATTTGACATTATCAACAATTAAAACAGACAAATAGACACTACTTTCTTCCAGAAGTAGTTTTACGTCTTTTTGATGTTTATTTTCCGACCGAGGCTTACACAATTTTTGAATGTTTGTTATATTAAAGCATACTGTATTATATTTTATATCTAATATTATATTTACATCTATATATATTACTCACTGTGTCCCAAATTATAAGTCTATTTTCTTACTTTTGGGTGTCTCAAAATACTTGTCCATTTTTCTATGTCATCCCATCACAAGACACTTTAGTTGAGAGTGACTATATTTGATTGGTGAATAGATTAGTTAGTTGAAGTTTATTAAACTTTGTGCAAATTGAAAATGGACTTATAATTTGAAACGGAGAGAGTATATGAAATATGAACTTACATTTTTTGCTTGTTTGATAACTGATATCAGGTCGACTTGTCATTGAAAAATTGTGGTGAAGCAGGACCGTCCGGTGAAATTTGAAGGCCCTGTGCCAGATTTTTGAAACGGGCCATTTAACATCGGAACGGAAGTATGTGTAAATATTGTGAACTGTAATTAGATTATTCTTTTGTTTTTATACTCATCAAATGACACATCCAATCTTCTTCAAGTTTAAATAAATCTTCTATACTTTTAAGTATAATTGTTGACTTTTTATAACATTTTTTGGTGATCCATAAAGTTCTAAATACTTTCTTATAGGATAAAATATCACGTAAAGTCTTAAAATATATATAAGCTGATAACGTTTACTTTTTTAAAACAATCTACAATCTTTACTTTCTCAAAAACAATATTCCTAGCTAAAAATATAGTTTTTCATAAGATATGCATTTTGTTTAAACTTTCGGACCAAAATTTTATGCTTTATATGTGATAGAGTTTAAAATCATAAATATTCAAAACAGGGACGAATCCATAGTTATACTATGGGGGCCGATGCCCTCCATGGCTCGTCGAAAAAGTTGAGATTTTAGTGTAAATTGTTTTTGAGTTTGACCTTTTTTCGAAAGTGCCCCCACCCAAAACTCAAATTGCCCCCCCCCCCCCACTTACTTACTAAAACCCAACATTCAATACTTTAAAACCTTATAAATCATTCATCTCTAAGTAACAATACTCAATTTATTATTTCGATCTTAGGTTTTTTCTTCCGCATTTTGTTGTTATTATCAAAAAGAAAATTTTGCCCCCCACAAGCTATTTTTCTAGTTCCGTCACTGATTAAAAACAAATGGATTAAAGTGGAACTTTTATAATATGGTTAGAGAAAACAATACAACTAATGAGCCCCACACACTTTCTTATGTCTCAGCCACAAAACTTATGTACTCAATTGCTCACCATTAAAGCACAAACTTAAGCTCTTTTTTCCTTTACCAAAATGTTATGATTCACATAAGAATATAGTTTAAAATCATAAATATCTAAGACAAATGGATTAGTGGAACTTTCATTAAAAATATGGTTAGAGAAAACAACACAACTAATGAGCCCCACACACTTTCTTATAGTCTCAGTGTTTGTCTTTCCCACAAAACTCATGTACTCAATTTTCACTATTAAAGCACAAACTTAAGCTCCTTTTTCCTTTGAAAACTTTAAAATTTTGATTCTTGTCATAATGAAGTCACATTCTTCCTTCTAAATCATCTCTTATCCTCGAAAAATGAGTTTATACCTATAAGAAAGTTTCAAAAATCAAATGCTGCTAAAAAATAGAGGCTAGGTGCGGTTGATCACCCGGAACATGCTTAAATCCGGCCCTAAGGTGAAGGCATATTGAGGAGATAGAGAAGGAGACGAAGGAAATGTGGTGATAGATGGTAAAGAAACACTAGCTTTTATTCTTACTGAGAGAGAATTCCAAAATTCTTCTCTAGATCTCAGAGATTTGAAGTACCTTACCTGCTGAGTTTATCAGAACATATATATCAATTGGCTAGTAATAGATTTGTTTTTTCCACTATGTTTATTGTCAACAGTGTTGCATTCACCAATGATATATGAACAATGGGTTTCATATCTTTATGAACACCGGTAATCTTTTGTCTGACTATGTAGGTCTGAGATTGAAGAAGAAAAACCAAATTGGATATTTTACATAACTCCTGTATGGCAACAAGAGTATGTTGAAATGTGCTTCACTATAAGTAATGTAGGTCTGAGATTGAAGAAGAAAAACCAGATTGGATAGTTTACGTAACTCCTGTATGGCAACAAGAGTATGTTGAACTGTGTTTCACTGTAAGTAACTTTTACATAGCAAACAAAACTAATATAACATGTTCAAAAATAAGATCATAATTGAATACTATATTATTTTCCCAGACTGTTAAACTTGAAGAGTGGATAAAAACTGATATGAAGGGGAAGTGGAACCCATCTTTTAAGAACGAATACCCTTTATTAACTTATGCAGGATATTGTACTTGTAGTACTAAACATGAAGAGTTGGCTAATTTGTTGGAATTTGGAACAAGTCAGAGATCGTTGTGAGGAGGTGGCACAAGGTACACAGGGTATTCGTTCAATTTGTTAGTAAATAAGGCCTATAGGCCCGGCCCACTTGTTTTGGCCCGTTTGATAGTTAGGGTTTTGTAATTGTCTTTTCTATATTAATGATTAGATTCAGACAGCAACAGATTCAGACAAATTCAAATGCAGATTCAAAAAAAATTAGATTCAAACATATTCAGATTCATTCAGACAGATTCAGATTCAAAATCCCTATCCCCATCCATACAACTTCCCTCAAAGCGATCCATAACACAATCTAACCATGTGAAAGGCGCATCAAGATCGAGGAGATAACTCGTTTCTGCAGATGCTTCTTCCCAAAGTGCCATACCAACTTTAAAAAGAGATGTATTGGCATCTTTGGTTACAGGCATAATTACTGCAGTGTCAAATTGGGACAAGACGTCATGAGTAAAGGATGCTAAGACAAAGAAAACAACTTAAGAAAATGCATGTTCAACATTTCTCTAGTTACTTCCAGAAACAATGTTGATGATAAGGGTATAGTTTTTTAAGCTTATATATAGATGAAGATTTTGAACTACCAATTAAGGTCAACCTTAAAATTTTATAAAATGTCATAACTATTTTCCTTGTATCTATAACTTCATAAATATTGAATAAAGTAGCTTGACCTGAGGTTAATAAAAAAAAAAAATGTGCATTATATTAATGAAGGGTGAAATTAATTATCTTGATTCACACACAAAAGTATACATTACGGCATGTTTCACTACTAGAAACCATGCCATCACCAACAAAATTTTACCAACAATTACCGATCCATTGGTAATTGATGCTTTCCCAACGACATTACCAACAATCTTTTAAAACACCCACCTTTTTATTCACCAACCACATAAGCATTGCTAAATTCATTGGAACTTACTTAAATTTTGGAAGGAAAGTTCCCGCTAATTTTACCAATGACTTTCTAGTAAAAATTTGTTGGTAAACTTAGAGAAGTAAATTATCAACAACATGCGCTTGTTGGAATGCGCTTGTTGGAAAATTGCTTTTGCAACGCTTATACCAACAATTTATTCTTCATTGGTAAAAAATTTGTATACCAACTACAAATCAGGTATTATGATGGTTGAATATATTCATGCGCAAAAATGTTGTTGAAATTGTTTGAACCATTTTTACTTTTTAGAAGGTATTCTTTTATCCAAGGCGGAGCTACTTTTAGAAGGTATTCTTTTATCCAAGGGCGGAGCTATAAAATCCCGTTATTATGCACGGGACTAAGGATTACATTTCACCATAGATTCTTTAACATTTACTTTTTATAGTTCAAAAAAGATAAAGATGTATATGGTGAAATGTAAGCCTTAGATAATTAACATAGTACATTTCTAAACATGCTGACGAAAAGTATGTTGCCTCAGAACCAAAATATAGGGATCAAATGCAGAGAATTTATAGGCAAAGGAAGGCGTATATAGCAGAGAACTAAGATTAATATTGCAATGTCTAGTAAGTGAATGTGAGGAGTGCATTACAAATGGTTTATTTCAAATTGTTGCTACCGGAAGTGATTAGAATATAAAGGCGAACATAAATATATATAGGTGGATCGATTTTAGATATGTTGTTACTTTAAATCTAATTGCCATTACATCTTTATTTAAGTTGATACATATGGTCTTTGTGATATGTGTTGGAATTATGATATCATGACTTCATATATTATAAACCAAACACATCAAGTGAGCATAGCGGAAGCAATTATAACAAGATCAAATAACATGTAATTAATTAATTAATATTAAATAGTAAACATACCTTTGTGATTCTAGCCCGAACAAGAATCAAATTTCAATCTTCAATCAAGAACCCTAATTAGGGTTTATGTGGATTACAAGAATTACCCCTTACCTCTTTTGTAATTCAATTCAAGAATCAAACAATAGTGTGTTTGATTCACGTTCTTGTACACACGTACTAATTCAAGAAAAAGTTTTTGCAAGTAATTAAACACAAAACTTTGTAGATCAAGAAAATCGAATCCCTTAGGGGATAAGTTTGATGGATCGACCAAGGGACAAAGAAGAGGAGAGAAAACACCAAGATGTGTGTGTACAAGTTATGAGAAAACAATGCACCTTGGGTTTGTTTATATACTATTCAAAACTTGGAGCTCAAGGCACAAAGGAGGTGGGATACCCCCCCCCTTTGGCCGATCGGTTTGGGAGTCCCCTAGGGGATTCCGGAACCTTCCCTTGTTTCCAAATTTTCCTTAGTATTACTTTCCTAATCTTCGTTAATAGGTCATTAGTCATTTATCATTAAATACTAATTACTATTACTTGTTTTGTGTTTATTAATAATTACTGATAACATTTTATAAATAATTATTTCTTTTTCTCTTCATATGTATTGTGTGCAATCCCGTGATCTCGAGTTCGATCCTAACACACGACTATTATTATAATGTCTATAAAACCAACAGCTCCCACTTAGACATATCATAATAGTGTGATCACATCGGTTAGCGTTTTGCAACACGCCGATGCCTCTAGTACAACTCGAGTAAGGCTCCTGGAAAACCTTTTAATGATTTCTCATTATTACTATCCCTTTGTTTCTAATACCGTGTTAAACAAGGATATGGATCTAGGTCATTCCTTAATTAACCATTCTGTTTCTCGTTGTTAGAAATCAACAAGATTACCAAATCTTCTGAACCTTTCAAGTAAGACCTTGGGCGTGGCCACGCAAACACCTTGACAACCCTACGAGGGGCCCAGCAGTATTAAACTCCAAAAATAAATTTGAAGGAACAAATTCTATATTGATTACAAGCAAAACACACAAACTTTGTAACACTTCCGAAAACAACCATTATGACTACCAGTTACGTATAGCGTTAAGTTGTTCCACAAAAATGTACTACATTCATGACCGTTATCTTGTATCTCAAGTATAAGGATAACTTCTTATGATTTACTTAATGACAAGATCCATAAAGTAACATCATATAGTTGGGATAAGTCCTATATTCAGTATCATCGATTATCGTCTGAAATGGCATAACTACGCATCAATATACTTTAAGTATATTATACCAACTTCAGATTTGTCTTAATTTAATAATATTCCCATATTATTAACTGACAATGGACAATTTAGAATAACTCTTATTCATGGATTTAAACATGCAAAAATAGGACAACAATAATTAACAATAGAAATAAACATACCAACATACTTTATTTCATTAAAATAATAATTATTTACAATATCCTTTATCCAAATACTAATCACAGTTATGCATAAAACTACTAGCTAATTTAAGCCCAATTCCATTGGCCAGTTCATTAAGCTTCTCTTTCGCCAAAGCCTTAGTGAATGGATCATCTAAGTTATCATCTGTGTGAACTTTCAGCAGATTTATTTCACCTTCATTAACCTTTTCACGAACAAAGTGATACTTCCGTAGAAAATGTTTGGTGCCTCTCATGACTCCAGGTTCATTGGCAAATATGATTGCAGCAGAATTGTCACAATACATATTAATAGGTAATTCAATTGAAAGCATAACACCAAGCCCTGAAACGAATTTCCTAATCCAAACAGCCTCCATAGCAGCTTCTGAAGCAGCAATGTATTCAACTTCTGTTGCAGACATCGCAATTTTACTCTGCTTCTTGCTCCTCCAGTCTACTGCTCCTCTATTAATAACAAAGACATAACCCGTTTGAGACTTCGAATCATCTTTATTACCTTGAAAGGACGCATCGCAGAAACCTGTAACACAAAGTTCTGCAGCTGGATCTCCACCATATACCAAAAACATATCTTTTGTATTTCTCAAATACTTAAGAATATGCTTAACAGCAATCCAATGTTTTTTCACCTGGATTCTGTTGAAATTGACTGGTAATATTTTGAGCAAATGCCACATCTAGCCTTGTGCATTTTACTGCATACATAGTAGATCCTACAGCCGAAGCATAAGGAACTTTACTCATGCGAGCCACCTCAGCAGGTGTTGAAGCACAAAACTCATCACATAAGCCATGTTTTACCTCCATCGGCAAATATCCTTTCTTGGAATTTTGCATATTGAATCTTTTCAATATTTTGTCAATGTAAGCACTTTGACTTAATCCAATTAACCGCCTTGATCTATCTCTATAGATTTTGATTCCCAGAATGTATGCAGCTTCTCCTAAATCTTTCATAGAAAAGCACTTTCCAAGATATGCCTTAACATTTTGCAAACTTGGAATGTCTTTTCCCATGATCAATATGTCATCAACATATAAAATTAGGAAAATTACATTATCACTCCCACTAGCTTTGTGATACACACATGGCTCATCAAGATTTTGAGTGAATCTAAACTTTTTGATCTCAGCATCAAATCTCTTGTTCCATTGTCGTGATGCTTGCTTTAATCCATAAATGGACCTTTTAAGTTTGCATACACGATTTGGAAACTCTGGATTTTCAAACCCTTCTGGTTGTGCCATATAGATGTCTTCATCTAGATGACCATTTAAGAAAGCAGTTTTCACATCCATCTGCCAAATCTCATAGTCATAGTACGCTGCTATAGCTATGAGAATCCTTATAGCTCTTATGTCTGCTACAGGAGAAAACGTCTCCTTGTAATCAATTCCAAAAGTTTAAGTAAAACCTTTAGCAACTAGACGAGCCTTATAAGTGTGTGCATTTCCATCCATGTCAGTCATAATCTTGTAGAGCCACTTACTCCCAACTACCTTGGCACCAGGAGGTAAGTCTACTTCTTCCCAGACTTCATTATCATGCATGGATTGTATTTCCCCATCCATAGCAGCTTTCCATTTAACCTTTTCAGGACTATTAATGGCAGCTCTATAACTAGTAGGTTCATTAAGATCCCCTAGTAAATGCTCATCAACCTCTACATTAAGATATAGACGGTCAGGAGCTTTCACAGATCTTGAAGATCTGCGAATGGGAACTACTTCAACTTCCAGTGGAGGACCCAGACTTTCAGGTTCTACAGGAAGTGTGCTAGTGTTTTCTGAAGGTAATGCTTAGATCATATTCTAGATCATATACTCTCCCACTGACTTCTTGAGTTACAAAATCACTTTCAAGAAAGTCACCATACCTAGCAACAAACACTTTGTTCTCAGGTGGGTAGTAAAAGTAGTAACCCATTGTTTCCTTTGGGTATCCTACAAAAATGTACTTTACAGATCTTTGTTGGAGTTTATCTTGTGAGTCACGTTTAACATACGCCTCACAACCCAGACCTTTAAATAAGACGAGTTCAGAGCTTTTCCAGTCCACATCTCATATGGTGTCTTATCAACCTTCTTGGTGGGAACCATATTCAAAATACGAATAGCTGATTCAAGAGCATAATCCCAAAAAGACAAAGGAAGATTAGTAAGATTATACATTGATCTAACCATGTCCAACAATGTACGATTCCTTCTCTCAGATACACCATTTTGTTGTGGAGTATATGGAGATGTGAGATTCTGGACAGTTCCATTCTCAGTTAAGAAATCTTTAAAATCTTGACTAAGGCCCCTTGGTCTAATTCCACGCCTTATGACGAAAGGGGAGTCGGCCCTTTAGGACAAAGATCCATTACTATGTTGTATCACCACCTCGATCAGAACGAAGAGCTTTAATCTTCTTTCCTAATTGCAACTCTACTTCTGCTTTGAAAACTTTAAATGTTTCAAACACCTCATGTTTATGCTTAAGTAAATAAACATAACCATAACGGCTGAAATCATCTGTAAAAGTTAAGAAGTAAACAGCACCTCTCTTTGACACATGTCTAAGTGGTCCACACACATCCGTATGTCTCAAACCAAGTAGATCTGAAGCTCTTTCCATATTGTTATGAAAAGGTTTCTTCGTCATCTTCCCAGAAATACAAGACTCACATTTATCAAATGACTCATCATTGATATTCTTCAAAAGCCCATCTCTTTGCAGCTTTTGCATGCGAGTCTTGCCTATATGGGTAAGTCTACAGTGCCAAAGGTAAGACGAATTCAAGTCATACTTCATTCTCTTACTTATTCTGTACATTGAATTATTATTATTGTTGGAAACACAATCATTCATTTCAATTTCAAACACACCATTCACAGCAACAACATTAAAATAAAATACACCATTTAAAGAAACAGAAATTTTATTGCCATCAATAGTATGAGTAAAACCAAGATCCAACAAACATGAAAAGGAAACAACACCTCTAATTATAGAAGGTGCATAATGACAATTGTTTAAAACAAGTACTAAACCCGAAGGTAAAACTAAATTAAACACTCCTATGGCTTCAACTGCTGCTTGTGCTCCATTGCCCACATGCAGAAATTGCTCCCCATAAGCTAGTCTCCTTTCCTCTCTAAACCTCTGTAGTGTATTACAAATATTAATACCACATCCAGTATCACATACCCAGGAATTTAATTTATGAGATAAAGTAAATAATTCAATGACAAATAAGTTACCTGAAGTACTGGCGCCCATGTGCCCAGCCTTCTTAACCTTATTGTTTCGCAAGTCATCGAGATAAAAAGGACAATTCCTCTTCCAGTAACCCATCACCTTGCAGTAATGGCATCCTTGATCCTTCTTTGGATTATTCTTCACAGGAGGGTTCTTCTTAGGTTGAGGTGGTTGATAAGCCATAACTTGCTTATTCTTATCAGCCTTCTTCTTTCCTTTACCCTTCTTCTTGTTCGTATTTGGCTTGTTAATTCTACCCCCTTGAATAGCAAGTACTTGGGGCGTAGGAGCCTTTGGTGTTAACCCTTTCTCATAATCAATGAGCAGTGCGTGCAATTCACTTACTGTCTTCCCCATGTAATGCATATTGAAGTTCCTCACAAAACCACTAAAATCCTTGTAAAGGGATCTATTGATTAAGTTCACGGCCATATCATTGTCATAGGGTTTCTTAAGTGTTTGTAGTTGATCCATGAAACTTTTCATCTTCAACACATGAGCACTCACAGGTTCACCCTGCTTACAACCATGTAGAGCCTCCATCAAATCGTAAATCTCTACATTTGATGGTTTCTCATATAGTTTCTTGAGTTCATCAATCATGTTCATGGGGAAATACTCTTCAAACTGCCTTTGAAGAGGTGTGGACATCGCCCCTAACATCATTGCGGCCACATCAATATGTTCCTTACAAGCAAGATTCCATTCAGCATTGGCAGCATCAGTAGCTACAGGGCCTTCAGGTTCAGCAGGACAAGGCGTTTTCAAGATTTCAAGTTGACCAGTCACTCGCAGGACAATCCTAAGTGAACGATACCAATCATTGAAATTCTCTGAGCCAGTCAATTTTTCTCGTTCAAAATAAGTTTTAAACACAGAACGAAAGTTGGTGTTATCAGTTTGAGCCAATTCTACAGATAAAGAAAGTTCAAAACATTAGTATTTTTGATAATACAATTTTTCAAGAAAATTAAAATACCCAAGGAAATCATATCCATAGAATAATCTTGAAAACTAGGATCCTCCATAAACATAGTTTCATCACATCAGTTGATCTGCTAGTAATGAAAGTATAATATGAGGTAACTTTTCGTACAAGTAATTGGCATAACATTTGTCCAATTCCTAGATTTATGGGATTTACAATCACAAAACATTTGTATTGTAAGCATGTTTAATCCCCATCTTAATGCCTTGAGTCCAAGATCTCACTTACTACTCAA
Source organism: Artemisia argyi (assembly GCA_030686995.1). NCBI lineage: Eukaryota > Viridiplantae > Streptophyta > Magnoliopsida > Asterales > Asteraceae > Artemisia > Artemisia argyi. The sequence goes on along the minus strand of CM060707.1, from coordinate 36,506,696 downwards.
TTTAAGTTGTCTAACTTAAAAACTGTAAACTCACAAATCCATCACATCAGTTGATCTGCTAGCAATGAATTCATGAAATTTACCTCTCCATTGCAATCTAGCCAAGTTCTCACATGACGTAAATTACAACTTCAAGTGTTCTTAATTAGATGGCATTTGACTTAATTTTATAAGGGTATTAATTTTGATGTTATCAAAATAATGTATGAAGAAGCATGCATACAACTTCATAACATTGGTTTTACAAAATATTTTTATTACCAATTTGCTAAGAGTGAAATAACAAAATTTTGATTGAGGTATCGGGTTCACCAATTAAAGAATTACTATCAATTATCGTCCACTATATCGTACTTTTGCATAAGCCCGAAAGCTTAGTGTTTCGGATAATCATTGTGGAATTGTGGTTAATTCACCCTTAAGATGACAGTGTACGTAATATAGTGATATAGGTAAGTCTAGGGTCGGCAACCAGGCAATTGTAGAGAACCGGTAGGTGCATGAGCTTTAAAAACCCCTCTCTACAAGTACGTTGGATGGCAACCTTCGGTCAGCCTTTCGCACACTATGTACAAAAACATCAATCAACCAATCCTTTGAAATTTACTCTTAAAAACCAAAACAATTTCGCCATTTATTTAGTCCGTATTATTTTTCTATTCAAAAAATTACCCTTTTCGTTTATAAACATGTCTAACATAATAATAAACAAAACAAGTAATGAAAAATAAATAAAAAATAAATAAAACAACTAAATAAACAAATATACATAATCATAACAATTAAATATGTATAAAACATGTAGCAACATGCAAATCTTATTCAATAGTCCTATTAATAATCAAATCTAGGTGTATAACGTATTTATTCAATCAAGGCTTTCTTCTTCTAGGAAAAAGAGCCACATACATCGATCAATCGATTGCGTAAGCCAAAACTAAATAAATACCACATAGCACATAATTGATTACTTAATATTGAAGTCTTCCCCAATTCGACATCTATTAATAAATTTACATGTTTCGATATAATTTAACCATTAATTCATATATACAATTTAAACCATTTAAATTATCACACAATATAAAATCCATGCAAATATGCACTTTTTCATGGATTTAGCTTAACAATTAACATATTGCACCAAGATCGTTTACTAAAACGCATAAAAAATTACATGACATCCTAGGGTTTCTAATCAAATTAAAAATTAAAAGCCATAAACCCTAAAACCCTTATAAGGTCAATCGACCCATATAAAAATTAAGGTTAGGAATCTAACAAATAAACCCTAAAAACATGTAACTAAACGAATCAAGATCTAATTTTTATGCGTTTCGATAATTAATTACACATTATAACGGCTCTAGATGCCACTGTTGGAATTATGATATCATGACATTCATATATTATAAACCAAACACATCAAGTGAGCATAGCGGAAGCAATTATAACAAGATCAAATAACATGTAATTAATTAATCAATATTAAATAGTAAACATACCTTTGTGATTCTAGCCCGAACAAGAATCAAATTGCAATCTTCAATCAAGAACCCTAATTAGGGTTTATGTGGATTACAAGAATTACCCCTTACCTCTTTTGTAATTCAATCCAAGAATCAAACAATAGTGTGTTTGATTCACGTTCTTGTACACACGTACTAATTCAAGAAAAAGTTTTTGCAAGTAATTAAACACAAAACTTTGTAGATCAAGAAAATCGAATCCCTTAGGGGATAAGTTTGATGGATCGACCAAGGGACAAAGAAGAGGAGAGAAAACACCAAGATGTGTGTGTACAAGTTATGAGAAAACAATGCACCTTGGGTTTGTTTATATACTATACAAAACTTGGAGCTCAAGGCACAAAGGAGGTGGGATACCCCCTTGGCCGATCGGTTTGGAAGTCCCCTAGCGGATTCCGGAACCTTCCCTTGTTTCCAAATTTCCCTTGGTATTACTTTCCTAATCTTCGTTAATAGGTCATTAGTCATTTATCAATAAATACTAATTACTATTACTTGTTTTGTGTTTATTAATAATTACTGATAACATTTTATAAATAATTATTTCTTTTTCTCTTCATATGTATTGTGTGCAATCCCGTGATCTCGAGTTCGATCCTAACACACGACTATTATTATAATGTCTATAAAACCAACAATATGATGTTAATTTGTTACATACATTTATTGATGTTGATTTCATCTTTTCTCAAGTATCCTGTGTAAACTTCCCATTTAAACTAATTTCATGTTGGGATTAAGGTTAGAATGACAACCATAACAGTGGTACTACCGTTATTCCTACCTCTCTATGTTTGGAAACCATTATTCTGGGCGTTCATTCCCAGTTCCAAAACATTGGTACATATATATTTCTTCTGGCTCAGATATACATTGGTTGTTATCTTTTTCAGAACATTTTATAAATTTCGCATCGCATATATCATTTGTGGTCCTTTGGGATTTATAAGATGATAATTTTTCCCAGTAATGCTCTTTGTAACCAAAAACTATTTATAGAAATATGAATAGACCACCAAGATTGACACACTGGTACTCTGTTTCCCCCGAGTGAATTCTCATTTTCACTACTTGTCGACTTCTGCAAAGCTTTCCCAGTTACTATCCAACACACAAGAAAATCTGGTGAATGGTTTCAATGTTTCATAAGTTGCGCGTTTGCTTGTTATCAAATGTTACAGGAAGTTTGTGAATTATTGCAATACTACGAACTTATCAACCTTCTTGTTCTAAGAATCCTTGTTGATTTTCTATATGTGTGTGCCCACTTAGGAGTTAGGACTGTAATCCAATCTCTACATATTCATTTCTCATGCAGGCCTCGCACTTTCACACCTCAATCTGATTCACTTTTTATTTCTTGAAAGGCATCCATACTACATACATACAGTCTCACATAAACGGACTTGGATCCACAACCTCTTGGTTGGGGACCTAAGTTTCTCACGGATACCGCTAGGCTAAAGGCCCCATGGTCTTATTCACGTCTCAAACAAAATATTTGGATCCTAGCTAGTTTTCACGAACCTTGTCTGATACAAAAGTTGGGCGTTCCTTATTTGGGTTCCTGTTCTCGTACCAATCAGATCTTAATGCTTGAGACATGCACATTAAGAAAGCAAACAAACACCGTTAGGCTTATCGTGGGATTGTCTCCCAAGATTATCCTCCGGTGTGAGAGTAAGTAATCTGTTTTAGGGTTGTATAGAAGAGTTAGGGTTGTAAATCGTACCTTTAATGAGAGTTATGATATTCTTTATATAGGCACAAAATCCTTATTGGATACGTGTTCCTTACTCTTCGGCGTATAATGCCTATCCGGTCTACGGATCTTTATCCCATAAATAAGAGATCCTTATCTAGACCATAAATATTTTATTTGAGTTTGGGCTTTCGTGAGCCCAAACCTCTAGCATGGTGGCCCAATTCATTGTTATGATAGCCCACTCGTGGTGGGCTTGGGCATTAGTAATGTTCATTAATCGGGTTCGTGACCCGAATATGGACTATACGTCATCATGTCCCCCTAGTCTAGTATGCGTAGGTATTAACCGCAGATGCTAGACTAGTAATATTAGTGGTAAGCATGGCGGGGAAGATTCAAGTATTTCCCGCCAAAAGTGAGATACGATGTATCTAGCCTTAAAGCATCCCACGTATCCCTTGAAATACGTGAAAAAGTGCTTGTACCTGTTTGTATTCCAACCACACGATGGAGGTAGTAGGATCTACGTGGCGTTCATCCAAGGAAAGGGGAAACCCTATATAAAGGGTTCTTATTTTCACTGTGTTTACCACAGTAAAAAACACCACTTTCTCCATATTAAGAGTCATCAATCAAAGAAAAAACTATTATCTTCTAAGGTAATTGCGTGTGCGCTCCATAGTCAAAGCTCGTATAGAAGATGGTTCGACAATTAAATGAGTTTGTGTCCGAGATTGACGAGGATGAACTCCGTCAGTTAACCTCCGACTATTTCATCCCTCTCGCGGTGCATCCGGAAGTACCGGATGCAGACGCATGTATCGCAGACTTCCTTGAGGGGAAAATAAGGGTATACACGCACTTTTTTAAGTTTGCGAACCAGCGCGTGCCTATATCCCTATTCTTGAGTGACGTGCTCAACTTCTACCGTCTGCATATCTCTCAGCTGCACTGTATAGGTGCGGCGAAAATAACAAATTTTGAAGTAAACTGTCGTTTACTTGCGATAAACCCCACCATTAATCTCTTCCAGGCGTTTTACCACACAACGTGGTCAAACGGATGGGTTACTTTTTCTAAGCACCCAGGGCGCTACAAATGTTACACTGAAAAAGCAGACGCCCTTAGGGGTTGAAGGGAAAAGTTTTTCTGGGTAGATGATACGGTATACCCTTCGCTCTTTAAGTTTTATACTCAAAGGACGCTTCTAAAGGATGAGCGCCCAGATCTCGGTTCGTATAGCGCAGAGGATGTGGAAACCATTAATGAAAACCGCATCCCCTTCAATTCCTATCCTGAGAAATTTTTGGTTAACATGGGACTTAGTCGCAACTATTTCCAAGGTTTTGATGAAGTGCCAACATTTCTGGATGAGAGCGGCCAGGGTGGGTGCTTATCCCTTCTTATCTTCGCATCTATAATGTAAGCGCTCTTGCATATATCAACTAATTTGTTCTCTGCTGTTTATTCATGTGTTGCGCAGAGATGGACTTGTTTGCTGTGGTGAGGTTGAAAAAAGCCCACGCAAGTGACCGTGGGTGTGCGCCCCTGAGGGAAGGTGAAGTGCCTATATTGGAGGCCACAGCCGGGCGTCTTCTAGAGCCTGCGTAAGAGGAGTCCTTTGATGTTGCGCAGCCTTTCTTGAATGCAACTCCGGTGCAAACTGTTCCTGCACAGGGAGTGGCAGCTCCTGAGTCTGCGCGCACTGGGTCGTCTGACAGTGCTGGGATCCTCAAGGTTGATACCAATTCTGAAGAGGAGCGCCAGGGTACCAAGCGCAAGGCTGATGACGATGATGGTGAGGGTACTTCCAAGCGCAGGCGCCACATTATCACTATGGAGGACTCCACGGATGAGGAGGCGTCCTAATTCTTTGTTGCGCATGATACTGCTGAGACCTCCGCTCCTACATAAGTGACAATCATTTTTTTATCTGTTTTCCTTCACTTTATTTGCTATACAATGCCTTGACTCCTTGTTGTTTGCATGTAGCGACAAGGCTACAGGGAATGATGCAGCGTTCGTTGAGGAGTCGCCACCGCGGGCGGCTCATTCCCAGGTGGAGGAGCCACTGAAGGCGAGTGAAGAGATGTCTGCGCAGGAGCTGATGGAGGAGTTGGGTGTGGTTGCTGACCGTCAGGCCGAGTTGGTCACTCAGCTCAAGGCTCGATATGCTACTGAAGGTAGCAGCCATGCGCAGAAGGATGAGGAAATTGCGTTGCTGAGGGCGCAATTGGCTGATGCACGGGCAGACGTAGAGTCAACAACTGCGCATGCTAGGAGGCTTGCGGATGAGTGGCTGGCTTTAATGGTTGAGGTAAAGCGCGAGCGTGCTTCCGCTGAGCAATACAGGTCTAACTGCGCATGGGGGCTGAAGTATTTGCAGGAAAATAGTGTCAAGCACTTCGCTCAGCTTGATGAGTTCCGTCAGTTTGTGGAGACTGCTCTGGAGGCGCAGGAAAGTAAGCTGCGCAAGTTGAGTATTGAGTATGATGAGGAGTTGTACCCTCATTTAATGTCTGCCGTTGCTGAGCGCAGGTACTTATTCCTTTTTGATTTCTTTTGCCAGCTGTATGTGCTTTAATTCTCTCTGAAGTTGTTATCTTCTAACGCATGTGTTGTTGTGCGTAGGTGGTTAATCAGTCATGGTCTCTGATTGGCTGCCATGGGTACGCTAGAGTCCCAAGAGGTTGTGGAAGCCTTTGGGAAGGTTGTAGAGTGTGCCATGGCGTGTGGTAAGTCGCAAGCTATGGAGGAGCTGCATGAGAGCAAGATGCTGACAGTGCCGCTCGCAGAAGTGTCTGGTTACAATGTTGATGCTTATGATGAGCTTGTTGAAGCCATGGAGAAAATGAAGCTGTTAGAGCTTCCACAGATCGCGCAGCTGGAGCGTGACCAAGATCAACCTATTAAGGTGATTATGGAAGGGTTGGTCTTGGGGAGGCACATCCTGTAGGATGCGGAGGCTCAACACGACTATTCTTTGAAGCCTGATGTGTCGCAGCTGCAAGTTCCTGTGTTCGCACAACCGCGTGACATGCTTAACCCGTTCGCCCTTGAGAAAGAGATTTCTTTGAAGGAGTGCTTAGAAGCCCACCTGAAAAGGGTTTCGCGTAAGAAGGGCATGAAAGGGAAGGCTATTTTTTGCGGTGTTGGTGCGGCCCATCTTCCCAGGTCTGATGGAATTCCCTTCAGTGTGCCAACGGTGTCTCAGGAGGATAGCAGCCTGTTGAGAAGGCTGAGTGAGGTTGGGCAGTTGGCGTCTACGGCTAGTAGCTCAGGGCATAGACGCGCTCGCAGCATGTAGATCATCATCTTTTTAGTATATGTTGGTTTTGTAACTTGTATAAACCCGTGGTTTTGGTAAATAATAATATTTAACTTTTGTATGTCTTGTTTGTAGCATTTTGTACTTAGATTATTTGTCTTTGCGTGAAAGATTTGCCAAGAGTCAAAATTAAAACGTACTTAGGAAAATTTGTATTAAGTCCATAACTTAATAAATATATGTGAATAAAAATTCATAAGTGTATGGATAACCTTGCAGCGTGCTGCAAAATACCATATCAAGGAACCAAGAGTCTTGGCTCCTAAATTGCTAAACGTGCACAGTGTGCGTTGTTGCGTATCCTTCGTGGGATGCGCATTAAACTTACTTCAACGTCTTGAGAATAAGGTGTTTAGCAAGGATGCGTGATCCAATGTTGATGGGTTTGCAACCCTCTTACTCAACGAGTTATTTAGTAGGTTTACTCATCCTTTCTGCAATCGTAGGTCTTATTAAGTGCATGCACGCCATGTAGGCAAAATAATATAAAGTAACAATATTGAGACATAATTAAATAAAAAAAATGTAAGCAATAAAGTTAAATGTGTTATGGAGTTAGCTAGAAACCACAACGTTTTATTAATACTTGCAAGTTTTTGAAAATAAAAGGCAATTCCCTAAAAAAGAAAATTCAAGTACACGGAAATTTATTAGGCACTTACTAAAGTGCAGAGTTGTCTGTGCGTGGGCCGTAGCCTGTCCTAAAGATAACATCTCTTGAGATTGCAGATGTTCCAAGTGCGTGCTAGCTCATGGCCTTCCATATCACGCAACTTGTATGCACCATTGCCTAGTGCATCTGTGACCTCATAGGGTTCTTCCCATTTGGGTCCAAGCTTGCCTGTGTCTACAAGCTTGTGCACTTCCTCTAGGATGGCTTTTGCGCGATCTGGGGCTTGGCCGCGCTTTTTCTGCCGTATTGGAGGATATCCTTGTCAGATTTGTAGCTTGTGCTCTGTGATAGATCGCGATACTCCAGTCATGTGCTTTGGTTCCCACGCAAAGATATCTAGGTTCTTTTGCAAGAGTGCGCACACAGCCGCTCTGCCTTTGTCAGACAGCGACCCTCCAATTGATATTTCTTGATCTGGATAGTCAGGGTGAATTGCGACCTTCAGGTTTGCCACTTTTGCTGAGTGCTGCTCTGGGGTGCACGGGGTCTCGTTTTTCACCGTGTTGCATTCCTTAGGTAAGACGATGGCGTTTAGAGGGTAACGATACCTCCTTCTACTGGGAATTTGAGCATCCCGTGTGCTGTGGATGGTACCGCGCGCATGGCTGATATTCCTGGTCTTCCAATAATGCCGTTGTATAGTGAAGGAGACCTGATTACCATAAAATTCATCAAGGCTGCTGTAGAATTTTGCTCATTACTAATGACCACAAGTAGGCGTAGTTGCCCCATGGGCCATATCTTCTCTCTTGTGAAGCCAGTAAGCGACGTCGTGGCCGGAATTAACTAACTCCGTATCTCAGGTTGCAGCCTCTTGAAACAATGTTCGTACATAATATCTTCGGAGGCTCCTCCATCAACATACATGCGGTGGATATCGTGACCCCCCATGTGTATTTCAATAGTGAGTGGTTCCACTACTGCGTTGTCCGTAGTCAGAGTGGGGAAAGAGATTTCGCTCCCATGAGAAAACTTTTGGCTGACTTTTTGTTTCGTCTTTCGCTGCCATGATTGTATCATGTAGATTGTGTCCGCCTTGTTTTTGAGTGTCTCTTTTTTGCCCCCATTCTTCTGTCTATCTTTCCCCTCTTTGATGTTCTTAACGAGGTGATCCATTTTTCCTTCTTTTACTAATTTGTCGATTAGTTGGCGCAACTGGACACATTCGTTGGTAGTGTAACCCTTTTGACAAGGGTATTCGCAGTATCCACCTCCTACGCGCCTATCTTCTGGGGTGCGCATTGGTAGCGGTTTTGGGAAGTTTGCTCCTTCTGTCGAGAATATCTCTCTTGGGGTCTTCGTGAGTGGAGTGTATTTGTCGTTATCCCGTCCACTTCCTTGGTTGTGGTAGTTTCTGTTGCAGCTGTTACTCTGGTCATTGGATTATTTCCTAGGCTATTCTTGTGGCCTATAGGTTGAGTAACCTTTTTTGCTATCCGCAGCAGCTGCTTCTCCTTGGATAAAGGATCTAGTGCGCTTCATCAGTTCATCAAAGGTTTGGGGTACCTTATCATTCAGTCTCCTTATTAGCTCTGGGTTATTGATCCCATTCATGAACCCTGAGACCTTTAGCACTTCGGGGCACGCCTTGACTTGTATGCATTCATCCTTATAGCGCTCCATATAAGCACTTGTGGATTCCCCTTGGCGCTGTTTTACTCTGGCTAGTTCAACAGGATTCTTGGCGCACTTCTTTCTTTGAGTGAAGTTCAAACGGAAAGCTCTTCGCAACTCTTCAAACCCGTTTATGCTTCTTCGTGGAAGCTTGCTAAACCAAGTTCGCGCATTCCCTACTAACGTGGAGTTAAACATATGGCACCACACAGGTTGTGGCCAATTTTCGATAGTAGCAGCTGATTCGAAAAATTTTAGGTGGTCATCAGGATCGCCCGTTCCATCATATGTTTTAACATTGACGGGCATGCGCCTTCTCTTATTATCTGAATAATCGCTGATGCGCCGTGTGAATGCATCAACCTTTTGGCGGCGCCATGGAAGAGATATATCTACGTCTTCTTCCTCGCGATGTCTTCCTCTCGACTTCCAGTGTCCTGTCTCTCTGTCCTTGTTGTCCGAGGAGTCACTTGAGGAGGAGTTACCCTTTTTGCGGCGCTTGCACTGTTTTTCCTCAGAGTCTGAGCTTGAGGGGCTTTTACTTGGGGAAATTCGTCTCCCCAGTCTATCATGAATTCTTCTGCTTCCAGACCTTGAAGAGCTCTCGCTCGGTGAGCGTTGCCGTCCAAGTCTATCTTGCATCCTGCGATTCCCAAGTCTAGCGTGGACATTGGTACGCCTCTCATTGTCTTTGTATTCCTCCGAGTATTGTGAATCAGATGTTGTACCAAGTCTAGCGTGGACAATGGTACGCCTCTCATTGTTTTCGCTCCCCTCCTTCTAGTAGCGCGATGGGGATGTTTCGTATTCTGGGTTAAAGTTAAGCCGGGCTTGCAGGCTCTGACTTGACCTTCTCCTTGCCTTCTCTTGCATGAGGTTAGTTAAAGTTTCATAATTTTGAGATACAAAATTACTTAGCGTTAACTCAGGCACGTCTTCTTCCAGCGCAAGGATCTCTGCTTCCACATTAGGTCCCCTATCTCGATTAGGCGCGCCTGGCGGCACAGTGTTGTCCACAATGGATGTCGTTTGATGGGGAGTAGTGAAGAGAGTGCGCTGAAGTTCTTCAGTGCTTGGAACCACCGTGGTGGTCTGGGTAGTCCCTGTGGGCAATTCTACTATTGGGAGAATTAGGGTTGGGCCCGATTCTTGGTGACCAGGCGCATTGGTTGTTCCAGAGGCCTGCCTAGATGTCAAATCTTGATGGTTCCTCCTCTGGGGGTCACCACGTGCTTTTTCCAACTGCGAAGTCCGCTGGCTTGAGTTTTTGTGTTTCGTCATTCTAGTTCTTAGTGTAGGGTCCCACGGATGGCGCCACTTGCTGATGCAAAATCTGGCGCGGGCTGGATTTGGCGACTCTCCCTAGGCCGTTCGTCGTCTTCTCAAGCCCTGAGTAGACCTGTCAAAAAAGAGAACCCGTTAGGAGTGGACCCGAGGCCGTAGCCTCGGGATCCACCTCCGACGGTCAAGTTAGTATCGATGCGATATAGCATACAAGAATTAGGTTTAGAGTAACCTGTTGTGTTGTGTCAAGAAAAGAATCCCAGCCCTATATTTATAGGGCATGGATTACGGTTTAGGCGTGGAGTGGGCCGCTGTTTGCCGGGCCGGGCCCATTCCAGACTATACGTCCACATGCCCCCCAAGTCTAGTGTGACATAGTGCATGGCTATGTTATGCTAGACTTAAGTTCTGTTCATGGCCGCGTAGGCCCAATCAACCATGACGGCATTGCTCATGTGTGCGCAACTCAGGTGTGCATATAGGATGGACTATACTGCGCAGCCCAAATGCGACAGTGCGCATTGGTTGTCCTAGAGGCACAGTCCTATTTAGCCCATTAGACTATATCCGAATCCGCGACCTTGTAGGCGCATCCGTGGTGACCATGTTCCATCCTGAGTAACACATGTTCTTACATGACGGGGAGGGATGCGCATATGCTAGATTTCCCGCTACAGTGTGACAGTAAAGACCCCGTAAGAAGAACACGTAGTTCTATAATTGGGGTAACTCTGACATTGCGATTGTGAGAGTCTCATAATGGTGAAGGTGGATCTCGTATGCTGCATCCTAGGTAAGGGCGTACCTTTTGTACCAGTAGAGATGCAACATGGTGCGACAGAAGACGTGCTTCTGTGGCAGAGGTGCGCGCTATGCGCGACAAGGTGCGAACATTACATCCGTCTTTACAACCGACAGAGGACGTCTCCCCTGCGGCAAGATGGTGCGAATATTTAAATCCCTCTTTGTACCGGGCTTGCAATACCTCTTACGTACGATCTGCTTCCAAATATACTTGAGTGACGCGTACGGAAACAGTGGTATTATATACCCTGGTAGCCCCCCAAGTTTGATGATGCTACTTGTGTAGGAGCATTAAACTTAGTTATTCAAATCCTGAAAAACACTTAATGCAAATATTAAAAGTATATGCCGCGAATCGCAACATATAAAATCTAATGAAGTAAAAGATTAGCGTGAAACAATATATAGCACATAGCATGTGAAATTAAAACATAAGAGAAGTAGTAGTGCGAATTACACCTATCGTGAGGTTTTACAAACAACATAAATAATGAATTGTTGTTGTTTTTTTTTTTTTTTTTTTTATAAAAAAAAAAACCCGGATGGACACACCGTGACCGCGACTAATAGTTTTAATCGCACGCACAAACGCATATGGACGTATCGTGACCGCATAGACTCGAACGTTTGTGGATGATCGCAGATGACCACGGCTTTTGTCCAGTGCGCTCATGGCAATTGACTAGCATCGTGGTGCCTATACGTGACAGTGCGCTCATGGCGCTAATCTGGGAAGATGCCCGAACGCACGGCCTAACGCGGGTAGATTTATCGTGACTGCGTTGTTCGAACACGTAGTTCTATAGTGCAAACAAGCGCGAACAGGCATACCAACCATAAAAGCAGTATGTGCGCGAATTAATCCGCGGCTAAAAGATAAAGTAGGTCCGGTCGTGCGGACTTAGTGCGGCTATATATAAAATCGTGTTTACCAAGTTAAAAGATTAAGATACCTGCTTTTGAACTCGATGGTTGCTTTCCACTGATGTAAGAGCACGAAACTTGTCGTAGACATGTCCCACGGATGGCGTCACTTGTTGATACAAAAGTTGGGCATTCCTTATTTGGGTTCCTGTTCTCGTACCAATCATATCTTAATGCTTGAGACCTGCGCACTAAGAAAGCAAACAAACACCGTTAGGCTTATCGTGAGATTGTCTCCCACGATTATCCTCCGGCGTGAGAGTAAGTAATCGGTTTTAGGGTTGTATAGAAGAGTCAGGGTTGTAAATCATACCTTTAATGAGAGTTATGATATTCTTTATATAGGCACGAAATCCTTATTGGATACGTGTTCCTTACTCTTCGGCGTATAATGCCTATCCAGTCTACGGATCTTTATCCCATAAATAAGAGATCCTTATCTAGACCATAAATACTTTATTTAGGTTTGGGCTTTCGTGAGCCCAAACCGCTAGCATAGTGGCCCAATTCATTGTTATGATAGCCCACTCGTGGTGGGCTTGGTCATTATTAATGTTCATTAATCGGGTTCGTGACCCGAATATAGACTATACGTCATCATTCACGTCTCAAACAAAATATTTGGATCCTAGCTAGTTTTCACGAACCTTGTCTGGTATCTCTAGTTGTCATGGGATGCCTCATACAAAAAAGGAATTACGTACGTAAAACCATAGGAAGATATTGTAAAAACAAAATCAGTACAACGCACCAATATTTTGTAGTTGGAGCTCTGAATTCCACAAATCAAATCATCCTAATGTTTTTGGGAACTAAACCTCTTTTCTCTTGGTGATTCTACCTAGTGAATCTTGTATATATATAGAGAGAACTAGCCAATTTTTAGTAACACGGGATGGAAACTTATGTCAACAATTATATCAGATTGTTTCAGCATCACTATTTTCAAGTTAAAACACATCAATGAAAGAATGGATATTAAGAACTAACGTCAACAAAGTAAATTTTCTATTTTGATGAAAACAACTTCAGGGTTCGAATCATGCAGGTTTTTTGTTCAAAGGCTTACATGTGAAAGTTTCATGTTTGGCCAATATTTTTTCATTTTTTATATTTGAAGTATGATTTGTTCCTTCGAATTATGAAGGTTACAAGAATGGATTGTAATGTAACGTTTTTCTTTTGACGAAAAACTTCAAGAAAATCATCTACTTACAAATAGTGAATACCTTTGCCAACCTGTCCCATACAATTATTTATTTATTTATTTATTTTTATTTTTTATTTATTTATTTTTATTTTTTTCTGTTAAAGCATCAATTACGATTGTTATAGATTCTTATTTTATGGAGGCAGGGTGCTCTTTAAATTTCTTTGGTTGATACTATTAGACAATTAGATATAAAAAGTTGGGTGATAAATACGCTGAAAATAAACTTTCTTGCAATTATGTGTGCTTCCTTATTCTTTCAACAATTATAATTACTGAAATCATATCATTCATGAGGTATAATGTGGTATAGTGCTGTTAAAGCTGCTGCAAGACGTTCCTCGAGCTAACAAGGAAGAGCTGAAACCCAACGTTTGATTTCCCAAATCAAAGAACAAGAAATTATTCTCCATCTGATAAGTCCCAATAACTATCGCATCTTCAACTCGCAATCCTCCATCAATAAACGCAAGACATGAAACACCATTCCCAGTGTCCTTCATCGAGTTGTATGCGGAAATGGTCCAAATCTTCCCACTCTCCATTTCAAGATCAATGTTGGGAACGCTAGACCCAATTGCACTAGCTTTCATACATAGGCTAAATGGTTGCACCGCATTTACACGAGGAATTTTTTTGGTAGCCTTGGAAAAACTTGAATGGAGAGACTTATAAATATCACTTCTAAGTGTGGTGTACGTTACAAGAGTACTAAGCCTCGCAGGACTACTTTTCAACGATCCTAAAGTAACCGGTGTTCCTTTAAGTGAAATTTTGTTAATTTTAATATAATATCCAAGGGATTTGGGAGTCTTTCTGATCATTGGAGTGTAAGAAAGTATGCTCATGACATCAAGATTTGGATTAGGGAGAAAATAAAACGGTCCCTGACCTACAAATGTAAGGCCAGGAGCCAATGAAGAGCTCGGTAGACAAAGTGCAAATTCCTCTGTGACGATATCATCATAGTGTTGACGTGGAAAGGCAAGAGTCGACCATGAAAAGGCCGCCACACCTTTGACACCTTCAGGTAAAGATCTTTTCAAAGAGGATGGGGCGCATGAAAACACATAATTCCAGTTTACAGAAGGCCCACTGAGAGTCCGACCATTGGTACCAGATAACAACAATATCGTAGTGGTCAGCTGTGATATTTTACATACGTTAGAGACAGGATTGACCGGGTTGACTGCACATATGCGGCAACCATATTTGGCTGTGATGTTGAGAGAAGGGCAGATGGGATTAGTAAACGAGCGGGCATCAATGCACTTAGAGTGGCTACATGAAATTGGAAGGTAGCATGCATACATATCCTCACAAGTTGGCCCAAGGCGACCCATAACACAATCTTCCCAAGTAAACGGCGCATCGAGATCAAGGAGGTAACTCGATTCTGCAGATGAATATTGCCATAGTGTCATACCAACTTTGAAAAGAGATGTTTTTGCATCTTTCATGACAGGCATAATTGCAGTATTGATTTGGGAGAAAACATTATGAGGCAAGGATGCTAAGACAAAGAAAAACAGCTTAAGAAATTGCATCTCTTCTTGTTCTCAACAGAAACAATTTTAAAGATATGAAGGTTTTGAACTACTCATTATTAATTGTGAAAACTATTATTATTCTTGGATCTATAACTTCATAGATGTTGACTAGAGTAGCTTAAGCTTATGACAAAAGTGTACATTAATGAATGAGTGAAGTTTACATATACATTTGAATGATACTGTGGAAATGATCGTGGCACCATGAGGTTCATGTTACATACAATATACAACTTAACCTTTACTTCTTTATATGGGAAAGGAGAAAAATTACAATTATAATTACACATAGTCAATAAAGGTTTGCTTAAAAGTAAAACTAAATGTATTTCGTCTTCTATTTTAATCGGTCTATACTACATTATAATAAATTTAGGACTATTATATAATTAGAAAGCCTTAAATTCAGACTTTTTTCTTGCTTATTATGGAAAGATTTCAAAATTAATTTTTTTATGAAGCAAGTTGGTTAGAAAGTTTATTAGGAAGTGGTTGGTTGTTCAAACTAAAATTATTTGGCTTAATCATCTCTAGTATCTCTACTCAACTAAACATGTAACCAAATAACGCAAAATATAATTACACGGTACTTGCCGCCGCATTGCGCGGGTACCATTCTAGCATATAGTTACATATGTACTATCTAAACTATTTTATGTGACCCGCTATGACCACTAGATTCATAAAGATTTAGTGGACTTCAATTTGAGGCTCATTTTGATGGACTGGGCCACTTGTAGGGCAAGTGATATCTTTGCAAAGTAGAATAGTAGATTATAAGGAGCCCATATTTTGAATCAGTTAAAAGTGTTAAACTTCAAACCATATCAAATAATCACATATTTATAATTTATGTTCATATGCTCATTTCAGTTTATATAGACTTCATAAGCTCGTAAGCCTAAGAAAAAAGTTTATGAGCTTATCAAAATTTGAATAAGCCCTTAAACTCATCAAATAAGCTAGACAAACACCCCTTAATTATATTAAACCCCATCGAGTATAATCTATAATTTGCTTCTTTATATATGTAGACAAGTATATAATACAAACGGCATAGTAATAGGTCATCAATCATCTATAAAATTGTGCCTAACCCTATACTGAGATCTAATTATAATACGGAGTACACTTTAACTTTATGTGTTTCAAATTGCTTTATTAATCTTTATTATAGTGATGCAATATATTGACTTTCACAATCAATACAATGACTATATATAAGGTTTCAACCCACAAGGGTTCGAATCTGGAGAAGGCAGGGTTTACTTCAATTTAAGTGTCATGCCTTCGGGCGGCTTAAGTTGAAGGTTTTCCCCCCATCGGGTTTCAAATTGGACATGGATTTCCCTTGAAAGAAAGTAACGTTTCAAAAAAAAAAAAATATATATATATATATATATATATATATATATATATATATATATATATATATATATATATATATATATATATATATATATATGCTGAGAACTTTAAAGTTATCTGTATAGTCAATAAAGTTATTACAATTATTATTAGAAAAATAAATAAATTATAATTTTGGTAAACACAAAGTAAAATTTCGAAAACGATGTACATTAAAGCCCATTTAAATGCTCAAATATGGAAAGCACCTATTGAGTAAGATAGCTCGCTAGTTTTTTTTTTTTTTTTAGGTAACCATGATTTCTGACTTTTTGATCGACTAATCCACGAGGTCTGAATCTACACAGACTTAAACCAAGTAAAGCCCTTCCTTTTCAGAAGGTTGTCGTGACCACTTAAAGTTGTTTGCACATAGCATAAATTGAACTTGACACCTCACATATTTTAAAGTGATAGTTACAAACACTTTTGCCACTATATCACGCTTAAGTGATTTGATTGCTATTAATAGTTCAATCACTGAAATCAGTGAAATCTGGAAATGAGTCTCATTTCACCATTAGAGACTAGAGAGAATCCACTTTATCCATTTTAACTTCTGTCATCGAAGGGAAAAAGAACGTTAGCTTTAAGACATAAACAATAAACATTGTCCTACATATCTTTTTGTTACAAAGTTGTACCACATTAATTCTTAATTTTTCGATCCGATCTTATGACCATAGGCAAATGAAATGATTGAAAAATATTATATGAGATATCTTGTACACAATGTAGGTCCTTGTAATTCATGATCATAGCAAGTGTTCACGTGCATGGCTTATGTGAAGAGTGTCGGTAAAAAGGCATGAATATGAGGTGGGGTAACTTGGTTCAATAATTAGCTTGAGTCAACTCGGTATTGACTCGAAGAAAATTACCCGCCCGAGTTATCTATAATGTGTGGCTCGCAAAATTGGTAAATGTGTTGGTCAAAAAGGTTAAAAAGCTAATCAAAATGAGTTTGATGAGTAAATGCTTTTCAAGTATTGGTGTTTGGTCTAGCCAAGTAAGTCACTTGTTGAAACTTTCTTGTAATGTTTTTTTCATAATTTTTCAAGTAAGTAATGTGCTAAATTTGATTCACAAAATTATACTACTTGTTTCATCTTTATCTAAAGTTTGTAACTTTAAATGGATGGATCAAGTAAATGGATGGATCAAGTAAAGTATATCCCACATGGCCCCCATCAACCATTCTAGTTTCGTTTGTATCCTTCCTCTTTGCAAAAGAAAAAACAAGTTCAATTCAGAATAAATCAGGAATTGCTGTTAAAAGTGCTAAATGTTGTAAGTAGGTACTCATACAAACATGAATGTGTTTATGTGTCCTATCTTTCACCCATAGAAGACCTACCACAAAACAAGCTATCGATAAAGATGACGACAAATTTTTTAAGTCTTCAATTAATCGCAAGCATTTTCACAATGAAGATTTTGACACAAGGTGGTACAGCCTTAATGCACAAGTAAATGGCATGACATGAAATTGATGAATTCAATACACAATTGTGGAAGTTGCCTATAAAAGTGTTTACATCTTGATCATGCAGACATGTAGTGCACAATCAACAAGCAATACAAGTAAGTCACATTGGCAATTGATTCGTTCCACGAATTTCATAATACTATAATAGCACTAGGTATTCTGGAGCCGTTCCGCTGGTGCCGTAAAAAAAACTGTTATCACATCTATACATTTTCTCATAACACCAGATTCACCAACACCAAAAACACCCCTCCTTCCTATAACACTGGTGTCGTCGTAAGAAAAAAAAAAAAAAAAAAAAAAAAAACGCGAACCATGATACCCTACTCGCGCCGTCCGGTTGCATTTTCCGAGACCATTTGAGCTGGTTTGTGACAGCTCAAAACGGGAAAACGCCATTCCGTCGCGGTCAAAAGAGATAATGCCATTAACGAGACAAACACCCATATTGAACAAAGACCTACATATATCATAATATCATACACTTGATCAAAATAAAATGCCATTAACCATTTAACCCCGAACTCGTAGTTCCATTAATTTGAAAACTCTATTTTTGCAGTCCAAATTTTCCGTTCAATATTTACCAATTACCATGAATCTCATAAGAGCATAACTTAATGAGCAACAACTAACAAAAAGTAAAGTTAATTGCTTAACTTTTAATTCATCAAAAAGAAAGAGCAAGTATTTTAATTAAAGAATGTTGAGACATGAAGTTGTGGAGCCTAGAAATTAGCAACGTGAAACAATCACTGTTTTCTGCAAAGCTGAATCATGTAGTGCTTTATACCATCCACGTACTTTATATATTGGAAAGCCAAAAAGAATTATTTTTCAACAAAAAAATACTCTTAAAACTTTTCGCTTCTTTGTAAACGTATACATGCACGATTACAATGTACTGTAACACTTTAATTTTCTCTCATTTATTTATGGAAATGATGAGGAGACCTAAATGTATGACTAATTTCATGTCTAAATTTATGTGCCATAATCTTGTTGGTTGGTGAAAAAGTGAGTCCCTTTACTGCAGCTAACAAGATGATGCCACATAAATTTAGGTATAAATTTAGACACAAATCTTTTAGGCCTCCCAATTACATTTCTTTATTCATACACTACCTCATATTATTTTTGGCATCAACTATCTTATATGAACCCATGACATGTTATTTTTATTTTTTATGTATTATTATTTTTATTTTTTTTGAAAAGCAAAATATATATAAAGCGCAATAGCGTAACCAGATACAAATTAAGGCATCCATCAAATCAACAAGATGATTAAAAGTAGTGGACAGATTTATGCTAGTAAGCCAAAGATCTTGGGTTAGCATTCCAAATTGTGCAACAATAATTTTTTCATGCATATGTGACGTACTTGTGACAAAAGTTGGTAAACAAAATGTTTAAGCAAAATCACAGCTTTAGCAAAAATGCAAAATTAGAAGAATCGACACCGACAATGTTTAATAGTGAATAAGCATTTTAATTAATCAACACTTAATGGTACTACAAAACATCAATTTTTTTCATGAGTTTTGAGTACATAGAAGTTTGAAAATGATTATTTTTATTAAAGCGTTTGTACTAAAATTGTTGTTTAGATTGTTCAAAGTAGTTTCAAACAACTATAGCATTCATTTCATCAAAGAAGGTACAGTGTACATGTAATAAAAAAAAACTATTTTTAAAATACAAAATGAATAAATTAAAGTAATGTTATAAACGGTTAACAAATGAATATCTAATATTTGGTAGCATGAAAATATGGGATTTTGTATCCATCTAAGCCTAATTGTATCTCTTGGCTCTATGAAAAACGTGGCTTCTACTTTATGCATAAAATTGTTGAGTATACGTTAAATATTGGGCTGTAAACGAACCGGACGAACATGAACGGAGCCCTGTTCATGTTCGTTCATTTAATTTTAACCGGACAAATAAACTGACACGAACGCTTAAACGGACGAATTTTCTTGTTCATGTTCGTTTATTAAGAAAATGAATTGTTCATGTTCGTTCATTAAGACACTAAACGAACGCTAAACGAACATAAACGATCGAACATAAATGAAAATAGACAAACAAACATAAACTTTATTGAATTCTTCACAATATATTGTTTTATAAGTGTTGCTTTGTTTAAACAAACTAATTTTTAAAATTATAAAATTAAAAGATATGATATATGAACATAAATAGATAAATAAACATAAACGAACTTTAACGAACGCCTAATCAGACGTTCACGAACATAAATGAACGAACGAGACTTTTGTTCATGTTCGTTCATTTAACTAAACGAACGTAAAATATTGTTCATGTTCGTTCATTTAATAAACGAACGAACATAAAAGAACTTTTTATCGAACGGTTCATGAAATGTTCACTGAACGTTCAGTTCATTTACAGCCCTATTAAATATATCATACATCATACAGGCCTCTTCAAGAAAGGTTCGATAGAAAAATCAGTTGTAATTATTTAGTTGACGATTTAAGCATGACACATTTTTATACATCTCAAGGATTAATAAAATAAAGTCTTCAATATCTAAGAAAAAGTTGTATTATTTTTATAGCTAATCCATAAACATCAAATTTGCCGACCACCATCTACCAATATTATTTTGATGACATTATTCAAGTCTATAATATGTGTGATAAAGGTGAGAGCACATAGTCAATGTTTTAGAAACAAACTTAAATTATTGCAGATCGTGTTAAAACTATATATTAGCGCATTCAAGAATGCACATATGTTTCCTAATAGTTTTTTAATCTTATGAAATAACAACAACAACAACAACAACAACAACAACATACCCAATCCCACCGGGGCGGGATACGAGACCGTTACTAATTAGCTCAAATTTTGGTTTTCTTAAAAAAATTCATTTCTAAGCGGTTTTTATCGTTTTCGCCCGTTTTCATGCATTTTCTTAGTTTTCGTCCGTTTTTATACGTTTTCGTCCGTTTTTATACGCTTTCATCTATTTTTCTTACGTTTTCATTCGTTTTTATACGTTTTCTTACGTAGTCATACTGTTTTATCCGTCTTTATACGTTTTTGTCTGTTTTTTCCTCGTTTCAAGCGTTTTCGTTCGTTTTTATACGTTTTTGTCCATTTTTATACTATTTTGTCTGTCTTTATATGTTTTCATCTGTTTTTCTTACGTTTTTAAACGTTTTCGTCCCTCTTTATATGTTTTCGTCTGTTTTTCTTACGTTTTCATACGGTTTTATCTGTTTTTATACCTTTTCTTACGTTTTCATACGGTTTTATCTGTTTCTATACGTGTTCCTCCTATTTTTACACTTTTGTCTGTTTTTCTTACTTTTTCATCTGTTTGTATAAGCTTTCATCCGTTTTTATACGTTTTCATCATTTTATATACGTTTTCATTTGTTTTATAATTTTTCTTGCGTTTTATTCGTTTTATCTGTTTTCATATGTTTTTATACATTTTCATCCATTTTTATACGTTTTTATATGTTTTTATACATATACAAACGGACAAAAATGTATAAAAATAGACAAAAACGTAAGAAAACGTATAGAAATATAAGAAAACGGGTGAAAATGTAAGAAAATGAGCGAAAACCTATTGAAACCATATAAAAACGGATGAAAACATATTAAAACGTAAGAAATACGGAGAAAAACATAAAAAACGGAGGAAAACGTATAAATAAAAAAACGTAGAAACACGGATAAAACCATATGACAACGTACAAAAACGTATAAAAACGGATAAAAACGCATGAAAACGTAAGAAAAACAGATGAAAGCGTATAAAGACAGACAAAAAAGTATAAAAATGGACAAAAACGTATAAAAACGGACGAAAATAAAAGAAAACGCATGAAACGGGGAAAAACAGACAAAAACGTATAAAGACGGATAAAATAGTATGACAACATAAGAAAACGTATAAAAACGAATGAAAACGTAAAAAAAAGCAGATGAAAACGTATAAAGACAGACGAAAACGTATAAAAACGGACGAAAACTAAGAAAATGCATGAAAACGGGCGAAAACGATAAAAACAACGTAGAAAAGAATTTTTTAAGAAAATCAAAATTTGAGTTAATTAGTAACAGTCGTTAGTATAAAGGACTAACGTTGCAAACGATCGTTTGGTTAATGGACTAATGTTGCCACTTGATGATTGTCTCCTAACGGAGAATATAATGACAGTTAGCGATAAGGACTGACAGCGTGCAATATGTAAACCATAAGGATCAAAAAAGAAAAAAAAAACATATCAGAGACTACGGTAGTGATTTGGAGCAAACCACAGGTACGAACGGTGTAATTTACTCTTAAAAATATGTGAATTCGCTTGTTACTGAGATCAAAATATATAGTGGTCGAAATCATTGATTTTTTACTCGACTAAGATGCAATTTGAACTCGACCAAATTCTTCACTTGGCAGAGTGATCGAAATTTCTCACAACATAAACTAATAACTTACATACCATAAAGATGAAACTCAAAACTTCTTGATCTATTACAAACTCAGGTTCTTTGATCCCTCTATATATACTTCAATATTTAGAATTTTATTCTCGTTTAGAAACTACAAATAATCTCTAGGTATATTGTTTTTACTCAATTAAATACCATTTCCTCTAGCAAGCCACTCCACTACTGGTACAGACAGATAGAATGTTGCTTATATGTTTAGGCTCAAAAATATATCTTTTACCTCTCCTCTCTATTAAGAAACCCCTTGCAAAGCATTGTAAATTTGTATCGGTATCATTTTTTCAATGTAAATAGCTAGGCAGATGCATAGGGTTAAAAAAAATGCATATTTGAAAATTTTGTCGGAATTTGATCTCACTTTCGCCAAAAGATAATTATAACATCTAAACATGGCTTGAGGCTGGTTTTCGTGAAATGATCAATCATACATACGGATTACCGATGACATCAGAGTTTTTACATCGATTATAACTTAAGAGCATCCACTATAGAAGGTTTAAGAATAATTTTATGAAACTTGAAAATGTTCATGTTTTGTTTCAACCATAATGGATTGTCATTTTATGATTACATTGCATGAAAAAATCTTATATTTTAGACCTTTTTATAATTTTAAAACATTTTTTTGGGTAAAGGGGAGTAATCCTGCACCCTGGTAAATAAATTAAAACCAAAACGTTTGAGTACAAATGGAATGTAGCTGAAATACCACATTAACCTTAAGCTAACACGGCTTGATAGACAACTAACCTAGAGCTTATGACATGCCAAAAGCTCTTAACAAATCTAGAATCAAAATGAACCTAGAACAAGAAACAAACCAAAACAAGCTAACCAGCAGCATCCGTGAAAGAAGAACTTCCACCTTTATCAACGTTAGGAAATAAATAATTTTAAAACATTTAAGGTATGTGTTATGTGGAACAAGTATAAAGCTTTAAAAAAATTTATACCATAAAAAGAAATAGATTTATCAACTCAAAAGGTTTATAAATTGTTGAGATGACAAGAAATATTAAATTTATAAAATTTTACCATAGTAGATGACTTTAAAAAAAAAAAAAAAAAAAAAAAAAAAAAAAAAAAAAAAAAAACATTCTTAAGTATAGAGTATTAATCTATTTATTGTTATAACAATTTTACACCAAAATAATAAATAGAGGGTGTGGGTGTGTCATGTGTGACATGACTTGCCATATTCATACTAGCAAGGAATGGAGAAGAGGGCCTCTCCCGAAACTTTTTGTTTTATTATGGCTGTAGGGTAATTAAACCTTTCCAAATTTTGTCCCACAAATTATTGTGTTTAGCCTACCTTGGGTTCACACAATTATCTACCCTACATTTACCATTTGGGGGACATTATCTTATTTCACACATAAATATAGAAAACTTAATTTAACAAATGTTGGACCATATTAATGCATTGAAGTCACACACAAAAACATGTATGGTGTAGAAATTTATAAATCGGTGATGAAAAGTACGTATAGTTATTACTAGAGTTGAAAGTTGTCATGCGTTGATGACTTGATGGTGAGAATAGGACTGCATGGTAAATGGACTTATTAATGATAGATTAAGATCAAACTTGATTAATTAGCTTTATTTTTTTTTTTTTTTTGAAAGGTGAATTTCATTAAACCAAACAACCAACCCGAAGACCGGGCGGCAAACAACAAACACCGACTACACTATCACATATTTATACCAATCTGTCCAAGACAAATTAGAAAACTTAGCTCTAGATCTAACCCAGAGGAAACCAATGGACTTAATATCACTAATAAC
This sequence comes from Artemisia argyi, assembly GCA_030686995.1. NCBI lineage: Eukaryota > Viridiplantae > Streptophyta > Magnoliopsida > Asterales > Asteraceae > Artemisia > Artemisia argyi. Next base: position 36,482,888 of record CM060707.1, on the reverse strand, counting down.
ATCTTCAATCTTCACTTTTTTACCTTCAAACTTGATTAATTAGCTTAGTGTGTTTTTTATGTCGTTGGTATTAGTAATGAAGTTATAGACGGAACTTGGGTAAATTTGAAACTATCAGTTAATTTGCGAGGGACAAAGTTATATTTTCTTTAAGCAAATATAAGTAAAACCTCAAAGTTTTAGGAGGGCTGTGATCTTCTCTAGTTTCCGCTGAGGTCCGTTCATGAATGAAGTAAACAGGTGTTTTATGTCGATACTTTAGAAAAGAATAGTCAATCTCTTATTGCTTTCACCCTAATTATAAGTTTATATAGAGGTACTATTTTCCTATTATTATATAACCCCAAAGTGAAAGAACGACTTTTTTGAGGTTATTTTGTCATTTTTGTTAAGTGATGTTTTGTGAAGTCGCTTTCTAAACCAATGGCACATTTGCTTTTTTGCTTGAAAGAGTTGGTGTGGCATCACAAATGCTTGGTGTCGGTGAAATCCAATAAGAGTGCCACTAAAGCATACCAAAAAACAAGTAAAATGTAACATTCATATCCTCCTTACTTCCAACCTACCTTTACATAATCACTTATTTTTTCTTTGTTTCACTTTAAATTCCTTGCACCTGTTAATAGAAATTGTAATGTTGTTTCTATACCTGTTTATATGTACAAAGTTATGAGAAAATCATTAACATGTAGAACTTATATGTGTAAGGAGTCTACCGAGATATGTAAAATTAAAGGTAATATGAAAAATGACAAAAATATCCTAATCGCGCATCAAATAATGAATAGACAAAGCATACTACTGGATCTATAAATTAAGCATGTCGATCATATAACGCCATATCTATGTAACGCTGAGAACTTTATATATAGTTGAGTCATTTGCAGTTTAGTCAAGTAACCTGCTAGAATAATGATAAATTAGGCTACCTCTAATTGGTCAGTCGACCAATGGGTCTCTGTCGATCGATGTGGGTTGGCACCACTGCAACCCAAAGGTCTTAGTCAGTCGGCCAATTATCTTTTGGAGACCAAGGTCGGGCATAAAGCGGATTAAAATGCATATCTCAAACCCAAACAAACTTTTTAAATTTTTAAAATAACCCTTTTAACCCTATAAAATATAAATACCATATTTATTTTATTATTTTATATATATTTTATATATACTGTAAAAAACATGAGTTTCTTTGAAAAATAAAATAAAATAGATATCGGTCGGTTTACTGTACTTAAAAGATCGTTTGTTAGTCGCAGGAGAGAGAAACCTGAGATGACATGAAAAATGAAGGTCGCTATGGTCACTGCCGGGTAGTCTTATAACGTTGCTCAAATCGCTAGTCAAATTGAAATTATCCGTATTTTAAAAATGGAAATTTCATTGGGGAAATGAATGTGATTGGGGACTACATGTTACTAACAATTTAACATGTTCCAAAATTCATTGCACCAGCCAACGGATACCCTATCTCTAGGGTTATCAGAAAAGATCTTAACAGACGACAACTTAAACTTTTAAGTTACTTGCTTATTGACCCGTCTTTAATATTGATGGGGAGGTGATTTGCTCACGGGGGCAGTCCTATGAAGGGGAAGGGAATGATCTCGGCCTTCTCAAAATTTATGGCACCTAGTGTAAATATTATAAGTTTTAGAGGTAATTTAGTTGAGGTTACAAACAAATTTTCGATTCGACCCCCACAAAATAAATTCGGCCCTCCCAAAAAAAATGTTCTAGTTCCGCCACTTTTGCACACATTAAGTATTGATTGGCACACTCATATGTACAAACAGTTAAAGCACAGTTTATTTACAGTACAACAATATATTGCATAAACAAAAGTGTCACAATCAAAAAGTTGAGTGTTCAAATCATTTCCTGATGTATTAAGGATCGTATATGACTCAACGATGAAAAGTGTGTTCAACTAATATTTCATCATTAAGTAAAAGTTTAAAACGTACAATTAAAAGTTAAGAACGTACAATTCATTCATGGGCTTGCCTATTTCAGTAAGAACATTTACTGAACTGTACATGTACAGTAGATTTTAAGAGAACTCCAAAACACCCCTTTTAATTTTAATGAAATGACAAACAAACCTTTAAGCTTATAACTTAACATCTTTTGAATTTTGTATAAATAACCGAACCGACGAAAACCGAAAACCACATGTATATAGAACCTAAACCGAACCGAATATGGTCAGTTCGGTTCGATTTATATGATTTAGGTGTGTTTTTTGTCGGTTTTGGGTCGAACCAAACCGAATTAAAACCGAAAACCGTTAATATATAGAACCGAAACCAAATATGGTCGGTTCGATTCGGTTCGGTCCAGTTTGGCTCAGTTTTCTCGAGTTTGTGCTCAACCCAAATAAATAGTACTACATAACAAGTTAACCCTCTATTAAAACTTTATACATCATTTTTCTGATACTTTTTGTTAACATTTTTTTGGAAACAAATAAGACTACTAGGCATAGGATTAGTTTTTTTGTGTAGTATGTGTGTTAAGATTCAAATTGCAATAAAATAATAATTGAACCGAAAATGCTAAAAGATCAAGTGATTGTAAGATGTGTCGTTTAAGAACCCGTTACAACGTGCAGGATTTTTTTTCACCTTGTTTTAAATAATTCATGCCTCAAACTTTAATCATCACCAAAAATTAAGCAAATATCCAAAGATGATCTATGCAACAAGTGACGCGATTATATGGGTTTTTTGCTTGACTTTTTGCCACTCGGATATGACTTTTGCAACCTAAAAGTAGTTAATTCAACCTAATGTTTTCTAAAAGCAAGCCCATACGTGATAACACATTGTCATATTGTTCTTACTTCTTACATAACTCTTCAACTTTAGTCAACATACTCATTAATTAGTACTAGTAATGGTTAAAACATTACACCAAATATGTTAATCGAAATGAGCAACTTTTTTTTTTTAAACAATTGTTGTGAACACAATTAGTTAATAACAAAGCTACTTTTAGCGTTCCTAGTAAAGTCTCACTCCATTTTCTACTTTACTATTGTGGTTACAGGATGAGTGGTTAAGTAGAATGAAAATAAGAAAATATAGCTAGATGGTGGGTGCTCTAATATGAATGAACAAGAGTTAACTGGTATGGTTTCTGTTATAGTGCAGTTAATCTCTAAATTGGTTGCTAACTCTATTTTTTCAGAGATATGAACCAGTGGTATGCGATATCAGATTAAGTCTGCATATGATATTGGATAGAATAGTATAGTGTATCTACTTCATAGAATGTAAACTAGATGAAGTGTGTTTCAATCGAGTGTGAATCAAAATGTATTGTAACTTGTAAACGGTTTTGATATTAATATAAATTCACCATTTGCACTAAAAAATGTCACTCTTAATGATATTTAGCCCAACATAACTATTTTGTGTCATTTTGAATATCAAATACGTGAATTGATCAATATACCTTCATGCATTTAGGTTAACAAGACTTATTCACAAACACTTATACTATTTAAGTTATGTCACAATATTCTTAGATCAAGTTCTATGACATAAATATAGTTCTCAATTGTTTAGATAATTAAAAGTATGTTCTCCAAATTTCATCGAATAGCACACATGTTAATTCATATACTGTTGAGGTAAAAACCTGAGGGTAGTCTTGGATTGGTGTGAGATCCTTCGGTATGAGTCTTGTTAGTGATCCGAAGTACCTACATACAAGAAACATGCACGTTAGACTCGTTCCGGGTTTTATCCCAATATCAAGCTACGGCGTGAGAGTAAGTATTTGTGGTAATCCAGAGGGTAAAGTAATAAATGTGAGTAAAAGCTAAGAGTGTAAGGTTAGTTGCGAATCATAAATGATGTGAGGGTATTTATACTACCTTCACCTTGATGGCTATGTTGCATGGGGACTAAGCAAGCCGAGCTATGCCTAGTCTAGTAAATAGGTGTCAGAACACGCGTGGGGCACTGATGACGTATAGTCTATATTTGGGCCACAAGCCTAAATGATAAACATTACTTGACCCAAACCCACCACGAGTGGGCTATTATAACGAATAATGGGCCATAATAATAACGGCTTCGGCTCACGAAGCCCAAAGCCCAACCAAATTAATCGGGCATGCGATAAGGATCTTCTATTCATAGAATAGATATCCTTACCCCGATAAGCACCACAGGTGTGAAGAGTAAGGAGCAAGAAACCCACGTGGTTTTAGCCACTATATAAGGAATGATATCTTCTCATTCAAAGGTACAATATACAAACCCTAACTCTTTACGAGAACCCTAAATCGATTACTTACTCTCACGCCGGAGTCTAATCGGGGGAGACAATCCCTCGATAAGCCTAACGGTGTTGTTTTATTTTCTTAGTACGCAGGTAACAAGTGCTAAGAAGAGAATTGATACGAGAGCAAGAGCCCAATAACCAGGTACGCCCAACTTTTGTATCAACAAGTGGCGCCATCCGTGGGACCCTACTAAGAACTAGAATGACGAAACATAAGAATTCAAGCCAGCGGACTCCGCAGTCAGAAAAGCGTGACCATCAGAGGAAGAATCAACAAGATCCGACCTCCAGACAAGTTGCTGGTACAACCAGCACACCTGGTCACCACGAGGCAGGAACAACCCCACCTCGCCTAACAGTAGAACTGCCTATAAGGACTACCCAAGTCACACCAGTGGTCCCAAGCGTTGAGGAACTCCAGCGCACCCTCTTCACCACTCCTCATCAAGCCACACCTGCAGTGAACAACACTGCACCGCCAGGCGCACCTGAACGAAACATGGTGCCTAATACTGAGGCAGAAATTATTGCAACAACTGAGGACGCACCCGATCTAACTTTGGGAAACTTTGTATCCCAAAATTATGAAACCCTAACCGTCGTCATGCAAGAAGAAGCAACAAGAAGAGCAAGCGCGAACCTACAAGCCCGACTCAATTTTGGTCCTGAACGCGAACCATCACCATCGCGTCACCCACGAGGAAGACGCGCAGAACGTACCACTATCCATGATAGGTTGGGTACGATATCTGATTCACAATACTCAGGAGACAGCGAGAGGCGCACCAATGTTCACTCCAGACTTGGCAGTCGGGGAATACAAGATCGATTAGGGCTTCAACACTCGCCAAGCCAAGGATCTTCCAAACCTGGGAGTAGGAGGATTCAAGATAGATTGGGGAGAAGAAGATCCCCAAGCAGAGATTCCTCAAGCTCTTCTTCTGAAAGAAGCCGGCTCAAGCGCCGAAAAAGAGACTACCCTTCTTCCAGCGACTCCTCGGACAACGAGGATAAAGAAACAGGACACTGGAAGTCAAGAGGAAGACGTCGCGAGGAAGAGGATGAAGATATGTCTCTCCCATGGCGACGCCAGAAAATTGATGCGTTTACACGGCGCATCAGCGATTACTCAGACCGCAAACGCAGGCGCATGCCCGCTAACGTGAAAACATATGATGGAACAGGTGATCCAGACGATCACCTAAAAATTTTCGAATCAGCCGCAACCATCGAAAACTGGCCACAGCCTGTGTGGTGCCACATGTTTAATTCCACGTTAGTAGGAAACGCGCGCACATGGTTTAGCAAACTCCCACGTAGGAGCATCGGTGGGTTTGAGGAATTACGGAAAGCATTCCGCCTCAACTTCACCCAGCGAAAGAAGTGCGCTAAAAATCTTGTGGAGCTAGCAAGAGTGAAACAGCGTCAAGGGGAATCAACCAGCGCTTTTATGGATCGTTTCAAGGATGAATGCATACAAGTCAAAGCATGTCCTGAAATCCTAAAAATTTCAAGGATGAATGCATACTGGTGGACACAGCCTTCGAAAAACAAGTAGGCCGCAACTTGGAAGTCTATGTTGACGACCTTGTCATCAAAAACCATACAGAGGACGAGTTGGTGCGCGACATCGAGGAAACATTCAGAACGTTGGGGCGGATAAACATGAAGTTGAATCCCAAGAAGTGCACCTTTGGCGCAACTGAAGGCATGTTCCTCGGATATTTGATAGAACCCGATGGAATCAAACCTTGCCCAGAGAAGACAAATGCTGTTATTGATCTCCCTTCCCCGCGCACACTCAAAGAAGTCCAGTCACTGAATGGAAAGTTAGCAGGGCTAAACCGCTTCTTATCTAAGTCAGCAGACAAATCTCTTCCCCTCTTTAAAACACTCACGAAGTGTACAAAAAAGGGAGACTTTCGCTGGACTAACGAAGCAGAGGAAGCTTTCCAACAACTTAAAAACCACCTGGCATCTCTTCCTAAACTCGTCGCACCACGACCAGGGGAAGAACTAATCATGTACTTATCGGGAACCCATGGAGCAGTCAGCGCAGTACTATTGACAGACAGGGACTCCGTCCAGACACCCATATATTTTGTAAGCAAAGCCCTAAAGAAAACAGAGGCTAACTACAGTGCTATGGAAAAGCTGGTCTTAGCTCTAGTGTTCGCAGCAAAAAGGCTGCGCAGATACTTTCAAGCGCATCCAATAGCTGTAATCACTGATCAGCCAATTAAACAAGTTATCTCTAAGCCTGACGCATCAGGACGCTTACAAAAATGGAGTGTACTGCTAAATGAGTATAACATCTCATACAGACCGCGCACTGCAATCAAAGGACAATTCTTAGCCGATTTTATCGTGGAGAAGCCAGACAGCGACAGCCCGACATCTGCAGCTAAAACAGATCTGCAGGAACCCTGGATTCTGTTCACAGATGGGTCTTCATGTGTAGATGGATCAGGCGCAGGCCTTATTCTTACAAATTCAGAAGGTATGGAATTCACCTATGCGCTACGCTTTGAATTCACAGCCACAAACAATGAGGCAGAATACGAAGCCCTACTAGCTGGACTACGCATCGCAATCCAAATGGGTGTTCGCAACCTAGAAGCAAATGTAGATTCGCGGCTAGTTGCTAACCACGTGCTAGGTTAATATGAAGCCAATGATGAACACATGATCCAATACCTGGAAAAGACAAAATCTTTGATCAAAAACTTTGATAGGTTCACAATAAAACAGGTGCCTAGAGGAGATAACAGGAAGGCGGACGCACTCAGCAAGATCGCATCCACAAGCTTTGCACACCTCTCAAAACAGGTATTGGTAGAAACCCTAAAAAACAAGTCAATCTTGGAAATGGAGATATCAACGGTGATAGAGGAACAAGATCCTACATGGATGACACCTATCATCGAATTTATTAGCAAATGAGTCCTACCCCAAGATCTTAAAGACGCTCGAAGAATACGGCGCACAGCGCAACGATTTGAATTACGCGACAACGTACTCTATCGACGGTCTTTCTTACAGCCATGGCTCAGATGTGTTGGACCCCTTCAAGCATACTACGTACTCCGCGAAATTCACGCTGGATCATGTAGTATGCACTCAGGGCCACGATCCGTGGTGGCAAGCGCTCTAAGGTCAGGATACTATTGGCCAACAATGCATCGTGATGCACGCGATCTGATATGAAAATGCAACAATTGACAAGTACATAGGCCAATTCCGCGCCGACCACAACAAGAGCTAACACCAATTACCTCACCATGGCCATTTTACAAATGGGGTATTGACATCGCATGACCTTTCCCTGTCGCAGCTGGAGGAGTAAAGTTCCTCATCGTAGCCATAGACTACTTTACGAAGTGGATCGAAGCAAAAGCGGTGGTGAACATCACGGGAAACCAAGTCAAACGCTTTGTCTGGGACAACATTGTCTGTCGCTTCGGACTACCGGGTGCGATCATATCAGACAACGGAAAACAATTCTGTGATAACCCATTCAAAGATTGGTGCGCACAATTGAACATCACACAACACTTTGCTTCAGTCAAACACCCACAAACCAATGGCCTAGTTGAGCGCGCAAATCGCAGTCTAGGCGAAGGAATAAAAGCGCGCCTTGACAGACACAAAGGAAGGTGGGTAGATGAGCTCTCGCATGTCTTGTGGGCGCATCGCACAACAATCAAAACCAGTACTGGCGACACGTCATTTTCCCTAGTCTATGGAACAGAAGCCGTCATACCAGCTGAGATAGGAATGCCAACTATACGCACAGCAGAGGTCAACGTCACGACAAACGACGAGGAACGGCGCATAGACTTAGACATACTGGAAGAAAGACGCGAACGCGCAGCTATACGCGAAGCAAAGGCTAAAGCAAAAATGAAGAAGTATTATGATGCAAAGGTCAAACACACTTCATTCAGACCAGGAGACTTTGTTTACCGCGCCAACGACGCGAGCCACGCAGAAGACACAGGCAAGCTCGGACCTAAATGGGAAGGACCTTACGAGGTCACAGACGCACTCGGCAACGGCGCATACAGACTGCGCGATATGGAAGGCCAAGACCTAGCGCGCACCTGGAACATCTGCAATCTTAAAAGATGTTACTTCTAGGCTACGGCCCTTACGCAGACACCCTCGCATCCTACGTGATGCCCAATAAGTGTTTGTTCTTTTTTTTCTTTCCTAAGAATCGTATTTTGTTCAAAGGATAAAATGTTGTTCTGATGGTTTATGCTATTGCTCAAAGGATAAAATGTTGTTCTGGACAAAAAGAGGAACTTCCAATATCTTCGGCTTTAAGTCTTCAGCAATTCCTTTCGGAATGGGGCATGTCGTCCGGACAAAGCGTGCCCTCCGGACACATACACCAACATATGATAAACTCTTTATTGGTTATCTTCAAGACTTCATTTATCTTTTATTCCCTTGTCCATTTGTCCCGAAATAAACATTTTTTTTTTTTTTTTTTTTTTTTTTTTTTTTTTATCTCATGAGCACTCTATACATTATTATAATTATTACTAGTAATATTTAATACATTCAACTAAAAGCTTATTCGTTTTGTTAGCTAGCTTTTAAGGGTCAACAACATTGGGATATGCTAGTTTTCGGTTTTAGCCGAACAAAGAAAACTAACCATGTGCACAAAGGCCCCATAAGACTCATACATGACAAATTTCAAACTTGTCTCATATTTTTTTTGGAACTCAATTATTTGTTCAACGCAAATTAATTTACGTTTAATACTTTGTGCTTGTTAGATTCTTGAATGCCACCTAAGGCTTATAGATCTTTAGTGCTTAAAAATTAGCCCTACACAGTGTATGTTATTGAGATCTTTGGCTCATTAGAGGGTTTTTTTTTTTTTTTTTTTTTTTTTTTTTTTTTTTTTTTTTTTTTGTCATTTTTACTTTATAAATTGATGATCATTAATAATAAAGTTTGAATTATTGAGTTCTTATTGTTCACAAAGTTAAAGCTTCAAATTAAAATCGGCATTACATTGCACTACGAAACTTATTTGAGTTCTTTAATCTTTGCATAACAATTGTATATTAGAGATGCCTCATTCACACAAGAACCATTCCATTATAAAAAGCTCTAAAAAGAAAGTTAAAGTACGATAAATGCAAACTTACGAAAAAAAAACATTATGCCCTTGGGCATACTTAGCTAACACTCAAGGGAAAAAAAACATTATGCCTATTTTTTAATCTTTTGAAAAGGGAAATGATTTATCCTCCAAAACTGTTCTTATACTTCTTTCTAGTGATACATGCTTGTTTCTGATTGAAGTGTCACAAAATTGTCAATTTTTTCCACCAAATAAAAAGAAGCCACATACTTTTAGGAGGATAATTAAGAATGTTTTTTTATAAGAGGCTATATTAAGATCACTTATTTGAAAGCACAATCTTTACAAAAGTTAAAAAGGTCGCTTAAGCATGACACATGCCTATCTTTCTTCCCTAATTTCACGTCTTGTACTTGTTTTCCCTCAATTTATCATCTTTCATAACCTTCTTTCTCAATTCAGTTTCAAAATCATTCAAACTCACAAAATCAGGTTTCAATCTTTTTTTTTTTTTTTTTTATTATTTTTTTAAAAACTTTTATCATTCATTCGTTTAATCGAAATTACTATGACAATTATTGACTAACAAACCCTAAACTTCATAATTTTGTTCGTCAATGGGTGTTCATAAATGGCTCCTCATCACAGGAAGATAACATCCTTTGATAAACAGATCAAATGATGTTCATCACATTTTTATGTCCATCAGACACAATGTTCATCAATTTAATATTCATCATATCTTGAAAAATGAACAGTTGTTAGCCAGACGTTTTAAACTTTTTATATAGATCAAATGCAAAACTTTTCATTTGATTCTCTCTTTATATTAATTGTTTACGTGTATTTGCACCTAAAACCAAAAACAAAAAAAAAATGTATAAATACAAATTCAGAATCAGAGTCAAACTAGTACTGAGTTAGAATCGGTTAATTCTTAAACTGGATCATGAAAGTGAGTCAAATACTTATAATGGCAATTCAAGGCTAATTCATCATTTAAACAACGTCACTTCTTTAGAATACACATGAAACACTCGATCTAAGAATAGTATAGACATGAACCAAACCATTAGTAATGACAGAGTGTCACACCTACAAAAAGTAGTCACCATATGATACGAGGACCATATCATCCAGAACCAATATTAGCCTTGTTCAATTAATCTCATTTTATCAATATGCTATGAGAATTTTCATCGAGCTCCCACAATCGATTCGTGAGCACATATGATTTGATAAACAAACTATTCCTTGGCGAATGACTAATCATAAATAATTAATCCAAAATAGGGCCGGGCAAATCCGCCCAAAAACCGGCCTGAACCGACAAACCGACCGAAACCAGACCGAACAGACATTTTTTGGTTCGGTTTTATATATTTATTTCGGTTTTTGTCGGTTTTGATTCAATTCGGTTTTTCTTGGGTTTTTCGTTTCGAAACCCAAAAACGACTCGAACCGAGTTATTCGGTTCAATTTCGATTTTAATATATATTTTTTGGTTCAATTCTCGATTTGAGTTTTTTCTTTTTTCAGTTTTCAAGTCTGGTCGGGTTTGACCGGATGTTCACTCCTGCATCCAAAACATAAACGTTAAACTCATTAAAAATGACAATAAAATCAAATATTTGAGAATTCATTAAAAAGATCCCAAAAATGATTTTGCAAGACACATGCTTATAATGGACAACATAATGCACCTTGAGTATTTTACTATACCACATATTATTATGTGTGAAATAAAAAGCCCCCCAATAAACAAACACATTTATTAGTACTAACTCTTCCACTTGTTTGCTTTTTACAGTCCATAAGTCATCCTCACACACTGACACACAAAAACACACAATAAACAAAGAATACAGCCGTTGAAAGTGAATGATTGCAGAAAAAAAATATGGGGTGATTAAGGGGTGAAGGGGATCATAATCCATAAACCCCATTTCAAGATTTTATAAATTTTGTAAGTTTTTTATTTATCTTAATTTATTATACCCTTTTCAAGATTTTTAGTTTTTTGTATGTTTTTCATATATATATATTTATCATACCCATTTTCAAGATTTTATTTTTGTATGGTTTTTTAGGTTTAGTTTTGCTTAAAAATGTGAATTTAGCAATACCCATTTCATTTTTTTTTTTTGGTAAAGTCTTTAATTTTAATTTATGCTAAAAAACATTGATTTATGATAGCCCATTTCAGGATTTTAATTTTTGTATGTTTTTTTAACCTTAATTTCTGCTAAAAATGTTAATTTATTATGTCCATTTTCTAGACTTTAATTTATTGTAATTTGTAAGTTTATTAATCTTAATTTTTGTTAAATGACATTAATTTATGATACCCCATTTCAAGTTTTTTAGTTTATTTTGATATGTTTTTTGATTTTGAATTGTTTAATTACTAATAGTACTCATACCCCTTTTTTCAAGATTTAATTTTTATAATGTATTTTAATCATAATTTTTGTCCAAATTTCATTTTCAAGATTTGATTTTTTTGGAAGTTTATTCATAGGTTTCTATTCAAAAACATGAATTTCTCTCACCCCTTTAAAGATTTCATTTTTTTGTTAGTTTTACTACTTAATTTTTGCTCAAAAACATTAATTTCTTATACCCTTTTTTTTCCAAGCATTAATTTTGTAGTTAGTTCATTCATCTTTGTCTATGCTAAAATTAATTTCCCATACCCAATTGTCAAGCTTTTATTTTTTGGTAAGTTTGTTGATCTTTATGGTTCAACAACATTTATAATTATACCTCATTTTTCAAACTTAATTTTTTTATTCATCTTAATTGCCAAAAAAATTGATTTCTTATACCCTTTTATTACTTATAAAATTAAGTTTCATAAGTTCATTTTTCTTTTAAAAGGGTAAGTGTGAAAGTATATTATTTGTCTTAAATTTCCATCTTTGACTGATTTTGAGTTGCTGCTTAAATGTCAATGCTAGGATTGGTTTTTGGTCTCATAGCTACATTTTTGATTTTTTTTTTTTTTTGTTTTTTTTGTTTTTTTTTTTTTTAATTTTATTTAAATATTTGTACTTATTTTAAGGTAGTTATTGTAATCTACTTAGATGTTAATATAATCAGCTAATCCTGTTGTCTTGTAATTTTCTAATGTAACTTTAATTTTTGATGATTTAGGTAAGAAGAGTATGAGTTAAGGAGCTAGGTTACTTTCTTTTCCGTAAAAGAAAAAAAAAAACTAAAAAAAAATAAATTGATTCGGTGTTGGATCTACTTCCTGAGATACTCAAGATCCAACCTTATTGTTGTTTGCTGGAGTGTTGGCTAGCATGTCAAATTCAGATACAAGGCGTAGGTACTCGTGGTGGTGGGACAGCCACATTAGCCCCAAGAATTCTAAATGGCTTCAAGAGAATCTTACAGGTATGTGTGCATGATTTGTTTTGATTATTTATTTTGGATGAATGATTGGTTGCCCATATGTTAATTGTACGTAGTAAATGAATTCACATGTTTTATTTTTTCGTTGCTGATTCTACCCTTGAATATGAAAGACTTGAATTTGTGTAAAGTTGGTATTAACATAATAGGTATAGACAACTATATTAATTCCATAGTTGAATTAAGTTAAAAATTTATTTCATTAATGAAATAATTTTCGATAGGGATTAGGAGATATCAAAGATCCTGCTTGATTTTAAAATTGTATTAGGGTTGTACTAATCAATAATGAAATACGGAGTATTATTTTTAAACACAAAAGATGCAATTTGGATCTTATTAAAATATTCCAATTTCTGCGAAAAAATTGTAGAGCAAAGATCATTGCTTCTTTTGTTATAGCTGATTATGACTACCAAATCATGTGAAACTTTTCTCAAGCTTTTTATAGTTTGGATTGTACTGATTGGCTTATTGCATTTGTGACGGACAGAGTTACCTAATATTATGTACTAGCATAGAACCGGTGATGGATCCTGGGAGTGACTAGTGAGTGCTGTGGCCCCCCTAGTGTTTGCAGTAAAAAATAGCTATTTAAATGTTTCATTATAGGATCGGATATAAATTGTTCGCCTAAAATGAAAGTTGTAATCAATTTGTAGTACATTGAGTTGGATATCCTGTGTCATGCCTTGCGGTTCTATGTTCTTTTGGTTCGTATATGGTTCTTAAGTGAACTTGGAATATCAAGGGTTTTTTTTTTTTTTTTTTGTGTGTGTGTGTGTGTGTGTGTGATTATGTACGAATCTGTTTCAACTCTTCTTTAGCATCTGATTACCAAAAATTTAATATAAGGATACAATAGCCAAATCAGTGCATTGCTTTTGTACTGGTTTTGAAATATTATTGTAACTTATAAGAGAGAAACCGTTTCAGCAATACTACATAATATTTGTATGTAAGCACCCAAACCGTGGTTTTAAGACGAACATTGTTAGGTTTCCACATCACTTAACTACTTAAGTTCTGAAAGCACCATTTGGTTTACCACCTTTACTGATTCAGGCTTGCTCGTTGTTTTATATGGAAGAAATTTTGCTAAAATATTATTAGAAGTGAATTTCTAAGTATGTTTCATTGTCACTGATCTTATTTATATACTTCTCAAATATGACATAACTTTGTATGTGCAGACATGGATGCAAAAGTGAAATCAATGATCAAGCTCATAGAAGAAGATGCAGATTCCTTTGCAAGGAGAGCAGAAATGTACTACAAGAAACGCCCCGAGCTTATGAAACTTGTTGAGGAATTCTATCGAGCATACCGTGCATTAGCCGAGCGATACGATCACGCAACCAGCGAGCTTCGCATTGCCCAAAAAACTTTACAAGCGGCTTTTCCAAATCAAGAACCTTGCATGCTGACAGAAGATTCATCATCATTTATCGACCCTGCTTTTGCTTCACAATTGAATCAGTTGCTTCTGGAAGGAAATTTGCAGAGCACCGATGAAAAAGATGAGTTATCTAACGAGAATATGCTTGCGGAATGTGAAGTCGAGAAACTAAAGCAGGCTGTAGCTGATCTTCTTGCAGAAAAAGAGTCTCTTTTTGTTCAGTACCAATCTAGTTTGGAAAATTTGTCGAATGCTGAGCAAGAACTTAATCAGGCACAAGAAAGTTCCAAGCTGTATAGTGAAAAGGCTAGTGAAGCTGAAAAAGAAGTTCATATGCTGAAGGAAACACTTCGTATATTGCAGGCTGAAAAGGAATCAGGATTAACAAAGCAAATGGAGTATTTGGAAACAATATCTGATTTGGAAGAAAACATAAGAGGGATGGAAAAGCGAGCATTCGAGGCAGAAGGTGAAGGTCGAGATTTGATGAACAAACTCTCGAGATTAGAATCCGAAAACGATGCTGGTCTTTTACGGTATGGGAAATGTTTGGAACAAATATCGGTGCTGGAAAAGAAGATTGTGGTAACCGAGGAGGAAGCTAGAACTTACTCTGAGCAAGCTGCTCAAGCAGAAATGGAAATTGAGAAACTTAAAAACGCTCTTTTGGAGTTAACTGAAGAGAAAGAAGCGTTACAGGCTCTGTACGCGGAATGCCTCGAGAAATCATACAAGTTAGAACTCGATCTCTCTTCCGCTCAATCAGATGTTCAACGCCTCACCACTGAACTCTTGAACAGTACCGAAAAACTAAAAACCGTTGAAGAAATTTGTGTTCGTTTGGAGTCGTCAAATAAATCTTTGAAAGCAGAAGCGAGTGATTTGACTAAGAGAATCTTGTTAAAAGATCAAGAACTATCTGATAAGCATGATGAAATGGAGAAACTTCAAAGCTATGCGAAGAACGAGCATACACATTATGTTCAAGTTGAAGCTGCTCTCGAAACATTACAGATGTTGTACACTCGATCTCAAGAAGAGCAAAGAAACCTTGCACTCGAGCTTAAGAACGGGCTTCAGATGGTGAAAGATTTGGAAATTTGCAAATTGGGTTTAGAACAAGAAATGGAACAAGTTAAGGGCGACAATAATAACTTGAAGAAAACCGAAGTTGAAATCGTGGGGTTGAAGGAAATGAAGCAAAGACTTGAAGAGGAAGTAGCACTGCAGTTGGGTCAATGCTCGGCTATGCAACAGGAGATTGTTGGTCTAAAAGACGAACTTAAGGAATTGAATACAGGTTATAATTCGTTGATGAGTCAGCTTGAGTTGGTCGGGTTGAATCCGGAATCGATTGGGTCCTCAGTAAAGTATTTACAGGACGAGAACTCGAGGTTGAAACAGATTTGTGAGAAAAACGTTGATCATGAAGAAAAGATAAAAACTGTTCTTGAGAAGAATACCAATTTGGAAACCTCGTGTGAGTTGCTTGTTGTGGAAAAATCGGCTGCGGTTCTTGAAAAAACTGTGCTTTTGTCTCAGTTACACATCGTCACAGTTAGTATGCAGAAACTCATGGATCAAAACACTGTTCTCGAGAACTCGTTATCGGCCGCGAGCACTGAACTTGATAATCTTCGAGGAAAGTCGAAGGATTTGGAAGCGATCTGCGAGTTGCTTAACAGTCAGAAGACTAATCTTGTTACTGAACGAAGCATGCTTGCTTCTCAACTGGAAAACGTTCAGAAAAGATTAGAAATACTCGAGACGCGGTTTACGGAATTCGAAGAAAAATACGGTGGGCTCGAGAAGGAAAATGAAGCGGGAAAGATTCAAATGATGGAACTAATGATGGCGAATGGGAAACGGTTGGAGGATATGGAGAATAATATTCGTTGTATTAACGAAGATAATAAATTGAAAAACGAAGAGGTTCAAGACGAGCTCGATAAGGCTGTGATCGCTCAGTTCGAGAACGTAATCTTAAACAAGTTTATAAAAGAAGTCGAAGAGAAAAACCACTCGTTATTGGTCGAAAATGAGAAACACATCTCGGCCTCGAAATTAGCGGATAAGTTGATTTCCGAGCTCGAGAGAGAAATTCTCGAGCAACAGGTTGAAGAAGAGTTATTGTTAGTTGAAGTTGAAAACCTTAGGTACGGGATTTATCAAGTGTTCATGTCCCTGGAGGTCGGTGGATTGAAAGATGGGTATGAAACCGCAAAGATATCTGTCGATGAGATTATCGATAACATTAAGGATTTGAAGCATTCTCTGCTGAAAGAAAAAGAAGAAAAGCAACGGCTATTGCTCGAGAACGATGTCATTTCCACTCTCTTCCAGCAGCTCAAATCCGACTTCCGTGAATCGGAAGTCAAAGTTAAAACATTGGAGAAAGAGAAAGTCAAACTATGTGAAGAACTCGAGGAACGGAAGGATATAGAAGAGAATTTGACTTCCGAGCTTCAAGAACGGGAAAACGAGTTTGAGTTGTGGGAAGCTGAGGCAACTTCGTTTATTTTTGATCTTCAAATATCAAATACACGTGATATTTTGTTAGAAAGTAAAGTAGATGAGCTAGTAGGAGTTTGCAAGACTCTTGAAAGTGAAAGCGCGTCAAAAGATTTGGTGATTGAAGAGATGAAAAAAAGGGAGATTGTTATGGAAAGTGAAATCAATGGATTGAAAGAACAGTTGCTTGCGTATAATCCGGTTATTGGTTCTTTGAAGACGAATCTATCGTCTCTAGAACAGAATGTTTTCACTATGGCGAGTGTTATTATGTCTAACCGGAAATCGGTACATTTCTTTCTCTTTAGTATTTGTTTATCAGAGCTCACAAAAGCATATTAGTTTTCGACACTTGGTAAAATGGAAGGGTCGGCTAGTGGGGTAAATGAATAAAAATATGGGTTGGATCGACCCGCAAAAGCTTTATGATTCATTTTATTAAACTTTATAAGGGGTGAATAAGCATATTTTCTTTATTCTTTTGTTGGATATCATATGTAATAATCATAAAACACAATTTGTTTTTTTCATGGTCCAGGATGTGGAAGTGAAAGTGCATCCACGTAGTAGTGATGCAGACTTGATAGCGAGTCCAAAGTCATTCGAACCTAGTGGGATCTCAGATTTGATCGAGTTCCAGACTCGTATAACTGCACTTGAAAAAGTAATAGTAGAAGACATCAACAGTGTTGCAAGGCGTGAAACCCCAGAAACCGACATCAAACAGAAATCCGCAAAAGGAGACACTAGCGAGGACCAAAAACGAAGCAAATTAGAAAAGCTTCGCGGGAAACGCTATCTAACCTTAGATAATCTCAACCTCTCAAAGCCTAAACCCGAGATATGTGAATTAAGAAAAGGAGTCCCAATACGAGACATCCCGCTCGATCAAGCATCAGATGGCTCGATATCGAGCAGGAGCAGAAGCCTAAGAGGTTATACAAGAACAGATGATATGATGATCGAGCAATTACAAATGGCTCACGAGATCTACGAAACTGAAAAGAAGTCCAAAAAGCTACCGTATGAACCCCAAATAGAAGATTTAGGCGTCGACAAGTTGGTGGTCCCACGTCCAGAATCAAACAAAGGAAAGCTTTTACAAAGACTTGCTTCCGACGCACAAAAACTTTCAAGTCTCGAGACAACCGTCAAAGAATTAACAAAAAAGATAGAAATCGGAAAAAAGAGCAAAAAAACAAGTGGGGTCGATTTCGTGACTTTAAAAGAACAACTTGAAGAAGCTGAAGAATCCATTTTACAACTAGTGAACGTGAACGTTGAATCAACAGCTGCTATTGAAAAGAACCCGTCATTATTAGCGTGGGTGGAGCAAGACGACACATGGAAAAGCTCAGAAAAGATCAAACGCGTTCAACTCGAGGTCCAAAAGATTCAGTATGTGTTGCTGAAGTTGGACGATGAAAAGAAGAGCAAAGGGAAGAGTAGGCTTTCAAGGACTAAAAGCAGAACGAGTGTGATTCTGAGGGATTTCGTTCACTATGGGAGAAGTAATAGTGCAAAAAGCAGAAGACGTCGTCTTTGTGGGTGTTTTACTCCATCGGCTACCAAAGGTGATCGTGTTAAAATGTAGGTTGTTAACTTTATGACTGCGTGTTATTGTATTGTACGTGTACGTTTATTTCTAGAGTAATGTGTAAGAACGTCCGTAACTTGATTTTATTTCCGATAACATGTTATCAGACTTGACTTCTAGGTACTAGTTTGTGCTTGTATTCGAACGATTGGTAATATTTGATTATGCAAATTCTATCGTTTATGTGTATCTTGAATACTCGTTTGAGGAAGAGTTTTTGCTAGTTGAATTAGTAATGTTTGCACATATGAGTTTATCGGGTTGAAACTGGAATGTCCTGAACTGTAATAAGGAACTGCAAAATGATGGAACTAAAGCGTGCTGGACCAAAATGGTTCAGTCCATTTCTGGTTTACAACTCGTTCACCCAAATTCAGATTACCTGATATATCGACAGATAAAAATGGTTTATTGGAAAATGCTTGGTGCTGAAAAGTCGAAAATACTACTCAAAAGTACGAAGCATTAAGTGTCGTTAGGGCGAACTTTTAACTATGGTGTACGGCCTCAACAAAAAGATGCTTTGTATCAAGGCTTTCAAGATCGAGATATTACTATGGATTGTTTTTGTTTTTTTGCAAGATCAGAATCGTAAGATCGAAAAATCCTACTTAAATGTTCAAATGTCTTATATGTTTATTAATTCATATTCAAAGCGATTGTATAGCAAATTCATAAAGAAAGAAGAGTTCTAAGAAAATGCAACGCGTAATAGTTTAAAATACTAAAATATATAATCGGTAATTAACAACATTGTATATTTAAATCTAAACATCTATATATTTCACTCTTATAAAACATTTATACTTATCAACACTTATTTTATTATTTTACTTTAACAAAATTCATTCATTTATCGTTTATTAGTTAGTTAATTAAAAAAAAGTATGATCGAATCAGATCGAGATCACAGTTTTACTTAAGATCGTATGCTTTTAAAGATCCTACGAGAGATTGACTCGTTTTTGCGTAACAAGATCGTAAAATCAAAAGATCTTAAAAGCTAGATCGAAATCTTAACGATTACGCTTTGCATATCTATTTTGGCATTTTACCAACCAAAACACAAATGCGTTCACGGTTCACCAACAAACAGTAAAGAAAAACCAAAAAGGGATAAATTTTTTTTATACAAGGTTGAAAACGACAGTGCACCACTTGACACGTCCCCACTTGTATTGTATCACTTCTTTTTAAATAGTATAAAATTTAATTGCTAAACTATAATAATTTGTTTAAAAATAATAAATAGTAATCGTTTCTTCATTGTTCTTCTACAGATAGAAACAGATAAGATTGGTTGTTGTTGGTTGTACTTTTTCATCTCAAAGATTCAATCTTTTTAATTCATTAGTTCTCAGGTATCACAGTATTCTATCTTTATTTTATTTATTTATTCATTGTTTCATCTCATCATTTTCTTGATCATACACTTTTATATTTATTTCACTCAACAAAAAGATTATATCTTTTAGATTGAATTGTTATGATTTGATGATCTTGTATGTTTATCTTAGTACTAGTTTGATTTTCTTGATGCATGTGTCTTTGGATGTCTTTTTAGTTTTGTTTTTAGTCGAGGGGCAAATTTTGATAATTTTTAGAAACTATACTGCAAATCGGTTCGTTTCAACAAATTTCGCAGTGCACCCTGGTTATGCACAGTTTTCTTTTAGTTTATTGTATAAAAAAAAGGAAAAAAAGAAAAAATAGATGTATGAAATGATCCAGTCTAATACAATTCTTTTAGATCAGGTGCATTTACGAAAATTTTGTATTTTTTATGAAAATTACGGGTCCCATCACTGCGCATACCCGTTATATGCAAAGACTTTAACCCACAACCTGTTTGTTAGTTGATAGGTAGCTAAGTTTAGCAATAGGCTAAAGGCCTTTTGTATTGAACTAGAAGGGTACCCGCGCAATGCGGCGGCAGGTACCGTGTGATTATATTTTGCGTTATTTGGTTACACGTTTAGTTGTCTTCATGCTTTATAAGTAGAGATATTAGAGATAGTTAAGCCAAATAATTTTAGTTTGATCGCTTCCTAACAAACTTCATAACCAACTTCCTAACAAATTAATTTTGAAATCTTTCCATAATAAGCAAGAAAAAAGTCTGAATTTTAACCCTTTTTAATTATAGAATAGTCCCAAATGCATTACATAGTAGTATAGATAATGAGAATCGGATTATTAACTTTGATTATTTGCGGTGTGCTCCCTTTAAAGTGTCAAGAAGAAAAAAGGTGCACCATAGGCTTGTGCAAACAACGTGTCATGCCAAACTTCTGAAAAGAGAGAGCTTCACCTAGTTGAATATGTGATGTGGTGATTAGTCGGCCAAAAGGTCAGAAACCATGGTTAAAAAAAAAAGGTTCAAACTTTCAAATAAGAATGGATTATCTTGTCAGTATTGAGTCCATACATATATCAAAAAGTTTGCTTGTATATTTGTCGAGAGATGAACTAATGAACTATCACTTCTTTTGTTGAGCGAGAAAATTACTCATATCTCACAATGGCAAATTTGAGATTTTTTTGTTACCAATGTCCCCTTTTAAAGATGAGTAATAGCTAAGGTGAAAAATAAAAATGGCAAACTTGTTACCCAAAATATAACTTGATTATTGAGACTTGAAATACACATCCAAACACCCCTCAAAATGATGATATGAAGTTATTGGTTGCATACTGTAAAAGGCTTAAAGGAGTTCATAACTCGTATAACAAAACACTGTAGCATAAATCCATATTAGTCGGTATTCGCAAATTACTAGGTTTGTTCTGTAATTTTTCCTGTTGGATTGTTCATCTTGACTAATAACAAATCGTTTACTTGTAGCCTGTAGGTGCATTTGTGCTAGTAAGAAGTGTTAAAAGATATCGTCAAATTAAGAAGGTTTTTTAAACTAGTTGGTGAATGGGGTCAGAAGGGCCTCCATCTGTTACATTCCACATTACGGGGTTTAAGAAATTTCATGGAGTATCAGACAATCCAACCGAGACAATTGTCAGTAATTTGGAAGAGTATTTGAAGAAGAACGGTTCACCAAAAGGTGTGACTATTGGAAGTTGCACAATTCTTGAAACTGCGGGCCAGGGAGGTCGTGCTCCTTTGTATCAGACGTTACAATCTGCTGTGAATAAAGAAAACGAACAATCGAGTTATTCCAAAGTCATTCTGGTCAGTTCCTTATCTTTTAACAGAAATTAGACCTCGTTTGCCATTTGGTTTTTTATTGTTTTAAATGCTAGATTTATGGACCCTATTTAATTTAGTAGATATTATCAGATCTCTTTGCAGGAAAGTGCATAAATGGAAATATTGACCTTTTTAGATATAAATGGTCAATTTGGTTTCTGTTTTTATCTGTAAAGGGTCAAACTGGTAATATAAAAAGAATCAGCTAAAAGAAAATGGGTCAAATGGGTTGTAAGTCGATCAAAGTGCATTTGAAATGCATAAAAACCTTAAAAAACCATTTTAGTCGTAAAATTAGTTTTTTCAACGTAATGGTATAATTTTTATTACCATATCTCACACACTAGTTATTTTCAAAATTTTGTACAAAAAGTGTTCACTGCCAACCCATCCTGACACACACAAAAACCTACCAGTTTTGACTCAACCCAATGTGACCCGCTATTCAAGCCGCCCATTTTGCCCCCTCTAGAAAGTAAAATATTAAGATGTTAATCTCTGGTAAGTTTAAGATTTGAGACATTGCATGTATAACCTTCAATGACAGTCTCTATACGTTTTCTATAAATCACCTTGTTCATATCCCCTGTAAGTTATGATTCACATCATCTGTATGCTTGATAATGTGTGCCAAGAATTGCCCTTCTCATAAGATCATTTAGCACTTATTTCATTACCGCCGTGTAAATGTATGAATGAAGCATGTATATGGATGTTTACACACGCGAAAACATGAAGAAACACAACACAACCCATAACCACAGCATCTCTTATCAGTACTCATCAAATCCCGATATCAACATTTTACACACCATGAATTTGCATTACATAGAACACATACATTATTTTTACCATGATATTGCATAATAAACAAAAAAAGTTATATTCATATAGTAAGAAGGTGGACATAAAACGCCATTTTTTTTTTACCATAGTATTCACATTTATCTTATTCATCATTTCCACTGCAAGTGCAAGGCATTAGCTGTATCATACTTCTCAGTAAAATAATGTTTTTTTTTTAAATCTATATTTCAGTTACATTTTGGAGTTAATAGTGGGGCCACAAAATTTGCTATCGAGCATCAAGCTGTAAATGAAGCCACTTTCCGTTGTCCTGATGAGATGGGATGGAAGCCTCAGGTCAGATTTGCTTTTTTAATAATTATTGTTCTATAGATGTAGAAAAATTGGCAGGTTGGGTAACTGGTCAAAACAGATTCGGGTTTAGTAGCAGTTGAAATGGGTGGGTCTGGGACTTGAGACGGGTTGACATCTTTGCTGTATTGAATTCTATAGATAGTTATGTGGTAATATCGATACCAAAACTATTTTATTTAAATGATAATCTATTTGCTATAATAAAACTATTTTAGGTTGCATACATTATGAGTACAATTTGGACTACTTTCAAGCTGCTTTCGAATTTTTCAAAGTTTACGCATTTGAGGCGTTTAAGAAATAAAAAAAAAAAAAAAAAAAAATGACCAAAATCGACCCATTTACCCAAAAATGGGTTGAAGTTGCCCGTCCAGTGTTCTGCTATTAATTCGATTATAGTGCCATTCTTTTTATCTGCAGAGAGTTCCTATTATTCCTGCGGATGGTCCAATTTCGAAAGCACGAAAGGTAAAATCATATTAAATTCTTATAACTGAGATAAGTTATCAGCATGGTTTTATTTGTAACTTTTCCTTGTCTCATTTGAATGTTTTTATTCTTTATACTAAGTTTATTTATAACCTACTAGTTACACTCCTATAACCTAACTCTCCCAGTTACCGAAATTTGAAATCTAATCCTTCACATTGCAATGAAGTAGTGAACTTGATATAATGTTTAGCTCATATGCGTAGCAAGTTCGTCTATGTTAGCTAAACATTTTTCCATCTGCAACTGTACCTGGCATATAAGCACAGTGGGAAATTTTAACATATTTATGTGACAAAAGGGTCAATTTTATGTTATATGTTGTTGTTAATGGATCAAACGGTAAACAAATGGGTCAAACAAGTTATAAGTTTTCTTTGTAATAATAAAGTGTTTACAACTTCGTAAATTATATAAAAAAAGCTTGGATCTTGTTCTTGGCAACAGTTTCTGTAATCATACTGTATATATACTGTATATATATAAACTACTTGGGAGTTTTTCTGATAATTTATTAGTTAATCCGAACCGGGGAGAGCCACCATTTTCTACACATACATGTAAGCCTCACCTTTAAACAGATCCTTAAGCCATTAGGAAAGAACAAAAAATCCTTCAACATCATGCTAACATTTTCTCATGAAGATACAATTCCTGCATTTTGTATGTATATGTGTTTATTTGTGGCTCCTCGTCATTGTATTTCATGATTTTTCTTTTTACATTGATGATGTTGTCTTTTATGGATGCAGACATCTCTTCCTGTGGAAGAGATGACTAAATCTTTAGCAAAGATGGGTTATGATGTGGTAACCTCTGATGACGCTGGCCGCTTTGTATGCAATTACGTTTACTATCATTCCCTGTGGTTTGCAGAGCAAAATGGGATAAAATCCGTATTTGTACATGTTCCACTCTTCCAAACGATTGACGAGGATACCCAAATGCGATTTGCTGCTTCC
This sequence comes from Artemisia argyi, assembly GCA_030686995.1. Classification (NCBI taxonomy): domain Eukaryota; kingdom Viridiplantae; phylum Streptophyta; class Magnoliopsida; order Asterales; family Asteraceae; genus Artemisia; species Artemisia argyi. The sequence continues at coordinate 36,458,747 of CM060707.1, read as the reverse complement.
TTGTTGGAGGTACTCGCTTCTTCATACCAATAAATCTTCATCTGTTTTCATTTGTTTTCTGTTTGTATTCTCGAATCCTTTCCAGTTACCTTTCACTCTCGTGTTGGCACGTCCAAAAGTTGTCGTGTAATATATTAATAATTGGTCACATTGCTCTCTGTTAAATTTGCATGTCTTGTTATATATCAGAAGTTGTGAATATCTCTCCAAAGATGCAATATTAGTTACTGTGTAATTTGGTTGTATCGTATGTATATGTATTTCTGTATTTGTGGGAGGGTACGTGTGACTCTTGTTTGGTCTTTGCATTTTACTTCTTTTCCACATGGTGTTAAACACGTTTACATTTCTTTTTCTTTCGGTTGTTGGGATTAAGGGATGATTGTTATCGCTGAAGTGCGTGAGGCTAAAATTTGAAAACCAAATATATATGAATGTTTGACAAGAAAGTAATATTATCTGATGAAAATATTTATTCTGGAAATAAAAACGCAACCATGTTTTATGATGTTACTCCGTAGTAGAGTAGACGGTGTCGTGGCTCCGTGTTATGCTATAACAAGGTGCATTGCAATGTCACATTTTTACCCCTATAACACTGTTTATTACTCGATATCAAAATTTGCCCTCATAGAGCTAGCACTGAGATTAAGTTGTTTTTTTTTTTTTTTTTTTTTTTTTTTTTTTTTTTTTTTTTTTTTTTTTTTTTTTTTTTAATAAATAAAACAACATATTATTATTAATTGAAATAACAATACGTTAATTCAGTCCTTCCAATTTTGCCTCCGGCTCTATCCTTGGTTCTTCTGTTATATATTTACTAAAAGCTTCTTATGAGGAACTTGTGATTTTGATGATGAATTGACTTTTGGATCATTGTTCTATGAGGAACTTGTGATTTTGATGATGAATTGACTTTTGGATCATCGTTCTTTGCCGGCGGGAAGTGGGATCACCTCCTCTTCAAATAGCTCGGGTTTGTCTTCATCAAGAGTGACCGTAAGATGCTACCGGTTTCTTCTTCTGGGGACAACGTGCTTGAGAGACGACCATTATTTTTTGTTTTTAAGAAATTCCATGCCAAATGCGTTGGGTGTAAAGTTTTTCTTCATTGTCGCAATATTGATTTTGACGATGTAATATTAAATTCACGGCGCTTTTACCACTAAGCCGTTGTGTATACACAAGGCTAAATGAAGATGAACCGTTAGTTATTTGATTTTGAGGATCGTTGAGCATGTAACTTATCCGGTCTTGGTTATTAATTTTTAACAAAAGTGAAACTATAAAATAGAAACAAAACTGTATTATAATTGAATGTGAAATTGTATGTTAATACGGTAGTGATAAAATGTATTTATAAGATTTTAAGGGGTAAAAAAATAAAAAAGTTATATTTTGAGAACCAAATGCTCATTTTATTTTTATATTTTTTTATTATTATTTATATTTTTAATTATTATTATTATTATTATTATTATTATTATTATTATTATTATTATTTTTAAAAAGACAACATTTTATAAGAACCTCAACAAAAAATAAGATACAGACATCACTTTAATTAACAAGCTAATTAAAAAATGGTAAGACCCAAAATACAAAGAAAATAAAACAAAACCAAGTACTATGTCAAGAACCTCAAAAAACAATTGAGTATTTGAGTACTAACAATTGCCATACTGGCATACCGCTACCCACATGCGAATAAAAATTCCTATATGCAGTAGTGGATACCAATGTCCACTTTGCTTTTAGAATGAAACAAAAGTCAGGCGCATAAAAACATTTCTGAACCAAATCTGAAACTGCAGGCTAACTGAAACACTTGCAGCCACAAACCTAGTTACCAGTAACAGTAACACAAACATCACAGAAATAATTGCAGCTGACCTCGAACACAGAATCTGATGCAGAACAAAAAGTCATGCAGAACAAATTCACTGTAGCCGAATGTTTATAGGATCTCTTAACCAATGTTGCCAATCTATCTCTTTATATTTATTTGACCTAATAATCCACTCGTAACTTTTTAGTTGAATATCTTGAAAAATCTTGTTTGTACTTGAAATCTTGTTGCCGAACACATGTGCATTTCTTTCTTTTCAAATAAAGTACGTACCCGGTATTCCATATAACAGCTTGCCAAACACGAACTAAGAAGATAGGGACATTAACGTTTCCTTTTGATAAAAATAATTCATCAATAGAGAAATCATTAACCACCCCCACCTTTCACCAATTAAAAGTTTTATCCTAAACACTCCTAGCTAAATCACAAGTGATCAAGCTATGAGTGCATGTTTCCACAATATTATTACAATACGGAGCAATCAAGTTTGATAAATATTAAATGTAATTTTTTTGATAACTGGTTAAGGTTTAAAAAGCAATCAATCAATAGTGTACAATCTTTAAATATTAAATCTTTACTCGATTGCTGTTTTATCGCAACCAAAACACTTGACATCTATGTACAATCTTTACTCGATTGCTGTTTTATCGCAACCAAAACACTTCACATCTATGTACAATCTTTAATATTTCAATAGTGTGTAAGTATGGTATACGTGACCCTCTATATTAATGATGCAAGTATTTGTTTTCTTTTCATTGAAAGGCTCATAATTTTCAATGATGCAAGTAAGCAGCGATTAAGTTATAGAATAGTAACGAGCTTTTTTTATTGTCACGTTTTGGTATGTGAATTAATTAAAAGATGTGCAATAACAACAAACTTTCATAAGTGTTATTTAAACATTTTGATGTTGTGCCATACCTTAAAGTCTTATACGTGTCACCATTTAATAACGTGACACGTCATTAAAATGTGCAGATTGAAACACTTATGAAAGTTCATTGCTATTGCACATCTTTTAATTAGTTAACGTAACCAAAACACTTGATATATATGTACAATCTTTAACATTTAAATAAATAATTTTGTAATTCAATACTCAATAGTGTGTAAGTATGGTATACGTGACCCTCTATATGAATGATGCAAGTAAGCATTATGTTTTTGTTTTCTTTTCATTGAAAGGCTCATAATTTTCAATGATGCAAGTAATTAGCCATTAAGTTATAGACGAGCTTTTTTTATTGTCATGTTTTAGTATGTGAACTAATTAAAATATGTGCAATAGCAACAAACTTTCATAAGTGTTTCAATTTAAACATTTTGATGTCATGCCATACCTGAAAGTCTTATACGTGTCACCATTTAATAACGTGACATAACGTGACATGTCATTAAAATGTGCAGATTGAAACACTTATGAAAGTTCATTGCTATTGCACATCTTTTAATTAGTTAACGTACCAAAATGAGATAATCAAGAAAGTTTTTATTTTTATTTTTATTATTTATTTATTTATTTTGTGCAAAGGTAAATTTATATTACTCAAAAACATTTACATGAGGATAACAATAAACTGATCTTGGGCATTTCCCAAATTAGATACAAAGAAACAGATTCAAACATAGCCTATACAAACAAAACTCTAATGAACAAAACTTTATCTGATAACTATATTAGACAAGCATACAAACCAAGGAAACTCAGAACATAACAGTCTTCATTCCCTTTTCCATTCATCCTCAAACTAATTTACCTTTTAAGCACCTACCATCTAGCTACATTTTCATATTCCATTCTACCAAGCTACTCAACCTGCTACCACAGTAGATAAGTAGAAATGGAGTATGGCATCATAAGGCACCCATAATCCATCGGGGGGGGGGGGGGGGGGGGGCTATGCCCAACAACTTACATTTCCCTCTCAAAGAAGGGCTTCAGTTGCTTGGGAACACTCACCCTCCATGATGACCATCCATTACCTCCTGTGCCTATGTATTTAGTGGACCAAGCAGGTTCATCTTGTACACCTCGCTATTCCACTCAACATACATAAACCGCCCAAGCCATTTACCCTTCATAAAGAGAGACCCTTCTTTATGGTACATTCTTACTAGTTAGGCCTCCTATTTAGCCAAACATATCTACTCAGTCCCCCCCCCCCCCCCCCCCCCAAGGCCAACTGAGCAAGATAAGAGGTTATTATAGGTACAACCATACTATATAGGACTCCAAGGTACAAGGTATCTACTCTTTATAATGGTCTGCAATGAAGTTTAATCACCAGCACATAAGTTTTTGTTGTTGATAAACATGAATCCAAACACCCCTTTATAAAGGCAGAGAATCATACAACCTTGTTTACTGAAACAACATTCCACACATCCTCATCCCAAAACTCCATATGAACTGTCATTGAGCATATACACACTTTCTGAAACACTATTGCATTGGTCCAAATCAAATTAGGCCCACTGCATATTACTGAGAATCCACCATTTATTTAAACTCCCGTTCCCCCAAACACCCTTTTAAAACACAAATTACCATAATCAAGAAAGTTCATTGCTATTATATGACTTAATCCCAGAGTAAGCATGATATAAGGGATCTAGCAAGGAGTTGATAACACAAAACGATTACATGAGATTTTTACATATAATGATTACATGAGATTTTTACAAATAGAAAGTGGATCAATGATCCAATCATACCAATCAATGCGTAATTTAAAGTTCCTATGAGTAACCTATCCAAACGATGAGTCTTTTTCTCATCTCCGAGGGTGTCTTTTCTAAATGGTTTGGCATCAAAACAAACTTTGTTCCTTTTTCTGAACAGCAAATCTCTTTAAGACTAGCGAGAGTCTAGAACAAAGGGTTACAGGCAAAATGTACGATGAAGTTTGGGATTATAAATTCAATCAATCCATCTTATATATGTAGAATTCATGATGAGGACAAGAATCGAGAACAAGATCCGTAGACTTTATTTTCACCACGGCATAACACTTTAAACCTTGTTATGCCATAGAGATCTCGAATAAGATTTAATATCGAAATTTAAGTGGTTATGCCATAAAGGTGTCGAATGCAATTTTTATTTTTATTTTTTTAGGTTACCTTTTCTACAAGTTTTTATCCCCATAAAGTAGAACTCATTATCATTGTAATTATCTTTTTGTCATTAATAAAATTGTGTTTTAGAGTCTTTACTCTTGTTAGAGTTTTATTCCCTTGAGTTTTTATCCTCGTTATCAACCCTTGGATTAGGTTTAACAAAATTCGCTTCCGTGTATTGCGTCAGTTGCATCAAAGCCTATTAATATCTTGATGGCGAGTGGTGTAGAAGAACAAAAAAAACCCCAACTGTTGGTGGGGTACGATCAAATGAAGACATGGATTGTGCGATCAATGATCTTGCATCAAAATTCCCGAGTATGTCCACCACTGATCTTGCATCAAAATTCCGCCATTGGGGGTGGTAGAAATCACGCAAATCGCAAGGGTAACAACCACGGTGATCATAAATGCCATCCTAACAAAGATGGATTCTTTGATGATCATGTGCTTCACCAATCTCCTAAAACTGGGGACATCTTGATTCTAACGGGTCTTTAGAAGAGGAGGACGGAGATGACGACGATTGAGTTTTTGCTGGAAAACCTAAAGGAGGGTTTAGTGGTTCTATGGTTTTGAATATGAGGAGTGAGGGTCTACGTGGTTGTGGAGATCGAAAAAGGTACCGTGTCAAGGTTGAGATCCCTAATTTTATTGGGAATCTTAACCTTGAAGTTGTATTGGATTGGTTGTATGAGGTTGATAAGCTATTTGACATCATGGGTTCCTAAAGAAGAACAAGTCAAGATCGTAGCTTACAAATAATGTGGATGAGCTGGAGCTTGGTGGCAAAACAAGCAAGACAACCGTGAGAGACAAGAAAAGTATCCAATCAACATGTGGCAAAGGATGAAGAGAATGATCAAAGGTAGGTTTTTACCCCTGGATATTGAACAAATATTATATCAACAATATCATACTTGTGTTCAAGGGAAAATAATTGTGGTGGAGTACACGAGTGAATTCTTGATGTTACAAGCTAGGTGTAACTTGAAGGAATCTGAAAAATAAATTGCTGCGAGGTTTATGTTAGATTTTGGACATTATTTTAGTAGTCGTATGTTAGGATCGAACTCGAGATCACGGGATTGCACACAATACGTATGAAGAGAAAAAATAATAATTATTTATAAATGTTATAATTAATTATTAAACACAAAATAAATAATAGTAATTAGTATTTAATGATTAATGACTAATGGACTATTAAACGAAGATTAGGAAAGTAATACTAGGCAAAATTTGGAAACAAGAGAAGGTTCCGGAAACCCCTAGGGGATCCAAAACCGATCGGCATAGGGAGGTTTCCACCTCCTTATGTGCCTTGAGCTCCAAGTTTTGAATAGTATATAAGCAAACCCAAGATGCATGTTTTTCTCATAACATGTACACACATATCTTGGTGTTTTTCTCTCCTCTCTTTGTCTTGGTCGATCCATCAAAACAAAACCCTAAGGGTTTCGATTTTCATAGATCAAAATAAGTTTTGTGTTTAATTACTTGCATAAACTTTTTCTTGAATTAGTACGTGTGTACAAGAACGTGATTCAAACACACTATTGTTTGATTCTTGGATTGAATTACAAAAAAGGTAAGGGGTAATTCTTATAATCCACATAAACCCTAATTAGGGTTCTTGATTTGAAGATTGCAATTTGATTCTTATTCTAGCTAGAATCACAAAGGTATGTTTACTATTTAATATTGATTAATTAATTACATGTTATATGATATTGTTATAATTGCTTCCGCTATGCTCACTTGATGTGTTTGGTTTATAATATATGAATGTCATGATATCATAATTCCAATAGTGGTATCTAGAGCCAGGTTATAATGTGTAATTAATTATCGAAACACATAAAAATTGGATCTTGATTCGTTTAGTTACATGTTTTTGGGGTTTTTAGATTCCTAACCCTAATTTTTTTATGGGTCGATTTGACCTTAAAGTGTTTTAGGGTTTTGGTTTTTGATTTTGTAATATGATTAGAAACCCTAGGATGTCATGTAATTTGTTATGCGTTTTAGTAAACGATCTTGGTGCAATATGTTATTGTTAAGCTAAATCCATGAAAAAGTGCATATTTGCATGGTTTTTTTTTTATTGTGTTATAATTTAAAAGGTTTAAATTGTATATATGAATTAATGGTTAAGTTATATCAAAACATGTAAATTTATTAATAGATGTCAAATTGGGGGAAGACTCCAATATTAAGTAATCAATTATGTGCTATGTGATATTTATTTAATTTTGGCTTACGCAATCGATTTATCGATGTATGTGGCTCTTTTTCCTAGAAGAAAAAAGCCTTAATTGAATTAATACGTTGTACACCTAGATTTGATTATTAATAGGACTATTGAATAAGATTTGCATGTGGCTACATGTGTTATACATATTTAATTGTTATGATTATGTATATTTATTTATTTAGTTGTTTTATTTTTTTTATTGTACATTACTTGTTTTTGTTTATTAATTGTGTTAGACATGTTTATAAACGAAAAGGGTAATTTTTAAATAGAAAAATAATACGGACTAAATAATGGCGAAATTGTTTTGGTTTTTAAGAATAAATCTCAAAGGATTGGTTGATTGATGTTTTTGTACGTAATAGTTAAATAGGCTCGACCGAAGTTTACACACTATAAGATGGGTATAAGGATGGCTTCGCATTAAATTGTAGCTTCAAGAGACAACATTCTGTCTTAACGCTCGTTTGTGTGTAAATTAGACTTACCGAACAACCATTACATGTACATTGTCATCTTAAGGGTAAATTAACCACAATTCCACAATGATTATCCGAAACACTAAGCTTTCGGGCTTATGCAAAAGTACGATATAGTGGACGATAATTGATGGTAATTCTTTAATTGGTGAACCCGATACCTCAATCAAAACTTTGTTATTTTATTCTTAGCAAATTGGTAATAAAAATGTTTTGTAAAACCAATGTTATGAAGTTGTATGCATGCTTCTTCATACATTATTTTGATCACATCAAAATATTAATACCCTTATAAAATTAAGTCGAATGCCATCTAATTAAGAACACTTGAAGTTGTAATTTACGTCAAGTGAGAACTTGGCGAGATTGCAATGGAGAGGTAAATTTCATAAATTCATTACTAGCAGATCAACTGATGTGATGGATTTGTGAGTCTACAGTTTTTAAGTTAGACGACTTAAATTGAGTAGGAAGTGAGATCTTGGACTCAAGGCATTAAGATGGGGATCAAACATGCTTACATTACAAAAGTTTTGTGATTGTAAATCCCATAAATCTAGGAATTGCAATATGATATTGGCAATTATTGTTCGACAATTACCTTGTTGAATACTATCATTACTAGCAGATCAACTGATGTAATGGTACTATGTTAATTAGGATCATAGCTTTAAGAAAATACTATGGTTTATATGAATATTTACCAATGGGTATTTTATTTTCTTAAAGATCTAATTATCGAAAATACTGAAATTGAATTTTGTAATTTGTTTTAATGTAGTAATGCAACGTTCAAACCGTAAACGTATTTTGGGCTTTGGTAAATTGATCTAGTTCTGTTTCCAAACAAATGTTTGATTAAGAAATATTTACTTAAAAGACAAAAGAAGTCTTCTTTCTATAAAGGAAGAGTGAGACACAATCCTATTCCTTTTCATGAATGAGAAAGGATAATAGGAATATTAGATATGTCTAAATTCTAATATAACTTATAGATAATTTTTTAATGGTTAAGAAAATTGCATACATTTTTCATAGGGATTTTATCATCCTCATTCAGTGATCAAATTCTTAGTAACAAATATGATATTTGGTTAATAGAAAATTATGTATGACATTTTATGAGTTATTATAATTAGAAGCTAGACTAATTACTGCAAAATGTTTAAAGACAAACTAGCAGATCAACTGATGTAATTGAACTATGAGAATTTGCAGTTTCTAAATTAGAATAATGTTCTAATATGAATTATACTAAGCTAATTCAAGAAACACTTGGTGTTACAATTTATGTTATGTGAGAGCTTAACTAGATTGCAACAACAAGGTGTATTTCATATTTTCATTACTAGCAGATCAACTGATGTAATTGAACTATGAGAATTTGCAGTTTCTAAATTAGATACCTATTAGAACATGTGTCAATATGATATCAAGACTACTTTAATTTATAGATTTATGAATTCATGGAATGACATAAATTAATTAAGTAATCTAATGCTACTTCAATCTGAATATTTATGTGTTCTTGGAATGACATAAATAAATGAAGAAATTATGTTATTTACCTTATTGTGAAGTAATAAATTAACTTGAAATTACTATTGAAACCAAAAGATGGTGTTCATAATTACTTTAGTTAAACATGTTTATGTTTCATTGTAAAGATATAAACATAAAGTCTTTTAATTGTTACAAGACTTATAATAAAGTAAAACATTATCTTGTTGTGTCTTTTAATTAAGACATATACATGAAGTTATTAAATTGTTAAATGACTTATAACGTATAGTGGGATTATAACAGTTTATGTTTTTCTTGTAAAAGACATGGACATGAAGTAACTTTGTAAAAAAGTACTTGTGTTATAAAGCATGTAATTGGCTTGAATATTATTATACCATTAAAATGAATTAGTTGGTAAATAGACAAGTTAAAAGGAATATGGTTATCTTTAATATTGTTAGATTGTCTTACAATATTAATACTAATGAAATACCAAATGGTTATGGTATGTTCAGTTAGGAAAATCAAACTCTTGTTAAATTGTTTGATTAAAGATAACTATGAATTCTTTTCTTCTAAAAGTTTTCAAGGTTAGAATGTTGAGTATGACTTGGACATATTTAATAAAACTCCAACATAGAAGATTAATAAGACATTATCATATGATGGAATGTGATGAATCACATTAAGTCTTAAATTGAAGTTCTAAATTTGTTTAACTGCTTACGAAGAGGTTATTAACAAAGTAAAGTCAGGAACTATCAATAAGTATTTGTAATATCTCAAAAGAGAACATTGTATTGGTTCTTTATTTGCTAAGTATTTAAAGATAATCTTTAAATTGCTAAAAGCAAGTGGGAGTGTTGATCTTTAAAAGATAAAATTACAAGATACATAATCTTCTAAAATACACTAGTAAATATCATGATGAAGTTTGACATTTAAATGTTAAATCTCAAGATGATGATGAAGTTTGATATTTAAATGTTAAATCTCAAGATGATGGAATTATCATTCATAGAATAGCAATATATCTCAGATATTTGATTAATATGCTGAGGGCTATGATTTACAGGATTATTGTAAACCTGATAATCATTATGATACATTACCAAATATGAAATTGGGTAAAGTATACATGATATGAATGATTAAGATGCTGTCCATAAAGATAATCAATTTTAGAAACTTGGTTTATCTTAATAGTTAGACTAGAAAATGAAGATGAGTTTCTTCAAAGATTAGGTAACTCTTGTAGTTTGAATCTTTGTATAGAAATCATATGGACAATATTGTGCATGTATTTAATGCATGTCTTATAACAAGATTATTAATCACACTTAAGCAATTAACTGTGATTGAATATTCTTTTCTAAGCACATTAATATATAAAGATTATGATTGTCACATTTATGAAATTGACAATAGAATATCAAAACTCTTTCTTGAGTGATTACTTGAGCGAGGACGATAAGTAATCAAAAGGAGTTTATGAATTCAAATAAATCTTTGGAAGTGTACAAAGTGCAATAATCCATGGATGGATAAATGCATGCATCTAGAAGATTACTCTTATGTTTAATTATTAAATTCATGTTTTGATTTATAATTGAAATAAGATAATTTCTAAGTATTCCTAAAAGCTAGTGGGAGTATTATGTTTAATTTCTTAAATCATACATGTTGTAGAACATATAAAAAGTAACATTCCATATAAGTTAAAAGTTAAGTTTTAGTTTGGAATGATACTTTACTTGTAAGATTTAGGAAATAAGACATACAACCTTGGAATGAATGTTTATTGTTGAAACATGTGCGGTAAATAAATCTAATATAACATGATATATTATTTAGAAAGTCTAAATAAATAGGTATGACATGAATAAAATCTAAGTATGACTCATAGATTTTTCATGTATATCATGTTTTGTTGTATCATACTTGATTACAAGATGATTTGGCAATATTAATATCTAATTATAAGTTATTAGATAACTTGTGTAATATTCTAATAAGAATATGTTTGATTATAGAATTACATCCTAAATCTGGAACAGCTTCCAAATTCTATAGATGAACAATTTTTCAATTGTTGTAAAAATTGTCATAGCCAACAAACTTGAAAGTTTGAAGGGCATTGATATGTGGGAATCGCACCAGGCTTTACCTCTCAAGGGATCTTGAGAAGCTTACAACCCCCACCAGGCAGTGTACCTGATCGTTGTAGTATAGTATAGTGATAAGTACTGGGGGATTGATCGTTCAGCTAGGAATAGTGTCGCTAGGATTAGAAAACCTAAATACTAGTTCTAAAGATGAGGGATGATTATTTTTTGTATTTTTATATTTTTTAGAAAGCAAGTAAAAATCTCGGGTTTGAAGGATAAGGGCGGAATTAGTTGCTAGTCAACTAACCCAATACTAAAGATGCAATTAAAATAAAATACTAAAAATGAAAATAAACTAAGGTTGTGAGCAATAAGTGGAGAAGTTGTGTTTACTTAGATTTCACTACTCCCTAGATATCTTTTACACGTTAATTACTTGTTATAGTTGCGTGGATGACGGATTGTATTCCTTAATACCATTCATGGGGTGGCGCACTTAATTCCCCAATCCTATGAGTGCCTACTTCACTCCTATGTCGAGCCGGCTAAGAAGCTCCTAACATGGGATCATTAGAATTTACTCATGCATTAAATACAACCAATAAAACCTAGTGCACGTCAGTTCATGTTTCCTAAGACGTTCAAGCATATTACCATTTGGAAGTCTGCTAGTTTTCTTAAGCCTAACATCGAAATCATTCATCCAATACAACCATAAACAAGTAATCAACACATAATTAACATCTAGGTTTCATTAGATCCAAGCAAACACAAGATAGATCTAGCCTAGCATGATGGAATTAAGACAAGAACAAGATATAGACAACCAACACATAGACATATTGATTGAATTGAAAGAATACTTATCTTAATTACACATGAAAGGGATCAAGGGCTGAGAACCCTTAAAAAACCTGTAAAATTCGTATTAAGTTCGGACTTAGGGTTTCTCCAAAACTTCTCTCTTTTATGTGTGAAAATTAAAAAACTATATATAGGAAATAGGGTCTGACGGCGTCAAGAACAAATTTATGACGCCGTCATCTAGCCGCCAAAATACTCCTCGGACTGCCTTGATCTACTTTTGACGCCGTCATGTGTTATGTGTTTCCAGGCCGTCATGCATTTTCCTCTTGACGCCCTACCTTGTGACGCCGTCAAATCTGTACTGGATCGTCATGGAAATTACTCTTGATGCCGTCAAGATTTTCTTCTTGATGCCGTCACCTACTGTTCCAAGCAAGGAAAATTAAGACTTTGGCGTTTTCTTCACTTTTATGCTCCAAAAACATCCGAATTGCTTCCTTTTCCAGATTTCTCTCCTAAAGTACCTAAAATCACAAAAGGAACGATTTAGGGCAATATTTGATCAAATAAATTCAATTCCAGGCTTAAATGACCCTCTAAAAGTGGTTCATTTTTCGCCTCATCATATACCCTTACACTTGAGATTTGCTTGTCCTCAAGCAAATGCGCTTTTATTCTACTCAAAATACAAATTAGGGGTCATTTAACACTAATATAAAAGTAATTACAACAAATAATCGTTCCACTAAAGACCAATAGACAAGCACGGAGGTCATACACTAGCACCTCACAAATAGTGTTTAGATACTCACATCTCTCGGGTGTAATAAAGTATAAATTACAATATGGAAACGGAAGATATCTCTCACTACCTGTCATAGCAAAATAGATTACAATAGGCTTGGGAAAGGATCAAACCTCCACCACATGGCGTAAGCACCTAGGATAAACTATCAAAGAGGTCTTTTAAAGGGTTGTAACGTTAGGTGTAGGGATATGAAATACACGGTTTTGTTGGATAAAGGAAGTTTTTACTGGTGGCGAGTTAACAATCTTGGTTAATTACATGTACAATGTGGCGTTGCTAAGCCAAGACTAGACTCGACTTAAGCTAATAAATGAAAAATAACAAAAAACGCAAAAATGAACATAGAATAAAAAGGGATGGTAGTCCATATGTTTTTTCTCTTTTCCTTTTTCTATTTTTTTTCTTTTTCTTGATTTTTTCGATTTTTTTTTTTCATACACTCTTACCCTACCATCCAAAATAATACATCATAGGGAATGTAAATTTCCCTTACACTTGAATTTTTACATACTTTACAATAAACTAAACTAATGACTCGAATTAAGAGAATCAAAACACTTGGGGCACTTTTAAGATTAACGTACATATGGGGGTAATATATGATGTTCTTCCCCATTACTCCATACAATAAGTACTTTACCCATGAGTCCCAATCGTCCCAAAACAATATGTACAAGGATATGACTCGACTTAGCAACCATGTAATCAAGTAGATAGTTAACTTAGGGTTTAAACAAATAACAATAATGCACTAAAAATGAGCGCATACACGGAAGGCTAAGGCGATTTGGTTGTACATTTAAGTGGGGTGTAACAAATTCTTCCTTTAAGTAAAATGCTTAAAGTTAGAAACGAAAAGATAGGCTCGGAGGGGTGTACTAGGGGTTTCGTGTACTAAAGATGAGTACAACGCTAAGGTGTGGGAAAAATTAGTTGACTTAACTAGCCAAGCAATATGACATAAATTGTCAAGTAATCATAATACGGGTTTAACACAAGGGTGATCCTAATGCCTCTTATCATGTAGTAAATCCTACTACACGAATGTAGTCTCACTAGCAGTCTCGGGATGCATCACTAACGCAAGTTCTAGAATCTAAATGCTACCGGTACACTCATAAGCACTAATAGTAAATGCTTTTCCTATCAAATCTAAAGGCGAACCTCACATATTTGGGTGGAAAATTTTTCTGAATATACGGTTATGTGCTAGTCATACAATCTCCTATCCATGAGACGCTTGCTATGGCTAAAGTTTCACTCCTAAATGTTGTAAAAAAATTTAAATTTGGCGCTAAAATTACACTAACAAGTATTTCTCATAGTTTTATTACACATCTACCATTAAACAAAACAAACTCAAGCGAAAGTGCATATGTAAGGTATCATCATTTTACCCTCCCCTTACACTTAAGATGAACATTGTCCCCAATATTCAAGTAAAGAATGTAAAAGTGAAAAAGTAAAAAGAATGAAATCAAATACTCCCCTGATTCGCTCGGTATGGATAATAAGGTGGCCAGGTTAAATCTTCCTCCAAGAAAATGAACAATCAAAGCTTCCCTTCCAGAATATAAATCATCTTCTTGTCATACATAACCTGTGAATCCTGAGAAAATAAACAAGACAACCTCGCATAAAATCGGCGGCAACCTATATAAGTTACTAAATCCTAGAAAACAAAATAAGATATAATGCTTGTGGAATGATGTTTGCAGATCTCCTGGAGATTATAAAACTTAATAATTCACAAAAACCATAAGACTCTGTTAGAAAAACAAAACCGGTAAAATTTCCAGATTTTTACATGTGACGCCGTCAAGAGTTAACTCGTGATGCCGTCAGAAGTGACCTGCAGAAATTCTTATGTTAAGTTTCCTGAAAATTTCTGGAAAAACTTGGTCTCACTTCCTGGAAAATCCTGCAAAACTTCATTATGACTCAATACAAGCATTTGACTCTAACAAATACGAATATACATGTTCATTTAATATTGTGGAGAATCATGATCGGTTTGTTTCTTAAAAACATATTTGGGGTTTCCCCTTACACTTATCTTTTGCAAAAATACCTTTAGGTGGAGTTAAGACTAGGCCAAAACAACAAAGTAAAGTATTTCCACTTTTTAATTAAGAAACATGATCTACCAACAATAAAAATAAAGCATGCATACGGAAGCAAATAACAACCAAACAAAATAAAATCACACAAAACGAAGAATGTCACCATGAGCACATTCAATTATTTCTAACAAACGTAATCATAAAAACAAATTGTTCAAGGCCAACAAAGGCCGCATCCTAAGCTATTACAATACCAAATGTTTCAAATTACACAACCATCAATAAATTGTTCAGAAATAACAGATATCAAAAGAAATCACTGGGGAGGAGGACCAAAACGGTAGTCATAGCCAGGAGGGAGGTGTCCGACGTACCCGTAGGGAGGGTAGTCATTCTCACGGCCGGGGAATGGGTCAATCTGCAGATGAGGCTCAAGCTGATCACGGGTGGAGAGGTGCTGCATCTGGCGGACGGTGTGATCATACATCCAATCAAAGCGCTGGTTAGTGGTGGTCTGCCATGCATCCACCTGACCCATCCAGGCACCCTGGTGTGCCTGCCAGTCTCCCCAACTCATGTGTCGATAGTAGTCAGCTGTCCCCTCCTCATAACCCTGGAACTGATGCTGCTGGGGCCCTACCTCATCATCATCCTCATCCTCATCAGCAGGCCCCCTGCCTCATACCAGTTATATGTCCCATTCCTCTCTAGCATCACGATGCTCATCTGCCTGAGGGATTTAGCCCTCACTACCCTGCAAGCCCCACAGTCGCTCAAGTATCCCATGATCGGAGGAGTAAGAAGATCATAGGAACGAGCCAACCGGGTCACGAACATTCCTGTTGATCCCAGTTGAGCTTAAACGATCTTGTATAGAAGTTAACTTGATTAAACACTTAAGCTAATATGCGGAATGTAAAAGCTTAACTTAAGAAGAATAATGATTCTCTTTCAACACTTCAATATTATTAATACGAGCACTCAACAATGCTAGGGTTTTACAACCTTGAAGTGAATAATAATACGTACATAAACTAACCCTAGGATCCTCCTTTTATAGACTAAGGAATCCTACTAGGTTTACAATACCTTTCTCTACACGATAAGTATATTCTAGATAAATATAATATTTACACAATCTATTCTGTATTTATCTAAACCGTATACATCCTTATCCCATCAGCAGTAGATTCTGTCAGCAGCATTTAACCTCAGCAGCACTTTGACATTAGCAGCAGAATCATTACCATTAGCAGCAGTTTCACTCAGCAGCAGTTCCAGACCCAACAATCCTCCCCTAAACTTATTATTTATTTCTAAATAAGTAAGTTTCTTCTAAGCACAATTAATCACTTGGAGGATGCTTCCAAACACTTCAACTCTTGAGAATTCAGTTGATCAAATATCTTCTTATACTTTGACAGCAAATTGAATGCTTGATCATCAGAATCATAGTCTTTCTGCAACTTAAGTGATTTATCACCATTAACCATCTGATTCACAATATTCCAGTATCTTACCACTGGATAATCCATTTCAGCTAGCATATACAAAGTAATTGGTCCAATATCTAACACATGAACTCCAGAATCTTGAAAGAGTCTCCATTTTCTTACTTTGTAATCTACTATCTCTGTCCATTCAGAATCATCCATTGAAGGTTCAAACATAAGTTTAAGAGCTCTCCACATAACATTATCAGAAGAAGTTATGATGTGATCAATTTTATCTATCTCATACTTTTTACCATCAAACTTCTCAGCTCCAAACTTTGCCTTGTATAACTTCCACAAGTCTTCAACATCCTCTCTATCAAAGTAATGTAGCATCTGTTGAAATCTAAGAAACCTGTGAGTCTTACCATCAGATCTCTGGACATCATGAAATGCTCCAATGTTAGTATCATATCCTGTAGTTACTTTGATAATAGGATATTTGACACCAATTGGTTTAGCATCAACCACTTCAGGATCTTCCATCTTGCCAACCATAGTGTAAACCTTCAATTGTTCTTTTAGATGCTCAGGAGGAATATGATCAAGATCATGTTTAAACTCATCACCTTCAGGCATAGAACTGCTTCCTTCCCCAATCTTTCTCTTCTTCTTTGCAGATGACTTATGAATAACACCTTTTCTTTTATCACCTTGCACAGAAGAAATAGTCTTTGCTGCATCAATATCAAGCTGTTTAACAACATCAGCTTCTTGAATATGCTCTGCTTCAGCTACTTTTTCAGGTACCAACTTCTTGTTCATCTGAGCAATTTGTTCCAAATCCTCAGCACACCCCATAGCATAAAAAGTATCTGTTCTCCTCTGTGCTTGTTGATATAAGTCAAAAACTTCTTTGTCAGAGTAAGGTTTCAACTGTGCCAATGTCCATCCAGCCATATTCTTTAGATACCTTTCATATTCTTTTCTTTGTTGTTTAACAGTTGGACCTTTAAATATCTTTATCTTTCTTCTAGCAGTAGCATTTTCTTTTCTCTTCTTTGTAGTAAACTCTCTTAACCAAGATTGCACATCAAAAGTTGAAACTTCATTTTCTTCAATCTTGATCAGCTTATTGAGTTCAATATCAGCAGCTATTCTGATCTTCTCATTTATCCATTCATCATACCTCTTTAAGCCTTCAGCCTCTTTCTCAGCTAACTGTTGTTCTTCCATATTAATCAACTCTTGTTCTCTAAGTGCAGCAGCTGTATCATGTTCAACTTGTAATGCCTTAGGCTAAGACTCAAAAGGTACATCAGTGAAATCAATCCCCTTATACATAATCCTTGGTTTTTCAACTTGCTTGCCCTTGCCTTTATCAGTAGAAGATGAAGAAATAACCTTCTATTGTTGAGCAGTAGGTTCTTTAATAACAATTCCTTTTTCAGGTTTTCTAGGTACTGATGATTTGATTGTTGTTGTTGTTTGTTGTGGTAGTGAAGGAGTTGATAATGGAGTAGTCTTCTTGCTCAACAATACCATAGCTTCAGCAGCAGCATTGTCACCAGACCTAGCAACAGAATCTTGTGCATCAGCAAATCCACTAGCAGTAGAGTTATTAATTTCCTTAGCAGCAGATTCTTGAGCAGCAGAATCTTGAGCAGCAGAATCTTGAGCAGCAGAGTCAAGACTTTTGTTTTTCACCAAATCTCCCAACTTCATCAATGTTTCACCCATCAACCCTGTTTCCTTCACTAATTGTTCAGGCTCTAAAGTTGTAAGTTGTTCTACCACCTTCTCTTGAGTAGCAATTACCTCTTCCATAACAACCCCATTCCCTGATTTATCAGCAACCACAAACTCTTCAGCATCCTGAGGACTTTCAACATCCATATCACCAATCACTGGAACCTCCCCTGAAACCATTCCATCATTCAAACCCAGAGCACTATCAACCTTTTCCAAATTTGCCTCCCCTGAACCCATTGCCTCTTCATTCCTCCCTTGTTTGGAAGCATCATCTTCCAAGTGAGTGGAGACATCAGGAGAACTAACAATCTGAGAAGTGCCCACTTTCTTCAATCTTTTTAAGGAGGTTGAAGATCTTGATTTCTGAAAGTTCTTAATCTGTTTTTGCAATTTGATGATAGTCTTGTCCTGATCAGCAACAACAGATGAAATATTAAGAACTTTGTCCTCCAGTGTAGTACATTTCACCCTCAAGTTGGTACAAGTAACCGTCAATTCCTGAATGAGTTTCATAATAGTCTCATCACTTCGACCTGTGTTACCTGGTCCGAGAGGTGAATCATGGACATTGTCATCATGTACAAGGTTTTCCGTCAATGCATTGGTCACTGGTCTGTCCTCATCACTTCGACCTGTGTAACCTGGTCTGAGAGGTGAATCTTGGGACATAAACTCAGTATCAAACCTAGTTTGATCATCTGAGCCCCCTGTATTTGCCATTTGGCTAGGGTTACCATCCTGAGAAGTTGATTCAGAAGAATCAGCATCTCTAGATGTTGCCTTGGTTTGGGTCTTAATGATGTTATCACTATCCTGCTCTGCTGCTAAGCTAGAAGCAGTAGTGACAGCCCTTGCCAACATGTCCTCTTCATCACCTAGGACAGGCTCATCTGGTACAGCCATACTAACACTATCCTGAGGAAGATCAGTGTTCTTTTTGGTGTTCCTACGGGTATAGAGTATTTTAGGTTGTATAGCAGATGCACTAAAATTGGGTGTGTGATGGGAGTCAGTGGGATTTCCTGATCCTTCACCCTGATTGTTTTGCATAAATTGCACCATGTGAGGTGTAAGATTTGTATATGTGCCTGAAAAACCTTTTCCATGTTTAACCAAGAAAGTAAAGGTTTTAGAAACCAATTTTGGAGCATCATAAGTAGCAACATGGCCTCTAAACTTTGTAAGTTGATTTTGAACAAAGAGTTGAATAAACCTTGGATAAAGCAAATATGAACCAGACTCTTTGATACTTTGAAACATCCCTTCCAAAATCATTCTTGAAAAATTGAATGGTTTACCTTTGCTTAGGCATACCATTGCAGAAGTAATAGTAGTACTAAACTCATGCCATCCAGAAGTTTTAGGACTCAAACAATGAAGAAGAAGATGTATCAAAAACTTGTATTGAGGACAGAGGAGAGATTTTTGAAATTTTAAATTTGTATGATTCCCCTCATATCCCAAATCTTTTAACCCAACAAAAATAGCAGAATTGGCCAGGCAAGTGGTCTCTGTTTCATCATCTAAGAAAAGGGTTTCTCTTATTAATGATTCAGATACACGAACCTTTTGCCCATCTACTAAGGCACTAACATGTTTTTCCCCATTCATAGTTTTGATTTTAGCAGTAAGCCAAAACTGTTTGATGTGGGAAGCAAATATAGTAGGATTCACAGTGAGTGCATACCTAAGAGCAGTAGCATTCAAAAATTTTACCATGTCTGTGAACTCTTCATTAATGGATTCTGCATCAAGAACGACCACATTGTTGTGTTGCTTTGCCCAGGTACGAACGCACTCCATGAGTTTGGGTTTAGGGAAATTGGGAATTTTTGACTTTGAGAGAGATGGAGTGTTAGGGTTTGTGATAACTTCAATTTGAAACATGAGAAAACCAATTAGGAAGATCAATTAGGTTTTAAACTGATTGAAGAAGTTACACATCCCACCCTCACACTTTGAACCGTAGCAGCACAATAACACTAGCAGCAGAGTTATATAACTAGCAGCAGAGTGAAATATTCCAGCAGCAGAGTTGACGAAATAAGCTTGGTCAAAAAGTCAAGAATCCTCAGCAATTAATGTGATGATATGCCGTAATCCCTATAAAAACGGACTAAATCTTTTCCCTAAATCAACACAATTAAACCCTAATCGCAATCAAAATGCCAATCAACCAAATCAAAAATTCAATTAACCCAAATCAAATCAAATAATCATGAAATCAACACCCGAAATCATCAATATCTCTTCGGATTCATCATCTGAAGATGAAACCCTCTTTGAAACATATGTGCCACCCTTCCGTCCTCCTCATGATGGTTGTAGAACCAAAGAGCAAGCCAAAAAGAGAAAGCATGATCTCCCTGTGTTCAAAGATCTTCTGCATTTAAATCAAACCCCAAGCACATCCAGGGGTAAAGCTATGATGTCCCCAAAATCTCCATCGTCTTCAGAATCATCAGAAGACCCAGCGTGGATCCCTGTCAGACAACCATCCCCAAAGGAGCTTGTTTCCCCGTTCATCTACACATCATCAGATGAGGATGAGCCTCCAAATGAACCACCTTCCACTCCTGAGAGGCCTCAGTCATCAAGGCCACGACCAAAGAAATCCATCAAGACAAAGAAGACAAGAAAGACAAACTCTCCTCTCCCTAAAGAAAGAAAAATTGTTCTTGGACTTCCATGCCCTAGAAAGTAGTGCTTGTAGTCTTTAATTTCATCTTAGATTGTTGCACTCTTTTGTGATTTCAGAAGTAATCTTTGTTATTTCTCTTTTGATGTATGAACTTCTGAACTTGATGAATGATGAATGACAAATGTTCTTCTTTTGTTGTCAGTATATTGTTATTGCAAATCATCATTTTGACTTATTCCTGCACAATATTAGACCAAACACCACAAAGTAAACAAACATATGTACTAGCAGTAGAGTTAGAAATAGCAGCATAGTACATTCCATCACAAACATATGCTTTAAGATAAGCAGCAGAGTAACAAGCAGCACAATTCCTTTACACACTTGTACAAAAACAAAGAGATAAGTTTTTCAAAGATTTATCATACCAATGTTTGCAATTAAAAATTGAAACCTCCCCACATCAAAGTGTTTAGTGAGAAAATCAGCAACATTGTTATCAGTATGAACTTTAACAATTTGGATCAATTTCTTTTCATAGCAATCCCTGATAAAATGATGTCTTATCTCAATATGTTTTGTTTTAGAGTGAAAAATAGGATTTTTAATTAAGCAAAGTGTGTTGTTGTTATCAATATGAATTTTGGTATTCATGAAATTGTACCCATAATCCAATAATTGATTCTGCATCCATAGAACTTGTCCACAACAACTTGAAGCAGCCACATACTCAGCTTCAGTTATAGAATTAGCCACCACTGTTTGCTTCTTGCATTGCCATGACACCAATCTGCTTCCTAGAAATTGACAACCCCCTGTTGTAGACTTTCTATCCAAAGAAGCTCCAGCATAGTCACTATCTGAATAGGAGACCAAATCAAATGGTGAATCCTTAGGATACCAAAGGCCCAATTTTGGTTGATGCCTCAGATATCTAAAAATTCTCTTCACTGCATTGAGATGTGATTCCTTGGGACACACTTGAAATCTTGCACAGGCACACACAGCAAACATGATATCAGGCCTTGATGCTGTAAGATACATCAATGAGCCAATCATAGACCTGTACAAGTGTATATCCACTTCCTTTCCATATTCATCCTTCAGCAATGGTTTATTGGTTTCCATGGTAGTCTTGGCAGGTTTAGCATCTTCAAAACCAAATTTCTTAAAAATATCATTGACATACTTATCCTGACTAATAAATATACCATTTTCTTTCTGTGTAACTTGCAGACCTAAGAAGAAGGTGAGTTCTCCCATTGAACTCATAGCAAACTTGTCCTTCATAAGCTTCTCAAAACTAACACACATAGCTTTGTTTGTAGACCCAAAGATGATGTCATCAACATAAATTTGAACCAGCAAAATATCATCCTTTTGTCTTTTGAGAAACAGAGTTTTATCAATCTTTCCTCTGCTAAACCCAGATTTTAGCAAGTATGTTGACAAAGTGTCATACCAAGCTCTAGGAGGTTGATGTAGGCCATACATTGCTCTATTTACCTTGTAAACTTTGTCAGGATGACCAGGGTCTTCAAAGCCTGGTGGTTGAGACACATAAACTTCTTCTGTAATGGTCCCATACAGAAAGGCACTCTTTACATCCATTTGATACACTACAAAATCTTTGTATGAAGCATAAGCCAAGAATATTCTAATTGTTTCTATTCTTGCCACTGGAGCAAATACCTCATCATAATCAAGGCCTTCTTGTTGTGTGTATCCCTGTGCTACTAACCTTGCCTTATTTCTTATGACAATTCCTCTCTCATCTCTTTTGCATCTGAAAACCCATTTTGTACCAATCACTCTTTTTCCATTTGGCAGATCAACCAAGGTCCAAACTTCTTGCAGCTTAAATTGTAGAAGCTCATCTTGCATGGATTCCACCCAACTTGCTTCTTGTAAGGCTTTGTAAGCGTTTTTGGGTTCAATTTGAGAAAGAAAACATGCAAACAGGCAATTTTGAAGATCTTTATGACTATTTCTTTGATGCAGAGATCTGGCAAAGAAACTTTGATGTTGAAGATCTTTCAGTGCTTTAGTCATCTGCCTAGTTTGAATAGATGATTGTGGATCACTTAAAATTTGATCTTTGGGATGATCCTTGTGTACTCTTGTGGTAGGTGTGGGACTAACAGGAATATTGAGTTCCAAATTAGTAAAATCTGCAGCAGCTTCAAATAACTGACCATCAAGTGCATCATCATTTGTGTCATAATAAATATTCTCAAGAGGAGGCATATTTGGATCATCAGGATAGATAGAATCATCAAGAGGTCTACCCTGAGTGTCCAAATTGGGAAACATTGAAGTAGCAGTAGAGTTAGTAGGCTTGGCAGCAGAATTTGTTGGAGCAGTAGTTGTATCTTTTGGCCTAGCAGTAGAATCTTCTGAGTCAGCAGTAGAGTCTTCTGGTTGTATAGGAGAGACATCAACAACTACTTTGGGAACCCCATTAGTTTCTTTTTCTGCTTCAATAGGTATTTCAATGCCTTCTTCAGTTTCCTTAGGTTTTTCTTGAGTAACAACATCTTCTTTAGGACCTAGATCAGTCTGAAAGGGTAGTAGAGTAGGACCAACCTTTAGTTTCTCAACCAAAACAAATTCTTCTTGTGGTTTGTCAACACTGGCAATAACTGGTACATAGTTCATTGTTTTGGTAAGCATATCAACATTAAACAGCCATTCTGGTCCTTTTCCCTCAGGATTAGATGTGTTCTCAGAAAACTTGATATGCAGATTCTCCTCTACATGTTTGGTTCTTTTATTATATACCCTGAAAGCTTTACTAATCACAGAGTAACCAACCAAATTCCCTTCATCAGCTTTTTCATCAAATTTGCCTAGCTGATCCTTAGTGTTTAAAATTGTAACAGGACATCCAAATGGTTTGAGAAAATCAATCAGTGGCTTCTTTCCATGAAATAACTCATATGGAGTCTTATTATGAGGTTTGACTACCTTACTTCTGTTCTGCACAAAGCATGCAGTGTTCACAGCTTCAGCCCAAAAAGGAATTGGTAGTTTTGAATCAGATAACATTGTTCTTGCAGCCTCAATAAGTGTCCTGTTTCTTCTTTCTGCAACACCATTCTGTTGTGGAGTTCTTGCTACACTATACTGTCTAAGAATTCCTTTCCCTACACAGAATTGATTCATTACAATGTTCTTGAACTCAGTACCATTGTCACATCTGATTATCTTCACCTTGTGATTGTACAGGTTTTCAACTCTTGTAATAAATGCCTTGAGTATTTCTGGAGTTTCATCTTTAGTGGCTAGAAAGAATACCCAAGTAAACCTGCTAAAGTCATCAGTGACAACAAGACAATATGACTTTTTGTTCAAGCTTTTGACAAATACAGGCCCAAATAAGTCCATGTGAAGTAGGTGTAATGGCTCAGTATTTGTGTTCACAGTCTTTGACTTGAATGAAACTCTGTGTTGTTTACCCTTTTGACAAGCAACACAAGTTTCACAATTTTCAAAAGTCTTTGTAGGCATTCCTCTGACCAGATTTCCTTTTACCAATTTGTTCATGGTCTTGTAGTTCAGATGTCCCAATCTCCTATGCCATAATTTGGACTCATCAACAGTGGCCTTTGCAATCAGACAAGTCAAAGCCCTCTTAGGAACAATGTTCTTAATATGGTCACTATATATATTCTCATTTCTAGGGACCTTCAAAAGCACAGATTTGTCATCTGGCAATTGATAGTCAGGAGAAAGGATCATACACTCAGTGTCTATAAAAAGAACAAAGTTCTTTTTGTCACACATTTGTGAGACACTAAAAAGGTTAAACTTAAGTCCTTTCACAAGAAACACCTTCTCAAAGTCCAAATTTCCAGTTTTTAGAGTTCCTCTTCCAACAATCTTTCCACCTTTTGGATCATTCCCAAAAGCAACATAACCACCATCAAAAGCCTCAAAGTCTTCAAGTTGAGACTCATCTCCTGTCATGTGTCCAGAACATCCACTGTCAACAATAACCATATCCTTAAGCTCATCCAGTAGATTGACCTGCACATGAAAAGTAGAGACATTAGTTCCTCTTGACGACCCAAGCCATTACTGACTTGGATCTGCCCTGTGCATCAACATAATCAAATTTCTTTAAATCACTTGATGCAATGCTATTCTTGGAAACAGAATTTGAATCATTAGTTTTTGGTTTCCAAGTCCAGCAAGCTGAGGGCTTAACAGCATAAAAGTGATTACCAACAACTGTATTTGTTAAAACTTTTGGCCCAGAAGTAGAAAGTTTTGTACTAGCAGCAGGTTGCTTACTAGCAGCAGAGTGCATACTGGCAGCAGAATGCTTACTAGCAGTAGAGCCAGTAGAAGAACCAGTTGTGGTTTTGAAAACACCATTTGATTTAGCAGCATAAATAGATCTAGTTGCACCAGATCTCAATAAAACAGCTCTTGGAACCATATTTCTATTAGGATGTGAGTGAGTTTGTTTAGTTACATATTTGTAATTCACCCTAGTTTATTGATTCCAAACAGGCTTTTGGTGTTCAGGACATCTAACAATCAAGTGGTCAAAGCTACCACACTTATAACAAGCCTTCTTTTGTAATTGAAACTGATTACCTAATCTGTGTGAAACTAGGTTGTTGAAGTTTCTTTGGTTACCCCTAGGCTTATTATTGAACCTTTCCATTTGTTCTCTAGGTACCTCATTGTACTCTACCATTTTCCTAGAGAAGTTATTTCCTAACACAGGTTTGACAAACTTAACCTGTTCAATTTTAGGTTTAAACTTTGTAGGAATTTCTTCCTTTTTCACACTTTGTTCTTGTTTAACCTGTTCCTCATCACTATCACTATCAGAATACCAATCTTCTATAATAGGAGCTTCAGGAAATTTACTAGCCTCAACCTTAGGTGTTTCATTAACACTTGTGCTACATTCACCTACAGGTTTTTCAATTTTTAGCTCACTAATGAAGGATAGTTCTTTTCCTGGTGGAGCAAAAGCACTTTTGGCTGGAGGAGCAACTTTATTATACCCAATTCCACTACCTTTTCTCATCAAATTATTCTCTATAGATTTATGAACCAAATCAGAAGCATATTGTTGTTTTTGTACTCTTACTACATGTTTATCTTTTTCAGCAAGAGCTTCCTCTTTTTCTTTTTCAGCTTCTTCTAACTTATTTTTAAGAACTTGTACTTCACTGTTTTTCTTAAAAATTTCTATATCTCTGAGATTAAGTTGATCTACATATTCCTTCTCACACTCTTTGAGATATTCTAACCTCCTTTCAACATTTTGAATACCTACTTTGTAACTTAAGTTATCAAGTTTTAGGTGTTCAATTTCTCTATTTAAACTTTCATTCCTAGACTTAAGTTCTTCTATAGTGTCAGCACAAGATTTAAAAGAACACACAGATAAGTCTGAATCATTTGATACCTCAGAGTCAGATCCTGATGATGAACCATAGGCCAGAAGTGCAAAGTTCTGCACCTTGGGTTGAGCAACAGCTACCAAAGAGAAATTTGGTTCTTCTTCAGCCATATCACTCCAATCATAATCTCCCAGTCCATCACAAGACACCAGTGCAGTCTTTGATTCTTCAGTAACCTTCTTTGCAGCATCAGCATTCTTCTTTGGAGCTCTACACTCTCTGGCAAAATGTCCATTCCTATTGCAATTATAGCACTCTATCTTTGATTTGTCAAAGCCTGGACTGTCCTTAGCTTTATACTTGACTTCTTTTCCAGTCTTCTTTAAGAACTTTCTTGCCCTTAAGGTTAACATAGCCATTTGCCATTTAAGATCAATTTCTTCAAGATCATCAGGATCAATATAATCCAAGTCTTGATTAATGACATGTGACCTTATAGTAGTTGCGAGCTCAGCCAAGAATGCACACAAAGCAATATCACTGGTAGAAATCTTATCATTTGAACCAGCAGCAGATCCATCAGCAGCAGATACTCCATAAGCAGTAGAATGAGCAGTAGAGTGAGATTCTTGAGATCCTTTTTCTTTAGAGGATACAAAGGCAAGATTTTGAGTACCAGAAGATGAAGTAGAATAGGTAGATAGTTCTGATTCATACACTCTTAAATTGTTGTAGAGACTCTCCAACTTCATAGTTTCAAAATCAGGCTTATTCCTCCACACAACTGTGTGCATACTCCATTCAGGTGCAAGACTTCTAAGAAACTTTAGGTTTACATCTTCTTGTGGAACCACATAGCCAACAAGCTTTAGATGACTAACAAGTTGGTTTAGCCTGTTGTATGTGTCAATTATCTTCTCTCCACTTTCAAAAGTAAAATTCTCAAACTGATGCTTCAGCATGTTTTTCCTGGAATTCTTAGTAGCATCATTCCCTCCAAACCTGAATTCAACAGCATCCATCAATTCTTTTCCAGATTCACAGTCATCAAAGTCCATTTGGAATTCATTAGGTATTCCCATTAAGAGAATACTGTGTGCTTTGATTTCCATCTTCCTTACTGCGTTAGCTTCAGCAGACTTGATTGGTATCTCCTTTCCATCAGCACTCTTCTCAGGTACAGAATCACCATTAACAATCACATTCCACATGTTGAAATCAATCATGCGAATGTACTGTCTGATCCTTCTCTTCCAAAGCTCTTACTCAGAAGGATTCAGCATGGGTACCCTTGAAGCAGTCACCATATGAGTTTCATCACCCATCTTAGCAGTAGATTTGGAACAGCAAACTCTTAAGAAACAAAATCTTCTTGATAATAACTTCTAGATCACAAGCTCTGATACCACTTGTTGATCCCAGTTGAGCTTAAACGATCTTGTATAGAAGTTAACTTGATTAAACACTTAAGCTAATATGCAGAATATAAAAGCTTAACTTAAGAAGAATAATGATTTTCTTTCAACACTTCAATATTATTAATACGAGCACTCAACAATGCTAGGGTTTTACAACCTTGAAGTGAATAATAATACGTACATAAACTAACCCTAGGATCCTCCTTTTATAGACTAAGGAATCCTACTAGGTTTATGATACGTGGGAATCGCACCAGGCTTTACCTCTCAAGGGATCTTGAGAAGCTTACAACCCCCACCAGGCAGTGTACCTGATCGTTGTAGTATAGTATAGTGACAAGTACCGGGGGATTGATCATTCAGCTAGGAATAGTGTCGCTAGGATTAGAAAACCTAAATACTAGTTCTAAAGGTGAGGGATGATTATTTTTGTAGTTTTATAATTTTATGAAAAGCAATTAAAAATCTCGGGTTTGAAGGATTCGGGCGGAATTAGTTGCTAATCAACTAACCCAATACTAAAGATGCAATCAAAATAAAATACTAAAAATGAAAATAAACTAAATTATACTAAAGTTGTGAGCAATAAGTGGAGAAAATGTGTTTACTTAGATTTCACTACTCCCTAGACATCTTTTACACGTTAATTACTTGTTATAATTGCATGGATGACGGATCGTATTCCATAATACCATTCATGGGGTGGCACACTTAACTCCCCAATTCTATGAGCTCTTATCTCCTCCTATACCATGCCCAGCACAACCATAGGGATTATAAATAGTGGCTCATGCATTAAATACAACCAATAAAGACCTAGTGCGCGTCGGTTCATGTTTCTTAAGACGTTCAAGCGTGTTACCAATTGGAGATCTGCCAGTTTTCTTAAGCCTAACATATAAATCATTCATCCAAGACAAGTATAAACAAGTAATCAACACATAATTAACATCTAGGTTTCATTAGATCCAAGCAAACACAAGATAGATCTAGCCTAGCATGATGGAATTAAGACAAGAACAAGATATAGACAACCAACACATAGACATATTGATTGAATTAAAAGAACACTTATCTCAATTACACATGAAAGGTATCAAGGGCTTGGAACCCTTGAAAAATCTGTAAAATTCGCACCAAGTTCGTACTTAGGGTTTCTCCGAAACTTCTCTCCTTTTAAAGTGAAAATTAGAAAACTATATATAGAAAAAGGGGTCTGACGGCGTCAAGAATAAACTTGTGACGCCGTCACCTCGCCGCCAAAACTTTTCTCGGACTGCCTTGATCTACATTTGACGCCGTCAAGTGATAATCATTTCCAGGCCGTCATGACTTTTACTCTTGACGCCCTACTTCGTGACGCCGTCAAATCTGTACTGGGTCGTCATGGAATTTTTCTCTTGACGCCATCAGGGAGTTACTCTTGACGCCGTCACCTTCTGTTCCCAGCATGGAAAATTAAGACTTTGGCGTTTTCTTCACTTTCATACTCCAAAAAAGTCCGAATTGCTTCCTTTTCCAGATTTCACTCCCAAAGTACCTAAAATCACAAAAAGAACGATTTAGGGCAATATTTGATCAAATAAATTCGAATTCGGGCTTAAATGACCCCCTAAAAACGGATCATTTTTCGCCTCATCATATACCCTTACACTTGAGATTTGCTTGTCCTCAAGCAAATGCGCTTTTATTCTACTCAAAATACAAGTTAGGGGTCATTTAACACTAATATAAAAGTAATTACAACAAATAATCGTTCCACTAAAGACCAATAGACAAGCACGGAGGTCATACACTAGCACCTCACAAATAGTGTTTAGATACTCACATCTCTCGGGTGTAATAAAGTGTAAATTACAATATGGAAACGGAAGATATCTCTCACTACCTGTCATAGCAAAATAGATTACAATAGGCTTGGGAAAGGATCAAACCTCCACCACATGGCGTAAGCACCTAGGATAAACTATCAAAGAGGTCTTTTAAAGGGTTGTAACGTTAGGTGTAGGGATATGAAATACACGGTTTTGTTGGATAAAGGAAGTTTTTACTGGTGGCGAGTTAACAACCTTGGTTAATTACATGTACAATGTGGCGTTGCTAAGCCAAGACTAGACTCGACTTAAGCTAATAAATGAAAAATAATAAAAACATAAAATGAACATAGAATGAAAAGGGATGGTAGTCCGTATGTTTTTTTTTTTTTTTTTTTTTTTTTTTTTTTTTTTTTTTTTTTAGACATACACTCTTACCCTACCATCCAAAATAATACATCATAGGGAATGGATATTCCCCTTACACTTGAATCTTTACATACTTTACAATAAACTAATCTAATGACTCGAATTAAGAAAATCAAAACACTTGGAGCACTTTTTAAGATTAATGCACATATGGGGGTAATAAATGATGTTCTTCCCCATTACTCCATAAAATAAGTACTTACCCATGAGTCCCAATCGTCCCAAAACAATATGTACAAGGATATGACTCGACTTAGCAACCATGTAATCAATTAGATAGTTAACTTAGGGTTTAACAAATAACAATAATGCACTAAAAATGAGCGCATACACGGAAGGCTAAGGCGATTTGGTTGTACATTTAAGTGGGGTGTAACAAATTCTTCCTTTAAATAAGATGCTTAAAGTTAGAAACGAAAAGATAGGCTCGGATGGGTGTACTAGGGGTTTCGTGTACTAAAAATGAGTACAACGCTAAGGGTGTGGGACAAAATTAGTTGACTTAACTAGCCAAGTAATATGACTTAAATGGTCAAGTAATTATAATACGGGTTTAACACAAGGGTAATCCTAATGCCTCTTATCATGTAGTAAATCCTACTACATGAATGTAGTCTCACTAGCGGTCTCGGGATGCATCACTAACGCAAGTTCTAGAATCTAAATGCTACCGGTACACTCATAAGCACTAATAATAAATGCTTTTCCTATCAAATCTAAAGGCGAACCTCACATATTTGGGTGGAAAATTTTTCTGAATATACGGTTATGTGCTAGTCATACAATCTCCTATCCATGAGACGCTTGCTATGGCTAAAGTTTCACTCCTAAATGTTGTAAAAAATTTTAAATTTGGTGCTAAAATTGCACTAACAAGTATTTCTCATAGTTTTATTACACATCTACCATTAAACAAAACAAACTCAAGCGAAAGTGCATATGTAAGGTATCATCTTTTTACCCTCCCCTTACACTTAAGATGAACATTGTCTCCAATGTTCAAGTAAAGAATGTAAAAGTGAAAAAGTTAAAAAGAATGAAATCAAATACTCCCCTGATTCGCTCGGTATGGATAATAAGGTGGCCAGGTTAAATCTTCCTTCAAGAGAATGAACAATCAAAGCTTCCCTTCCAGAATATAAATCATCTTCTTATCATACATAACCTGTAAAACCTGATAAAATAGACAAAACAACCTCGCGTAAAATCGGCGGCATCCTATATAAGTTACTAAATCCTAGAAAACAAGATAAGGTATAATGCTTGTGGAATGAAGTTTGCAGATCTCCTGGAGATTATAAAACTTAATAATTCACAAAAACCATAAGACTCCATTAGAAAAACAAAACTGGTAAAATTTCCAGATTTTTACACTTGACGCCGTCAAGAGTTTACTCTTGACGCCGTCAGAAGTGACCTGCAGAAATTCTTATGTTAAGTTTCTGGAAAATTTTTGGAAAAACTTGGTCCTACTTCCTGGAAAATCCTGCAAAACTTCATTATGACTCAATACAAGCATTTGACTCTAACAAATACGAATATACATGTTCATTTAATACTGTGGAGAATCATGATCAGTTTGTTTTTTGAAAACATATTTGGGGTTTCCCCTTACACTTATCTTTTACAAAAATACCTTTAGGTGGAGTTAAGACTAAGCCAAAACAACAAAGTAAAGTATTTCCACTATTTAGTTTAGAAACATGATCTACCAACAATAAAAATTAAGCATGCATACGGAAGCAAATAACAAACAAACAAAATAAAATCACACAAAACATGGGTTGCCTCCCAAGAAGCGCTTTTCTTTATTTATGCGTCTTGTAGCTAGACTCAAGGTCATGGGTTACTGCGTGACCTCATCATTGGTTCCACTCTCTGATTGTAGATATTCCTTGTAGAAACCAATCACCTTTTTCTCAACCGCCCCCATAATCATTTGGGCAAATTCTTGATCGACTTTATACCTTGGTCCAAGGGCCAAGCAATCTTTGTAATAAAGACTCCTTTTTTCCCATACATAATCCATGCCCTTTTTCTTATCCTCCTCATTAGTATCCTCAAAAGCACCAACGTTGTCCTTATCAAAACGGGATATAAAGCGAAATTCTTTCATCCTATTAGGCATCCTATAAGTGATACTATCGGTGTTACTTGCAAATCGGATCGTTCCTTATATCTCATCATATTCCAACTTAGACTCCTCAACAAATGGTTTGCCAAACACAACCTTGGATAATCGACAATCAATAACATTAGCAAGATCCTCTACAATCATAAAGTTGGTGACAAAAGTGAAATTACTAACAAAGACATGTAAACCTTTCACTCTCCCGAAAAAGTTACAAACTCCACCGGGGTATTTGGGATCTCTTCTAGGTTCAAGTCTTGTTTTCACTATATCATTATAAACAGTTGAGGACATAATGTTGATTGGAGATTTAAAGTCAATGTAAGCATTGCTAATGTGCCTATATCCAATCATACATGGTATCTTAGCATTCTTAGGATCGCCTCTCTTGATCTTAGGTTCAATTATGGTGAAAGGAGATCGCGGGTTATCAATAAGATTATTATAATATGCAATCTCCTCCTTAGTGGGGTATAGATTAAAATAGTCATTAAGCTTCGGATCTATTTCCCCCTCTTCAAGTCCCTCAATAACATTCACAAAGTCATTAGGCCCTAGGTCCTCATTTGAATACAAGGCGGTCGCTAGGTCACTAAATGCATGTTCAAGCTCAACCATGATCAAACTATTAAGCTCCCTAAGTTTCCTAATCTCACTCTCAATTTGTTCATGTAACAAAACCACTTCTCTAGGGGAACGGGGTGGATTCGCGTTTTCCATAATGGTCAACGGAATAGTCAATGAATTTGATTTACTAACAAAGGCACAAAGAGAAAGATAGACTAAAGAGAACCTAAAAAATAAAAATAAAATCTTACTAGAAAGGAATCTAGCAAGTAGACCTAATAAAAAGAAATTCTAACCTAGACAATAACTATTCCCCGGGCTGCGGCGCCAAAAACTTGATACGTGGGAATCGCACCAGGCTTTACCTCTCAAGGGATCTTGAGAAGCTTACAACCCCCACCAGGCAGTGTACCTGATCGTTGTAGTATAGTATAGTGACAGGTACCGGGGGATTGATCGTTCAGCTAGGAATAGTGTCGCTAGGATTAGAAAACCTAAATACTAGTTCTAAAGGTGAGGGATGATTATTTTTGTAGTTTTATAATTTTATGAAAAGCAATTAAAAATCTCGGGTTTGAAGGATTTGGGCGGAATTAGTTGCTAATCAACTAACCCAATACTAAAGATGCAATCAAAATAAAATACTAAAAATGAAAATAAACTAAATTATACTAAAGTTGTGAGCAATAAGTGGAGAAAATATGTTTACTTAGATTTCACTACTCCCTAGACATCTTTTACACGTTAATTACTTGTTATAATTGCATGGATGACGGATCATATTCCTTAATACCATTCATGGGGTCGCACACTTAACTCCCCAATTCTATGAGCTCTTATCTCCTCCTATACCATGCCCAGCACAACCATAGGGATTATAAACAGTGGCTCATGCATTAAATACAACCAAAAAAGACCCAGTGCGCGTCGGTTCATGTTTCTTAAGACGTTCAAGCATGTTACCAATTGAAGATCTGTCAGTTTTCTTAAGCCTAACATATAAATCATTCATCCAATACAAGTATAAACAAGTAATCAACACATAATTAACATCTAGGTTTCATTAGATCCAAGCAAACACAAGATAGATCTAGCCTAGCATGATGGAATTAAGACAAGAACAAGATATAGACAACCAACACATAGACATATTGATTGAATTAAAAGAACACTTATCTCAATTACACATGAAAGGTATCAAGGGCTTGGAACCCTTGAAAAACCTGTAAAATTCGCACCAAGTTCGTACTTAGGGTTTCTCCAAAACTTCTCTCCTTTTAAAGTGAAAATTAGAAAACTATATATAGAAAAAGGGGTCTGACGGCGTCAAGAATAAACTTGTGACGCCATCACCTCGCCGCCAAAACTTTTCTCGGACTGCCTTGATCTACATTTGACGCCGTCAAGTGATAATCATTTCCAGGCCGTCATGACTTTTACTCTTGACGCCCTACTTCGTGACGCCGTCAAATCTGTACTGGGTCGTCATGGAATTTTGCTCTTGACGCTGTCAGGGAGTTACTCTTGACGCCGTCACCTACTGTTCCCAGCATGGAAAATTAAGACTTTGGCGTTTTCTTCACTTTTATGCTCCAAAAACGTCCGAATTGCTTCCTTTTCCAGATTTCACTCCTAAAGTACCTAAAATCACAAAAGGAACGATTTAGGGCAATATTTGATCAAATAAATTCGAATTCGGGCTTAAATGACCCCCTAAAAACGGATCATTTTTTGCCTCATCAGTTTACAATACCTTTCTCTACACGATAAGTATATTCTAGATAAATATAATATTTACACAATCTATTCTGTATTTATCTAAACCGTATACATCCTTATCCCATCAGCAGTAGATTCTGTCAGCAGCATTTAACCTCAGCAGCACTTTGACATTAGCAGCAGAATCATTACCATTAGCAGCAGTTTCACTTATAGCAGCAGTTTCAGACCCAACAATCCCCCCATACACCTTATCGATATCCCTCTCACCCACACTGGTCCTCAAATAACTAGCTACCCAAAATGGGATGTTGCAGTAGACATCTGCTGAAAAGATAGTGTACAGGTAGAAAAGATCTGAAGCAGTGACACGGTGAGTGGTGCCATGGCGTCCTGACAGGCTGTATGTGATGCATCTGTGGACCAACCTAACTATGGGGTCCCTGATGGATGCTGCCCCAGTAGTCGAGGTGTAAACTTCGTCCCCAATGGTCGGCCATAAAGTGACACACCTCATATCACTCCTCTGAGTCTCCCCATTCAACAACCTCTGTATAAAACCTCCATCAACCGCCTCCTCCCTAGTATACAACCCAATCCTCCAACCAAACTCAGTGACCGAGCATGACCGCACTTCCCCTTCTAGTCTAAAATAGATAGTGGTGCCCCCCATATCCGTCCCAGCCTCAGCCTGATCAAAATGAAAGGTCACAAAGAACTCCCTCACCAACTCACTATACACCGTCTCCCTAATCCTAAACAACCTCTCCCATTGAGGACCCGCAAACCCATCAGTGTGGATCCTCTCCAAAAACGCAGCTTCCAACCCTTGGGACCTAAGAAACTCCCAATCAACCACAGCCCCAGCATCAATATGGTGGTTACAAAGTTCCGCATACTTGGTGGTGGCGCCAACAGTGTCAAACTCGCTCCAACTATGGACCAACTCTCCAAAGTTAACTCTTTGGGACCTAGAGGAATTGCCACGATGTTGACGAGATCTCTTGCTCATTTTCCTGGAAAAAGGTAGAGTGAACGGAAATGATTAGAACGAGAATTTTAATGAATTTCTTGCTGTCAGACACATCTGACGCCGTTAGGAGTAGTCCTGACGCCGTCAGACCTAGCAGAATCTGAATCATGCAAATGCGTGGGAAAAATCAACTTTCAAACTCTTAACCCATTACCAAAACGCTCCTTTAATCAGAAAACATGGGTGGGGGTCAAAAAATCCGTGGCATGAAGGGCTTTTTCTAAACTAATGCATGATCCGAGTGAAATAACATCATCAAAGGGTAACCCCATGTTTACAAATCACCAAATGGATGGCATTACGATTTGTCAATGATGGGTCAAGAATGGGGTTTCGTGCGAAAGGGGTTTTCAAAATTGATTGATCCTAAGGACAATTGATCGAAAAAGAGTAAAGAAAAATCACTTACCAAGTGAAGATTGGTTGCGGAAGACGTCGAATTGAAGGGTGGAGATTCGGAGTAGTAGCAGCACTTTGGGTGAGAATTGTGGGGTATGGGTTGAAAGTGATTGGATTTGGGTTAATATTGCTGATTTAGCGAGGTGACGGCGTCAAGAGTTAATATATGACGCCGTCAGATGTCCGTGTGAGGTGAGAAATGGAGTAATTCCACATTTAGTCCCTGCACTTTGTGTGGATAGCTAAACATAAGTAAAACCATGAGTAGCTATTCCGTTATTGAAGTCCACCAGGGTCGAACGTTTCATTACTGTCACGGAAAGAGGTGAGGTTGTAGAAGGGATTGGGTGATGTTTTAGCTAAGTTGTAACCTTCGCACGGGTCACCGGTGTGTACAAAGAGATGTTGTTCCATAGAGGGTTTCAAATCAGTGGTGTTTTGAGGTACAACCTCTTCACACCGGGTTTAAAACCAAAAGAACGTCTCTTGGATAGGTTTGGGAGTGTGGTTTGCAAGCATCCAACAAAAATGTTATGGAATTGCGAATTCTTCTCTTCCTAGAGATGCTCACAAGAATGGGAGGTAGTTAATGGTGAAGCACTTGGGGAAAATTTCTCGCTATCCTCTTGGTCAAACGCCAAAGGAGTTGAAACTTCGAAGACTTTTTCGATTTTTCTAGGTACAGAGTTTTCTTTGATCTTTTCTTTGACCCTTGATATGAATTGGTCTGCTAAATTCATAAAAGCTTTGTGAGTGCTTTCCATGCGTGCTTCTAGGTGCTGGATTTGTTTTTCCTGATTATCCATGAAGGTTACCATTATCCCTTCGAATTCCTCTTGTTGTGAACGTTCAGGAAAATTGTGGTCGATAACCGCATTCCTACGTAAATTAGGATTCCACACGGTTTCAGCAGCAGGTTTCTCAATACTCATTAATTCTTTTACTTGCTTCTCGATGCTTCCTAATAACTGTTCTTGGGTGGCGTGTGCGTAGTCAAGTTTTCCCTTGCTTGGAAACATCGGGTCCTCCCATCCTTCTTCTTCGTATTGTGCCAACCCCTCAAGAACTTTCCAGCATTCGTCAATGCTAAGTCTGTTTAGCCTGCCCTTGGCTGCGTAATCAATGGCTCTCCTTGTTTGATAGTCAACTTTATCGTAAAAGATTTGAATCTGGAGCCATGGTTCGATGCCATGATGAGGGACTTTTCGGAGCAGGTCTTTATATCGAGTCCATGCTTCATAAAAGGATTCATTTTGACGTTGTTGGAACATCAAGATGTCATTTCTAAGCTTAGTGGTTCTCCCTGGTGGGAAAAATTGAGCAAGGAAACGAGTGGTGAGATCATCCCATGTGGTGATGGATCCCGCGGGTAAACGCTCAAGCCATTGACTAGCTTGATCCCGTAGAGAGAATTGGAATAGGCGTAATCGGGTTGTCTCTCTAGTTTCAACATCTAGGTCTATGGAGTCTACGATTTTGAGGAAGTCCTTAAGATGTTGGTTTGGATCTTCAGAACGAAGTCCATGGAATGCACATCTGCTTTGCACCAACCGGATGGTGTCGGATCGCAAGGGAGTCACATTGGCTCCGGTGAGCTCAATGGTGTTTCGGTAGCCTTGGTGGCTAGGTCGGGAATACTCTCCTAAGGTTCGGGGCCTAAGAGGTTCTAGTGGTGAGTTTAGTTTTGGTGGGATGACGGGTTCAAAGATGTTCCCATCGTCCATGATGTTGGGTGGTGAAGAGTTACGAACAAAAATACAAAGAAATAAGATAGACTAAAGAAATCCTAAAAATAAAAATAAAATCTTACTAGAAAGGAATCTAGCAAGTAGACCTAATAAAAAGAGATTCTAACCTAGACAATAACTATTTCCCCGGTAACGGCGCCAAAAACTTGATACGTGGGAATCGCACCAGGCTTCACCTCTCAAGGGATCTTGAGAAGCTTACAACCCCCACCAGGTAGTGTACCTAATCGTTGTAGTATAGTATAGTGACAAGTACCGGGGGATTGATCGTTCAGCTAGGAATAGTGTCGCTAGGATTAGAAAACCTAAATACTAGTTCTAAAGGTGAGGGATGATTATTTTTTGTATTTTTATATTTTTTAGAAAGCAAGTAAAAATCTCGGGTTTGAAGGATTAGGGCGGAATTAGTTGCTAGTCAACTAACCCAATACTAAAGATGCAATTAAAATAAAATACTAAAAATGAAAATAAACTAA
This sequence comes from Artemisia argyi, assembly GCA_030686995.1. Lineage (NCBI taxonomy): Eukaryota > Viridiplantae > Streptophyta > Magnoliopsida > Asterales > Asteraceae > Artemisia > Artemisia argyi. The sequence goes on along the minus strand of CM060707.1, from coordinate 36,420,815 downwards.
ATTAAACTAAGGTTGTGAGCAATAAGTGGAGAAGTTGTGTTTACTTAGATTTCACTACTCCCTAGATATCTTTTACACGTTAATTACTTGTTATGGTTGCGTAGATGACGGATTGTATTCCTTAATACCATTCATCGGGTGGCGCACTTAATTCCCCAATCCTATGAGTGCCTACTTCACTCCTATGTCGAGCCGGCTAAGAAGCTCCTAACATGGGATCATTAGAGTTTACTCATGCATTAAATACAACCAATAAAACCTAGTGCACGTCAGTTCATGTTTCCTAAGACGTTCAAGCATGTTACCAATTGGAGATCTGCCAGTTTTCTTAAGCCTAACATCGAATTCATTCATCCAATACAACCATAAACAAGTAATCAACACATAATTAACATCTAGGTTTCATTAGATCCAAGCAAACACAAGATAGATCTAGCCTAGCATGATGGAATTAAGACAAGAACAAGATATAGACAACCAACACATAGACATATTGGTTAAATTAAAAGAATACTTATCTTAATTACACATGAAAGGGATCAAGGGCTGAGAACCCTTGAAAAACCTGTAAAATTCGTATTAAGTTCGGACTTAGGATTTCTCCAAAACTTCTCTCTTTTATGTGTGAAAATTAGAAAACTATATATAGGAAATAGGGTCTGACGGCGTCAAGAACAAATTTGTGACGCCGTCATCTCGCCGCCAAAATACTCCTCGGACTGCCTTGATCTACTTTTGACGCCGTCATGTGTTATGTGTTTCTAGGCCGTCATGCATTTTCCTCTTGACGCCTGACCTTGTGATGCCGTCAAATCTGTACTGGATCGTCATGGAAATTACTCTTGACGCCGTCAAGATTTTCTTCTTGACGCCGTCACCTACTGTTCCCAGCAAGGAAAATTAAGACTTTGGCGTTTTCTTCACTTTTATGCTCCAAAAATGTCCGAATTGCTTCCTTTTCCAGATTTCTCTCCCAAAGTACCTAAAATCACAAAAGGAACGATTTAGGGTAATACTTGATCAAATAAATTCAATTCCGGGCTTAAATGACCCCCTAAAAGTGGTTCATTTTTCGCCTCATCAGGCATCAAACATTACACAATAGATATTATGGTTTACGGAAAGTTTTAATAGCATATTGTTGTTGCACACAATGATGCTAATGAAATTGGGATGACACTCAATACTAGTCATGGTAAGGATTTCTTCTTTGACTATGTGTACTAGTTATGTTTACTAAAAGCATAGTTGCATTATACATTAAAAGAATAAGAATACTTTAAACTTTAAAATGTTTGGGAGTTTGATTATCATAAATTGGTGGTTAAGGATGTCACACATTTTATGAAATATTATATGGCATTGTCAAAATAGTTGAGTATGCACATACAAGAACTTCACTAGTTGAATTCTTGAAATAAGTATTCTTAAAATTCCGGTAGATCAAAGTTGGATGATTTATGTTTTGTCAACAAGTAGGAATGTCATTACTTGAGACATAATTCATCAACAAGATTTTCATGCATTGATCTATTTAGTATTTGGATAAGGGATGTTAAACAATTATTATAATAAATTTAAATACATGGTATGTTTAATTTATAATAAATTGTATCCTAAATTTGTATGTTTAATCCATGAATAAATGTTATTTTAAATTGTCCATTGTCAGTTAATAATATGGGAATATTATTAAATCAAGACAAATCTGAAGGTTGGAATAATATACTTAAAGTATATTGATGCGTAGTCATGCCATTTCAGATGATATTCAACGATACCGAATATATGACTTATCCCAACTACATGATGTTACTTTATGGATTTTGTTATTAAGTAAATCATGAGAAGTTATCCTCAGACTTGAGATGCAAGATAAGTGTCATGAATGTAGTACATTTTTGTGGAACAACTTAACGCTATACGTAACTGGTAGTCATAAGGGTTGTTTTCGGAAGTGTTACAAAGTTTGTGGGTTTTGCTTGTAGTCAAGATAGAATTTGTTCCTTCAAATTTATTTTTGGAGTTTAATACTGTTGGGCCCCTCGTAGGGTTGGTAAGATGTATGTGTGGCCACACCCAAGATCTCCCCTGAATATGTTCAGAAGATTTGGTAATCTTGATCAATCACAAACAACGAGAAATAGAATGGTTAATTAAGAAATAACTTTAATCCATATCCTTATTAACATGGTATTAGAAACAAAAGGATAATAATAATGAGAAATTATTAAAAGGTTTTCTAGGAACCTTACTTGAGATCGTACTAGAGGCATCGGCGTGTTGCAAGACGCTAACCGATGTGATTACACTATTAAAATATGTCCAAGTGGGAGCTGTTAGATTTTGGACATTATTTTAGTAATCGTATGTTAGGATCAAACTCGAGATCACGGGATTGCACACAATACGTATGAAGAGAAAAAGTAATAATTATTTATAAATGTTATAATTAATTATTAAACACAAAATAAATAATAGTAATTAGTATTTAATGATTAATGACTAATGGACTATTAAACGAAGATTAGGAAAGTAATACTAGGCAAAATTTGGAAACAAGAGAAGGTTCCGGAAACCTCTAGGGGATCCAAAACCGATCGGTATAGGGAGGTTTCCACCTCCTTATGTGCCATGAGCTCCAAGTTTTGAATAGTATATAAGCAAACCCAAGATGCATGTTTTTCTCATAACTTGTACACACATATCTTGGTGTTTTTCTCTCATCTCTTTGTCTTGGTCGATCCATCAAAACAAAACCCCAAGGGTTTCAATTTTCATAGATCAAAATAAGTTTTGTGTTTAATTACTTGCATAAACTTTTTCTTGAATTAGTACGTGTGTACAAGAACGTGATTCAAACACACTATTGTTTGATTCTTGGATTGAATTACAAAAAAGGTAAGGGGTAATTCTTAAAATCCACATAAACCTTAATTAGGGTTCTTGATTTGAAGATTTCAATTTGATTCTTGTTCGGGCTAGAATCACAAATGTATGTTTACTATTTAATATTGATTAATTAATTACATGTTATATGATCTTGTTATAATTGCTTCCGCTATGCTCACTTGATGTGTTTGGTTTATAATATATGAATATCATGATATCATAATTCCAACAGTTTATTAGTGGGTTGAATAAATCAATCCAAGAGAAGTTATGTTTGTGGTCAATTGGACAGTTGATCAAGCCCAAAATTTAGCCATGAAGGTAGAGAGATCAATATCAAAACAAGCTTTGAATTTGAAGGATCATTGAAAGAGAATTCATATTTGAATTCTACTAAGGTAAACTAATCTAATCGAACTCAATTAACTGTTGAAACTAATACATCTTCAAGTTTGAATTCTCCAGATTTGGCTAGTGGAAGTGGTGTGATACAACCAGTTGTTCCTAAAAAGACAAATTCCAATCGGTATGTCAAACCTATGCCACCTAAGTGTTTTAGGTGTAGTTTATCGGGTCATAGATCGAATGAGTGTCCTAATAGAAAGTTGAATGCCTATGTTAGGGAAAAGCATAAAGGTGAAACAAGGATTGACTTTGGTGATGACTTTGAACACATTGATGAATTTGCTCAAGATAAAGGTGAGGTTGTGAATTTGATGGTGCAACGTACTTTGTGTTCGACAAAGTTTGAAGATTCTAAACTAAGTGTTTGGTTTAAGACAATGTTTGTTTGTTGATCATTGATGGAGGAAGTTGTGAAATTTTAGTTTCCAAAGAGTTAGTAAAGGCCTTGAAGTTACTAACCGAAAAAAGGGTTTGGAGGTGAAAGGTGAATGAGATTTGCAAAACTTTAATTGCTATTGGAATTTCTTATCGTGATGTGGTGTCATGTGATGTCGTAGACTTGCTAGTCATGTTTTATTAAAAAGGTTGTGACAATGTGGATGCAATACATAAGAGAAAGAAGAATTTTTATGTGTTTAATTAGTATGAAAAGAACATAGCTATCAATTTTTATGTGTTTAATTAGTATGAAAAGAACACAACTATTCTCCCTGATGGTACACAACCACCAGATTTGAATGACATTATTACTTTCTTGTCAAATCAAGTTTGAGCATGTTGGATAATGCTTTACCCCTAATGCTTTACCCCGTTACTGTTTTACCGCAACGAAAACACTATGACATCTATGTACAATCTTTAATATGTAAATGAATAAATTTGTAATTCAATAGTGAGTAAATATCATACACGTTACCGTCTATATCAAAATGATGCAAGTAAGCATTATATATATTTTTCCTTTTCTTTGAATGGCTAGCTAGAAACACAAAGCGATGAGATTTTTACAAACAGGAAAGTGGATCAATGATCCAATCATACCTGTTAATCAATGCGTAATTCAGAGTTTTTATGAGCAAACCAACCAAATGAACTCTGCTGGTAATTTTAATGTTATCGACTTATTTTACGTAGTTGTGTTTTACATGAGACCAATGGCCTTATTCAAGTTTAGCTCAAGATGGGTTAAGAGGTGCGTAGTGCACACTCGTCATAGTTAGCTTGATACCGCCAGGACAAAAATGCGGGGGTCAAGGGGCAAAGCCCCTTGCTGGGGTCCCGTTCCTCGGTGAGCGGACGGGGGTCGAGGAGGGACGCCCCTTGCGGGGTTTGGGCAGCGCTCTAAAACCTAAACGATTTTTATGAATCGGTATAAAAGAATTTACCAGTTTTCCCGCCAAAAACTCAACCGATACATCGTTTGTCAACCAACACAATGGTTGGTAAATAACCGGAAAAAATTGTTTCGCTTGGTGGTTATTTAACCACATTCCTAGTCTCATTTGCACAATATAACAACAATAATACTCTAATGTTTTCTGATTGATTTCTCGTGCCTTAGATTTCAATTGCACAATTTGTCTTATACGATTAAGAATTTCGTGAACCTAAGGCGTATAGGCTCGAAATACTTTTAATCTGAAAATGATTACACGATTCAGATTGATATCCAGATTATAAACCATTCACACACCATTAAAATTTCGTACAAACTCTTGATCGATCTCATCTCCGAGGGTGTCTTTTCTAAGATGGTTCGGAATCAAAACAAACTTTGTTCCTTCTATTTGAACGGCAAATCTCCTTGAGACTAGCGAGAGTCTAGAACAAAGGGTTACAGGCGAATTGTACAATGCAAGTTTGGGATTATAAATCCAATCAATCCAATTAGTACATGATCTTTTACTCCTATAATATGTAGAATTCAAGAATGAGATAAAATTCTCGTCACCAAGAGTATCTTTTCAAGGTCAATTGGTATGATTGGATCATTGATCCACTTTTTATTTGTAGCAATCTCATGTATTCTTTTGTTTTTCTAGCTACTAGCTAGACCCCTTATATCATGCTTCCTTGCATCATTGAAAATTATCAGCCACTAAAAAAAGAAAAAACATAATGCTTACTTGCATCACTGATATAGACCGGTGACGTATATCATACTTGCGCACAGTTGAATTACAAAATTATTCATTTACATTTTAAAGATTGTATAGATATAGATGCCGTAGTGTTTTCGTTGCGATAAAACACTAACTGAGTAAAACATGATCCAACATGCTCATGAGACGAATTCAGCAACATCTCAGTTGGCAAAAAGTCGACACCTCACCAGTGTTTAACCAAAATCCAAAGATTTTGATAATTGTCGCGACATCTTCTAGCTTGAAGATCAATTCCCCGATAGTCAAGAATCCATCGTGTATGTTGCAACTACTTCGAAATCAAGCTAACCAAATATATGTAATATATTTACATGTCTACGAAGATTTGGCTATGATGCTATATGAGTATATGGACATGATTTTTTTAAAACTATATTAATTCTATGCATATTTCATCAGCTTAAAAATTAAACCATGAAAGCTGTACGTAGAAAGAAGGCTTTTAGATGATGTTTTTGTGCCAAGAGGTATAGAACAAGAAGTTGGCCATGGTCTAAGCATAAAGCGAGTAAGCGACGTCACATTATGTGGTACAACTGGTTAACGATGTAATTTTCGTCAAACATGTCTTTGATCATATGTTTCGATCAAGTGTATGGTATTCGTGATCCTCAAAGAATAGATGATAGAAACCAAATGTGAAATATGGCTTAAATTTTACCATGTAGCTAGATACCCAACTTATGTAAAAGCAATTGGAATATATGGCTTAAATTTTATCAACTCCATAGATGCAGGAATTTAGTATATTCGAATCTTATTGTGGATTGGTATCTACATAGTTGAACAAACATGCAATTGGTATTAGAGATGAACGACATCTAAATCATGTGACATTCTCGGGATAGATTCTTGAGTGGAAACCATGAAAGAACCTGGTTCCGAAACAGTACAAGGGGAACTTCTGGAAGACAAAAAACCAGATACCACAGTTGCATAAACATGTGAAAACTATAACTTCCTAGAAACCTAGTTCTGGTGAGAATCCAAACTTGACATGCACTCGATTGTATCTTGTTTGCTCATGACTTTATCCCTTGAAAGAACGGCCAAGGCTAAATGCACGGGCGACATTTTCAAGTTACACTCCAAATTGATGGATTGATTCGATGGCACTAGTAAAATAAAATTAAGTGGCATGATCTTTTGCTGTCTCAGCATATAACGGTTTTGTTTTTTCATTTTTACTTTTTACCTTTTTTTTTTTTTTTTTCACAAAATATATTTTTTTTTAATTAAAAAATAATAACTTTTACCTGATCAACCTAATGTATTTTTAAACCTAATGTATTTTTAATATATAAGTAGAGATAGTTTACGCACAAAAATGATTTTGGTTATTAAGAAACAAATCTCAGCAACTCATTTTTATATGAAAAAAAAAAAAAAAAAAGAATTAGAAAAATTAGTTAATATTTTCAATTGAAAATGCGAATACACTCATGTTTATTTTTTTATTTTTTTTAAGTCATTAATTACCAATATTGATTAAGCGTGTTAGTCTAAAAAAGTTTATTAAGTAGATGATGATATATTGTCTCATACCTATCAACAGTTATCGTAATATTAGATTAGCTTAGTACTAGCTTTTGATCTCGCGCATACATTTGGTTATTAAATAAATTTTTTCAATTAGATTATGTAAAAAATTTAACCTCGTGCATACACGTGCTTGCTCGGAAGATTATTGACCAATGGAAATTGCCGAGTTCGTCGATTCTATACGACACCTTGGAGAACACGTAATATCTGGTGTTTCTCTAGCTATTATGTCTTGTATGTTTATTGTTTAAGGTAGCTAGAGTAGTAGATGCTTGTGGCATGTCATAAGCATTTTTCGTTGAGCTGTGTAGTATACTGAAGTGTTGCTTGAAGTTAATGTGACACTCAGTCACATTTCATTATACTTAACGGTTTTGGTGATTAACGTATTTTACCAGAGTAACTTTTTACAACAAAAAGGTAATAATAATTATACTTATATATTTGGAGAGCCAAAAACCTTACCACTAGCAACTTTTACATTTCGAAACTCAGTGAATTTTTTATTTTTTACAGTAGCCTTTATAAACTTCAAAACCTTTCTTTGACTTACGGTTCACAAATCGTCCCATCTGTAACTTTGACATTTCTTTAAACACATCTTGGATGCACAAGCTACAAATTAATATCTAGTAACTAATATGTTATATGAACCAAAAACATATCACGCAAATGTTTTTGATGAGACAGACTTATATGTTAAATACCAACCAAAAAACGTAATATGCAAATGCTAAACTAAACTAAACTTTAAAAAAGAAAAAAACATTTTTATATACTTTTTCTTTATGCCGATTAAATTAACAAATAAAATACTACTCCCTCCGTCCCAAAATTATAGTCCCCGTTTGACTTTTTCGGTCTTTATTTTTTAACTTTGACCTTAAATATTTTTGTTTATATTACATAATACTTGATGCAAAATATATGAATGGATTGAGTTTTAAATGTATTTTTCATTGGTATAATTTTTATTAAGTATTGTATAACACAAACAAAAATATTTAAAGTCAAAGTTGAGAAAGAATGACCGAAAAAGTCAAAAGGGGACTATAATTTTGGGACGGAGGTAGTAGTACTTTGTTAATGTTTTTTGGTATAATAAATCCAACAAAGGACGCGAGTTTAAGACATTTATTGTGAGATGGGTTTGGACTTTTAAGCTGCCAACTTGGTTACTACACTAAATTTTTAAGCAAGCAAAAAAATATTCATAAAAATATTTTTATGATGTATTAAATTTACTCAATCCATCTCAAAAAATATAAATTGACTTATATTTAAAATACATTTTTATTAGTATATTTTTCATCAAGTATTATATAATATATAAAAAAAAAATAATTAAAGTCAAAGTTAAAAAGAGAAGATTTTGAAAAATAAAAAATGAACTTATATTTTGACATGGTAAAAGTAGACCATATGAGACAAAAACAAAGTAATAATATTAATATATAGTTGATGAGAAATATGGTTTGATGATGTGATATGTGTCAAGTGTGTATTTACCTTGAAAACCCGACCCACTCTAGCATACTATAACTGCCCACTAAATACTATGGACTTTTGAGACAGTGATAATACAAGCTGAAAGTACTTGACCCACTTGTTGTGTAATAATGAGATAACGAAACTTAAAAAACATGCACCTAATATACCCGCACTCTAAACTAATGCTCCTTGCATGTATATATTGTTGAGCTAGACATTGCAAACATTGAGACAACTAACACACTTGGAGTTGAAAACATGCTAGATCATATTTCAAGTCGACTTTTAACCATTTTATTTATAATTATATGGTGCCATATGATTTTTGTTTATGTATGATACGTAAAGCAATGATTGGTATAAATTTATGATGTGAGATTAGGCTAGTCGTATGTTTAGTTTTCCTTGAGTGATAAGAAACCCGTTATAAGAGTGTTTATGTGGGTTTAGCGTGTGTGAAATGGGGAGAAGATGATTTTGGTTCTTGTAAAATGCATGCATATTATATGGGTGCATTTTGGGTTATGTGAGACCTGTGGATGCGATCCAATAGTTTAGGGAGACTCATACGGGAGTCATCCAATAAAGGAGACATGAATGGCATGTGACGTGGTATCCCTGGGTCTTGACGTTATGAGAATATTCGTACGAGACACGATCTGCATGTGATAGTGAAATGTCCGCGACATTACCTCTGCACCAGTGAGGTGTCTGCACGTGGCAAAAGTACAATAACGGTCTGGGAGAACATATTCTCATGCCAGTTCTTGCCTGAAGATTGATTATTCAAGCGAGGCTCATTGTAAATTTGGTTAGTTTCCTGGAGATTGATTCTCTAGGCAAAGTATGTTGGTCTTTTAGCCTTTTGGGACTGCTATGGTCGTATGGATTTTAGCTATTGGGCTAAAACTCGCATACGCTATCAAGTCTTCTGAGTCCATTGTTATATAATATCTATATGATATGATGATGGACTAAGGTTGCCCTTGAGGTATTTTTTTCGTTACAGGTGACACTAGTTTCCCTTGCTTCACTAAATGTTGCTTGGCCTGGGAAACTTAGAGGGTGTTTCTTTTTTGTGTTAATAAGTCTTAATGGGGAGATAGTGGTTGGGCCACATATATAATATGTTTCGTTTTCTGTTAAATGGTCTATATGCGGAGAGGAAGCAAATGGTACTCCTCCCCAATAAGACTCATTAACAGAAAGGGGTCCACCCACTTAATCTGAAAAAAAAAGAAACAAGCCCTTAGTCTGTCCATGTAAGATTGTCGTTATTAGTGTAATATTCCTCACGCATCAGAGGCATTAACTACTTATAAGTCCTTGTCTTTCCTGGCCTGATAGCCATTTAATTCTTTTTTGGCCCGAATGTTTGACTTAATTGTTTTGAAACCGACAATCTTCTCTCTCTTTTTTAGTTATAATGATAATCATTTCAATGTTTGAAATTTGCGCACCTATTTTGTTTGGCAGCCACGTAAGTGTCCTTTCAACTACTCTCCTTTTTTTTTCTGGGGTTTTGTGGGCCATCTTGATGTACATGCCATAATTTTGATCCAGTGAGTGTTGGACACGTTTTTCTTGGCCCAATTAGGTTTAGGGTATATAAACCGATCATAACTTTTGGGTTTCTTTTTTCACTTCATTTCCATATCTTTCATAACTCATTTTGTAAAGTTTATCTAATTTTTGTTACCCAAATTTTTAGAACTTGTTTATCATATCGTTTTGCTTATCTGTTACTCTTTGAATCATGAGTTGTAACTCTCTTTTGTTTGTTTGTTTTTTCTGTTATTATTATTATTATTATTATTATTATTATTATTATTATTATTATTTGCTTTTCTCCTGTTAGTTTTCTCTAGTTGCTTTTCATTCCTTTAAGTCATTCTGTTAGGTTATAGATCCGAGAGTGATTCCGAGAGCGGTTGCGAGAGGGGCTCCAAGAGGTCCTTCTTCTTATTATAGGTACTAGTGAGGCGTTAGTGACCCCTCATAAGTTTGAGATTTTTAGGAGGAGACTTCCATTGATTTTAAGTTTCAATCCTAGTCTTCATCACAAAGAGGACCATGCCAACCTACCTCAGGAACCCAACACCATGGTCTTGTATCTCGAGTATATGAGTTACCATAATCTTATATTTCCTCTGCACCCAATTTATCAAAGATTGCTTAATTTTTGTGGCATTCATATCCCACAAATGAATCCAAGTGGGGTGCAAAAAATCATGATCTTTATCCCTGAATGTTATAGTTTAATTGCTCCAGCCAGCGTGGTTGTTTTCCACGCTTTATTTTATCTGAGACCATGTAGTGCCTAGTCGACTGTAGAGAACAGGAGGAATGATGGAAAGTTTAAAATGTAAGCTTCTCCTAGGGGCTTCATGGGGTGGCACAAGAATTGGATCTGGATTACACTTTATGGAGGCTGATGTACCTCACAAGTTCATTGGCCCGATCTGTTGATGTGTTATTTTACGTCTAGTTTTAAATTTATATTTTTCGACTTCCTATTAGACTAACAGTAGCGGGTTGTGTACCCGGTCAATCCTAGTTATTTTGGTAAGTACAAATCATTTGCAAGGAGTAGATGAACTTTGTAACTAGGCTAGTGAATTTTCTACATTTTTTAAGGGTTTTTTGATTTGAGATTTAATTATACTAATAGAACAATAAAATAAACTAATAAAACTAATACTACTAGTGTTGTGATCAAATTAAAGAAGAAGTGCTAGCCATATTAATCCTACTACATTTTATTGATCCGTTTATAAGTGCAATGATATAATGACTTAAATTGGTGACGTCAGGAGAATGTAGACAACACCTCCTGTCTATATTAAATTATGTCAGATGGTCACTGATACCTAGGTCTATGAAGGCAACCTGTATCCTTGAATCAATTATCGATCTATTCAGTTACATTCATATGATAAGTAGTGTCAACTAATATATGTGATTTATCTGTGGTATCCTACTGAACCTAGTGATACCTACTCTTCTCACACTTCACTTTATTGAAGAGCACTTAAACTAAATTACGCGTTTTAGTCATCTTCAGTCTAACCTCGTGGGCCCAATCCACGAGTCCTATGGAAGGGCACAAATGAAGCGAGGCAAGAGTACCGACTATAGTGATACGAACTACCTACATAGCTAAAGATCTACACTATGATAATCTAGACAATAGACATAGAATAATAAACAAATAAACGAGTATACTATTTGAGTGATAAACAAAAAAACTATCCAAAACAAAATGCATTAAATCTTCATAAACGAAATCAAATAAGCGTAAGAGACATAACATGGCTAACACCTAAAGGTGTTAGCCCGCAATCTCAGTAACCAAAGCATGAAGTATGAACCAAAGATAAATGGATAGTATTCATGATGAAAACGATATGAAAACCGATGATTAAACTAAACATGATGCTTGGAGATCTTCTACTTGGATGATGTGGTCTTCTCAGGTGTTTTTCTACTATTGGGAAGCTGTTTTGGACGTTTGGGAATGGTCGCAAGGCACCCCAATGATCCTAAAAGTCATGTAAGGCTTATATTTATATGATGCGTGGGAATTGCACCAGGCTTTACCTCTCGAGGGATCTCGAGAAGCTTACAACCCCCACCAGGCAGTGTACCTGATCGTTGTAGTATAGTATAGTGACAAGTACCGGGGGATTGATCGTTCAGCTAGGAATAGTGTCGCTAGGATTAGAAAACCTAATTACTAGTTCTAGATGTTGGTTTTATAGACAAAATAAGAATAGTCGTGTGTTAGGATCGAACTTGAGATCACGGGATTGCACACAATACATATGAAGAGAAAATGTAATAATTATTTATAAGATGTTATAATTAATTATTAAACACAAAACAAATAATAATAATTAGTATTATTGATTAATGACTAATTATTTATTAAACGAAGATTAGGAAAATAAATACTAGACAAAACATGGAAACAAGAGAAGGTTCCGGAACACCCCTTGGGGGCTCCAAACCGATCGGCATAGGGAGGTTCCACCTCCTTATGTGCCTTGAGCTCCAAGTCTTGTGTAGTATATAAGCAAACCCAAGATGTAGGTTTTTCTCATAACTTGTACACACACATCTTGGTGTTTTCTCCTCTCCTTTTCTCCTTGGTCGATCCATCAAATGAACCCCCTTAGGGATTCGATTTTCTTGTTTCAAAAATTGTTTTGTGTTTATTACTTGCAAATACTTTTCTTGAATTAGTACGTGTGTACAAGAACGTGAATCAAACACACTATTGTTTGATTCTTGGATTGAATTACAAAAAGGTAAGGGGTAATTCATATAATCCTTATAAACCCTAATTAGGGTTCATTGGTTCCGGAAGATTGCATTGATTTTTGTTCGGGCTAGAATCACAAAGGTACGTTTACGATTTATATTAATGATTAATTAATTACATGTTATTCGATCTATTATAATTGCTTCCGCTCATGCTCACTTTGATGTACTTGGTTTATTTATATGAATGTCATGATATAATAATTCCAATAGTGGCATCTAGAGCCGTTATAATGTGTAATTAATTATCGAAACGCATAAAAATTGGATCTTGATTCGTATAGTTACATGTTTTTAGGGTTTATGTGTTAGATCCCTAACCCTAATTTTTGGGTCGATTTTGACCTAAAGGGTTTTTAGGGTTTATGGTTTTTAATTTTTTAATTTGATTAGAAACCCTAAGATGTCATGTAATTGTTATGCGTTTTAGTAAACGATCTTGGTGCAATGTGTTAATTGTTAAGCTAAATCCATGAAAAAGTGCATATTTGCATGGATTTTTATTGTATTATAATTTAAATTGTTTAAATTGTTTATATGAATTAATGGTTAAGTTTTATTAAAACATGTAAATTTTAATAGATGTCGAATTGGGGAAGACTCCAATATTAAGTAATCAATTATGTGCTATGTGGTATTTATTTAATTCTGGCTTACGCAATCGATTTATCGATGTATGTGGCTCTTTTTCCAAGAAAAAGAAAGCCCTAATTGAATTAATACGTTATACACCTAGATTTGATTATTAATAGGACTTTTGAATAAGATTTGCATGTGGCTACATGTTTTATACATATTTAATTGTTATGATTATGTATATGTGTTTATTTAGTTGTTTTATTTTTTATTGTATATTACTTGTTTTTGTTTATCTATTGTGTTAGACATGTTTATAAACGAAAAGGGTAATTTTTTGAATAGAAAAATAATACGGACTAAATAATGGCGAAATTGTTTTGGTTTTAAGAGCTAAAATTTCAAAGGATTGGTTGATTGATGTTTTTGTACGTAATGGTTAAATAGGCTCGACCGAAGTTTACACACTATAAGATGGGTATAAGGATGGCAACGCATTAAATTGTGGCCTTAGATAGACAACATTATGTCTTAACGCTCGTTTGTGTGTAAATTAGACTTACCGAACAACCATTACATGTACATTGTCATCTTAAGGGTGAATAATCCACAATTCCACAATGATTATCCGAAACACTAAGCTTTCGAGCTTATGCAAAAGTACGATATAGTGGACGATAATTGATGGTTATTCTTTAATTGGTGAACTCGATACCTCAATCAAAACTTTGTTATTTTACTCTTAGCAAATTGGTAATAAAAATGTTTTGTAAAACCAATGTTATGAAGTTGTATGCATGCTTCTTCATACATTATTTTGATCACATCAAAATATTAATACCCTTATAAAATTAAGTCGAATGCCATCTAATTAAGAACACTTGAAGATGTAATTTACGTCATGAGAGTACTTGGCGAGATTGCAATGGAGAGGTAAATTTCATAAATTCATTGCTAGCAGATCAACTGATGTGATGGATTTGTGAGTTTGCAGTTTTTAAGTTAGACGACTTAAATTGAGTAGGAAGTGAGACTTGGACTCAAGGCATTAAGATGGGGACTAAACATGCTTACAATACAAATGTTTTGTGATTGTAAATCCCATATATCTAGGAATTGGACAAATGTTATGCCAATTACTTGTACGACAAGTTACCTCATATTGTACTTTCATTACTAGCAGATCAACTGATGTGATGAAACTATGTTTATGGAGGATCCTAGTTTTCAAGATTATTCTATGGATATTTATTTCCTTGGGTATTTTAATTTTCTTGAAAGATAGTATTATCAAAAATACTAATGTTTTGAACTTTCTTTATCTGTAGAAATGGCTCAAACTGATAACACCAACTTTCGTTCTGTGTTCAAAACTTATTTTGAACGAGAAAAATTGACTGGCTCGGAAAATTTCAATGATTGGTATCGTTCACTAAGGATTGTCCTACGAGTGACTGGTCAACTTGAAATCTTGAAAACGCCTTGTCCTGAAGAACCTGTAGGCACGGCAGCTACTGATGCTGCTAAGGCCAAATGGAATCTTGATTGTAAGGAACATATTGATGTGGCCGCAATGATGTTAGGGGCTATGTCCACACCTCTTCAAAGGCATTTTGAGGAGTATTTCCCCATGAACATGATTGATGAACTCAAGAAACTCTATGAGAAACCATCAAATGTAGAGATTTACGATTTGATGGAGGCTCTACATGGTTGTAAGCAGGGTGATGGTGAACCTGTGAGTGCTCATGTGTTGAAGATGAAAAGTTTCATGGATCAACTACAAACACTTAAGAAACCCTATGACAATGATATGGCTGTGAACTTAATCAATAGGTCCCTTAACAAGGATTTTAATGGTTTTGTGAGGAACTTCAATATGCATTGCGTGGGGAAGACAGTAAGTGAATTGCACGCACTGCTCATTGATTATGAGAAAGGGTTGACACCAAAGGCTCCTACGCCCCAAGTTCTTACTATACAAGGGGGTAGAATTAACAAGCCAAATGTAAACAAGAAGAAGGGTAAAGGAAAGAAGAAGGCTGATAAGAATAAGCAGGTTATGGCTTATCAACCACCTCAACCTAAGAAGAACCCTCCTGTCAAGAATAATCCAAAGAAGGATCAAGGATGCCATTACTGCAAGGTGATGGGCCATTGGAAGAGGAATTGTCCTCTTTATCTCGATGACTTGCGAAACAATAAGGTTAAGAAGACTGGGCACATGGGCGCCAACACTTCAGGTAACTTATTTGTCATTGAATTATTTACTTTATCTCGTAAATTAAATTCCTGGGTATATGATACTGGATGTGGTATTAATATTTGTAATACACTACAGGGGTTTAGAGAGGAAAGGAGACTAGCTTATGGGGAGCAATTTCTGCATGTGGGAAATGGAGCACAAGCAGCAGTTGAAGCCATAGGAATGTTTGATTTAGTTTTACCTTCGGGTTTAGTACTTTGTTTAAACAATTGTCATTATGCACCTTCTATAATTAGAGGTGTTGTTTCCTTTTCATGTTTGTTGGATCTTGGTTTTACTCATACTATTGATGGCAATAAAATTTCTGTTTCTTTAAATGGTGTATTTTATTTTAATGTTGTTGCTGTGAATGGTGTGTTTGAAATTGATATGAATAATTGTGTGACTTCCAACAATAATAATAATTCGATGTACAGCATAAGTAAGAGAATGAAGTATGACTTGAATTCGTCTTACCTTTGGCACTGTAGACTTGCCCATATAGGCAAGACTCGCATGCAAAAGCTGCAACGTGAAGGGCTTTTGAATAATATCAATGATGAGTCATTTGATAAATGCGAATCTTGTATTTCTGGGAAGATGACGAAGAAACCTTTTCATAATAATATGGAAAGAGCTTCAGATCTACTTGGTTTGATACACACGGATGTATGTAGACCACTTAGACATGTGTCAAGGAGAGGTGTTGTCTACTTCTTAACTTTTACGGATGAATTCAGCCGTTATGGTTATGTTTATTTACTTAAGCATAAACATGAGGTGTTTGAAATATTTAAAGTTTTCAAAGCAGAAGTAGAATTGCAATTGGGAAAGAAGATTAAAGCTCTTCATTCTGATCGAGGTGGTGAACACCTTAGTCAAGATTTTAAAGATTTCTTAACTGAGAATGGAATTGTCCAGAATCTCACATCTCCATATACTCCACAACAAAATGGTGTATCTGAGAGAAGGAATCGTACATTGTTGGACATGGTTCGATCAATGTATAATCTTACTAATCTTCCTTTGTCTTTTTGGGATTATGCTCTTGAATCAGCTGTTCGTATTTTGAATATGGTTCCCACCAAGAAGGTTGATAAGACACCATATGAGATATGGACTGGAAAAGCTCCAAACTTGTCTTATTTAAAGGTCTGGGGTTGTGAGGCGTATGTTAAACGTGACTCACAAGATAAACTCCAACAAAGATCTGTCAAATGCATTTTTATAGGATACCCTAAGGAAACTATGGGTTACTATTTTTACTACCCACCTGAGAACAAAGTGTTTGTTGCAAGATATGGTGATTTTCTTGAAAGTGAATTTGTGGTTCAAGAAATCAGTGGGAGAGTATATGATTTAGAAGATGATCTAAATAATGCATTGCCTTCAGAAAACACTAGCACACTTCCTATAGAACCGGAAAGTCTGGGTCCTCCACCGGAAGTTGAAGTAATTCCCATTCGCAGATCTTCAAGATCTGTGAAAGCTCCTGACCGTCTATGTCTTAATGTAGAGGTTGATGAGCATACACTAGGGGATCTTAATGAACCTACTAGTTATAGAGCTGCCATTATTAGCCCTCAAAAAGCTAAATGGAAAGCTGCTATGGATGGGGAAATACAATCCATGCATGACAATGAAGTCTGGGAAGAAGTTGACTTACCTCCTGGTGCCAAGGTAGTTGGGAGTAAGTGGCTTTATAAAATCAAGACTGACATGGATGGATATGCACACATTTATAAGGCTCGTCTAGTTGCTAAAGGTTTTACTCAAACTTTTGGAATTGATTACGTGGAGACATTTTCTCCTGTAGCAGACATAAGAGCTATAAGAATTCTCATAGCTATAGCGGCGTACTATGACTATGAGATTTGGCAAATGGATGTGAAAATCGCTTTCTTAAATGGTCATCTAGATGAAGACATCTATATGGCATAACCAGAAGGGTTTGAAAATCCAGAATTTCCAAATCGTGTTTGCAAGCTTAAAAGATCCATTTATGGATTAAAGCAAGCATCACGACAATGGAACAAGAGGTTTGATGCTGAAATTAAAAAGTTTGGATTCACTCAAAATCTTGATGAGCCATGTGTGTATCACAAAGCTAGTGGGAGTGATAATGTAACTTTCCTAATTCTATATGTTGATGACATATTGATCATAGGAAAAGACATTCCAAGTTTGCAAGAAGTTAAGGCATATCTTGGAAAGTGCTTTTCTATGAAAGATTTAGGAGAAGCTGCATACATTCTGGGAATCAAAATCTATAGAGATAGATCAAGGCGGTTAATTGGATTAAGTCAAAGTGCTTACATTGACAAAATATTGAAAAGATTCAATATGCAAAATTCCAAGAAAGGATATTTGCCAATGGAAGTAAAACATGGCTTATGTAATGAGTTTTATGCTTCAACACCTGTTGAGGTGGCTCGCATGAGTAAAGTTCCTTATGCTTCGGCTGTAGGATCTATTATGTATGCGGTTAAGTGCACAAGGCCAGATGTGGCATTTGCTCAAAATATTACCAGTCAATTTCAACAGAATCCAGGTGATAAACATTGGATTGCTGTTAAGCATATTCTTAAGTATTTGAGGAATACAAAAGATATGTTTTTGGTATATGGTGGAAATCCAGCTGCAGAACTTTGTGTTACAGATTTCTGCGATGCATCCTTCCAAAGTAATAAAGATGATTCGAAGTCTCAGACGGGTTATGTCTTTGTTATTAATGGAGGAGCTGTAGACTGGAGGAGCAAGAAGCAGAGTACAATTGCGATGTCTGCAATAGAAGCTGAATACATTGCTGCTTCAGAAGCTGCTATGGAGGCTGTTTGGATTAGGAAATTCATTTCTGGGCTTGGTGTTATGCCTTCAATTGAATTGCCTATTAATATGTATTGTGACAATTCTGCTGCAATCATATTTGCCAATGAACCTGGAGTCATGAGAGGCACCAGACATTTTCTACGGAAGTATCACTTTGTTCGTGAAAAGGTTGACGAAGGTGAAATAAATCTGTTGAAGGTTCACACAGATGAAAACTTAGCTGATCCGTTCACTAAGGCTTTGGCGAAAGAGAAGGTTAATGAATTAGCCAATGGAATTGGACTTAAATTAGCTAGTAGTTTCATGCATAACTGTGATTAGTATTTGGATAAAGGATATTGTAAACAATTATTATTTTAATAAAATAAAGTATGTTGGTATGTTTATTTCTGTTATTAATTATTGTTGTCCTATTTTTGCATGTTTAAATCCATGAATAAAGGTTATTCTAAATTGTCCGTTGTCAGTTAATAATATGGGAATATTATTAAATTAAGACAAATCTGAAGTTGGTATAATATACTTAAAGTATATTGATGCGTAGTCATGCCATTTCAGACGATATTCGATGATACTGAATATAGGACTTATCCCAACTATATGATGTTACTTTATGGATCATGTCATTAAGTAAATCATAAGAAGTTATCCTTAGACTTGAGATACAAGATAACGGTCATGAATGTAGTACATTTTTGTGGAACAACTTAACGCTATACGTAACTGGTAGTCATAAGGGTTGTTTTCGGAAGTGTTACAAAGTTTGTGTGTTTTGCTTGTAATCAATAAAGAATTTGTTCCTTCAAATTAATTTTTGGAGTTTAATACTGCTGGGCCCCTCGTAGGGTTGTCAAGGTGTTTGCGTGGCCACGCCCAAGGTCTTTCTTGAAAGGTTCAAAAGATTTGGTAATCTTGTCAATTTCTAAAAACGAGAAACAGAATGGTTAATTAAGGAATGACCTAGATCCATATCCTTATTTAACACGGTATTAGAAACAAAGGGATAATAATAATGAGAAATCATTAAAAGGTTTTCCAGGAGCCTTACTCAAGTTGTACTAGAGGCATCGGCGTGTTGCAAGACGCTAACCGATGTGATCACACTATTATGATATGTCTAAGTGGGAGCTGTTGGTTTTATAGACAAAATAATAATAGTCGTGTATTAGGATCGAACTTGAGATCACGGGATTGCACACAATACGTATGAAGAGAAAATGTAATAATTATTTATAAGATGTTATAATTAATTATTAAACACAAAAAAAAAAATAATAATTAGTATTATTGATTAATGACTAATTATTTATTAAACGAAGATTAGGAAAGTAAATACTAGACAAAACATGAAAACAAGAGAAGGTTCCGGAACACCCCTTGGGGGCTCCAAACCGATCGGCATAGGGAGGTTCCACCTCCTTATGTGCCTTGAGCTCCAAGTCTTGTGTAGTATATAAGCAAACCCAAGATGTAGGTTTTTCTCATAACTTGTACACACACATCTTGGTGTTTTCTCCTCTCCTTTTCTCCTTGGTCGATCCATCAAATGAACCCCCTTAGGGATTCGATTTTCTTGTGTCAAAAATTGTTTTGTGTTTATTACTTGCAAATACTTTTCTTGAATTAGTACGTGTGTACAAGAACGTGAATCAAACACACTATTGTTTGATTCTTGGATTGAATTACAAAAAGATAAGGGGTAATTCATATAATCCTTATAAACCCTAATTAGGGTTCATTGGTTCCGGAAGATTGCATTGATTCTTGTTCGGGCTAGAATCACAAAGGTACGTTTACGATTTATATTAATGATTAATTAATTACATGTTATTCGATCTATTATAATTGCTTCCGCTCATGCTCACTTTGATGTACTTGGTTTATTTATATGAATGTCATGATATAATAATTCCAACACTAGAGATGAGAGATGATTCTTTTTATATTTTTATATTTTTTTGAAAGCAAGTAAAAATCTCGGGTTTTGAAGGATATAGGCGGAATTAGTTGCTAGTCAACTAACCCAATACTAAGATGCAATCTGTTAGGTCACCATTTAGTAAACACAAGTATGATATAAGAAGAAATAAGATGAGAAATGAGATTGGTTGATTATGAGACAATATGAAAGGTGAAAGTGCAAGAGTTTCCTTAAGGTAATCAAATAACCAACAAATGAAATGTTAACATAAGCTCTCTATTTATAAGGGAGGAGTTAGGGCAACACTCCCTTCCTCCCTTATCGATAATTTCGTGGGCTTTAAGGCCTTATGGGCTTTTACATGTTGCCCATTAACTTAAACAATAATGATAAATAATACTTAAGCAACCTATTACAAAATGTAATGACCGAGACTTGACTAAATACTAAAGTATGATCCCAACAATCTCCCCCTAAGGGTCGGTCATCACGGTTGCTTGACGTCTTCATCTTTGTCGTTGTCTTGTGACATGTAAAACTCTAGACGTCTTCAAAATGAGTGAATGATAATGAAAGTACTTTGCCCTTTGTCTTTGTTCTTTGATGATGATGTAGTGAATAACTTATGACGTTGTCTGCCGTTCGTCACTCCTGCGTCTGAGGTGGTTGTCCGCCATTCCAACATACTCATACATCTTTGGACTTTGACTTTTACGAACAAGAAGTTCCTTTTCATGCTTTGAGATCTTTGTCATTATACTTTGTAGATTCTTCTTATTGGTGTAGAATCTTTCTTTGAACTTTGTGTTATTAAGATCTTTTGGGGGAGCTTTCTTTGACTTCAAGATGTATGTATGAGCATGTTGGAATCTACCATCATGGAAATGAGGTACCTGCGAGTAAACAGTTAGCAATAAAACAACCGGTACTTACGGATAAGGAATTAGAGCTCATCAACAGCATATTGTGAAGAATCCTTCTAATCCTTATCCAGGCCGTTCCCATATCAGATACTCCCGAAGGAGCTTACTAGACCTACTAAGTAGCTCAATGACTGGGTGAGTCGCTGGGGATCACTCCACGACTGTAGACCGTAATGGAACCACCGCAAACACTAAGCGTAACCCTTGTGGGGTTACCGAAGTGACCTGCTGTCAGGGCTGTTTGATGTTGACCCTGGCAGGATTTCCGTTCAATCATTGAGAAATACTTACGTAATTCTCTCATAAACGTTCTCGGCAGATTGCTAAGATCTGCGAAGGACTCGATAGTTTACAACTGATGCCCATTGATGTAGAACACCAGCTGTAGAAAGACTAAGTGTTCCTAAGAGATCTTTGATGTATCTCGAGGCTCTAGACTCTATAAGTGCACACCTAGGTTTCCTATGCGGAGACTGGGGAGGTGACTCCTGCTTCAATATCAACCGTCTCTAAGAGATAGGTCGATAGATTACGCGGGTTCCCCGTGAGAATGAAACAAGTCCTTTTAAGAGAACTTGAGTGGTTAAGAAGGTTTAGTGCATTGCGTCACTGGGTCCATGACGACTTAATTCTTCAATACCGGTGTTGTCTATCGCAACAGCCAGTAGCATACGTATTGAACCCGGTGTCTGCCCTAAGGTTGAATCATATGGAGGGCTATTTCTTTTCACCCTTTTCTTTACTTTTCTTTTTAATTCTTCAACTCCTTCTTTCCCTTTCATTCATTTCTCCTTTTTTCCGTATCATACCTAAGGACTTCTAATTCTAACTATGGGAGATGTCCTTGGGTAGATCCTTCCGGCTCTGGCTGATCATAGGACTGATATTCCTATCTTAATCACCTTATAACTCCGATAGTAGCCAAGAAACCTTTGATTGAAAATCTCTCAAAGTGTTTGTGATAATCAAATATTTTGGTTAACACTTTGAGAGTTTTGTGTACACTTTTGAAGGGCTCCCCCTGCACATGTGCTCATAAGTATTAAATAAATTTGCACATGCGGGAGGAGCAATCATTTTTGAATTGATCCACTTTCCGTGAACAAGACCGATTCGAGACACGCTTACATCACTAGTTAGACTAGCTTGAAGTTATTACCCGGCCTGATCAAGTTCACAGAAAGCTTCTCGAGACGGTACATTTCTACTAAGACATATCCTTTTCGAGACACGCTTACGTGGTTAGTTAAAGAGTTCCATTGTCAGCTTTTAGGTGACAACTAGCTCTAGTAACTAACTTGATGTTATTACCCGTCGAGGATAAGTCTTTTCGATATTACTAACTTGTATTATCTCGTCAATTCCTGGGTCAATACTGAGTCTAGCTCGCATGAGATTTGACATTACAGCAACTTTTAACTTTCATATTTTAATCACTTTCCTTTTCTCCCCCTCAAAAATAGCATATAAGATGTTGTTTTTGACAAACATTTGATTAAAATATGCTTTTTGAGTCTTACGGGGAGATTCACAAAGAACTTTTGATTTTGAGCAAAGTATTTTGTTTTGACAAGTGCTCCCCCTCAACAAGTGATCAGGTCTTATTGAGGTGAAATACTTGTCCTTTTGAGCAGAATTATGGAAAAATCATAAATGTTTGATAAATTCTACTCAAAAGTAAGAATCCTTCGCTCCTTATATTTAGGATTGAGGCACTGATGCGTACCTCAGGGTCCTTTCTTTACAAGATCGGGTTGTGCACTGTAATGCGTGCACAAGCCATTATGAAGTAAATTATTGACAAATCAAATCAAATTTCTTACAATGATCTACCAATCAGGTCTCTGAAATGTCAACACCGGAAACTTCTGTCTGCCTCCCACATAACTCTCCAACCTTCGAAACTGATCCTTGCGCCTTAAGCGGTTCTCGATCCTTGATATGAATCTGCGGGCATCCCTAACCTCTGTCGTATTCCACCGTTTTGATTTACCCAAAGCAATGTCATCTACTCTGCTTTTGATGCTGTCTCGGACGAACTTTAACGTTTCATCACAGAACTTCTGAACTTCAGTATAAGCCATGAAGCAGTTGCGACCATTAATGCTGCGGTAGGTGAACCCGAAAGGATGCTTGAGCAGGGTGTACTGAGGCAGATGTTGAAGGTTGGGGATGTCGAACATGTGTGGTTTGGTAAGATTGAGCTTCTTCTGGTAACTTTCTACTCCCAACTGAAGATCTTCAACTCTTTCTCTTATGACAATCTGCCTGATGAAGATTAGAAGAGCTTGGATAAAGGCAAGCTGCATCTCTTTAGGCAAGCCACAGAGTTTTCCTTGAACTTTGAGCAGGTACATGTCTTCAATGTCGTTGAGACGTAGTCGTGGAAAGTCAGACTCGGAAATATCGTACTCCTTTTCATCAAGTCTTTTCAGTGTAATTTTGCTGAGAAAGGGGTACCCAAAGAAAGTGACAGTCGAGATGAATTGAATGGAGACTATCTTCAGATCACTTTCTACATCACCCATCGTTTGATTAAGTCTGCTGCTTCGATAGTACTGTGCCCGGTTGTTTGGCCAATGATGTATGCCGTAAAGAGCATTCCGGTCATATTCAACAATTTTGTCAATGAATAATGCTGAAGCTTCTTCTTCGATGGCATTGTTGAGATATCGAGCTTGATGAGGCGAAAAATGATCCGTTTTTAGGGGGTCATTTAAGCCCGAATCCGACTTTATTTGATCAAATATTGCCCTAAATCGTTCCTTTTGTGATTTTAGGTGTTTGGAGAGTGAATTCTGGAAAAGAGGCTATTTTGGACGTTTTTAGAGCATAAAAGTGAAGAAAACGGCAAAGTACCAAAAATCCATGCTGAAGATACAAGGTGACGGCGTCAAGACTTCCTTCTTGATGGCGTCAGACATGGAGAATAAAATACCGTAGCTGGTGACGGCGTCAGATGGATAGGTGACGGCGTCAAAGTGGCCAAGAATAAAATACCGAAGGTGGTGACGGCGTCACATAGGCCGTCACTGTCACACCCCCAAAGTCGGGTCCAGCGGAAGCATACATGTAGCTGGGGTGTAACTCAATTGGTATTACAGCACAAGTACAAAATTGGTTTTCACTTCAATCATTTAGAGTAAAATCGTTTAACTAAAAGTATTGAGTTTACATTGTTTGAAATTAGTGCGGAAGTAGGCCCTTAAAAGTAGTTTAAAACGGTCCCCATATAAATAATCAGAGTCTTCTATGACCATGCCATGCCCTGCCAAAACCTCCTGTAGCGTGCCATAAGCTAAAAACCTGAAAATACATGCTAAAGTGTCAACACGAGGTTGGTGAGTTCATAGAGTTTGTTTAACAAGTAAAGCCTCTAGAGAAAAGATCGCCCAGCAAAGGCATCGTAAATCCACTCAGTTACAGGTCCCGCCATAAGAGACTTGTAACCTGTGTGTTTACAACCCACTGCCAAAAGTAATAAGTTTACGTGAACAAAAGTAATACTTGAATTTAAATTCCCAGACAAATATAGCAAAACGGCTATATAAATAATTCAGTCAATGAGGTTATCCAAACAATACTGACAATGTCGCCAGATAAAGAATGCTGACAATGTCGCCAGATAACTAATACTGACAATGTCGCCAGATGAACAATGAACATATAGGTCAATCAAGTAGGGAAACAGCAATACTACGTTTGACATCACAGCCAAGTGGGGAATACCACAATACTACGTTGAGCATATAAGAACAATTGGGGACTATGAGGTCATATAAACAAAGCTGACAATGTCGCCAGGTAAAATAATACTGACAATGTCGCCAGAGATCTAATACTGACAATGTCGCCAGAGATCTAATAAGTACTAAAGTTTAAGAGACAAGTCACATGAAAAACAAGTAATCAAGCATACCAATGAAATGTAGGAAATCAACCATATATATATATAGATAAAGCAGGAAATATTTGAGTAATCAACCAGGTAAAACAAGTAAGGCGTTTTAAGTAAAACGAGCATGTATTCTCCCCCAAAGAGTTGATAAAACAATTGAAAAAGTAGGGGCTATGACTCACCTGGAGCGATAGCTACGATGACAAGAATGGATACACTGAAATGAGGCACGATCTCTAACCGCAACCTAATATGAGTAATAACGATCTACCTTAGATCATGACATAATGAAATGAATGCACGTGCATATGATGCCTATACCACTCGTAACTTGTAAAAATACTTGTTAATATCCAAATATTCATTTTCCAAAATTTGGGAAAATATGGCAATCCAGAAAATAAACTAGCCGAAATCCATATATATATCGTATATATATAAGTATTAGTATTGCAATCCCCGATTTGAAATCTTTCACATAACGTCTTAAAACCATGAAAATATACTTGAAATCACTAATACTTTATTAGTTATGAATTTGGGTACTTGGGTATTATTTCTAGAAATATAAGTTACTACGTAGTGATATATTATTTTTGTACAAAAGCTGTCAAAACAATATTTATTTTGCCGTTACTGAAACGTGAATATCTTTGTCGTCGTAAGTCCGTTTTACTCGTTCTTTATATCCACGGAATCGTGAGATAAAATACTAGCATATTTTTGATAAGTCGGGATGGCTAGATTTAGTTTACGCCTCGAAACTGTCGTGACCACTGTTCATCAGCGAGGTTTTTCAGAAAAATAGTTTTCGTCGTTAAATTCGGAAAATCATATCTCCTTCGTTATTAACTCGTTTTAATCCGTTCTTTCGCCCACGGCTTCGTTTTTGAAAGTATTTTCTAAAAATATTATCAAAAATTACTGTGTAAATTCGGAGTTTTCTGGGTGAACCAAAATAGGACAGCATGTATTTTTACTTGTTCAAAAACCATTTTCAAGGTTTCAATCTAGTTTCTACCTCAACCAAACCACTTTCAATCACCACAAAACTAGTCTAATCCTACCATACACCTTCTTAGGGTGTCATGGGTTCCTAAACTTCACTAACCTTGGTGGGTTTCATGGGAATAATCATAGGATAATTATAAACTCATAATAAGTAAAAATACTTGAAAAGTGGTATGACAACTTAAGCATATTTGCATGTTTTGTTTCTAGAGCATAAAAATAGATCAAGTAGGAGTATGTAAGAGTAGGAAAAATTATTAGAATACTTACTTGAGTGATTGAAGAGTTTTGTAGCAAAATATACCTAATTAGTCAAAAGATTTTTATTTCAAAATCTTGAAAGAATAGACTAATGGATTTAGGAAAATAATAAAGCTTGAAATTTGGTGATGAACCCTTCTTCTTCTATGTTTGGCCGATCCATACACAAAAGAGAGAAAAATGATATGAGTTTTCTTTCCTTGTTAGTTGTTGTGATACAAATGAAAGTATTTGTGGTAGATATTTTGGTCAAAGTCATCAAGTGAAATTTTGGAACTTAGGGAGGGCAAGGTGGCGTGAAACAAGGAGGGTAGGAAGAGTTTGTGTGCCCATTAATGGTCTTGTCTCCAAAGTATATGTGTTAGTTTAGTTTAAGTGTACATTGGGTGTTATCGGGTACCGTGTTAACTAAAAATAAATCTTAACGAGGTGAAATAAAATACGACAAAGTTGCAAAAGTTGTAAAATATTATTCCTGGTGAGAATCGAGTGTTAGAATAATTATCGGGTTGAAATATCGCAAACCGACGGAGTAATAAGCTCCGACCGTGAGATGTAGTCATTGATTTGAAAACACCGGGTAAACTAATAATATAATTTTTATATTATTAAAATGAATATAAAGATATATTTGGATCATAGTCGCGAGTGTCGGACGTGTTAGCACATTATTGATTGCTTGTTAACGTTTATTTAGAAATAATTATACGTAAAAGTAAATTATACCAAAAGTATTAATTTAATTACCCTACGAGTGGAATAGTATGCAATTGCCATAATGATGATATGAAGACTAATTCTAGTCCGTACGAAGTGTCCCAATGATAATGCATGAATTCGCTCCTGAACCAATACGGTTACGCGAATTTGAATACTCGTAAACTAAATTTACGATGACATGAGTAATGCACATGAATAGTGGTTTTCTTCCGGGAATGAATAGTGTCAAGTGAATAGTAAAATTTCCGAATGTTTCCCGAAATGTCAAATTGACCTCAAAAACGATGAATAGTGATCGATGAATAGTAAATGGTGAATAGTAACTTGTGAATAGTAAATTGTCGAGGTTTTGGAAAATGACCGAAAATTACGAGTTGTGACAGTCACAAGTGGACCTAGGGCGTCCGAGGAAGTATATGGCGGCGAGGTGACGGCGTCAGACTTTACTCTTGACGCCGTCAGAACGATTTTCCTATATATAGTTTTCTAGTTTTTTCATAAAAAAGAGGAGAAGTTTTGGTGAAACCCTAAAGACGATTTTGGTGCCTCTTTTACAGGTTTTTCAAGGGTTCCAAACCCTTGAGACCTTGCATTGTAATTGAGATAAGTATACTCTTAATTCAATCAATATGTCTATGTGTTGGTTGTTTATCTTTTGTTCTTATCTTAATTCTACTATGCTAGGCTAGATTTCTTTTGTGTTTGCTTAGATCTAATGAAACCTAGATGTTGATTATGTGTTGATTACTTGTCTATTCTTGTTTTGGATGAATGATATTATATGTTAGGCTTAAGAAAACTGGCAGATCTCCAAATGGTAACATGCTTGAACGTCTTAAGAAACATGAACCGAGGCGTACTAGGTCTTTATTGGTTGTATTTAATGCATGGGCCACTGTTTACAATCCCTATAGTTGTGCTGGGTCATGGTGTAGGAGGAGATAAGAGCTCATAGAGTTGGGGAGTTATGTATGCCACCCCACGAATGGTATTAAGGAATACAATCCGTCATCCATACAAGTGTAACAAGTAATTGACATGTAAAAGATATCTAGGGAGTAATGAAGTCTAAGTAAACACAATTTCTCCAAATACTGCTCACAACCTTAGTTTAAATTAGTTTAATTTCATTTTCATTAGTTTAATTTAGTTATATAATAGCTTTGGGTTAGTTGAATAGCAACTAATTCCGCCCACTCTTCCAAAACCCGAGATTTTACTTGCTTTCATAAAATATAAAAACACAAAAATAATCATCTTTCATCTCTAGAACTTTTAATTAGGCTTTCTAATCCTAGCGACACTATTCCTAAGCTGAACGATCAATCCCCCGGTACTTGTCACTATACTATACTACAACGATCAGGTACACTGCCTGGTGGGGGTTGTAAGCCTCGCGAGATCCCTCGAGAGGTAAAGCAAGGTGCGATTCCCACACATCAAGTTTTTGGCGCCGCAGCCCGGGGAATAGTTATTGTCTAGGTTAGGATTTCTTTTTATTAGGTCTACTTGCTAGATTCCTTTCTAGTAAGATTTTTATTTTTATTTTTTAGGTCTTCTTTAGTCTATCTTATTTCTTCGTGCTTTTGTTCGTAACTCTTTACCATCCGACATCATGGAAGGTGGTAACATCTTTGAACCCATCATCCCACCACAACAAAACCCACCATTAGAACCCCTTAGGCCCCGAACCTTAGGAGAGTATTCCCGACCTAGCCACCAAGGCTACCGAAACACCATTGAGCTCACCGGAGCCAATGTGACCCCCTTGCGATCCGACACCATCCGGTTGGTGCAAAGCGGATGTGCATTCCATGGACTTCGTTCCGAAGATCCAAACCAACACCTTAAGGATTTCCTCAAAATCGTAGATTCCATAGACCTAGGTGTTGAAACTAGAGAGACTACCCGCTTACGCCTATTCCAATTCTCTCTACGGGATCAAGCTAGTCAATGGCTTGAGCGTTTACCCGCAGGATCCATCACCACATGGGATGATCTCACCACTCGTTTCCTTGCTCAATTTTTCCCACCGGGGAGAACTACTAAGCTTAGAAATGACATCTTGATGTTCCAACAACGTCAAAATGAATCTCTTTATGAAGCATGGACTCGTTTCAAGGACTTACTCCAAAAAGTCCCTCATCATGGCATAGATCTTTGGCTCCAAGTCCAAATTTTCTATGACCATATCGATATCCCCACGAGGCGAACCATTGACCAATCGGCCGGTGGTAAGCTACGTGATCTTAGTGCGGAACAATCATGGGAACTCATAGAAGATCTTGCTCTCTATGACAATGAAAGTTGGAATGATCCCCGTGATTTGAACAAAACGGTCAAGGCAATATCTTTGCCTTCGAACAATTCAAGCACTCCCGACCGTAGGATCATGGAACTTGAGGACCAAGTCAAGTTTCTCATGAAATCTTACGAAGCTCCGAAGCATTCAAGCCAAGTGAACAAAATCACTTCTTCATGCGAATTATGTAGTGGTCCCCATGACACTCGTGATTGTATGGAACTCCCCGGAACAGCTTTTGCGGACTACGCATCCACGCGTACCGACGAAGCGGGAGATAAGTGGTACACTTTCAAGCCCGAGCCAAACACATATGGTGATTCATACAACCCCTCATGGAAAAATCACCCAAACCTTAGGTGGAAACAAAATCAACCCAATTCTTCCAATCCACCTAATCGTTACCAATCAAACGGTCCACCATCCAACCGTACCTTCAACAACAATCCTCCTAACAACTATGGTAGTACCAACAATCTTGAAGGATTGATGTCGAAATTTATGGCATCTCAAGAAGCCCGCATAGTTAGGTTCGAAAACGAATTCAACCAACAACAAACGGAGATGACCAACAAAATCGACAACTTGTTGAAAGCCCTCAACAACCAAACATTAGCCACACCTAGGAAGGACACTAGGGACACCAATAGTGGAATTCAAATTAAGGACCCCTCATCATCCAAACATGTCCACTTTGTCAATGTTGTCACCATTAAGCCGATAGATAGAGAGATAGAGGAGAGTGACAAGGATGAAGCTAAGGTAGAAGCCAATAGTGAGGATGAGAGTAGGGAAGTTGAGGTTAAAAAGGATGAGAAATTGGAGGAGATAGAACCTATAGAGAAATACTTTGATAAGTTGCCAACCGAGGAGGAACGGGAATACCATAAGGATTTATTCGATAGTCCCGAGAAAACATATATCTTTGGCGACCCCCTGATCAAAATGGGAGATCCCTCCAACATTAACATCCCATGTAATATAGGGCACATGCATATATGGAAAGCTTACATCGACCTTAGATCAACCGTGAACATCATGACTAGGACTTATTACAATTGGGTGATGAAGAAGCAACTCAATTTTAGGATGATGCCCGGTGAGAATCTGATAAGTAATTTTGCAGGAAGAGTGAAAGGATTGCATGTGATTATAGGGAATCTCACCTATGAGATTGATTTTATGATAGTGGAAGACACTCGTCCGGTGATTGATGCTAACCTAAGCCAAATAATATTCGGGAAACCATTTGTTGAGGCCACTAGGATGAGTTATGATCCGACTTTAGGGATAGTTAGATTCAAGAAAGATAATGATGAGGTCGCTTATCAAATGCCCTACAAGATCGAACAATACCGCCTTCTCTCTAATTTCGAAAAGGAACATAAGCAAGCGGCTTATTATAGGAATGAGGAGGATAGACGTAGAGGAGTAGAGTATGTTAGAAATAGGATGCTTGGTTTCTACAAAGAATGCTTGCAACTAGGTCCGGAATACAAAACTGGTTTAGAAGATGACCTAGAGAGTGGAACCAATGATGAAATTACGTAGTAACCCATGACTTTGAGTCTAGCTACAAGACTCGTAAATAAAGAAAAGCGCTTCTTGGGAGGCAACCCATGTTTTGTGTGATTTTATTTGTTTGATTGTTATTTGCTTCCGTATGCATGTTTTATTTTTATTGTTGGTTGATCATGTTTCTCAACTAAAATGTGGAAATACTTTATTATGTTGTTTTGCCTAGTCTTAACTTCAACCTAAAGGTATTTTTGCAAAAGATAAGTGTAAGGGGAAACCCTAAATATGTTTTTAAGAAACAAACCGATCATGACTCTCCACAATATTGAATGAAAATGTATATTCGTAATTGTTAGAGTCAAATGCTTGTATTGAGTCATAATGGAGTTTTGCAGGATTTTCCAGGAAGTAGGACAAAGTTTTTCCAGAAATTTTCCGGAAACTTAACATAAAGATTTCTGCAGGTCCATTCTGACGGCGTCAGAGTATTGCTCTTGACGGCGTCAGGAGTCAAAAATCTGGAAATTTTGCCGGTTTTGTTTTTCTAACGGAGTCTTATGGTTTTTGTGAATTATTAAGTTTTATAATCTCCAGGAAATCTGCAAACTTCATTCCACAAGCATTATATCTTACTTTGTTTTCTAGGTTTAGTAACTTATATAGGATACCACCGATTTTACGCGAGGTTGCCTTGTCTACTTTTGTCAGGATTTACAGGTTATTTAAGACAAGAAGATGATTTATATTCTGGAAGGGAAGCTTTGATTGTTCATTTTCTTGGAGGAAGATTTAACCTGGCCAACCTAAAATCCATACCGAGCGAATCAGGGGAGTATTTGATTTCATTCTCTTTACTTTTAACTTTTACATTCTTTACTTGAACATTGGGGACAATGTTCATCCTAAGTGTAAGGGGAGGGTAAAAAGATGATACCTTACATATGCACTTTCACTTGAGTTTGTTTTGTTTGATAGTAGATGAGTAATAAAACTATGAGAAATACTTGTTAGTGTAATTTTAGCGCCAAATTTAAAATTTTTTACAACATTTAGGAGTGAAACTTTAGCCATAGCAAGCGTCTCATGGATAGGAGGTTGTATGACTAGCACATAACCGTATATTCAGAAAAATTTTCCACCCAAAAATGTGAGGTTCGCCTTTAGATTTGATAGGAAAAGCATTTATTATTGGTGCTTATGAGTGTACCGGTAGCATTTAGATTCTAGAACTTGCGTTAGTGATGCATCCCGAGACCGCTAGTGAGACTACATTCGTGTAGTAGGATTTACTACATGATAAGAGGTATTAGGATCACCCTTGTGTTAAACCCGTATTATAATTACTTGACCATTTAAGTCATATTACTTGGCTAGTTAAGTCAACTAATTTTTCCCACACCCTTAGTGTTGTACTCATTTTTAGTACACGATACCCCTAGTACACCCCTCCGAGCCTATCTTTGCGTTTCTAACTTTAAGCATCTTACTTAAAGGAAGAATTTGTTACACCCCACTTAAATGTACACCCAAATCGCCTTAGCCTTCCGTGTATGCGCTCATTTTTAGTGCATTATTGTTATTTGTTAAACCCTAAGTTAACTTTCTAATTGATTACATGGTTGCTAAGTCGAGTCATATCCTTGTACATATTGTTTTGGGACGATTGGGACTCATGGGTAAGTACTTATTTTATGGAGTAATGGGGAAGAACATCATATTATTACCCCCATATGTACGTTAATCTTAAAAGTGCTCCAAGTGTTTTAATTTTCTTAATTCGAGTCATTAGATTAGTTAATTGTAAAGTATGTAAAGATTCAAGTGTAAGGGGATTGCTCAAACCCCTATGATGTATTATTTTGGATGGTAGGGTAAGAGTGTATGAAAAAAAAAAAAAAAAAAATCGAAAAAAAAGAAAAAGGAAAAAGAGAAAAAAAAAACATACGGACTACCATCCCGTTTCATTCTATGTTCATTTTATGTTTTTGTTATTTTTCATTTATTAGCTTAAGTCGAGTCTAGTCTTGGCTTAGCAACGCCATCTTTTACATGTAATTAACCAAGATTGTTAACTCGCCACCAGTAAAACTTCCTTTATCCAACAAAACCGTGTAATTCATATCCCTACACCTAACGTTATAACCCTTTAAAAAGACCTCTTTGATAGTTTATCCTAGGTGCTTACGCCATGTGGTGGAGGTTTGATCCTTTCCCAAGCCTATGGTAATCTATTTTGCTATGATAGGTAGTGAGAGATATCTTCCATTTCCATAATGTTATATTACTTTATTACACCCGAGAGATGTGAGTATCTAAACACTATTTGTGAGGTGCTTGTGTATGACCTCCGTGCTTGTCTATTGGTCTTTAGTGGAACGATTATTTGTTGTAATTACTTTTATATTAGTGTTAAATGACCCCTAACTTGTCTTTTGAAGTAGAATAAAAGCTCATTTGCTTGAGGACAAGCAAATCTCAAGTGTAAGGGTATATGATGAGGCGAAAAATGATCCATTCTTAGGGGGTCATTTAAGCCCGAATCCGACTTTATTTGATCAAATATTGCCTTAAATCGTTCCTTTTGTGATTTTAGGTGTTTGGAGAGTGAATTCTGGAAAAGAGGCTATTTTGGACGTTTTTGGAGCATAAAAGTGAAGAAAACGGCAAAGTACCAAAAATCCATGCTGAAGATACAAGGTGACGGCGTCAAGACTTCCTTCTTGACGGCGTCAGACATGGAGAATAAAATACCGTAGCTGGTGACGGCGTCAGATGGATAGGTGACGGCGTCAAAGTGGCCAAGAATAAAATACCGAAGGTGGTGACGGCGTCACATAGGCCGTCACAAGTGGATCTAGGGCGTCCGAGGAAGTATATGGCGGCGAGGTGACGACGTCAGACTTTACTCTTGACGCCGTCAGAACGATTTTCCTATATATAGTTTTCTAGTTTTTTCATAAAAAAGAGGAGAAGTTTTGGTGAAACCCTAAAGACGATTTTGGTGCCTCTTTTACAGGTTTTTCAAGGGTTCCAAACCCTTGAGACCTTGCATTGTAATTGAGATAAGTATACTCTTAATTCAATCAATATGTCTATGTGTTGGTTGTTTATCTTTTGTTCTTATCTTAATTCTACTATGCTAGGCTAGATTTCTTTTGTGTTTGCTTAGATCTAATGAAACCTAGATGTTGATTACTTGTCTATTCTTGTTTTGGATGAATGATATTATATGTTAGGCTTAAGAAAACTGGCAGATCTCCAAATGGTAACATGCTTGAACGTCTTAAGAAACATGAACCGAGGCGTACTAGGTCTTTATTGGTTGTATTTAATGCATGGGCCACTGTTTACAATCCCTATAGTTGTGCTGGGTCATGGTGTAGGAGGAGATAAGAGCTCATAGAGTTGGGGAGTTATGTATGCCACCCCACGAATGGTATTAAGGAATACAATCCGTCATCCATACAAGTGTAACAAGTAATTGACATGTAAAAGATATCTAGGGAGTAATGAAGTCTAAGTAAACACAATTTCTCCAAATACTGCTCACAACCTTAGTTTAAATTAGTTTAATTTCATTTTCATTAGTTTAATTTAGTTATATAATAGCTTTGGGTTAGTTGAATAGCAACTAATTCCGCCCACTCTTCCAAAACCCGAGATTTTACTTGCTTTCATAAAATATAAAAACACAAAAATAATCATCTTTCATCTCTAGAACTTTTAATTAGGCTTTCTAATCCTAGCGACACTATTCCTAAGCTGAACGATCAATCCCCCGGTACTTGTCACTATACTATACTACAACGATCAGGTACACTGCCTGGTGGGGGTTGTAAGCCTCGCGAGATCCCTCGAGAGGTAAAGCAAGGTGCGATTCCCACGCATCAGAGCTGCAGGGAGAAAGGCGAGTGAGGTAACATACTTCTTCTCATTAGCACTGCCAAGTTTCAGAAATTCCAAGTCTGTGTTGTAGAAGAACTTGTATGGGATCTTTGGTTCCTTGGGCCTCCCAATCATCGGTAGTGGTTTTGACCAGTCGGTGATGTAAGGTGCTGACTTCTTCGTGACTGGGTCGACAAAAGATTCTGGATTAATCCAGTCAATATCGCTTGACATGGCTCGAGCAATATTTTCCAGATGATACTCAAGCTCGATGGAGTTTGCCGACCGATCTCTGAGAAGATTAAATGCATCATTCTTAATTCTGCGCAGTTCTTTCTTGTTCATCTTTTTCATCTTGAACTTGTGCTGAAGTAATTGAGCATATTCCACTGTACGACCATCTTGTGGTTCCTGATTGTCTTCCAGTGGTGGTTGGGAATTAATCATCTTCTCAAACCAGGAATACTCGGCAGTCTCATCTTTATCGAGCCATTGAAGGACGGTTTTGGGTTTCTTGGGTTCCTTTTCTTTAGATGAGGTGTCCGGTTTGGGTTGGTGATGTTTTCCTTTCCTTTCTTTCTTCTTCTTCTTGGTTGATGGTTCTGGAATGTCATCGGTTTGAGGAATGTCGTCACCACCAGTGTATTCGAAGTGATCGTGTTCTTTGGGGGCAGAACCTGATGCCTTCGGTTGGTGTGTGGAGGTTGTAGTGGTAGGGGGAATGACCGGTGTTCGAGATGAGGGTCCTTCGGCTTGTTTTTGTTTCTTAGCCTGAGAATTGGGATCCCTGTCTTCGTCATCTCTTTGATGCTTCAGCTTATCTGCCTCTGTGATGCATGTCTCTTTGTTCATCTTGTCCTTCAGTGCTTCCAGGACTTTTGCTTCTTCAGGAGTCAAGGTGAACTTGTTTGCCAGCTTTTCTAAGAGTTGAGCTTCCAGATCATCCAGAGATAGTCCTGGTAGAGGAGCAGTGGACTTGTCGGCACGAAGAGTGAAGGTTGTTGATCGGATAACTTTCTTGACTGCTTGCTCAGCGAACTTGGTGAGTTCGTCTCTCATTGGTGCCAGCAGATCTTTCAGCTCAGCAACTAAGTGTTGTGCCATGTATTCTTGTGCTTGAGCTGCTAGAGCGGCTTCCAAGTTCTCTTGTACGTCTTTAGCTAAGAAAGTATCAACTTTGTCTTGTAGCTCTTGGACGTTCGAGTTCAGCTTTGTCAATTCAGCAACCTGGGTTACAAGTGTTACAACCTGATCTTCTAGTCTGCTTCTCTTCTTCTCATGTACCCTCTTGAAAGCTGACTTAAGTAGTTTGGATGCAGCAGAGGCTTTGGAGCTTGGTTACATGATAGATTTGTCACGTGTTGATTCAGATGCAGGAGGTGATGACTGTGTGGATTCAATAATGGTGGTAGAGTCTTTGTCATCGCCTTTCTTTGTTTCGGGTTGTTCAGCTTTCTTTTCTTTGGCTGCTGCTTCTTTCACCCTTAGTTCTTCTGCCAGTTTATCAGCTTCAGCTTTCAGTCTTAGCTCTTCAGCAACCCTGGCTTCTTCTTCTTTCTTTAATTTCTCTTCAGCCAGTTTGGCTGCTTCTTCAGCTTTCCTGCTTTCTTCCATTCTGATTGTTGCTTCTAGTTTAGCTTGAGCAATCTCTTCAAGCCTGGCCTCCTCAGCTTCTTGCTTCTTCTTCAATTCTTCTTCCTGAGCCCGTTCTCTACGCTCCATTTCTTCCATGGACATAAGTCTTGGAGCATCAGTGTCCATGGGATCATCTTCTCCTTCCTCTCCCATTGCTGTAGTCATCTCAACGTCAGTGGGAGATACTGAGGGATTATCATAAACAACTAAGTCAGTATGGATCTCAGTGGTAGGCTCAGGAATGCTGCTTGAAGTGCCAGCCTCGGTGGTGGTTTGGGAGAACACTGGAGGTGGTGGTAGATCAGCATTGAAGGTGTCGATTCGGCTGTGGAGGAGACCAAGTTTGAGAGTCCTTTCATTTTCTTCTTCAACTGAAAGTCCTTCAGGCTCTTGTACAGCTGTAACTGGTTCCTTCATCTTTTCCCTTCTGATCCTTTCTTCTTCCAGCATTGTCTGTGCTTTGGTGAAAGGTCTTTGATTGAGATATGCTGGGTAAACAGCATTATCGGCAAACTCATCAATGTTAGTTTCCCAATCTTCGAATGTCAAATCCTTATCGTCAATTTCATCAAGATTGACTTTCTTGGTGATATTGGCATAGGCTTCACTGTAAATCGGACCTTCGTCGGATTCGGTTTGTTCAGAGTCAGCAGGTTTTGGAGAAGGTTGTGATGAAGGAAACCACCCAGGTTCAGCAGTTGGTTTCTTTGTAGGAATTCTGATCTTAAGTGATCCCTTTTTCTTAGGTTTGGTCTTGGTAGAACTTTCTGAGCTGCCAGATTTGCTACCTTTCTTTCCTTTCTTCTGCATGTATGACGGTAGAACAGCTTCGTCCAAGAACCCAACTTTCTCTGCTTCAAGAGCTTGAAGGTAGTACTTGTAGTTATTGCATTCTTGAACCTTCTTAGTCAGAAGGCAATCAGGAAGTTTCTTTCCTTGTTTCCTTGTACTAGTATCCATTCTCTTGATGACCTTAAGTGTGTCCTCATTCTTGTATGTGTGCTGAAACTCATCATTCAGTCTTTGAGGTATGTCATCATATTCATGGAGGAAGCTTGCAATGAGAAGCTTGGTGAAGCGGACGAATGGAATATTGGTCGTCTTGTGTTGTATGTGCCACACAATGTCTTCCCAGATAATGCTGGCATAATCAACTTTCTTGACATTAGCAATAGCCCAAAACAGCTTGAGATGTTGGAGCTTAGGGTGTTCATGGCCTGTGTCTCTGCCTGATAGTGACTTGGCAATGATGATGTAGAGAGTTCTCCAAGGCTGTGGAAGAAATCTGATATTGACCTTAGAGTGCCTAGTCATTACCCCTTTAGACTCATCATACCCAATATCTCTCAGCCATTCTATCAATTCTTCTTCACTGGGAACTTGGTCGTATTCTTCATTAGGTTCAAGTTCGGGAAGTCCAAGAACACTACGGAGAAGATCCTTGTCGACCGTGACTTGTCTCATGTGAAGCATACAAGTAAAGGATTCTTCAAGGAGGTCCAAGTGGAGTGTGTGCCAAAACTGATGTATGTAGAAGCATGCCACTGCAGCAGATTTGGTGAGTAGAACTTTGCACGGGTGATAGATAAGAGCATCTACCGCAACAAGGCAAGAAGACTCATTGCATGTAATTTTGTTGAAGTTGACTCTCAGATTGTTCTTTCCTATCTTTCTGGAGTAGTTCTCAGGAAAGGTGTCTTCCCATGCACGTATGGGTTCAGGCTCTGGTCCGTATGGAATGTCGTTGTGTTCTGCCATCTGAATAGATCATAAACACACACAAACATGGCAATTGTTGATGATGTTAGCATAGACATTCATTTAAGATGTATACATATAGATTTGCATGTTTTACATTGATCAGTGGGGTTTTGTGTGTGTGAAAACTTTTGATATAT
The DNA here is from genome assembly GCA_030686995.1 of Artemisia argyi. Classification (NCBI taxonomy): domain Eukaryota; kingdom Viridiplantae; phylum Streptophyta; class Magnoliopsida; order Asterales; family Asteraceae; genus Artemisia; species Artemisia argyi. The sequence goes on along the minus strand of CM060707.1, from coordinate 36,382,375 downwards.
GACCAACTTGAGTTATATTACTTGGTAGAAACATAAAACAATTCAGTTACAACATAAGTTTATCATTTACAAGAAGTTTCACTTTGGAAAATTTCCCAACACTTAGAAAATTTTGGATTTTGACAAGTTTACGCGTAAGTGGGTGTCTTTAGGCGTAACCTGACTTAAGCGTAAGTTTAGAAATAATGCGTAAGTGCAAAAGCTACGCGTAAGATAGAATATTACGCGTAAAGTAAATCTTATGCGTAAGATCAATTTTAAGCGTAAGATAAGTCTTAGGCGTAAAAATTGAAGTTACGCGTAGGATTACCCTTAAGCGTAAATTGTAACTTATGCGTAGGTAATGACTTATGCGTAGACTTATGCGTAAGGTCAGAACTTATGCGTAAGATTTTCATTTATGCGTAAACTATGTCTTATCCAAGACACAGTTTGTCCACGTGTCGAATCTTACGCGTAGGATGAACATTTAACGCGTAGAAACGCCATTTTCCAGAAATTCACCTTTGAAATACGAGTTGTATGTTTCCTGAAAGTGTACAAACATTACCACTGATCATTATTTAACCCAACACACTTAATTCACACATTTAAAGCGTAATCATGCCAAAAACCAACTTTAACGCGTAAACACGCATGAACACCTAATCACAAACTTAATCAAACATGTTTCTGGGTATGATTAAGCATGGGGCAAATGATTCTATCAACCTAAGGATCATATGGACCAAGTTACAACAAGTTATAACCACACAATCAAACAATCATAGCTGCTAGTGTCATTCGAACCCTAAACCTTTGATTCAAAAACAATAGACGATTAAGATGCAATTAAACTACTGGGATATGATCCTTAACACTAATACATGCTATCCCTATCATCAATCATTATCAAAACATCCACAATCAAGAACCCCTAATCTATTCGTATGAACCCTAATATCCAAATCACTCAATTGATGATTCTGGGTGAGATTGGAGTTCACAAACATGTTAATAATCAACCATAGACCATATCCCAACAATCAAATCATTCATAACATAACAAATTTCTGGGTTAAAAAATCTACGCACAATCCTAAGAAAGATTTAATCGATTAGAAAGATTTAACCGTTGGATCGTTATGAAATTGAAAACCTTTGTTTGTTATAATGATCTAAACATAATCACACTTACAGATTTGAAGATTGGTACACAGATTAGTCTGATGATTGTGGTTCATTGATGATGGTTGTTGAGGGTAGTAAATGTTTTGTAGTAATAGTTAATGTGTGTGGTCAAACTTTGTTTTGACTGTGGTGAGATGAGTTTCATGTATTGACACTTTTAGCCCCTTAACCTTAACTAACATTTATTTTAAATGCTAAAATACTTAAACACATGTAACTTTCGTTAGTCAACACCAAGATATGATAAGAACAACTTGTCGTACTCCCCCTCGACCTTAGATCATAGTAAAATTAATTGGTTTTGGTCAAGGAGAGTAACCCGAAATCCTTTTGAATCAACACTTTTGATAAAAACGTATATGTTTTTGGTAAAATGCAAGTATAAAAGGTAAAATATATTTAAGAAATTAGTAAAACATTACTTTTCCTCCCCTTCAACACTTGTTTTAAACATTTGAAGACATTTTATAAAATAGTGTTGAAAGAGTTTTTATACTTGCATTTTTTTTATTTTTTTTTTTGAAATATTTACAAAGATAGTTTTGATGTTTGACAATCAATTGTGTTTTAAAAACTTTTCCAGATCCTCTGAAGTCAAACATCGCATACCAATTTGGTGAACTAAACTAGCAAACCTGGATGGTGCCAAGGATTTGGTAAGTAAGTCCGCCAATTGGTATTCAGTTCCAACAAAATAAAGTTCAACTGTACCCTTTTCCACATGCTCTTTGATGAAGTGATATCGGAGATCGATGTGTTTGGATTTGCAATGATGTACAATGTTGCAGGAGATAGCAATTGCACTCTTTGAATCACAGTAGATAGGAATCCTGTTGAATAGGTAGCCATAATCCTTAAGTTGTGATCTCATCCAGATGACTTGAGCACAACAAGTAGACATGGCTACGTATTCAGATTCTGTAGACGACAGTGAAGTGCAGTCCTGCTTCTTAGATTGCCATGACACAAGTTTGTCTCCGAGAAATTGTAATCCACCAGATGTACTTTTGCGTGTGTCTAAACATCCTGCATGGTCAGCATCTGAAAACACAATTAGTTCAAAGCCAGAATCCTTCGGATACCAGATCCCCAAGTTAATGGTTCCCTTTATGTATCGAAGGATTCTCTTGACCTCACTGAGGTGTTTTTCAGTTGGTCTGGACTGATAGCGAGAGCACATGTAGACAGCAAATACTATATCAGGTCTACTAGCTGTGAGATACATGAGGGACCCAATCATACTTCGGTATTTGGTAGGGTCAACTGGAGTCCCATGTAAATCAGCATCTAGTTTTGTGGTATAGCCCATTGGTGTATTATAAGTATCACAAGACATCATTCCATGTTTCTTCAAAATTTCAAGAGCATATTTGGATTGATTTACAAAAATTCCACGGGGTGATTGATGAACTTGTAGTCCTAAAAAGAACGAAAGTTCACCCATCATGGACATTTCAAAATTATCTTTCATTAATTTTGCAAAATCATTAGAGTAACTTCTTTTTGTTGAGGCAAAAATGATGTCATCGACATATATTTGAACAACAAGTAAGTCCTCCCCGTAGGTTTTAGTAAATAATGTTGGATCCACCGATCCTTTAGAAAATTTATTGGCCAGTAAGAAAGTGGACAGTTTGTCATACCACGCCCGTGGGGCTTGCTTGAGTCCGTAGAGTGCCTTTTTGAGTTGGTAAACGTGATTAGGACGCTCTGGATCAACGAAGCCTTCAGGTTGGCTAACATAAACTTCTTCACGGAGTTCTCCATTAAGAAATGCTGTTTTGACATCCATTTGGAAGACTACCATGTTCCTGTGTGCAGCATAGGCCAAAAAAATGCGAACAGCTTCATGTCGAGCCACTGGAGCAAAGGATTTAGCAAAATCAAGACCTTCCAGTTGAGAGTATCCTTTCGCTACCAGACGTGATTTATTGCGTATGACAGTTCCTTCAGCATCAAGCTTATTCTTCCAAATCCATTTTAACCCAATGACAAAGACTCCGTCAGGTCTTTCAACTAATTCCCAGACTTCTAATCTTATGAATTGCTGAAATTCCTCTTGCATAGATTCAATCCAGTTGTCATAAGTCATTGCATCTTTAATGTTCTTGGGTTCTTCATGACAAACTGTGAGTGCGTAGATGCAAGTTTCTCCATCAGTGTGAAGTCGTTGTCTTGTCATAACAGGTGCATCTGGATGGCCAATAATATGAACTAGTGGATGGTCTCGGGTCCATTTGTGTGTTGAAGGGTGTAGTTGATAAGTATCTCGCATGTTAGCAGGATCCAAATTACGTGTTGACGACTCAGCTATATCAGGAACTGTAGTAGCTGGTGCAAACGGATTAAAGAACGCATCAGGATCATGCTCTGCGGATTGTGGACCTGATTGAGGTGATGGATCTTCAGCTGGATGGCGGGAAGTGGAACCAGTTTGTTCTGCTGTTGATGGTGATACAATTGGAGGACCGTCTCTCTCAACACTTGTAGTAGTTTGTTGAGGTGAGTCTGGTACTGGAATGTTATCAGGTTGAGCAGCGGAATTTGGTGAGACCTCAGTAGGACGGTATTCAATTGTGTCATCAAATAGTGGAGCAAACAAGGTTTCTAAATCTTTGCGGTTAAGTGGCAATGGTTCAGCTGAAGATGCCGGAGAGTTAAGACGGTTAAATTCGGGTCCTAAGCTGTGTTGCTCAGAAGCCATTTGGGTGAGTTCATCAAAATTAGCGTGAATGGTTTCTTGAATTTCTCTAGTACGACGATTCCAAATCCGAAAACCTTTGGAATTTTCACAATATCCAACGAACACTCCGATGTCAGCCTTTGCTTTAAGTTTACCTAAATCATCACGATCATTCTTCGGATAACAAAGTGCTCCAAATACATGAAAGTAATCGATGTTCGGTTTTCTTTTGTGAACAATTTGATAAGGTGTTTTGCGATGACGTTTTGTGATCATGCAACGGTTTTGTGTATAACATGCGGTTGAAACAGCTTCTACCCACAAGTAATCTGGTAATTGAGCATTAATCAACATAGTTCTAGCAGCTTCCACTAACGTCCTGTTGCGTCTTTCAACAACTCCATTCTGTTCTGGGCTTCTAGGAATAGATGTTTGATGTTCAATTCCCACTTTCTTATAATAAGACCTAAGTGTCTGATTCTTGAATTCAGTTCCATTGTCAGTTCTGACTATTCGGACCGTATTGCGTAACTGAACTTGAATTTTAGTGAGAAAGGTGATGATCATTGAAGGAGCCTGATCTTTACTTCGTAGAAAATAAACCCAAGTCCATCTGGAATAATCATCCACAATTACAAGAATGTAGCGTTTACCGTTGATACTTTGAACACGCATCGGTCCACACAAATCCATATGAAGCAGTTGCAGAACATGATTCGTACTGTGTTCAGGTTTAGAAGGGAAATGAGCACGAGTACTTTTTCCTTGTTCACAGGCTGGGCATAAGTGATCTTTGGTAAAGCGGAATCATGGAAATCCATCAACAAGTTTATAACGAGCAAGATCCGTCATGGTTTTGAAATTCAAGTGCGAAAGACGTTTGTGCCATAACCAAGATTTAGTTGATTCTGCTTTGGAGAGAAGAGATATCGGAGATGTTGCAATCATATCTGACATTGATATTGTATAAAGATTGGAGCCACGAGAGCCAGACATAAGATCATTTCCTTGTAAGTCACGAACAAAGCAAGTTTTCTCACGAAATGCAACTTCCAGATCCCCATCACAGAATTGACCAACAGAGAAAAGGTTGTGTCCAAGGCCTTCCACATAATAAACACGGCTTATTTCGATGTTCCCACTTACATAGTCACCATATCCCATGATTAAAGCGTAATGATCATTCCCGAATCTGACAGTACCAATGAACTTTGATACAAAGTTTTTCAACAGTTTGAGATTGCCTGTCATATGTCGGGTGCATCCGCTATCAACAATCCAGAGAATGACCTGTACCACCTGCATCACAAGAAGAGGACACAGATGGAACAGAAGTAAGGGTGGAACCCAAAGACAGTGCGGGTTCCTGTTGGTTAGAAACACATTTATTCAACAATTTAGGAATCCATTTAAAGTCTGGTTTGTGTTGTAACCAACGTTGTCAATTCCAACTAGTTTGTGCTTTCTTAATGTTAAATGCACTAGTCGTTGGCTCATTCCTAGATTTGTTCTTGGCACCTATGGGGGTAACTTCAGCATCATTAGAAACCGTAGAAGACGGCTTTCCTAAGTTAGACTTAGAGGCAATAGTGGGCCTAGAAGGAATGCGTGTCCTACGTTTCTTATGACGATTTAGAAGAGAATTAGCTAAACATTTTGTATGATCACCAGATGATACGCTTTTACGACAAAACACACAAGACGCATTAATATTCAAAACATTCAAAGGTTCATCATTCGTTACATTTAGATTTGGATTACAATTTGCCAGATTAGAATCTAAATCTGATGCAACATGAGTCTTATTCAAGGTCCTAAGTTGATCTTCTACTTCTTGGGCTGCTAGTTGTCCTTTCTTACGTCGCAAGATCCTATTCTTCTTTTTACTTTTCCGCTTGGGTCTGCTAACGCTAGTAGTGGAGACTAGTCCTGTAGAAGTGGAGGTATCAACATTAGTATTAAGAACAACCTTTCCTTTTTCCGTTTTGTCTAATTTATACATTCCTGGTGCTATCACCGTGGTGTCAACCATCTTTCCTTTTTGAAGTAGCTTAACTTTTTCTTTTAAATCGATGATGATGTGATTTTTATCCTGAATTTCAGACTCGAGTAAACCATTGCAATATTTGATGTCATCGCGGTTTTGTTGCCATTCGGCGTTTTCAATTTTTAAGTCCGCAATTTCTTTCTCATATTTGAGACACAAACTTTTGAAAGACTCAATGTTTTTGCAAAGCTGACAAGAGTTAGAAACATTTTGACTTTGAAGTTTCAATTCCTTATTAAGACTCTGAACTTGACACCAATCAAGCTTTTGTTTGAGTTGACAAATTTGTTTTGAAAACTGTTTTGTCACATCATCATTCTTTTTCCTCAACTTATCATTTTCCTGTTTAAGTGTCTCAATTTCCTCATTCAACAAGTTATTATCAACACAAAGATCATCCATAAGCATAGAAGTACCAGATTTATAGAGATCATTCATGATAACAGACAAAATATCAGCATTGAGAACTTGTTCCAAGAGTCGATCAGCATCATTTTTGAAAACTCGAGTTCTTTGCTTTTGAACCAAAATTTCATTTTCAGTTTCATTGAAAACGTTTATCATATGTTTGACCTCCTTTTGAAGTTCCTGATCCCAACTTGTAGCACATAGACGGAGGTGTTGAACAATTGGCTTCATTTGTTTTTGAAAAATATCTCTTTTTTCTCGCTCGTAAGCGGATTGAAAAGTTTCAATTTTTATTTCAGAATTAGGTTCAATTGTTTCCTCCAAAATTTCGATGTCTTCCATAAAGGTTTTGAAATAATTTAAGACACGACAAGTTTTTGGTAAAGGTGTAAGTTCACCGGATGATGGTAACGGACCATTAATTTGTGCTACAGTTTGGACAGGAGCCGCATTGTGAGATGAAACATATGACTCTTCGATAAACCATGATTTCTCAGGTAAATCTTTTTGAGTAACAAACTTAATTGGAGCTTTTGAATAGTCATATGGTGTCCAATATTGAACATTACTCATTTTTGATCGACTCTTGTCTTCAAGTTCTTCTTCTTCCTCAGTATCAAAAACAACAGCACGCACAATCGTATTATCCATCAAATAATCCATACTGTAAATTTTTGGAATATCTTTGAATGCTGTGTGAAGAAACATTGAATTGTAATCACCAAGTGCAAATCGTTTATCGGGTCTCGATTTTAAAGTAAATTTCTGAATTGTTGTGACAGAGTTCCCGTGTTTGTAAACAATGTTACGAAATTCTTTGAGTTGTTTTTCAAGATCAACAATATCACCGAGTAAGTCATCTATATACTTCCTTTTTCGTATTTTATGTTCACAAAAATCTTTTTGACAACTTGACAATTCTGTTTCGGTTTTTGAAAGTTTTGTTTGAAGACGTTCAACTTGCATTTTCAATTCACACTTATCACTTTCAAGTTTCGAAATCAACTTTCCGTTTGATTCAATTAAATCTTGCATTTTGCGTTGAAGATCTTGTTCTTTATTGTAAGAATCTTGAAAAGCATTTTCAAAACTTTTTGCATTTTTAATTTTCTCTTCCTGATTTGAAAGTTGAATTTTATAACATTCAATATCTCTTGCAAGTGACGCATTTTGTTCTTTTAAAACTTTATTTATTTCGTTGCATTTAATTATTTGCAATTGTTGAGCATCCAGTTGTTTAGATAACAATATGAGGTCAGGGTCTGGATCAAATGATGGTTCATGTTGTTCTAAATTATCATGTTCATCATTCTCAATAGGATCATCAAATGAGACAACTGTGTCATCATCGAATATGACAACTGTGCTTATTTGTTCATCTTTTTGAGATGATGAAGATGATTTAGATGGAACAACTTGCGCCATATCTGATTCATAAGCAGAAGGTGAGACTATTTCATTAATAAAGCATTCATTGAGGTCATGTACCTGAGACAAGCCGTCAGTGTCATACACTGGACCTGAATCATTGAGCTTAAGTTCCTGCATGTTGGCCATAAGCATCACAGCTGCATTAGCTTCCAGATCTTCCATGTCATCATCATTGTTCACATTTGCCATGAAGTTGTTATCTTGTTCAGGGAAATGTCCGTCTTTTTCATCTTGAAGAGCCATGAGTAATGCCTGCTTGTGAAACTTACTACCCCGAGTTCTCGGTTTGGGACATGCTGTAGCTATATGACCTTGCTCATTACAATTGTAGCACCAAACTGCATTCCCTGAATTGGAGTTCCTTGTTGCAACTGAGTCAGATCTTTGTTGAGAAGATCCTGAGTTGTTTTTGAACCCCGTATTGTTACTAACCCTCTGATCATTCCCATAATTTCCTGAAGAATTTCCTGAACCAAATCGACCATAACTGCGATTCTGAATTTCCACTCTTCCATCATGGACAATAGCTTGATTCCTTGTATTTGAAGATGAACGTTGACGGTTGTTTGTTTTGTTGGAGAATTTGCTGAAAGCACGAGCAATAAGAGCAAGTCCCTGATTCAACGTATTAAAGTCATCATCGTCATCCTCATTGGAGTTGGAGTAGTACACAGCATCATTGTTGTTTAACGGAACAAGTTGAGTAGAAGCATTCTGTAGAGATGAATCATAAGGGACCATTTGGTTCGAGGTGGAAGATTGTGGATAACTGAAGTAGTTCTGCTCTTGAACATATGCATGATTAGACATTGGTGGTGGAGCGTAGGAAGACTGAGCTACGAGAGCCAACAAATTTGGTGTAGAAGTTGGTGTGTATCCTCCTCGTAGAGCTCGATCTTTTTCCACTTCAGGTTCATGGTGTTTCAGAAAATCATACAAAAAACCATATGGAGCATCATGCAAATTCTTTGTTTGACGAACAAATGTCACATATTTATGCCAATCAGGGCCAAGACTACCAACGAATTTGGAGTTCACAGCGATCCTTGGTACTGTGATTTTGTGACGTTCCAGATCATTAACTACATTTGTGAAACGATGATAGTAGGATTCAAGTGACTCTCCAGGTTCAATTGTGATGTCAGTGTATTCCATGTATAGCTTGGATTCCATGTCATCTTTGTTCAATTGAGTGCCTTCCATAAGGAGATGAACATGTTCCCACATAGCTTTGGCTGTTTTCTGAGCATCGACACTTCGATAGATCGGATTAGGTATACCTTGAAGTATATAAGCCATTGCATACTGATCAGCTTCACGATGTAGTTTCTGTTCTTCAGTGAGTGCAGATTCTGGAAGGGGTCTATCACCAGGAGGACGTAGAGGATCAGCATGTGGATCACCAGCTTCAAATCTAGTTGGCCACTCAAATGGTCCTTCAAGTATCACTTGCTTCAAGAATTTCCCATGAGGTTTCTTTAGCTCAACAAATCGTAAGAATCGACTTGACCATTGAACATAGTTCCCAGGTGTAAGCATTGGAGGTGTTTCAAGTGATCCTGCCTCATGTCGGGATTGTTGAGTTGTAATAACTTCACACATTCTGTCAAACCAGTGAGGTTGTTTGGAGGAAAACTGAGTGGTTTGTTGTGGCACTTGATATGATTGTTGTTGAGGAATGATCTGATGTTGTTGCATCATTAGGTAATGATGTAATGGATTGTATGTTTGTCTTTGAGAAGGTTGTTGATTCATTTGGTGCGGAAGGTATTGTTGTTGCTGATACTGCTGAGGTTGTTGTTGCTGAGGTGGATGTTGCTGAACATGAGGAAAGTAATGATTAGATGGTTGAGACATCTTAGAACACTTGTGTAGAAATGGATCTTTGTAGAAGATTGAAATGCACGTTCCTTTGAGTAAGTTGCAAAATCCTTGGGGTAAGTTTAATTCTTACGCGTAACTTAATCTTACGCGTAAACTTTAGGTTATGCGTAAAGAGTAGGTTATGCGTAAACTAAAAGTTTATGCGTAAGTTTTCTCTTTACGCGTAAGCTTATGCTTATGCGTAAGGTTTAAACAACCAAATAAATCTTTCAAACTTATCCAAGCTTGAAAGATGTCCGTAGTCGAAGTATTCCACTAACTTATCCAAGCTAGGGAAGTACTGAGTCACCGTTACACGAGGAGAAGATCGTTGATGAAGCTTACGCGTAGATTCTGGCAAATTACGCGTAAATCAGACTTACGCGTAGGATCTAACTTAAGCGTAGGTTTATGGCGTAGATGAGCAAGTTACACGTAGGATCAGGGTTTTAACCAATTTTACGCGTAAGAAAAGGGTTTAGACCTATTTTACGCGTAAGAAAAGGGTTTATGCCAAAAGTTATGCGTAAAAAGGACAAAAAGTACTGTTGACAGCTACATAATCGTACTATTCACCTATTTTACGCGTAAACTGGTCAGAAACTTGAAAAATCTCAACTTTTTTGAAGAAAAATGCTTAGAAATAAGGTACTTTTGATCAAATAACTTCACCAATACTTAGAAAACAATAACTTTAGAAGATTTAGCTACCAAAAACTAGTTTTCCAATATCAAAGAAGCTAAAAAACCTTAAAAAGCCTCAAAAATCACAACTTTATGCAAAAACTAAGCTTCAAATCACTATATCAACCTTGAAACTTGTCCAAGCTTCAAGATTTGAGTGAAAGAAACAAAGAAAAATGCAAAAAGATGAAGAAATAAGCACCAAACCCCACGTAAATCAAAGAAACACACTTCAAACTTCTAGTAGGCGAATGATACCACTTGTTAGGTCACCATTTAGTAAACACAAGTATGATATAAGAAGAAATAAGATGAGAAATGAGATTGGTTGATTATGAGACAATATGAAAGGTGAAAGTGCAAGAGTTTCCTTAAGGTAATCAAATAACCAACAAATGAAATGTTAACATAAGCTCTCTATTTATAAGGGAGGAGTTAGGGCAACACTCCCTTCCTCCCTTATCCATAATTTCGTGGGCTTTAAGGCCTTATGGGCTTTTACATGTTGCCCATTAACATAAACAATAATGATAAATAATACTTAAGAAACCTATTACAAAATGTAATGACCGAGACTTGACTAAATACTAAAGTATGATCCCAACACAATCAAAATAAAATACTAAAAATGAAAACAAAACTAAATTAAACTAAGGTTGTGAGCAATAAGTGGAGAAATGTGTTTACTTAGATTTCATTACTCCCTAGATATCTTTTACACGTTAATTACTTGTTATAGTTGTGTGGATGACGGATTGTATTCCTTAATACCATTCATGGGGTGGCGTACTTAACTCCCCAATCCTATGAGTGCCTACTTCACTCCTATGTCGAGCCGGCTAAGAAGCTCCTAACATGGGATCATTAAAATTTACTCATGCATTAAACACAACCAATAAAACCTAGTACACATCGGTTCATGTTTCCTAAGACGTTCAAGCATGTTACCAATTGGAGATCTGCCAGTTTTCTTAAGCCTAACATTGAAATCATTCATCCAATACAACCATAAACAAGTAATCAACACATAATCAACATCTAGGTTTCATTAGATCTAAGCAAACACAAGATAAATCTAGCCTAACATGGTGGAATCAAGACAAGCACAAGATATAGACAACCAACACATAGACATATTGATTGAATTAAAAGAATACTTATCTCAATAGCACATGTAAGCATTCAAGGACTGAAAACCCTTGAAAAAGCTGTAAAATACGTATATGGTTCGGCCTTAGGGTTTCTCCAAACTTGTTCCTCTTAATGAATGAAAATTAGAAAACTATATATAGAAAATAGAGGCTGACGGCGTCAAGAACAACCTTGTGACGCCGTCATCTCGCCGCCAAAATAATACTCGGACTGCCTTGATCTACATCTGACGCCGTCATGTATTCCATTTTTCCAGGCCGTCACACATTTAACTCTTGACGCTCTACCTTGTGACGCCTTCATTTCTGTACTGGGTCGTCATGATCTTTACTCTTGACGCCGTCAACTTCTTCCTCTTGACGCCATCACACACTGTTCCCAGCTTGGAAAATTAAGTCTTTGGCGTTTTCTTCACTTTTATGCTCCAAAAACGTCCGAATTGCTTCCTTTTACAGATTTCACTCCCAAAGTACCTAAAATCACAAAAGGAACGATTTAGGGCAATATTTGATCAAATAAATTCAATTTCGGGCTTAAATGACCCCCTAAAAGTGGTTCATTTTTCACCTCATCATATACCCTTACACTTGAGATTTGCTTGTCCTCAAGCAAATGCGCTTTTATTCTAATCAAAATACAAGTTAGGGGTCATTTAACACTAATATAAAAGTAATTACAACAAATAATCATTCCACTAAAGACCAAAGACAAGCACGGAGGTCATACGCTAGCACCTCACAAATAGTGTTTAGATACTCACATCTCTCGGGTGTAATAAAGTATAAATTACAATATGGAAATGGAAGATATCTCTCACTACCTTTCATAGAAAAATAGATTACCATAGGCTTGGGAAAGGATCAAACCTCCACCACATGGCGTAAGCACCTAGGATAAACTATCAAAGAGGTCTTTCAAAGGGTTGTAACGTTAGGTGTAGGGAAATGAAATACACGGTTTTGTTGGATAAAGGCGGTCTTTACTGGTGGCGAGTTAACAATCTTGGTTAATTACATGTACAATATGGCATTGCTAAGCCAAGACTACACTCGACTTAAGCTAATAAATGAAAAATAACAAAAACATAAAATGAACATAGAATGAAAAGGGATGGTAGTCCGTTTTTTTTTTTTTTTTTTTTTTTTTTTTTTTTTTTTTTTTTTTTGTGCATACACTCTTACCCTACCATCCAAAATAATACATCATAGGGAATGAACATTCCCCTAACACTTGAATTTTTACATACTTTACAATAAACTAATCTAATGACTCGAATTAAGAAAATTAAAACACTTAGAGTACTTTTAAGATTAACGCACATATGGGGGGTAATAATAAGATGTTCTTCCCCATTACTCCATAAAATAAGTACTTTACCCATGAATCCCAATCGTCCCAAAACAATATGTACAAGGATATGACTTGACTTAGCAACCATGTAATCAATTAGATAATTAACTTAGGGCTTAACAAATAACAATAATGCCCTAAAGATGAGTGCATACACGGAAGGCTAAGGCGATTTGGTTGTACATTTAAGTGGGGTGTAACAAATTCTTCCTTTAAGTAAAATGCTTAAAGTTAGAAACGAAAAGATAGGCTCGGAGGGGTGTACTAGGGGTTTCGTGTACTAAAAATGAGTACAACGCTAATGGTGTGGGAAAAATTAGTTGACTTAACTAGCCAAATAATATGACTTAAATGGTCAAGTAATTATGATACGGGTTTAACACAAGGGTGATCCTAATGCCTCTTATCATGTAGTAAATCCTACCACACGAATGTAGTCTCACTAGCGGTCTCGGGATGCATCACTAATGCAAGTTCTAGAATCTAAATGCTACCGGTACACTCATAAGCACTAATAGTAAATGATTTTCCTATCAAATCTAAAGGCGAACCTCACATATTTGGGTGGAAAATTTTTTTGAATAGTACGGTTATGTGCTAGTCATACAATCTCCTATCCATGAGACGCTTGCTATGGCTAAAGGTTCACTCCTAAAAGTTGTAAAAAAATTTAAATTTGGCGCTAAAATTGCACTAACAAGTATTTCTCATAGTTTTATTACACATCTACTATTAAACAAACAAACTCAAGCGAAAGTGTATCTGTAAGGTATCATCATTTTACCCTCCCCTTACACTTAGGATGAACATTGTCCCCAATGTTCAAGTAAAGAATATAAAAGTGAAATAAGTAGAACGAATGAAATCAAATACTCCCCTGATTCGCTCGGTATGGATAATAAGGTGGCCAGGTTAGATCTTCCTCCAAGAAAATGAACAATCAAAGCTTCCCTTCCAGAAAAATAAATCATCTTCTTGTCATACATAACCTGTAAATCCTGAGAAAACAGACAAGTCAACCTCGCATAAAATCGGCGGCAATCTACATAAGTTACTAAATCCTAGAAAACAAAATAAGATATAATGCTTGTGGAATGAAGTTTGCAGATTTCCTGGAGATTATAAAACTTAATAATTCAGCAAAAACTTTAAAACTTCGCTAGAAAAACAAAACTGGTAAAATTTCCAGATTTTTACACGTGACGCCTTCAAGAGCAAGCTCATGACGCCGTCAGAAGTGACCTGCAGAAATTCTTATGTTAAGTTTCCGGAAAATTTCTAGAAAAACTTGGTCCTACTTCCTTGAAAATCCTGCAAAACTTCATTATGACTCGACACAAGCATTTGACTCTAACAAATACGAATATACATGTTCACTTAATATTGTTGTGGATCATGCTCAATTTCGTTCTTATAAACAAATTTGGGTCTCCCCTTACACTTAGCTTTTGCAAAATACCTTTATATGTAATCAAGACGAAGTTAAAAACAAAATAAAGCATTTTCACAATTTACTTTGAAAATGAGCCACAAACAACAAAAATAAAACATGCATACGGAAACAAATAAAATCAAACAAACAAACAAACAAATAAATAAAGCTTGGGTTGCCTCCCAATAAGCGCTTGTTTTTATTCGAGTCACGAGCCTGACTCTACCCTTATTTAACGGAAATTGGGGAGGTTTTCCCTACACTTAGGATTAAGTGTGGGTGAAAGTAGCGATACACACCCTTAGGGTGGAAATATGCCACGTGAGGTGAAGGGGGTGAGTGAATGGCTTCCTTCATCCTAAAATATATCTAAGGATGGAAAGGTGTGTAAAGATTGAGGTTCCGGCTCATCAACACTAGGAAATTCCCTAGAACTAGGAGTAAGGTTATCACTACAAGTATTCAAACCTATATCATCCAGTGGTGCCTGGTCCAAGGGTTCTACCTCTATCAGAATTCCTAAAGTTTCTTCTACTTCTTCCGGGTAAGTCACGGGCGGTGTGTGTGCCTCAAATGATGGTAGGACTTGTGGGGTACTTAGTGGGCTTGGGTTTTCTACTATCTCTTCTATCACATCAATATCACCTATGTGTTCATCTTGTATTATGGTAGTGCCTAACCATGACATGCAACTAGGTGGCTCAACTCTAACCTCATGTGTGTCGTATGTTTTTGTGAAATCTACCCCGCTCATGCAACTAGGTAGTTCAACACTAACCATCTCATAATCTTGGTTTGATTCTAAGTTCATGTTCTTAGAAACTAGGTCATCTCGCTCATACGAATCCACCAATTCGTTGAACTTATGGGTAATGGTTAGGAAGCTTTTCTCAAAATTCATCCAAATGGTCTCACTAAAAGGAATTAATCCTGATAATGATCGTCTAATAGAAAACACGCATGCATAAAATTCATCAAACCTATCTAACTTTACACCCATCTCCTCTTGTATATATCTAAGATCACTTAAAAATTCATTGGAACAACAGGAGGCAAATCGATCCGAGTAAACTAATTGTTCCTCTATAGTTAATGATCTAAATGGAATTTCATCCGCCATGGAGAAAATGAAAATGGTTTTACAAACAAAGGGCACAAAGAAAAAGATAGACTACAAGAAAGCTAATAAAAAGAAAATAAAAATCTCACTAAAAAGGAATCTAATGAGTAGACCTAATAAAAATCAAATTCTAACCTAGACAATAACTATTTCCTGGGCTGCGGCGCCAAAAACTTGATGCGTGGGAATTGCACCAGGCTTTACCTCTCAAGGGATCTCGAGAAGCTTACAACCCCCACCAGGCAGTGTACCTGGTCGTTGTAGTATAGTATAGTGACAAGTACCGGGGGATTGATCATTCAGCTAGGAATAGTGTCGCTAGGATTAGAAAACCTAATTACTAGTTCTAGAGATGAGAGATGATTCTTTTTATATTTTTATATTTTTTTGAAAGCAAGTAAAAATCTCGGGTTTTGAAGGATATAGGCGGAATTAGTTGCTAGTCAACTAACCCAATACTAAGATGCAATCAAAATAAAATACTAAAAATGAAAGTAAAACTAAATTAAACTAAGGTTGTGAGCAATAAGTGGAGAAATGTGTTTACTTAGATTTCATTACTCCCTAGATATCTTTTACACGTTAATTACTTGTTATAGTTGCGTGGATGACGGATTGTATTCCTTAATACCATTCATGGGGTGGCGTACTTAACTCCCCAATCCTATGAGTGCCTACTTCACTCCTATGTCGAGCCGGCTAAGAAGCTCCTAACATGGGATCATTAAAATTTACTCATGCATTAAACACAACCAATAAAACCTAGTACACATCGGTTCATGTTTCCTAAGACGTTCAAGCATGTTACCAATTGGAGATCTGCCAGTTTTCTTAAGCCTAACATTGAAATCATTCATCCAATACAACCATAAACAAGTAATCAACACATAATCAACATCTAGGTTTCATTAGATCTAAGCAAACACAAGATAAATCTAGCCTAACATGGTGGAATCAAGACAAGCACAAGATATAGACAACCAACACATAGACATATTGATTGAATTAAAAGAATACTTATCTCAATAGCACATGTAAGCATTCAAGGGCTGAAAACCCTTGAAAAAGCTGTAAAATACGTATATGGTTCGGCCTTAGGGTTTCTCCAAACTTGTTCCTCTTAATGAATGAAAATTAGAAAACTATATATAGAAAATAGAGGCTGACGGTGTCAAGAACAACCTTGTGACGCCGTCATCTCGCCGCCAAAATAATTCTCGGACTGCCTTGATCTACATCTGACGCCGTCATGTATTCCATTTTTTCAGGCTGTCACACATTTAACTCTTGACGCTCTACCTTGTGACGCCTTCATTTCTATACTAGGTCGTCATGATCTTTACTCTTGACGCTGTCAACTTCTTCCTCTTGACGCCGTCACACACTGTTCCCAGCTTAAAAAATTAAGTCTTTGGCGTTTTCTTCACTTTTATGCTCCAAAAACGTCCGAATTGCTTCCTTTTCCAGATTTCACTCCCAAAGTACTTAAAATCACAAAAGGAACGATTTAGGGCAATATTTGATCAAATAAATTCAATTCCGGGCTTAATTGACCCCCTAAAAGTGGTTCATTTTTCGCCTCATCATTATAGTAGACTGAATCTAGGCCCAATACGGCGCATCCAAGATATCAAACGTGGCCCCAATGAAAGAATGTTCTAAAACATGCTCTGATACAGTGTATCTAAAATCCAATATGGTGTATTGGAAATACATCATATCTAAAATGGTCAATACGCTATATTTCCTCTCTCAACATGTAGATCTTCTTTTTCCCTTTCCGTGGCCCTTGAATCAACTAAATCGAAGTCCGAATGAAGAAGCTATGGCTAAAATACTAAATCATCCTCAAAGGTCATCACATAAACTTGAAATCTTCGTTTGGGTTAATCTCTTCACTTGGTTTTCATCTAAGGCACGTAGACGGCATATCTTTATAAGTGTGTACGCTGTATGTCTTCAAATCGTGTCTTGGATCGGCTTTGGCTAGGGCTTCCATACGACATATCCTCATAATTTGATATGCTATATTATTCTGAGTATGATGAGGTCTTGAAATCTTCTTAGTTAAATATATGGCGTATCCTCGATAGCACAGATATGCTGTATCTTCCTCCAGAAAGAGTGTTTGCTTTGTTTTCTTCATTTTAACTTCAAATAAGGCCGTTTTATATCTTTTTCCAATATTGTTTCATAAATACTGAAAATCATAACGTTATGTAATTAAGTAACAATTCTCCTATAAAAGCATACTAAAAGTGAAATACATATAGGATAAATGATATCTAAATATAGTACTTATTTGATGTTATCATCCATCTTATCAATCAAGATAGTGTTAAGCTCTAGCTATCCTAGTTGGTATGTAAAAGGCTTTGTATAATGCCCTTCGCACTTTGGTTGTTCACGAGAGACTTTTCCATGAGATGGACTTGGTGTAAGCTTAAATGAGTACCCGTTCAGACTCAAGCTTTAAACCGGTGCTCCACTGGGATGACAGTGGTAATCTTTTCATATACACGTTCTTTTCAAAACTTTTATTTAGAAAAAAAGCTAAATTGTTCCTTTATGTTTGTTTTGAAGGATTTGAAGCATCTATTACATAAATATCATGACGATTTATTGCATATCATGACGATTCTCTTCTTGTTAGGAATATAAATATCCATATAAAAGACTCGGTCAACCCGAGTATCTTTTAGCATTAGTTAGCTCATAGGCTTAATAGTTATAGTTTAGATAACATATCAACCATGGAGTCGGGTCAGGTCTTACCCACTGTCAGCCCACTCCATAGCCCGTTTAGGGGTGTTTTATAAGCAAGTATACAATTCCTTCCCTTCACATGGGAAGGATTGGAACTTCATTCACTCTTAAGCTAATATACATTACTTTCTCTCTCTAGAAGTCTCGCACCTCTTTCTATCTTTCTCTCTCTAGCATATTTTGGCCAAATCTACAATTATTGGGTGTGTTATGTGTTTTGAATACTTATAATTGGTATCAAGAGCCATGGTTGATTAGTTTGATTGTATGTCTCTCGGATTTGCGGTTCATTTTTAGTGTTTTTATTGCTTTTTTGGTTCGACTACAAAAGGGAGAAAACATCAAGATTTGATCCTAGTTGGTGCTTAGATTTGTTAGAAGTTTGTACTTTTGTGTTCACAAGTGTCTATTACATAATTCCTTGGCACTCTACGGGTTATTTAGTGGTGTTAGTCGAAAGTTTGAGGATTTTTTCTCATTGAGTTTTGCCTCTCGTTGTGGTATTCTTGTCTGCGTTTTGGTGTTTCTAAGCTGATTTTTGTGTTATTATAGGAAGCTCTTTGTTGCGGTTTAAGTTATTCCGAAACTGCGATTTGATTTGTACCCAAAAAGAGTAAAAGACAAAACTCAGTGACAACAACCTCTTTGTCCTTTGCGGTTTGTCCATTTGCTCCTGCGGTTTGACTATTGAGGTTTGACAGTTGAGGTTTGACAGTTGAGGTTAGAAATTTGAGGTTTGACAATTGAGGTTTGACAGTTGAGGTTTGACTGTTGAGGTTTGACAGTTTAGGTTTGACGATTGAGATTTGGCAACTGCGTTTTGCCTGATTGAAGATCTTTATTGAAATTTGCTTAGGTGATACTCTTGTCAACTTTATTTCTTGATTGCGGTTTGACTCAAGCAGTGACTGAGTTTTGATCAGGTCTCTTCATTGAGTTTTGGTCTGTAACACCCCCAAAATATCGCAGCGGAAGACTGTGTCATTGGGGTGCTACTTCATAATACAAAGTACAAGGTATAGAAAACGACCTCTAAATGAGACGTTTTGAAAAGTTACCATTCGATTAATAAATTCCGAGTTACAAACTTGAGTTCCATAATACAATACATAAGAGTTTTAAGACATATCGAATGGTAAAGATAAAAGCATAAGTCTTCAAAACATGCCAAGCGACTCTATGCTCCATGCAACAGCTATCACCTTACAGACCTAAGACAAACATGATAAAGTGTTAACACAATGGTTGGTGAGTTCATAGAGTTTGTCTTAAAATAGTTGAAAAGCCTTTAAAGAATGTTCACACAGCAAAGGCATTGTGAATCCACTCAGTTGCAAGTCCCGCCCATAACAACACTTGCAACCTGTGTGTTCACAACCCACTGCTAAAATATAGTATGATTAAGACATGTATAAGTTCATCTCAACAGTTAAGCAATTAGTCGTGAGTCTCTACTTCATCTCCGAAGACCTCACTTGGGAGCCAATTCCCAAAGACAACTGGGAGCCAATTCCCAAAGATAACTACTAGCCACTAAATAGAATAACGCAATTAAGTATAACACAGTCATGTATGTATGCAATCAAGTATAATACAATCAATTATAAACGTTTTGAGTATTTGTACAAGTAAGCAAGTAGTTGAGCATGTGTCTCCCCCAAAGAGTTAAAACAAGTATGAAAAGAGTAGGGGTTATGACTCACCTTAAGCTTATGTAATGAGAAATGAAAGTGGTAGTCGAATCGCGAAAGTCTCTAAGAGCAGCCTATAATAGAACGTTGCGACTTAGGTTTGGAGTAACGTCTAAGAATACGAAGAATTGCCTATATATGTCTTGCATAATGTTCATGATGTAGTACATAGTATATAGTTTAAGTCTTTGAATATAAATGGTTTATGAAGCATGTATATGTTGTATATCTCTTACTACCGTTCGGGCCGACATAATTCAGAAGTCATGGAGTAAACATTTGAGGAGCCAGGACACTTTAATTCGTAAATCCACAACTCATCTCGACGACTTACTTAATGAACTCCTCACATGAGGCTCCCTACTATTGTAGTATTTGATAACATATATTTAAGTTTTGATCCAAAAAGTTACATGTCCAATATTTGAATAAACTTAGGAAAGTTTACTTTTACATGAAGATTGTTATTAGAATGAGTTTCTTAAATCTTGTATGACAATTACTTGTAAGATCTCATGGTTCTTTAGATGGAGTAGATCCAAATTGTATGTTTAAATTATCACTAACTCTCTAGTTCATGTTTTCGCCTTGGTAAATTTATATGGTCTTTAGCCATGGCTTCGCCGTGACCTTGGTCATTGTTCCATGGTCTTGAGACTCAACCTTGGCTTTAGCCATGGTTGTGGTCTTGGCTTTAGGTTATTAGACCTCTTGGTCTTATTAAACCATAACTATTATATAGTGACTTTGGTATACAAAAATAGCTGTTAAGAAACTGAAGAAAATATCATTCGTTATTGGTTTTCTGGAGACGTGCTCCTGAGTTTTTGAAGAAAACGTGATTCCGGACAACTTTCATGCTTTAACTTTTTCATGAAACGGACCAGAAGGGCCTCTTTTTGCGTGTTTAAGGTTCTGTCACAGAAATATTTGGCAGTTTTGCCGTAAAGTTTTGGTAATTTCAAATGGTCATAACCTTGGTTTAAAAATGCATGCATCATTGCGCAAATTGCACGCATCATTGCATTGCATTTGAAATTTCGCATTATGGTGCCTAACGCAAAGTCATCCCAGAATGCGTTCGCATTAGACCGCAATTTACCGCATTTGTGTAATGCTAGCAATGGTCGCAATTGTCGCAATCTAGAATTTAGGTCATTTTTGTCAAAAATAAACCATATAAAAGAGATCCAAATATTTAAATGTGATTTTAAAGATAGAACTTTTTAAAAGACGTACAAAATAATGAAATGTAGTATCTTGCATTTTGCTAAGTGTCTTACGTCTAGCCTTGCTTTCGACTTATTTATTTTACTATTGAGTTATTGGCCTAATTTCAATATGCTAGTAACTTATATCGTATGTTTATTGCGTTTACTTGGTCCGTGGTAGAATATATTATGCATAAATAATTTTCGTACATTTTTAAATACTAAACGCAATGCGTCCAAATTGCGCTCGCAATCGCATCACGCATCACGCAATGGATTTTGGGACCTTTAGCGCATCGGGTCGCAAAACGCATTTTTAAACCAAGGTCATAACTTTTGACTCGGGTACTCGTTTTGGGTGATTCAAATTTCTATGTTTTCCTTGTTAAGTCCTATTTAATAGTAGGTAAGTTTCAAATATCATAGTTATACTATTTTGGTCGTGGTTCTCCATAAAAGTCACTAGTTTACTTGTTTAAATATCATAAGTTAACATATATATACCATAACTTGTTTTACCAATTTTTATATATCATGAATATAATAACAAGACAATATATAGTAAGAATGAAATATAAATAGCATGAAAATGATATTTAACAAGAAGATGTTAGGATTTGCTTACAACTTTGGGCTTTCTAAAGAAAGGAAGTTAAGAACAAGGATTAGGACTTTGATTGAGCAAGCTTCTCTTTTTGCAATCTTTGATAAACCGAGGTTATTTGAAGATTATAACGACGCCTTCTTGAAAGTACGAAGCTATTTGAAGATTATAACTACGTCTTTTTTGGAGACTTTAAAGTTATAACAACTTTTCTTAGAAAATTTCCAAGATTCAAGATCAAACACTAGTTTTCTTTCAAAAACTAGTTAACTTTCTTACAAAATATAAGAAAAGTGCCTTAGGTTTTAAGACTTGAAGGCTATAAGAAGGTGTGGTGCAAGTTTTCTATGTGTTTCTAGTTGGCTATTTATAGGATGAGAAAAATAGTTAACCATATATTGGGTTAGAATTTAACCATGGTTAAGTTTACACTTGTAAACATCCTAGAGATCAATGGTTAAGATTAAGCCATCTTTCATGGTGACTAGCCAAAAATGCCACCTAGGGCAATAGTAAGGAGGTTAAGAGTTCTAGTTTTCTATCTTGTCTTACGGAGTGAGTTTTGGTCCCGGTAATCGCTAACGGTAAGTCGTTAAGTCGTGAAACTTAAAATCGGGTATTCTAAAAATATGAAACTTATAAAAATGTTATAACTTATTAATATAACCTATCTTAGCATATTTAATGAGTGATAAGTTCTATCGGGTTGCTTAAATGCTGTTAAAACTGGAAACGCGGGTCTAAAACGCGTAATTCGCGTAAAACGCTGAACTGAAAAACGTAAAATTCCAAAACTTTTGGAATTGTCGTAAAATGAGAGAAATTCATATTTTTATTGTTTATAGTGTTTTATGGACATATCGGGATGCTGGAATGATGTTTAAACCTAAAAGTAAATCTTGGACACGGTTTTGTGATTTTTGTAGAAATGATCCGACGAGTGTCAAACTCTCGGATTATCATTAAAATAGTTTAACTTACGAGAATATGAAATAAAAATTTCGGGAGTGAATAGTGAAAGTGAATAGTAAAAATGAATAGTGAATTTTTCGGGAATAGAAGTTAATCTGAAAATGCGAATTTTTACACTTTCTACCCCTTAAGGAAACTTCGTCCCGAAGTTTAGTGTGTCTAGGTCTCTTATCTTAATAGCGGCATAATAAAGCTAGATTTAGAATAGAATAATATGGTAGGATAAGGTACGTACCCGTTACGCATTGCGGGCTTCCTTCGTACCCAAATAGTATGCTCGACCCCGAGGTGGACTAACATTGTATCCACGGTTTGGGTTATTTTCTTCAAGCATTACGGCTAGAGTCGGGTTATCCAGCACTTGTCTCTGTGCCCTATTCAACTTAGGACAAGTATTTCGGAAGTGGTTTGGGCTGTTGCACTCATGGCATGTCTTTTGGTTGTTTCCTATATTGTCTGCATTTGCCTGCCTTGTAACTGATTTACACTGACTTGCAAAATGGCCAGACCGCTTGCAATTAAAACACACATGGCATGGCTCAGACCTCTGATGATGATAAGCACATTTAGTACACTTAGTATGTGGACCCTCATACTTTCTCTGATTAGAAACAGTTGCCGCAAATCCTCTTGCTTTCTTATTATCAACCATTATACCCATTTGCTCGCCCGATTCACCCGCTCCCTTCCTTTTGTCACTATTCTTCAAAGTTCCATTCCTAACCATCTCATCTGTCAGGGTCCCTAATCTCAATATTGCACTTTGAATTGTGGGAGGTTCGGTTGTTTTTACTGTCCCACGGATCTCAGGAATAAGGCCATAGATGTACCTCTCAATCCTTTTGGATTCAGGGGTAACCAGATGAGGAACTAGTTTGGCTAGTTCATGAAACCGATCTGTGTAGGTTGCATGACCAGCCCCTACCATAGAGTGATGCCAAAACTCGTCCTCTAGTTTTTGCATTTCATTACCCGGGCAGTACTCTTCCTTCAGTAGTCCCTTAAAGTCGTCCCATGTCATGCCTACAACTGCTTCTTTACTCCTTGCTTGAATCTGCATGTTCCACCATGTCAATGCCTTCTCTGATAGCAAGTATGCAGAATATTTCACTCTCTGGTGGATTGCGCAGTTACTGATGTCGATCACTGACTCCATCTTCTCGACCCATCGTGTATATGCCAATGCACCTCCTTTACCATTAAACTCAATTGGCTTGCATGACGTAAATTCCTTATACGTACATCCAGTCCTATGGTTGTTGTTGTTGTTGTTATTATTACCATTCCTTCCTACATTATTTGTAGCGTCATTTATGCTTCCGTGGTTTCCCGAATTGTTCATGTGATTGCAAACTTGTGTGACTATAGTGGGAAGTAGGTTTTGTAGTTGTTGGGCAATAATGGTGGAGACATCCGGATTTCCACCATCGTTACTAGGGTTACTAGTGTCGTGAGCATCTCCTCTACCTCCACGTCCACCAGTTCTTCCACCATCATTACTAGGGTTACTAGTGTCGTGAGCAGCTCCTCTACCTCCACGACCACCAGTTCTTCCACCCCTTGGTGTTGCACCACCTCGGCTAGTGCTACGAGTTACTCTCTTTGGTGCCATGATATCTACAAGGAGGAACATTTTGTCGACGTCAGATATGAGGTGATATTCCTAGACTACTTAGTCTTAAATCTTGTCAATTTGAGTCAACGTTGATTAATGTAAGCATGGTCACATATGTCTACATGAGTCGTGACGCATTTATAATTATGTTGGCCACCATAATTATAATTGCTTCCTTTCACACGTATACATATTACCAGGCACACATATCTCAACAATTGATATTACATAATTGGGTAGACTTTCTATCATTTGCTCTTAAGTTGTGAAAGGGTAACGTAATGTGGGTATCTGGAGAAGGTGATGTGACAAAAAGGACTAGTCGCGCTTGTAAAAAGGTTTGAGTGTCGTACTAGGACATATGAATCTCTTCTAGGTATTAGGATCATATAAAGTAAGTATAAGGCAAATCATCAACTCTCTATAGGAAACTAATAACCTTTATTTAACTTAATCTTATGTCTTATCAAACAAGAACTGTCACAAGATTAAGTTAAATAAATAATTATTACTTAGCTCTAAATTTTTGATGACTTGACTATCGTCTGGGGTTTCTCCTAAACAAACAATTAGCAATAAGCATATGCGCATGAAGTGTGTGTAAGGCAAAATAAAGCGGAGAGTCTTAATGTTTATAGCAGTTATAGTCTAGGTAGTATATGCAACCTAGTTCTCTATAACCAAGGCTCTGGTACCAATCTGTAACACCCCCAA
Organism: Artemisia argyi; assembly: GCA_030686995.1. Classification (NCBI taxonomy): domain Eukaryota; kingdom Viridiplantae; phylum Streptophyta; class Magnoliopsida; order Asterales; family Asteraceae; genus Artemisia; species Artemisia argyi. The sequence goes on along the minus strand of CM060707.1, from coordinate 36,357,462 downwards.
AATATCGCAGCGGAAGACTGTGTCATTGGGGTGCTACTTCATAATACAAAGTACAAGGTATAGAAAACGACCTCTAAATGAGACGTTTTGAAAAGTTACCATTCGATTAATAAATTCCGAGTTACAAACTTGAGTTCCATAATACAATACATAAGAGTTTTAAGACATATCGAATGGTAAAGATAAAAGCATAAGTCTTCAAAACATGCCAAGCGACTCTATGCTCCATGCAACAGCTATCACCTTACAGACCTGAGACAAACATGCTAAAGTGTCAACACAATGGTTGGTGAGTTCATAGAGTTTGTCTTAAAATATTTGAAAAGCCTTTAAAGAATGTTCACACAGCAAAGGCATTGTGAATCCACTCAGTTGCAAGTCCCGCCCATAACAACACTTGCAACCTGTGTGTTCACAACCCACTGCTAAAATATAGTATGATTAAGACATGTATAAGTTCATCACAACAGTTAAGCAATTAGTCGTGAGTCTCTACTTCATCTCCGAAGACCTCACTTGGGAGCCAATTCCCAAAGACAACTGGGAGCCAATTCCCAAAGATAACTACTAGCCACTAAATAGAATAACGCAATTAAGTATAACACAGTCATGTATGTATGCAATCAAGTATAATACAATCAATTATAAACGTTTTGAGTATTTGTACAAGTAAGCAAGTAGTTGAGCATGTGTCTCCCCCAAAGAGTTAAAACAAGTATGAAAAGAGTAGGGGTTATGACTCACCTTAAGCTTATGTAATGAGAAATGAAAGTGGTAGTCGAATCGCGAAAGTCTCTAAGAGCAGCCTATAATAGAACGTTGCGACTTAGGTTTGGAGTAACGTCTAAGAATACGAAGAATTGCCTATATATGTCTTGCATAATGTTCAGGATGTAGTACATAGTATATAGTTTAAGTCTTTGAATATAAATGGTTTATGAAGCATGTATATGTTGTATATCTCTTACTACCGTTCGGGCCGACATAATTCAGAAGTCATGGAGTAAACGTTCGAGGAGCCAGGACACTTTAATTCGTAAATCCACAACTCATCTCGACGGCTTACTTAATGAACTCCTCACATGAGGCTCCCTACTATTGTAGTATTTGATAACATATATATAAGTTTTGATCCGAAAAGTTACATGTCCAATATTTGAATAAACTTAGGAAAGTTTACTTTTACATGAAGATTGTTATTAGAATGAGTTTCTTAAATCTTGTATGACAATTACTTGTAAGATCTCATGGTTCTTTAGATGGAGTAGATCCAAATTGTATGTTTAAATTATCACTAACTCTCTAGTTCATGTTTTCGCCTTGGTAAATTTATATGGTCTTCAGCCATGGCTTCGCCGTGACCTTGGTCATTGTTCCATGGTCTTGAGACTCAACCTTGGCTTTAGCCATGGTTGTGGTCTTAGCTTTAGGTCATTAGACCTCTTGGTCTTATTAAACCATAACTATTATATAGTGACTTTGGTATACAAAAATAGCTGTTTAGAAACTGAAGAAAATATCATTCGTTATTGGTTTTCTGGAGACGTGCTCCTGAGTTTTTGAAGAAAACGTGATTCCGGACAACTTTCGTGGTTTAACTTTTTCATGAAACGGACCAGAAGGGCCTCTTTTTGCATGTTTAAGGTTCTGTCACAGAAACATTTGACAGTTTTGCCGTAAAGTTTTAGTAATTTCAAATGGTCATAACTTTTGACTCGGGTACTCGTTTTGGGTGATTCAAATTTCTATGTTTTTCTTGTTAAGTCCTCTTTAACAGTAGGTAAGTTTCAAATATCATAGTTATACTATTTTGGTCGTGATTCTCCATAAAAGTCGCTAGTTTACTTGTTTAAATATCATAAGTTAACATATATATACCATAACTTGTTTTACCAATTTTTATATATCATGAACATAATAACAAGACAATATATAGTAAGAATGAAATATAAATAGCATGAAAATGATATTTAACAAGAAGTATGTTAGGGTTTGCTTACAACTTTGGGCTTTCTAAAAAAAGGAAGTTAAGAACAAGGATTAGGACTTTGATTGAGCAAGCTTCTCTTTTTGCAATCTTTGATAAACCGAGGTTATTTGAAGATTATAACGACGCCTTCTTGAAAGTACGAAGCTATTTGAAGATTATAACTACGTCTTTTTGGAGACTTTAAAGTTATAACAAATTTTCTTAGAAAATTTCCAAGATTGAAGATCAAACACTAGTTTTCTTTCAAAAACTAGTTAACTTTCTTACAAAATATAAGAAAAGTGCCTTAGGTTTTAAGACTTGAAGGCTATAAGAAGGTGTGGTGCAAGTTTTCTATGTGTTTCTAGTTGGCTATTTATAGGATGAGAAAAATAGTTAACCATATATTGGGTTAGAATTTAACCATGGTTAAGTTTACACTTGTAAACATCCTAGAGATCAATGGTTAAGATTAAGCCATCTTTCATGGTGACTAGCCAAAAATGCCACCTAGGGCAATAGTAAGGAGGTTAAGAGTTCTAGTTTTCTATCTTGTCTTGCGGAGTGAGTTTTGGTCCCGGTAATTGCTAACGGTAAGTCGTTAAGTCATGAAACTTAAAATCGGGTATTCTAAAAATATGAAACTTATAAAAATATTAGAACTTATTAATATAACCTATCTTAGCATATTTAATGAGTGATAAGTTCTATCGGGTTGCTTAAATGCTGTTAAAACTGAAAACGCGGGTCTAAAACGCGTAATTCGCGTAAAACGCTGAACTGAAAAACATAAAATTCCAAAACTTTTGGAATTGTCGTAAAATGAGAGAAATTCATATTTTTATTGTTTATAGTGTTTTATGGACATATCGGGAGGCTGGAATGATGTTTAAACCTAAAAGTAAATCTCGGACACGGTTTTGTGATTTTTGTAGAAATGATCCGACGAGTGTCAAACTCTCGGATTATCATTAAAATAGTTTAACTTACGAGAATATGAAATAAAATTTTCGGGAGTGAATAGTGAAAGTGAATAGTAAAAATGAATAGTGAATTTTTCGGGAATAGAAGTTAATCTGAAAATGCGAATTGTTACATGGTCTAGGCTTCTTGACTGAGATTTGTTCAATCCTTTACAATAACTCCCTACAGTAAAAAAAATCACAATTTAACAACACATCATACAATCCAACAAACAATCACCACTCCTAACATACAATCACTAATCATAGAGTCACTAATCATTTCATCGATCCAACTTTTATCATAACACATTCAAGTAATTACTGTATCACGGTTTTTTTTTAATTTGTAAAATTCCGCGAAGATTCGATTTCTCGGTTTAAATCATAAAATTGTAAAATCTCGTGCAATGTTAACATTATGACAAGCAATTCATATGACAATCAAGCAGTCGGGTCCGATACCCGCCCTCATTGCTTGATAGGACAGATTATGAATCATGGGCACAAAGAATTTGACTCTAGTGCTTGAGCAAGGACAATGGTGTCAACATTCTTTGATCTATTGATGAAAGACCTTTTCAGATGGGGACTACCAGAGATGTTAACTCTACCACTGAGGATGGAACGGTCACTCTTGGAATTGACAGACCATGAAATTACAATGATCTCGATGAGAATGGGAAGAAGCATTATGATGCAGATATCAGAGCTTCTAACATTGTGATTCAAGGGCTTCCCAAATACGTTTACAAGCTCAGCAATTACAACACCGAAGCCAAAGCCGTTTGGGATAATGTCAAAATGCTTCTTGCTGGCAAATGATTTAGATGTTGAAACGATTTATGAGTTCAAAACCACTAATTTTTATGTGCAAGTGTGGAAGGAGATTGTGACATGTTGTGCAAGAAAACAAGGTCCTCAATGGAAGGCAATTTGGCATGCTATGTCTAATAGAATGCAGGAGGTAATAGACCTGCCAAAATATTTGGACATTCGGCCTGGTGTCCCATTAAAAGACCAAGACCCTATCTATGAGCTTAACAAGATAGTTAAAAAGTGGAAAAGAGATGTTGATGAACTTCAAGAGTTTTTCAAATCTACTAAACACATCAAGAACTAAGTTGCTTATGAAGATCGTTCAGCTAGAATTGTGTTGAATAAACCAATTATTGGAATTATAGGAATTTGTTGGTCACCCACATGGCATATAAAACATGCACAATGGAAAATAAATAGATAAAGACCATGTGGACCAAATCCTAATATCAAGATCTCCGGATCAGGTATATAACTTAACTAACACGTATAACGGGTGTTTAGGAATACTTACTTGTTTATCTTGCAAAACGTTTTCTTGATTTGCACAAAAAATCGCCACTTGGACTGCGTTAGGTAACCACCAAAACTGCAGAGGTAGAACTAAGGCTACGTACCTATGCAAGTTGATGAGTACAAAATTGGGTAAACCCTAGTTAAGTGGAAGTCGACTAGATAAGTCGACAAAGTCGATGTGTGGTCGACTTTAGGGGCTGACCAAATAGAGGGAGATTGTTAGCTCACTTACATTTGCTCAACTTAAGCTATTCGTATATCAAAATAGGTAGAGATTGTTAGACAAATTTAGTGTCCAACATTTTCTGAATAGATTTGAACATAAAATAGTATAAGTATAACATGTGTTCGTTGAGTATAAACTTAACAAAACTCATTTTGAGTTCTTGAAGACAAAGAGTCTTCACTTTAGTGCCGATTCTGTTTAGCATGTAAAGGACAAGTCCCAAAGAAGGTGTTCATTTTAATGAGGTTTGACAATACCGCACTGAATGATATTTGATCTCCTCGGTCCCAAGATACAGTGCAAAGAATGTCTAGGAAAACCCTAAAAGAAAAAGTGGATAAAACAAGTTTTCCATAGTTTGTTAAAAGTTGAAACAATTGTCAAAACTTTTTCATAAAAAAAAGTATATCTCTTACATAAAGTAGAAGAATTTAATGCAATTCTCACAAAATCATTAAATGCCCAACATATGTAAAGCATATGCTTTTGAAACCCTAATTCTTTACTATAAAATAGAATATTTATAGTGGAGTAAATGTAACTCTTGCAATTAATGTTAGAGAAATGCTAACAACAGCCCTTAGGGTTGTTGTTAACAATCAAATCTCCACAAAATCTTTTGATATTAAGACATAATTAAACACAAGTTTTGTATTTTTCGCTAATATAACTAATAGAAAGAGTGTATTGTATTTTTATTTGAGATATTTTAGCAAATTGTTAATGATTTTGAATGATATTATTTGAACATTGTTTAATGTCTGAACATAAATTTCAGTAATTAGTTATTAATGACAACCTTAAGAGCTATTGTTAGCAAAACTCTTAAGGGTATACACATTCAAGAGAGCATTTATTCCTCAAATTAAACTTGATCGTTGAACCTTACTGAGTAAGGAATGAACACTAACTTTGGTTTGTTTTTAAGTTGGAGAGGAGGTCACCAAATTGCCATTCAAATGAGATTTTTATGCCGCAAATAATCTTTGTAAATTCTTTAATTCATACTTGTATTTAATAAGATTTTAAATATATATATATTTTTCTGTAAATCTCTTTTTCAAACTACATTATTTGTTATTATCAAAACTGTTTTAAAATACATATATTGTCATGAGAAGTGGTTGCATAACTTTTACATTACAACCACTTTAAAAGCACTTTAAAAGGAACAACAGATTATATTATTGCAATGTTTTTTATTCAGTAGATGCTTCATTAATTTCTTAAGGAGTCACCAATAACAAACGATCTGAACCAAGTGTTACCGGACCGGTCCGGTCCGTCCGGTTTAACCGGGAACCGACGAGGTCTCAGTTTTGAATGAATGGTCAGATCAGTGGTAAACGAACTGATACAATTGGATAAAAACCTGCCAAAACCAGAGAACCAATGACAAAGCCGTTATTTTTTTCAACGTTTTTGTTCTCCGTCGCTGCCGCTAGTGGTGGCATGAACTGGTGGAAAGCAAAGATAAGTATTTGTAGGTGAAGAAGGTTCGAATAAGTATGTGTGGTGTGTGTGAGTGTATTATGAGGTATATATTTTTGTGTTTAAGTGATGCATTTTTATTTGGTGAAATTGGTAGTCTTATTATACTGATTTGGTGGTGTAAAGAGAAGTTGATGTGACGATGCGATAACTATTACCCAACCTTAATGGATCTCAGCTCATTTGAACGAAGTCCATTAGAGGATCTCAACTCTGAGTACAATCGTGCAACTCCGAGTACAATAGTGGACCACAAAGCTAAAATTAGGATGCTCTATAAGGATATCTAGTCATATTTATGCTAGGATTCTTTATTTAGCATTTTGTTAAGGTTACACATTTGTCCAAATTAAATTCAAAAGTTTGCATAAAATAGGAAAGTCCCCTGGGCTAGAATAGCATGTAATTAATCACAAGGACACTAATTTCACATGATAAAAATTGAAAACTAAATTAATATTAAAAAAATACGTAATTAATTAATTAAATGAAAACATCAAAGTATGTTAGGCCTATATTTCATGATCCATGACTTCCTCTAACGAAAAATCACTTGGTTTGAAGTTTGCATGCATGTTCTCCTTTGCGTTTGGATGATTGATATTGTTCTATAAACTGAGCTAATTAGTCATTTGTTTTGCATCACTTTTTAAAACCTAAGAATTATATACATTGACTTTCACATATTATCTTTGAAATGGAACGTATAGGCACTCGGCATCATCGGCGGTTATCCGATTTGTGAATATATCCAATGTTACATCATATATGTCACCAGAAGTTCTAGATATAAATAAAAATTTGATGCATGGTCTGCTCAGCCGCTATGCTTAACTAATAACTAAATAAACGATAACATGGAGCCACTCTTCCACTTACAGCCACACCAAGTATAAATGAAGAGAACAGTAACCCTATCATTCTCATGCAATTCCATTAATAATTAGTTCGACGTCGGCAAGTTGGTTCTTGGTGCCAATTGGGGTCACACATTGATCCATTTAGTACCTTAGAAGTGTGATTCCTTTTGTCTACATTCACTTTTCGCTGCTATATAAACCCTTAACGAACCTCCTATTCTAGGTATTAGCTCACCATGGGACTATCTTGCATCACTTTTATGCTCTACTTCTCTAGTCTATATGTTCATTTCAGTTACGTTAACTCTAGGTCACTTAACGACATTTCATTAGCACCTTCTCTTGCACCCACAGCATCTATTACACCCAATGGTCAATCTTGTACCTCAAAGGTGTTTAATGTGAGGTCGTTCGGGGCTGTAGGAGATGGTGTGACAGATGATACACAAGGGTTCAAAATGGCATGGGATTCGGCTTGTGATAGTGATGAACCCGCGACACTTCTTGTTCCAGAGCATTATACTTTCTTGATACAGTCCATTATTTTCACTGGAAGTTGTGGAAATGGACTTGTTTTTCAGGTAATATAATGCTGTTATATGTATCTTTTGTTTGTTCATGCATGATGTGACTTTTTGCTAAATAAAGAATATGGTTTTTTTGGTATGTGTGTGTGTGTGTGAAGATTGAAGGGACAATTATGGCACCAGATGGACCACGTGTGTGGCCAAAAGGTACGAGCAGGAGACAATGGCTTGTGTTTTATAGGGTAAATGGTATGTCTCTACAAGGTGATGGAGTTATTGATGGAAGAGGTGAAAAGTGGTGGAATCTTCCTTGCAAACCTCACAAAGTATGGATATTTAAAATATGGTTTTAGTTACATTTGTAAAAAAGAAGTCTTTCTTTTGCATATTAATTGATTATATTATATGTGCATGACAATATTAGTTACAAATGTTGTTATTAAGCTACTAATACGAATGGTATTGTAGGACAAGTTCACGGGAGGAACAACAATTGGTGGAATAACCTTGTCATTTTGTTAATTATATAATTATTGTATTCACTAATTATAATACACAACTTTAAATTTCATAAGCACATGCATTGTTATTTTATTAGTCCAAATTCAATTAAGTTATATACACGAATTAATTTACGGCTAAGTTATTAGTGGTTGTAAAATGATAAGATGGATCGTATATTAAGCGCCGGCTCGACAATAAGCCCTGATTTCAAAGGCCTCAAAAACATATGTATGCATATAAATATGGATATTAAAAAGTTTAATAACTTCATATAACAATATTAAAGCCTGCAAAGTAGTATATACTTTAGCTATTTAACATAAACATTTCCCATGCTTAGATGTTTAAGGAAAAAACACATACTCACCATTCCAATTGATCAAACTATTAATGAGAGGTATATAATCATTTGTTTGATTCATTACTGTTTACTAAAACATATCTGGTTACCATTTAAAGTTTTAGTATTCCATCAATATTTCCATTAATAAAAAAATAAAGGATTTTTTTTTTCCTCTCTTTTTTTTTCTTTTTTTAATTGTTTGCCATCATCTTCAATTGTTTCAGATATTTTCTCAAGTTTTTAAATCTTTGGTTAAAAATCTTATAACTCACAAATCTCAAATATCAGTTTTTGAAGTTTTGAGAGAAACAATAATGCAATTTGACTCTTGCAAATTACAAATGTGTCTTGTTTCTTGGCTCTTTGATCAGTCTTAATTTGCTCAAAAACAAGTTGTATTGTGCTAAATCCTTGGCATTAGTTTTATTTAAGTGCTTTACATATTTATAAGTATTTGCAGTTATCTATGTATTGACAACCCAAAAAACAGATTAAAACCTCAATTTAGGATCTTGCTTTAGGTCTTCCGAAATCTTGAAACGGCCCCACGTATTGTTCATAATGTTTGGAAGAAATATATTAATTATATGTGATATGATGCTAACAACTTTTGCTAATGATTTGATAGGGGCCGCATCGAACAACTTTGCCCGGTCCTTGTGATAGCCCCGTTGTAAGTCTAAGCTATACTTTTACTTGCTAACTATTATATTCATCTGTTTATTTTGTTACAAGACAAGAAATATATCTTAAAACATGCAAAAATCTGACCGTGTTTTGCAAATTCTTGTGTTTATGCAATTTTTGGTTGGAAAAACACGTAATTTAAAACTTTGGTGATCGGTTTTGCATTTTATATATAGATCGATATGATGCTTAACAAAGAAATAACAACTAAAATGCGATTCATCATAATCTGACTTAATAGTTTTCGAATCTTCACAACAGGCCATTAGGTTTTTCATGAGCACCAATGTGACAGTTATCGGACTTAACGTGAATAATAGTCCGCAATTCAACATTCGGTTTGATGGTTGTCATGGGGTATACGTCGATTCTTTAACTATTAATGCTCCTTTTCTAAGTCCCAACACTGACGGAATCCACATAGAGAACACAAACGACGTGCAAATATATGATACAGTTATATCCAATGGTAAGAGTACTTGACATTTTTAAACCAGATCAAAACCATCAAGCTAACAATTGATAAAAGTTAACTAATGTTTTGCTTTATGGTTCCACAATATGTAGGTGATGATTGTGTCTCAATTGGGGCAGGAAGTTATAATATCGACATAAAGAACATAACATGTGGTCCAGGCCATGGGATAAGGTAAATATGACACTTTCAGTGCAAATAATTAGTTGATTCATGCAAAGTGATGTTATAAATTCATGATCTTATTTTGTCGATCACAAAAGCTATCAATTTCACAACCATTGAATCATCTTTGACTCGTTGTTACGTTATAAAACAGCAAAACCATTCATTTATGAAGGAACAAAAAAATGTGTAACACGTTCCAAAACTCGGCATTATGAAAAATGAACTTGAATATATGCAATAGTTTTGTTTACGAGTTCATTGGTATTGTTCTTTAGTTCATTATATTGAACCGTCTTAAACCTAAAGATTAAAAAAAAAAAAAAAAGGTTTGGTTTTTTACATTTCAAATTAGGTTTTAGAAAAGATAAATTTGTTCTCTAACTGGTGGCTGATGTCTGAATTTAATGGCTGGTCCAAGCAACGCATAAGTAGTATACACTTAGTACACTATAGGCATTTTTAATGGACAAGCAACAAAGTGCTTTTGTTATTTCACTCATTGTTATAGAAAAGATACTAACATATACTTACTTAAGCGTTATTTCACTCATTGTAGTAAGTTTGAAAGTTCACGTAGTACAAAAAGTTTACTGAATTTAAAACTATACATAAAAACTGCAACACAACTTACTTAAGATTCTCACAAGCAATCATCAAGTAGACCGAGTTTTCATTAAGGTACGATCAAACATGCTTGTGGTGCTGACATGCAACAATCTTTCTAATTTTGGTAAGAAAAGAGTGTGTTAAAGATGATCGGATTAACGTGTGTTAGATAACCTAAGCGTTTTTTACAACAATTTAGAAGATAATATGGTGTAAAAATATATTTTGAGCGACTTTCAACCATGTAATTTAGCCCATTACACCATTTTGACAAGCTGAAATTGCTAAATCTAGCAATCATAATTGTGTTTTGCCGCTTCATTTGCAGCATTGGAAGCCTTGGGATGAGAAACTCACGAGCCTGCGTATCAAACATAACAATAAGGGACTCAGTGATCATGCATTCAGACAATGGGGTCCGGATAAAGACATGGCAAGGAGGGTTCGGGTCAGTATCGAAAGTGAGGTTCATCAACATCCAAATGGATACGGTTCGGAACCCAATCATGATAGACCAATATTATTGCCAAATAAAAGGACGGTGCCCAAATCGAACATCAGCAGTACGTATTCATGACATATCTTACCAAAAAATTATGGGTACTTATGATTATAGAAGCGCACCAATTCACTTGGGGTGCAGTGACAGCGTCCCATGTACAAACTTAACATTTTCTGATGTCGAGTTGTGGCCTTCACAAGGCCGATATATGTTAAATCCATTCTGCTGGAATGCATATGGTGATCAACAAACACTTACTATTCCACCAGTTTTCTGCTTACTCGACGGCAACCCTGGCTTGCTTCCCCAAAAAGCTGATGTTAATCATTGTTGAAGAATAAGTTTTCGATCAGAATAACTTAAAAGTATTGTGTTTGGATGTTATATCTGGGTGATGTGTGTTATGAGACCAGAAAAGGTCCATCCCCTTTATGTTGTAAAAGTTGTAGAATAATTTAGTGAAGTTGTATTTAAGTATTTATAAAAGTTGTGTGGCTATCTTTATATAATCTATGGTTCAGCAGCTAATATTTTCAGTATATATACTATGACGACTTTGAGGTCAGCTAACAATATATAGCACACTATAATGTGACCAGAATCTTAAACTCACATGAAAATTAAAACAGGTTTTACAAAGAGTTTATATTTGCACAACTGATCCTACTAGTAGTACGGCTCCTTCCCGGGATGACCAAGGTAATAATAATAATTGGGTGGAGGATATCAACTTTGTTGAGTTGAAGAACAGTTTTGATGTGCTTAAGGCACAAGATTCGGTTTTGGAACCTGTGATTGGCACTACAGATACTCTTGAAGTTACTTCTAGTTCTTCTAAAACTACTTCTCCATCGCCTATGATGACCACTCCTATTGTTGAGAAAATTGGGAAGCTTGAACAACTTATTATTGAAGGGAAAGGTACCCTTGTGGATGATAATGGGAAACCCGTTCCGATGGCTGATGGTATAAGGAAGGGCAACCCATTCTCTAAGGTGGGTGAAGTGGTTGTTTCTGAAAGTGAAGATGAGGTGTTTGAGCCAAATGATCCTATGGATAGTTACTTTTCATCAGCTGGAGGACATGACGAGCTTGAAGGTTATCTTTCTGATGATTATGCGGCCCAGGTCTTTGATTTACCTGGGCAATTTGAGGAATATAATAAGCAGTTTGATTTCAAGCTTCAAGGCCGTTCGAGGAAGTAATCTCTTTTTTAGGATTTGTTTATTTGTTTGCATCTCGGTTTTGTTCTCTATGGTTGTTCTAGTTGTTGGTAGCTAGTTGTTCATTTATGGCATGTCATAAATGATATAGGGGTTGTTCAAGCGGTTGCTTGAGGTTAATGTGGCGTTTCAGCCACATTCCACTGTACTTGAAACGGTTTTTTTGGTTAATATATTTTGCCAGGGTGGAAGTTCCCTTTTACCCAAAAAATATATTTGCACAACTGAAACAATATTACAGTATCTCGTAAGATTTAGGTACTTGAAACCAAAAGTGTTGAGTTAAATCTTCATATTTACAAGTGTTAAGAAATTGAATCAATTAATCTCGAAAGTTATAATCTTCACGGTTTTGACATTTGCTCGCCCTTACGTAATCTATCTGATCATTCCTTTGATGAATAAACCAATTATATATATCATTAGTTTAGTTACTTTTGATAAGATATTTTAGGTAAAAAAAGAGAAACTCTTTGTAGGCATGGGAAACATGCGCTTCAATTATGCATTTGAAAGCTCAACTTGGTTGCCCTAATGTTGGAGAAATTCCACTTTTGATATTTTTTATCACAACTTATGAGAGTGACATTTTTGGGAGATATTTTTCACAAACTTTTTTTAGTTGTGCGCATTAGTGTACAAGCATACAAAGCATGATGTAAATATGATATAACGACGGTCTAATGTGAGCCAATCAAATTCCCTAACATTTTTTGTTTCTTTTTCTAGAGCAATTTGTCCGCATATCCCTATTTAAACTTCATTAATTGCATATTTACCAATAAAACTTTAAAATAACAAATATACCCATTTTTGAAAATTAAACCCTCATATATACCTATTTCATCTATTTTTCTAAAAACAATTTTGCATAAGACATTTATACCATTACAACCCAAATCAGAACCTCTTATATATTTCAACCAAATCAACATATTAGATTTCAACCAAATCAAAAACTTCGATCAAAGTCAAAATTAAAACAGAAATCACCAATTTTCTAGTTTACACATCACCAAATTCACATAGCTATCTAGAAACCAAATCAGATTTCCTAAAGAAAATCATCAGTTCTAGTCAAATATTATTAGCTTTACAAATTGTTGTTTTCCAGGTTCTCATCAAAAACCCGTAACTGAACCAAATCAGTTTATGTTGCCGAATGCTTCAACTTTGATTTCTTTACTTTGAGTATCATTCTTCCTTCGTTCCCTTGTAAACAAACAATTGTTTAGGATTTATCAAGTATATTCTTTTAGGAAAATAAGTTAGAGAAGGAAAGTCTATAATCTTTTACTGGTAGATGCTTGAAACTCGTTGGAACTTTGAGGTGGTTCGAATGCCGGATTCTTTCAAGTCCTACTATGATGTCCATACTCATTACATCGCGGAAATTTGTGTCTTCTTTTGGACTTGTCATGTGGTACGATTCTATTTTTTCTTGGTCGTCCAGTCAGGCGTTTGATAAAAGGTGGGTATATTTTTCTTCGGTTTCTATATGCACCCATTGATCCTTTGTAGGCAGTGGACCAAAGTAACCTCCATATTTTAATTTTAGCTTGTATTTGGTTGATGGTTGCCTAAAAATAAAGACATTCAAGCCTAAAAGAACAAGTTTAATTTTTCTAAAACGCTAAAAAAGAGGAAAAACTAGACACTCCCAATGTTACATAAACTTACTCGACTATTGGTGATTCAACAATGTTCTCCCATATTGCTCACGATGATTGATCAATAGAAATTTCCGCACTATCGTCCATCTTTAATTAATCTGTATCTAATAACGTGAAGAAAAAAAGTAACAAACAGATTATGGTGAGCACTACAATTTCATAACATAATGTGTCAACTTTATTCAAAACATTACAAGCTCAAAAACAACCTGCTTCATGACACTAGCTTATAGACAAATACCTCATAAAAGCATGGTTATGTTATTTATAGTTTTTATCTAATGTGTTAGTTATCTAATCTCCCAAGAAATACTAGGTTTGCTAAATGAGTAACGTACGTAGTAGTGTGGACCTTTTTCTATAAACATATATATCCCCTCAAACTATAACCACATGATTCAATTATTTTTGTGATCATCAATTCTACATTCATGAACACAAATAGAGTGGAAAAAAAATTTATGTGTTGTCACTTTCACAATTGATCTTACAGACATCTAGAAGAAGAATAAACTAATAAAAGGCACTTACATTATTTCGATGAAAAGAATCAATCGGGAACAATCATGGTTGAGTTATATTTTGCAATTAACTGATAATTGATGAATTGATTAAGAGATGAGTATGTTAATAGGCTAAATGGCGGCAAATAAAGATGTTTTGGCGCTCTACTGAAAAGGTATAAATGTCATATGCAAAATTGTTTTTAGTAAAATAGATGAAATGGGTATATATGAGAGTTTAATTTTAAAAAATGGTATATTTATTATTTTAAAGTTTCAGTGGGTAAATATGCAATCAATGAAGTTTAAATAGGGATATATGCAATTCTCCCGAGAAATAACTATTACACTATCATTATTAAGAATAAACTATATGATTGGTTCCCATTTAATCTCCTTCTTGGGCTTGAGTTCCATTTAAATATCAAGTAAAAAACTAATTATTTAATTCTATCACTTTTCAAACATTCCACCAAAAAATTAGGAGAACTAATAATATGTCATTTCAGCTTTTGCCAAAAGTTGGTTTTTGGTATCAAGATGATTATGGTCAAATTGATACATTAATAACCGGACACAACAAGTAATATATTTGTGTGTTCTAATTATATATTTCAAAACAGCAAACAAGTATATATGATTTTGTCTATGCTGTTAAGTTTATAAGAAAAATATTCATTTACAAATACAAATGTGCATAAAAAAAACTCTATGTAGTGATCAGAGACAAGCTATCAAAATCAAAGCGCATCATTGTTCAATTTCTCATTTCCTCCACCACTTTCCAAATACCATGTTTAGAAAGTAACCTACTGTACACACTGAGAACATGGATAAAAATCTGCTTTAAATTGGACATTCCAACAATAAACTGCCAAAACAACATCCATTAACTACTGATGTGCACCCGAACGAACTATCCAGAAATTTAATTATCATTATGTTTTTTAGCATGTTTCTCTAAGTTACGTTATTTCTATAGCTATAAAAAATTTATAAAAACCAAGTGGTTTTGGCCTATCGTTATGTAAGTGTTCACTTATCAAAAGTTTAGAGGTTCAAGTTTTAGTTGAGACGTTTACCAGGTATTGTTAGGTGGTATAAAATGTGTGAATTGAATATGCCATTTTGAATAGAAGCCATTCCAAATGAAGGGAGCAATCTTTTGAACACTTTTGTGTAAATCGAATGCACATGAATGGATCGAAACCTAAAATCAAATTAAACTTTGTCTCGCGTGGATATATGCAATTCTTCAACAACATGCTAACATTTTCTCATGAAGATACAACTCCTGCATTTTGTATGTATATGTGTTTATTTGTGGCTCCTAGTCATTGATTTACATGATTATTATTATTGTTTTACATGATGATGCAAGCTTATGTTGTCTTTTGTGGATGCAGACATCTCTTCCTGTGGATGAAATGACTAAATCGTTAGCAAAGATGGGTACGTTATGATGTGACTAAAATTTTTAAAGACTCTTATCTTATCACGTGGATAGCTTAACACCTAGTGGGCTTAAGCTATCAAAAGAAGATGTAAAAGGTGACAATGCAAGTAAGGTTTATGGGAACCGATTGGGCTCTTTTAATGGGTTTAAATACCCAAAGAAGAAAAGAAACAATCTTTTAGTTACTTTCATAGTTTCATGGAAAGGAATTAACACATCGAAGGTGATGTTTGATTAAACTATGAAGGTTTCGTAATATCTGATTAAAGTTTATTGGTAGGAACAAAAGAGGTTTAGATGTGTATTTTAGTTCCTTTTATAGTGGTTTGAGTTGTTTTTTATGTCTTACAAACAGAGAAGGAGCCGGGGGTTTCCCGCGTGTGCCCGGGAATCATGTGGATTTTTTCGACGTAGTGTTAATTTTTGAAAAAAACATCAATTTTTCTTAAATGCATCTTAAATGCACCTAGTCAATCGAAATGTGTTTCTATTATTACTGTTCCATAAAATTTATGCATCCGGTCATATTTGATCCTGGTTTCGTCCCTGCTTACAAAGGTGACATTCTAAACGGGTTTCTCACGAGTGCAGGTTAGATGTTAGTTGTTTACGTTTGGTGTTTCAGTATCATCTCTTTAAGACTTTGTGTTTCTAGCTGATAATTCAACAATATTATATGCACACATGTTATCAGCTTAAAAACCATGAAAGTATAAAGAAGGCTTTTAGACGATATTTTAAAAACTGGGTCTTGAATTAACCCAGTCGGGTTATCGGTTCAACTGGCTCGATTGTCAGGTCAACCCGGTTTTCCATTCGAGTATATTGCAATATTTCGGCTCACTAAACACCTATAAAATCTTTAATTTTTAAAATCAAACTTACGTAAAGCCTAAAATGTTCAATACCATTCATATTATAGGTTTATAAAACATACATTATACAATACCAAATACATACAATTCAATGACGACACAAATTTTAAAATTGAAAACATTATCATCCATCATCACCTTCAATCCAAACTTATTTTATACATCTTCTAAAATAGAAAGAAAAGAAAAATATAAAACACGACCGACTTTGGTACACTGGGTTGTCTCGGTCACGTGAAACTTGGCGCATCAAACTGGATTCTCAAGCTTCGAAAAACTGGTTCATTTTGGCCCTTTTTGGGGCCAAAACCGATTCCACCGGCCGGGTCGAACTGGGTTTCAAAAAACTACTTTTAGATGATGCTTTTGAGCTAAGTATAGAACAATGCGGTCTAAGCTTAAAGCGTCACATTATGTGGTCCAACTGGTTAACAATGTAATCTTTGTCAAACGTTTCTTTGATATGTATGATTTTCGTGATCTCAAAGAATAATGACACACAAACAAATTCAAGTTTGACTTGATACCCAACTTAAGTAAAAAGTAAATGGAATATATGGCTTAAATTCTTATCAACTCCATATATGCAGGAATTTAGTATATTCGAAATCTGTTGTGGCTTGGTATCTACATAGTACATTCTCATTTGACTTACCACTCCATATGGGTTGTCAACTTGCTAACATCTTTCAATGTATCATTGAAGATTGTTTTATCTAGAAGATCTATAAAAATGTTGACAATTATTTTACATAATCAAATAGCATACATTCTAGTATGTTAAATGATGACTTAGTTTTTGGCGATGATTGAACAGAAAATGAAGATAGGTTTTATGTATTATTGGTCTGCTAGAACATGTATAACCGCTAGATCTTACAATCATGTATCAAACTGATATACTCATATACGGTATTGCAGGCCCTATAAAGATAAAATGCTGTGCCTCTCTTTAGACCACCCGGCCTAATCCTACTAAGTTTACTAACCTTGTCGAAAATCCATCTTTGGTTCGTCTTGCTCTTTGTGGGTCATTTCCATAAATTCATTTTATCACAAGACAAAAGAGAATGATATACTGATTAGGACATAAAAATACACTATCTATTGTTTGGTGTCACAATTAAGAAATTTTATTTCGCACCTGCAATTATCAAGTGAAACTGAAATGAACCTTGAGCACAAAACAAACTACATAAACATGTGAAAACTGTTAAAATCTACATTCATAAAAACCATTGGTTATCACTTAGAATCTTGTAGTTACAACTTGATATGCACTTGAGTGCATCTTGGTTGCTCTCATGACTCTATGCGTGCCTTAAGAACCGACCCACTGAAACATACCACAACTGCCCAATAATCCCACTGAGACACTGATTTTACCGAAGCAGAAATACTTGGACCTACTTGTTCTATAATATGTAAGAAATTGAAACTTTAAACATGTATATATCATACATTAAAGCTAGACATAATAGAAGATGGAAGGGCACGTTGCCCCCTCCTAATCTCCTATGACGTGTCATGCTTAATACACCACCACCACAAGGACGTGTTGTCCCCCAATATTTTGTGGGTGTGTGTGAGTATATTGTGGGGTATATTTATATTTAAGTGATGTATATTTGGGTGATGAAGTTGGTTGTTTTATTACACCAAGTTGGTGGTGATGTTGTGGTGGAGAGAAAAGCTAATGTGACGCTGAGTTGACGGTGGTGATATCGGGTCACCATTGCAGGCACCCTAAGCTAATGCTCATTGCTAGAATTTAAACTTGAAACATTGAATAATGAGACAACTAACACACTTAGACTTAAAACTAGCTAGAACTTAAAAAGGACATCGCTTGATATGTTATACATTCACTTATTATAGATCCAAATTCATATGAAGCCATGCTTTGAATAAGAAAGTCAAACT
Source organism: Artemisia argyi (assembly GCA_030686995.1). Taxonomy (NCBI): domain Eukaryota; kingdom Viridiplantae; phylum Streptophyta; class Magnoliopsida; order Asterales; family Asteraceae; genus Artemisia; species Artemisia argyi. The sequence goes on along the minus strand of CM060707.1, from coordinate 36,339,154 downwards.
GCATACTCACCATATACATTGTAAATATACCACGCATTTGTCTAGGACGTAACTGTTGGGAAATTTTCAAAATATAGTATGTTGAAATCATTTTGGGATTGAGTCTTAGGAAGGAAATAAAGTGTTTTGTTGTGTATTGTTGATGACCCACGAATAGGCAATTAGCGACAGTTTTTCTGTCACAAAACCGTTGCTAATGAACCATCACATTTGTAAAGACGCATCTTTTCGAATTGGTGACAGTTATATCGGTTAAAAAGGTGTCACTGAATGAACCGTTGCGACTGTTAGAAAAGGTTACAGTTAGCGACAGTTTTTCTATCGCTAAGTCGTCGCTAAACCGTTGCTAATTGCACCTTTTGGTGAACCATTGTGACTATTTGAATGGTCACGAGCATGCCTATATATAGGGCCATTATTCCAGCGTTTTTGATCATCCAAAACCAAAAATAAACACATACAAAACCTTTCTTTCAATATACCCGATTGCTATACATAATAGTGCTATAGAATTATTATTTGTAGTGTCTTGAAACCCCCGATAACTCGGTAGTTCATCCGGATTATCACCACCATCGTGTAGTGTTGATAATTGCTACATACGTTGCTTCATTGTATCTTGGGAGGCAATTCGTCAGTAACCCATAACACGATTGTTCTAAAAGAACGGTGGGGGCGAAATTGCTTTAAGGAAAGAGAGCACTCGCCTTGAAGTAACAAGTAGTAGCATTAAACTTCATTTTACAAAACATTATTCTAGAACCCCGGAACCAACAGTAACTTGAAAACACAACCACTTGGTCGAGGAGCATCTCACACCACACTACATGGATGTTAAACCACAAGCCCTTTGATGTATGGTATGATTTGATGGTAAGGTTTCTTATTGAGTAGATGATGCATGCTTCATTGCTTGGGGATCGAGTCACCCACAACAAACTGTCTGAACCAAAAATGTCATAACTTTCGATCCCAAACGTTCCTATTGGTTTGTTTAGTACCTTTGAGTAATCAATACATCGAATAATAAACAAATATATAAATCAACAGAGTAAACAAAGTTAAAAATATATACATTTGGTATTTTAGCATCTGACGTCTATCTTCCACTCAAAACATCTTTTTATTTCTTGTTCCTGAATCCTCATATGCACACTCCACCGTCCCAACCACAAATTCCATACTCCTTGTGGAGTTTTTGGTGGGTTTTTAATATTAAAATGATCCCACTTTGGAATGAGAAAAAAACTAGTTTATTAAAATCTATAGATTATAATAAGTAGCATAAAGTTTTTTTTTAACGGCAAATTCGTTAAAAAAGACTGGCAAAAAAATAGTCGTAGTAACAATTTACAAAGTGAGATAGGATCTTGATCTCTTCGACAAGAGTGTCTTTTCTTCGAGGCTTAAAATCAAAACAAACATGATTTTTATATCTCCAAATAATCCATATAAGCCTGATAAAATACGGATATTCCTACAAACTAACTTGATAATCATGAAGCTTGTTGAAGTAACTTGGCAAAAGCTAAATGAGAAAGGTATAGGAGTATTATATTTGAACTCAATTTTTATGCATTCGGTGGATTCTTTGTGTAAGGTTTTGTTGAGTGTACATGCATGTAACTCATTACCAAGCTAAAATAGCATGTGTAACACCCCAAAACCCATGGATCAACAATATACTATTGGATTTAACTAATGTATATAGTGAAACGTATCAGCAGCCAAGACTCAGATTTGCACTCATGCAGAGCTAGAAAAATTATATTTATTCATGTTAATTAGCTAGACACATCGCCAGTTTAGGCACTGGCTAAGATATACCCAGCCGAAGTCGATACCTTAGGAGAGATACACGAAACGCGTTCACTACATCCCCTGAGGGTATTTCTCTTTTTTTTTGGGTAAAATGGTTTAAAGGGTATTTCTCTTATACCCTCTATAACACCTCAAAGCTCGGAGAAACATAGTGACTAATATATACCTTCGAATTTCAACTAAAACCCATGGTGAAATGTGCTACGTAGCTCATACCTTAAGGCTTATAAATGTGCTCAAATTTTCTTATTTCATGTCATTTCATTTGGGACTTGTTACAACATTAACCATAAGATTTCATTAATTTGATATTATGTACATTCAAAGTAGATAAAAGTGAAACTTTGTAAGAAATATGAAACTTCACCTTTAAACGAATTTGTGACCGAATTGTATGTAAGCGCGCTGTAGGAGTCTTTTTCGTAGGCTAGCACTACACCAAAAAAGATTATTAGGGACGGGAATCATCGGGATGATAGGATGTTGTCTCTAAAAGTTCAGTGGCCCCCACTATTTTCAACTCTTTTTTTGTCAAATAGTTGACTGTTGGACCCAAACTTTGAGGGACGACGAATATTGTCCCTAAAGGCTATGTCATATATTTTAATTTTTTGATTGGCTTGCTTGTGGATTTAGGTATTTTATATCGTCCCTAAAAGTGAGCTCATAAATTTTTTGGATTTTAGACAAAAATTAAAAATAAATAAAAATATATCTCCACACTTTTAGGTACAACGTGTGTAGTTCCTAAAAGTGAATTCAATTAAAAAATAATTTATAATTGTTAAAAAATTAATTTTTAAGATATATAAATTTACTTATTCACAAAATTAATATTTTATTAAGGTATAAAAAACATTTTTTTAGTTGACGTGTTTTAAAAGTATTTGTAATTATTAAAATTAATTTTAAAAGTTACATAAATTAGTTTATTCACAAAAATAATATTTTATTAATGTACTAAATGGATTTCTATCTAAAAATGTTTTTAAAATTATTTATAATTGTTAAAATAAATTTTTAAAAGATATATATATATATATATATATATATATATATACACGAAATGTTAAACGGATTATTGAAGAAGATATACATATATACATGTTATGTTAAGCGGATGAGTCATATTTAGGGATGAGCATGTGGACCCGAATCCCGGTATCGAACCGGAATCGTACTGAAACGGTACCAACTTCCAATACAGGGTACATTACCGGTACCATGAATTGAGCCTAAAAAAAATCGGTACCACTAATACGGTACCGGTACCAAAGCAGAAAGTACCGGAAAAACTCCTGAAAATTGAGTAGTCATATTTTTTAATTAAATAACTTATCCAAACACCCATTTGGCCCATTCCATATCAAACAATAGCCATGTAAAACATACGAAAAGAAACCAAACGTTTAAAAAACTTATTGTGACAACTATAGATCCTTCATAAACGCTCCTAAAAATTAAACCCGAACCTATTTTATAAGTTTTTGAATGTTTGTATGTTACGAATATCTTGGTGATGTATTTATTTAAGTGTTGGTTGCGTTTTGTGCCACGTCGTGGTTTGAAATCACTTGAAAATGCACGTTTTTTCCTATTTTTTGTTGCATTTTCTTGAAATCCTATTTGGTTTAACAAAAAACGGGAAGAACTGTATAGGTACCGATTTCCCGGTACCCGAATCCCGTCCGGTACAGTACCGGTACCCACCTTCATGCTCGGGAAAAAATCGGTACCACCAATTCGGTACGGGTTCAGTACCATTTTGGTACCGTGCTCATCCCTAGTCGTATTAATATTGATATACAAGATATGTTAAACGAGCGAGTTAAGATGATATGAATATATATGAAATGTTAAATGGATGATTCAAGATGATATTGATTGATTGGCTCTAAACAGTCAGATAATATTAACCAAGTTATGGTCAACAAGTCAGACAGCCTAAACCAATACTCCGGTGAGTTTAGTGTTTCCCCGGATCGTTAGATCCCAACGAGATGTGAAATCTGAAATAAAACGACTTTAAGATCAGGTGAATTGAACAGGAAAAGGGTTTAAGTGATTTGTACTACTGAAATATAAGAGAAAATAGCTTTAATAAGCTATATCAACTAATACGTGAAATCAGATAAGTACACGTGAAAAAGGTACTGAAAAACGTAAACGTTTATTAATTAAACGTAAACAAAAACAAATTTACTTATAGTAGGATTTTATAAGCCTTAGGGGCTTAAATGCAAATTAAATAAATTTAAAATATTTATTTTATAATTAAAAACTATTTAATTAATTATTTTTATTTAATAACTATTTATTAATTATCTAATAATTAACTATTAATTATGAAAATGTAAAATAAGTCTAGAAAATTAAAATTAAAATTTCTAAAAATCTAAAATATTATAAAACTTATTTTAAAATTAAAATTATATTTTTCACTCTATTTATCTATTTATTATTAATTATTTAATTAAAAACTATTTAACTATTTAATTAAAATTCTCCTACCTTCACAAACACGTCCTCGGCAATGCCGAGAGGACGAGATATCGATCGGTCTGCAAGCTCTAAAGTCATGCAGGTAGGAGTAAGATCAGGAAGAGAAAGTTTCTTCCAAACTGAGTATGGCATTAGGTTGATACTTGCACCAAGATCGGCCAAGGCATAGCAATCAACCATTCCCGGAAATACACATGGTATTAGAAATTTTCCAGGATCTCCCAGCTTCTCGGGAAGCTTCTTTAAAAGAACTGCAGAGCAGTTCTCATTCAAGGGAGTCTTTGCCATTTCAAACAGTTTCTCCTTGTTGCTTAACAAGTGTTTGATTGTTGATGCAAATTTGGGCATCAGAATAATAGCATCCGCAAAGCTAATGTCAAAATGCAAATCTTGGAAGATTTGAAAGAATTTATCCATCTGGTGATTAGCTTTTTCACGGAGTTTTTGTTCACTCAAACGTGAGGGATAAGGAATAGAGGAAGTAGAAGGTCTGGACTGAGGTGTTTCAACTGGAATATCATTTGGTTCAAAAACAACTCTAGGTTTTGGTTTGGGTTTCGGGACAACATGAGGTGGGACGTTTTGGGTACCTCCCTTATGAGTAGGAAGTACTTCGTCCTTATTTACCTCGACGTTATTTTCCACTACCTTGGGAGAAGAAGAAGAAGGGGTAGTGGGAATAGTAGGTCCATCATATGAAACTCCGCTCCTGGTCGTGATCGCCTTTGCATCGCCCCTCGGGTTTGCGATCGTGTTGCTCGGAAGTTTTCCAGAGCCCGAGGGTTGTTCATTTAAAGATTTCTTAATTTCAGAAATCTGGCTGACCAACAACCTGTTTGTCTCTTCTTGAGTTTTCATGAACTGCTTTAACAACTCATCGGATGATGGTTGTGGAGCTGGGAGAATGGCTTGTGTTTGGTTAGGGAAATTTTGGACACGGTTATTTTGATTATAACCTTGTTGTGGCTGAAAATTCCCTTGATTTGGATTACCATTTCCCTGAAAATGATTTCCGGGGTTGAAATTGTTTCTGTTAAAGTTTCCCTGATTGTGGAAACCTTGATTCTGTCCAGGATTGAAATTCCCTTGGTTTTGATAACCTTGGTTCATTCTGGGTTGGTTCTGGTTCCTGTTTTGCAAATTTGGGTTTTGATTAAACCCGGGTGGTCCCATATGTGTGTTAGCACGGTAACTTGGTTCCATTTGAGGACGGTATTGATTACCTCCCTGATTTGTAGTACCGGCTAGGGCATTGGCTTCAAAAGGACTACCATCGGTGGCAGTACAATTGTAGTAAGCATGTGGGCCACCACAAGTGACACAAACTTCCACTTTTTTAACTTCAGCATGTGAAGGGTTTTGTGTGAAAGTGACTTTTTTCTGGCTTGAGAGAACCAAAGCTTGAATGGCGTCCGTGAGTTTATCTATCTTAGCATCGGTGCTAGAAGTACTCACGGGTGATGAAGTAGAAGGACCAGCACTCACTTGGGAGTTATATGGTTTTGTGCGTGTAGTGCGGACTTTGGACTTATTTTCAATGATTTCTAAAGCTTCTTTTGTGGTTTTGCTCAAAAAATTACCTCCCGCGGAGGCATTGAGAGAATCTTGGTCAGATTGACTCACACCATTATAAAACGTGTCAATTTGCATTAATTCAGTGAAACCATGATGAGGACATCGACGAAGCAATTCTTTAAAACGATCCCAAGCGTCACCAAACGATTCATCAAACCTTTGAGTAAATTTGATGATTTCATTTTTAAGACTTGTCGTTCTGGACGGGGGAAAAAATTCGTTTACAAATTTGGTAACTAGATCTTCCCATGAGTGTATTGAACGAGGAGGTTGTTTTTCCAGCCAAATCCGGGCTGCTCCCTCAAGAGAAAATGGGAAAAGAAGAAGTTTGACTGCTTCGGAAGGGACGTTCTTGTATTTGATGGTTGAAGTGATTTTATTAAACCATCTAATGTGAGCATGGGGATCATCCCTCTCAAAACCATAAAATTGGCTTGAAGTCACTAGATTTAGTAACCCGGTTTTGAGCTCAAAGTATTCAGCCACGATGGCTGGGACAACAATAGCGTCTCCGTAACCCTCAATGGGTGCTTGGAGAAGCTCATTCATCGGACGGTCTTCCGCCATGATAACTTTCTTTGGTGAAACAGCACGTTCCTCAGATACGGCTGTTGGGGCAGAACGTCTACGGCGTCTTCGAGGAATTCTGACAAGCTCACGTAAAGGGCTTGTGGACCTAGAAGAACGAGTGCGCATGCACTAGAGACGACTCTAAGAATACTTAGAGTGACGGGAAATTTACAAATAGAAAATAAAATATGAACAAAAAGATGATATATAACAAAGGGTGAAAATTCAAACTCACAGATATTTCAAAAAGTCGTAATACGCAGCACACCTCCCCGGCAGCGGCGCCAAATTTTGATTGGCTCTAAACAGTCAGATAATATTAACCAAGTTATGGTCAACAAGTCAGACAGCCTAAACCAATACTCCGGTGAGTTTAGTGTTTCCCCGGATCGTTAGATCCCAACGAGATGTGAAATCTGAAATAAAACGACTTTAAGATCAGGTGAATTGAACAGGAAAAGGGTTTAAGTGATTTGTACTACTGAAATATAAGAGAAAATAGCTTTAATAAGCTATATCAACTAATACGTGAAATCAGATAAGTACACGTGAAAAAGGTACTGAAAAACGTAAACGTTTATTAATTAAACGTAAACAAAAACAAATTTACTTATAGTAGGATTTTATAAGCCTTAGGGGCTTAAATGCAAATTAAATAAATTTAAAATATTTATTTTATAATTAAAAACTATTTAATTAATTATTTTTATTTAATAACTATTTATTAATTATCTAATAATTAACTATTAATTATGAAAATGTAAAATAAGTCTAGAAAATTAAAATTAAAATTTCTAAAAATCTAAAATATTATAAAACTTATTTTAAAATTAAAATTATATTTTTCACTCTATTTATCTATTTATTATTAATTATTTAATTAAAAACTATTTAACTATTTAATTAAAATTCAACTAAAAATTATAAATACTACAAATTAAACTAAAAATTATAAAAATATTTTCTAAACCTAAAATAGAACTTGAAGAAAGTATAAAAAATAAAAATAAATCTTTTTGTCTTTTTCTAAATTTTCTATTAATTAAAAATTATTTATAATAATTAAACTAATTAAACTATTTTAAATTACAAATAATATTAAACTAACTTAGAAAATTATGAAAAATTTTATAAATCTAATTAACCATCATGGTAATCCTAAAAAATTATAAAAACTTTATTTTATATATCTTTAATTTAATCTATTAATTATTATGCTATTTATTAATTATTATCTAATTAAAATAATTAAATTATGAAAACTAGTAAATGAACAGTATAAATCACAAGAAAATTTCTAAAATTATTTTATGACTTATAGAAGCTAGGAAAAATATAAAATATAAGTATTACTTTATAAAAATATATTATGCTATTTAATTCTTATTTATTATTTAATTATTAAATAAACTAATATTAATTCTAAATAACACTAGATGACAAAAGAAAATTCTGGAAAAATTTATAAAATTACTTTAATATATAAGAGATTTAATAAAAATATAAAATAGCAAAAGTGCTTATAAATAAGCTAAAAAGGAAAATTAAATAGATAATTTCTATTAAATAGAAGCTATCACTATAATTAAGTTTGGTTTTTTCTTGTTTTTCTTTTATAAATCTAATAAAATACTTAAAATATCAAACTTTTACAAAAACAAATAATTTAGAAATCAAAAATAAGCACTGAGAGTGCTTATTACCCAAACAGTTTGACCAAAGTTGACTTTCTAAGGAAATAAGCTCAAATGAGCTAATGTGGGGTTCACCTTGGTATTTTCTGGTCCACCTAAGTTAGTTGAACAAGTTTGAACAAGATTTGATCAAATAAGCCCACTGGATAAGCCACAAGATCACAATAAGCTGTTGCTTATCTGGGTTCTGGGTCAGAAATGGGACAAAGATTGGGTGCAATTCTAGGTGGGGTCTAGGGGTGTACAGGTCAACCAAAGGGTCAAAGGTTGAACCTTGGTAGGAGGGGGGTTGTAAGAACTAGGAATTAGGGTGTGAGACCCAGTGATGAGCTCATAAAGAGCTTGGGAAGTGAGGGGTCCAAGCTGGTTTTCACTCAGTTAAATGAGTGAGTGATACAAGCTTATAAGCTTGATGAAATCTTTAAAGCAGGCTTAATAAAGAAAACAAAAGAATAAAAACTATGTATATATGATATATTAACAATTATGAACAAGTGTGTTCAATGAATTAAGCTAATAAGCTTGTGAAAAGCTTATAAGTCAATCCAATAAAGCTGAGATCCAAACACCCCTAGACAGGCAACCAAGAGGTCAAAATGAGCTTATGAAATAAGCTCAAAAGGGCTTATTGATTACTGAACTAATAAGTTGGGCAGGTAAGGATTCCAAAATAGTAAAGCTCAACCAATGGGTAGCACTGGGTAGCTTATGCAAGGCTTATGAAGTTGGGTGGTTGACTGAGTCACTCAGTGAACTGAGTGGATGGAACAAAGTTAAAGCTGAGAGCAGCCCAAGGAAATAAGCTTTAAAAAGCTAAATAAGCACTGAGGCTTTGAGATTGGTTGCTAAGCTTCACAAAAAGCTAAAGCTTACAAGCTGAAGCTCAATAGGGAGCTTATGATGAGCTTGTGAAAAATGCTCAACTACCTGAATGCTCAGAGTAGTGAGTTTGGTTGATGAAACTTGATTAACATGATAAGCAGTTTAAAATAAGCAGTAAAGAAAGAACAAGCATACATGTAACAAATAAGCCAGGAAAGGTTCACCAATTCACAAATTCCACAAGCTAAAGCCAACTAATAAAGCTTAACTAAGCTTATCAAGTTGGGTGTAAAGACTGTGTACAGGGCAAGGTCTTGCCCTGCAGCCTTGTTTGAGGGGCAATTTAGTCCACAAATAAATTTCACAAAAATGTAAATAAGTTGGAAATCTAAAGTTTAGCTGGTAGATTAACCACCCAATAAGTTTCAAACCCTAAAACAAAGCACAAAAATCAGAATAATTCTTGCAACTTTGGTGAAAATCTGATCATGCACTTTTGACTTTTTTAGATAAACTTGAACTTTGACTTAATTGAACTTCTAATCTAATTTACTAAGTAAATATGTTATATTAAGCTATTTAAAAGTGAAATTAAGCTATATTACCAAGTTATAAACTAGTGTGATGAAAATGGAACTCTAAACTCTAACAGTTAACAAATAAGGATGGATTGAAATGAATTTTGACTATTGGTTGAACTAGTACTTGATTTTATGACTTAGATGAACTATTAGAACCTGGAGTGACTTATATCAACAATAAACAACAACTGGAAACAGCTACAATGGTCTAAGCAGTTCAATCCAAACACCCCTATTATTGACGGGGATGTGAGTTTTCAAAGCAAATGATCTATTTAATCCATGAAAGTGATTCCAATCATCATATTATCATTAAACAGTCCTGATTGAGCATGATTCAGTAAACAAACAAGCATAAAACACTGAGAGTACAAAATGGATATTTTGACTGTGAAAATAATATTTTTAGCACAAGTTAATTCCAACTAACAAGACCTATTTATTAAGTAATAATAAGATTATTTAACACAAATGGAACCTATAAGAACAGATAGAAATAGCTAATTTCAACTTATTAAATAAACAAGAAAAATGATTAAAAATGCCTTACAATTTATAGCAATCCAGCTGAGATTAAGAAACAAGGATCAAGAACACTCCTAATAGGTCTCCACAGACCTACTAACCCATGGGCATTCCATTCTTTCCCATGCTCCAGCTTGAATACACCATTGCACTGATCTTTATTTTTACTCTATATATTTTTTTTTTTTTGTATTTTTCTTGTTTTTTTTGAATTTGACTAATATAACTGGATTTAAAGTCTCTAATAGCTTTGATAAGCTATATAAGGAGCCTATTAGTTCATAACAATAACTACTAACAATATTTAAATAAGCATGAGAAATTGATACGAATTTTGCATAAACTGAGTTTATATTGATACACTGAAATTAAGAGTTGAGATAAGTTTCAAAAGCACTCAAAAGCTAGGAATTACAACTGGAAAGCTTAAATGAACACTGGTAATTAAAAAGACATTAAAAATGACATAAAGTTATACTAAGTTACTCTAGATAGATCTTTTCTTCTGCTTCCTCTGTCTCTTTATAGACTTTTGGACTTCCACTAGCATTCTGAGCAAATACCACTTGGATTCAGATATTTTCCAAGACTTTTTGGCCTCCTAGATATTTTGGCGGGAAACGTGGGTTTGACAGCTTAGGGTTGCTTGGCTTGATTTAAATCCAATTAAGGATTCTTGGAAGTTTGTAGAGGTGGAGGGGAGAAGGTGTGATGGGATGGCAGAGTTGGTGGATTGGTTTTAAAGATTGCAGAGGAACGTGGGGGAGAGAAGGTGGAAGAAGGGGTAACAGTGGGTGAGTTTGTGTGTTTGTTTGACTAAAGTCAAATTGGGAAGGGAGATGTGGTGATACCATGGGTGGTATTGGAGAAGATGGCTGGGGGTGAGGGAATGGTACAGTGGAGGTGGTATTGGAGAAGATGGGTGAACAGTTGGTGGTGTTTGACCCGGGTCAACAAATGTATTAACTAAAAAGGGTGTGGTGGGCTGGTTGGCAAGTTGGGCCCAAGTGGTGGACTGGGTTTAGTATTGGATTGGAATTGGATTGTTGGATTTGGTTTTGGTAATAAAAATGGATCCGGTTTGTATAATGAGCCCAAGGACCACAAATGTAAATTTGCTGAAACTTAAGGGATCTATTTTGCTATTATTCCAAACTCCACATAAGGACTAAACCTGCAAGTAATCATTAGTATAAGGACCACAAGTATAAATTTTATCATTTTAAACCTCAGGGACCAATTCTGCCAATTCCACAAACTCCAGGGACCAAAACTGTAATTTTCTGATTTTTGAAGGGTTGAATTTGTAACTTCTCAAAAGTTATCATAAGGACCAATTTTGTCTTTTTAGAATAGTACAAGGGTGTAGTTTGATAATTTTCATTTTTAAACACCCATGGACTAAATTTGACACTTTTCAAAAGTTGAGGGACCAAAGTTGTCATTTTGCCATTTTTAAACTTTAAAGGACTTTTCTTGACAACTTATGAATTCCAAGGACCTTTTATGACATTTGTACAAGTTTTGATTTACCAGGGACTAGTTTTGCCAATTTTCCAAAGTTCAGGGACTGAAACTGTAAATTATGTGAAATGTTTTGTTTTTCATCAGTTTTCAATCCTTATGCATAAAAACACAATCCAGGGATAATTTTATGTATTTCAAGGCATTCCTGTGTGTTTTCATATGTTTTTGCAGCTTATATATAACAGAAATGATGAGTATTTACACACTTATCAATCCCCCATACTAAACTATTGCTAGTCCCTAGCAATCTATTTGAGAAAAAATTAATGGATTTTTACTCTTTACCAAAAGCCATCACTTCTGGAGTAGCCAGGTGTAAGAACTGTGGCACACCTGATAACCGTGTGATTTTTAGCAAACCACCAGCTGTCAACGGATTTGATTTGTCTTTACCAGAAGCCGTTTGCTTCTGGACTAGCCAACTCTTGATGGAATAGTCAACATCTTGGTGAGCTGATTACCAATTATGGATTTTCTACGGCCTTTACCACAAGCCATAATCTTGCGGGCTAGCCAACTCATTAGCTTATTAGGATAATGGGGAGTTGAGGAACCATACAATTTTGGGCAAATTGCAAGCCATCAACGGTTTTGAGATGTCTTTACCAAGAGCCGTTTGCTCCTGGACTAGCCAATCCTGTTGTGGGTTAGACATGGAGGATTGATACCATTTATTGCATTTCTAAGTGTGAAAAAACTTTAAATTTTGATCAAATGAGGGTACTTGATGGAACATGTGTTTGAATTCGTGAGAATCCCCCCCCCCCACACTTAGAAATGAATATTGCCCTCAATATTCTAAACACCGGGTGTTAAACCGATACTTAGAACGTAAGAAGGAAATATTTATAACCTTTATTTTAGGCTATTTACATACAAACTCACTTTTTTCTTTTTGTTTTAAACTTTTTTTTTTTTTTTTTTTTTTTTTTTTTTTTTTTTTTTTGAGTAATCACTACCTGCCAGGCTTGTGTCAGGTTTACCACGCTAGCTAATCACTTGTGAATGATTAACTGTAATAAATTTGTCCTGACAGCCCGGGAGTTGAATGATAAAGTAAATAATATACATACAAAACATGATTATTGAAATTTGAAACATATTTACTTTTGAAACGGTGGTAGAAAGTAGAAAGAAGTCAGAAATACGGGTGAAAACCCATATTGCTATGCTTTTGATTACCGAGTCATTAGCTTGACTCGACCTCGAATTGATTTGTTCATGAGGTAGCTTGTTTTTGATTCCCGAGTCACTAGCTTGACTCGACCCCGAATTTAATTGTCCTTGGGGAAAGTTTGGAGATCCGGGACAACCATGTTTGGGAAGTCCTCTCCAAAGTAATGTTTCACACGATGGCCATTTACTTTAAAACATGGACCGTCATTTTGAGATAACTCAACGGTACCATATGGATAAACCTTAGTGATAGTAAATGGACCAGTCCAACGGGTTTTTAATTTACCCGAGAAGATCTTTAATCTAGAGTTAAAGAGAAGTACTCGATCACCGACGTTAAAAACGCGGTTCTTTATTTTTGAGTCATGAATTCTCTTTGTTTTCTCTTTATAGATTAAAGAGTTCTCGTAAGCCTGATCACGTAGTTCATTTAGTTCATTCATTTGAACTTTTCTGTGATCACCCGCAGTTTTGAGATCAAAGTTGGCATGTTTCAAAGCCCAGTAGGCTTTGTGCTCAAGTTCCATCGGTAAATGACATGTCTTTCCGTACACAAGCTTGTAAGGTGTACACCCAATGGGTGTTTTATAAGCTGTACGAAAGGCCCATAGTGCGTCATCTAATTTATCCGACCAGGCAGCACGGTTTTCACCAACAGTCCTCTCAAGTATCCTTTTGATACCACGATTTGAAACTTCCACTTGCCCACTTGTTTGTGGGTGATACGCGGTAGAAAGACGGTGGGTTACACCATACTTTTGCATGACTTTATCAAATTTGTCATTGCAGAAATGCGTACCACGATCACTTATAATAGCACGTGGGGTTCCAAAACGGGCAAAAAGAGATTTCAGGAATTTCACTACAACTCGGGCATCATTTGTGTGTAAAGCTTTTGCTTCAACCCACTTTGATAAATAATCAACTGCCACAAGTATGTACTTGTTTCCTCTGGATGATGGAAATGGCCCCATAAAGTCAATGCCCCAGATATCAAATATTTCACATACTTGAATAGCATTTTGTGGCATCTCATTTCTTTGTGAAATGTTTCCATGACGCTGACAAGCGTCACAGGTTTTAATGAGATCCTGGGCATCTTTATAAATTGTGGGCCAGAAGAATCCGGAATCAAACACCTTTTTGGCGGTGTAATTAGGACTATGATGTCCCCCAGTGGGTCCAGCATGGCAAGCCTTAAGAATTTCAGTGGCTTCCTGTCCATATACACACCGTCGGATGACTTGATCCGCACAGATTTTGAATAAGTAGGGGTCATCCCAGAAGTAATGTTTAACATCCTTAAAGAATTTATTCTTCTGTTGGGTTGACATCCCTTTCACAACAAAGTTACCCGCATGGTAGTTTGCGAAATCGGCAAACCATGGGGTAGTAGAATCTCCACGAAAAGCAACCGCATTGAGTGTTTCGAGAGGAAATGTTTCATTTATTTCCTTTTTCTCATACACATTTTGATGAGGGTTTTCTAATCGGGACAAATGATCAGCAGCCAGGTTCTCAGCTCCTTTTTTATCACGAATAATGATATCAAATTCTTGGAGGAGGAGAACCCAACGGAGCAATCTCGGCTTTGCATCTTGTTTTGCAAATAGATATTTAAGAGCCGAGTGATCCGTATACACTACGCTTTTAGTCAAGATTAAGTATGTCCGAAATTTCTCAAAAGCATACACCACAGCTAATAATTCTTTTTCTGTAGTGGTGTAATGAGTTTGAGCTTCGTTCATAGTTTTGCTTGCGTAGTGGATAGGCTGGAAGTGTTTCATTTTGCGTTGCCCCAAGACTGCACCGATAGCAAAATCACTTGCATCGCACATAAGCTCGAAGGGTAAATCCCAGTCGGGGGCAATAAGAATGGGTGCCTCAGTAAGCTTTTTCTTTAATGTTTCAAAAGCTTCGATGCACTCTGGTGAGAAGATAAAATGAGTATCCTTTTCAAGGAGATGAGTCATAGGCCGTGAGATTTTAGAAAAATCTTGTATAAATCGACGATAGAAACCGGCATGACCCAAGAAACTCCTAATACCTTTAACGGTAGTAGGGTGAGGCAGTTTTGCAATGACATCAACCTTAGCTCTGTCAACCTCAATCCCATTCTTGGAAATCTTATGGCCGAGGACAATGCCCTCTTTGACCATAAAGTGACTCTTTTCCCAATTTAGACATAGATTGGTGTCTTTACACCTTTTCAACATTGTTTCTAAATTGGTGAGGCATGTTTGGAATGAATCCCCAATGACCGAGAAGTCATCCATAAAGACCTCCATCGTTTTACCAATCATGTCGTTAAATATGGCCATCATACACCTCTGGAATGTACCTGGTGCATTACATAAGCCAAAAGGCATACGTTTATAAGCAAAGGTTCCATAAGGGCATGTAAAGGTAGTCTTTTCTTGATCCGATGGATCAATGGGGATTTGAAAGTATCCTGAGAAACCATCAAGGAAACAATAGTACTCGTTTCCAGCTAATCTCTCAAGCATCTGGTCCATAAAGGGCAGCGGAAAGTGGTCTTTGCGGGTGGCGTCATTTAACTTACGATAGTCAATGCAAACACGCCATCCAGTAACCAGCCGAGTTGGAATCAACTCATTTTCCTCATTGGTGACAACAGTAATGCCACCCTTTTTTGGGACACAATGAATGGGACTAACCCATGGACTGTCAGAGATAGGGTAAATCAATCCTGCATCAAGAAGTTTAAGGACCTCTTGTTTAATCACATCATGGATTTTTGGATTCACCCTTCTTTGGTGTTGCACTGCAGGCTTGAAGTCATCCTCCATCAAGATTTTGTGTGTACAAAAATTTGGGTTAATACCCTTAATATCGGAGAGTTTCCAAGCAATTGCTTGCTTGTTTGACTTCAAGACCTTTAGGAGAGCACTCTTCTCCTCAACACTTAAACCTTTAGCAATAATGACGGGTAATTTATCATCACCCTCCAAGAATGCGTATTCAAGATGAGGAGGTAAGTCCTTGAGTACGACCTCAGGAAAATCATCAGTTTCCTCAACATATTTGATTTCCTGATTATGAAGTTGTATGGGAGGGAGTGGAAGAGAATTGTCTTGATTTAGCAATCTCTCAAGGAGAAGAATATCTCCTTCTAGATCAATCTCAGTGTTATCAATTCCCAATGGGACTGAATCACTTTTGAGAAAAGCCTCGACCTCTTCCAAAAGGAAATCACTTCCCTCAAACGGAGTGAGAGAAGGGGAAGAGTCGGAAATGATAGGTTCAGATGATGGAGTGGCATCCCCACTCACAGAATTATGAGAATAACCAAGAAACTCTTGAGAGTACTCCTCCGAAGCAATGTCTATGATATCTATTTGATTAACTGCTTCAGAATCATAATTGGAGGAGTACCTCGAGGTTTGATCGAGGTTAAATGTAACAGCTTCATTACCCACACGAAGAGTGATTTCTTGCTCAAATACATCGATAAGAGCACGGCCCGTTCTAAGGAAACCCCTCCCAACAATGAGAGGGACCCTTTGATCGGCATCGAAATCAACCACTACAAAGTCAGCGGGGAGATGAAATTCTCCTACCTTCACAAACACGTCCTCGGCAATGCCGAGAGGACGAGATATCGATCGGTCTGCAAGCTCTAAAGTCATGCAGGTAGGAGTAAGATCAGGAAGAGAAAGTTTCTTCCAAACTGAGTATGGCATTAGGTTGATACTTGCACCAAGATCGGCCAAGGCATAGCAATCAACCATTCCCGGAAATACACATGGTATTAGAAATTTTCCAGGATCTCCCAGCTTCTCGGGAAGCTTCTTTAAAAGAACTGCAGAGCAGTTCTCATTCAAGGGAGTCTTTGCCATTTCAAACAGTTTCTCCTTGTTGCTTAACAAGTGTTTGATTGTTGATGCAAATTTGGGCATCAGAATAATAGCATCCGCAAAGCTAATGTCAAAATGCAAATCTTGGAAGATTTGAAAGAATTTATCCATCTGGTGATTAGCTTTTTCACGGAGTTTTTGTTCACTCAAACGTGAGGGATAAGGAATAGAGGAAGTAGAAGGTCTGGACTGAGGTGTTTCAACTGGAATATCATTTGGTTCAAAAACAACTCTAGGTTTTGGTTTGGGTTTCGGGACAACATGAGGTGGGACGTTTTGGGTACCTCCCTTATGAGTAGGAAGTACTTCGTCCTTATTTACCTCGACGTTATTTTCCACTACCTTGGGAGAAGAAGAAGAAGGGGTAGTGGGAATAGTAGGTCCATCATATGAAACTCCGCTCCTGGTCGTGATCGCCTTTGCATCGCCCCTCGGGTTTGCGATCGTGTTGCTCGGAAGTTTTCCAGAGCCCGAGGGTTGTTCATTTAAAGATTTCTTAATTTCAGAAATCTGGCTGACCAACAACCTGTTTGTCTCTTCTTGAGTTTTCATGAACTGCTTTAACAACTCATCGGATGATGGTTGTGGAGCTGGGAGAATGGCTTGTGTTTGGTTAGGGAAATTTTGGACACGGTTATTTTGATTATAACCTTGTTGTGGCTGAAAATTCCCTTGATTTGGATTACCATTTCCCTGAAAATGATTTCCGGGGTTGAAATTGTTTCTGTTAAAGTTTCCCTGATTGTGGAAACCTTGATTCTGTCCAGGATTGAAATTCCCTTGGTTTTGATAACCTTGGTTCATTCTGGGTTGGTTCTGGTTCCTGTTTTGCAAATTTGGGTTTTGATTAAACCCGGGTGGTCCCATATGTGTGTTAGCACGGTAACTTGGTTCCATTTGAGGACGGTATTGATTACCTCCCTGATTTGTAGTACCGGCTAGGGCATTGGCTTCAAAAGGACTACCATCGGTGGCAGTACAATTGTAGTAAGCATGTGGGCCACCACAAGTGACACAAACTTCCACTTTTTTAACTTCAGCATGTGAAGGGTTTTGTGTGAAAGTGACTTTTTTCTGGCTTGAGAGAACCAAAGCTTGAATGGCGTCCGTGAGTTTATCTATCTTAGCATCGGTGCTAGAAGTACTCACGGGTGATGAAGTAGAAGGACCAGCACTCACTTGGGAGTTATATGGTTTTGTGCGTGTAGTGCGGACTTTGGACTTATTTTCAATGATTTCTAAAGCTTCTTTTGTGGTTTTGCTCAAAAAATTACCTCCCGCGGAGGCATTGAGAGAATCTTGGTCAGATTGACTCACACCATTATAAAACGTGTCAATTTGCATTAATTCAGTGAAACCATGATGAGGACATCGACGAAGCAATTCTTTAAAACGATCCCAAGCGTCACCAAACGATTCATCAAACCTTTGAGTAAATTTGATGATTTCATTTTTAAGACTTGTCGTTCTGGACGGGGGAAAAAATTCGTTTACAAATTTGGTAACTAGATCTTCCCATGAGTGTATTGAACGAGGAGGTTGTTTTTCCAGCCAAATCCGGGCTGCTCCCTCAAGAGAAAATGGGAAAAGAAGAAGTTTGACTGCTTCGGAAGGGACGTTCTTGTATTTGATGGTTGAAGTGATTTTATTAAACCATCTAATGTGAGCATGGGGATCATCCCTCTCAAAACCATAAAATTGGCTTGAAGTCACTAGATTTAGTAACCCGGTTTTGAGCTCAAAGTATTCAGCCACGATGGCTGGGACAACAATAGCGTCTCCGTAACCCTCAATGGGTGCTTGGAGAAGCTCATTCATCGGACGGTCTTCCGCCATGATAACTTTCTTTGGTGAAACAGCACGTTCCTCAGATACGGCTGTTGGGGCAGAACGTCTACGGCGTCTTCGAGGAATTCTGACAAGCTCACGTAAAGGGCTTGTGGACCTAGAAGAACGAGTGCGCATGCACTAGAGACGACTCTAAGAATACTTAGAGTGACGGGAAATTTACAAATAGAAAATAAAATATGAACAAAAAGATGATATATAACAAAGGGTGAAAATTCAAACTCACAGATATTTCAAAAAGTCGTAATACGCAGCACACCTCCCCGGCAGCGGCGCCAAATTTTGATTGGCTCTAAACAGTCAGATAATATTAACCAAGTTATGGTCAACAAGTCAGACAGCCTAAACCAATACTCCGGTGAGTTTAGTGTTTCCCCGGATCGTTAGATCCCAACGAGATGTGAAATCTGAAATAAAACGACTTTAAGATCAGGTGAATTGAACAGGAAAAGGGTTTAAGTGATTTGTACTACTGAAATATAAGAGAAAATAGCTTTAATAAGCTATATCAACTAATACGTGAAATCAGATAAGTACACGTGAAAAAGGTACTGAAAAACGTAAACGTTTATTAATTAAACGTAAACAAAAACAAATTTACTTATAGTAGGATTTTATAAGCCTTAGGGGCTTAAATGCAAATTAAATAAATTTAAAATATTTATTTTATAATTAAAAACTATTTAATTAATTATTTTTATTTAATAACTATTTATTAATTATCTAATAATTAACTATTAATTATGAAAATGTAAAATAAGTCTAGAAAATTAAAATTAAAATTTCTAAAAATCTAAAATATTATAAAACTTATTTTAAAATTAAAATTATATTTTTCACTCTATTTATCTATTTATTATTAATTATTTAATTAAAAACTATTTAACTATTTAATTAAAATTCAACTAAAAATTATAAATACTACAAATTAAACTAAAAATTATAAAAATATTTTCTAAACCTAAAATAGAACTTGAAGAAAGTATAAAAAATAAAAATAAATCTTTTTGTCTTTTTCTAAATTTTCTATTAATTAAAAATTATTTATAATAATTAAACTAATTAAACTATTTTAAATTACAAATAATATTAAACTAACTTAGAAAATTATGAAAAATTTTATAAATCTAATTAACCATCATGGTAATCCTAAAAAATTATAAAAACTTTATTTTATATATCTTTAATTTAATCTATTAATTATTATGCTATTTATTAATTATTATCTAATTAAAATAATTAAATTATGAAAACTAGTAAATGAACAGTATAAATCACAAGAAAATTTCTAAAATTATTTTATGACTTATAGAAGCTAGGAAAAATATAAAATATAAGTATTACTTTATAAAAATATATTATGCTATTTAATTCTTATTTATTATTTAATTATTAAATAAACTAATATTAATTCTAAATAACACTAGATGACAAAAGAAAATTCTGGAAAAATTTATAAAATTACTTTAATATATAAGAGATTTAATAAAAATATAAAATAGCAAAAGTGCTTATAAATAAGCGAAAAAGGAAAATTAAATAGATAATTTCTATTAAATAGAAGCTATCACTATAATTAAGTTTGGTTTTTTCTTGTTTTTCTTTTATAAATCTAATAAAATACTTAAAATATCAAACTTTTACAAAAACAAATAATTTAGAAATCAAAAATAAGCACTGAGAGTGCTTATTACCCAAACAGTTTGACCAAAGTTGACTTTCTAAGGAAATAAGCTCAAATGAGCTAATGTGGGGTTCACCTTGGTATTTTCTGGTCCACCTAAGTTAGTTGAACAAGTTTGAACAAGATTTGATCAAATAAGCCCACTGGATAAGCCACAAGATCACAATAAGCTGTTGCTTATCTGGGTTCTGGGTCAGAAATGGGACAAAGATTGGGTGCAATTCTAGGTGGGGTCTAGGGGTGTACAGGTCAACCAAAGGGTCAAAGGTTGAACCTTGGTAGGAGGGGGGTTGTAAGAACTAGGAATTAGGGTGTGAGACCCAGTGATGAGCTCATAAAGAGCTTGGGAAGTGAGGGGTCCAAGCTGGTTTTCACTCAGTTAAATGAGTGAGTGATACAAGCTTATAAGCTTGATGAAATCTTTAAAGCAGGCTTAATAAAGAAAACAAAAGAATAAAAACTATGTATATATGATATATTAACAATTATGAACAAGTGTGTTCAATGAATTAAGCTAATAAGCTTGTGAAAAGCTTATAAGTCAATCCAATAAAGCTGAGATCCAAACACCCCTAGACAGGCAACCAAGAGGTCAAAATGAGCTTATGAAATAAGCTCAAAAGGGCTTATTGATTACTGAACTAATAAGTTGGGCAGGTAAGGATTCCAAAATAGTAAAGCTCAACCAATGGGTAGCACTGGGTAGCTTATGCAAGGCTTATGAAGTTGGGTGGTTGACTGAGTCACTCAGTGAACTGAGTGGATGGAACAAAGTTAAAGCTGAGAGCAGCCCAAGGAAATAAGCTTTAAAAAGCTAAATAAGCACTGAGGCTTTGAGATTGGTTGCTAAGCTTCACAAAAAGCTAAAGCTTACAAGCTGAAGCTCAATAGGGAGCTTATGATGAGCTTGTGAAAAATGCTCAACTACCTGAATGCTCAGAGTAGTGAGTTTGGTTGATGAAACTTGATTAACATGATAAGCAGTTTAAAATAAGCAGTAAAGAAAGAACAAGCATACATGTAACAAATAAGCCAGGAAAGGTTCACCAATTCACAAATTCCACAAGCTAAAGCCAACTAATAAAGCTTAACTAAGCTTATCAAGTTGGGTGTAAAGACTGTGTACAGGGCAAGGTCTTGCCCTGCAGCCTTGTTTGAGGGGCAATTTAGTCCACAAATAAATTTCACAAAAATGTAAATAAGTTGGAAATCTAAAGTTTAGCTGGTAGATTAACCACCCAATAAGTTTCAAACCCTAAAACAAAGCACAAAAATCAGAATAATTCTTGCAACTTTGGTGAAAATCTGATCATGCACTTTTGACTTTTTTAGATAAACTTGAACTTTGACTTAATTGAACTTCTAATCTAATTTACTAAGTAAATATGTTATATTAAGCTATTTAAAAGTGAAATTAAGCTATATTACCAAGTTATAAACTAGTGTGATGAAAATGGAACTCTAAACTCTAACAGTTAACAAATAAGGATGGATTGAAATGAATTTTGACTATTGGTTGAACTAGTACTTGATTTTATGACTTAGATGAACTATTAGAACCTGGAGTGACTTATATCAACAATAAACAACAACTGGAAACAGCTACAATGGTCTAAGCAGTTCAATCCAAACACCCCTATTATTGACTGAGATGTGAGTTTTCAAAGCAAATGATCTATTTAATCCATGAAAGTGATTCCAATCATCATATTATCATTAAACAGTCCTGATTGAGCATGATTCAGTAAACAAACAAGCATAAAACACTGAGAGTACAAAATGGATATTTTGACTGTGAAAATAATATTTTTAGCACAAGTTAATTCCAACTAACAAGACCTATTTATTAAGTAATAATAAGATTATTTAACACAAATGGAACCTATAAGAACAGATAGAAACAGCTAATTTCAACTTATTAAATAAACAAGAAAAATGATTAAAAATGCCTTACAATTTATAGCAATCCAGCTGAGATTAAGAAACAAGGATCAAGAACACTCCTAATAGGTCTCCACAGACCTACTAACCCATGGGCATTCCATTCTTTCCCATGCTCCAGCTTGAATACACCATTGCACTGATCTTTATTTTTACTCTATATATATTTTTTTTTGTATTTTTCTTGTTTTTTTTGAATTTGACTAATATAACTGGATTTAAAGTCTCTAATAGCTTTGATAAGCTATATAAGGAGCTTAAATGAGCCTATTAGTTCATAACAATAACTACTAACAATATTTAAATAAGCATGAGAAATTGATACGAATTTTGCATAAACTGAGTTTATATTGATACACTGAAATTAAGAGTTGAGATAAGTTTCAAAAGCACTCAAAAGCTAGGAATTACAACTGGAAAGCTTAAATGAACACTGGTAATTAAAAAGACATTAAAAATGACATAAAGTTATACTAAGTTACTCTAGATAGATCTTTTCTTCTGCTTCCTCTGTCTCTTTATAGACTTTTGGACTTCCACTAGCATTCTGAGCAAATACCACTTGGATTCAGATATTTTCCAAGACTTTTTGGCCTCCTAGATATTTTGGCGGGAAACGTGGGTTTGACAGCTTAGGGTTGCTTGGCTTGATTTAAATCCAATTAAGGATTCTTGGAAGTTTGTAGAGGTGGAGGGGAGAAGGTGTGATGGGATGGCAGAGTTGGTGGATTGGTTTTAAAGATTGCAGAGGAACGTGGGGGAGAGAAGGTGGAAGAAGGGGTAACAGTGGGTGAGTTTGTGTGTTTGTTTGACTAAAGTCAAATTGGGAAGGGAGATGTGGTGATACCATGGGTGGTATTGGAGAAGATGGCTGGGGGTGAGGGAATGGTACAGTGGAGGTGGTATTGGAGAAGATGGGTGAACAGTTGGTGGTGTTTGACCCGGGTCAACAAATGTATTAACTAAAAAGGGTGTGGTAGGCTGGTTGGCAAGTTGGGCCCAAGTGGTGGACTGGGTTTAGTATTGGATTGGAATTGGATTGTTGGATTTGGTTTTGGTAATAAAAATGGATCCGGTTTGTATAATGAGCCCAAGGACCACAAATGTAAATTTGCTGAAACTTAAGGGATCTATTTTGCTATTATTCCAAACTCCACATAAGGACTAAACCTGCAAGTAATCATTAGTATAAGGACCACAAGTATAAATTTTATCATTTTAAACCTCAGGGACCAATTCTGCCAATTCCACAAACTCCAGGGACCAAAACTGTAATTTTCTGATTTTTGAAGGGTTGAATTTGTAACTTCTCAAAAGTTATCATAAGGACCAATTTTGTCTTTTTAGAATAGTAAAAGGTTGTAGTTTGATAATTTTCATTTTTAAACACCCAGGGACTAAATTTGACACTTTTCAAAAGTTGAGGGACCAAAGTTGTCATTTTGCCATTTTTAAACTTTAAAGGACTTTTCTTGACAACTTATGAATTCCAAGGACCTTTTATGACATTTGTACAAGTTTTGATTTACCAGGGACTAGTTTTGCCAATTTTCCAAAGTTCATGGACTGAAACTGTAAATTATGTGAAATGTTTTGTTTTTCATCAGTTTTCAATCCTTATGCATAAAAACACAATCCAAGGATAATTTTATGTATTTCAAGGCATTCCTGTGTGTTTTCATATGTTTTTGCAGCTTATATATAACAGAAATGATGAGTATTTACACACTCATCATTGATATACATAAGATGTTGAACGGATAAGTCGAGATGATTTATAACACATTAAACAACAACAATAACACATTAAATAACAACACCAACACATTAAACAACAACAACTGCATATAAAGATTTTTCATGTCATATCGACTTATCCATTTAACATCTCATGTATAACGACATTATCTCGACTCATGCGTTTAACATATCTTGTATAATGATATCATATCGATTCATCCGTTTAACATCTCATGTATAACGATATCATATCGATTCATCTGTTTAACATCTCCTGTATAATGAGATCATCTCTACTCATACGTTTAACATGTCTTGTATAACGATATAATCTCAGCTCGTCCGTTTAGCATCTCCTGTATAACGATATAAGCTCGATTCATCCGTTTAACATGTCTTGTTTAATGATATCATCTCGACTCGTCTGTTTAACATCTCATGTATAATGATATTATCTCGACTCATCCGTTTCAAATATCATGCATAACGATATCATATCGAGTTATCCATTTAATGTCTCATGTATAACGATATCATCTCGATTCATCCGTTTAACATCTTCTGTATAACGATATCATCTCGACTCGCCCGTTTAACATTTCTGGTGTAACAATATCAGCTCGACTATTCCGTTTAACATGTCTTGTATAACAATATCATCTCGTCTCGTATGTTTTAACATCTCATGTATAACGACATAATCTTGACTCGTCCGTTTAACATCTCATGTATAACGATATCATCTTGACTCGTCCGTTCAACATGAGTTCTATAACGATATCATCTCGACTCATCCGTTTAATATCTCATGTATAACGATATAATATTGACTCATCCGTTTAACATCTCATGTATAACAATATAATATTGACTCATCCGTTTAACATATCATGTATTAAAATATCATATCGACTCACCCGTTTAACATCTCATGTATAAGATATCATATCGACTCATCCGTTTAATATGAGATGTTAAACGGATAAGTTGAGATGATATTGATATATTAAGTTATGTTAAACAAGTGAGTCAAGATGATATAGATATACATGAAATGTTAAATGGATAATTTGAAATGTTTACATGAGGTGGATGTATCCATTTGAAAGATACATGAAGAAGCTTAAAAATTATGTCAGAAATAAAGCTAAGCCTGAAGGTTCTATAGCGGAGTGTTATGTTGCGGAAGAAGCATTAACTATATGTTCGCACTATCTTAAGGGTGTTGAGTCGAGATTTAATCGTCCTGACAGAAATGACGATGGGCTAAATCCAACAGATGAATTTGAGGTTTTCCGGTCAGTATGCAAATCGGTAGGTGCAGAGGTACATACTGAGATGAATGCACAAGTTATGCAGACAGTTGTATGGTTTATACTTAACAACAATCCTGAAATCGAGGCGGACATTGATGCGTACAAAAAGTAGGTTTCTTCTTTTCTTTAAACCATCTTTTTTGTAACTTATTTTTTTCTACGAGTTATTCTAATATCACGAACATTTACAGTAAATTTCCTAACAATAACGTGGAAGTAGAATTTTCCCGCTGGTTTGATCGCGAAGTAAACGCATTCTATATATTACCCTGTCAAAGTATCGATTATTCCTCATTTGAATATTCTTTTCTTTTTCATAGATCCGTGAAAAGAGCGTGGGAAACGACCCAAGGTGTACTCCCGAGTCTGAGTTATTCTCTTTGGCTTGTGGACCTGACCCGATTGCAGACTCATACCCTGCTTGCGTAGTTAACGGTGTAAAGTTCGTGGTACACGACCGCGATATACGCCTTACAACTCAAAGCAGCGGAGTTTCAACACCCGGTGATAATGGAGATATGTTTTATGGTCAACTCGAAGAAATTTTGGAGCTCACTTATATCGAAAACCGCAAGGTTGTGTTGTTCCGATGTAAGTGGTTCGACACCAAGAACCCTTACCGTTGCTCTGATCGCTCCAAACGTTCTTATATTAAACAGGGCATAAAACATATTTTGACTGATAGGGATTCTTTTAAAGATCAACAATACATTCTCGCGACACAAGCAAGACAAGTCTTCTACCTTGAAGACCCGGCTAGACGACCACCTCATTGGAAGGTCGTCGAAGATGTTCATCATCGAAAGATCTAGGACCGGGATGTGGTAGAGGCCGATCAAGATGTTATACATGACAGCAGTTCATCAGATGTTGCACTAGACGCTAATTTGGGTGTTTTGGATTATACGATTTTGAGTACGAATGATGAATCAACGGAAGTGGATGCCCCGCCAGATAATGAAGTTCGTGATGAAGACGGTGCTAATTATATTGGTGATGAAGACGAGGTTGTTCCTCATGTTCTGGAAGATGATAATCAAGATGGTGAAGAGCGTAATGATGAAGATTGTGATGATGAAGTTAACACCGCTAGTTTTGAACTTGTTTCTAGTGATGATTCTGAGTTGGATGCATAATTGTAATTTGCAAAATAACGCTTACTTGAATGAAATTATCATTATATATTTAAATATGTATACTTATTTGAATGTGTATATTTATATGAATCTGTATATTTATTTGAATGTGTGTATGTGTATTAATTGGTCAATGACATTTTCTGTTCTTGTACTTGTATTTTTACAGATGGCGTCTGTAGCTCCTTGCTTCCACGGAGGGGATGCAGGTGGTGATCCTCCCGATGATCGGCAGCCAAGGCGTTTACCTTACCAGTGCGAAGGTAAGGAATTTTGGATTATTTTATAAACTTGATTTTGATTACTTGTATTTTTATGACTCATCACTTATATTTGTAGGGTCGGGGAAACGCGGTCTAAACAAACATAAGGCGTTGAAGAAGGCCTTCAAACAAAATGGCAATCAACCACTTAAGATAGATTTCGATTTTTGTGATCTGAAGACAGTCAAACCAGTAGGCAAAAATGCGGCTTACTTGTCTTCCTATATTGGGGAATTAGTCAGGGATATTCCCCAGGATTACAAGTCATGGAATAAAGTCCCCGCAGTAGAAAAGGCGAAGATAATCCCTAACCTCCAGGTCTTGTTTATTTTATTTATATTTTTATTGTTATCGAATGTTTAGATATTTGTGTTTATATAAATGTGTGTATTTATTTAAATGTATGTTTATTTGCAGAGATATTTTGATTTGCAATCCCATTTCCGTGACGAGACTTTAATCAAAGTAAAAGGCGAAAATAAGACAAAGGGGAGCGTGGTGAGAGGTGGGCTTGAGAAGGATTTTGCGGATCGATACAGCAGCCACAAAAATAAGTTCAAGTATAAGTGGTTTACTAAAGCGGGGTCGGTTCAAGCGGCAAGGTAGAAAAAGCCACCGAATTGGAAAGCAGGAGATGATGAGTGGCAGAAGCTCGTTGACTTCTGGGCTGACCCGGATCGTATGGCCCAATCAGAGAGGAATTCCAAGAATCAATCCAAAAACAAAGTGACGACCCACCAGGGATCAAAGTCTTTCGCGCGAGGAAGGCACGAATTCGTATTGTTCTTTATTATTTTTATTTTTTATATTATTTTAAAGGTGTTTATATTGTTTATATATAACGTGTAATTAATTTGTTTTATATTGTTTATTTATAGTACGAAGAAAATCAGCATCACGAGGACATGGTCGAGACCTGGAGGAAAAATCATTCGGATAAAAAAGGCCATTTTCAGACTCGGGAAAACGAAAGGATCTATGTAAGTAATTTATGCCATAATTTTTTATTGAGTTTTGATTAGGACTAATACTGTGAGTTTGTATTTGAGAGTTGTTGATGAAGTTTGTAGCGTGTTTATTTGAAGCATATTATTAACTGGTGTGTGTACACAACAGTAAAATTTAGTAGAAAAGTTGTCACTCAGACTATTATACATAAGTTGATACCAAAGGTTGGATCAGTTAAGTTAAGTTATTCACTGGACTAAAAATAAGCCAAGAAAGTTTATTACTAAAAAAAGGTATGGGAATTGTTTATGGAGCAGCCAATTAGGAAGGAACTTTTGAATGTGGTTTAGTATAGTGTATAAATTTTAACTAGTCTTCTTGGGTTTCTTTTACAAAGATCTGCTGCCATTCTAAAAACTTATCTGCTTATGCATATCTGCTTAAAAAGGTTTTAGGTTATGATTAGCTATTTGAAGTTGTAATAATCAGATAAAAGTTGTTTTAGTGTGAGATAGATGTTGATAACAAGAGTGGTCAGGATTGCTTATCGAAACTCTTCGTATTTTAAGATAAGCCAAAGCCAAAACACTTTCAGGTTGCTGAGGGGGTGTTTGGTTTAGCTTATTTTTAAGAGCTTATGCTAATCAGCTTATCAGTTTATGAGCATAATGAACTTTTTTTGACAAACAACTCCATAATTGCTTATGAAAAACCCTTGTTTATGTGTTGTTACCCCATAAGCTGTTTGGATACTCAAAAGCTATTTGGATACTCAAAAGATGTTACGCTGAAGCAGCTTACCCAAACACCCTATTATTCAACACACTTATTTCACTCACAGATATAACCTTATAAGCACTTAGGTTGTGATGTGTAAAATTTTAACTCCTTAGCCTTGTATGTCATTCACATCCTGTTCCATTTTTGGTTATCCATAGGCATCAATTTACATAAATAAACTACTAGAATTTAACCTGTGACTCTATGACTATTGTGATTGATTATGCTAATACTTTCTAATGATGCTTAAATAAAATTGATTGTTGAGCTTGCTCATTTATTAATCTGAGGTACTTTAGTTGTGGTTTATATGTTGTCTATTTCATTTCATGTTGGTTGTTTCAAATCAAATTAAATCCAGGATACTACTTCACTTATAATTGATATTTTCCATGAAGGAAAATTTAATCAGACTTGTTTCAAATCATACCATTCGTTCTAGGCATTCGGTGGCAATCAGTGTGGCTACTTTCTTGAATCTATGCTAAAAAATCTATCATCCATTTCAATGGTCCTAAGTGGATTTATAAATAATGCTATTAATTAACTTGATAATGTCCCCCAATGGAAACTTGCTCATTGTGATACATCTTGTTTTTTTGAACCAATGAACCTTATACTTATTATCTGATTTCCGTATAATTTCTTACTACTTATATTAACTCTTGTTATTTTCAATTACACAAGCAGAAATAAAGGCAATACAAGATGCAGCCAATGACAAAAAGATCGACCCCAAGACAGATATAGAGATCGTCGTTGAAGTCCTGCAGAGCAACAATCGGGGGCATATTGCGGGTGTTGGCAGGGTGGTACCGGGCACGGGCTCGAGTTTTCAGAGCTCACAAACGGACCTAAGTTTTTGTACCCGGGAGGAATTTGAAGAGATGCAGAAAAATCATGCTATGGAACTAGACGAGCAAAGAAAAGCTTATGAGAGTCAAGGAAACGTCTTGAAGCAATTTGTTGAATTCTTCAACGGTCAACAAGGTACTCCTGCTTCACAGTTTCAGATTCCTAATTTATACACTCCTCGAGTGTTTCCCGGTTCTACTTATGATGTTGGCGGTCCTAGTTCTACTCCTTCAGCCCCTAGTTCTAGTCTCGGCCCAGAAAACTGTTACATCCCTACCTTTGATTCTGGAAATAGCCGGATTGTACATGTTGATGATGATGATGATGATGATGATGATGGTCGTGATGGTAATCGTGAGGATGATGGTGTTGATGGTGATGGTAGTAGTGAGTATGATGATGCTGGTGATGACGGGTAGTGATGTTAAGGTAGATTATTAGTATTTGTATGGATATCCTTATGTTATTTGTATTATCGTATTAGTATATTAGCGAAATTGTAGTTATAGACGAATACTATGACATGCTTTTGGTTGGTTTTGAATGATGAATGAATGAAAGCATTTTGCATTATTGATTTGGGTGATTTACAGATTTGGTTTTGGTAGATTTCTTCTGGAAAAAATTCCGGAAAAATTCTGGATTTGCAGCATTAATTTGCAGCTGCTATTTTTTAGATTTGCAAAATTCTGGATTTGCAGCATTAAAAATCTGGATTTGCACATACACTTTTAGGGACCACAAAGGCATCACATAAGGGTAATCTTGTCGTCCCTAATAGTTGCCCATCCAAAGTAACCATTTTCCTCAAACTCAATTTTAGAGACGACATCTTTCATCCCCAAAAGTGGTCCCCAAAAGTGGTTCCCGGGTTTTTTTTAAATAAATTGTTTTAATTATAAAATTTACTTAATTAATAAATATTTATTTAATAAATAAAAATATCTAAATTAATAAAATATGAATATAGCTTTAGAGACGACGTCTTGTTGTCCCCAAAGATGTGGTCCCACTTTTGGTCAAGTTTCTGGTTGGATTTTTGTGGGTCCCACAGGCCGTCCCCCAAAGTTAGATTCTATCGTCTCTAAAACTTTTGGACACGAGTCTTTGGAGACAACCCCTTTTAGGACAACCTGTTGTGCTAAAAAGTTTTGGAGACAACAAAACTTCACTTTTGAGGATGACTTGCTCTGTCTCGAAAAGTCCCAAATGGTGTAGTGTGGGTAACTTCACGTGATAAAAAATCACACAGTTTAAAGTATACATGTTGATCATGTGGATTTGGCTTAGTGATATTGTTCTATAAAGTGTCATCTCATTTCTGAATTCGCTTTGCATTATATCACCGTATGAAACCTAAGAATTAACAGAATGTCCAATGTTTATATATTTGACACAAAAGTATTCTAAAAAAATTGATGGTCGGCTCAGCCGCTATGATAAAATAAACAATAACTTTAAGCCACACTTCCACTAACAGCCACACCAAGTATAAATAAAGAGAACATTTAGCTTATCTTTCCTATGCAATTCCATTTGATTTTGATCAATTAGTCAGCAACTTGTTTCATTGTGCCAATTGTGGTCACACCAACACCAAAAGTCTCAACCATCAAGCTAGCTAGCCAACCATCTTTCAACTTCCTCTTTTGTCATAAACCCTATAAACCCTACAAAAACTTTGTATCCTAAAATCAAATCTTGTTCTTTAAATACATTATATTATAGGTTGCTCTTGCAAAAACCGTTAATAACCAGCAATATTGGCCAGCCTACACGGTTATAATAAGGTTGATCTACATTTTTTTTTTTTTTACTAAATCACCATTATACAAAAGTACCATCATGAGTTTACAAGAAGTGTGATTTTTCTTTTTATCACTGGTTGTGCTTCCCCCTTTTTTACATAGATCAGTTCTCTACCACATAAGTGTGATTCCCTTTGTCTACATTCACTTTTCATTTCCTATATAAACCTAAACCAACCTCTTATTCTAGCTATAGCTCACCATGGGACTATCTTTCTACACTTTTGTGCTCTTTTTCTTGAGTCTCTACGTGCATTTTAGTTACGTTAACTCTAGGTCACTTAAAGACATTTCATTAGCACCTTCTCTTGCACCCGAAGCCGCTATTACACCCGAGGTTCAATCTAGTACTTCAAGAGTATTTGATGTTAGGTCGTTCGGGGCTGTAGGAGATGGTGTGACTGATGATACACAAGGTTTCAAAATGGCGTGGGATTCGGCTTGTGATAGTGATGAAACCGGGACACTTCTTGTTCCAAAGCATTATACTTTCTTGATACAGTCCACTATTTTCACTGGAAGTTGTGGAAATGGAATTGTGTTTCAGGTAATAATGATATTATATGCATGTTTTGTTTATGCATGATGGCCTTATAACTAAATAAATACTGTGCGCCTTTTTCGTGCATGTGTGTGTTTGTGAAGATTGATGGGACAATTATGGCACCAGATGGACCAAGTGTGTGGCCAAAAGGTACGAGCATGAGACAATGGCTTGTGTTTTATAGAGTAAATGGTATGTCTCTACAAGGTGGTGGAGTTATTGATGGAAGAGGTGAAAAGTGGTGGGATCTTCCTTGCAAACCTCACAAAGTATGTTTTTTTTTTTAATATGTTAATTATGAATCATATAGTTTAAAAGTTGTCTTTCTTTTTCATATTAATTGATTATATGTTCATGATCATATAAGTTCAATATTATTATTAAACTACTAATACAAATGGTTGTATGTAGGTCAAGTTTAA
The DNA here is from genome assembly GCA_030686995.1 of Artemisia argyi. Lineage (NCBI taxonomy): Eukaryota > Viridiplantae > Streptophyta > Magnoliopsida > Asterales > Asteraceae > Artemisia > Artemisia argyi. Next base: position 36,307,198 of record CM060707.1, on the reverse strand, counting down.
GTGATTTCATTATTCCATATATTGAAAAACGCATCCGTTGTTAAACAATGGAACAAATATATTGTATGTGATATAATGCTAACAAATTTTGCTTATGATTTGATAGGGACCAAATGGAACAACTCTACCCGGTCCTTGTGATAGCCCCGTTGTAAGTCTAAACCTATACTTACGGAGTAGTATGTTTTACTTTTTATTTCATTACAAAAATAATTATGATATGTCCACAAGTGGAACTACCAAGATTTCAATTTCTCGTGTTTATACTATATGTGGTTCCAGAACAAAAGAAATTAGTACTTAACATGTTTAGTAAAGAAATAACAACTACAAAGTGATTCATAGTCTAATTTGATCGTTCTTGAATCTTCACAACACAGGCAATTAGGTTTTTTATGAGCACGAATGTAACAGTTAAAGGACTTAAAGTGAAGAATAGCCCACAATTCAATTTCCGGTTCGATGGTTGTCATGGAGTACATATTGATTCGTTGAACATTAAAGCTCCTTCTCTAAGTCCCAACACCGACGGAATCCATATAGAGAACACAAACGATGTCAAGATATACAATTCACTTATATCCAATGGTAATAGTACTTAACATGTCCTAACGAAACTTGATCATATATATCAACAAGCTAAATAGTTATTGAACATAAGTTCAGTACTAATAATGTTTTGTTATATGTTTTACAATATGTAGGTGATGATTGTGTCTCAATTGGGGCAGGGAGTTTTAATGTAGACATAAAGAACATATCATGTGGTCCAAGCCATGGGATAAGGTAAACATTCCTCACTTTTGTTTCAAACCCATAAACCTTATAATATAACTATATCACTGCAACTAGTTAGTTGGTTCGTGCAAAGTAGTGTTATAAAATCAGGATCTAGCTTATTATATTGAGCACTAAAGCTATCAATTTCACAATGATTGAATCTTCTTTGAGTCGTTACGTTATAGATATAACAGTAGTAGAATAATTATCAGCATATAGTAAGTTTTAAAGTATGTGTGTAGTACCGCAAATTCACAAAATTACTATATATCATAACTACTACCTTACTATAAAAACTGCAACACAACTTACACAAGATTCTTACAAGCACTACCAACACCAAATGTCACAAAGATAAGCAATCATTAACTAGCGTTGTCAATAAGGTAGGATCAAACATGCTTGTGGTGTTGACAGGCAATAACTTTTCTAATTTTAGTAAGCAAATAGTGCGTTAGTTAAAGATGGTCTGATTATAAAGTTAGATGATAATCAAGTTTTTGAATATACTCCGTAACAATTTACTAGATGGCATGCATAAAAATATATTTTGAGCGACTTTGGACATGGTAATTTAGCCCATTACACCATTTTATACGAGCTGAAATTGTAACATCTAGCAGTTATAATTGTGTTTTGGTGCATTTGTTGCAGCATTGGAAGCCTTGGCATGAAGAACACACGAGCATGCGTATCAAACATAACAGTCACAGACTCATTTATCAAGCATTCGGACAATGGGGTCCGAATTAAGACATGGCAAGGAGGGTTAGGGTCAGTATCACAAGTGAAGTTCATCAACATCCATATGGACACTGTTCGGAACCCAATCATGATAGACCAATATTATTGCCAAACAAAAGGACACTGCCCCAACCAAACGTCTGCAGTACGTATTCATGACATAACTTACGAGAAAATCACAGGAACTTATGATTATAGAACCCCGCCGATGCATTTAGGTTGCAGTGATAGTGTCCCATGCACAAACTTAACATTTTCTGATATTGAATTGGTGCCTTCACAAGGCCAAAATATGTTAGCCCCATTTTGTTGGAATGCATATGGAGATCTACAAACACTTACTATTCCGCCGGTTTTCTGCTTACTCGACGGTAACCCTGAATCCATTGCTGAAACTGATGTTAGTCAGTGCTGAAGAATATACGTTCAATGTATTCTATCAGAATAACTTAAGTATTGAGTTTGAATCTTATATTTGGGTGATGTGTGTAATGGGACAAGAAAAGTCCATCCCCTTTATTATGTTGTAAAAGTTATAGAATATTTAAATGAAGTTGTATTTAATTACTTATATACTACTAGTTGATTATTTAGCTTCATTATATTATTTCTATGTTTGATGGGCTGACATTATGACTTGAGGCTGTAACATAATGGTACACTTAAAACTATAGATTCTTAAACTTGATGAAAATAAAAGACATCAACAAATTACTATATATAGTCTATAGGGCCTGTTTGGTTTATAAACCAGTTTAAAATTTGGTATGGAGTTGAAAGAAAAGGTTTATAAACAACACCCGAGGTCAGAGTGTTTCAGCCAATCTACACATTTTGTGGATAAACGAACCTGTTTGGTTTACCAAACATATTTTTATACTTTAAAACCTAATACGGAGTACAAAAAGTACGTTGACTAGCTCATAACAAACACACCCTAAGTTCTTTCTTTTGAAAACCAAAAGTGTCCATATATTGCTTAAATCTTAACCTTTCTAGTTAAGTAGAAAGAAATTAAATTTATCTCAAAAGTTCTTAATTTCCGCATATTTAAGTTAGATATATTTCTAATTTTTTACGGTAATTATTTTTGGGCACTCTCAAAAGCTTTTATTTATTTTAAGAAAGTGCTAGACCCACAAAAATAAATCCACAAAACAAGCCACAAAAAGATGTGTCACTCCTTAATTTGTATATTTTTATATAGTTTCTTTCTTTTCTCTTATTAAGCCAATCATAGAGTGACACCTCATTTTGTTACATGTTTTGTAAAATTGTTGTTTTTATGAGTATAGCATTGCCTTTTTATTTTAACATTTGCACGCTCTTAATAATGTATTGATACCTACGACAAAAAGAAGTATATCACTAGTTTAGTTACTTTCGATAAGATATCTTAGGTCAAAAACAGAATCTCTTTATAGGCATGGGGATTGAAAAAAATGAAACATGCGCTTCAATTATACATTCAAATAAGCTCAAGTTGGATGCCCTAAATGTTAGGGAAAATCCACCTTATATATGAGAGTGACAGTTTTTGTTACTTTTTCTAATGCAACTTAATTATGAGCATATATATTTAATCAATTAATCATGTGCAAGAAATAAAAGTTTACACTAATATTATTAAATGAATATATTATGTGGATGGTGTTTATTCTTTTTGTTGTTGGTTACATTTCGATAAAATTCCGGCCGTTCCAAAAAGAAAGAATAAAATATTTGAATACATCACTATTTAAACATTAATCCACCGAAAAGCCATTAACAGAACTAATATAAAATTTGTTGTCCACTTACTAAGTTATGTAACTAATAGTTAATGAAACAACTTAAATATGTCTAAGATATAGTTTATTACATTAAGAGTTAATATGAATGAACATTTAAAACATATAATTTTTAACGTTTATTGAATGACAAGTATGTGTGTGTGATCTCCTGACTAAACTTAAACACAAAATCAAAGTATTTTATTTAAGTAAGAACTATGTTAAAGCAATAGATTGTGAATGCAGAACTTAGTTCTATTTGGGAAAGGAAAAATGAGCTCTTGAAAGTGTTAAAAAAAACTTTTAATACAAGAGATGTCTTTTCCTTCGTTACAACATTTTATAGGTAAAGACAAAGTGGAAACCCGTGTGGTAAAAAGTACGTGTCAACATGTGATAAACTAAAGTACACTTTGTACTTTAGCTTCTATTCCTAGTATGCTACCAGACATAATTTTGGTGCAATAATATTGATAATTGTTTGTACTTTATACCAACTATAGTACTCCTTGACTTTTGATAAGTACTTTGAACTTATCTTCCTAAAGAGTTTCTCGCCGATATTTCAGAGACTTAAATATCCTACCAGAAATATCTAGTCTTTAGAATGCCATCATTGTTTGAGGAGATCTTTAGGGAGTCAATATGTTATTGTCATCATACACTGACTCTATCATCCTGATCTTGATCCTTATCTTCACGTTCTAATTTTCGTTCCGCCTCAGGTTGTGACGAGTCTTTATCTTCAGACTATGAAGAACTTCTTGAGGATGACTCCCTGAGTGCATCAATGTATTCAGGGACTTCAGTTCACTTAGGTTATTTTTCATTCAAATTTATATTAATGGACTTTGGGCTCTGAATTGGCCCAATAATCTACCCTTATTTGGATAGAAAAATAGCATAAGTGTTTGATTAGGGCATGAGGATAGATGGTGGTATGTGGTTGAGGCTGCGTAACAGGGTACAAATCCCCGATGTTGTCAACATGTGGCATGAGGATAAATTTTTAACAATATTGGGGGGGGGGGGGGGGGGGTGACAAGTACATTATGCAAGTGAAGTGGGCGATGTGTATTAGGCAAAGAGTTATGGCCAGTGTTGGTGACAGGTATGGAAGCGCCATCACCAACAAAAATGGATGGATAAATGCGTTTATTAAATAAAGTACTAAGATTATTTGCATTGGAATTTAAATGGGATGAAGCACCTGTATCCATATTCCAACTCGCATCACCAAAATCATGAGGAGTTATGACAGGGTTGGTCTTTGACTGAGCGTGTACCTGTTGTTGTGCGTGAAAGATCCGTTTGGCTTTAGAAACTTGTTGTAAGAGTTCAAATTGGGCTATTAGACATTGTTGGACCTGAACAAGCTTCAAAAGGTGGTCTGGCTCATTCCGCGAAAATCATCTCGATGTGTAGCCCATTCCATTAACGTAACATATGTGATATTAAGTCTTGAAACAAATCAAAGAAAGTAATCAACTACTCCATCTCTCCTAAATTATAAGTCAATTTTTAATTTGCACAAAGTTTAATAAAATCTCACTAACTAATCTATTCATCAATCAAATATCTTCTATCTTCACTAAAATATATTTTGATTGGTTGAAATAATAAAATGAACATATATTTTGGGACAACAAAAAATAGAAAAATATACTTATAATTTGAGACGGATGAACTAACAAATATATGACGTAGCAATATGATGTGGAATATTATATAAATTTATGATGTACTTGCAAATAATCAACTATTGTGGAGGTTAGACAAAATCGAATAAAAAAGTATGAGTTTTGCTAGACTCACAAAATATTTACAAAAAACCATCCACAAAATAACATATTTGTTTTTTTATTGGTATTTGTCACACTCATTTTCTCTTTCTTATCTTTTATTAACCTATCATATATATGTAACCAACTCAACTGTGTGAAAGTTTCTTTATCAACTTTGAGTTGATATAACATATCTCAAAATATATTATTGGAGGTGAGTGGTAACTAAGTATTTAAATAATAGGCTTTAGTGCAATAAAGGATGAATAATGAATAACAAGGATGATAGCAGTAGGAGTGGTGTTCTGGGGTGTAGGGTTCGGTTTAGATCGGTTTTTGGCAAAGAAACCGGATGTTCGGTTTTTTTCATAACCATAACCGAAACCACTCGGTTTTCTCGGTTCAGTTTTTCTCGTTTTTCGGTTTGGCTTCTCGGTTTCTTCGGTTAACCGTTTGTACTTGGGCTTGGGCTAATTTGGCCTAACAATTGGCTTTTTTTTTTTTTTTTTTTTTTTTTTTTTTTTTTTTTTTTTATCTGTTAAATTCATGCAAATATCGATCCCAACAACTTATTTTCAAGCTCAGCAATGTAACAATCTCAATAACTAAAACCAACAATAAAAATCCTAACAATATTACAAGTAACTAGTAGCTAGTAGCAAGTTTCGTTATAAAAGTAGGATATTGGTTTCAATATATAACAGTAGCAATAGCAAGTTTCATTATAGAAGTAGGATATTAGTTTTAATATATAACATTTGCATGTAGTAGTCGTTGCAGCAAGTTTCGATATGTACGTAAACTGAACATAACAGTAGCTAGTTTCCAACATGTAGTAGTAGTTGCGGCAATTTTTTTAAGGTAACACTACAACAACTTTTTTATTAAACAAAAAAAAACCTTGCATTCGACCAATCATCCTCATTAAAGTTTCACCATTGTTAAATGGCAATGAAGGTTCTAAGTTTTGGTAAAGAATAGGGGTGTGCACGGTTCAGTCGATTCTTAGAAGATGGATAGATTTACGGTTAAAACTATCGCCAAATTTATTTTCGACATTTGATCCATTTCCTAGAAGGGCCCAACAGTATTAACATAAACAAATATATAAAGAATAATTTAGTAATTACTAATATTAATATAAATAAAATATATATTATAATTAATGAAATCGGTTATGTTAAGTTTTTATGTCAAAACCGAAACCGAACCGAAAGTTCGGTTATTTGAAAAAAAGGAAAACCAAACCATCGGTTTTTAGTTCGGTTCAATTATTTTGGTTCGGTTTTTCCGGTTTTCAATTCGGTTTCGGTTTTTTCGATTTTTCTTGCTCACCCCTCATGAAATAACGAAGGTGATTCGGTGATTTATTTATTAATTTTCTTTTATTTAATTTTTTTTTTGGACGTGATGATTATACAAGCGGCGACCAAAAAAAAAGTTGTTTATACGATTTAGTGTTGTTTTATGGCTAGAGGATCCTCTGATACCATGTAAAGCTCAATTACTTCTCATAAATGAATAATAAGTCAAGTGACAATATAAATATATGATAAATATTTGGGTTAAGCCCAAAACAAACACAGTCTCTCAATATAATATAACCCGCTAACAGTTTTATAATATATTTTTTGTAAGAGTGTGATTGGCATTTTTTTTTATTTACACTCCCGTGTACAACCAGTTAAAACATGTTATATATAAAATACAAGTGTCTAATGCGTACAATAGTTGAGCCAATAAAAAATTTTGATTGTGCAATCAATTTTTTCTTAAAAGATTGATAAACGACAACGTTGATTGTCTTGATAATCCTCTATGCTAGAAGAATTCGTGAGTAAACTCATGAAAAAAGTATCTTAATTAAAGGATAATTCTATATTTACCCAATCTAAATATCAAAATTTTATATTTACTCAAAACACAAGTTTTTAGTGCATATGTACAATGCTTTTAAAGCATGTGTTAAAAAAATATGGAATTACAAGGTTTAAGGTAGGTATATATGAAATTTGCCTCTTATTTAAAATTAGCTGTGAGAAAGTTGAAGAAAGTTTCAAATTTGAGAACTAGAGAAGCTATCAAAATCAATGCAAAACAGTGTTCAGTATCCCATTTTGCCCCCACCATTTTTCAAATACTCCGTAAGATTTTAAAAAAGTCACACATTTGTGAAAACGAAATAAAAACTGTTCTAAATTGGACAAACCAACAATAAACTGCCAAAACAACAACCGTTCACTGATGTACGCTCAAGCCAATTGTTACATGTTTTAACTTTATGTTTTTATACTTCTTTCAGGTGATGTATCAATGAGTTATTTAAAGTTTTACAGGTTACGGAAATTCAGAGGCGGTGACCACCTTGTGCAAGTAGGCGGTCGCACAGGGCCACAATTCTATGAGGCCTCCCTTTTATGTATTATCCCCTTTTATGTATTATCAAGTATTCAAGTTACATATGCACAAACACGGGCCTCCTTATCGTTACCGCACAGGCCCTGCGTAATCCATTGGACAGCCCTGCGGAAATTTATATATACTTTTGGACACTCATAATATTGAGCGCACCGGAATAGATCAGAAGTTCGGAACCAAAATCAAATGTTTCATAAAATTTTATGTATGCTACCTAGGGTCTGTTTGATTGAACGAAATGAAATGAAGAAAGAATAGTATCAAACGGCCAGTGCGGCAACTTTTTCGTTATAGTTGTATGTGAGAATTAAGTTGACATTAACTTAAAAATATTCTGAAGTATACAATTCCCGAAAAACCTCAGAGACAAATACAAGATTTGACAGAAAAAAAAGAGGAAGACATATGTACAAAATACGTGATCTCGGGTATCGTATTCGGGAAGAATGCTTGATCAGTTTATTGGAGGCAAGGCCAAGGCATGAGGTTGTGCATGTGTAGAATCCACCAAAATAGACCAAAGTACATGTACATCTTCATAGGGACATGACTTCACATCCTCATACAATATGTATATTCCTCTACCTGAAAATACGCACATTAAGTATAATAAGTCTTGTTTCTTTGAATGCGAAAAAGATGCAAGCATAAAACATTGGTTAAGTTGTCAAACTCCATTATTTAGATTCTTTAGACTTTTTGTTAACTTAAAGTACGTAATTAATTTGTTAATCACGCGGTTCAAATGTCCATCATCTGAGTGGCAGAATCGCTATCTTTTATCAGCAACGGAATGTACTGCCATCGGTAAGTGCAATATTATCTCGTAGCCGAACATATGTACATAGAGAATTGCGTCAACCATAGCGACCCCCCCCCCCCCCCCCCCCCCCTCAAAGCCCAATCCAATTGCCAATCAAAAGACAAGCTAACTTGTAATGAAATGCTCAAAATGCACAACACAACTAACTGTATTCGAGACATTCAATCATGAGTTAACTCGCACCCATTGACATGTCACATGTGCAACGGATTACCAATGTTGCTCAATTAACAAGCATGAAACAAAAATGTGTCATCTCCTCAAATGTGTTTCCTAACTACTATGATACTATCTAAAGTAACAAAAGAGAATGTTATATGATCCTACAAACTTAGTTTTCAGTAAATTATCTTATAATCAACATAACTTAGACAATGCACATTCAACTTTTAAGCCATACATGTATGCTTTTTAACAAATTCTTAAAAAAGATTGAATGATTAAAATATGAAAAGAATGAGAGTTTGTAAGAAGAACATACTCTTGTGATGGGCAGAATGTAGTTTAAACCATAGCTTCTTGAGTGGAGAAAAGAGGGATTGAAGCCACCCCATTAAAGAGAAGCTAGAAAAGAAACTAAATGATCATAGTTGGTGAAACCAACAAGCACCTAAGAAGGGGTTGAGTTGGGTTGCTTAGACAAGGGTGAAGTTTTTTACTTAAGCTAGAAAATGCAATACTCATTTTTTGCATTTCCCTTGAAGGCCAATCATACACATTTGGTATTGGTGCAATGTCACTATTACTATCGAATACCCTTTTTCACTTTCTAGTAGAACAAGCCATCCTACCAATCACCTTTACTTTTTACACTTCCCACAACCCATTCTTTCACTTTCCAAAAACCACAAAGAAACTAAGATTATGATTTGTATTTATTTTGTGAAGGGTAAGTTGGTAAGCTAATACAAGTTTTTAGTTTACCTTTTTATAAAGTTCTGAGTAAAATCGTATGCTAGTTTCATCCCTAATCCCTTTACGGAGCAGATATACTTTTAATATAAACTAACAAAACATTACTAGTAGATGATATATACACATAAATGGGAAAATGACAAAAAGAAAATTAACAATTTGTTTAACCTTTTTTTTTTTTTTTTTTTTTTTTTAATTTTCATGCTTTTGAACAAAATTCTTGAACTTCTGTGACACTTTTGTTTTTACTGTGTTTAAAGCTAAAAAAGGATCAATTAAACCTGTAGATTTGCAGAAACAAAAATAGATAGCTTGATAAAATTACAATTTGTTATTAAGAAATACTTTTTTTTGCATTGTGTTGGTTGAGACGTTGATTTTTTGAACTTAAAATATGTATGTATATCAAGTTCTAGTAGTTTGTATATTGAGTTTTAGTTAGTTGTAAAGAGTTTATCAACAATTTTGCTTTTAAAAGTGCCTGGAGAATAACACTATTCAAATAATAGATTGATCATTGTATCAATAACGTTAGATTGGACATCTTTTTGTAGATACACTAAAAGGGCCTTGTTTTTGTCATCGTCCAGAGCTACCAAAATTCACCGGACGGCCCTGCAAGCCACATAAATTAATTAAGCCCGAGCTGAGTTCAAGCTTGTGAGAATTTTCACAAGTCAGGCTCGTGCTCAAAATATGAGGCTTGAAAAAAACTCGAGCTATATAATTATAAAGGAGCCGAAGTAGTGCTGAACACGATCTCTAGCAAACTCGGGCTATCGTTTCCAACTTTCCACGCCTACATGTAACACTAATACTAAAAATTTAAAATTCTATAACACTTTAAAATGACCAAACTGCAATTGACCCACTGGATCTACTAAGCCCAGGTTTTCTTTTACGGTAAGTGGGCTGCCCATTTCATATACATTACTTAAAATATAGAGTCCAACTGTCCCTTTTTGCGCTTTTCTCAAGTTAACAACCCAAAAGGCCAAAACCATAACTAAAAAGGTAGAACTATATATCATAAATTTTATATAAGCTTTTAAACTGATATGGTACATGTATTTCTTGATCTTGCTGATTTGTAGATTGATAGATTCATGTGTAGTTGTTTGTTTGTTGGCTGATTCACTTGTCTTTGTGTTGAGGCTGATTTGTAAATTTTTTTTAGATGTTGTGATTAAGGTTATGTCTGAGTACCCACTAAATGTTTGTTGTTTGTATGTTTATGGTCTTGCGTTGAAAACTAGATTAGGCTGAAGGGTGTGGGCTTGGACTTGCCAGCGGCAACAACGACAACTCCATCTCTCAGTTTCTCTTGCTGTCTCTTTTTGTGCCAAGTTCATGCAGAGCAGCAAACGCGAAAGATTTTCTCCTCTTAGTTTTTTGATTTTTGGTATGTCGTGTACTTGTGTTGAAAATATTTTTAATGATAAAAAATAAAGAAAATTTGAGGAAGAGATAAAGTGTTACAAACTTTAAACTAGGGCCGTAAACGAACCGGACGGAGCCTTGTTATTGTTCGTTCATTTAATTTTAACCGGACAAATAAACGAACACGAACACTTAAACGGACGAATTTTCTTGTTCATGTTCGTTTATTAAGAAAATGATTTGTTCATGTTCGTTTATTAAGACACTAAACGAACGCTAAATAGACATAAACGATCGAACATAACTGAATATAGACAAACAAACATAAACTTTATTAAATTATGCATCTAATATTGTTTTATAAGTGTTATTATTTTGTTTGAACAAACTAATTTTAAAATTATACAATTAAAATATATGATATACGAACACAAACAAATAAATGTACATAAACAAACGTTAACGAACACATAATCGGACGTTCACGAACATAAATAAACGAACGTGACTTTTGTTCATGTTCGTTCATTTAACTAAACGATCGTAAAATATTGTTCATGTTCGTTCATTTAATAAATAAACGAACATAAACGAACTTTTTACCGAACGGTTCATGAAATGTTCACTGAACGTTAAGTTCGTTTACAGCCTTACTTTAAACGAAGCGAAAAGTTAATGTGTCATTGATATAAATGTTTTGCCATAGGCAATCACACCTCTGCCCTTATTGTACACACATGTTTAGAATTGGAGGTAGTTACATGTTTGAAATTTTATTGTGCACATGTTAAACGTTCTCATGTCAAGTTCTAAAATCAAATGGTAGGTATTTTGTTATAATTCTCGTGATAAATATTTGAACTTTGTTGTCTTGCTAGCATTCATTTTTTTAATCATAGATTTTCTGACATTTTAGCATACTAACCCATAGTGTTTAATGTTATTTTGAGGGTGTTGATAATCAAAAGATAATTTTAATAAATGTTAACTCGTGCATAGTCTACTTTCCTAATAAATTATTCCGACCCAATTTGGCGTCTTAGGTTACACAAAGTTCTTATTGTGATAAGACAAAAACAAACTATATTTCTAAACACAAGAAAGTGAGCAAAAACATGTAGATTCTGTTGTATTTGTTTATATGACATGAAAGACCAAAATGAAGTTATATGTGCTAAACAAAGTGACTTTTGATGAAAAGCCGCACCATTTCATTAATAGTCACAATTTTGATGAAAAGTAACAACCTTTAAAATAGACACCAACGATGCTTTATTAGCGACAACTTTCGTCTTACTACTATAAGTAGTCACATCTAATGAACAATTGCAACACCGTGATGACGAATAACCTGTCAATACGCCATTTATCGTATCCGAAATCAAATTAATTAATTTATACAAGCGTGTACTTTGCATCTCCAAACTTATATTATAACTTTATTTTAAATCTATTAGTCTCGGGTAACTTAATTACACAAAGTGCTTGATAAAAATAAAATCACCAACAATCCTTCCTAATTTTTGTGTAATGCTTGGATTCCCAAATAATTAAGACAAATCAAACTCATTCATAAATGAAAATGTCTTGCTATTGAATTTCCATCTTCAGATTATGCCTGTGCGACTATAAATAAACTAAATCCATTGAGAAACCTAAAATCATAATAAGTCATAACAAAAATATGGAGACATTTTGGATTGAGAATCAATTATTCCCTCTAGACAGAAAGTGACTTTTTTCCTGTACGAGTAGTGAAGAAGTAAACGGGAACTTTTGTTGGTTGTTGACCAATGGAAAGAAATGGGATTTTATCAACTTCGTTTCTTCATATTTCTATTTTTTATTTTTATTTTATACTGCATAACCCAAAGTGCATTCCTTTAAGAATGTATATGGTTTCATTTTTCTTTCGTAAGTTAAGTCACCTTTTTCGAAAAAGGTTAATATGTTACACATTCTAAATATTCGAATAACGGGTGTCCTAACGATTGAATCTATTAACTCGTTTAATTACTTGAAGATAATATATACAGGAGATCTACATTTCTACAATGTTTATACTTGATATTTTACAAGCCATGTGTCCTTATCCATTCATGGATATATACAAAGCCATGTCCAAGCTTATGTTAGCGGCAAAACCTCATACTCACATAAGCAATTTCTTTTATTTATCCACCTACATATGCACATTTTCAAAGGAACTGTTAACTTCGGCTTACTCATTTTACAGGCTTGTACACATACCTTGGGATAATATATATAAATGTGTTTCAATCCCTTAATGTTGTATTGAAAGGGAATTCGGTATCTCACGGTGAGAATATCTAATTAACTTTTATCTCATCCATTTCGTACTTATTATAGTAAGTCCCTAGCATACCAACAAGCGACACTGATAACATCAAATAAAACATATTTTGAGTATCTATATCCTACGATTATTGTTATTTTTTGTAGTATTTTTATGATATCTTGTATTGATTTGTCATTAATTTACATCTTAATACAAATTTGGAGCTATGGAGCAATAGTCGCCAAAAAGAACGTAAAAGAAGCCAAAATAAAAAGAAACTACACTCAGATATATACGGTTTATACAATCCAAAATGAAAATAGTTGTGGATTGACAACGGTCCTAATGTATTCGGAGGTTATTACAACCAAAACTGATGTACTACAAGGGTTTACATCCATAACAACTGTAGTGACTCCACCTCCATAAGGTAATTCACAGGGATCGGTTGGATATCTGAAGACATGGTAACTCCAATGTCGGACAATCCTCGTTAGGGTTGAAGACGAAACGTAGTGGTTCAGAGCAGGTACTGACGATTACAAGAACTTCAAATCCAACACCATCATCTACACCGACAACCACATCATCATCAACACTACATACTCATACTCATATGTTTCGCTCTCAACACAATCTACTCAAAGAACAACAACAACATATTCAAGAATAACAAAGAAAAGTTCATGGATGAAACAGGGAATAACAGAAGAGTGATGACTAAAGACAATGGTATGATTATTGTGGACAAGACAAAACAACTATCTCTATAACAACATGAAGAACAAGAATAACAAGAGATATACATAGACGAAGTTAATGCTAACAACATGTTGGTGCTTAAAGATGTTGATATGACCAATTAAAAATGATTAATGCAAGAAGGAAAAGATAAAGATTAAGATAAAAGCAAGAAGGAAAGAGCTTCCGATTAAGAACACTTAGGATTACTGGAATGATGGAACATACAAATCTATTATATATCAAGTCTCGTGCTCAAGTGAAAAGAATTGAAGATTACAAAGAAGCTCGAAGATTACCAAAAAGACCACTTGGAAGCATTTTCAAAGACAGACCGAAATGAATGAATGATCACCCCTTAAATAGAGATTGTTAGCATTAGAAGTGATGACCATTCTTGGTTGTTTACGTGTTGTGTAATAGATTTGTAATGCGTAGTCAAATAATAACAGTTAGGCCTTTTGTACATGTATATATACAACCCTCCCTTCACAAGGGAGGGTGGGAGTTCATAATACAATATTATATTTCACCAAGTTCTCTCCTACCTCTCTCTAGCATCTTTCTCTCTATAGCTTTTCTCTCTAAAACCTTTTTGTTTCATGTGTATTTCTTGATACTAGGCGACCAACATTAGGTATACGATGTACGCCATCATTCAGTATGGTTGTCAAATATTTCCCAAGAAGTTTGAAGGGATGTTTGCTTGAGATGGCAAAAGAGAACACATGGGTATTAATCAAGTATGTGCTTAGACTGTTAGTCACATTCTTAGAAAAGTCGACCAGTGAAAAAAGTTTTGCAAGAGGTAAGTTTTTCGTTTGGCCAAAGTGCGGTTATAATGATGGACACTGGGAGAGCTATCTGCGATAGTGATTGCCAAGACTACCGCTCATCCTGAATCATCTTTTTCGATAAAACATGAAGCTTTTACTTTTAAATTAATTGCTTCTAAAATTTTAGTGGTATGCACATTTCAATTTTTAAATAAACATTTCCCCACTTCAAATGTTTAGTTGACCATCAATGAAGCCTTTGTGTTTAGTCCCAACTAGTGACAGAAAGTTAAAAGACGTGTTTATTGTCTAGGCTATGTCTTTAAAGGAGAGCCAGCTCACACTAAAAAATACTGCACAATTCAGTATTTCCCTGCTGGTTTATACCTCTTGGAGAAATAAACATTATTAATAAATGATGGAATTTGCAAAGGAAGGAGTCGAAACACAGTCCCTTCAAGACGGCTTTTTAAACATTTGAAGTTTTGAACACATTAAAAGCATACTCTAGAAATTTGTATGATTTGTTGCCGCTAGAAATCAAAATAACATTTCATATCAACTTTCACTATACCAAAGAATACATAAGAAGTTGTATAAGTTTCAAGTCTTCGGGATTATAGTTTTTGAATACGTATGGTTTCTTGTGACAACAAAATTTAGATTGCTTTTTTACCATACCAAAGAATATATAAGAAGTTGTATAAGTTTAAAGTCTCCGGGATTATGGTTTTAGAATACGTATGGTTTCTTGTGACAACAAAATTTATATTGCTTTTTTACTATACCAAAGAATATATAAGAAGTTGTATAAGTTTAAAGTCTTCGGGATTATGGTTTTTGAATGCATATGGTTTCTTGTGACAACAAAATTTATATTGTTTTTTTTACTATACAAATAATATAAGGCAAATGATAAAAGAATGCATTGAATTTGACATTTTTTCTGATTGTGTGTAGCTAACTATTTTTTTTCTTATTGTATATACTGAACATTTAAATTTCGATCATTGTGTGTATTTTGTGACTATTCTGCCATGTAAAATGACCATTTTACCCTTTCAAAATTTGAAAAAAAATAAGGGTAAAATAATCACAAAATACATACAATGATCGAAATTTGAAACTTCAGTACACACAATAAGAAAAAAAATAGTTAGCTACACACAATCGCAAAAGTGGTCATGTTCGATGCATTTTTTTGTCATTTGCCCAAGAATATATAAGAGGTTGTATAAGTTTAAAGTCTTCGGGATTATGGTTTTTGAATGCATATGGTTTATTGTGACAACAAAATTTAGATTGCTTTTTTTATTATACCAAAGAATATATAAGAAGTTGTATAAGTTTAAAGGCTTCAGGATTATGGTTTTTGAATACGTATGATTTCTTGTGACAACAAAATTTAGATTGCTTTTTCACTATACCAAAGAATGTATAAAAAGTTGTATAAGTTTAAAGTCTTCGGGATTATGGTTTTTGAATACATATAGTTTCTTTGTGACAACAAAATTTAGATTGCTTGCACGTTGGCATTGTAGCCACAATATATTATGAAAAGATTAAAGAATATTGTATCTTCTGTTAGATGAGGCTTTGTATGGCCCAGGTTCAACCTAGTATCATTGTTTAAAAAAAAAAAAAGTTCACAAGGATTTTCACCCATCTTATTTTAATCTAGAGTCATATAATTATATGATTCAAACATATGCATATGTCACACAGTCAAGTCTGTCATTTTTGCACTTAAAGATGACATTATACGTATAACAACATAATGTTATGGGAACTTAATTTGTATATTTTTATCAAAGATGACATTAGATTTATATTACAATTTATGTTTAGTCAATTACAATGAAGGAATCTTGAGAAAGGCATATGGTGCACGTGAAGGTTGTATGGGCTCTTCATTCCTATGTTTAAAGTTCCATCATTAACAAGTAGACTTTGTCTAACTTGGCATACACACTACACACCTTGTTTGACTATCTTGTTTATGGTGTTTCCACCTTGTATAATCTGTCCATGTATTTTATTTTATGGCCACACAAATTAGCTTATCTATAAAATTAACATTCAAACTAAACATGATAAAAGTCACATCTACATAATTTGATAATTAGTACATCTTGACAATGCACGCAATAATATGAATCAAAAGTTCAAACCATTGTCTACTTTTCTAAACAAATGTAATTTTGTTCGATTCATGTGAAAACAATTCTCTATATGATGTCATCACCAAAAAGAAAAATGATGAGCATGTTTAAAAATAGACCAACTTTATGATTTAAACACATGAAAATGTAAAAATAGCGAAAGAGAGAATGCAATTCTTTTATATATCACATGATAATGGTATCAAGTCGCATGAATTATCTCCATATCATTACTTAGCTCAAGAAGCTGAAAAATCACAGACAAGAAGATATACGATCTTTTCCATGACTAAGTTATCGGAAGACGAGTTGTTAACTTAGATGCTCTGAAGTATCTCCGTAGCTATTTTTATTCACTTTATGTGGACTCTTTTAAAATAAGTTACGTAATAAAGTTTGAACTTATATATTCTATACTATCTATAATACATTTAGTATAGCAGTTTAATTTTACACTATCTTACTATTATTAGTAATTCTTAAAATAAAAATAAACAAAATACACTAATTGCTTATTAAATTAAATGTTTCAATAATAAAATATAATTATTGTAATGAATTTTTTATGTTTATAGTTAAAAGTAATAACCTTTCAAATTTGCATATAGTAAAATGGCATATAAACTCTTCACAATCTCACGTCACAACTTCACAAGCCCCCAACCACTATAAACTATCATCTACTACCAAAAAATGTAAAAAGTAGAAAATCTTTAATCAACATTTGGCTCCAGGCCCGCTACTTTATGCGGGTATCATGCTAGTCTTCCTAAAAATTTAAAAATGTTTAAAGCCATTAAATTCTAAAATTTAAAATGACCAATCAATTAAATGATAAAGTAAAAAAAAAAAAAAAAAAAAAAAAAAAAAAAAAAAAAAAGTACATACTAGTAATTAAAAGCAACATGAATGCAAAACTTTTGAATCATCGTCTTAATCAATTCTTTTTTATTTTTTTAATTCTCATCTTCCTAAAATGCATGTCACATTTCTTTTAAGGAAAAAATGATTTCTCTAACTTGTGTCTTAGGACACAAGTTAAGCACATTAAAAAGACACCGGGACTTACAGAAAAGTAAAGAAACTGTACTTTCTGTAGATCGTTATGTACCTTTTTATTGGTCCCGGACAAAAAAAAAAAAAAAAATATGAATTTTTTGTTAGTAGACACCTTAAAGAAACTACTGAACCTGACTTTTTATTTTATTTTATTTTATTTATTTATTTATATTTTTTTTAAGCATCTATTAAAATTAATCACATGACTAGTACTCCACCAAATAAAAAGCAACAAACAAAACACACGCTAAACAAAAAAAACACACATTGAAAAAGTGAAAGAAAGAAAAAGATCTCCATTTCATATTGTTTTTTAATTTTATAAAATCTTATCTTTTTCCAATTTAAATATTAACCCATTTAACCGGAACAACAAATAAAAAACAATTTCCTTCTTTCTGTTATAATTAAATTACAATTAGGGTTTGATCAAGAACAAAATCAGCTGAATCTGAGCTTATGATTGAACAACAACACCAATCTTAGATCTTGTTCTAAGCTTGTTCATCATGGCGATCGTTGGTAAATAATTTCTTTTTTATTTTCTTGGTTATTGTTAATTGGTTATGATTTACATTTTTTAATGATCTGATTGATTGATTGAGATGTTTTTAAGGATTGGGTTTGTGTTAATTGTAATTAAAGTTTGTGTTTTTTGTCTTGATTTTATGTAAAGATTTGATTTTTATGATGTTGGTGGTATTAGATGTGATTAAGGTTAAGGTTTTCGAGGTTTGGTCCGAAATTTGAGGAGACGTTGTTGGGGTATGAATGTGTTGCTAATGTAACGAGGTTTAGTTAAGTTTGTGTGGAACGTGTTAAGCGTTCTTGTGTCTGCAAATTGCGTTAAAGGTGTTGACTTTAGGATTGATAGGATCTCGTGAGAAAGTATTCATTTCGGTTTTTCTGAAGTTGAGATTTTGAAGATGTTTGATAAGTAGTTGTTGTTGTTGGTGGTGGTGGTGTTACTAGACGTGATTAAGTTTAGGATTTAGTACCTTTTGGTGATTATTGACAAGGTTTAGAGAGGAGATGCTAGGTTAAATGTTTGGAAGTTGAGGTAGTTACTATATTGGTGATGCAATATGTTGTTAAAGACGTAATGCTATACGGGTTAACAAAGGCACGTGTTACATGTTCTTATGTCTGCCGATTGCGCCAACAACATTGACTTTAAGATGATAGATGTGTTATATTTTAGATCTCGTGATTATGATTTGATTTTTGTCGTATTGCCAGCGTTCATTTTGTCTCTTCTTATCGTGACCTGAAATCGAAAGGGTTAGTTATTTGCTTTCTGCTCGCTTCATTTCTATTGATTCTTCTAGTGCTTCTTTGTCCGACTATGAAAACTTTACCTTCCTAATCTAATAAATCCAAATAATGCTGTTAAGATATCATGAGTTTGTTGGATAAATCACTACAGGTTACTTGAGCCTATGTGAAGCTAATATGAGAATGTAGTAATTTCAAATGAACATACACACAATGACAGCTATGTTTGATTACCATATATCTCTCTTATAAATATAATAAGATCGCCCCTAGCTTCGTCATCTACTCATCTCCATCCTTGTAGTTTTAAGTTTAGGATTATAATTTATTTTTAGGGTTCATTTCTACCTTAAGACAAGCTACGCATAGCTGCCTAGGTGGAGTTGTGCATCCACGGAGTATGGAAGCATGGTATTCACGTTCTAAGACTTGATCCTTTAATCTTTTGCTGTATTATCAATTTATCAGGAGTTACTCTATTTAGTGAAAAACAAGTATTTAGTTTCTTTATGTGTCTTTCTTTCAACTAGATCTTGTTGATATATTTGTATCTTCCAACTTAACATAGTGATTTGTGACTTAATTGTCCGGTAAATATAATAGATTCACTCTTATGGAATGTGTTTGAATAGCCTCTTAGTTGTGCATTAATATGGAATTTTATAACCTAAGTAATTTTTCTCTTACAGAATCAAGGTAATTATAGTTTTTATTCCAAAACCAATCATTCATGTTACCTGTGAAATTCTTTAGTAAAAAGCATCTACAGGCTACAGTATTCTAGTAATGTCTGTGGCCTCTTTGACTCTTGTTATATGAAAATTTTATATCAGTTGTTTTTTTCCCATTATGCGTTGGAGATTTATGTTATTGCTGAGCTAGATCACCCCATCGTCAAACAAGTCTGGTCATATACAGTTCCAATTACTATTAGTATTGAATTCAATTATCAAATTTGATGTGCTGCATGTCTCCTATGACATTCTTCCGTGTATCCTTGTAGCAAGCTGTCCTCCTTTTATCTTTCATATGTTTCATACCCGACTATGTTTTTGTAATGGTGGATGTCTTCTTTCCTTTCCTTTCCTAATTGTTTATTTTTGTAGGACTGCGTGAGAAGCATAAACAAGAGCTCGAGGATTTGACGCTATTTTTACAGCCTTTTAAAACATTGAAGCTTTTTATTGTGGCTGTTGCTCAATATTTGAGAAGATCACTGGTGTACCTTTTGACACATGGTGTCTGGCTTATGCTTTTCATTGCAGTCATGGTTGCAGGTGCAGTATTGTTTTTGTCTGTGGATGGTCCTCACGCAACGGTATGTGTCTGTTTCTAGTAGCATGTTACATTACCATATACAAAATTCACTTAAGTTACGAAATTGACCTTGATGTTGATTGCGCTTTGTGTTTTTGATTAGATTTTACATATTGATAAGAACTAAAATCTATTATCTGGCAGTGACTTGTCTGGTTTTTCTTATTGATAATAATGAACATGTGATTCATTTGTTTCTGCAGCATGTTGAAGAGCTTCTTGAATATGCAAGGTTTGGATTGTGGTGGGTGGCTCTTGGTGTTGCATCCTCTATAGGTCTTGGTAAGCTCAATCGATAAGCAAACATACTGTCTTCGCTTCTCGTAGTTCCTAATACAAGGTCTTATATGTTCTTGTAATTATCCTATATATATATGTGGTGCAAGCTTTGAATACTTGAGAAGTGCAGGACACTTTGAATGAGAGTTTTAAAATGTTTTATGTTAATAACACCTTAGATACGAGATATTAACTATCTACAAGTATCAAGGGTACACCAGATCATATTAGATTATACTACAAAATACAAATATACAATGGTATCAAAATCAACTAAAGTCTTCAAGTGTCTTGCCTTGATGAATAATCCGTTGGTGGTTTAATAAATGGCATGCGCATTTCGTTTATATTAGTTTTTATGGCATAATTATTAATTATATTTGCATTTTCAGTAAATGTTACTGTAGGTGTCTATTTGTTGGTACATGGGAATCTAAGTTGCTGACCCTCAACTTATGCTAAACGTGTCTAGTTGGAAACCAGTATCTTATTTAGTTTTTTGTATTTGATCAGGATCTGGGCTGCACACCTTTGTTCTATATCTAGGTCCCCATATTGCATTCTTCACGCTAAAAGCTATGCAGTGTGGTCGAGTGGATATTAAGAGTGCTGTCTATGATACAATTCAGTTAAACAGAAGCCCTTCATGGCTTAAGAAGGATTGTTCAGAGTTTGGCCCCTCATTGTTTTCATCCCCGGTTGGTATTCAGGTTCCACTCACTAGCATATTACCACAAGTCCAGGTAGAAGCTATTCTTTGGGGCCTTGGAACGGCACTAGGGGAACTTCCACCATATTTTATTTCAAGAGCAGGTTTGTCATCATGTACTTTTTTGTATATTATTTGATTACTATGCGCTTCCGAAATTGCTTGTGTATTTTATAAATTTCTTGAATCCTTGATTAATGTTTGAATCTTTTGTTACTGTTCCCTTGTTTACGTCAGCAGCTTTCAGATGTTCGTGAATATTTTTTCTATGTTTTCTACTTTCTTTTTATCATTTCAAAACAACTTAGTACAGAAAAAGCATTAAGCATGGAATGACAGACGTAGGGGATAGTAGATGTTGTATGGTCATTGGTCAAGTTATTGGGTAGTTTGTTGCAGTTGGTATGTATTTCATTGTATCGCCCATAAGTAATGAGATAATCAGACGTAAACTTATTAATCTAAGCATTAAAATTTAACTATAGGGAATCTTAAGTTAAAATAATTCGATAACCAGTTTTAAAAAAGCAAATCAAACTACCCTATATGTTAAGCAATGGTGTAGCTTTTCGAGATGTTTAGCAGTTCGATTGTCTTTAGATAAGCCATTTTCATGACTAAAAGAACCATGCCTTCTATCTTGATATACAATTGACAATCTTTGTTTGGTTATCTATCTCACAGAAGATGTTTTTTTTTACAGCAAGTATCTCAGGTGAGCAAATAGATGCTGCAGAAGAGCTGGATGCATCTTCATCAGAGAATAATGGAGTTGCGTCAAACTTAAGTCGTATGAAGCGTTGGTTGTTGTCACATGCACAGTACTTGAACTTTTTTACAATTCTGTTGCTTGCTTCGGTTAGTGCTGATGCTTTATCTGTCCACATTTTATCTTAACTAGTGTTTGTTATCAATGATAACTAAGATGCCAAATCCGTTACATTGTTTGAATAAGTTAATTTCAACTCTTTAATTAGCTGAGGAATTTGTAGGTGCCAAATCCTTTGTTTGACCTTGCTGGTATAATGTGTGGGCAATTTGGGATTCCATTTTGGGAGTTTTTCCTCGCGACCCTTATCGGAAAGGCAATTTTTAAAACTCACATTCAGGTATGGTCAAGTTCCTTTGCTTTAAACGCTATTAATATTATATCTAGAGGTGAAACTATGGGCAGGTTGGGTAAATTTGTTCATTATTCTTTGTAGTTTTATATAGAGATGTGTCAAGTATGATTACAATAGTTGGTAATTATCCAATTTTTTTAGTGAAATTATATAGTAAGAGTTTTTATGCAATAAAAAAACGCTTTTGGGGAGACTTTTGACGCGTTTGACCTCTCTTTAAAACTATTTTATAGTATTTTACTTGTTTGATTATATGAGATAAAAAAACAGATTTGACCCATTTAAAGCAAATGGGTGGAAATGTCGACCTCTAAAAAGATCCAAGACAGTAAAATCACTTAATGCCTGATGTTGTCAAGAAACAATTATGTCCTGCAAGTTAGGTTATCTGCCATTATCGATCACAACATGAACCTTAACAAAACTCTAAAGTTTGCCAGATAGGAGATGAGTAATTAAAAGTTCTTTTTGCAGACGGTATTTATCATCTCAGTTTGCAACAACCAGCTGCTTGATTGGATAGAAAACGAGTTGATATGGATGCTTAGCTTCATTCCTGGTGTGGCTTCTGCCCTGCCCACCATTGTAGCTAAACTGCATGCAATGAAGGAGAAATACATGGCTGCCCCTCTACCTGTGACATCAAACATCAAGGTACACTTGGTGGATCGTGAGGATCCACTTTTCTATTTACTACTTTGGTTACAAAAGAAAGTGGTCGACTTTATTTTTGATGTTAAATGGACTACTTTTAAACTTTGACATACCCTTTTGGATCACGAGGATCCTATTTTCTATCTACTTTTTTGGTTACGAAAAGTGGTAAACTTTAGTCGTGATGTCATATTGACGACTTTAAATCTTTGATGTATGAATGATCAACTTTCTGAACCATTATGGTTAGCTTTTTGGTCCAAACTAACCATCATCTTTGTGTGTGCCAAAAAACTATAGTACACAAACACGTGAGTATGTTTCTACATATCAGAGGTGTTACCCACTTACGTCTGAACAGGTCATTCTGGTTATGCTTTAACTTTAATGACTGGAGAAAGAATATTAATGGGATAGGAAACGGGTCAAGTCCTCCAAATACAAATCATTACAATAAAAATTAAACTTTTTAAATAAAACCATTTGAGGAATTTATGCATTGAATACATTTTGTTTGACCTATTTTACTTGTTTCTTTTTTGTTAATCTTTTTATACAACAGATTTGAGATAAAGCATAATCCAAATTGTCCCATTCATAAGTATGTCTCGAAATTGTCAACTCTAATCTCGATTTTATGGCCTTTCAGGTGAAATCATGGGATCTATCATTTGCTTCTGTTTGGAACTCTATCGTATGGTTAATGCTGTTGAACTTTTTCGTCAAGATTGTGAACTCAACCGCACAGAGGTATCTGAAGAAACAGCAGGAAATAGAAATGGCAGCTTTGAAAAAGAAATCGGAACAGTCAGAAGCTAATAGCCATTAATTGTTGTTGTTTGATGTTGCTGTTGTTTTCCCTTAATCATTGATAGAATAGGTATTGTTCCAAGGACATCCTTCACTCACCATTGAAGCAATCCATAACAGAAAGAATCCCTGCTCACGTTAACTCATTTATAGAAACATTAGTTGCAGAATTTTTAATTGCTTGTTCTGTTGTGTGATGTTTGGAGGGATTGTTGTTTTGGATGTGAAATTGAACTGTTATTATATCTACGCCTATGATTCTGATAGCTATTACCTGCAATTTTTGACTCCATTTTCATGAATTTTGTCACTTTGGTTAATCCTTGTTTCCTATTGAAATACAATTGGAAATCATCAAAAGACTTGCTGTGTGAAGCCATTGCTTCACCTCTGATCCGTTTCAAAAGAATGGAAGTCTTTTATCGACAACTGCGAGTTCATTGCTGGTTATGGAGTCCGCCCGACTCAGCCTGGTTGTTTTTAAGGTACAATGATTTGTTAGATTCTTATAAGATATGTTATGTAGATGATGATGATAATGACACTTTGACCCATCAACAAGAATTTTCTCCTCTTATCAAACGACATTATCGTTCAAAGGTAGTAGGAGTAATTGGTATTTCTCATTTCTACGATTAACAAAATATGCTTGTTATTTGAAGTTTTGAACCCGTCAATCAGAAAATCTGTTGGCATTGTCAACAATTTCGATTATAGATCAAATGTTACTTATGGTTTTGGGGTTTGTCCTCTTGTGATGCTACTCTTGTCAAAGTTTCGAAAGGTAAAAATGGAGGTATAACACATTGGCCGGTTGAAATTTATACTTTGAGTTCCAAGACTTGGAAGACGATTCCAAGTAGCAATCTATCTCGTGAATTAATTAAAATTGGAATGTCGCAGGGTGTTATCGATAGGTTTATTTATTGGGTTGCACACTTGCACGTGGTAAGTTTGTTGGTTCGAATGGTGTATCTCACTATTATTGTTTGGTCATGTCATTTGATTTGATTGCCAAATAATTTAAAGAGGTATACCTCCCGGATAGTTTAGCAAAGCGGATAACTTTCTCCATTTCTAAGCTAACGGAGTCTCTTGTGTCTGAATACCATTTTGAGATTGACGGGGTCGGGGAAGAAGTTTATTGTGTATGGATGATGGAGGAGGAGGGTGGTGTTATGACATATTTTAAAAAGCTATTCACCATTAAAAGTTTAAAACACCAGATTCAAGAATTAAATTAAGAGGATTCAGGAAGGGTGGTGAACCTATTATGGAAACGAAAATTAAGGGTGAAAAATATGCTGCAATTGAAGTTCACGAACCATGCTCTGACGGTCTGACCACATAAATGATCTTGGTATCTACAGAAAACGATTCATTCTTCGTGAGCCCTTACACGGAAACACTACTTCTTTCTGATCACTTGGATTGTTGTATTTACTGGGATGGTTATCAAGGAAGAAGATGACGGCCTTGGTGTGAAGCTAAGAATGATGAGTTTTGGAAGTTTACAGTTACACAAATGATCTTCTTGGTATTTATTTTAACTAGTTGCATATATATGTTTATGTGTGAACATAAGCGATTAGATGTTCACTTATAGCCCCGCTATCCTTTGGAAGCTTACATTCTACTCGTTAGATGTTTGTAGATAGTTAAGCATTGCTGTTTTTGAAATGCTTATAATGCTGAATGTTTCTATAGTGTTGGTCTTTTTTCCTTTTGAACTAGTATATCAAAAAAGAAATTTTTATGAAATTGCTAGAGAAATTTTTTCATATTTGCCACATTTGACCCACTTCACTTGTTTAACTTGGGGTTGAGTTTTATAAGTTGGCTTGTCTCGCCCGTCGACCCAGATCAACCCATTTTTGGAAATTTCATGGAAATCGTTACTTCTAACATATTTGGATATTAATCTCGAAAAGTTTTAATAAACAAAGAAATTACCAGTTATGGTTTTGGGTAGGAATTCTGGCCATCTCAGACTCTTTTGGGTATCACTGGTCCTTGTAGTTATATGTGTTGGATTCAGTAACTAAATTTGGGGTGTTTAATACTCCGTATCATATTAGTCCACCGTCACTGTGTTCGCTGTATTATTTATTTTGTTCATGCTTAAGACAGAACATCAAAGGCTAAATACTATTCTCTGCTACTTCAAGTAATTTCATCTACAGTTTACATTATTGGTTTGAAGAGATGCGTAAAGTGTCATTTTGTGTTGTTGGAACTGACAAAGCAACTTGATGTTCAATGACATTTGAATATATAAATCACTATGGTCAGAATATATAGCTTCAATAATGTGAGTATGGTACTAGGCCAAATGCTAGTAAGGTCTTAAAAAGCAGGGCCCGTGACACCCTGTTCGATCCTACCCGCCCAACCGGCCCTACATCAAGCCAAATTCCTATTCAAAATCTAAAGTCGAACTTGGAATAACAGTACCAACATAATCATGGTCAAATTCACCATCTTCTGTTACTTTATCAGCGATTCAAACGATTCAGAGGATGGATTTTGCTCTACGGATTACTTCGTTAAGTGAAGAGGACTAGAAAATTGCCGAAAAATGTTAATTTTGAATATCATTTTATGGATTCAACGCGACCAACATCATATGAGTAAACGCTAAGGTTACTGAACACGGACAAGGGAGATTTGAAGAGTTAACAACAAACAAGAGAATTGTTTAAAACATGACATATTAACTACGCTTATAATCTGCAGACTGGAAGCCAGCTTTTCGAACTTTCTTCTGCTTAAGCTTTACCTTCACCCACAAACCATTGTTTGTTAAAGACTGGAGTACAGTTTGAAGCTTACCCTCTATTTTCTCATCTTTTCGTGGTGTATAAACCACATTGTGAATATCATCAGCCAACGCTCGTTGTGCTAATACTTTCCCCACAGCATCACAAGCAGCCACATTCCTAGTTGAACCCAAATCAAATTTCATGTCCTTAGAAATAGAATGTGCAACAGCAACAACTTTACTCGTTCCTCGATGAATAATGCACGCACGTACAGATGCTTTTGATATGTATATATCCAAACAAAATGGCTCATGGTAAGGCGCTGTAAGTTGATTAAAAGTCGGTACCCTCTGCTTCTTTTCAATAACCGATCCTTTTTTTTGGTTCATTTCATTAAATCTGGTAAACCTTTCACCAACCCTCACTTTGTTTTCTCTGATCTCCTCTTTTTTCTTTGGAACGTTTTCATTATGAGTCTCTTTTTTCTTGCTTTTTGATGATTTCTTTCTATGGAAATCATAATTGTACTCTTCATACTCTTTTGAGTCCTTATCAAGCTTATAAAACAACCTCCCACATATTCTCAAATCATCAATATCATCAACATCAGGGTCATCTATCTTTCCAGAAGTACGATTTTTCACATGATCAAGAGAGGCATTTGTCACCAGCGACGAGCTAGTATCCTCTTTTAACACACCCGCAAAACCAGTTGAAACTTTCCAAGTTTCATCGTCAACAATGTCAATCTTGTAATCATTAGACTCATCACCACCAATATTTGAAAAAAAAGGTGCACGATAAACACTTTTCGACCCATTATGAACAGCCCGCAAAATACTTAAACCAAGACAGTGTTTTCTAGTCTGAAAACGATAACTAACGATTTCTTTAAAGACAAAAGCTCTTCTCACAAACATCAAGTTCATCTTTTTTAGCAAAACCCACAAAAGAAAAACTCAAATAACTGCAAATTTGGCGGGAAATATTTCTAACTTTTGAACAAACAAAACATCAAACAGTTGGTGTGCATAACCAAAATTTTGAACCTTAAGAGCTACTACAAAATAGAGTATAATTACAGATTATAAATGCTTCTTGTTAATCAAATTTTATTAATTAAGCATCAGATATAATCACTCAGTCACTGGGTTTTATTCATTCTAGATGGGCACTCATTAATTAAAACTAACTACGGATTTGAACCATTTGCGTATTACATTTTTGAGTTTTGACCCCTATTTGAACTTGTCTGCATTATTTTTGGACCTTTTTTGCAATTGCGAACCCTCTTCACTACTTTTGAACCCTTATATTTAAACCTCCATAGTACATTCTTTCTTATTTTACCTCCATAGTACCTTCTTTCTTATATTTAAAAAAGATGGGATGCATGCTAAGAGTGACATGTGTCAACGACATCAAGGGTATTTTGGGCATTACCTTAGCTTATAATATGCTCCATGTTTATTTCCTCGTTTTCTAGAAAGTGGGAATGCATCGAAATGAGTTCAAATAAAACAATCCCGTAAGGTAAGATAGCATATCAACCCGTTACATGCATTCATTTTGACTTGATCAAAGGCTCATATGTGTGTGGCGATTTTGTAATTAGATTGAAGTTTTAAAGCTTAGATTAGTTTGCAGGAAGGCTAATTATGTAATTTTGCATCTTAAACATATGTCAGTTAGTATTATTCTTTGCATAAAATAGGAATTATTTTTTCCATCCAATACTCTCTCTCTCTCTCTCTCTCTCTTACAAGTCTGTTGGATCAGCTCCTAGATAGATCTTTGAGCCTTAGAAATCGATAGAATGCTAATGTAATCAAAAGTAAACTATATAGAGAATCTCTATTAAACTTATGTTCACGCGGAATATAAACACAAGAGTAAAGATTAACTAAAACACTTTGATCCTCTATGGATCTATATTAATCACTATAAATTGTTTCTAATAATGTCGTACATAATTCATAGCCATGAGTTTCTTTTATACTACAAGAAACCCTAAACAGCTCGTTACAAGAAAACGTGTAAAGAAAACGATCAAAGATATGCAATATCTTGTCCTAATATAACTTATACATATCCTTCTAACAACTTCTAATGCTACGGATTAACTATATCCGCAGAAATACTTCATCAGCAGGAACCACTCTATCAGCAGGAACCTGTCAGTAGAACAACATAAACCAATCTGTCTTCAATAATTCCTAACAATCCTCCCCTAAACTTGAATTTGACATGGTTAACTTCAAGTTTCTAGATAGATCTTTAACTTTCAGAGCTTGAGGATTGAAACTTTAACTTCTGCAGCAAAAGTAGGTAACCAGCAACAACTTCTAGATTTCAGCAGCAACAAGTAACCATCTTTGAAGACCAAGATTCCAGCAGCAATTCCTATGAATCAGCAGCAACTGGAACCAACAGCAACAAGAATAGATTTGAGAAGCCTTTACCAAGTAGCTATTTACTCTTGGGCTAGCTAGTCCTTTGGTGGAATCATGACATCACCCTGGTGAACTAGAAACCAGTTCAACACTTAGAACGTGAATCATTGGTGTGTTGAATTACCCTAATGATTTTTGGCAAACCATCACAGCCATAAACGGATTTGATATGTCTTTACCTGTAGCCGTTTGCTTAGGACTAGTCAATGCTTAGGTTCCCAGAAAGGGCCTTAATCCATGGTGAATTGAAAACCATTTTCACTTTCAGCACATGAAGCATGGGTGAGTGAAATACCTGATAGGTTTGAGCAAACTATTACAGCTATCAACGGAATTGAGATGTCTTTACCAAAAACCGTTTGCTTTTGGACTAGTCAACTCTTTGATGGAATGCATTCAACATCATGGTGAGTTGATTACCAAAATATGATTTTCCACTGCCTTTACCACAAGTCATATACATGTGGGCTAGTCAACTCTTCACTCAAAGAAATATGGTGAGTTGAAAACCATACAATTTTTGGTAAATTATCAACCAAAAACGGATTTGATAATCACACCAGAGTCGTACCCTCATGGTGAGTCAACTCTTTCTTGTCTTAAAGACATGGTGAGTTGATTACCATCAGTGTGAATAAATCAACACTCAAATCCTGTAAACAAATGTGCTCAAACATACAAGTTAGTAGAAAAATATAAGACATGCATTTTTTTTTGAAACTAAAAGAAATAAGAAAGAAAAATATACAATAATAAAATGACAAATTACCGGATGTTATACTTAGCAGACCTAGCTTGTCTTTCAAGAAGATTCTTCCTGATGAGTTGAATTGATACGTGGGATTGCGCCCTCGCAACAGGTTTTACCTCTCAAGGGATCTTGAGAAGCTTGCAATCCCCGCCAGGCAGTGTACCTGATCGTTGTAGTATAGTATAGTGACAAGTACCGGGGGATTGATCGTTCAACTCAGGAATAGTGTCGCTAGGATTAGAAAGCCTACTAAACTAGGTCTAGAGGTGAGGGATGATTCTTTTTGTATTTTTATATTTTATGAAAACAAGTAAAATCTCGGGTTTTGAAGGAGTGGGCGAAATTAGTTGCTAGTCAACTAACCCAATTAACTACAGATGCAATCAAAATAAAATAAAAATAAACGAAATTAAACTAATGTGGTGGAAACAATAATGAGAAAAGATGTGTTTACTTAGATTTCATTACTCCCTAGATATCTTTTACCGGTTGATTAGCTTGTTACAATTTCATGGATGACGGGTTATATTCCTTAATACTAGTCGTAGGGCCGTGTACAATATTCCCTAACTCTATAGGCTCCTACTTCACTCCTATGTCGAGCCGACTAAAAGCTCCTAACATGGGATCATTAGAATTCACTTATGCATTAAATACAACCAAAAATCGTAGTACACCTCCGATCATGTTTCTTAAGACGTTCAAGCAAGTTACCAATGGAAGTCTGTCAGTTTTCTTAAGCCTAACATCGAATACAATCATCCATAACAATTATAAGCAAACAATCAACCAATAATCAACATCTAGGTTTCACTACATCTAAGCAAACACAATAAAAACCTAGCCTAGCATGTTAAAAGAAAGACAAGCATAAGATAGAATCAAACAACACATAGACATATTGAATGATTATTGGAAAACTTATCTTTATTCAAATATGGATGAAAGAAGGGTTTGAAACCCCTGCAATATGAAGAAAATTCGACCTAGGGTTTATGCTCCTAATGTTCAACACAATGTTCCACCCTTTACAATGAAAAATTGGAAAAATATATATAGATAAAACATCCTGACGGCGTCATGTGGTAGGGTCTGACGCCGTCAACTCGCCGCCAATATAAAATTCGTATTGCCTAGATCCAGTCTTGACGCCTTCATATGTAAATATACTCTAGGCCGTCACTTGTAACATGACCCTGACGGCCTTGGTGACGCCGTCAGGTCAATAACACTGAAAATGTTCTGGGCCATCACGTTATATTTTCCACTTCCACCTCTTTTGCCACTCTTGACGCCGTCATGTGTGAATCCTTGACATCGTCAGGTACTGTTCCCAACAAGGATTTTGAGACTTTGCCGTTTTCTTCACTTTTATGCTCCAAAAACGTCCAAAATGCTTCCTTTTCCAGATTTCTCCTCAAAAGTACCTAAAATGACAAAAGGAACGATTTAGGGCAATAATTGATCATAATCACGAATTCGGGCTTAAATGACCCCTTAAAAGCGGTACACTTTTCGCCTTATCAAATACCCTTACACTTGAGATTTGCTTGTCCTCAAGCAAATGCGCTTTTATTCTAATCAAAATACAAGTTAGGGGTCATTTAGCACTAATATAAAAGTAATTACAACAAATAATCGTTCCACTAAAAACCAAAAACAAGCACGGAGGTCATACACTAGCACCTCACAAATAGTGTTTAGATATTCACATCTCTCGGGTTTAATAAAGTATATATCACAATAAGGAAATGGAAAACATCTCTCACTACCTGTCATAGCAAATAGATTACCGTAGGCTTGGGAAAAGATCAAACCTCCACCACTTGGCGTAAGCACCTAGGATAAACTATCAAAGAGGTCTTTTAAAGGGTTATAACGTTAGGTGTAGGGATATGGAAAACACGATTTTGTTGGATAAAGGCAATATTTACTGGTGGCGAGTTAGTCATCTTGGTTAATTACATGTACAATATGGCGTTGCTAAGCCAAGACTCGACTCGACTTAAGCTAATCAAAACTAATAATAACAAAAACTTAAAACAAACATAGAATGAAACGGGATGGTAGTCCGTATGTTTTTTATTATTTTTTATTTTTTATTTTTTGCATACACTCTTACCCTACCATCTAAAATAATACATCATAGGGAATTTGCATTCCCCTTACACTTGAATTTTTACATACTTTACAATAAATACTCTAATAACTCGAATTAAGATAATCAAAGCACTTGGAGTACTTTTAAAATTAACGCACATATGGGGGTAATAAATTGATGTTCTTCCCCATTACTCCATAACACTAGTACTTTACCCATGAATCCCAATCGTCCCAAAACAATATGTACAAGATATGACTCAACTTAGCAACCATGTAATCAATTAGATAATTAACTAAGGGTTTAAACAAATAACAATAATGCACTAAAGATGAGTGCATACAAGGAAGGCTAAGGCGATTTGGTTGCACATTTGGGTGGATTGTAAACAAATTCTTCCTTTAACTAAAGTGCTTAAAGTTAGAAATGAAAAAGATAGGCTCAGAAGGGGTGTACTAGGGGTTTCGTGTACTAAAAATGAGTACAACGCTAAGGTGTGGGAAAATTAATTGACTTCGCTAGTCAAGTAATATGACTTAAATGGTCAACTAATTATGATACGGGTTTAAACACAAGGGTGATCCTAATGCCTCTTATCATGTAGTAAATCATAACTACATGAATGTAGTCTCACTAGCGGTCTCGGGATGCATCACTAACGCAAGTTCTAGAATCTAAATACTACCGGTACACTCATAAGCTCTAAGGCTTCTCCTAACAAGTCTAGGGGCGAACCTCACTTAGTAGAAGGCCGGTACGAGTCTTTGACGCCTCAACTAACGGATGCTAGCTAGTGCACTTCTTGGATCGCTGACGCGTTACTTGCATAACGGATGGTCACCAAGTCATACACTAGTGCTGGCTCGTTAGCCAATTAATCTAATACTTGGATGGTCACTACCTTTTCTGATAAAATTTTTGAGTGGTATGGTTTTTTGTGCTAGTCATACAATCTCCTATCCATGAGACGCTTGTTAAGGCTAAAGTTTCACTCCTAAATGTTGTAAAAAAATTTAAATTTGGCGCTAAAATTGCACTAACAAGTATTTATCTTAGTTTTATTACACACCTACTATCAAACAAACAAACTCAAGTGCAATTGTATCCTATAAGGTATCATCATTTACCCTCCCCTTACACTTAGTATGAACATTGTCCCCAATGTTCAATTAAAGGATGTAAAAGTAAAGCAGGTAAAAGAATGAAAACAAATACTCCCCTGATTCGTTCGGTGTAGATAGTGTGTTAACAAGGTTAGATCTTCCTCCAAGAAAATGAACTTTGAAAGCTTCTCTCCAGAAATATAAATCATCTTCTTGTCATATATAACCTGTTAAACCTGAGAAAACAATCAAGGCGAACCTCGCGTAAAATCGGCGGCAATCTATATATACTAAAAATAATCCTAGAAAACAATTTAATATATAATGCTTGTGGAATGAATGTTTGCAGATTTCCAGGAGTTTATAAATCTAAAGAATCAACAAAAACTTTAAGACTCCGGTTTAAACAAAACTCGCAAAATTTTTCAGAATTTTAGTACCTGACGCTGTCAGGTTGTAAATCCTGACGTCATCAGAATGTTCCTGGAAAAATCTTATGTTAAGTTTCTGGGAAATTTCTAGAAAAACTTGTGCCTTATTTCTTGGAAAATCCTGCAAAACATCATTATGACTGGATACAAGCATTTGACTCTAACAAATACGAATATACACGCTCATTTAATATTGTTGTGAATCATGCTCATTTTCGTTCTTATAAACAAATTTGGATTTCCCTTACACTTAGCTTTTGCAAAATACCTTTATATGTAATTAAGACGAAGTTAAAAAACAAAATAAAGCATTTTCACAATTTACTTTGAAATATGATCTACCAACAATAAAAATAAAACATGCATACGGAAACAAATAAAATCAAACAAATAAAAACACACAAAACATGGGTTGCCTCCCAAGAAGCGTTTTTCTTTATTTACGAGTCTTGTAGCTAGACTCAAGGTTATGGGCTATCCTATACGTGTGAGCTCCTCATCGAGGACATCCTTGGGATCCAACTTAGGTTTCAATTTCCTATCGGTTTTCTTGGTACGGTATGACTTCTCAAACTTTTCTCCATCCGGATCATATAGAATCATCTTCATATGCCATGATCCGTCACCTTCTTTAGGTGGCTTGTCCAAATTCCATTTACACTTATCCCCTTCCCTCTTCCACTTGTTCATTCTTAAATTGATAGGCATCACTCCTGGGAATTCAATCATTTTCCTAAAGACTAAGGGATCCTCAAAAGGGTTTAGTTCTTCATCCCTAGCTATGAGTTGCTCTACCGAATGCGTTTTATTTATAAACTCCTCTTCCAAATAAAATGGGCGTTGAGGTCCTATAAAGTCTCCATTAACCCAAGGTCCGTATCTAGATGGTCTCCTATTCAAATCTACCCAATGAGGTGTCGGTTCCTCATTAGTATCATGATGCGTGGGAATTGCACCAGGCTTTACCTCTCGAGGGATCTCGAGAAGCTTACAACCCCCACCAGGCAGTGTACCTGATCGTTGTAGTATAGTATAGTGACAAGTACCGGGGGATTGATCGTTCAGCTAGGAATAGTGTCGTTAGAATTGAAATTAATCTAACTAGGTCTAAAGGTGAAGGATGATTCTTTTTGTATTTTTATATTTTATGAAAAGCAAGTAAAAATCTCGGGTTTTGGGAGAGTGGGCGGAATTAGTTGCTAATCAACTAACCCAAAAGCTACTATTTAAACTAATTAACAAGAAAAGTAAACTAGTGTTCTACAAGATAAGTGAAGCATGTCTACCTATGATATGTTACTCCTTGCTAGCTATCCAATCCTACCTATTGAATTGTAACCTTGTTTTAATTGATGGGTTGTATTCCTTAATACCATTCATGGGGTGGCACACATAACTCCCCAATTCTATGAGCTCTTATCTCCTCCTACACCATGCCCAGCACAACTATAGGGATTGTAAACAGTGGCTCATGCATTAAATACAACCAATAAAGACCTAGTGCGCGTTGGTTCATGTTTCTTAAGACGTTCAAGCATGTTACCATTTGGAGATCTGCTAGTTTTCTTAAGCCTAACATATAAATCATTCAATCAAAACAAGAATCAATAGGAAACAAGAATTATAAACTAAACCAACTAGATCTATTGAAGTTGTCACACCTTAATTGATGGAGATAGACACACACATCAACAAGAAATCAATGAGATCTAATCAATTATATACAAGTTTCTCATAATCACAAGTAGACACAAGGTGAATTAGCAAATCATAATCAAAGAAGGACAATTAACAAGAATAATGAAAGACATAGTTGAGATAGAATCATCAAACCAATACATGATGTTTATGGAGTGATTGAAACCCTCTAAGTTGCTGGAAAAACACCCACCTAAACCCAGGAATCGACTTTAGGGTTTAGGGCTTACAAAAAGTGAAGTTATGAAGTTATATTTATAGGCATGTTTTCTGTCGGCCCTTCTTGACGGCGTCAGCCCGTTACTCTTGACGCCGTCAAGACCATTTTTTCACCAAATTGTAGATCTCTTCGTCCTCTTCGCGTGGGCTTTTGAATCACCTAAATCCGAGTTCATATGCAAAAGTTATGACCAAAACAATATCAGCTACTCCGCGCGCAAGTTTTGACAAGTTAACACGTGACGGCCTTGGGTGACGCCTTCACATTCTCTCTGGGCCGTCACCACTTTTACTCTTGACGCCGTCACCAAAATGCTCTTGACGCCGTCAGGTACTGTTCCCAGCAAGGAAAATTAAGACTTTGTCGTTTTCTTCACTTTTATGCTCCAAAAACGTCCAAAATGCTTCCTTTTCCAGAATTCACTCACAAAGTACCTAAAATCACAAAAGGAACGATTTAGGGTAATATTTGATCAAATAAATTCAAATTCGGGCTTAAATGACCCCCTAAAAACGGATCATTTTTCGCCTCATCATATCATAAGCATGCTTCTTAACATCATAGACCGACCAAGTGTCTCCTTGTCCTACCGCTATCCTAGATTCCTTACAATCGATCATCGCACTTGCGGTAGCTAAGAATCCTCTTCCTATTTACAAAGGGCATGTAGTGTCACTAACCATATCAAGGACGTGGAAATCGGCTAGTATAGTTAATTTCCCTATATGCACTAGTACGTCCTTCACTACCCCTACCGGATATGCTACACTACCATCCGCAAGACCTATAATTACCTCTGTGTCATCTAATTTTCCCGGCTTAAGAGTGGTGTAAAGGGACAAAGGAAGTAAATTAAGGCTTGACCCAAGATCGGCTAGTGTGTCGAAAGTTTCGGAGTTCCTGATCCTACAAGGTAAAACAAATATGCCCGGATCATCTAATTTCTTAGGCAACTTATTCCGAACGAAGGCGGTCCCATTCTTACCCAACTTAAGTTTCTCCTCATATTTTTCTAAAAGGGCGTTGTAGTAGGGAGCTCTTGCTAAAACTTCAATAATCGGACGTTCAAGGCGAAGTTCCTTGAATTCATCATCAAGGTTTTGTGTAGGAGGTGTTTCAATTATGCTTTTGACCGGTTTAATATCGGATGTTTTATTTGATTGGTCTTTTAGAAGAATTTGGGTTTGCTTAAAACACGTGTTCATTGCTTTGACCGAATAGTATTGTGGACAAGAAGTAGGTGACGAAACCGACGATATGGCATTAACGTTTAGTTTCGGGTTCTTGACCGTATCGCTTGAGAGTGCTCCCATTTCTCGGTCATTGAGAGCTTTCAACAATGTGTCAATTTTATTGGTCATCTCACTTTGCTTTTGTTTGAAATCGGCTTCAAACTTAGCTATGGGAGCTTCTTGAGATGCCATAAACTTGGACATTAATCCTTCAAGATTATTGGTACTACCATAGTTATTGGAAGGATTATTGTTGAAAGTACGGTTAGAGGGTGGACCGTTTGGTTGGTAACGATTAGGTGGATTGGAAGAATTGTTTTGGGGCATGTTTTGGTTTTGTTTCCACCTAAGGTTCGGGTGATTTTTCCAAGAATGATTGTAGGAATCACCGTAAGGGTTTGGCACGGGTTTGAAAGTGTACCACTTGTCTCCCGCTTCGTCAGTACACGTAGATGCGTAATCCGCAAAAGCTTGTCCAGGGAGTTCCACCCAATCACGAGTGTCATGGGGACCACTACATAATTCGCATGAAGAAGTGATTTTGTTCACTTGGCTTGAAGGCTTAGGAGCTTCGTAGGATTTGATGAGAAACTTGACTTGGTCCTCAAGTTCCATGATCCTACGGTCGGGAGTGCTAGAATTGTTCGAAGGCAAGGATATAGCCTTGACCGTTTTGTTCAAATCACGGG
Organism: Artemisia argyi; assembly: GCA_030686995.1. NCBI lineage: Eukaryota > Viridiplantae > Streptophyta > Magnoliopsida > Asterales > Asteraceae > Artemisia > Artemisia argyi. Next base: position 36,269,937 of record CM060707.1, on the reverse strand, counting down.
GATCATTCCAACTTTCGTTGTCATAGAGAGCAAGATCTTCTATGAGTTCCCATGATTCTTCCGCACTTAGATCACGTAGCTTGCCACCGGCCGATTGGTCAATGGTTCGCCTTGTGGAGAGATCGATGTGGTCATAGAAGATTTGGACTTGGAGCCAAAGATCTATGCCATGATGAGGAACTTTTTGGAGTAAGTCCTTGAAACGAGTCCATGCTTCATAGAGAGTTTCACCTTTACGTTGTTGGAACATCAAGATGTCATTTTTAAGCTTAGTAGTTCTCCCTGGTGGGAAAAATTGAGCAAGGAAATGAGAAGTGAGATCATCCCAAGAGGTGATGGATCCCGCGGGTAAACGTTCAAGCCATTGACTAGCTTGGTCACGTAAAGAGAATTGGAATAGACGTAATCGGGTCGTCTCTCTAGTTGCAACATCAAGGTCTATGGAATCTACGATTTTTAGGAAATCCTTGAGATGTTGATTAGGATCTTCGGAACGAAGCCCATGGAATGCACATCGGCTTTGCACCAACCGGATGGTGTCAGATCGCAAGGGAGACACATTGGCTCCTTGAGTGAGCTCAATGGTGTTTCGATTGCCTTGGTGGCTAGGACGGGAATACTCTCCTAAAGTTCGGGGTCTAGGAGGTTGGTTTGCTAGTGGTGGGTTTTGTGGGTGGTTTTGTTGTGGTGGGTTGATGGGTTCAAAGATATTACCCCAAAAACTGATTCGTGCAAATCAAGTTATATAATATAGTAGTAAAGTATCGAAATGATCCGCGAGAAATACGGATCACCCGAGTCGTTTCCCAGTGAAGGTGAATGGAATCAAGAATATTGATTCGTGAAATCGTGATTTGAAAAGTGGTGAAAAAGGCGAATAGTGATCAAATAATCCAATTATCAACTAACAATTAAGAAACATGCAAAGAGTACAAGCAAGTAATGCACACAACTCAATAACGCAAAAACGGGAATGCATGCGCGTAATTTAAAACGCGACGTTTATCTAAAAATTATCCTACGAACTTGAAACTTTTTCTAAAAATCTTAAACTACTAAAAATAATTTCTGGAAAAAGAAAAATATTTTTCTGACTTTTCTTTTATTTTCTAGAATTAATTTTCTAATTAATGAATTTAAAAAGTAATTAAAAATAAGGAAATTATAAAAAATGATGAGAAAATTATAAAAACTATTCTGGAAATTCTTAAATATTATAAAAGAATTTTAAAAACTATTTTTGTATTTTTCTGACGTTTTTTCTATTTTTTATGGATTTTTGATAATTAAAAGCTATTTAAAAATGGAAAATAATCAAAATAAATTAGGAAAAGTAGTAAAAAGCTATGGAAAAATCTGAAAATTTACCAGAAAATCAAAAATAGAAAAAGAAACTTGGAATAAAATTTTGGGGTCAAGAACAGCTTATTAAGTGCTTATTTGGGACCAAACAGCTTATCAAAAGTGCTTATTAATAAGCACTTCTGACCAAAACCTTATGAAACTTTCAAAACAGATTACTAATGATGTGAGAAACTCAAATGTGCCAAATATTGATGGTTTGGAAGCATAAGATCACACAGAACTCAAGTTACTAGCAATAAGCCAAGCTAAAAGCTCAAATAAGCATTTCAGATAAGCACTAAGCAAGATTTCAGTTGAAACAGATGAAATACACTTAGATAAGCCCAGAACACTCAAAGCTTGCAATCTCAGATCATATAAGAGCTTTTGCAGCCCACTTAACCAAACAGATTATTGCAGAAAAGCTCAATTAGATAGGCCAAATAAGCTATTGAGATAAGCTCTAAGATGCAATCTTTTTGAATAAATTTACTCTCTACCACTAGTAGTTCCTAAAACAACTTATAATTCAAACCTCAGAACTTAATTACTACACTAAAAATAGCCATGAACATCACCCAGAACCTGTGGTGCAGGGCAGGCTTTGCTCCAATAAGCCAATTACAAGCTTCAATTACAATGAGCTACTGAATTTTAAAAGCTAATTTTCTTTATGAAATTAGTTATTTAGGTGCCATGATATCCAAAACAACAATCACAAAGTATTTCCAAAGAAAATCAAAGGCTACACAGTCTTGTAAACTTGTGACCAAATCTGAGTACTCAAAAGTTTTTGACTTTTTTGCATGCATTAAAAGTTTGACCAAATCCAATTTTGATGACTGATTACTACTAGTATATGAACTAATAAGCTGTAATGAAGATGATTTAAGCTAGATTGAACTAATTAGCAACTACACTAACTGTTTCACTAACTAAATTACTAATATGCTAACAGTTAAGTTAAGATAAAACTAATTTTGACTTCTTTTTTTTTTTTTTTTTTTACTTATGACCTATGAATATTATGACCAATTAATATTATCAGTATCTATTGTGGACTGTATGAACTAAATTTAGCTACCCCAAACAATCACAACTCAGCATTCAAGGTAAATCCAAACACCCCCTTAACAGTTTCAATGATCTTCAAAACTAATTTATAGCTTATATCCTACCAATATCAAGCACATATCATATCAAGCATATTATTTAACAAATATTAGAGCTACTACACTATGAATTACACAACTAGAAACACAAATGAGCACTTTCACTAGATTACTACTACTTAACTGCTTATAAGATGAGAAAGGAATGAACTTACAAAAAAGCTTCCCCCTCAGCTCAAAATAGAGGGGGATTCACTATGCAAGCCTATCTTTATGATAGGCTGAGTTCACAAGGTTCTGTCTCAACATATCCATAACACCTCAGCATCAATTCTGAACCAATATTCTTACCTTGACTGACTTATACCAAAACACTAAACCACATCCACTAGTAAGCTACAAAGCTCAAGTGGATGTTTGAAAGGAAAATAAGCTCTATGGTGAGCTTTTATACTAGTATGTATATATATTTTTTAATTTTTTATATTTTCTGATTTTTTTTTTTTTATTTTTTTTTTTTATTTATTTTTTTTTTTTTGTAAACGATTATAAACTACATAAACTACATAAAAGTATCAATCTTGAAATAAAGTTTTCACAGAAAAAGAAATTCATAGAAGCAGAAATAAGCTATGATAATGAAAACAATAAGCTGAATTTAAAGGAATTTAGAAACTTTTATTGAACTTTAAAAGAAAGATTACATAAGCTAAACTAGATTACATAAGCTGAATTGAAATGGACAGAGTAACTTTATATTAAAACCTACTACTGAACATGAATTAGGAGGGGGGTTTTATATGGGAGCACCAAGGTGAGGCCTAGGGTTTAGAAGGATCCAGAAGATCAATTAGAGCCACAAATCTTCAATCCAAATCATCTCTGAGTCATCCCACATGTAATCAATCCAAAATGATAAGCCTTATCTTTATCCACGTTTCACAGACCAATTGGAGATCTTCAATTTGCCACGGTGGAGGATTAATGACACCATCTGACACGTTGTCAGATGGTTTCTAGAAGCATAAACCTCGTACTAGAATCTTTGGTGAAAGTGATGGGAGCAGGGTAAGTTTTGGTGGGGGAGAAGCACAGTAAACGCGCCTTGGTAATTTTTTTATTATTTTTTTGAGTGTGTTGGGTCGGGTTTGGGAGTCTGGATTGGACCGGGTAGTGATAATAAAGGGAAGTGGTGGGCTGTGTTTGTATTGGGCTTGGATCATTTTGTATGTTTATTAGTTGGACTAAGGGTGTGGTTGGATCCGGTTGTAGTATTATTTCAAACCAAGGGACCAAAGTTGTACATTCTGAAACTGCAAGGACCTTAGCTGCCATTCTACAAAAGTATTATCCAAGGGCCTCTTGTGGTATTTCTTGGATACTTGGAGGGTCTGAGTTGCCAAGATTCCAAAATGTTCTTCATAAGGACCAAACTTGTAGTTTCATGAAATTTGAGGGACTAAAAGTGTCAATTCTTCAAACTTCATTCCCGGGTCACTTATGGAATACTTGTACTATTGAGGACTTCACATGACCATAAAAACTTCCTTTAGACCACTAGCTTCCCCGGCTCCGGCTTTATTTCATCTTTTCCAAATCTCGTGCCCGTTTTGTCATTTTCTCGTGATTTTTCGTCTTTTCTTAAATATCCGTACCTGCACATTCACAAACACAAAAACACACTTTCTATGGCATTATTGGTTAGTTTTTGGTTCATTTGGTCCAATTTTGGCAAAGAAAAGGTGAGTGAATAAGCACTCACCAAAATCCCCCGGACTAAAGTATTGCCGTGTCCTCACGCAATGTGATCAATTCACGCTTACGAGATAAATAATTTCAATACTCTTCCTACTAACTTTGAAAAGTAGCAAGGAGGTTCAAAAGAGATTATAAAATCATTTATTCCCGTAAACGCTCCGTTTTCCAAAATTTATTTCTTTATTCCACTTTATTCTATTTTTGGACTTTTCACACTTCATACTTGTGACGGTTTGTTGAACTTTCATTATTTTTGCAATAATTATTAGGGTCTACGAGTAGAAACACTTCTATTTAAGAAGTGACCATACGGATAAAAATCGTCATCCTTGATTTTTCACGAGCTTCCAAACCAAGCGTAAAAACGAGATCACAGCTTATCTACAAATTTAATGCTAACACTACTCATAAAAATTACTCGTGGATACTCCTTACTCCCATGTCCTAGGTTTTTGTATCTCATTATTTTATTTTTGTTGAGAAATGAATCGCTTCATATTTTCTCGTTTCAATATTTTTTTTCCGATAGTGACACCTAAGTTTAAACACTAAGTAGTTAATCATTTTCTCTTAAGAACCACTGCAATAGAAATTCGGTCCACATCAAGGAATTTGGGGTACATACAATATCAAGGATATAAGTTGCGGAGTACAATCACGTGCACCTCATGTGATTGATTACTAATCACGTATCACATGCACCTCACGCGCCAACAACTTATTTGATACATACATAGCTCTTATTCAACAATACTACAACTTTCATATTTTTCATTTCTCACTTTTTTCACTTTTCTCATATTTTTTCACTCTTTTCATATTTTTCACTTTTTTCTTTGATTTTTCTCATACATCAAATGGAAGCTTATCGGGTAGCTCCAAAACCACATGCATAATCAACTTTTGACTTTTGATTTTTTTTCACTTTTTGACTCTTATTTTTGGTGTTCCTTGATATGTACCCAACTTCTAAAGCAAAAATTCTCTTAAGTAAACAAATAACTAAGTATTATTCAAACCTAAATACCACTAATTAACCTAGAACATCTATTATATATATTGGTGACGTATCTGATGGGAGTAAAAAGCCACGAGTACCTCTTATGAGCTCTAAAGAGAACCACTACTCCACGTTTAGCATTATACTTGTAAATAAACTCTATCATTTCTTGTTCTCTGCAAATTTAAGACCTCAAATAATGAGATTAGCAGATGCTTAGCCGATAACCAGCCACGCATATATAAAGTCAAGTACGGGAACTTTGCAAACTCTTAAAAAGAATTCGCGTTTAGTAGCTCCTAGTGTAAAAGACTAGCGGAAGCTTTTCAAGTTGTGCATGTATAAAGCCAAGTACGGGAGCCGACAAAAGAGTAGCTCCTAGTGTACAAGACTAGCACAAACTTTTATGATTATCATTGGTTAAGGGAACAAGCTAGGGCTCAACACGCCCGGTCAAGTCAAAATATTTATTCCTACTCTCGCCAGCAAGAAAGTCAACAAGGTGTCAAATTGCTTATTCATACTTTTATTATATTTTTGCACAACTTTTTCAACTTTTTCTCATATTTTTGTGCTTTTTCATGACTTTTTCATCCACTTTTCTACAAAATTTTTGAAATTTTCAAATTTTTCAATTCAAATTTTTTTTTTTTTTTTTTTTTTTTTTGGTTTTTTTTTTTTTTTTTTTTGGTGGAAAAACGGAGTTACGCGAGTACACGACTTGTGAAAACTGCAAGGTCAAAATCGAATCGAAGATTCACCCCCCGGACTAGAATGAAACATTGTCCTCAATGTTTTACGGGCAAAGGTAATCCTAACATATATCTAGGGCCGTTTATTAAGTATGCCAAAGAAAACGTTAGTCGATAAGATTTTCGGATATTGGATTTCCAAAAGCATCGATGAATGAGACTCGAGTGGAGAGAAAGACAAAACCACGAGCACGAGAGTCATCATAAATCGGGGACAATCCTGGACAATCATCACAAATAACCACGAAACACAAGATCGGAAGAGGTACCCCCTCTTCACGTTATTTATTAGAAATTAGAAATATAAGAAGATGAAATTGGATAAGCATGGGTTGCCTCCCACGAAGCGCTTTGTTTTTGATTACCGAGTCACGTAGCTTGACTCGATCCCCGAATTCATTCGTCCTTGGGGAAAGTTTGGAGATCCGGGACTACCATGGTTGGTACGTCCCCTCCGAAATAGTGTTTCAAACGGTGACCATTCACCTTAAAGTTGGGCCCATCAAGTTGAGCCAACTCAATAGTTCCATAAGGGAATACTTGTGTTATGGTGAATGGTCCAGACCAACGGGTTTTAAGTTTACCCGAGAAAATCTTTAACCGAGAGTTAAAAAGAAGCACTTGATCACCAACGTTAAAAACGCGGTCTTTGATCTTGGCATCATGAAGTCTTTTTGTTTTCTCTTTATAAATCAAAGAATTCTCGTAAGCTTGATCACGGAGCTCGACTAACTCATTCAATTGAACTTTTCGGTGATCACCCGCGGTTTTTAAGTCAAAATTTGCATGTTTTAAGGCCCAGTAGGCCTTGTGCTCAAGTTTGATGGGCAAATGACAAGCTTTTCCGTAAACCAACTTATATGGAGTACACCCGATTGGGGTTTTGTAAGCGGTCCGGAAAGCCCATAAAGCATCATCTAATTTGTCGGCCCAAGAGGCACGGTGCTCACCTACGGTCCTTTCTAATATCCTTTTGAGGCCACGATTGGACACCTCCACTTGACCACTCGTTTGTGGATGATAAGCCGTGGAAAGACGATGTGTGACACCATATTTAAGCATAACTTTAGCGAATTGGTCATTGCAAAAATGGGTCCCACGATCACTTATGATGGCTCGAGGTGTGCCAAATCGGGCAAAGAGACTTTTTAAGAATTTCACAACTACTCGGGCGTCATTAGTGGGGAGCGCCTTTGCTTCAACCCATTTGGACAAGTAATCGACGGCCACGAGAATATACTTATTTCCTCTTGATGACGGGAATGGACCCATGAAATCGATGCCCCAAACGTCAAAAATCTCACAAACTTGAATCGCATTTTGCGGCATTTCATCTTTTTGAGAGATTTTCCCTTGACGTTGGCAAGAATCACATGTTTTCACCAATTCATGGGCATCCCGATATATCGTCGGCCAATAGAAGCCGGAATCGAACACTTTCTTTGCGGTGAAGTTGGCACCATGATGTCCCCCCGTGGGTCCACTATGACATGCCTTAAGTATTTCAACGGCATCCGTACCGTGAACACACCGCCGGATCACTTGATCCGCACAGACTTTGAACAAATAGGGGTCGTCCCAAAAATAATGTTGGACATCTTTAAAGAATTTCTTCTTTTGTTGGGACGACATCCCTTGTTTAATGAAGTTCCCCGCATGGTAATTCGCAAAATCGGCGAACCATGGGGTACTTAGGTCAAGTTTAGTCACACTCCCAAGTGTCTCGAGAGGAAAAGCATCGTTAATTTCCTTGTTCTCGAGAACACTTTGATGGGGGTTCTCAAGTCGTGAAAGGTGATCTGCAGCAAGGTTCTCAGCTCCTTTTTTGTCTCGTATTTCGACATTAAATTCTTGGAGCAAAAGAACCCACCGCATCAAGCGTGGCTTAGCATCTTGCTTTGCCATTAAGTATTTCAAGGCTGAATGGTCCGTATACACTATGCATTTCTTAAGTAGCAAATAAGTTCTGAATTTTTCAAAAGCATAGACAACCGCTAACATCTCTTTTTCGGTAGTTGTGTAGTGATGTTGGGCGTCATTCATGGTCTTACTTGCATAGTGTATAGGTTGAAAGTACTTATTCTTACGTTGCCCCAGAACTGCACCAATGGCATAATCGCTAGCATCGCACATTAGCTCAAAAGGTAAGTCCCAATCGGGGGCAACTAAGATTGGTGCCTCCGTTAACTTCAATTTTAAAACATTAAATGCATCGATGCATTCATTTGTGAAGTTAAACGGAGCATCTTTTTCTAAAAGGTGGGTCAGAGGCCGGGCAATTTTCGAGAAGTCTTGTATGAAACGTCGGTAAAAGCCAGCATGACCAAGGAAACTTCGGATTCCTTTGACGGTCTTAGGATGAGGTAGCTTAGCAATAACATCGACTTTTGCTCGATCTACCTCAATCCCAGATTTTGAGATCTTATGGCCGAGGACTATGCCCTCTTTAACCATGAAGTGGCTCTTCTCCCAATTTAGAACCAAGTTGGTGCTTTCACACCGTTTCAGCATATTCTCTAAATGGGAGAGGCAAAAGTCGAAAGAATTTCCATAGACGGAGAAGTCGTCCATGAACACTTCCATGGTTTTTCCAATCATATCGGAGAAAATGGCCATCATGCACCGTTGAAACGTGCCTGGGGCATTACAAAGGCCAAAGGGCATTTTACGATAGGCAAACGTTCCATACGGGCAAGTAAAAGTGGTCTTTTCTTGATCCTGGGGATCAATGGGAATTTGAAAGTACCCAGAAAAGCCATCCAAGAAACAATAGAACTCATTTCCCGCTAACCGTTCAAGCATTTGGTCCATAAAAGGAAGCGGGAAATGGTCTTTACGAGTTGCATCATTTAACTTGCGGTAGTCGATACAAACTCTCCATCCGGTCACAAGTCTAGTCGGTATAAGCTCATTATCATCATTTTTCACAACAGTGATTCCGCCCTTCTTTGGAACACAATGAATCGGGCTAACCCAAGAACTATCCGAGATCGGATAAATCATTCCAGCGTCAAGGAGTTTAATAACTTCCTTTTTGATTACTTCGTGGATTTGTGGGTTAACCCGTCGTTGTTGTTGGACGGACACTTTGTGATTATCTTCAAGTAGAATCTTATGAGTGCAAAATCGAGGGTCGATTCCCTTAATGTCGGATATTTGCCAAGCAATCGCACCTTTATGCTTCCGAAGCACATCCAAGAGTCGGGTCTTCTCCTCATCTTTTAAATCTTTTGAAATTATTACAGGCAACTTATTATTAATTTCCAAGTATGCGTATTCGAGATGAGGAGGTAAATCCTTGAGCTCGAGCTCCGGAGGATTCTCAATAGACGGCTTTACTTCTTTTACGTCTGCCATTTTTAAGTCTACCGGAGGGGAAGAAACAATTGGTTTTTCATTTAACATCTTTTCAATTAATAAAATATCCCCCTCCGGATCAAAGTTATTATTATCAATTTCCGGTGAAAATGATTCATTTGAAAGACAAGCATTGATTTCTTCCCAAGCGAGATCACTTCCCTCAAACGGAGTGAGGGAAGGGGAAGAATCGGAGACGATTGGTTCAAAAGAAGGAGTGGGATTGCCACTCGAAGCATTGGCGGTAAAACCAAGAAGTTCTTGAGAATACTCCTCCGTAGCTTCGTCAATAATATCGATACGATTGACGGAAAAAACATCGTAGTCGGAGGAGTATCTCGCGGTTTGATCGAGGTTAAAAGTAACGGCTTCGTTTCCAACACGTAAAGTAATCTCCTCGTCGTAAACATCAATTAAGGCACGACCGGTCCGTAGGAATCCTCTCCCGAGAATGAGAGGAACCCGTGGATCGGCATCAAAATCAACAACCACAAAATCCGCAGGGAAATGAAATTTCCCAACATTGACAAAAATATCCTCGGCTATGCCCATGGGGCGAGACGTAGATCGGTCGGCCAGCTCGAGGGTCATAAGCGTCGGTGTCAAGTTAGGAAGAGATAACCTTTTCCAAATTGACAATGGCATTAGGTTAATGCTAGCACCAAGATCGGCCAAGGCGAAGCATTGAACCATACCCGGAAAATTGCACGGTATAAGAAACTTGCCGGGGTCTTCAAGCTTTTCGGGTAGCTTTTTAAGAAGGACCGCCGAGCAATTCTCGTTCATTTGTGTTCTTGACATTTCAAAAAGCTTTTCCTTATTATTCAAAAGTCCTTTAAGCATTGAGGCAAATTTGGGCATCAAAAGTATAGCATCCGCGAGACTTATATCAAAATGTAATTCTTGAAAAATCTGATAAAACTTCTCCACTTGGTTTTTATCTTTCTCGCGGTGCTTTTGTTCGTTTTGACGTGACGGGTATGGCAACTTTGTTTTAACCGGTGTTTCTTTTTCATTTTCATAAACAACCTTTTCCTTTCCTTTAGACGTCGGGACCACCGGAGGTTGGATGTCGTCGGTCCTTCCATTATTAATAGGAATTTCTGTATCCGTTGTCGCCTCGGGTTCACGGGCGACTACCTTGGGAGGTAGAGAAGAAGAGGTAGTCGGAGCCGTCGGTCCATCATAAGTAAAACCACTCCTTGTGATGATCGCTTTAGCATCGCCCCTCGGGTTAGCGATCGTGTTGCTCGGCAACGTTCCAGAGCCCGAGGGTCGATCATTTAAACGCTTGTTAAGATCATTGATTTGTGTTGCAAATAACCTCGTTGTTTCCTCATTTTTAGCAATTAACGCTTGTTGACTTTGAATCAATTGTTTAATCAACTCATCCGTGGGCGACGGATTTTGAACCACATTTTGATTTTGATTACTGAAATTCTGCCCACGGTTTTGAAAATTCTGATTATTCTGATTCCCTTGATTGAAGTATCCATGATTATTATTCTGAAAATTCCCATTATTTTGAAAATTATTCCCTTGAGGCGGGCCTTGGTTGTAATTTCCCCGGTTTTGATTTTGATGAAAATTTTGATTTTGTCCTTGAAAACCATTATTTCCTCGGTTTTGATTTTGATTGAACTGATGATTACGGTTTTGCACATTATTGTTTTGATTCACTTGATTTGGTTGATTAAACCCGGGTGGTCCATGAAAATGGCTCGAACGGTAGCTGAGAAGATTTCGATCTCCTTGAAGAGGTGGGTAGCCGGTGCCACCCATGTTTGCAGCGTACACGTTCTCTTGAGCATAAGAGCCGGTCGACGGACACTCATAATACGGGTGTGGACCACCACAAGTCTCACAACCGTGACTCACCATTTTGACTTGATGGTTCGGTTTCTCAATAGACATAGCATCGACTTTCTTTGTTAAAGCCAATATCATATTTTTCATTTCATCATTATTTTTCTCATTATTAGACACTTGATGTTTGTTCCTAGACATTCTCACTCGAGCCTTGTTCTCGATTATCATGAAGGCATCATTCGTGTTTCTAGCCAACAAGTTCCCACCCGCAGCAGAGTTGAGTGAGTCTTGGTCAACGTGACTCAACCCATTATAGAAAGTGTCAATCTGCTGAAGGGGTGTGAACCCGTGGTTCGGACATTTTTCCATCAAATCTTTGAATCGGTCCCAAGCTTCACTAAACGACTCATCAAAAGCTTGTTGGAACCGAAAGATTTGGGAACGTAGATTAGAAGTTTTAGAAGGAGGATAGAAATGATTCACAAACTTGGAAGCAAGGTCATTCCAAGTGTGAATCGAGTTCGGCGGTTCCTTTTCCAGCCAAGTCCGGGCTGCTCCTTTTAAGGAGAAAGGAAACAACTTCAATTTCACCACATCGTGAGGGACTTGATTCATCCTAATAGTCTCAGCGATGTCGGCGAAATTTCGGATGTGTGCATAGGGGTCTTCGTTATCAAACCCGTGGAATGATATACCCGTGATTAAGTTGAGCAATCCGTGATTAATTTCAAAGTTGGCATTGATGTCCGGAATCACAATTGCCCTCCTCACACCGTTAAATGGTGATTGGAGTTGTTCTTCCATCGGACGCGGATCAAATGCCGGTTGTTGTCCCATCGGCGGGACAACATTGTGCTGCGGACCACCCATCGGCGGGGGCCCGTTGTGTTGTTCGTTATGGTTCATCTCCTCGTCGTCGAGGAAATGAACACGACTCGTATGTCGTAAAACCCGCTCGGGGTTTGAGAGCGGAGAAGTAAGATTCTCAGAAGTAGAACGGGTGTGCATACACCAAAAAATAAAATTAAAAAGAAAAAGAAAATAGAAAAGAAAATCTTTTTGTTTTTATTTATTTTTCAATTTTTTTTTTATTTTTTTTCTCAAAAAGTTTTTATTTTTTTGTTTTTCTTTTCTTAAAACGTAACGTTAATCGAAAACCGTTTCTTTCAAAACTACGCGCGACGGGACGGGAGAGAAGATTGGATCTCTCTTCAGCTTGCAATTTAATGTCAAAGCTATCCGTATTTCCCGCTTATTCGGTTGTAGTAATTGAAATAGTCCGATAAACAACTAAATTACGTTTTCGTTATATTGTGAGACTTATTTGGTTTACAACGCCCTTTCTTGCGATCGAGTCGAGGCTGTAACTTTTATTATTTTTTTGGTATTTTTGGAAATACTTTAGGAAAAGTATCTCTGATTTTTCAATATTTATATATATATATATACAAAAATAGAAGAAGGCTTAACAAAACACGATTTTTCAAAACAATATTTCAAAATTCACTTCAAGCCTTCCCCGGCAACGGCGCCAAAAACTGATTCGTGCAAATCAAGTTATATAATATAGTAGTAAAGTATCGAAATGATCCGCGAGAAATACGGATCACCCGAGTCGTTTCCCAGTGAAGGTGAATGGAATCAAGAATATTGATTCGTGAAATCGTGATTTGAAAAGTGGTGAAAAAGGCGAATAGTGATCAAATAATCCAATTATCAACTAACAATTAAGAAACATGCAAAGAGTACAAGCAAGTAATGCACACAACTCAATAACGCAAAAACGGGAATGCACGCGCGTAATTTAAAACGCGACGTTTATCTAAAAATTATCCTACGAACTTGAAACTTTTTCTAAAAATCTTAAACTACTAAAAATAATTTCTGGAAAAAGAAAAATATTTTTCTGACTTTTCTTTTATTTTCTAGAATTAATTTTCTAATTAATGAATTTAAAAAGTAATTAAAAATAAGGAAATTATAAAAAATGATGAGAAAATTATAAAAACTATTCTGGAAATTCTTAAATATTATAAAAGAATTTTAAAAACTATTTTTGTATTTTTCTGACGTTTTTTCTATTTTTTATGGATTTTTGATAATTAAAAGCTATTTAAAAATGGAAAATAATCAAAATAAATTAGGAAAAGTAGTAAAAAGCTATGGAAAAATCTGAAAATTTACCAGAAAATCAAAAATAGAAAAAGAAACTTGGAATAAAATTTTGGGGTCAAGAACAGCTTATTAAGTGCTTATTTGGGACCAAACAGCTTATCAAAAGTGCTTATTAATAAGCACTTCTGACCAAAACCTTATGAAACTTTCAAAACAGATTACTAATGATGTGAGAAACTCAAATGTGCCAAATATTGATGGTTTGGAAGCATAAGATCACACAGAACTCAAGTTACTAGCAATAAGCCAAGCTAAAAGCTCAAATAAGCATTTCAGATAAGCACTAAGCAAGATTTCAGTTGAAACAGATGAAATACACTTAGATAAGCCCAGAACACTCAAAGCTTGCAATCTCAGATCATATAAGAGCTTTTGCAGCCCACTTAACCAAACAGATTATTGCAGAAAAGCTCAATTAGATAGGCCAAATAAGCTATTGAGATAAGCTCTAAGATGCAATCTTTTTGAATAAATTTACTCTCTACCACTAGTAGTTCCTAAAACAACTTATAATTCAAACCTCAGAACTTAATTACTACACTAAAAATAGCCATGAACATCACCCAGAACCTGTGGTGCAGGGCAGGCTTTGCTCCAATAAGCCAATTACAAGCTTCAATTACAATGAGCTACTGAATTTTAAAAGCTAATTTTCTTTATGAAATTAGTTATTTAGGTGCCATGCTATCCAAAACAACAATCACAAAGTATTTCCAAAGAAAATCAAAGGCTACACAGTCTTGTAAACTTGTGACCAAATCTGAGTACTCAAAAGTTTTTGACTTTTTTGCATGCATTAAAAGTTTGACCAAATCCAATTTTGATGACTGATTACTACTAGTATATGAACTAATAAGCTGTAATGAAGATGATTTAAGCTAGATTGAACTAATTAGCAACTACACTAACTGTTTCACTAACTAAATTACTAATATGCTAACAGTTAAGTTAAGATAAAACTAATTTTGACTTCTTTTTTTTTTTTTTTTTACTTATGACCTATGAATATTATGACCAATTAATATTATCAGTATCTATTGTGGACTGTATGAACTAAATTTAGCTACCCCAAACAATCACAACTCAGCATTCAAGGTAAATCCAAACACCCCCTTAACAGTTTCAATGATCTTCAAAACTAATTTATAGCTTATATCCTACCAATATCAAGCACATATCATATCAAGCATATTATTTAACAAATATTAGAGCTACTACACTATGAATTACACAACTAGAAACACAAATGAGCACTTTCACTAGATTACTACTACTTAACTGCTTATAAGATGAGAAAGGAATGAACTTACAAAAAAGCTTCCCCCTCAGCTCAAAATAGAGGGGGATTCACTATGCAAGCCTATCTTTATGATAGGCTGAGTTCACAAGGTTCTGTCTCAACATATCCATAACACCTCAGCCAATATTCTTACCTTGACTGACTTATACCAAAACACTAAACCACATCCACTAGTAAGCTACAAAGCTCAAGTGGATGTTTGAAAGGAAAATAAGCTCTATGGTGAGCTTTTATACTAGTATGTATATATATTTTTTAATTTTTTATATTTTCTGATTTTTTTTTTTTTTTTTTTTTTTTTTTTTTTTTTTTTTTTTTTTTTGTAAACGATTATAAACTACATAAAAGTATCAATCTGAATTTAAAGGAATTTAGAAACTTTTATTGAACTTTAAAAGAAAGATTACATAAGCTAAACTAGATTACATAAGCTGAATTGAAATGGACAGAGTAACTTTATATTAAAACCTACTACTGAACATGAATTAGGAGGGGGGTTTTATAGGGGAGCACCAAGGTGAGGCCTAGGGTTTAGAAGGATCCAGAAGATCAATTAGAGCCACAAATCTTCAATCCAAATCATCTCTGAGTCATCCCACATGTAATCAATCCAAAATGATAAGCGTTATCTTTATCCACGTTTCACAGACCAATTGGAGATCTTCAATTTGCCACGGTGGAGGATTAATGACACCATCTGACACGTTGTCAGATGGTTTCTAGAAGCATAAACCTCGTACTAGAATCTTTGGTGAAAGTGATGGGAGCAGGGTAAGTTTTGGTGGGGGAGAAGCACAGTAAACGCGCCTTGGTAATTTTTTTATTATTTTTTTGAGTGTGTTGGGTCGGGTTTGGGAGTCTGGATTGGACCGGGTAGTGATAATAAAGGGAAGTGGTGGGCTGTGTTTGTATTGGGCTTGGATCATTTTGTATGTTTATTAGTTGGACTAAGGGTGTGGTTGGATCCGGTTGTAGTATTATTTCAAACCAAGGGACCAAAGTTGTACATTCTGAAACTGCAAGGACCTTAGCTGCCATTCTACAAAAGTATTATCCAAGGGCCTCTTGTGGTATTTCTTGGATACTTGGAGGGTCTGAGTTGCCAAGATTCCAAAATGTTCTTCATAAGGACCAAACTTGTAGTTTCATGAAATTTGAGGGACTAAAAGTGTCAATTCTTCAAACTTCATTCCCGGGTCACTTATGGAATACTTGTACTATTGAGGACTTCACATGACCATAAAAACTTCCTTTAGACCACTAGCTTCCCCGGCTCCGGCTTTATTTCATCTTTTCCAAATCTCGTGCCCGTTTTGTCATTTTCTCGTGATTTTTCGTCTTTTCTTAAATATCCGTACCTGCACATTCACAAACACAAAAACACACTTTCTATGGCATTATTGGTTAGTTTTTGGTTCATTTGGTCCAATTTTGGCAAAGAAAAGGTGAGTGAATAAGCACTCACCAACCACCTTCCATGATGTCGGATGGCAATGGTTACGAACAAAAGAAATGAAGAAATAAGATAGACTAAAGAAAACCTAAAAATAAAAATAAAAATCTTGCTAGAAAGGAATCTAGCAAGTAGACCTAATAAAAAGAAATTCTAACCTAGACAATAACTATTCCCCGGGCTGCGGTGCCAAAAACTTGATAAGCGGGATTGCGCCCTCGCAATAGGTTTTACCTCTCAAGGGATCTTGAGAAGCTTGCAATCCCTACCAGGAAGTGTACCTAATCGTTGTAGTATAGTATAGTGACAAGTACCGGGGGATTGATCATTCAACTCAGGAATAGTGTCGCTAGGATTAGAAAGCCTACTAAACTAGGTCTAGAGGTGAGGGATGATTCTTTTTGTATTTTTATATTTTATGAAAACAAGTAAAATCTCGGGTTTTGAAGGAGTGGGCGGAATTAGTTGCTAGTCAACTAACCCAATTAACTACAGATGCAATCAAAATAAAATAAAAATAAACGAAATTAAACTAATGTGGTGGAAACAATAATGAGAAAAGATGTGTTTACTTAGATTTCATTACTCCCTAGATATCTTTTACCGGTTGATTAGCTTGTTACAATTGCATGGATGACGGGTTATATTCCTTAATACTAGTCGTAGGGCCGTGTACAATATTCCCTAACTCTATAAGCTCCTACTTTACTCCTATGTCGAGTCGATGATGAGGCAAAAAATGAACCGTTTTTAGGGGGTCATTTAAGCCCGGAATTGAATTTATTTGATCAAATATTGCCCTAAATCGTTCCTTTTGTGATTTTAGGTAATCTAGGAGTGAATTCTGGAAAAGGAAGCATTTTGGAAGTTTTTGGAGCATAAAAGTGAAGAAAACGGCAAAGACTTAATTTTCCATGCTGAGAACAGTACCTGACGGCGTCAAGAAGAAAATTGTGACGGCGTCAGGAGTAAAATCCGTGACGACCCAGTGAAAACCTGAAGGCGTCAAGAGAAGGGCGTCAAGAGTAATCTTTGTGACGGCCTGCATAAGGAGTACACGTGACGGCGTCAAACCCAGATCTAGGCAGTCCGAGAATTTATTTGGCGGCGAGATGACGGCGTCAGACATTTGTTCTTGACGCCGTCACCTCACAAAATCTATATATACTTTTCTATTTTTCATTCATTAAGAGAGGAACTTGTGTGGAGAATACTAGGGTCAAACCTAATAAACCTTAGGTCATTTTTTACAGTATTTTCAAGGGTTTTCACCCCTTGAAACCTTTCATGTTCAATTAAGATAAATCCTCTTTCAATTCATTCAATATGTCCATGTGTTGTTTGAATATATCTGCTAGGCTAGATCTTTCATGTGTTTGCTTAGATGTAATGAAACCTAGATGTTAATTATATGTTGATTACTTGTTTATAGTTGTAATGGATGAATGATTTCAATGTTAGGCTTAAGAAAACTGGCAGATCTCCATTGTGTAACATGCTTGAACGTCTTAAGAAACATGAACCGATGTGTACTAGGTTTTTATGATTGTATTTAATGCATGAGCAAATTCTAATGATCCCATGTTAGGAGCTTCTTAGCCGGCTCGACATAGGAGTGAAGTAGGCGCTTATAGGATTGGGGAAGTAAGTACGCCACCCTATGAATGGTATTAAGGAATATAATCCGTCATCCACGCAACTGTAACAAGTAATTAACCTGTAAAAGATATCTAGGGAGTAGTGAAACCTAAGTAAACACAATTCTCCCATATATTTCTCACACCACTAGTTTAATTTAGTTTATTTTCATTTTTAATATTTTATTTTGATTGCATCTTAGTAATTGGGTTAGTTGACTAGCAACTAATTCCGCCCACTCCTTCAAAAACCGAGATTTTTAATTGCTTTTATAAAAACCTAAAAATACAAAAAGAATCATCCCTCATCTCTAGACCTAGTCTTTAGGTTTTCTAATCCTAGCGACACTATTCCTAGCTGAACGATCAATTCCCCGGTACTTGTCATTATACTATACTACATCGATCAGGTACACTGCCTGGTGGGGGTTGTAAGCTTCTCGAGATCCCTCAAGAGGTAAAGCCTGGTGCAATCCCTACGCATCAAGTTTTTGGCGCCGCAGCCCGGGGAATAGTTATTGTCTAGGTTAGGATTTCTTTTTTTTAGGTCTACTTGCTAGATTCCTTTCTAGTAGGATTTTATTTTTATTTTTAGGTTCTCTTTAGTCTATCTTATTTCTTCGTGTTTTTGTTCGTAACTCTTCGCCATCCGACATCATGGACGATGGTAACATCTTTGAACCCATCATCCCACCACAATAAGACCACCCACAAAACCCACCACTAGCTAACCAACCTCTTAGGCCTCGAACCCTAGGAGAGTACTCCAGACCTAGCCACCAAGGCTACCGAAACACCATTGAGCTCACCCAAGGAGCCAATGTGTCTCCCTTGCGATCCGACACTATCCGGTTGGTGCAAAGCGGATGTGCATTCCATGGACTTCGTTCCGAAGATCCAAATCAACATCTCAAGGACTTCCTTAAAATCGTAGATTCTATAGACCTTGATGCTACAACTAGAGAGTCAACCCGATTACGCCTATACCAATTCTCTTTACGTGATCAAGCTAGCCAATGGCTTGAGCGTTTACCCGCGGGATCCATCACCTCATGGGATGATCTCACCACTCGTTTCCTTGCTCAATTTTTCCCACCAGGGAGAACTACCAAGCTTAGAAATGATATCTTGATGTTCCAACAGCGTCAAGGTGAAACTCTATATGAAGCATGGACTCGTTTCAAGGACTTACTCCAAAAAGTCCCTCATCATGGCATAGATCTTTGGCTCCAAGTCCAAATCTTCTATGACCATATCGATCTCTCCACAAGGCGAACCATTGACCAATCGGCCGGTGGCAAGCTACGTGATCTAAGTGCGGAAGAATCATGGGAACTCATAGAAGATCTTGTTCTCTATGACAACGAAAGTTGGAATGATCCCCGTGATTTGAACAAAGCGGTCAAGGCAATATCTTTGCCTTCGAACAACTCTAGCACTCCCGACCGTAGGATCATGGAACTTGAAGGTCGAGTCAAGTCTCTCATGAAATCTTACGAAGATCAAAAGCCTTCAAGACAAGTGAGCAAAATCGCTTCTTCATGTAAATTGTGTAATGGCCCTCACGAAACTCATAACTGCATGGAGCTTCCAAAACGCGCCTATAACGAATTCACATCGTCACACATTGGTCGAGGCCCTCGAAACTCTGACGAGGCCTATGAGGCATGGAAGGATAAACCTAATTTCAGAGGGTACCAAACGCGGAGCGTATCCTTCAATGACTCCTCCCCACTCAAATGGTCCGAGCATTTTCCATCACAAAGCACTCCTAGGCAAAGCTATGAAGATGCCTTGCGAAAGTTCATTCTATCTCAAGAATTATAGCTCTCTACACTCGAGGCTAGATTTAGACAACAGCAAGCCGAAATGAATAACAAGATTTGTAATCTGTTAACTGCTATCAAAGAGCACGCTGTTGATAAACCGATTCAAGCTGAAGAGGTCAAATCTGTTACCATCATGAATCAGCCAACTTCTCCTGTGAAGATAAAAAGTCCTAGTAAGCTATTTAAACATCTTTCACCAAAAGTGAAAGACCCTGTCAACCCCCTAGGACCGATCCATTTCATAAATACTATCACCACAATATCTGCTTCTACACCTAACCTGAACCAACAACCAACTGGAAATATGGGTCATACAGCTGAAGATGAAACCTCAAGGTTGGACCACGAATTGGCCAAAATCCCTACCAACTCATTTGAGCACTCCGCCATACAAGAATCTAGCAAATTGGATGAGGTGAAAGAGAGATTGAAAGAGCATACGAGAGATCCAGCCATTTTGGGTAAATCTATTATAAAGGAACCCGAGAGAAAAGTGGAGGATATTACTAGTGGGAGTAGTGATAGGACTGAGGAAAGCAACTCTAGAATTTTCAAGATTTCCTGCACTATTAGGAAAAGGCTCTTAACCGATAGTCATATAGATCCTAGCCTCCCCGTCAACATAATCCCCTTTTTCCTATACCACGAAGCCTTCCCTGAACGCATGGTCTATGAGAAAGTCAATAACGCAAGGGTAATAAAAGATTTATCAATCATGATTGGAGAACTTGTCTACAGCATTGACCTCACTGTGGTCGATGATATAGACCCTGTCACTAATCTAAGATTAACCAACCTTGTTCTAGGGAAACCGTTTATCAATGAATCGGGAGTAATCCTTGATGAGAAGGATGGTAGTGCATTATTCACCAATGGTGTCAAGAAGGTAATTTTTCATAGGGGTAATGAGGAGGTGTACGAGTACCGTCCTTCCCTTGAGGGGAATCTATATGGATAAAGGGATGGAGTATCGGGGAAGATAAGGCGGCGTGATCCAAATAATCTCAAAATCCCCTGCATGATCGGTCATAAGTATTTCGATAACGTCTACATTAACATATTCCTACCTAAGAATTTTATGTCCCTATTCCACTATAACAACATATGTAGATGGGGAATGATTTATAAGGGAGAGAAAGTGGTTGGTAGGGGTCATGAAATCCAGGTATTCGTAGGAAATATGGCATTCACTATGGAATTTACGATCGTGGACAACATCAAAGACTATGTCGACCCAAGGTTGTCACAAGTTGTTTTCGGAGCACCCTTTTGCGAAATCACTAACTTAATAGTTGATGACCAGAACGGAATCACGACCTTCGCTGATGGAATTAGGAGGGTTTCATATTGATTTACTCGTTTTAGTATAGGTCTGTGTTTCCGAAGAAATACCGGTGAAAGTATTTCCCGGGTCGTTCTCCTAACGAAGGTTGAATGGAGTCGTGATTTCGGTTCGTTATTTGTGTAGTGAATGGTGAAAGGATAAAAGAGATATTTTGATATTAAAACTATGAGCACCAAGCATAAACGAAAAGCATAATAGAGCATGTAAAGTTTAAATAATCCTAAAACGCAATCTAATCTAAAAACGAGCAAATTAAGGCAACTAGATTATTCTAAAAATGATATTGGAAATATGTTTGCTAAGTGACGTGAAAAGTTCATTAAGTGTGGAATAAGGTTTGACGACGAATTATATTCCTTAGACAATACTATTTTCTCACAACGTTGGTTTATTTTGAAAATAATCCTTTAAAAAGAAAATAATTACTAGATGTGTAATTTGATTATTCTCCGGCTTTTGCCCTTCAAATAATAAAATCACAAATCTAAATAATCTCACTATTATTAATCACAATCCCTTTTTATTAATCCACACTTAAATCACTTATCCATATCACTTAACAAACACTGATAAGCTACTTGCTACGCATACCAATTAAACTAATAAAGACAAATAATCCAACAAACATTATTATATTAATAAACTAATTATCTAAAAATGAAAATGAATAGAAAGTAGAACCCGATCTAACGCGACGAGAATAATACCACCCGATTTTATAAACTTGTCAAATTATAAAGTTTATTTCTTTAATAGTTTTAATATCACCAACTAGTAAATAAAGTTTTTGACTTTAATCACTAATTAGCTTTATAAAAACTAGAAAAGCTATAAGCTTTATTAATAAGTAAGCTTATAAAACCCTTAAGCTCCTCGCCTTATGTAGAGAACCATGAGAGACTAAGAAAAATCACAACTTTATGCAACATTAGTACAATTAAGCTCTTGAATAAACTAGATCTAGATTAAAATAGCTATAGATAAGCTAAACTAATCTAGCAAAACTAGTAATAGAACCAAAAATCTAGAAAGCTAATAGATCTATACTAGTTATGAATCAACCAAAGCTAAAAAGCTAGATTGATTAGAAGAAAATAAGAGATAAACCAAGGAGATGAAAAGTATTAAGCTAATTTGATTTATTTAAGAAAAAGCTTTTAAAATAAAAAGAGATTAAATGAATATAAGCTAAAATTTATTAGATCTAATGATACTAAAGAAGTTATGAAAAGAGATTAAGAAATAAAAAAGTGCTTATTGAATAATCTAATTTAATAAGCTTCAAAAAGCTATTAAGCTAAAAGAGATTTTTAGATAAAAATAAAAAGAATAAAAGAAATAGGTGAGAAGAGTAATAAGCTAAGTTGGACCATTAAAAGAAAACATCATCTTCATTTAAAAGCTAAAAAGATTACAATAAAGTTTTGAAAATAAACTACAATACAATGACCACTTCAAGTAAACTACAAAACTACTTTTTAAAAATAAACTACTACTACTCTAAAAACTACTATTAAAATAAAGTGTGTGTGAAAATGATGTAAGAAAAGAATGATCAAACTGCTCCCAAATGATTGGTATTTATAGCAAATGATAAGAGCCTCTCGAAATATCTGGATCCTTCTATTATTGCCAGCAAATAAAGGGGATGTGGCATGATTTCATTGGTTGATGTAGCGTCATCAGCAGTGAGGTGGCAGCATTTGCTTGGCTGATAAGAATATTAGTGGAGCGAGAATGGGTGGGATGACAGATCCACGCGCTTCATGATTTAATTTTGGAGATTGAGTGACAGTTGCTAGCCAAAGAGAATATTGCACTTTGATATCTCAATTCATTTTCATCACATGCAAACTTAAAGACCCAATGTATTTCTTTTCTTCTGTTTCGTCGTGTAGCCAAAAAGGGAAGAAAAGCATCATGTCCACGTGGCCTAGCCATTCTTCATAAATTGCTTTCTTTCATTTGTATTCATTTTGTAGCCTTTCACATGGTACTATCTTCATTTCTTTTGTAACTTGCAAATCGTCCTTGTCATCATGCACTAGTAAAGCATCCTCCATTAAATAATAATATATCATTTCAATTCTCTCAATCAATGGTCCCCAATGCAACATTGTATTTTTTTTTTCTTTCTTGATATTTGTCGTATGTCACCACAAGGTCTTCATTTTCACAATGTTGGAATTGTTTGAAGTGGGACCCGCGTAAAGATTCTCTAGGAATTAATTTCATCTTTGTTCTCATTTGTCATTTTACACCATTTGTTTCACTTTTAGTCCTTAGTATTCACCAACGGCACCTTGGACTCGTTTAAGCATGCTTTTTCCAAATCTCGTGCTCGTTTTGTCATTTTCTCTTGATTTTTGTCCACTTTTCAAAATATCCTTACCTGCACATGCATAAACACAAAAACAACATATATTTGGCATTTTTAATATGTTTTTGCTCTTTTTAGTCTGGTTTTGGCCAAATAAAAGGTGTGTAAATTAACACACACCACATACCAAACGCCATACAAGAGAAAAGATCTCAAGGAAATCGATTGTGACGGGCTTGATAGGCTAAGTTCTCAACTTATCTTATGTGATGAAGATGTTCGGAGAGGGTGTAAGAACACTTCTGATTTATCATGTGGATTCTTTAAGGATGTTAGTAAACTTGGGTCTAAGTATCAAAAAAATGTCTTTGAGTTCGAAGACCCAAAATACCTGCACTATGAAAGCGATACCAGTATAGGAGATGACCTAGAGAGTGAAACCAACGATGAGGTCACGTAGTAACCCATGACCTTGAGTCTAGCTACAAGACTCGTAAATAAAGAAAAGCGCTTCTTGGGAGGCAACCCATGCTTTGTGTGAATTTTATTTTGTTTGTTTGATATTTGCTTCCGTATGCATGCTTTATTTTTATTGTCGGTAGATCATGTTTCAAAACTAAAGTGATGAAAATACTTTATTTTGTTGTTTGGCCTAGTCTTAACTTCATCCAAAGGTATTTTGCAAAAGATAAGTGTAAGGGGAAACCCCAAATATGTTTTTAAGAAACAAACTCGATCATGATTTTCCACAATATTAAGTGAACATGTATATTCGTATTTGTTAGAGTCAAATGCTTGTATCGAGTCATAATGATGTTTTGCAGGATTTTCCAGGAAGTAGGACGAAGTTTTTCCAGAAATTTTCCGGAAACTTAACATAAGAATTTCTGCAGGTCACTTCTGACGGCGTCACGAGTTTACTCTTGACGGCGTCACGTGTAAAATTCTGGAAATTTTATCAGTTTTGTTTTTCTAACGGAGTCTTAAAGTTTTTGTTGAATCTTTAGTTTTATAATCTCCAGGAAATCTGCAAACATCATTCCACAAGCATTATATCTTATTTTGTTTTCTAGGATTTATTAGCATATATAGATTGCCGCCGATTTTATGCGAGGTTGCCTTGTCTGTTTTCTCAGGTTTTACAGGTTATGTATGACAAGAAGATGATTTATATTCTGGAAGGGAAGCTTTGATTGTTCATTTTCTTGGAGGAAGATCTAACCTGGCCACCTTATTATCCATACCGAGCGAATCAGGGGAGTATTTGATTTCATTCTTTTTACTTATTTCACTTTTACATTCTTTACTTGAACATTGGGGACAATGTTCATCCTAAGTGTAAGGGGAGGGTAAAATGATGATACCTTACAGATAAACTTTCGCTTGAGTTTGTTTGTTTAATAGTAGATGTGTAATAAAACTATGAGAAATACTTGTTAGTGCAATTTTAGCGCCAAATTTAAAATTTTTTACAACATTTAGGAGTGAAACTTTAGCCATAGCAAGCGTATCATGGATAGGAGATTGTATGACTAGCACAAAACCGTACCATTCAGAAAAATTTTCCACCCAAATATGTGAGGTTCGCCTTTAGATTTGATAGGAAAAGCATTTACTATTAGTGCTTATGAGTGTACCGGTAGCATTTAGATTCTAGAACTTGCGTTAGTGATGCATCCCGAGACCGCTAGTGAGACTACATTCGTGTAGTAGGATTTACTACATGATAAGAGGCATTAGGATCACCCTTGTGTTAAACCCGTATCATAATTACTTGACCGTTTAAGTCATATTACTTGGCTAGTTAAGTCAATTAATTTTTCCCACACCTTAGCGTTGTACTCATTTTTAGTACACGAAACCCCTAGTACACCCCTCCGAGCCTATCTTTTCGTTTCTAACTTTAAGCATCTTACTTAAAGGAAGAATTTGTTACACCCCACTTAAATGTATAACCAAATCGCCTTAGCCTTCCGTGTATGCACTCATCTTTAGTGCATTATTGTTATATGTTTAAACCCTAAGTTAATTATCTAATTGATTACATGGTTGCTAAGTCGAGTCATATCCTTGTACATATTGTTTTGGGACGATTGGGACTCATGGGTAAAGTACTTATTTTATGGAGTAATGGGGAAGAACATCATTTATTACCCCCATATGTGCGTTAATCTAAAAAGTACTCCAAGTGTTTTGATTTTCTTAATTCGAGTCATTAGATTAGTTTATTGTAAAGTATGTAAAAATTCAAGTGTAAGGGAAATGTTCATTCCCTATGATGTATTATTTTGGATGGTAGGGTAAGAGTGTATGAAAAAAAAAAGAAAAAAAAAACAATACGGACTACCATCCCTTTTCATTCTATGTTCATTTTATGTTTTTGTTATTTTCATTTATTAGTTTAAGTCGAGTCTAGTCTTGGCTTAGCAATGCCATATTGTACATGTAATTAACCAAGATTGTTAACTCGCCACCAGTAAAGACTGCCTATATCCAACAAAACCGTGTATTCCATATCCCTACACCTAATGTTACAACCCATTAAAAGACCTCTTTGATAGTTTATCCTAGGTGCTTACGCCATGTGGTGGAGGTTTGATCCTTTCCCAAGCCTATGGTAATCTATTTTGCTATGACAGGTAGTGAGAGATGTTTTCCATTTCCATATTGTGATATATACTTTATTACACCCGAGAGATGTGAGTATCTAAACACTATTTGTAAAGTGCTAGTATACGACCTCCGTGCTTGTCTTTGGTCTTTAGTGGAACGATTATTTGTTGTAATTACTTTTATATTAGTGTTAAATGACCCCTAACTTGTATTTTGACTAGAATAAAAGTGCATTTGCTTGAGGACAAGCAAATCTCAAGTGTAAAGGTATATGATGAGGCGAAAAATGAACCGTTTTTAGGGCGTCATTTAAGCCCGGAATTGAATTTATTTGATCAAATATTGCCCTAAATAGTTCCTTTTGTGATTTTAGGTACTTTGGGAGTGAATTCTGGAAAAGGAAGCATTTTGGACGTTTTTGGAGCATAAAAGTGAAGAAAACAGCAAAGACTTAATTTTCCATGCTGAGAACAGTACCTGACGGCGTCAAGAAGAAAATTGTGACGACGTCAGGAGTAAAATCCGTGACGACCCAGTGAAAACCTGAAGGTGTCAAGAGAAGGGCGTCAAGAGTAATCTTTGTGATGGCCTGCATAAGGAGTACACGTGACGGCGTCAAACCCAGATCTAGGCAGTCCGAGAATTTATTTGGCAGCGAGATGACGGCGTCAGACATTTGTTCTTGACGCCGTCACCTCACAAAATCTATATATACTTTTCTATTTTTCATTCATTAAGAGAGGAACTTGTATGGAGAATACTAGGGTCGAACCTAATAAACCCTAGGTCATTTTTTACAGTATTTTCAAGGGTTTTCACCCCTTGAAACCTTTCATGTTCAATTGAGATAAGTCCTCTTTCAATTCATTCAATATGTCTATGTGTTGTTTGAATATATCTTATGGTTGTCTTGATTTCAACATGCTAGGCTAGATCTTTCATGTGTTTGCTTAGATGTAATGAAACCTAGATGTTAATTATATGTTGATTACTTGTTTATAGTTGTAATGGATGAATGATTTCAATGTTAGGCTTAAGAAAACTGGCAGATCTCCATTGTGTAACATGCTTGAACGTCTTAAGAAACATGAACCGATGTGTACTAGGTTTTTATGGTTGTATTTAATGCATGAGCAAATTCTAGTGATCCCATGTTAGGAGCTTCTTAGCCGGCTCGACATAGGAGTGAAGTAGGCGCTTATAGGATTGGGGAAGTAAGTACGCCACCCTATGAATGGTATTAAGGAATACAATCTGTCATCCACGCAACTGTAACAAGTAATTAACCTGTAAAAGATATCTAGGGAGTAGTGAAACCTAAGTAAACACAATTCTCCCATATATTGCTCACACCACTAGTTTAATTTAGTTTATTTTCATTTTTAATATTTTATTTTGATTGCATCTTAGTAATTGGGTTAGTTGACTAGCAACTAATTCCGCCCAATCCTTCAAAAACTGAGATTTTTTATTGCTTTTATAAAAACCTAAAAATACAAAAATAACCATCCCTCATCTCTAGACTTAGTCTTTAGGTTTTCTAATCCTAGCGACACTATTCCTAGCTGAACGATCAATCCCCCGGTA
The DNA here is from genome assembly GCA_030686995.1 of Artemisia argyi. NCBI lineage: Eukaryota > Viridiplantae > Streptophyta > Magnoliopsida > Asterales > Asteraceae > Artemisia > Artemisia argyi. Next base: position 36,242,546 of record CM060707.1, on the reverse strand, counting down.
CTTGTCATTATACTATACTACATCGATCAGGTACACTTCCTGGTGGGGGTTGTAAGCTTCTCGAGATCCCTCGAGAGGTAAAGCCTGGTGCAATCCCTACGCATCAGCCGACTAAAAGCTCCTAACATGGGATCATTAGAATTCACTTATGCATTAAATACAACCAAAAATCATAGTACACCTCCGATCATGTTTCTTAAGACGTTCAAGCAAGTTACCAATAGAAGTCTGCCAGTTTTCTTAAGCCTAACATCGAATACAATCATCCATAACAATTATAATCAAACAATCAACCAATAATCAACATCTAGGTTTCACTACATCTAAGCAAACACAATGAAAACCTAACCTAACATGTTAAAAGAAAGACAAGCATAAGATAGAATCAAACAACACATAGACATATTGAATGATTATTGGATGACTTATCTTTATTCAAACATGGATGAAAGAAGGGTTTGAAACCCCTGCAATATGAAGAAAATTCGACCTAGGGTTTATGCTCCTAATGTTCCACACATTGTTCCATCCTTTACAATGAAAAATTGGAAAAATATATATAGATAAAACATCCTGACGGCGTCATTTGGTAGGGTCTGATGCCGTTAACTCGCCGCCAATATAAAATGCGTATTGCCTAGATCCAGTCTTTACGCCTTCATGTGTAAATATACTCTGGGCCGTCACTTGTAACATGACCCTGACGGCCTTGGTGACGCCGTCAGGTCAATAACACTGAAAATGTTCTGGGCTTTCACGTTATATTTTCCACTTTCACCTCTTTTGCCACTCTTGACGCCGTCATGTGTGAATCCTTGACGTCGTCAGGTACTGTTCCCAGCAAGGATTTTGAGACTTTGCCGTTTTCTTCACTTTTGTGCTCCAAAAACGTCCAAAATGCTTCCTTTTCCAAATTTCTCCTCAAAAGTACCTAAAATGACAAAAGGAACGATTTAGGGCAATAATTGATCAAATAATCATGAATTCGGGCTTAAATGACCCCTTAAAAGCGGTACACTTTTCGCCTTATCATGAATCAATTGTTCTGCATTAGTCATATCATTGCCCACAACAGTCTTAGGTATTGTCAACTTAATCTCAAGCATCTGTTGCATAACACTGATGGAAAGTGGATATGGCATATCTGACCATATGGACAGAACCTTACCATCATGTGTCTCCACCACATGGACATTAGATAGAGGGAAAATTTTCCAACTAACAACTTTCCAAGTATGTTGTCCATCCCAAGCTCTAAATCCTTTCCCAACATAATAAGTAGAGTCAAACAACACATGGAGATCACCCAGCAGCAACAAACCAGCATCTTCAGGTTTATGGGATTGAAAATAGCTTGTCACCCAGCCATACAGGTTGATTAAATCCTGTCTATTCACCATATGCAGAATCTCACTCAGAAAGGTGAAGTGCTTATAGGATCCATCTCTTCTGTGAATAGTATTCAATTGTCCCATAAGAGTATTAGTCAATTCCTATTTAGTTACAGCAACCCACATAACAGGTTCTGCATCAGCAGAATCATCATCAGCAGCAACCTTGATGAAGTCACTATCCTCAGCTGGCAAATTAAGGTGTCTACAAGGCCTCTTCTTTGCAATGCTCTTCTTCCTCTTACCAGGAGTAGAAGAAGGAGAAGAAACATTGGATGTATCAGACACAGGAACTTCTTGTGGTACACCAGAGGGAACATCGGGTGTAGAAGATGAACCATCAGTAAAAATGACTTGAGGATCAGTAGAAATGGATTTACTAGCATCAGTGGGAACAAGGTGTGTATTCTCAGCAGGAATAGATTGTTCCTGAGATGTATCCATAGGAGTAGATACCTGAGTTGCTGTGTCTTGAGGGATGGAAACTTCCTCAATATGATCAAATGGCTCATGAGGTGGAACCTCAGGAGAGGAAGTTGGATCCTTTGAAATAGAATGAGGATACTTAGAAGGAACAGATCCATCCTTTGGATTAGCAGAAACAGATGACGGTCTGTCAGCAGATCCCAAGACAGAATGTGAAGCCACCACATCAGCAGCATCCTTAGTAGTATCAGCTGTATCTGCATACTTCAACCTTTTTGCACCAGGTTCTTCCAAAAGACTTCCAGGCCTCTTCAAAGGCTCATGAACCTGAATCCCAGCTTTCCTAAGATTTGATTGAATCCTTTCATACTACTTAATGAGTTCAGCATCTGAGAAACCTTTCACATAATTCATAGTCCAACCTCTTCCATATACAGCAGAACTCTGATTTTTAACAAATGTTCTCATAAAATCCCTCATCTGAACATGAGACATGGGCATCTCTCTCTTCTCCTTAGCTTTTCTCTCTGCTTCAGCTCTCTTCCTTTGATTACCCAATTCAACCATTTGTTTAACATAGTCATCCCCATCAAAAGCATCTCCTAAATTGTTTGAGCTAGAGATGGATTTGTGGTGACTTGAGTGACAATGTTGTCCCAATGTTCATCAGTAAACTTTTGTGAATCCTCATCCAACTCCTTCTGTCTCTCAGGAGGTAAGGTGCTTGGAGCTGGAAAGCCTTCTTTATTTAAATCATATTGAATTTTCTTGGCCAATTCTACATGAATTCTCAACTCTTCTTGCTGCTTAGCCACTTTTTCTAATTCCTCAGCATGCAATTGTTGAGCATACTCTGCACCAAGCCTTTCTTCCTAAATTTGTCTCTTTGTTCTTTGTTTAACAGGTGGATCTGCTTCCATCATGATAGATTTTCCTTTGTCTAATGGAACAGAAGGAATGGTTGGCTCAACAGTGGTAATAGTAGCATCAGAAATATGAGCAGAAGATAATCCAACATCAGCATAAACTTGATCAGCAGGTTGATCAGCAGGAATGTCACCAGTAGAAAGTCCTTCAGTAGGAACCTCAGTAGAAGGATGATCAGCAGAAGCATCCTTCATGGTGTCATCAACAGCAGATGAAGAAACTTCAGCAGGAATGGGAGTACTAGTAGCAGCAACCCCAGAACTACCAACTGACCCTTTTGACTTTCTTCTAAGCCCCTGTAGGTGTCTTCTTCTGGCATAAGACAACTGAGCATCAGCAGGTTCTTCATCTGCATCATGTTGACCATGTGCATCCATGTTAACAACATCATCCACATGTGCACTTTCCAAAGAAGCTGTAGCCAGCATAAGAAGACCATCAAAATCTATATCATCCTTGTCTCTATCCTATTCCTCATCAGAATCAACCATCACACCCTTCTTCTTTTTAGCCTTTAACCTATCCTCCGGCTTCTTGACCTTTTTAACTAATTTTAGAACAGCGTTTCCAATAGTCTTCTTAGTATCTTTAAGATCTTTATCCAACTCATCAACCTTCTTCAAACACCTGTTCACTAAAACAGACATAGAGGTGAGAGTATCAGGATCCTCAGCTCCACCAACAGGTGTACCTGTGGTATCAAGAGCATCACTGGTCCTTAAAGGAGAATCATGAAAATTTGCACCCATAGTATCATTATCATCAAAAGCAAGCCTAAGAGGACTAGGTGTGGGTAGTCTTGTATACTGTGGTGAGTCAAGGATTTGGTCAACAAAAATAGCCTCTGGCTCAATAGGTTTTTCTACCTGTACATCTGGAGACTTAATGGTCTCAACAAAATCATTAACTTGCTCATTAGGAGCAACAAAGCCAGGTGATGGTGGTGTGGGAGGTCTGGGTGTTGAAGGTCTAGAAGATGATGGTAGCAGGTCATCAGTAGCAACTGATGCACTTGCATCAGGAGCAACTGAGGGGCCAATATCAGCAGTAACTGGTGCATCTGCACCAGCAGCATTACCCTCACCAGCATCTTCATTGCCAGTAGGCAACATAGTAGGTAATAGAGGTGTATGCTCTCTAGCAAAATTGGTTTTCATAGTAGCAAACAATTTGACAGTCAATTTTGCAATAGGCCTACGTGTTTTGTCATTAGTCTCAATACCTAAAATAATATGGAAGAACCTAGGATACATTAGAATTTTGTACTTGGTATCCTTAACATTTTTAAGCATTTCCTCAAATATGTACTTGGAAATTTTATAAGTTCTACCCTGAGATAAACAGATAATACCAAAGGAAAAAGAGCTTGAGAATTGATCCCAGCCCCTGACTTGGGACAAATGCATTGGAGTAAAGTACCAAAAACCTCCATTTAGGGCAGAACCTGTTTTTGTACCAAATTTTCTTCCCATCTGCTTGATACCCAATGTTTGTCAAGCCCTGAACAATCTCCTCTCTTGAAGCATCAAATTCACCATCTTCATCATCCAACTGAAGTTGAGCCCTAACAGAGGACTCTGTAATTACACACTCTTCACCGTTAATTGTAGCAACAATCTCCTTCGGTTGGCCTTCAACAAATCGTTCCTCAGCAGTTTCCCAGAATTGTGTGACCAATGATTCATACACAACTTCAGGATAATGTGTGAGAGCATATCTAAGCTTCGACCTTTGTAAAAATTCCACCATTGGTTCAAATACTTCATGCCCTTTAGCACTTCCAAAGAAAGCAACTTTGTTATGATCCCCTTTGAACTTAAGTGCCGCCATTGAAGATTTGAGAGATTGAGTTGTGAAATCAAGAAGTTATGAAATGGGTTTGAGTTTTTAAAGAGAGGGAATCAGTTATTTTGGGCGTGAGATACACACGTTAGGTTATTTGTAGCAGTTTCCACACGTGGAAGTTAATTGACAAGAATCTCAGAGAGAATCATTGACGACTTTAATTATTACCCAAAATAAAAACCCAAGTTTGACACTATCAGCAACAACCATAAGTCAAACAACAGGAATACCAGGTCAATCAGGATAATCCCATGTTTGTTTGACAGTGGTCAACAAGTCAACTCAACCAGCAAGAATACAGAACTATCAGCAGAAACGACAGTCAACCCGCAGGAACACCATCAGTAGAAACAACCCCTCAGTAAAATATCTTCTTTTGATCAACTCTTCTTCAGTAAATATCTCCAACTTTTACTTTTCAACCGACTAACATTAAATCACATTAACTTCACTAAATACAAGTTTGAATAGGCTTATAAAAGGGGCTTCTAATCCCAATCAAAACACACCAGTCAATATTCAAATCCCTAATTGTACATCAAAAACTTCAATCAGCAGAAACAATATGAAACCTAACCCTTATTTCATAGAGATTTCATCGGATTCTTCATCTGATTCCACAGAATTGAACAATGTCCAACCACCCCGAGTTTTCAAACCAATACCAGGATATAGGACCAAGGACCAAGCTCGAAAGAAAAAACATGATGTGAATGCTTCTACCAAGCTTCCAACTCCTTCTTCTTCGGATGAAAATCTTTCAGACCTTCCTCGCTATGTATATGATTCTGAAGCCAATGATGATACTAATCGACTAGAAAAGGTGTTCCAACGAGAACTGGAGAAGGCTGCCTCATCTTTTAGGCGAATTCCGGTGCTTCAAAACACTTAACCATCTCAAGGTCGAACAAAACCACCTAAACAAATCCTAGGACTTCCATGCCCAAGATTGTGGGAGGGCATCGAGGACAAAGGTGTTCAGAAGAAGATGCCTAATTGGAATGACAAAGGCAAAAGGCGCATGGAATAGTTGTTTAGGTGTTTGATGTGTTGAAAATTCTGCTTTTGTAATGTTGCAATCTTAAATGAATAAAATTGCAAATTTCTCTTTTGATTGAATTCTTCTTTTCTGATTGTGCTTGTTTGACTTGAATTCCTACAAAAATGTTAATGCACACAGAAAACAGACTATACAAACATATACACATTATGCTAAAAATTTTACAACAATAATCCTCCCCTTAGGCTTATTCCTCCCCTCAAACAGAATAATCAAGGGTTAACCATCCCAATATGGACTACTAAGTAATTAAACCTAGGGCCATCAAAAGCTTTGGTTAAAAGATCAGCCACATTCTCATCAGTATGGATTTTAAGCACTTGAATAAGATGTTTTTCATTTGCATCTCTTATAAAATGGTGCCTAATTTCAATATGATTTGTTCTTTGATGAAAAACTGGATTTTTAATAATGCAAATGGTACTTTGGTTGTCAATAAAAATTTTGGTGTTCATAAAATTGAACCCATAGTCAAGAAGTTGATTTTGTATCCATAGTACCTGACCACAACAACTAGCAGCAACAACATACTCTGCTTCAGTGGAAGATGTAGCCATAATGGTCTGCATCTTGCATTGCCAGGAGATTAATCTCCTACCCAGAAATTGACACCCACCAGTAGTAGACTTCCTATCTAAATTAGCACCAGCATAATCACTATCACTGTATACCTCTAACATAAATGGAGAATCTTTGGGGTACCAAAGACCCAACTTAGGTTGGCCTTTTAGATACTTAAAGATCTTCTTCACTGCATTTAAGTGAGAAGTCAATGGAGTAACTTGGTGTCTTGAATAAGCACTGACTGCAAACATAATGTCTGGGCTTGAAGCTGTCAAATACATGAGTGAACCAATCATGGACCTTTAAAGATGAATATTAACAACATGATCTGGTTCATAATTTGATTTTGGTTTTGGAGCTTCATAAGGAGTAGTTGCAGTTCTTATAGTTTCTATATCAAACTTCCTAAGTATGTCTTGAACATACTTCTCTTGACTGATAAAAATACCATCAGACCTTTGCTTGACCTATAGTCCTAAGAAGAATGTAAGCTCACCCACAGCACTCATCTCAAACTCACTTTTCATTAATTCTTCAAACTCCCTACACCAAACTTCCTTAGTGGAGCCAAAAATAATGTCATCCATATAAACCTGAACAAGAATGATATCCCTGGAGTTTTTCTTGATGAAAAGTGTCTTGTCAATAGAGTGTCTTATGTAACCATGCTTCAGCATGAATGAGGATAACCTAGCATACCATGCTCTAGGTGCTTGATGAAGACCATAGAGTGCTTTCTTCACCCGTAAACCAAGTCAGGATTCTGTAGGTCCACAAAACCCTTAGGTTGAGTCACATATACTTCTTCTTGAATCTCACCATAAAGAAATGCACTTTTGACATCCATTTGATAAACCATAAAGCCCATATATGAGGCAAAGGCTAAGAAGAGTCTAATTGCTTCAACTCTTGCTATAGGAGCAAAACTTCATCATAGTCAATACCTTCTTCTTGCATGTGTCCTTGAGCTACCAATCTTGCCTTGTTTCTTACCACAATCCCCCTTGCATCCCTTTTACACTTCAGAATCCATTTAGTCCCAATTGCAAACTTGCCATCAGGCAATAGCACCAACTCCCATACATCCTGATTAAGGAATTGTTGCATTTCCTCTTGCATACCAGCAACCCAATTTGAATCTCCAAGAGCTTGAGCTAGACTGGTTGGTTCTACTTAAGACAAAAAGCAAGCAAACGGACAATGTTGAAAGTCCACATGATTGTTCCTTTGTTGATTCTGAATGTAACAAACAAAGGCAGATTCACCAAACTTGGACTTCTTCACCTTGTTTCTTGTTTGAACATTTGAAGTGGGATCACCAAGAATCAATGATTGTGGATGAGCAATGTTAATCCTTTTAGTCACATGAGGACTAATATCAATTGAGGTTGGGAGGTTGGTGATTGTAGGTGCAAAGTTATCATCATATGAGGAGGAAGTGAAGATGCCTGTACTTGATGGATGATGAATACCTTCCAACTCAGAGTCTGAAGATTGTTCATTTGTAAGATCAGATGGACTAGGAAATCTTGTGGGAGATTCATTAAACCCCAATGAGTCCACAGATTGGGTATCAGCAGGAACAGAGCTATCAACAGTAGGAACACTACCAGCAGAATGGGTAGCATCAGCAAAAACAGTAACAGCAAGTACTGGAACACCACCAGCAGGAACAGAACCATTATCAGCAACATCCATGTTCCTGCGAGCTTCAATAGCTGCTTGTCTTAAAAGTTCCTCTGTGTCTTGGAGAATTCAAAACCAAGCTTTTCAGCAGCATCTATTGCATCATGCTCTTGCCTTTGGAGCTTAGCAAGTTCTTCTGCATAGCTTATATCAGCTTCAGTCATACCAGAAGAATCATTAGGCTTAGTACCTGAAAAGTGGTTAGTAGGATAAGAAGGAACCACAATAACTTCTTCATCACATTTTGAATCTGAATCATCATCTGAGTCACCTGCATTGTTAGTTTGTGGATCTAGTGTACCTGCAGCTTGATTAGCTTTGAAACGAGTGTAACCCAAATGATCAGTTAAATAGTCAAGGTCAAAATATTACTTATGACCTGCTCCTTGAACATTAGGTTTATCTTCAAGAAATCTCAGATTCAGTGTTTCTTCTATCCTTTTGGCAGATAAATTATACATCCTGTAAGCTTTACTATGAGCAAAATAACCAACAATGACCCCTCGTCAGCTTTTCCTTCAAATTTGCCCAAGTGATCACTAGTATTCAGAATTGTCACATGACATCCAAAAGGTTTAAAGTAAGTAATGGTAGGAACTTTCCCAGTCAAAAGTTCATAAGGTGTTTTATTGTGAGTTCTAGTAATCAATACCCTATTCAAAACATAGCAAGCAGTGCCAACTGCTTCAGTCCAAAACATAGTTGGTAGTTTAGAATCAGCAAGCATAGATCTTGCAACCTCTATAAGGGTTCTATTATTTCTGTCTGCAACCCCATTTTGTTGTGGGGTCCTTGCATTGCTATAGTCCCTTTTAATTCCTTTAGACCCACAGATCATCAACCTAGCATTTTTGAACTCTATCCCATTGTCACACCTCATAACTTTAACCTTTTTGTTTAGCTGGTTCTCAATAAGGGCAATAAAGTCTTTAAGAGTCTGAAAGGTTTCATCCTTAGTCCCCAAAAAGAATACCCAACAAAACCTGCTATAATCATCAGTGACCACCAGGCAGAAGTATTTATGATCAATACTTCTGATAGAAGTAGGACCAAAGAGATCCATATGAAGTAATTGGAGAGGTTCTGAAATTGTGCTCACTGCTGTAATGGCCTTGTAAGAAGCTTTGTGTTGCTTTCCTTTGTTGCAAGCAACACAATTATACTCATTAGAAAAAACTTTGGAAGGAAGCCCTTGGACCAATCCATGTTTAGCCAGCTTGTTGATGGTTTTGAAATTCACATGTGTCATCCTTCTATGCCATTTAGTAGATTCATCCAAGGATGCTCTTGCCACCAAGCAAGCTAGATCACCTTCAGGCTGGACATCATTCAGATTGAATTTGTAGAGATTGTGACTTCTTGGAACTCTAAGCAAAACCTGAGTATCATCAGGTAACTTGAAGTCTTTAGACAACACAAGACAATCCTTTTTTGTGAACAGGACATTGTTCTTCTTGTCACACATTTGTGAAACAGAGAACAAGTTAAAATTCTAAAGCTCTTTCACATAGTAGACATTCTCAAAGTCCAGCTTAGGAGTCCTAATGGTTCCTTCCCAGTTATCATACCATGCCCACCTCCAAAAGTCATAGTGCCAACTCTAATTGGCACAAAATATTCCAATCTTTCTCTGTTCCCTGACATACTCCTTGAGCATCCACTGTCTACAATACCTACATCTTTATTCTTAAGAGGATGATCCTACATTAACAAAATTATACAACAACATTAGTATCAATGGGAGACCCAAGTCATGTCTGACTTGGGCCTGCCTTGTGGTTCAATAGGAGTTAAACCAGGTAGATTGATTAGATCCACCATTTTTCTTGGATCCCCTTTTTAGATATGGTCTATTTTGTCTCCTAGAGCAACCTTCTGAGGACTTAACAGCAGAATCCCATCTTCCCCTCCCCCCCCCCCCCATGTACATTGGGTCATAAGAAACAGGCCAAAAATCATTTTGGAAGTAAGGGCTAGTAGGTCTGAAGAATGTTCTAGCAACTTTTCTCTTCCAACTAGCAGGAAAAGGTCTACCAACAAAATCTGCCTTACCAATAAGATTATTATTTATTAAAAACAATTTTTAGGTTCGATTCTAGTGAAAGGAAAAGGTCTACCAACTAGCAGGAAAATGTTCTAGCCTCTCTTTATTTTAGGTTCGATTCTAGTAAAAGGAGGTCGAGGATTATCAATAAGATTATTATAGTACGCAATCGCCTCTATAGTGGGGTATAGATTAAAATAGTCATCTAGCTTTGGATTAATCTCCCCTTCTTCAAGTTCCTCAACAACATCCTCAAAATCTTTAGTCCCTAGGTCCTTATTTGAATACAAGGCGGTCGCTAGGTCACTAAATGCATGGTTGAGCTCGACATTAATCAACCTATTAAGCTCCCTAAGTTCCCTAATCTCACTCTCAATTCGTTCACGTAACAAAGCTACTTCTCTAGGGTAAAGGGGTGGATTCGCGTTTTCCATAATGGTCCACAGAATAGTCAATGAATTTATTTTACTAACAAAGGCACGAAGAAAGAGATAGACTAAAGAAAACCTAAAAAATAAAAATAAAATCTTACTAGAAAGGAATCTAGCAAGTAGACCTAATAAAAAGAAATCCTAACCTAGACAACAACTATTCCCCGGCAGCGGCGCCAAAAACTTGATGCGTGGGAATTGCACCAGGCTTTACCTCTCGAGGGATCTCGAGAAGCTTACAACCCCCACCAGGCAGTGTACCTGATCGTTGTAGTATAGTATAGTTACAAGTACTAGGGGATTGATAGTTCAACTCAGGAATAGTGTCGCTAGGATTAGAAAGCCTAAAAACTAGGTCTAGAGGTGAGGGATGATTCTTTTTGTATTTTTATATTTTATGGAAAGCAAGTAAAAATCTCGGGTTTTGGAAGAGTGGGCGCAATTAGTTGCTAATCAACTAACCCACTAACTAAGATGCAATCAAAATAAAATAACAAAAATGTAAATAAGGCTAATTAAACTAATGGTGTGAACAATAGATGGGAGAATTGTGTTTACTTAGATTTCACTACTCCCTAGATATCTTTTACAGGTTAATTGTTTGTTACAGTTGCGTAGATGACGGGTTATATTCCTTAATACCAATCGTGGGGTGGCGTACGTACTTCCCCAACTCTATAAGCTCCTACTTCACTCCTATGTCGAGCCTGCAAGAAGCTCCTAACATGGGATCACTAGAATTCGCTCATGCATTAAATACAACCATAAAAACCTAGTACGCATTGGTTCATGTTTCTTAAGACGTTCAAGCAAGTTACACTATGGAGATCTGCCAGTTTTCTTAAGCCTAACATCAAATACATTCATCCATTACAACTATAAACAAGCAATCAACCTATAATCAACATCTAGGTTTCATTACATCTAAGCAAACACACAAAAGATCTAGCCTAGCATGTTAAAATCAAGACAAGCGTAAGATATATTCAAACAACACATAGACATATTGAATGAATTGAAAGGATACTTATCTTAATTGAACATGAAAGGTTTCAAGGGGTGAAAACCCCTGAAAATACTGTAAAAGTCGTGATAGGGTTTATTTAAGTCGACCATAAAATTCTCCTCTCTTTAGAATGAAAATAACAAAGACTATATATAGATTTCCTAAGGTGACGGCGTCAAGAAGAAACTTCTGACGCCGTGAACCCGCCGCCCATAATATTCTCGGACTGCCTAGATCCAGATCTGACGCCTTCATGTGTAATGTTGTTCTGGGCCGTTACCACTTTTGCACTTGACGGCCATGCTTTGACGCCGTCATGTTTTCACTGGGCCGTCACCTCTTTTGCACTTGACGCCGTCATCAAAATTCTCTTGACGCCGCCAGGTACTGTTCCTAGCAAGGAAAATTAAGACTTTGCCGTTTTCTTCACTTTTATGCTCTAAAAACGTCCAAAATACTTCCTTTTCTAGAATTCACTCCAAAAGTACCTAAAATCACAAAAGGAACGATTTAGGGCAATATTTGATCAAATAAATTCAATTCCGGGCTTAAATGACCCTCTAAAAACGAATCATTTTTTCGCCTCATCAATTATGCAAAAACACTATATACTACACTGACACATAGCACCGCATCAAGTTTTTGGCGCTGCTGCCGGGGAATGAATTGTTAATATCTGTTTATTTGATTAGTATTTTAATTAGATTCTAACCACCAACTTTGTTATATATTAGTTTAAATTGCAATCATTGTATATTTTGCATATTTATTTTCTTGTTTGTTTGTTTTGTTTATTTTATTTTCTGTAATTTTTATTTTATTTTCTTTTTATTTTTCTGTATTACTGTTCTCTGCTATATTTTGCTGATCTAAACGATGCGGCGCATCTGATTTATCAGATCCAACGCATTGCTTTTTTTATTTTTATATACAACGTAAACTTAAAAATTCGAAGTACGGCGCATCTATGCCCTAGATACAACGTATTCTGTTTTTAATCAGAAAATTTTTAAAACCCTAACGAGATACAACGCATCTATTTCAACAGTTGCGACACATCTATTTATTTATTAAAAACAATTTTTCGAATTTATTAAACAGAGATACGACGCATCTGTTTTCATAGATACGACATATCGTTTTTCTGAATAAAAGATTGATTTAATCTTTAACAAAATAGGATACGACGCATACTACTCTGGGATACGATGCATCGACAGCAGATATCAGCTTCTTTTATTTGTCGTATTCCGTTTTCGTTACTTGTTTTCTAATATTATACTTCATAAAACCTATCCTACTGATGCTTTTGTGCTGAATCTCAGGAAGTGTATGACCTGGAGCTCTCTTAAAGAACTCACCAAAGCTTTCGACGATCCTGAAAAAGCTTTTCATTCACTTAAAAGGCTTTTCAACACAAGAGACTTTGATTATTCGAGCCCAACTGAGCTCGACTACTTTTCTGAAAAAGATGAGGCTAGTGAAGAAGAAGTAACTGAAACAATGACGGAAAACACTACCATGCAAGAATACATGAACAAGACCTGAGCAGACTATAGTTCGGGAGTCGCTAAACCAAAGTTTGATGATGATACTAAGTTTGAATTGAAGAGTCAATTTCTCAATGAGCTTAGAGAAAATGCTTTCAGTGGATCAAAGAATGAAGATGCCAATGACCATGTGGAATAGATCCTTGAAATTGCAGATTTATTTACTAATGAGAAACTAAAAATTGACCAAGTTATGCTTCGTGTTTTCCCTATTTCTCTTACAGGAGCTGCTGGTAGGTGGCTAAAGAATGAACCTGCTGGTTCTATTGACAAATGGGAAGACTTGAAGTGCAAATTCCTCAAGCGATATTGTCCACCCGCAAAGACCGCTAAAAAGATGGAGGCTATCAATAACTTCAAGCAAGAGCCCGATGAAACTCTTTATCGTGCTTGGGAGCGATTCAAGGAACTATTATTGAAATGTCCTCAACATTGCCTAACCCCTATGTAGGAAATAATATTGTTTTATCAAGCTTTGGATGTACCTACTCGACAGCAGTTAGATTCTAAGGGAGTTGTACCTCAGATGAGTGCAACTAATGCTAGGAAAGCTATTCAAGAGGCTGCTGATCATTCTCAAAAGTGGCATGATGGAACCTCTACGAGGTCTAGAATCAGCACTAATTCTGATGGTTTAGCTGCAATTCAAGCTCAATTGGATAAGCTTAGTAGAAAGATAAAGAAGAGAGGTGAAAGAGCTTATGCTGCCCAAGTTGGGTGTGAAAAGTGCCAAGATCCCCATTACACTAAAGATTTTCCATCAAGGAATGAAGAAACATTTGAGGAGGCCTACTACACACAATTTGGACAACCATTTCAACCTTCAGGAATATTTAGGGAAACTGCTCCAAGATATTATCAAAGAAACAATGGAAATCCCTGATATCAAGAAAGGAGGAAAACTTTGGATGACACCTTAAAGCAAATGATGGTCGATGCTACCAAAATACATGAAGAGAATACTGCTATGATCAAAGAAATCCGAGCTTCTACTGATGCTACTATAAGGAACCAAGGAGCTTCGATCAAAGCACTTGAGCAACAAATTGGTCAAATGAGCAAAGTACTTCAAGAAAGAGGATACAGAAGTTTACCTAGCTCAACTGAAACTAATCCAAGGGATCATGTCAAGGCTATCACTACTACCGAAGAAGTCATGCCTAATACACCTTTTCCTGGAAGATTGAAGAATGGTGATGTTTTGAAACCCCAATATTTCTTTAACTCTTTAATCAGTGTCAGGAGATTGTTCAGGGGAAAATCAAGGATTGAAGAGGAAATCAAGGCTACAATGAAATAAGAGTGCTCTGCAATTAACTACAAAGCCTTGCCTAATAAAGAAAAAGATCCAGGAAGTTTTACTCTACCTTGTTCAATTAATAACATGTCATTCAATAATGCCTTAGCTAACTTAAGAGCCAGTGTTAGTGTCATGCCATTTAAGACCTTTACCTTTAGGTTTAGGAAAATTAGCTCCAACTAAGTTGTTTATTGAATTAGCAGATAAAACGGTAAAACAACCTGTGGGGATTGCTGAAAATATACTAGTTATGATCGAGAAGTTTGTGTTCCCCGTAGACTTTGTGATATTAGATATGCCCGACGATTTAAAGATTCCCTTGATCTTTGGAAGACCTTTCATGTCTACTGCTCATGCTAAAATTGATGTGTTTAAAAGGAGAATATCATTAAGAGTATGGAATAACAAACTTGTTTATATGTGTGAGAATCATGTTACAAGCATAATTAAGAATGTTTACATGATAGGATTGAATGAATGCATGGACCCTAACCTGGAAGCGAGACTAATTGGAAGAACTTTAATTCATAATGATTCTAGTTATACGATTGATAAGTCTGACGATGAAGGTGAAGTTGTTAACAAATGTAGAAGGGTTAAGGAACATAATGAAGTATTTGTTGAGTTACCACATCATCTAGAATATCTATGCCTTCGGAAGAATAAGAATTTCCCGTCTATTATCTTGTCATCACTGCCCGAATGGGATAGAAGTTTACTTGTGCAGATTTTGAGAAGGAATGGTGTGGAAATCAAGGAGGGACAAGATATACTCTATATTACTAGATTGACGATGAGGGAACGCGACGCAAACAAAATAGAAGCTGAACATGAGTCTAACTTGAAGACTCTGGAATAAAGAAAAGTGCTTACTAGGAAACAACCCGGATTTATCTTTACTGTTTTTTGTCGAGTCTATCAGACCTGTAGCAGATGCGGCGCATCTCCATCAATAGATGTGGCATATATATTGCACAGGTCATATCTGTTTTTTATTTTTTTGCATTTTATTTTCTGAACTACGAACTTTTTGTTAGTTTATTTAATACGGCGCATCCCTGGTTAAGGATCTGATACATCTAATCTTTCTGACCCGTACCAATTCCAGGCTCGATATGGCGCATCTTCTTCAATAAGATGCGGCACATTGACTGACCTGATGATTTACAGATTTTATTTTTATTTTTATTTTTATTTTCTAACCACTAACGAATTTTGTACAAGTATCGATCTTCTTAAACTCAGGTGTATAATTGGTGGTATTTATATTTATTGCTCGCAAATGCATAATGGAGGATCAAGCCGAGCAAATATCAGGGGAGTTTTTCGTTCTAATTCTTTTAAATTTCCTGTTTTTAATTTTAATAAACAACTGGGACGTTGTTTAACTTAAGTGGGGGGATGGAGAATTAGAACTTTTACTTAACTCTTACTTGTCCTTATTTTTCAAGAATATACTTTAATTTGCGCTTAATATATCAAAATTAAAAAAAAAAATAACATGTTTTTGTTTAATCTAAGTTTCATAGCTGCACACAAGGCTTTATTTTCTAAAATTGTGATTTCAAAATTTACAAATCTATGAGTGTACCGGTGACTTGTAAACTTTAGAACTTGACTTGTATACTATTCGAGACCACCATAATAAGTATTATTTTTATAATTAGAGTGACTTGTCTAAATTGGTCAAATTCTAGGATTACACCAAATAGCCTTTATATGTTATGTGATATTAACTAACTACACTGGTTAGTTAACCCCCATATAAACCCTTTGTTACTCTCATTTTTAGAGTAAGATACTCCTAGAAAAATACGTAGAGCCATTCCTTTAGGATTTATATACCTTGTTATTATGTTTCATTACACCTTACACCTTAGCCTACCCTGTAGATTTAAGTCCGTGGTTAGTTGCTTAGGCAAAGTGTGTTTCCTTGCGTTACCTGTGTTCGTGTGCGTAACTTCATTATCTTTTGTTAGGTCGGGAAATTGCACAATGCAATTGGAGTGAAAGTACATATTGTATATTTTTAGTCAGTTTTTCTTGTGTTTACTACTTTCACTATTACATTATGTCTGAAAGTCTGAAAAGTAAGAAAAAAATTATCCATAATTATTGTGATGGTATTGTGGTGAAATTTTACACCATTAGTTAAAAAAAAGTCCAAAAAATGAGAAAAGAGAAAGAAAGAAAAAGTTGGTAGTTTGTTTAAACCAACGATGTAAAGTTTTGTATTAAAGTGGTTGATATCGCCACTATTGTTGTATTATATTTATGGATTGAAAGGGTGTTGAACGTTATGAGAATGCCAACTAAGGTTTGTTTATTCTTTGATTAAGATCTTATTGAGTATAATTCGTGTCTACCTAAAGCGTGAGTTACAAAAGAGTCAAATCGTGAGTTATTCAATGATATGAGTCTTATTCATGGGATGTTATGAAGTATTCTAACCACACTTAGGACTTAATCCATTTGTTTCTTGTTATGTATTTTTATTTTACACCAATTTATATCCTAAATGTTATCCATACCCAACCGTATTGTTATATTCGTTGTCAGCTTTCGTGCATCCGAATATGATGATGCCAAGTAAGAATATCAAATGTATGAATAATGTAGTGACCATCCGAGTATTTGATTAATTAGCTAATGCGCCAGCGATCTGGTGTGTGAATACCATCCGAGTTTAAGATTGATTAAATGATGCGCCAGCGATCTGGTGTGCAACTTGGTGACCATTCGTTATGAAAATAACGCGCCAGTGATCCAAGGAACACATTAGTGACCATCCATCATTTGAAAGATCAAGGACTCGTGCCAGCGATCCATGAAGCATACTAGTGACCATCCATTAGTTAAAGCGTTGAGGACTCGCACCAGCGATCTACTAAGTTTATGCAGGAGATGTTCAAGCAAAGCTAGGTTTAACCCATAAGCCAAAAAAACCCTTTTTACCACTTTAGACTTATTACTCCTTAGCTTTAGTGGGGGAGATGTGTATCCTTGTCAAGCATATGATAGAATATTCGTCACGTCCGGACAGTTAAACGATTAGATTTGCTTTTATTAATAATAAATTTTGTTTCTAATTGGTTAAGTGTTTGGCCATGCAATTATGATAAAACGAATAAGTGCTTAAATGTAAAAATATCCTATCAAGGATGCATTTTCATTATGTTTAATCTAAAGGTTTACTTGGGGACAAGTAAAGTTCAAGCGGGGGATATTTGATGAGATCAAATAAGTACATTTTATTAGCATCATTTATCCTATTTAATTGACATGTTTTATATTGTTTTGTATGAGAATTGGTGCTTTAATGTTTACTTTAGTGATTCTCAGGTAAAAACAAGCAATTGGTGAAAGTTAATGATATTGGACGAATTATGGAGCTAAATGATCAAGATTTGAAAAGTCTACTGAAATTCAAGATGTGCGACGTATCACTCTCAACAGATACGCCGCAACATCATACTTAGATGAATTCGAAGACCATTGCCTGACTTTGAAGAATGCGCCGCATATGAAACATTGGTCAACGAAGGATAATCAACTTATTCTACTCCAAATACGCCGCATCTCATTTACAACATGCGGCGTATCAGCTAAAGACTTCACCAGATACTATCCAAGACGTTAAAGGACATGCGCCGCATAAAGAAAAAAGTTATGCCGTATCTAAAGGCGATGTACGAATATTCCAGAATATAATAATCTTGGACCCCACACGAAGTTAAGTAGATGCGCCGCATCTATCATCATCATGTGCCGCATCGATCCCTCAGACAGAAACTATAAATACCCCATGACATATATGAGTAGTGAGAAACAAGAAACCCTAAGGAGACGAATTCAGTCGAAGAAGCATCACAAATTACACCCCAAATGAATATCTTAGAGCCGTAAGAAGGTCCTACACGTGTATAATTGATTAAGTAGTTTTGTTTATTGTATTAGTAAGCTTTAATCCATCAGGATTGATGGGCTTGTGGCTACCATACTGCTCCTCTTAAAATTACTTTCCCATCGATTAAAGTTTATATGATGATGTTTTTGGTGACTTTTATTTGTGCATTGATAACCTCTGTGTTTAGTTGAGTCTTCTTGGCTACCATACCTGTTCCTCGCCTACTTATCTAGTGTCTAGAAGGTAGGATAAACATAAGAAATCATTAAGAGTTTACTCGCCGATATTTAGAATCCAACGAGACAGATTAGATTACGATACTCATCATATAAAACTAGCAATAAAACAAGTGACAAGCTACTTAATTATAATGACAGGTCTTCTTACGTGTTTCTATTATCTATATGTGTACGTGATTGCTATTCGCTGATTTGTTCTCATTAGTTTTACTTTTATTGTTTAATTAAATATGTGTTAGTCTCTCAGGCTAAACCCCCATTTTATTAGATTAGGTTGTAAAACTAACTTAGATATTAAAATACTGATTAAATCAACTAGATATTGCGTTCCATTCTTAGTTTTCGACACTCTCCTTACCACTATATACATATTGATCAGGTACACTACTCGTTAAGTGTGTGTTTTAGTAATAAGTCGGCTAAATATAAATTTAAAACTTGATATGCAAAAACACTCTATACTACACTGACACATAGCACCGCATCAATATAGTAGTCTTTATATTGAGTTTCTAAGTCATCAAACTCTTTCTTAATGTCAGCATATTTACTATCACAACCAAATATACAATTTTGTACCTGAGATGAGATGCCCATCAAGGCAAATTCTTCATTCTCATCTTCTGACTCACATCCGGCAAGCATTCCATAGAGCTTAGAAGCACTAACTTCCACATCAGCAGAGTCATGCTCATTCTAATCAATCATAGAGTCCACAGATACCAACTCCCTCTGCTTGAATGCAGAGTATCTTGTCTTGTCATCAGCTTTCTTCTCAGTGCATTCTCTAGAAAAGTGTCCCATCTGGCCATATGAGTAACACTTAACCTTTTTCTTATCAAACCTGGCTGGATCCCTTCCCTTGAAATTGAGCTTTTTACCAGCCTTCCTCTCAAATCTTTTGATTTTGACAGAAAGCATAGCCATCTGCCACCTAAGATCCATCTCCTCCAAGTCCAACTTATCAACTTGCTCAAGATCTTCAAAAGCTAGTTGCTGTTGTGGTTCATAGTCAACAACAAAGGAATGGAGCACATCTTCTAACACATTACTGGATTTGGAATGTGTCTTTGGTCCAGTAGAGGTGTAGGAAGATGATGTTGATGAAGAACTTGGACTATCAGCATATGACACTTTGTTATTACCAGTAGTGGTACTAACAAATGCTGAATTTGTTGGAATTGGTGAGTATGTTGAATGACCCTTGATGTCAATCTCCAGAGTCCTAAGCTTATTGTAAAGATCATCAACGGTTAAGAACTCAATACCACCTCTTGTCTTAAGAGTGATGCAGACATGTGACTAGGAATGAGGCAAGGCTCTTAAGAACTTCGTGTTGCAGTCTTCATTATCAGGCTTTGCTTTTAACTGATTCTGCTGACTCAAAATCTTTTAAAACTTGTCATATCCTTTGTGTAAGCCTTCCTCTTCTGAAATCTTGAACTCTTGGAACTCCTGCTTGAGCATGGACTTCTTCATCTTTCTGGATTCATCATTGCCTTCAAATCTTGCCGTGATAGACTTTCAGATCTCCTTAGCATTATCCAGATGATGAAAGTCTCCTATGTGATCATCTGGGAGAGACTGAAGCAAGATAATTCTTGCCTTGGTCTCTCTTTGCACTACTACACAAAAGGCCATAGACACCTCTTAATAGAGATTGGTTAAAAAAAACTGGATTTTATAGTTAAAAAGTATAGAGCATAGGAAGCATATAAACCAGTTTTTATATATAAACCGGTCTCTTTAATCCAAATCGCACTAAAACTGGTTTTGTTATAAGAACCAGTCTGTGCACTAAGTCAAAGACACTAGTTGTTTTGAAGTGACCAGTCTCTAAGTTTTCTATGATAAACACCAGTGTTATTTTCAAATTCATAATGGCTCTTTTTCGTTACGAACCTATAACTACCGAGAGAACGCCATCAGTTTATGCAAATGTTACAAAAAAAAAAAAAAAAAAAAAAAAATCCATCGTAAGTAGGGCTGCTCATCTGCTGAAAAACCGGACCGGACCGGACCAAGACCGAACCAGGGAAAAAAAACTAGATCGAGACCGGAGCGAATGTGGCCGGTCCGGTCTCGGTCCAAATAAGCTAAATGTTTGGTTTTTAAGTCAGACCGGAATTATGAAAAACCCTAGACCGAGACCGGACCGACTATGGTCGGTCCGGTCCAGTCGGTTTTGTCGGTCGGTCCGATCCATCCGGTCCGTTTGCTTACCCCTAATCGTAAGTACCGAAAAAATAGAAATCAAATATTATTTTATTCAAATAATTACTACTTTGTTAACTCTCTACACTCACAAAACTTTTATCAAAAAATTCTCACTATATAAGTTACCCTCTTTTCTCTCTGACACATCTTTTGTAACATCTTTTGTAACCCTAGTCTCAACTACAAACAGCCGTCAACATCCTTCCAGCCGTCGGGTTTGACCGGCAGTCCGAATGGCCTCAATCACGTCTCTTCTATTTCTAAATACTATTGATTATCTTGTGAGGTGCGTGCATTGGAGGAAGTAATTTGTTTAATTTCAAATATATATACAACAATCCTCTTCTCCCATCTTGCAAATATTGGACAAATTAAACGAGTTGTTTTTTTCTTGTGATTCCATAGCAATTCTTTTTTTGGCGTTAAAGAGCCTTTAAAGAAATTGTTGTATATGCTTTTGAAATTTATAACTCTTAGTTACTTTTCTATGATTTGTGTTTACTTATTTATTGCGAGACTTTTTTCTGTTCTCCCCAACTGTTCGATGGAACCAATATTATGGTTTTCATCATTGATTTTGTTTTCTTGATTCGAGTAACTCTAATTATTTGTTGCTAAAGTCTTTTTTTTAAAGGAATTTGTTAATAAAGTCTAATATCAATGTATCGTGAGGGTCGTGTTATGGTTTTTTTGACAGGTTCACCGGGTTATTGTCGTGCTCGTGTTTTAGATTTTGTGAGTTTTAGTGGTTTTGAGATCAATGATATCATGGTTTAGATTTAGTTCTTTTATGAGTTTTGTTGATAAAGGTAGGTATTCTAGGCGTGCGGTGATCTTACGATGATAGTGTTTTTCTTATGTTATGGTTTTGAAGTTTTGCATTTACGAGTCTGAATTTTTTATTTAATTTTGCAGTTTGGATCTAAGGAATTCTTGATTCTTTTACATGGGCACAGGTATGATTTCATTAAAGTTAAAGTTATAAAGGTCGATTCAAGATAGTGGCTTGTAAAGGTTGTTGTTACACGATTAATGACCGCTTATAATATTGATTTCTAAAGTTATTAGGTGTGTGACTTAACGAGGATACATTTATGTTATAATGTCAATAGGTTATATGAAACCATTTTTGTGTATATATTCATGATAAAGTAACTGTGCCGTTTACAGTACAACTTATGTTGTTAACTTGTATGTAGATGCATTGATCTTGCACAACAATTATCTGAGATGCCATTGGTAAGGATTTTTTTTTTTTTTTTTTTTTTTTTTTAACTTACAAAAAACTAGTATTGCTTTCTTGACGTAACAATTAAGTCGTTACTTATTGTTCCTAATATTTTTATTGACTTTGGATACAGGTTTGATACATTGATTCATTAGCATTTGACAAGTTAGAGATAAATATGGAACAAGCACATATAAAGTTGTTTTGGTGTTCAAGTCTATAAAAAGTGATGAAATGCGGTGACACAATGTATATTGATAGTTTGTTACATTGTAGATGCTTTATGGATATAGATGCTTATTAAATGATCCATGTGAGAAATAAGCGCTCAAGCATATTGGAAGAAAGCCGGAATTGCAACCTTGATTGTGTATTTATGTACGATTTATTATATTTGAGAAGATGTTAGTGTATTGGATTATAATATTTTCACTGGATGTTATTTATTGACTTTTGAGTTTCATGGTATTGAATTAGATCCCCTATGATAATTACATATCAATAAAATAAAAAAATGAAAAATTAGAAATGTATTGGTACTAATCTATAATAGAAACTGGTTCTTAGCGATGGGAATTCTCATTTGTGATAGCTGTGCAACTCTCTATAATCGAAACCGGTTCATACAATAAAACTGGTCTTCATTCTCTAAAAAAGAGACCGGTTTCATAACCGGTTTTTATGTGTTTCAGTTAAAGAGATACCCCCTCACAGAGAGTGGTTCAAAAACCAGTTTCTATATGCTATTCTAACCAGTCTTTATGGAATTTTTTGTAGTAGTGTTGGAACGCAATTTGTTCATCAGCAGTAGCAGGAGGAAGAATGATGATGTTGCCTTGATTGTCTCTTCCAGTTTTCTTCTTGTTGTTTCCATTCTGAATTACATTCCAGATGTTGAAATCACTATTGATGATCCAGTTCTCCATCTTCATAGCCCAGATCTCGTACTCATCCTTCTTAAGGTAAGGGAATTTGCCATTGCCGCTGGTTATAGTGGTTGTTACTACTTGTTGTATTGGTTGTGTCTGTGTATTTGGTTGAGTGACCTGAGAATCATCTGCTGCTGACATAGTTGAAGGGTTTGAGAGATTTTAAGAGTTTAAAAGTTGATCTTCTTTGACAGAGATTCTCTCCAAGCTATGATACCACTTGTTAGATCAGCTCCTAGATAGATCTTTGAGCCTTAGGAATCGATAGAATGCTAATGTAATCAAAAGCAAACTATATAGAGAATCTTTATTAAACTTATGTTCACGCGGAATATAAACACAAGAGTAAAGAAGACAATTAACTAAAACACTTTGATCCTCTATGGATCTATATTAATCACTATAAATTGTTTCTAATAATGTCGTGCATAATTCATAGCCATGAGTTTCTTTTATACTACAAGAAAACCTAACAGCTCATTACAAGAAAACATGTAAAGAAAACTATCAAAGATATGCAATATCTTGTCCTAATATAACTTATACATATCCTTCTAACAACTTCTAATGCTACGGATTAACTATATCCGCAGAATTACTTCATCAGCAGGAACCACTAAAGGTACCAGCAGGAACCTATCAGTAGAAACTTATCAGCATAAACCAATTTGTCTTCAATAATTCCTAACAAAGTCCCTACCTCACTCAAGTATAGAAAACCTTTCCAGATTCATTATGACGTATGTATCTTAGCAAAACTGATTATCAAATATGATTTTTTGTTTGAGGGTTATATAATTTTTTGGTAATATTATATATAAATAAGAAAAAGAAAAATATAAAATGATAAAAATAGCTAAAAAATTATGACATGCATAAATTGTTTGTACTTTCGCAATAACCATTCACTTTTTAATTTAATTGTTCCAACTAAGGGCATCTCCAATGCATAGTATAATGTAGAGTTTTTAATACAATGCCAATTCACTGTCACGCCAACGTCCAATTTCTCATACAAACACTCACAATGCATTGAACATTACACAGTTTAATATATTTCCACCTCATAATATTATTTTAATTACTTATAGATTGAATAGCAAATAATTTCTTGTTTTAAAAAGTGTTATAATTTACAAATACAAAAATGCAGTCTACAAAATGCAATCTATATATTACAGTAGTAAACACTAGTGAATTGAAACAAAAGTATACATAAGCAATTCTACGTATACAAAATTAGTTAGATCGTGTAACTTTGTTTGTGTTGACCAAAATTTATATTATTGGAAGTTATTGTTTGTTTAGGATAATAAATCTTTGTTGAAGTATAGTTTTAAAATTACATAAAGATACAAAACTCATCCAATCTTTACTTGTTTCATATGCAGTGAAAATGAATAGTTATAAAATATTCATATATATGTCATGTCATCGTTTATTAGAGGCGTGTACAAAGACCCACGGACATTCAATATACAGGTCTAGGTGGATTTCCACAATGCATTGATCCATGAGCATCATTCATTGAGTGTATAATAGGGATACATTGTGGATGCTCTAACTAACAGTTTATTTATGTCTGAAATATGAAAGAGGAAAGAAGTAATTTTGGCCACTTATCTCTGAAAAAAAACAAACAGTCTTCATTTATTTTGTCAAACGAAAGTGCCAAAAAGAGCTTCAATAAAAAAAAACAAACAAGGCCTAAATGTATCACTCTCTTATGATTTATCTTTTAAACATGCCTTAATGCTACAATTAGCAAAACTCATAAAAATGATTATAATAATTAGTGACGCTACATTAATTATCTTGATTTTGTAGTTTCTTTACCAAAGTGTTTGTTACATTCTGAAAGTTGTAATTCTGATATGTTCACCAACCTTAAAGGATTAAAGAGAACCTCAGCCCCATTAAACCAAAATCCCTTCTATATTGCATACTATCGATATAGATTTGACGTGCTAAGGTGGTTACATAGTCAAGATTGGTTATTGCTAAAACGGATCAATTTTAGTACATGTTGAAACGAGATGGTTCGAGTTGACAAACACGTATTTTTTTATTTATTTGCCTCAACATGATTAATGAAGTCATATGACATTGCAAAAACAATTTTATTATAGTAAACTAGTTTTTAACCCAAATTTTTATAGTATTGTGTAAAATTTATTGTGTAAAATTTTTATAGTATTGTGTAAAAGTTTTTAACCAAAAATTAAAATTGAAACTGTATAAGGAAAACCCCAAAAATAACAAAATCTTCAAAGATGTAATTAGGATTGATAAACTTATGAAACCGATTTAGGGAGAACTCTATGCATGCAATTTTATGACTTTATTTGGCAATACTCTTCTTCTCCAAAACCTTAAGATATGTCATAGATGAGTCAGGAAGAACCTGAAGCAATGAAGCCATTTTTTTTAATAGATGAAAAGGATTAAGTAGCGACCGCTTCTGGAATTTGTGTAACCCAAGCCGAAAGTCATAATGAAATTGTGATAATGGAATACATATGTTAAGCATGCAATTAAGTAAAGGGTTTAAGTGGAGATTCGATGAAAGAGTTTAAAAGGAAGACGAGAGTGGCAAGTGGATATAACAAAACAAAGAACTCTCTAATGAACGGTGTCTCATAACCCTCTCTAATCCACAATTGAAAATTTAGATGACTAATTATTTTATCTCATAAAGCATGATTTTCTTATAAAGCCCGTTTATTTTACTAATCGCTTTCAAATGCCTCTTAATATTTTTCAAGAGTTGAGCTCAATATAGATCTCATATTTGTCATAAATTCAAAGAACCAATCTTAGCCATCCATTATTCATCTAAATTAATAAAAAATAAATTTTCACTTTTTTTTACAACATATCTTGCAAACGGTAAATCTTCAAGCTACAAAAATACACCATCGCGACGAGAATTAAATTATCTATCCATAATGCACTTCTCTATACTTTCGACGTTTTTTCATTTTTTATTTTTATTTTTTTTTAATTTCCGCGCAGAAAAATCACATGTGATTTTTACAAATCACATGTGATTTTTACAAATCACGTGTGATTTTTCTGGGCGAAAATTTTGAAAAAAAAAAAGTTCGTCAAAAGTACATAGAATTGCAGATTCATAGAAAGATAATTTAATTCTCGTCGCGATGGTATAATTTTTTTTTTCACGTAATGATTAACGGTTGGCGAGATATTTAATTTTAGAAAAGGATTGAGTTTATTGTTTTTGTTTTGATAAAAAAAAATAAATGGATAAAATTGGTTCATTGAAATCTATGAAAAATATGAGATTGATATTGAACTTTTGACTACAGTATTTTTCAATAGATGGATAACAATATGAGGTGAGATATATGCAAAACAACTAGTATCTAAAGAACAAATAATCAAATCCCAACCATCCATTCACCTTCCATCTAATGGCTTAGATGAAGCCAAAATATACAAAGAAGGGCAAGATAGTAAAATCAACAATCTCAATAAAAACAAAAAAAAATCTGGATCCAATCTCATTTGTCACCCAACTTTCTCTCTCATCCAAACCAAAATACTAGATCTAATAACTGTCGCCGGAAAAATCATGAATCTCACCGGAATAATCAACAATCCGACGGATTCATCAACAACACCGTCGCCACCGCCGGAATCATCAATAATCAGATCGGAATCATCAACAAACTAGTCGAAAACATCGTTAATAAGGTCAGATTCATCAGTAAACACATCAGAAATCGTTAATAAGGTCGGATTCATCAATAATCAGATCAGAATAACCATCAATCCAACGAATCCATCAACAACACCACCGCCGCCATCAGAATCATCAATAATCATATCGGAATCATCAACAAACCCATCCGAAACATCAATAATAAGGCCGGATTCATCAATGAACACGTCAGAAGATGATTTACAACAAGATAAAAATATACTTGGTAAAATCCCTTAGGATTATGATTTTTTGTTTAATGCTATAATAAATGTGTAAATCCCATGGGATTCTAATGTTTAATGTTATCAGAAGTGTAAATCCCATAGGTTTTGTTTTAATGAATCCTAAAAGTGATTCACAATAAATCCCATGGGATTCACTGTGGATTCAGCATGAATCCCATAGGATTCATTGTGTATCCCATGGGATTCATTGTGGATTCATTATGATATACACAAGTAAATCCCATGGGATTCATTGGGAATTCAATCCATTTATTTTAGATTATTATGATATACAATTGTGAATCCCATGGGAATCATTGTGAATTCCATGGGATTCATTGTGTATATAATCCATTGTGGATTCATGTCACAAACCACTAACTTCCCCTTAGGTTATAATACCTTACTAACTTAGATTAGGCCCTCACAAGCACCCTAGGATTATAAATGCCTTACTAACTTAACTTAGGCCCTTATTAGAGCACACTAGGATTAGAAATGCCTATAGGATTTTCCCGAGTTAAATTTTTTGCTTTAATATATCATTATAACCTAACTAACCCTCAGACAAGCTCACGTATCCACCTATGGCAACCACTACTATGTTTACTTGATGTAAACATCCAGGTATGTCAAGTCTAGGTAATAAACATATTTTAACTAAGAAAACTGGTACTATACTACCCTATACTTGCTAGAAAACCCTAAATGCACCTACGTGTTTCCAATTAGCTTTAAAACCCTAACTGCCTATCTGAACTTACATGCAAAATGCTTAGGACTTAGATATAAGTTAGAATAGATAGCTTAGGATATATTAGAACTCTTAGGATATAGTACAACCCCTAGAAACTTAGGTACAAGTCATATAAGCACAAAACTTTAATTAGGTCATAACTTCCCGAAACTAGGTCAAAACTAGGTTAAAACTTTACCATAAGCTACCATCACTTAGTATAAGCTACTAATAGTTACTAAACATTATTAGGACCTTAATTAAGATGCTAAAACATAGATAAAACCCTAAAACACTTATAAAACAAAACTAGATTAAAACTTGACCTAAACACCTAAACTATACTACTTAAACACTTTAATATAAACAAGCTACCACCCTAGCACCTTAATATACCTAAACTAGCACCTCCAAGCACCCAAGCAAGGAGGTGCATCACCTCCTTGTCACCACCTTAGCTCGAATCGCCTTTCATGGCTTCATACCACCACAACCGGCCTACTCAGCCCCCTAGCTACCACCATAGGCCGTCCTTGTCACCTTCTAGCCTCACCACATCACCCCATAGCCATGCTTGCTCAGCCCCCCCCCCCCCCCCCGCTCGACACCTAGGCAGCCGTTTTCCCCTAAACTGCTTCTACGCAACTATAAATACCCCCCCCTCTCCTCTCATTCTTCCTCACACCTCTCCTCTCCATCTCTATCTCTTATTTCTATAATACTAAGTGGTTAGAAGCAATAGGAAGCAAGTAGCTAGGCCTTAGTTTGGTTGTGTTGCGTTTTGAAGTCGTGCGAGCCAAAGGAAATCCTAGAAACCTTAGCACCTTAGTTCAGCCCTCCCCCGACCTAGGTAACCCTTAATTTACGTCCAATTAGTCTTATAATAGGTTTAGATACTTAGTACATGCTTTAGATAGTTAGTAAATTGCCATGCATGCATGTTTACTCTCGTTACCCAAGTTTTAGGTCAAATTGCATGTTTACGTGTTATATAGCTTTCCTACTTAATATAACTTGCATTATGTGACTTATTTGAACTTACATGAGTTAGATATAAGCTTAAAAACTAGATTGCCATGCTAGAATTAGAATTATATGCATTTAGGACTAGTTTTGCAAATTATTACATGCATAGGGGTATATATTGTAAATTCCTGAAACTATAAAGTCTAAGGACTGTTTTTAACATTTCCTAGAAGATATTAGTGTAAGGACTAAATTTGCAATATATTAAACCTTAAAATAAACTAATAAAACAAATATAAAACTAGAAGGACTAAAACTGCAAATAATATAAATATAAGGGTAGATAGGGTAAATAATAGAAATTAGTATAACTTAGGAACTATATGTACTATTTCTTTAAATATGATAGTTTAGGGACTAAATATGCAATAGTTAGAAAGGTATATGCCTATTTGTATAAGTTTATAAGTTTAGGGTAGAAAACGTAAATATATATATATATATATATATATAAATGGTAAAAATGGACTATTTTCATAAAATATAAAAACCTATATAAGTTAGAATCATAACACAATACTAGGGAGCTTCATGCGAGAAGTACTATGTGGATATTTCGTTTTGACGAGTTTGTTGGGTTTACGAGTTAAAATGCCCTGACTCCTCGAACGATTATTGCATATACTTCTGAGATATGATGGCCTGAACGATGTTATGTTATAACTAAACCCTAATAACAACATAACTCATTAATAGGGAACTTTGTGTGAGGAGTATTAACTTCTGAATTATGATGCCCCGAACGGTATTATGCTAATCACATAATACAATATTAGGGAGCTTCATGTGAGGAGTCATATACTTCTGAAGTACAATGACCCGAACAGTGTTATGTTATATATAAAAACCTAAATAGTAATTAGTTAAGAAAACCTAGACTAAGACTTGACATACGCACACCCACACTACCCCAGGATACGTGAGTAAGTTGTCTAAACCCCTACTTAAACTAGCTAGAGACTCAGATGAGTTTTCATAGCCTCACACCCTTTTAAATGCTTTTTAAATGTTTTACAAATCCTGTGAGGGGGATACATGCTTTAAAACCAAATACAAGTCTTTGCTCTGGTTATTGCACGAGTAAACTAACAGCCATCATTACATAACCCAAAATTCATGAATCTAATTGTTTGGAAGGTTTTATCCAAACGAACGCGAATATAGTTGATAGATCTATTGGAGTTTGACAACTCCCGTTGGTATTAACACCCCACTAGGTGGTACCAATAAGTACTATATTTGAACCTACTGAAGGCTTAACTTTGGCAAGTTATCCTTCCCATCCCCTCATGGTTTGGTCTGCAGACCCCATGACCCGGATCATTAACGTGTGGTTCATGAGCTTAGTGCAATATACCTCATTTCTAAAACTAACCCTTTTCCACACATAGAGTTTAAGCTGAACTCTGTGGAACTTGTATTTACTCTTTACTTTTTAAACCTATGACTCTCACTCAACATACGTGTTGACTTTTAAGCATGTTATCTTAGGTAATTAGGCACTATAAGAACCCTGGCATGGAGAACCACTGGACATGAGAACGTCCAGAATAGTTATCATTCATCAATTTTGTGTCATAAAACGTATCTTAGGGACCTCTCTTTTGGTAAAAGTATATCTTTAGCTGTAAAAACTCTGATGAATAAATGAATGATAACAACCTTTTTCAAAAACGTCTCTTTTCGAGTCGTTTTCTATTATCTTGTCCTTGTTTCCATGAGTAATACCCCAAACACTTTATCCGCTGCGATCAGTGAAAAATGGGGGTGTTACAATTCATTATGAATCCCATTGGATTCATGAAGAATCCCATGGGATTCATTATGAATCCCATGGGATTTATTGTTTGTAGATTTCCTAATCCCTTGAGATTCTGCATTTTATATACAGATTCTATGAAATCACCAAGACCAACTTTATATGAACACACTAAGACACCGGGCGGATAGGTATATTGGGAGCCTCATGTAGAAGAAATTCCTATACCAGAAGAGGGAAAATACTATAACACTCTAGATGAAGCTATAGATATGTATAGTAACTACGCTGAAGCGGGAGGTTTTCAAATTAAAAAAGCACGAAAAAATTAACACAATCTGGAGTGGTACAACTCAAATACATCATGTGCAACAAAGAAGGAGCTCCAAGACATATTAATATCGACACTTTGGATGCTAAAGATAGTAACAAACAAAAAAGAAATACAATAATGCATGTAACATGTAATAAAGCTAATATATTTATGAGATTCTTTATGAATCCCATGGGATTCTTTCTGAATCCCATGGGATTCTTATTTTTTTGTATAACATGTTTTTAAAATATTTTTTTATATAACAGGTTGTAAAGCTCGTATAAGGTTAGAATTGGATGTCGTTTCTCAAAAATACAAGCTAGTTCAGTTTATTGCAAAACACAACCATATGCTACTACCAAAAGAATACAAACATTTTACAAAAAATCAAAGAAGAATGACACAAGCAGAAAAAATGTTCATTGTTAAAGTTGTAAAGAACAAGATTGGTCCAACACGGGCTCACAACTTGTTAACGAGTATCAAGGGTGGGTATGAGTATGTTCATGGGATAGTTGATGATTTTAAGAATGAAATGCGGGATGTTAATATGTTCATTGGGCAAAGTGACACATAAATGCTTATAGATAAAATGGAAAACAGAAAGATATATGTGTCGAACTTTACGTTTCAGTATAAGGTAGAAGAGAGTGAGTTAGTGGCTTTGCTTTGGGCTGATGAAGTTGCAAAATGCAATTATAAGGAGTTTGGAGACACAGTATCATTTGATGCAATATTCAGATGTAACCAGTAAGTTTTCTATTTAAATTACAAGAGATTCTTTCTGAAATCCCATGG
Organism: Artemisia argyi; assembly: GCA_030686995.1. Classification (NCBI taxonomy): domain Eukaryota; kingdom Viridiplantae; phylum Streptophyta; class Magnoliopsida; order Asterales; family Asteraceae; genus Artemisia; species Artemisia argyi. The sequence goes on along the minus strand of CM060707.1, from coordinate 36,211,210 downwards.
GATTCTTATGAAATCCCATGGGATTCTTTATGAAATCCCATGGGATTCACAGGTGAAATCCTATGGGATTCACACTGAATCCCATTGGATTCACAATGAATTCCATGGAATTTACAATGAATCCTTTGAGATTATGTATGTTATCACATGTGATTATGTCATTAACACTTATATTATTTTTAGGTACAATATGGTGTTTGTACCATTCACCGACGTCGACAATCATAGAAAGTGTGTAACACTTAGTTCGGGAATGCTATTACATGAAGACACTAAATCATATACATGGCTACTAAGAGCATTTATGACTGCTTTCAACAAAGAACCAGCCATGGTGGTAAGAGATCAAGATGGAGCAATGAAGAGGGCCATTGAAGCCGTTTTCACAAAATCGAAACAAAGACTTTGTATGTGGCATATTCACCAAAAGATTCCAGCAAAGGTAATTTATCGAGTTTACAAAAAATGTGTTTTTTTATCACATTTAATATATAGATTAATCACATGGGATTCTGTATGAATCCCATGGGATCCATATGTGAATCCCTTGGGATCCATATGTGAATTCCATGGGATCCATCTGTGAATCCCACGGGATTCATTGAAATTCGTTTAAAATAACTTCTACCATTCACAAGAAAATCTAAATAAAATATCATAAAAATCTGATAATATCTTAATAGAAAATCTATGTAAACCAATTACTTCAACAGAAACAACATAACCCAAATGCAAGGCGAAAGCCGAAACCAAAAGTTTCTTGAACAAACTTATTATATTTTGGTTTTATGTTGGTTATTTTTTCTTCTTTACTTGATTATTTAGATGATGTGCAAAGAAAATTCTGGTTTTGTTAGTTATTTTTCTTCTTTATTTGAATATTTATAAGAATCCCATGGGATTAGGGACATAATCCCATGGGATTAGCAAATGAATCCCATGGATTATTTTATAACTTCGTTTAAAATAACTTCAACCATTCACAAGAAAATCTATATAAAATATCATAAAAATCTAATAATATCATAAAAGAAAATCTATGTAAACCAATTACTTCAACAATTATTGTTCTACCATTAAGAAAAGACGAACTTCTAGAATTTGCGGTCATGGATGGCAGCATGTTATCTATTGTCCTATCATTAACAAAAGACGAACTTCAAGAATTTGCGGTCACGTGCATCCCTATTCCTAACAGCTGAAAAAATTATTGACAGCTTTTCACCAGGAGGAAGTTTATCAAACTCCAATGCTAATTCATACATCTTACCCGCATGAACATTAACCTCGTGTAACAATATCTTGGTGGCAAACTTGAATCTCAATACCCTCAATTGGTCAGACTACTGTTTAGACTTGGCAACCAAACCACAATCCCATTTTCCAGGAGCTTCACCTATGTAATTATCCATATGTAACATAGTGAAAACACCACAATCCTTGAAGTTGTTCTTGGTCTTCCACTTGAGGCTTGCGATTCTTGGCTTGACTTTACAAATGCTAACATGTTTATTGTGACCATACAACTCCATATGACGGGCAAACAACGTTTTCTACAAAATTATTAAAAAAATAGAGAGCATAAATAACTATAATTATGAGAAAATCACATATTTGTCTAGTATCTCATGTAGTTCTGTATGAATCCCATGGGATTCATCATAAAAGTAACATGTGTCATATGTGTCAATCCCATGGGATTCAGAATGAATCACATGGAATTAATCATAAAAGTAACATGTGATATGCGTCAATCCCATGGGATTCAGAATAATCCCATGGGATTGACACAATAGCAACACTATCCTTTTTTGGCCAGAAAGGATATGTGAATTACTTTACAACAGAAAATTAAGTACTTACAAGAAGTTCACATGTATCTTTATGCTTTTCCTCATACGTTGCTCCACAATCGCTGTTATCCAGTATTGTCATTGTTGTAATCTTTTTAGTAAGGTTGAAGACAACGACAAAGAAATGGCCCGCTTTGCGAATAGGAAAAAAAGCCTGTTTAAACAAAACCAAAAAACATAATAAAAATGACAAAAAGTAAAAACAAAAAATAAAAATTTAAAACAAAAAAATTTAATTTTACCAATTCAATGCCATTGAGAGCCATGCCACCAACATCATCTTTAAACTGAGCCGAAATTTCTTTTTCAAATTCTTCAAATTTTTCATCCTCAGACTCCAATGTTCCATCAAACATAGTTATCATATGTATATGCGATTTTTCAATATGATGTTACGATATGAATTGCTTTTGGGGGTGTTTGGTAAGTCAGATAAGCAGTTTATTTAAAACAGCTTATTAAGCAAATAAAAAAATAATTACTTACAATACATCCAGTTGGAAAAAAGTGTCGCAATGGACAACCAGCTGCTCTAGAACTATTTTCATGATTCAAAATTTCAGCTAAACAATCAATTACACTAGCATCAACCTCCAAACCGGGTGCTAATGTCTCCATATTCAAACGCACTGAATATAGCTCCCCAGAATGTGTTTCAAAAACTCGTTCACTATATGAGAAAAAAATCATTTAAGAATCATATCATACAATTAATTGTGAATCCCATGGGATTCACACTGAATCCCATGGGATTCACACTGAATCCCATGGGATTCACTGTCAATCCCACACATTGAATCAAATAACATACTATGAAACTTATATAAAAAACACATATAAACTTACAGCTTTTCGCCCTGCATCGCGAAAACACTATTCCCAAGAACGAACTCCGGCCTAGTCATTTTAAGTTGAACCTTTGTCTTCTTGTTCATATATGGGGCTAATAAATAGGAAGACCGTTTCACCAAACGCTTTTCAGGACTCAGACTTACATTGGAAGCACGAGTAGCCATATTTTGAGGAGTAATGGCACCTGGATTCCCATCACCCATTGGCTCCATAGTACCTTCAGCGACCGACTTTAGCTGAATAAAATAAAAAAAATTTAATTAAAAAGAAATAAATTTGAGGAAGAAATAAGTAAAGAATTATTATGCAAGAATATTACATAATAGAACTCTGCGGTTGCACAATTAAACCACTCTTCAATCAAATCTAAATGGTTTTCGATCCATTGCGTTAAAGAGAAAGGTTCAACAACTTCGTTTTCGGGAACTACATCACCTCGCTTCTCGGCATCTTTATCTTTCTTATCATTCCCATTACCATCATCACCTCCTTCTTTTATTTGAGATGGATCAAACACTGTTGAAAGGTAAAGAGTTTTTAAATTATTGTGAATCTCGTGGGATACACAATGAATCCCATGGGATTCATAATGAATCACTTTTAGGATTAACTAAAACAAAGCTTATGGGATTTACACTTCTAATAACATTAGGCAACAAAACTTATGGGATTTACAGATGAATCCCATGAGATTAATAGATGAATCCTATGGGATTCACAGATAAATCCCATAGGATTCACAGATTAATAAAATTATTCAATAAAGAAATTTATACATAAATTAACGGTTCCAAGTTCCAAACAAATTTAACAAAGTTAACAAAGTTATTATATAAATTCATGGTTTCAATTACAAAAGGGAACTACAACAGGCTATCGGAATTAAGAATCGGTACCAGATAGGCGTTTATCATTCCCATTATCATCATCTCCATCAAGATCTTCACCATTTAAGGTGACTGGATGCTTGAAAATTTGAACATACTTTTTATGTAGTTCAATGAGCTTTAAATCACCAGGGAATTCTAAACCGGATATTGCCAAAAGTTCTTCAAAACAAGTTCTTTCATTGCTTAAAACAGCTAACTTTTCTTCAAAATTGTTAAGCAATTCCTGGAGAAAAAATAAATAGGAATATTCACAATGAGATAAGCACATTTAATCCCATGGGATTAACAACCAACTCAGTAAAATCAGGCCTAATGGGGAAACTTTAAGCTTAAATTTAACTAGAATCCAACAAGAAAAGTTATCAAAAAGCTAATAATCCTAAACACTTTTTGATAACTTTTCTTGTTGGATTCTAGCTTAAATTTAAGCTTAAACCTTCTCCATTAGGCCTGATTTTACTGAGTTGGTTGTTAATCCCAGTTAATCCCATGGGATTCAATGTGCTTATCTCATTATGAATATTCCTATTTGTTTTTTCTCCAGGAATTGCTTAACAATCTTGAAGAAAAGTTAGTTGTTTTAAGCAATGAAAGAACTTGTTTTGAAGAACTTTTGGCAATAGCCGGTTTAGAATTCCCTGGTGATTTAAAGCTCATTGAACTACATAAAAAGTATGTTCAAATTTTCAAGCATCCAGTCACATTAAATGGTGAAGATCTTGATGGAGATGATGATAATAGGAATGATAAACGCCTATCTGGTACCGATCCTTAATTCCGATAGCCTGTTGTAGTTCCCTTTTGTAATTGAAACCATGAATATATGTAATAACTTTGTTAACTTTGTTAAATTTGGTTGGAACTTGGAACCTTAATTTATGTATGAATTTCTTTATTGAATAATTTTATTAATCTGTGAATCCTATGGGATTTATCTGTGAATCCCATAGGATTCATCTGTTAATCCCATGGGATTCATCTGTGAATCCCATAAGTTTTGTTGCCTAATGTTATTAGAAGTGTAAATCCCATAAGCTTTGTTTTAGTTAATCCTAAAAGTGATTCATTATGAATCCCATGGGATTCATTGTGTATCCCATGGGATTCACAATAATCTAAAAACTCTTTACCTTTCAACAGTGTTTGATCCATCTCAAATAAAAGAAGGAAGTGATGATGGTAATGGGGATGATAAGAAAGATAAAGATGCCGAGAAGCGAGGTGATGTAGTTCCCGAAAACCAAGTTGTTGAACCTTTCTCTTTAACGCAATGGATCGAAAACCATTTAGATTTGATTGAAGAGTGGTTTAATTGTGCAGCTGCAGAGTTCTATTATGTAATATTCTTGCATAATAATTCTTTACTTGTTTCTTCCTCAAATTTATTTCTTTTTAATTAAATTTTTTTATTTTATTCAGCTAAAGTTGGTCGCTGAAGGTACTATGGACCCAATGGGTGATGGGAATCCAGGTGCCATTACTCCTCAAAATATGGCTACTCATGCTTCCAATGTAAGTCCGAGTCCTGAAAAGCGTTTGGTGAAACCGTCTTCCTATTTATTAGCCCCATATATGAACAAGAAGACAAAGGTTCAACTTAAAATGACTAGGCCGGAGTTCGTTCTTGGGAATAGTGTTTTCGCGATGCAGGGCGAAAAGCTGTAAGTTTATATGTGTTTTTTATATAAGTTTCATAGTATGTTATTTGATTCAATGTGTGGGATTGACAATGAATCCCATGGGATTCAGTGTGAATCCCATGGGATTCACAATTAATTATATGATATGATTCTTAAATGATTTTTTTCTCATATAGTGAATGAGTTTTTGAAACACATTCTGGGGAGCTATATTCAGTGTGTTTGAATATGGAGACATTAGCACCCGGTTTGGAGGTTGATGCTAATGTAATTGATTGTTTAGCTGCAATTCTGAATCATGAAAATAGTTCTAGAGCAGCTGGTTGTCCATTGCGACACATTTTCCCAACTGGATGTATTGTAAGTAATTATATTTTGATTTGCTTAATAAACAGTTTTAAATAAACTGCTTATCTTACTTACCAAACACCCCCAAAGCAATTCATATTGAAAATCGAATATACATACGATAACTATGTTTGATGGAACATTGGAGTCTGAGGATGAAAAATTTGAAGAATTTGAAAAAGAAATTTCAGCTCAGTTTAATGATGATGTTGGTGGCATGACTCTCAATGACATTGAATTGGTAAATTTTTTTTTTTTTTTTAATTTTTATTTTTGTTTTTACCTTTTGTCATTTTTATTATGTTTTTTGGTTTTGTTTAAACAGGCTTTTTTTCCTATTCGCAAAGCGGGCCATTTCTTTGTCGTTGTCTTAAGCCTTACTAAAAAGATTACAACAATGACAATACTGGATAACAGCGATTGTGGAGCAACGTACGAGGAAAAGTATAAAGATACATGTGAACTTCTTGTAAGTACTTACTTTTCTGTTGTAAAGTAATTCATAGATCCTTTCTTGCCAAAAAAGGATAGTGTTGCTATTGTGTCAATCCCATGGGATTGGCACAGATCACATGTTACTTTTATGATTAATTCCATGTGATTCATTCTGAATCCCATGGGATTGACACATATGACACATGTTACTTTTATGATGAATCCCATGGGATTCATACAGAACTACATGAGATACTAGACGAATCTGTGATTTTCTCATAATTATAGTTATTTTTGCGCTCTCTCTCTCTCTCTTTGTTTTAATAATTTTGTAGAAAACGTTGTTTGCCCGTCATCTGGAGTTGTATGGTCACAATAAACATGTTAGCATTCGTAAAGTCAAGCCAAGAATCGCAAGTCTCAAGTGGAAGACCAAGAACAACTTCAAGGATTATGGTGTTTTCACTATGTTACATATGGATAATTACACTGGTGAAGCTCCTGGAAAATGGGATTGTGGTTTGGTGGCCGAGTCTAAACAACAGTCTGACCAATTGAGGGTATTGAGATTCAAGTTTGCCACCAAGATATTGTTACACAAGGTTAATGTTCATGCGGGTAAGATGTATGAATTAGCATTGGAGTTTGATAAACTTCCTCCTGGTGAAAAGTTGTCTATAATTTTTTCAGCAGTTACGAATAGGGATGCACGTGACCGAAAATTCTAGAAGTTCGTCTTTTGTTAATGTTAGGACAATAGATAACATGCTGCCATCCATGACCGCAAATTCTAGAAGTCCGTCTTTTGTTAATGGTAGAACAATAACTGTTGAAGTAATTGTTTTACATAGATTTTCTTTTATGATATTATTAGATTTTTATGATATTTTATATAGATTTTCTTGAGAATGGTTGAAGTTATTTTAAATGGAAGTTATAAAATAATCCATGGGATTCATTTGCTAATCCCATGGGACTATGTCCCTAATCCCATGGGATTCTTATAAATATTCAAATAAAGAAGAAAAATAACTAACAAAACCAGAATTTTCTTTGCAAATCATCTAAACAATCAAGTAAAGAAGAAAAAATAACCAACATAAAACCAGAATATAATAAGTTTGTTCAAGAAACTTTTGGTTTCGGCTTTCGCCTTGCATTTGGGTTATGTTGTTTCTGTTGAAGTAATTGGTTTACATATATTTTCTTTTAAGATATTATCAGATTTTTATGATATTTTATATATATTTTCTTGTGAATGGTAGAAGTTATTTTAAACGAATTTCAATGAATCCCAAGGGATTCACATATGGATCCCATGGGATTCACATATGGATCCCAAGGGATTCACATATGGATCCCAAGGGATTCATACAGAATCCCATGGGATTCATACAGAATCCCATGTGATTAATCTACATATTAAATGTGATTAAAAAACACAATTTTTGTAAACTCGATAAATTACCTTTGCTGGAATCTTTTGGTGAATATGCCACATACAAAGTATGTGTTTCGATTTTGTGAAAACGGCTTCAATAGCCCTCTTCATTGCTCCATCTTGATCTGTTACCACCATGGTTGGTTCTTTGTTGAAAGCAATCATAAATGCTCTTAGTAGCCATGTGTATGATTCGGTGTCTTCATGTAATAGCATTCCCGAACCAATTGTTACACACTTTCTATGATTATCAACACCGGTGAATGGTACAAACACCATATTGTACCTAAAAATAATATAAGTGTTAATGATAGAATCCCATGTGATAACATACACAATCTCAAAGGATTCATTGTAAATTCCATGGGATTCATTGTGAATCCCATGGATTCAGTGTGAATCCCATAGGATTTCACCTGTGAATCCCATGGGATTTCACAAAGAATCCCATGGGATTTCATAAGAATCCCATGGGATTTCAGAAAGAATCTCTTGTAATTTAAATAGAAAACTTACTTGTTACATCTGAATGTTGCATCAAATGGTACTATGTCTACAAACTCCTTATAATTGCATTTGGCAACTTCATCAGCCCAAAACAAAGCCACTAACTCACTCTCTTCTACCTTATACTGAAACATAAAGTTCGGAGTTCGGCACATATATCTTTCTGTTTTCCATTTTATCTATAAGCATTTGTGCGTCACTTTCCCCAATGAACATATTAACATCCCGCATTTCATTCTTAAAATCATCAAATGTCCCATGAACATACTCATACCCACCCTTGATACTCGTTAAGAAGTTGTGAGCCCGTGTTGGACCAATCTTGTTCTTTGCAGCTTTAACAATGAACATTTTTTCTGCTTGTGTGGAATGAACATTTTTTCTGCTTGTGTCATTTTTCTTTGCTTTTTTGTAAAATGTTTGTACTCTTTTGGTAGGAGCATATGGTTGTGTTTTGCAATAAACTGAACTAGCTTGTATTTTTGAGAAACGACATCCAATTCTAACCTTATACGAGCTTTACAACCTGTTATATAAAAAAAAAAATTAAAAACATGTTATACAATAAAAAATAAAATAAAATAAGAATCCCAAAGGATTCAGAAAGAATCTCATAAATATATTAGAGCTTTACTACCTGTTACATGCATCGTTGTATTTCTTTTTTGTTTGTTACTGTCTTTAGCATCCAAAGTGTCGATATTAATATGTCTTGGAGCTCCTTCTTTGTTGCACATGATGTATTTGAGTTGTACCAATCCAGATTGTGTTAATTTTGTCCTGCTTTTTTAATTTGAAAACCTCCCGCTTCAACGTAGTTACTATACATATCTATAGCTTCATCTAGAGTGTTATAGTATTTCCCCTCTTCTGGTACAAGAATTCCTTCTACATGAGGCTCCCAATATACCGATTCACCCGGTGTCTCAGTGTGTTCATATAAAGTTGGTCTTGGTGATTTCATAGAATCTATATATAAAAAGCAGAATCTCAAGGGATTAGGAAATCTACAAACAATGAATCCCATGGGATTCTTCATGGATCCACAATGGATTGTATATACAATGAATCCCATGGGATTCACAATGATTCCCATGGGATTCACAATTGTATATCATAATAATCTAAAATAAATGGATTGAATTCTTAATGAATCCCATGGGATTTACTTGTGTATATCATAATGAATCCACAATGAATCTCATGGATACACAATGAATCCTATGGGATTCATGCTGAATCCACGGTGAATCCAATGGGATTTATTGTGAATCACTTTTAGGATTCATTAAAACAAAACCTATGAGATTTCCACTTCTGATAACATTAAACATTAGAATCCCATGGGATTTGGAATGAATCCCATAGGATTTACACATTTCTTATAGCATTAAACAAAAAATCAGAATCCTAAGAGATTTTACCATGTATATTTTTATCTTGTTGTAAATCATCTTCTGACGTGTTTATTGATGAATCCAGCCTTATTATTGATGTTTCCGACGGGTTTGTTGATGATTCCGATCTGATTATTGATGATTCCGATGGCGGCGACGGTGTTGTTGATGAATTCGTTGGATTGATGGTTATTCCGATTTGATTATTGATGAATCCGACCTTATTAACGATCTGATGTGTTTATTGATGAATCCGACCTTATTAACGATGTTTTTGACTAGTTTGTTGATGATTCTGATCTGATTATTGATGATTCCGGCGGTGGCGACGGTGTTGTTGATGAATCCGTCAGATTGTTGATTATTCCGGCAACCATTATTAGATCTAGTGTTATGGTTTGGATGAGATTTGGTTTGGATGAGAGAGAAAGTTACAAATGATATAATGATATTGGATCCACATTTTTTTTTGTTTTTATTGAGATTGTGGATTTTACTATATTGCCCTTGTATTTTTTTTGCAATACTGGTTTTTGTAAAACAAAATAAAAGGAGATATTGTCAGTAGGCGGTTGTCCCTTTTTCTAATTGATCAATCGGTGAAGAAGATAAACATCCATCTTGTTGTTTTTATTCACTTAATTTCCTGGTAATTAATTGTTTTATTTTTTATTTTTTATTTATTATTATTATTTTTTGATTATGGATGTTTATGTTTGTAGAGTCACAGGGCATTTAAATTTGCACACGGGATTATGATTATTTTTATAAGAGGGTGTTAGGATTGCATTCAGACATTATTATTCCAAACACTTTAGAATTGCTTTTTCTTCTTGCTATGAGTTTACAATAAGCACTTCAAATTTTGCAATCCCAAACACCCCTTATTCATAAGCAATCTGGACAGTTTGGTTAGCTATAGTTGCTAGATAATCGCTTTCAACACACTTATCAACAAACTCCACCTAACTTTTATTCCTTGTTTTTGGTGGCTTGCGTGAAGTGGTATTGTATAATACTATCGGTTTGATTTTTTTTTTCATAGGACTCGATCAAAGGAGCCTAAAACAAGGTATACAAGTGACTTGGAGAGAAAAGTCACAAAGCTGCAGGTACATGTTAATTTTTGATTAAAAAATCTTATCACATAGTTTTTAGAATTTGATAGTTCAGCTCAGTTAATTCTATGTGTCACTTTTTAGTTCACTAGAATGGTACCCGCGCAATGCGGCGGCGGGTACCTTGTGATTATATTTTGCGATATTTGGTTACATGTTTAGTTGTCTTCATACTTTATAAGTAGAGATATTAGAGATGGTTAAGCCAAATAATTTTAGTTTGAACAACCAACCGCTTCCTAACCAACTTGCTTCCTAACAAATTAATTTTGAAATCTTTCCATAATAAGTAAGTAAAAGTCTTAATTTTTAAGCCTTGCTAATTTTAGAATTGTCCCAAATACATTATATAGTAGTATAGATATAGATAGATATAGATATAGATATTGTTGTAGCAACTTGGAGTAATCTGATAACATGTGTTTATGCAAGTAACCTAGCCGTGCCACTTAAAATATAAGTTTGTTTGGATGACACAACTTATCAAAAAAATTAGAAAAAAATAATCTATTAAAATCAAATGCGACAACGCCCCATCTTTGCCTACAACAATATGCCCATAGTTGAGTAACATACGTCGCTTTGGATAATATTATTAAGATAAGAAATTAGTAGTACTTGAAACATATTATTTTCTGGTAAAAGTTCTTATATTATTTCGTACTAGACAGATGGATTTGGTAAATGGAGACAGTGATTGGCAACTCCGTCAGATACGCCGCTATTTAACATCCAGTGTAGAAGAAAATCGAGAACAGTTGCAGTCTCTAATACGGGAAGAAGATAAGAGATGGATATTTAAAGATGAAGTCGCAAAGGTATTTGAGGACTCAATCAAAGCTAGTTTCCCTGAACTGGAAGAAGAAGAAGAGGCTGATATCGATTTCTGCCCAAAACATGTGCCTGATGATTACGTTTGGTATATATATGCATGTTGTTTCTGTGTTTTTACTTTCTTTTGCATGGAACATATCATTTAGTTTTTTCTTTTGAATAATGACAGCCAAAACGTCTTAAGCATATGGCCCCAGATAAGAAATAGCCGTAAATTGAGAAAAAGGTATCCACGTATTGATCAACCAAGATGTATTGGAAAGGTAATATATTATTGTCAGTTTTGGTTTTCGATTATGCTAGAGTTTTTCTTAACTGTAATTATATGGTAGTATTATTCTATTGTTATAGGCCATCAGAAAAAATCTTGTGAAATCTGCCAGTAACATGATAAAGCAATCCTCTGTACGTGATGTTGGGTTTGTAACTTTTTCGTTATCACGGAAATGGATGGCTGAGGTATTTTCTTCTTTTCTTTCTCAACTCGTTTAAAACATACATTGCAGCTTTCACATAGATTCTTCTTCTTCTTTTTTTTTTCCTTGCAGAGCATTCATAAGATGATAAAATATGGTATAGACACATGGGCACCAAAACTTCCTGTGGAAAGGGTAATAGTGGACTTTCCCTCATTGGACGAGGATATACATGTGGGTTTGTTTCGACGACAAGCTATTGGGTGCACGCTAATTCGTATGCTTAGGTATTCTAAAGTTGCGGTGTGGTCTAAAGGGAATTTTGGCGGCAGATATCTTCAGGGGCATGACATAGTGAAAAGATGGTTTTCGATTAAAGAAATAGGAGATAAAGGAAATGTGGTGATAGATGCTAAAGGAAAACTACCTTTTATTCTTGCGAAGAGAGATTTCATCCATTTTTTTAATGATCTCGAAGCTTTGAGGTACTTTACTTGACTTTATCAAAACATATGTATCAATTGCCTAGTAGTAGATTTGTTTTTCCATAAAATTTATTGTCAATAGTGTTGCATTTCACCGATAATATATGAATAATGACTTTCAAATCTTCTGTCTGCATATGTAGGTATGTGATTGAAGAGAAAAAACCAGATTGGATAGTATACGTGACTCCTGTACGCCAACAAGAGTATATTGAAATCTGCTTTGCTGTAAGTAAATTTTGCACACAAGTAAAGCTGATAACATGTTCAAAAAAAGATGAGGAATTGAATACTATTTTTTTCCAGGCTGCTAAACTTGAAAAGTGGATCCAATCTGATTTGGAGGGGAAGTGGGACCCATCTTATAAGAATGAATACCCTGTGTTAACTTATGCTGGATATCGAAGTTGTGGTACCAAACAGGACGAGTTGACTAATTTGTTAGAAGAAGTCAAAGCTCGCTGTGTAGAGGTGGCAGAAGGTATACCGGATATTTTTCATTTATTCTTTATTTGTTTTTGTGCATAAATAATGTGATTACCAACCCGTTTGACCTGTTTCATTTTTAGTTGAAGTATGTTTTTTTCTCAACCCAATAGAGATAAAACATGTCCAAATCATCAATCGTCAATCCAGTAATATTATCATGGGATCGATTTCTAAATGGCTAAAATTCACATTTTTCTTTTTATCAGGCATGGCTGCTAAGTTGCTTGGGTATACTGCTGAAGAAGTTCTAGATTGTGTTCTCGTGTAAGATTCTCATCTTTTATCGTATTTTTTTACTCTTATTGTATTTGTGCTATCAGGATGATTAATACAAGTAGGGTGGTAAATGTCAATTTCCTATGCACTTGCTGTAGTAATCAAATATTCATTTCCAATTATTTTGTGTTGAATTTAACAATGTCTAAATCGAGATATTCTACTTTTAGGGCAAGTTTCGTACTTACTCATATTCAAGGCTTTGGGTTTTGTGTTCTTAACAGGTATACATTCTTGAAAAACAGTAGATTGGTCGATTGTACATTCAATGAGATGGTTCATCAAGAGGTATTCTGATAATGTATTTCTATGCTATTATATATTGTATGTCTCATAATCTTTTTACCGACCCTGTTTTTCTTTTGCTCAAATTCATGGGAATACTTTTATATATCTTCTAATTAGACGAGCTGAAATTTGTACAATTATCAAGAATTCTCGTAAAGACATCGATGACTTAAAGAAGGTACGAATTTCTTTTCGTTTCAATGTTGTTGCAACTTTATTATTTCGGACCCAAATTTATTGCTATCTTGTTCTTGGATATCAAGTTAATGGATATATATGTTTGCAATAGGCATCAGAGTTCATATTGGAGAATGATGAAGAATGTGGGAAAGCTGAAGAACGTACATTGGAACTCCATTTACTCGAGTTTAGTGGGGTAAGACGATTATCTTAATGAACTTATACTACTTCTTTGATCATACAAAAGCGCTAGGCTCTAGTCGGGTGGTCGCCCACCGTCTAGTTAGTAATCAGTCTAGGCGGGGACTATGGACTAGGCGGGTTGAACTTTTCTGTGTTTAAATTTTGAAATTTGAAATTGTATGACACAATGTGTTTTAGAAATCAATCAAGTTATGAAAAACACTATTTAATGGCAATAAACTACATAGGAATCTATAGGAAGAAACAATTTTTGAAAAGGGTTTGTTATTTGGATTGATGAATTATACACAATGATTGAGTTTAGAGAGAGGTAATGAGTTACAAATTAATGAATGAATGAATTACAAGTGAAAGGGTAGTATTTAAAGGGTGTTTGGGTGTTAACGACTTTTCCCACCAAAAAACAGAAGTTTGACTTTCATTGACTTATGATCAATTGGCCAGTTTGACTTCACTTTGTGTCACCTAAAAAAAAAAAATCAGATGTTGGGCCTTAAATATACATAGAGCTTTTATTTAGCTAAATCAGTGTTTAAAAGGAAATCCCGCCAATTGAAAAAACACTCTAAATTTCAATTTGAAAAAATTGTCATAATCAAGCTCAACAGGACGGCAATAATGATCATCTTTAATGCAATACTCTTATTTGAAGATTTGATATCTTTTGTTTCTTGATTTTGAGTTTGTGGTGGAAGAGGTGAAGTGTTTTTTGTGTGTGTGGAGATGTTAAGGGTTTTAGGGGAGTGAGTGAGGCTTACTGGGTTGAGAGGTTAAACCTTGTTTGTGAACAATGAAGTTTACTTGGTAATAAGCCCATTTGCTTTTTAGGTCCCTCTATATACCGGACTGAATCCAACATTCTAACCAAGGAGTCTCACTGGACATATTTTCAAGAATCAACATCCAATGCTTTCCAGTTGTTTCTACTTTATGCTTTATCTTTAAGTAAAAAAATATGTTATTCAGACTTTTTTGTTTATCTGCTTATTCTTAGGTAAAATAAGCAGTAGGATGTTGCTTACTTTAAAGTGTTTATGCAACTGAAATTACGGGTGAGCCGTAGCCAGTTTGGGAATTTTTGGCTAAAGCTAAACTCGAACTGAAATTTCAGTTTATGTTTTATAAAATGAAAACCCGAACCAGAAGTTAGGGTATTAGAAATTTAGAATATAACAATATTCTCTTCATTATTACAATGTTTACTTTTTGGAATGAAAACTTGGTTCTATTCCCCCAGGTTACATTAAAACAATTTAGTTTCTTCTAATATGCTCAAATGTAGGGTTGATTTAAGTTATCCACTCCCATGCTTAAGGGTAAGCAATAATACCAAACCATATGTAGCGTACTAGACTAAAAGGAAATTTGAGAATAGTGAAACAACTAATCAAACTGTATACTCATTAAAAGCTCTGTTTCTAACTGGGCACAAATATAGAAGAAATAATAAAGTTAAAAGTTTGATTTATTTATAGGTACTCCTAGTTTTATTGATATGATTATGTAAATCATATTATTGTTATAATAATTCTGACTTTCTTTTTCAGGCTCTCGAAGAGTCTTGTTTATGTGTCTTGCCACATATGATGTGTGAATACCTTTACCAATTATCCAAGAAATTTACCAGTTACTATTTGTCTGTGTGCAAGGTATATTTACTTACATATGCTTTTTCTCATACACTATTGAATTTAATTTCCGGTTTTCTTAAACCAAGTTTATAAACTAGAAGCTTATTTGAATTTTAAGAAGGCATGTGATTATTTATGTTGGGAGTCAGCATAACTTTGAAAGTTTTGGCAGGTTGGATCTGTTGCGAAGGCAAGCACATTATTGCTGTGTGAGGCAACTGCAGTCGTAATGGAGAAGTGCTTTCATCTTTTGGGAATCACTCCGGTATGCAATATCTAGTAGACTTTTTATATGCTCACTTTCTCGGGTTTCATCTGGATTGTTTTATGCGGAACTATCTTTCATTCTTTTGTTTATAAACCATGGATTATTTTACTCTCTTTTGAAAGTCAGTATTTGAGATTTATTTAAGTTTTGGGGTTTAAGTTCTTAAAATTAAATTGGTTTCGGTATATTAAGATAACATTAAATTAGTAAGTTCCTATGGTAGGCTAAATCAAGGCACATTAATTTAGTAAGTTCCTATGACAAGATTATTAGAAGCTTGTTAGACTCTGATTTAGAATAGAACATCTTGTAATACTTCTTTGATGTTCCTATACTATAGCTAGAAGGCTAACCACTATCCTTATGAATAGGTAGCTATGTTTCATTTCAAATAAACTACGTGATTGATGTACTTCGTGAGGATTATTACTTTATTGCTAGTTCTGGTGACACAAGCTTTATGGTTGCAGTCTTAATTGGCTTATTAGTTGTGACTCTTTTACTAATATGAATTGTGGATTGTGTGCAGGGTAATACTACTGGCAATACGGAAGTTGATGGTAAGTCACCAGATGGGAAGGAAAAACTTCCAATTAAAAGGTCAAACGGAAGTCTGGGCAGTCTAAATATGATTACAGGCAAGAAAAATGAACAAAACAAAGCAGCTGCTAATGGAGGTTACCCCAAAAGGTATAGTGATCGAATCATGAAACTTTAATTATGTGTCTATCCAATTGGATGTTGCTTTGTATTCGTTCCTTTTGATGTTCTAAATTTAATCTTTAACTTTCAGTGCTGAGAGTGGAAGTGAAGGAAGTGACAATTCTGAAAATGTAAGTATTATGTACTTTTTTTTTTTTTTTTTTTTTTTTTTTTTTTTTTATTACTTTATTATCAGTTAGATTTTTATTGCGTGTTAAAATATTGCAGGGCTCACAAATGAAATCAGGATTGAGGCAAGATTCTATTGAAGGTTGGGTTCTTTAGTCTGTCTTACAGTTGGTTTATACAGTAGTTTTTTTCTTTATCTCTTGTTACTGAAGCAACCGTCATTCCATATTTATTAGCCACGGGTGAAGGATCTCAAAATGGGAACTCCGCAAATGGAGGACCAACTGCACTGGTCAACCAAACAGTGGCTGGTCCAGCCACCAACTTAAATATTGGTATGGAATACTGGAATGGTGCAAATTCGCCCAATATGCCTGCAATGCATGGGAAGGTAGCTTCTGGTCCAGTTGCGGGGGGAATGGCTCCTGGGGCAAGGGAGTCACAGATCTGGCTACAGGTTTAACATCTTTTACTCTTATTTTCTCTGTAATTATATTATATATTTGATTTATTTTAAGTTGTACAATTGTCAAGGAATAACATTGCATCTAAAACCATGGAAACCCTACTACTGCGTCAAACTAGGGAGCTATACTAACCTGAAGTTTTAATAAATAATGCTCGTGCATAGTAACTACCATACGCGCGCCCTGAGTATTAAAGTATAAATATCACTAGTTCTTACATAAATGACAATTAAATTGAAACCAATTAACTAACTATATTATGGCTTGCCCTGATTATTTAATTCATATCAAACTAAGTCAAACTCTGAATTCAGGAGGTTTCTTTGTTGCCGGTAGATTCTTTGTGCCCTTATAGTTGTCAGAGCTGGGTGGGTGAGGGTTCATGTCCGGTCTATTATGAGGAATAGTAACATCACGTAAGTCTTTCATGAGATATTTTTATTGAAAGGTGTTGCGTGCTTCGGAAGTCACCTATCTGTAATAGGGGCTAGGGTCGGATGCTTATGAGCAATAATAAATTACACAAGTCTCACACAAAATATTTTCTTTCAAGGTCATAAGTCTACCTAGATGTTTATAACCTCTGTCTACAGACTTGGTAATTAAGTGTAGTTTGACCTAGCCTACCAAGATTGACTTCTTCCTAACTGTCGTAGTACTTGAATTTCTTTGCAATTTAGATGAATCTATAGTAAGTACCTTAGTCTACCAACAGGCCGTTAGCCCAATGGTACCCAAAGTGTTGTATTTAAGGTGCCTCACCCAAGTGGCAAGGATTCAAGTCCAGTCATCAGACATAGGTGTCGATTAGGTGTACATGTGCTAACCATTCAAAAAAAGATAAAGTACTGTAGTCTTTCCAATTCTGTAACTTAGAGTAAACTGCAAAATTCATCCCTGTAGTTCCTAAATTTTGGCGCTAATCATCCCCTACCGATACTATTGGCACTTATCATCCCTGAGAGGCTAAACGTATGGCACAATAATCCCTCACAGGAGCAAAAAGGTGATTTACTCTTTTTATGTACACAAACTACATATTCTTCAACCCACTCCCTTTCATCCACCCATGCTTCCCCCACTTCATCATCTTCAACCAACCACCACCACATGTGACTGCTACCATCCGTCACCATCACCCGCCGCCACCAAAAAATAAACACACCAACCGTTGCACCACAACTACTGGAACCATCACCGTTTACCACCATTACCGCCACATCACATCCACCAAAACCATCGCCGTCGCACAACAATCGCCACCACCACAATCACCAAGACCCATCGTGGTTTCCCCTTCATTTTTGTAAACCCAAATTTATTTATCAAAAAAACCCACTAATTACTTAAATAGTTAAATCCTTATTGAAATCACAATCACTAACTAACTTGCACCGCCATAAATGTGTGATTCAGTATTATGGTATTAAATGTGTGAATTTGCAAAGAAAACATATGGTGCGGCGATCCAAAAATCTAATGGTTGGAAATTATACTTTTCCGTGGTTTTTGGTTACAAATGGCTTGCAATGGGGTTGCATCATTCATTTTTGTATGTAGTGACTTTTGCGCAATTGATCAACTAGTTTCAAGATGAGCCATTCGAGTGTTGATTTTTGTGTACTGTGTGAAGACGAACTGCGAAACCTTAGTTTTTGTTACTGGAATTATGAGTTAGTTGTCTAAATCATGGATTGTCATTGATCAATATGTGATTTGTTGAATTAAGATATGTTAAACTGGACTAAGGTTGTGAGGTTAAGATTGTGAGAAGACTGTTTATGTAGGGATTATAGATCTAGAAACTAGTTAGTATATAAGCTTATAGTTTTGATCGGGCGCAGTGTAATCTGTATACTGTCCATTATGGTATTTATGACTTGTTGAATTGCTAACTTAAATTCGTATGAGTAAATATTGGTTAGCTTCACGAGCTAGTTACTGGTGGACTAGTGGTTCATATATACTTCGTATTGAATTTGTCTGATAGCATAGCTGCAAACCTAGGTTATTGTTACTGGCAAAGAAAGCTTCTCTTTAGGTCATAATTATTTGATGTGCAACATGTGAGGTTTCTGATATCGTGTTTTGTTCATGGTATTTTTGGCGGCGAATGATGGTGGTGGTGTGTGTTAGAAGAGGTGAAGAAAATGAGGGTGTTTGGGTTAATGTGTGGGTGAAGGTGTATGCAAGTTAAAATAAGGGTAAAATAGTCATTTCATATCGGGTAGGGATGTACCATGCTAAACGTTTGACTTCATAGGGATGATATTTGCCGAGTAAATAATCCACAATGATGATTCTTACCAATACTATCGGCAAGGGATGGTTAGTGCCAAAATTTATAAACCACATGGATGATTTTTGCAGTTTACTCCTGTAACTTACAAGTGTTTTCTTACTAATTGCTACTGTTCGTTAGCACTCTTACTATCCGCTCGTGTAAAAAGAATATCCACTTGCGTAACAAATAATAGACATTTGTTACTTTTGGATTGTGGAATCCTGGCAAATCAAACTTAGGAGATAGCCAAGGCCATATAAAGCTCATTAATGGTGACAAAAGTCAGAAGTTTAAAATGATAAACCTATAATCCATTTATCTCTTATTGTTATAGTGGGCTAGTGGTAAAGGGCAA
This sequence comes from Artemisia argyi, assembly GCA_030686995.1. Lineage (NCBI taxonomy): Eukaryota > Viridiplantae > Streptophyta > Magnoliopsida > Asterales > Asteraceae > Artemisia > Artemisia argyi. The sequence continues at coordinate 36,191,721 of CM060707.1, read as the reverse complement.
CTGGTGCAACAGAAATTACAATCCGTCAAAAGGTCATTTTGACACATAAGAGAAAGTCCTTATACTTTTTTTATGCTCACTTTCTCGGGTTTCTTCTGGATTGTTTTATGGGGACTATCTTCTGTTTATAAACCATGGATTATTTCTCTTTTTTTGAAAGGCAGTATTTCAGATTTATTTAAGTTTTGGGGTTTAAGTTATTTAAATTAAATTGGTTTCGGTATATTAAGATAACATTAAAACTCATTACCATATTGAGTCCGCTCATGTTTAAATAATTCATTATGAATAAGTGAAGTGAACGGATTTTCTTTAAAAACTAAGTCAGGTTTAAATAACTCAAGTAGTCAAGTATACATATTACAAGTATAAAAAAAGGAAGTTAGTCACAATTCCACATTTTGTAACCAGTTTCAGACTTCCTTTTTTGTGTAGGAACTATCAATGTTATTGAGATCACAATTATCCGCGAAACAACCAATGGATGTAAATGCTCCTGTGGCCATAGAAGTGGCTACAGGAAAACAAGAGGCTAAATATTTTGAGGATCGTTGCATTATTCCATCTTCTGTTTCTGTTGCTAGGTAACTACCTCTTTAATATTGAAGTAATCGATATTTTCTATGCTGAGTTTATTTCATTTCATGCAATATAAGTAAATGATCGATATAGAGATTATGCTCTGAAAAGGTACTCTTTAGAGATTCAAGAGGTTTCCCTTAATAAGCATTTCTAAACTTTGTCTTGCCCAAGTGTCTTTCATGTCTATTTTATACATGCCACCTGATTTCTCGGTCCTCTATCTCTAGTGCAGAATTTTGTTTCCTGTTCAACACAATTTACTTATCTATAGTAGTAATTGTTTTAGTTTTTAATGTGTGGTTGTTATGATTTTCATCAGGGAACAACCAAGAAACTCCCGGTTTGAGATCTTGTCAATTCGTCCCTCAATTACACCAACTTCCGTGGTTGAGAAGGGTAGGCTGTTTGGGTTCATTGCAATTTCAGATAAGTATGGTATACTATCAGATGGGGCGTCTCACTTATGTAACCCCGATTTTGGTTATGTTTCTTTGTTCGACCTTAATTGGCGTCATCCCGTTAACATGCGCAGCTGTGGGATTATAAACCTTGGTAATCCGAATTCCCAACATTCAGTTCCATTCTCTTCCTCCATAGAGATTCGTATGGAACTGTATGTTACTACTAAAATGAGGGAGGCGTGTTTTCAACTTTGCAGTCACAGGGCTACAATAGAATTATCAGATTTTTGGAAAACGAAGTCAGACAACATGTGCGCTTATCTTGATGTTAAAGGTGAGGGCGGGAGTACACAGTTGCATTACCTTTTGTTAAAGGATGCAATAGATACTGTTTTGAAGGTGAGGTTTAGAACGAAGAAGATTCATGGTCATAAAGTTCGTGGGTATATATATGCTTATTATGGATCTGAATTTCAATATGGATGTGCTGATATAGATAAAGCTTCATACACGATAACCCTCTTTCAACCCGATTACCCTATCCTTTTAAAGGATGGCTGTGAAATTTGTTTGACGAAATCTATGATTGCTGTACCAAAGAATGGCTCCCTCATAATTGTAGCGTACCTACTGGAAGGTGAATCTAGGCAAGTGCTTTTCGATGACTTTTTCGAATTCATTCTCCCAACCAAAGGCAATGACACAGAAGGTAGCTGTGAAGGTTATATTAATGGGAAAGGGAAAGATTGCTGCTCTTTGGTTCTGGAACTCGGCTAGAAATACCAAGCTTAACATCTTTGATATCTATCTGGTCGATATGTTCTGTTATTATATTGTTATGATGGCTAGATAATCTTATGATCTTACATTTGACCGTGCACTAGTATTCGACAAGTCAGGTTGGTTTGTGGTTGTTTCAAGGGAAATCAACAATCTGGTGAGTAAGCAACAAGTTTCATTTTTATATCACTGGTTTACATTTTGTGATAATCTTTTGGCTTTTTGTTGTTTACATCACTAGTTTCACAATCTGGTGAATCAGCAACAAGTTCAGAATCAGAATACGGCAAACATGCCAACCTTTTCACTTGAACGAGCCCAGCCATATTATCCACAATTGTATATTTGACCAAACTTTGTCCATCTTTCGAGCTTTGTTTCGCCTTTGGCAAACCTTGTTTTCTAGAAGCTGTGGTTCAACGAGTCAAAATATTAAACTTCCTTTCTTGATGTCCCTTCTTGAAAACTTAGGAACACCAGGTGGAAGAAACACCAAAGAATTCTTTTGCAATGTATAGTTTGTGGGCTGCTCATAGTGCCATCCCTAGGCTGAAAGCCGATGCCTCACTTAACTTCAGTTTGATCAGGATCTGGGCTGCACACCTTTGTTCTATATCTAGGTCCCCATTCTTCACGCTAAAAGCGATGCAGTGTGGTCGAGTGGATATTAAGACTGCTATCTATGATACAATTCAGTTAAACAGAAGCCCTTCATGGCTTAAGAAGGATTGTTCAGAGTTTGGCCCCTCATTGTTTTCATCGCCGCATGGTATTCAGGTTCCACTTACTAGCATATTACCACAAGTCCAGGTAGAAGCTATTCTTTGGGGCCTTGGAACCGCACTAGGGGAACTTCCACCATATTTTATTTCAAGAGCAGGTTTGTCATCATGTACTTTTTTGTATATTATTAGATTACTGTGCGCTTCCGAAATTGCTTGTGTGTTTTATAAATTTCTTGAATCCTTGATTAACGTTTGAATCTTTTGTTACTGTACCCTTGTTTACGTCAGCAGCTTTCACATGTTCATGAATCTTTTTTCTGTGTTTTCTACTTTCTTTTTATCATTTCAATACAACTGAGTACAGAAAAAGCATAAAGCATGGAATGACAGACGTAGGGGATACTAGATGTTGTATGGTCATTGGTCAAGTTATTGGGTAGTTTGTTACAGTTGGTATGTATTTCATATCGTCCATAAGTAATGAGATTATCAGACGTCGACTTGTAAATCTAAACATTAAAATTGAAATATAGGGACTCTTAAGACAAAATAATTTGATAAGCAGTTTTAAAACGCAAATCAAACTACCCCTATATGTTAAGCAATGGTGTAGCTTTTCAAGATGTTTAGCAGTTCGATTGTCTTTAGATAAACCATGTCTTCGATTGTCTAAAGGAACCATGTCTTCTATCTTGATATACAATTGAATTATCTATCTCACAGAAGATGCTTTTTTTTACAGCAAGTATCTCAGGTGAGCAAGTAGATTCTGCAGAAGAGCTAGATGCATCTTCATCAGAGAATAATGGAGTTGCGTCAAACTTAAGTCGTATGAGTCGTTGGTTGTTGTCACATGCACAGTACTTGAACTTTTTTACAATTCTGTTGCTTGCTTCAGTTAGTGCTTTTATCTGTCCACATTTTATCTTAATTAGTTTTTGTTATCAATGATACGGACTATCCGTTACATTGTTTGAATAACTTAATTTCAACTCTTTAATTAGCTGAGGAATTTGTAGGTGCCAAATCCTTTGTTTGACCTTGCTGGTATAATGTGTGGGCAATTTGGGATTCCATTTTGGGAGTTTTTCCTCGCGACCCTTATCGGAAAGGCAATTTTCAAAACTCACATTCAGGTATGGTCAAGTTCCTTTGCTTTAAACCCTATTAATATTATATCTAGAGGTGAAACTATGGGCAGGTTGGGTAAATTTGTTCATTATTCTTTGTAGTTTTATATAGATATGTGTCAAGTATGATTACAATAGTTCAGTGAGATGATATACTGTAGGAGTTTTTATGCAATAAAAAACGCTTCTGGGGTGACTTTTGATGCGTTTGACCTCTTTTAAAACTATTTTATATTATTTTACTTGTTTGATTATATGAGATGAAAAAAACAGATTTGACCCATTTAAAGCAAATGGGTGGAAATGTCGACCTCTAAAACGATCCAAGACACTAAAATCACTTAATGCCTGTGTTGTCAAGAAACAGTTATGTCCTGCAAGTTAGGTTATCTGCCATTATCGATCACAACATGGACCTTAACAAAACTCTTAAGCTTGCACAAATAGGAGATGAGTAATTAACAGTTCTTTTTGCAGACGGTATTTATCATCTCAGTTTGCAACAACCAGGATTGGATAGAAAACGAGTTGATATGGATGCTTAGCTTCATTCCTGGTGTGGCTTCTGCCCTGCCCACCATTGTAGCTAAACTGCATGCTATGAAGGAGAAATACATGGCTGCCCCTCTACCTGTGACATCAAACATTAAGGTACACTTGGTGGATCATGAGGATCCTCTTTTCTATTTACTACTTTGGTTACAAAAGAAAGTGGTCGACTTTATTTTTGATGTTAAATGGACTACTTTTAAACTTTGACATACCCTTGGCGGATCACGAGGATCCTTTTTTCTATCTACTTTTTTGGTTACGAAAAGTGGTAAACTTTAGTCTTGATGTCATATTGACTACTTTATATCTTTGATGTATGAGTGATCAACTTTCTGAACCATTATGGTTGGCTTTAGCCTTTTTGATCCAAACTAACCATCATCTTTGTGTGTATGCCAAAAAACTATAGTACACAAGCACATGAGTAGGTTTCTACACATCAGAGGTGTGACCTACTTACGTCTGAACGGGTCATTCTGGTTATGCTTTAACTTTAATGACTGGAGAAAGAATTTTAACGGGATAGGAAATGGGTCAAGTCCTCCAAATACAAATCATCACCTACAATAAAGTTTGACTTTTTAATTAAAACCATTTGAATACATTTTGTTTGACCTATTGAACTTGTTTCTTTTTTGTTAATCTTTATATACAACAGAATTGAGATAAAACATAATCCAAATTGTCCCATTCATAAGTATGCCTCGAAATTGTCACCTCAAATCTCGATTTTTTGGCCTTTCAGGTGAAATCATGGGATCTATCATTTGCTTCTGTTTGGAACTCTATCATATGGTTAATGCTGTTGAACTTTTTCGTCAAGATTGTGAACTCGACCGCACAGAGGTATCTGAAGAAACAGCAGGAAATAGAAATGGCTGCTTTGAAAAAGAAATCGGAACAATCAGAAGAGAATAGCCATTAATTGTTGTTGTTTGATGTTGCCGTTGTTTTCCCTTAATAATTGATAGAATAGGTATTGTTCTAAGGACATCCTTCACTCACCATTGAAGCAATCCATAACAGAAAGAATCCCTGCTCACGTTAATTCATTTATAGAAACATTAGTTGCAGAATTTTTTAATTGCTTGTTCTGTTGTGTGATGTTTGGAGGGATTGTTGTTTTGGATGCGAAATTGAACTGTAGTTATCGTATTTACGCCTATGATTCTGATATCTATTTACCTGCATTTTTTTACACACCATTTTCATGAATTTTGTCACTTTGGCTAATCCTTGTTTTCTATTGAAATCCAATTGGAAATCGTCACAAGACTTGTTGTGGAGCCATTGCTTCGGCTCCGATCCATTTCAAAAGAATGGAAGTCTTCTAGACAACTATGAGTTCATTGCAGGTTATGGAGTCCACCCGACTCAGCCTGGTTGTTTTAAAGGTACAATGATTTGTTAGATTCTTATAAGTATATATGTTATGTAGATGATGATGATAATGAAACTTTGACCCATCAACAAGAATTTTTTCCTCTTATCAAACAACATAACAGTTTTAAGGTGGTAGGAGTAATTGGTATTTCTCATGACCGTGTTTTCTCGACTGAAAACGATAACTAACGATTTCTTTAAAGACAAATGCTCTCCTCAGAAACATCATGTTCATATTTTTTAGTTAAACCAAAAGAAACCCACTTCCACACACAAAAGAAAATTTCAATTACCTGCAAATTTGGCGGTAAATATTTCTAACTTTTGAACAAACAAAACATCAAACAGTTGTGTGCATAACCAAAATCAGCAAATTTTGAACCTTAAGAGCTACAAAATAGAGTATAATTACAGATTATAAATGCTTCTTGTTGTAACACAATCAAATTATATTAATTAACCATCAGATATAATCAAGGGTTGTGTTAACCATACGGGGTTACCCCTTGAAGGTACAAACCCTCCCTATTAATAGAGTATTATGTGTGCTTTGTCTGTGTTTTTGGTACAAAGGGGCACAGGTACACAGGTACCATGCTTTTTGTCCTTTTTTTTTTTTTTTTTTTTTTTTTTCAAGTAGTAACAAAGTGTATTTTGTCACTTTTTTTGTCCAAGTCCAGGTACCAAGTGGGTATAACACAACCCTTGTCCAAAGTGCATATTCACACAAACACGAAGTGAAAACCAAAATCAAAGTTAAAAACATTTGTCATCGCCTTATAGGCTCAGATTTTTAATAAGGCTCGGATTTGAAGGTTGCGAAAGTGATAAAAATATCACTCCGCCATCCATTCGGTTTTAAAAACCATTTGATTTTTAGAAGGGATTTGCAAAAACACTCCGAAATGATGTAATTCTTTTATTATATAAAAGATTCTCATTACAATATCTCTTTTGAATGTTTCTGATCGGATGATAATCCCGAAAAAAGTATAGAAAATCCTAGAAATATTACACATATAATTAATGATTGATTGTGATTGGACGAATTATATTATTACAAAAAATTGTAATAAAATAAAGCATCTTAACGACAACCCTTAAGACTGTTGTTAACAAAACCCTTATAATTTTTAAGTTATTTTATAAAGTATAAATATAAAAATGATTAAACAAATTAATAACCCTAGTTTTAATTACTTGGTTAATTAGTTACAAATTGCAGGCTTTGTTTGGCGAAATTACTGTTCAATTGGAACTAGAACGAGAGCTTATATTACAAAAGTTTTTATTTTTGTTAAAACTTTTATGGATGTGTTTGAGAGTTTATTTGAGCTTGAGTTTGAGCTTATTTTTACATAATCGCATAAAAAGTTATAAAACATTCATGTATATTCTAATTTTTTGCGTGTTCACTCGTAATTAACTTACAGGTATTTACTTAATTTGACTAATTACTATCTATACTTATTTCTAAAAGTTTATTTCTGTTTACGTATGGTATGTAAATCGGTTTAAAGATGGGATGGGAATAGTTTTGTTGTTTGGTTTCCCGTGTTGAACGGTAAGGACCCGTTGAGATTGATGTAGATCAAGCAGCTCGGGTAACACTTAAACAAAAACGGTAAGGACCCGATCGTTTTGTTGTGAGGCAGTATGGTTTAAGGTTACACAAATGAATATAACCCTAATCTCTTTCTAATATATACTCCCAAAGTATCAAATCCATGTGACAAGTTACACAAACTTAAGGGGGGTGCGGCGTAATTAAAACCCCGGGGACCAAATGTGAAATTTTGGTTATCTTTTGAAAATCTAAGTTCGGGACTCGTTTGGGCTCGATAACGATTGATTTTGGACACGAAATTTATGCCCTTGCGTTTAAAATAATTTTTCTACGAAAAACGAGTATTTATGACTAGTGTCACATAAACGTTATAACAATCACAATGAAACGTTTATTAGGTTTACGGTTGAGCTGGTACGCGTTGTGTGCGGTTTTCACGTTATGCGAGATAACTTCTCGTAAAATATACAGTGGTGAACGAAAACGTTCAGAGAGTTATAATTCAAAGCAGAGTGAATTATTTAACTTGAAAAATTATCGGTTAACTACCAGTTACAGTAATTGCTTTTACATTACGGTAAAAGTCAAATAGTCAAAAGTCAAAGTCAACTTTAAAAGTCAAAGGGTAAAATAGTCATTTTTTCTTATAAAAATTTTACCGGTTGTTACATATTGATAGTCTTTATCCACGGGAGGTTTTGTACCATCCTCTTTACTTCCAGCAGCAATCTCCGACATATGAGCCCACGAATGGTTCATTTTTGGCATCCAAGGTTTAACACAAGTTATGAGAAAAGTTTGGCCTAAATCCATCAATTTTTACAAGCGTGAAAAACACCGACCAAAATCTGGCACTCTCTAGAAACATAACAACAACCGTGGCAAGAGATTTCGATATGTGCTCATTTACACTTTGTGTGTTTGTTCTTGTTAGACGTGAAAAGAAGAAAGAGGTATATGTGGGCCTAAACATCAAGCTATTTTACCCGTAGTGGCGGCTGCTGCCACACAAGACTGTGCAGCAAAGGTTATGGCATCAGGCAGAAGTGATACCACTTCTGAGCTTAAAAAGAAAATGTAAGTGATGCGTGGGAATCGCAACAGGCTTTACCTCTCGAGGGATCTCGAGAAGCTTACAACCCCCACCAGGCAGTGTACCTGATCGTTGTAGTATAGTATAGTGACAAGTACCGGGGGATTGATCGTTCAGCTTAGGAATAGTGTCGCTAGGATTAGAAAACCTAATTACTAGTTCTAAAGGTGAGAGATGATTATTTTTGTGTTTTTATATTTTTATGAAAGCAAGTAAAATCTCGGGTTTTGAAAGAGTGGGCGGAATTATTTGCTATTCAACTAACCCAAAACTAAGATGCAATCAAAATAAAATAATAAAAATGAAAATAAGCTAAATTATACTAAGGTTGTGAGCAGTAATTGGAGAAAATGTGTTTACTTAGATTTCACTACTCCCTAGATATCTTTTACATGTTAATTACTTGTTATAATTGCATGGATGACGGATCGTATTCCTTAATACCATTCATGGGGTGGCATACATAACTCCCCAATTCTATGAGCTCTTATCTCCTCCTACACCATGCCCAGCACAACTATAGGGATTGTAAACAGTGGCTCATGCATTAAATACAACCAATAAAGACCTAGTACACCTCGGTTCATGTTTCTTAAGACGTTCAAGCATGTTACCATTTGGAGATCTGCCAGTTTTCTTAAGCCTAACATATAAATCATTCATCCAAAACAAGAATAGACAAGTAATCAACACATAATCAACATCTAGGTTTCATTAGATCTAAGCAAACACAAAAGAGATCTAGCCTAGCATAATGGAATTGAGACAAGAACAAGATATAGACAACCAACACATAGACATATTGATTGAATTAGAAGAACACTTATCTCAATTACAATGCAAGGTATCAAGGGTTTGGAACCCTTGAAAAACCTGTAAGAGTTGCACCAAATTTGTCTTTAGGGTTTCTCCAAAACTTCTCTCTTTTTATGTGAAAAACTAGAAAACTATATATAGGAAAATAGGGGTGACGGCGTCAAGACAAACATTGTGACGCCGTCACCTCGCCGCCAAATACTTCCTCGGACGCCCTTGATCTACTTCTGACGCCGTCAAGGCTAGGCCGTCACACAATTTACTCTTGACGCCCTGTGTGTGACGCCGTCACCAACTACGGATTTTTATTCTTGGGGTTTTGACGCCTTCATGACAACTCTTGACGCCTTCATGACTCTCGGATTTTTATTCTTGATGTTTGACGCCGTCAGGGTGGTACTCTTGACGCCGTCACCTACTGTTCCCAGCATGGAAAATTGAGACTTTGCCGTTTTCTTCACTTTTATGCTCCAAAAACGTCCAAAATGGCTTCTTTTCCAGAATTCACTCTCCAAGTACCTAAAATCACAAAAGGAACGATTTAGGGCAATATTTGATCAAATAAATTCGGATTCGGGCTTAAATGACCCCCTAAAAACGGATCATTTTTCGCCTCATCATATACCCTTACACTTGAGATTTGCTTGTCCTCAAGCAAATGTGCTTTTATTCTACTCAAAAGACAAGTTAGGGGTCATTTAACACTAATATAAAAGTAATTACAACAAATAATCGTTCCACTAAAGACCAAAGACAAGCACGGAGGTCATACACTAGCACCTCACAAATAGTGTTTAGATACTCACATCTCTCGGGTGTAATAAAGTGTAAATTACAATATGAAAACGGAAGATATCTCTCACTACCTGTCATAGCAAAATAGATTACCATAGGCTTGGGAAAGGATCAAACATCCACCACATGGCGTAAGCACCTAGGATAAACTATCAAAGAGGTCTTTTAAAGGGTTGTAACGTTAGGTATAGGGATATGAATTACACGGTTTTGTTGGATAAAGGAAGTTTTACTGGTGGCGAGTTAACAATCTTGGTTAATTACATGTACAATGTGGCGTTGCTAAGCCAAGACTAGACTCGACTTAAGCTAATAAATGAAAAATAACAAAAACATAAAATGAACATAGAATGAAACGGGATGGTAGTCCGTATGTTTTTTTCTCTTTTTCTTTTTCTATTTTTTTTTTCTTTTTCTTGATTTTTTCGATTTTTTTTTTTTTTTTTTTTTTTTTTTTTTTTTTTTTTTTTTTTTTTGCATACACTCTTACCCTACCATCCGAAATAATACATCATAGGGGATGAGAATTCCCCTTACACTTTAATCTTTACATACTTTACATTAAACTATTCTAATGACTCGAATTAAGAAAATCAAAACACTTTGAGCACTTTTAAGATTAACGTACATATGGGGGTAATATATGTTGTTCTTCCCCATTACTCCATAAAATAAGTACTTACCCATGAGTCCCAATCGTCCCAAAACAATATGTACAAGGATATGACTCGACTTAGCAACCATGTAATCAATTAGAAAGTTAACTTAGGGTTTAACAAATAACAATAATGCACTAAAAATGAGCGCATACACGGAAGGCTAAGGCGATTTGGGTGTACATTTAAGTGGGGTGTAACAAATTCTTCCTTTAAGTAAGATGCTTAAAGTTAGAAACGAAAAGATAGGCTCGGAGGGGTGTACTAGGGGTATCGTGTACTAAAAATGAGTACAACGCTAAGGGTGTGGGAAAAATTAGTTGACTTAACTAGTCAAGTAATATGACATAAATGGTCAAGTAATTATAATACGGGTTTAACACAAGGGTGATCCTAATGCCTCTTATCATGTAGTAAATCCTACCACACGAATGTAGTCTCACTAGCGGTCTCGGGATGCATCACTAATGCAAGTTCTAGAATCTAAATACTACCGGTACACTCATAAGCACTAATAATGAATGCTTTTCCTATCAAATCTAAAGGCGAACCTCACATTTTTGGGTGGAAAATTTTTCTGAATATACGGTTATGTGCTAGTCATAGACTCTCCTATCCATGAGACGCTTGCTATGGCTAAAGTTTCACTCCTAAATGTTGTAAAAAATTTTAAATTTGGCGCTAAAATTGCACTAACAAGTATTTCTCATAGTTTTATTACACATCTACCATTAAACAAAACAAACTCAAGCGAAAGTGCATATGTAAGGTATCATCTTTTTACCCTCCCCTTACACTTAAGATGAACATTGTCCCCAATGTTCAAGTAAAGAATGTAAAAGTGAAAAAGTGAAGAGAATGAAATCAAATACTCCCCTGATTCGCTCGGTATGGATTATAGGTTGGCCAGATTAGATCTTCCTCCAAGAAAATGAACAATCAAAGCTTCCCTTCCAGAATATAAATCATCTCCTTGTCGATCATAACCTGTAAATCCTGACAAAAATAGACAAGACAACCTTGCGTAAAATCGGCGGCATCCTATATAAGTTACTAAATCCTAGAAAACAAGATAAGATATAATGCTTGTGGAATGAAGTTTGTAGATCTCCTGGAGATTATAAAACTTAATAATTCACAAAAACCATAAGACTCCGTTAGAAAAACAAAACCGGTAAAATTTCCAGATTTTAACTCCTGACGCCGTCAAGAGTAAACCCCTGACGCCGTCAGAATGGACCTGCAGAAATTCTTATGTTAAGTTTCCGGAAAATTTCTGGAAAAACTTGGTATTACTTCCTGGAAAATCCTGCAAAACTTCATTATGACTCAATACAAGCATTTGACTCTAACAAATACGAATATACATGTTCATTTAATATTGTGGAGAATCATGATCGGTTTGTTTCTTAAAAACATATTTGGGGTTTCCCCTTACACTTATCTTTTGCAAAAATACTTCTAGGTGGAGTTAAGACTAGGCCAAACAACAAAGTAAAGTATTTCCACATTTTAATTGAGAAACATGATCAACCAACAATAAAAACTAAACATGCATACGGAAGCAAATAACAATCAAACAAATAAAATCACACAAAACATGGGTTGCCTCCCAAGAAGCGCTTGTTTTTGTTCGAGTCACGAGCCTGACTCTACCCTTATTTAACGGATAAAAGGGAAGTTTTCCTTACACTTAGGATTAGGTGCGGGTGGAAGTAGCGATACACACCCTTAGGGTGGAAGTATGCCACGTGAGAAAATATTGGTGGATGAATTATATGCTCAAAGGGGTGTGCTCCTATCATCATAACCTTAATAAATTCAATCGGGTTAATGGGTGGATTAAGATTTTCTCCTAGAAAGGGATCATTTTCTATCAACTTCAAGAGACTACTAGTTGGGGATCCATCTTGACCTAATAAACCCGGTTTAAACCCATAATGTTTCTTGTGATCAATCATAAATGGGTGATGTAAGCATGTAAGGCCATTTTCCACTCCTATATTGGCTTCCTCTCTACAAGGCTTAGAGTCCATTACCTTTATCCTAAGACTACCCGAACTAGATGGGTTGATGGGTGGGTCGGCTCCTCTTTTGTCTCCTAGATGTATATCTAAGGATGGAAAGTTGTGTGAAGATTGAGGTTCCGGTTCATCAACACTAGGTAATTCCCTAGAACTAAGAGTAAGGTTATCACTACAAGTATTCAAACCTATATCCTCTAGTGGTTTTTGGTACAAGGGTTCTACCTCTATTGGAGCTCCTATAGTCTCTTCTACTTCTTCCGGGTAAGTCACGGGTGGTGTGTATTCCTCAAGTGATGGTAGGACTTGTGGGGTACTTATTGGGCTTGGGTTTTCTACTATCTCTTTCATCACATCAATATCACCTATGTGTTCAGCTTGTATTGTGGTGAAATCAATCCACCCCGTGCACCCAGTTATCTCATCTATACGCTTATCCCCAAACAATCTTCTTGCTTGTTCCCTTAAACTTGCTATCAATTGATCTGTAACAACATTTGTTGGGTTGTCCATTTTTTTGGCAAGTATGGCACAATTCTCTATGGCTTCCCATGCTTTATCAGCACTTAATCCCCAAAGGTCCCCATGTGCGGTATGGTCAATATCCATTTTGGTATAGTTGTCGACACGATGGTAAAATATTTCAATTTGGGACCACAGATCGAAATTATGATGAGGGACTTTTTGGAGTAAATATTTAAAACGAGCCCATGCATCATAGATAGGTTCATCCTCATGTTGTTTAAACATCAAGATGTCATTTGGGGTGGGTGAATTTCGTGGTTGGTAGTATGGTGGATTCACGTTCTCCATAATGGCTAACGGAATGGTCAATGGAAAGGTTTTTACAAACAAAGACACAAAGAAAAGATAGACTAAAGAAAAACTAAAAATAAAAATAAAATCTTACTAGAAAGGAATCTAGCAAGTAGACCTAATAAAAAGAAATTCTAACCTAGACAATAACTATTCCCCGGCAGCGGCGCCAAAAACTTGATGCGTGGGAATCACAACAGGCTTTACCTCTCGAGGGATCTCGAGAAGCTTACAACCCTCACCAGGCAGTGTACCTGATCGTTGTAGTATAGTATAGTGACAAGTACCGGGGGATTGATCGTTCAGCTTAGGAATAGTGTCGCTAGGATTAGAAAACCTAATTACTAGTTCTAAAGGTGAGAGATGATTATTTTTGTGTTTTTATATTTTTATGAAAGCAAGTAAAATCTCGGGTTTTGAAAGAGTGGGCGGAATTATTTGCTATTCAACTAACCCAAAACTAAGATGCAATCAAAATAAAATAATAAAAATGAAAATAAGCTAAATTATACTAAGGTTGTGAGCAGTAATTGGAGAAAATGTGTTTACTTAGATTTCACTACTCCCTAGATATCTTTTACATGTTAATTACTTGTTATAATTGCATGGATGACGGATCGTATTCCTTAATACCATTCATGGGGTGGCATACATAACTCCCCAATTCTATGAGCTCTTATCTCCTCCTACACCATGCCCAGCACAACTATAGGGATTGTAAACAGTGGCTCATGCATTAAATACAACCAATAAAGACCTAGTACGCCTCGGTTCATGTTTCTTAAGACGTTCAAGCATGTTACCATTTGGAGATCTGCCAGTTTTCTTAAGCCTAACATATAAATCATTCATCCAAAACAAGAATAGACAAGTAATCAACACATAATCAACATCTAGGTTTCATTAGATCTAAGCAAACACAAAAGAGATCTAGCCTAGCATAATGGAATTGAGACAAGAACAAGATATAGACAACCAACACATAGACATATTGATTGAATTAGAAGAACACTTATCTCAATTACAATGCAAGGTATCAAGGGTTTGGAACCCTTGAAAAACCTGTAAGAGTTGCACCAAATTCGTCTTTAGGGTTTCTCCAAAACTTCTCTCTTTTTATGTGAAAAACTAGAAAACTATATATAGGAAAATAGGGGTGACGGCGTCAAGACAAACATTGTGACGCCGTCACCTCGCCGCCAAATACTTCCTCGGACGCCCTTGATCTACTTCTGACGCCGTCAAGGCTAGGCCGTCACACAATTTACTCTTGACGCCCTGTGTGTGACGCCGTCACCAACTACGGATTTTTATTCTTGGGGTTTTGACGCCTTCATGACAACTCTTGACGCCTTCATGACTCTCGGATTTTTATTCTTGATGTTTGACGCCGTCAGGGTGGTACTCTTGACGCCGTCACCTACTGTTCCCAGCATGGAAAATTGAGACTTTGCCGTTTTCTTCACTTTTATGCTCCAAAAACGTCCAAAATGGCTTCTTTTCCAGAATTCACTCTCCAAGTACCTAAAATCACAAAAGGAACGATTTAGGGCAATATTTGATCAAATAAATTCGGATTCGGGCTTAAATGACCCCCTAAAAACGGATCATTTTTCGCCTCATCAGTAAGTATTTTATTCAGTTTCTTAATTTTACTATTATTGCAACTGCCAAAACCAGCACCGCACCAGAACCATGTCCAAAGTAAGAAACTTTTATCAGTTTTAATTTTGGATTCTAATACTAGCCTTTTAATAATAAGCACTTCAATTAGACCGGCGAAGATTTAGTTGATTATCTTTCTATGCCTATTATGTGTCATGCATGTTAAGTATCAAACAATATCGTTTCTATTGATTGCGTGTTTGAATGAAAGAACGACATGTGCTCATTTACACTTTGTGTGTTTATTCTTGTTAGACTCGAAAATAAGAAGGAGGTGTCTGTTGGTGCCAAAGATCAAGTGATTTTACCTGCAGTGACGAATGCTAGAATCGAAATAGTGTTACCAAGATATTTTTTAATCTCACTCATCCAATTGATTTGGTCCTCCCTATCCTTCCCCTCAAGCAATTTGTTTACTGCTTCATTCAGCGCCCAATAGTCGTTCCTAATACTAACGAAGTTTCCCCCAATTCACGATAGCTTCCTCCATATTCAAGAAATGTTGAATCGGAAATCAAACGTTTATCCCCTTCACCGCTAAACTCATAACTCTTACCGCCAACAATTTAAAACCCACAAGATACAAATTATCACACCTAATAAAAAAATATAACTGCACCTCTACTGTTCACCGTCTTTAGCCAAAGGAGATCTTCAGATGAACGATCCTTACTGACTTGATCCACGAAACACACTATAGCATCTTTATACACTAATCCGTTTTCAACCAAATGCTCGTATACATCTTTATCGGACGGTGATGGTCTATCAGCAACAACGGCTTTTAATTTGTATTTTCAGGAACTCATAATGATGATTCAATTCAGTATTTTGATTCGTGGTGTTTTAAAATTGGGAGCCCCGAAACCCTCTGCTGATGCAGAGGTGGGGTACAACTGTTCAAAGGGATGGAAGAAGACCATATTTAAACTCTAAATTAAAAAAATTAAAAAAGCTAAACTTCAATAACAGCCCCTGGTTTGGCTTAAATTTCAAGTGCGGTCCTTTTGACCAACTTTGAAATGTAATATTCGTCCCTCACCATTGCCAAAGTGAAAGAAAAACTAAGATAGCTTTTACTTGTTGAAAAATTTTCTTGATTTTTCATCTTAAGAGAATAGTTAAAAATTTTGAAGACGTGCTTAGATGGAGTTATATTTTTCCATTTTAAGAAGATTACTTCAGATTCCGGTGGGCGGCGACTACGATGCTGGAAGGAAGAAATGTTACCAATATTGATTAGGGTTAGAATGAGATATTTCAATGGTATATTGAGAAATCCCAGATTTAAAAATTAAAAAAAAAAATGTGTGACTAAACAGTTTTTTCAATTTTCTTACAAAAATTTTCTTAAAAAACCGATATTAATTTCACCAGCCGAACACACCCAAACTCTCAAAACAAAACTACAAGACAACATCTAATACATTTCTTCAAATCTCATAAAATATTAACACCCGAAACACTTGAACCATAAACAAACAAATATACACCAATCACTCCTTTTCTCCCGTAAAACTGCAGTTACAAGTTTGTAGATTATTTCCGGTTGACTCGACGTGACATAATAAAAAAATGTCAAAAATGAACCATTAATATATATATATATATATATATATATATATATATATATATATATATATATATATATATATATATATATATATATATATATGTATGTATGTGTGTGTGTGTGTGTGTGCGCGTGCGCGCGTGCGTGTGTGTGTGTGTGTGTACAAAAACAAACTAGAGACCGCATACATGTGGGATACGTATTTGCAAGACAAACGTTAGGACTAAGACTTTTGTTTTGATCACTCAAAGTATAAATCACCTCAAATGAGACCCGTTAAAACCATTTATTTATTTGTTCATCTCTCCTTTTTTTCTTACTGTGATGCGTGAGACTACAAGTCTCATGCTTAAGAAAAATGGCAGAGAGATAAAAATTTCAAGAATGTAACGAGATAAAGAATTAGAGGCGCTACTTGTTATTATGAGAACCCCAATACTCCATAAAATATGTTTATATTCTTTTCTTGTAAATGGGTTGAATGTCACGGACTTGTCTCTACAAGGTTCTTCCGTATGGCACTTAGTCTCGACTAAGTCAGCCTTGCTCGAACACTCAACGATCTAGACAACAAAGAAAACTCTAAAGAAAAGAACAAGTTGAATGGGGAAATACTTTGTATTACTTGAGAGAATTTTACAAGAGATTACAAGTGATTTGAGGGGTACCTTCCTCAAATGAGGATGTCTCTATTTATACTACAACTATGTACAAATTACAAGGTTCTACAACCTTTCATGGGAGGGTTCTACAATCTTCCATGGGAGGAAGCTTTTAGAGCTTCTAAGAACTTCCAAATCCTTCCAAATGCTTCCAAGACCTTCTTGCAACTTTCATAGAATTCATAGATGATGAGGCGAAAAAATGATCCATTTTTAGGGGGTCATTTAAGCCGGAATTTGAATTTATTTGATCAAATAATGCCCTAAATCGTTCCTTTTGTGATTTTAGGTACTTTTGGAGTGAATTCTGGAAAAGAAAGCATTTTGGACGTTTTTAGAGCATAAAAGTGAAGAAAACGGCAAAGTCTTAATTTTCCTTGCTGGGACAGTACTTGACGGCGTCAAGAGCATTTTGATGACAGCGTCAAGAGCAAAAGTGGTGACGGCCCAGTAGAAATGTGACGGCGTCAAAGCATGGCCGTCAAGAGTAAAAGTGGTGACGGCCCAGAACAACATTACACATGACGGCGTCAGATCTGGATCTAGGCAATCTGATTTTATTATGGGCGGCGGGTTGACGGCGTCAGAAGTTTCTTCTTGACGCCGTCACCTTAGAAAATCTATATATAGTCTTTGTAATTTTCATTCATTAAGGGAGGACAATTTTAGGGACGAGTTGAATAAATCCTAGCTCGACTTTTACAGTATTTTCAAGGGTTTTCACCCCTTGAAACCTTTCATGTTCAATTAAGATAAGTATCCTTTCAATTCATTCAATATGTCTATGTGTTGTTTGAATATATCTTACGCTTGTCTTGATTTTAACATGCTAGGCTAGATCTCTTGTGTGTTTGCTTAGATGTAATGAAACCTAGATGTTGATTATAGGTTGATTGCTTGTTTATAGTTGTAATGGATGAATGATTTCGATGTTAGGCTTAAGAAAACTGGCAGACTTCCATAGTGTAACTTGCTTGAACGTCTTAAGAAACATGAACCAATGCGTACTAAGGTTTTTATGGTTGTATTTAATGCATGAGCGAATTCTAGTGATCCCATGTTAGGAGCTTCTTGCAGGCTCGACATAGGAGTGAAGTAGGAGCTTATAGAGTTGGGGAAGTACGTACGCCACCCCACGAATGGTATTAAGGAATATAACCCGTCATCCACGCAACTGTAACAAACTATCAACCTGTAAAAGATATCTAGGGAGTAATGAAATCTAAGTAAACACATTTTTCCCATTTATTGTTCACTCCACTAGTTTAATTAGTTTTATTTTCATTTTTGTTATTTTATTTTGATTGCATCTTTAGTTATTGGGTTATTTGACTAGCAGCTAATTCCGCCCACTCCTCTAAAACCCGAGATTTTTACTTGCTTTATAAAAAAAATATAAAAATACAAAAAGAATCATCCCTCACCTCTAGACCTAGTTTTTAGGCTTTCTAATCCTAGCGACACTATTCCTGAGTTGAACGATCAATCCCCCGATACTTGTCACTATACTATACTACAACGATCAGGTACACTGCCTGGTGGGGGTTGTAAGCTTCACGAGATCCCTCGAGAGGTAAAGCCTGGTGCAATTCCCACACATCAAGTTTTTTGTGCCGCAGCCCGGGGAATAGTTATTGTCTAGGTTAGATTTTCTTTTTATTAGGTCTACTTGCTAGATTCCTTTCTAGTAAGATTTTATTTTTATTTTTAGGTTTTCTTTAGTCTATCTTATTTCTTTGTTTCCTTTGTTCGTAAACTATCTCGATGGATAACAATAACATTGATCGTTTGATTCCTGTTATTCGTGTGTTTCGTCGCAGGATTTTCCAAATGCCCGCCCCAATCCCTTTAGTGCAGAATGAGAACCCACCTAACCTCTCGCCTAACCACCACTTCGACAATAATTCTGAAATGGAGGAGTCTGACCATGATGATGACCATAGGGCTAGTCCTTTTTATTATTCAGACTCCGATGAGGATCTAGGAGATGGTGATGTGATTAATGAGGATAGGATGGAAGATGAAGTGAACCCTCTTAGGTATGTCGACCCTAGAACAAGGATTGAGTGTGATAGCTCATTCAATATGCAATTTCCTTGTAAGATTGGATTTTGGAGCTTTAATGCCTACCTTAACTCATCTTTCCCAATGAATATAATCTCGCGTAGTGAATATAATAAAATCATGGTAGATGAGTTAGAATACAAAGGAGATAATATTATTGCTAGGGCAATGTCATTGCATGTGTTTGTAGGAAGCTTTGTCTATCTTGTTGAGTTTATGGTTATGGAGAATCTAGGAGAATTTATCGATAGTAAGTTGACCCAAGTTGTGTTTGGGAAACCCTTCAAAAGATTAACCAACCTTGATGAAAAACTTATGGAAGGGTTAATTACATTCTCGGATGGGGATGAGGATTTTGTTTACCAAATACCACGTACACACCCTAGGTTCAAGGATTTTTCTATGGAGAAGTGTAGTAGGTATCCGCCCCTAGAAATGCTAAGTGAGAATGATAAAAGAAAAGGGCTTAAATATACTAATGAAAAGAATAAAAGGTATTATCGTTGATGTTTAGAGTTAAGTGATGATTATAAGAAAGATGAGGCGACTATTAGATGGCTTACCCTTGGTTATGTGAGCATAAGCGACACACGGTAGCCCATGACCTTCAGTCTAGCTACAAGACTCGTAAATAAAGAAAAGCGCTTCTTGGGAGGCAACCCATGATTTGTTTGATTGTTATTTGTTTCCGTATGCATGCTTTATTTTTATTGTTGGTAGATCATGTTTCAAAACTAAAATGGTGAAAATACTTTATTTTGTCGTTTGGCTTAGTCTTAACTTCATCCAAAGGTATTTCGCAAAAGATAAGTGTAAGGGGAAACCCCAAATATGTTTTTAAGAAACAAAATTGATCATGATTCTCCACAATATTAAATGAACATGTAAATTCGTATTTGTTAGAGCCAAATGCTTGTATCGAGTCATAATGATGTTTTGCAGGATTTTCCAGGAAGTAAGACATGAGTTTTCCAAAAATTTTCTGGAAACTTAACGTAAGGATTTCTGCAGATCACTTTTGACGGCGTCAGGAAGAAATTCCTGACGGCGTCATGTGTAAAATTCTGGAAATTTTTCTAGTTTTGTTTTTTCTAACGGAGTCTTAAAGTTTTTGTGAATTCTTTAGTTTTATAAACTCCAGGAAATCTGCAAACATTCATTCCACAAGCATTATATCTTACTTTATTTTTCTAGGATTTATTAGTATATATAGATTGCCGCCGATTTTACGCGAGGTTGCCTTGTTTGTTTTCTCAGGTTTAACAGGTTATGTATGACAAGAAGATGATTTATATTTCTGGAAGGAAAGCTTTGATTGTTCATTTTCTTGGAGGAAGATCTAACCTTGTTACCATATTATCCACACTGAACGAATCAGGGGAGTATTTGATTTCATTCTTTTACCTATTTCACTTTTACATTCTTTAATTGAACATTGGGGACAATGTTCATCCTAAGTGTAAGGGGAGAGTAAAATGATGATACCTTATAGTATAGACTTTCACTTGAGTTTGTTTGTTTGATGGTAGGTGTGTAATAAAACTATGAGAAATACTTGTTAGTGTAATTTTAGCGCCAAATTTAATTTTTTTTACAACATTTAGGAGTGAAACTTTAGCCATAGCAAGCGTCTCATGGATAGGAGATCGTATGACTAGCACAAAACCGTATCATTCAGAAAATTTTTCCACCCAAATATGTGAGGTTCGCCTTTAGATTTGATAGGAAAAGCATTCATTATTAGTGCTTATGGGTGTACCGGTAGCATTTAGATTCTAGAACTTGCGTTAGTGATGCATCCCGAGACCGCTAGTGAGACTACATTCGTGTAGTAGGATTTACTACATGATAAGAGGCATTAGGATCACCCTTGTGTTAAACCCGTATCATAATTACTTGACCATTTATGTCATATTACTTGGCTAGTTAAGTCAACTAATTTTTCCCACACCTTAGCGTTGTACTCATTTTTAGTACATGAAACCCCTAGTACACCCCTCCGAGCCTATCTTTTCGTTTCTAACTTTAAGCATCTTACTTAAAGGAAGAATTTGTTACACCCCACTTAAATGTACACCAAAATCGCCTTAGCCTTCCGTGTACGAGTCATTAGATTAGTTTATTGTAAAGTATGTAAAAATTCAAGTGTAAGGGGAATGTTCATTCCCTATGATGTATTATTTCGGATGGTAGGGTCAGAGTGTATGCAAAAAAAATAAATAATAAAAATAAATAAATAAACATCGAAAAAAAATAGAAATAAAAGAAAAAAAAAATAAAAGAAAAAAAATAGAAAAAAAAGAGAAAAGAGAAAAACATACGGACTACCATCCCGTTTCATTCTATGTTTATTTTATGTTTTTGTTATTTTTAATTTATTAGCTTAAGTCGAGTCTAGTCTTGGCTTAGCAACGCCATATTGTACATGTAATTAACCAAGATGATTAACTCGCTACCAGTAAAGATTGCCTATATCCAACAAAACCGTGTATTCCATATCCCTACACCTAACATTACAACCCTTTTAAAAGACCTCTTTGGTAGTTTATCCTAGGTTCTTACGCCATGTGGTGGAGGTTTGATCCTTTCCCAAGCCTATGGTAATCTATTTGGCTATGACAGGTAGTGAGAGGTATTTTTCATTTCCATATTGTGATATATACTTTATTACACCCGAGAGATGTGAGTATCTAAACACTATTTGTGATGTGCTAGTGTATGACCTCCGTGCTTGTCTTTGGTCTTTAGTGGAACGATTATTTGTTGTAATTACTTTTATATTAGTGTTAAATGACTCCTAACTTGTATTTTGATTAGAATAAAAACGCATTTGCTTGAGGACAAGCAAATCTCAAGTGTAAGGGTGTATGATGAGGCGAAAAGTGATCCGTTTTTAGGGGGTCATTTAAGCCGGAATTTGAATTTATTTGATCAAATAATGCCCTA
This sequence comes from Artemisia argyi, assembly GCA_030686995.1. Classification (NCBI taxonomy): domain Eukaryota; kingdom Viridiplantae; phylum Streptophyta; class Magnoliopsida; order Asterales; family Asteraceae; genus Artemisia; species Artemisia argyi. The sequence continues at coordinate 36,169,491 of CM060707.1, read as the reverse complement.
AATCGTTCCTTTTGTGATTTTAGGTACTTTTGGAGTGAATTCTGTAACAAATCACAATTTCAGGTTAATTTCTATTTTCGGAAAATTTTACTATTCATGTTACTATTCATTTTTACTATTCATTTCTTTCTGAATTTTTCCCGAAAGTTGATTTTTATTTCATATTCTCGAGTGATAAATCATTTCCATGACAAATTAAATGTTTGACACTCGTCAGATCATTTTCGTGAAAGTTATTAAGGAATGACACGACATTACACGTTTTAGGGTAAAACGGCAATCAGAAATTCTACGCACAACGAAATTTGATCCCGTCAGGTGACCCCACATCAGAAAAATGTTTAACACATTCATGATTTATTTGAGAATAAATCATAACTGAGAAAAATCATGGCCCAAATAAACTTCGGCCGTGAAAAACTGGAATTTTCAGTTTTACGCGTTTTTACTCAGCCGTAACCCTAGCCTTTACCTGCACCGCATTTCTAAGATGATTTGAGCTTTCAACTTATTTAAATAAGTCAACATATTTTTCCCTCCTCCATTGACTAAAAATCATTCCTTGATTTTATAAATCATTCCTTGATTTTTAGGCTTCCGGTTTGATGTCTAAAAGACATTTAACACCAACCGACACCAGACTGAGCCCAGTCTTGACATTATAAATCATTTTAAATCATTTTTAGCATATAAGAAAAGTAACATTTTACTTTTCTCAATTTTACGCAATATTCGTACATTTTACGTATTACGCGTTTTAGACCCGTGTTTCCAGCTTTTAGCAGGTTTTACCACCCAAATGGAACTTATCACCCATTTTATATTTTATTATGGGACTTATGAACATTTCTAACAATACTTTAAAGTTTCATAATTTTACGACACCCGGTTTTACGTTTTGAGGCCTAATCATTTACGGTTGGCATTTCCCGGAGTCAAAATGCATCTAATAACCAAGGATAATACCAAGCCAAGCCACCTCCCCCTCCTTATCTGTTTTGAACCGCCAATGGGGGGGGGGGGTAGTCACACCCTTGGTGGCTTGATCTCATGGCTTGATGATCTAGGATGCATACATGTGTATTTTGGCCAAAATATCTCTTGAAAACTAACCTCCTCATGGACCTATATATACTCCCTCCCCTCTCTTCCCTTGGCCGGCCATCAAACACACCACAACACTCTCCACTTAGCTTATTTCTTCTAATTTGTTGCAAGGTTCAAGTGAAGTTCAAGTATAGAAACCCTAGATAGCTTATTTCTTACCAAAAATCTTCCAAACCCTAACATACTTGGTGTTTTCTCTTGAGTTTAAATCTACTCAATACACCTCAACCTTTATCATCTATCTTTCAAGAATACTAAGAGTAGAAAGGTTGCTTGAAGTGAAAAGGGTTGAAGCTTGTCAATCAAAGTCCATTTCCTTACTAGTTACTCCTTTCTTTCATTAGAAAGCCTAAAGTTGTAAGCCTAAACCTAACATGCTTCTTGTTTATTTATCATGTTCATCTCATTTATATGTTATTCTTGCTATATTATGTGTTGTAATTATGTCCATGATGAATCATGATGAGTAAAAGATGTTGTTGTAATGACTTATTGAAACAAATTACTAAAACAAGCAAACTAGTGAATATCTTGGTATAACCTGATCAAAATGGTAAAAATTTTATATTGGATTATTACATATTACAGTAGAGGACTTAACAAGAAAACCATAGCAATTTGAACCACCTAAAAAGAGTAAACGAGTCAAAAGTTATGGCGATTTGAAGTTACCAAAGATTTCCGGCAAAACTGCCTAAATGTTTCTGTGATTTCTGTGACAGAACCTAAAACACGCAAAAAGAGGCATTTCTGGTCCGATTCATGAAAAAGTTAAAACACGAAAGTTGTCCGGAATCATGTTTTCATTCAGGAACAAAGAGGCTCAAGCCTTGAAAACGCCTTCTGAGTGAGATATTTCTCAGTTTTCTTAACAGCTATTTACATATTTTAAGTTACTAAGTTATTGTCATACTTTCAAAGGAATAAAAGGTATTATGACCTATAACCAAGACCACCACAATGACTAGAACCAAGGTAGTGTCTCATGACCATGGAACAAGGACCAAAGGTCATGGCTAGGCCATGACGAATGACCAAACCAACTTACCAAGGCGTAAACATGAAACAATGAAATTGGCGATATATGGAACAAGCAATTTGTATCTACTTCACCTAAAAGGAAACCATGAGATTTTACCAAGACAAATGGTCATACAAGACTTATAAAACTACCCCTAATAACAATCTTCATGTACTATAAACTTTCCTAAGTTTATACAAATATCGGACATGTAACTTTTTCGGATCAAAACTTATATCTATATACTTTATCAACTACTACAATAGTAGGGAGCTTCATGTGAGGAGTTCATTATGTAAGCCGTCGAGATGAGTTGTGGATTTACGAGTTAAAGTGTCCTGGCTCCTCGAACGCTTACTAACATGACTTCTGAAATATGTTAGCCCGAACGGTAGTAAACGATATACCAAAACATACATGTTCATAAATCTTTCTTTCAAAGACTTACAAATATACATCATACCTCATCATGGACTAAATGCAAAACATATATATAGGCACTCCGTTATATTCTTTACACAAATCCTAAGTCGCAACATTCTATTCTAGGTTGCTCGTAGAAACCTACACGATCCGATCATCACCATCATTATTTGCTATCATACTTGAGGTGAGTTCATAGCCCCGCTTACATTACTTTAATGTTTTACAAACCCTTGGGGGAAATACATGCTACTTTTAAACCGAACACAATGCTTTGAAACTGTATGCTGCCTGATTGTTTTATTATTACTAAGTACCTACCTTGCCAATCCTAGGCCCCATCATGAACCATTTAATCACTAGTATTAGTGAGCGCGAGTATTGTGAATAGGCCTATTGGGATTGACGAATCCCATTTGTTTGAGCAGTTAGTTCAAACGAATGCACTATATTTGAAACATTAAGTATGACGGCAAAGTACTTACCGGGGCAACATAACCGCCGATTGATATTGGTACACGTTAACGTATTGGTTGCATGAGCTTAGTACATAATAATAACTGTTTTGTTTTCTAACATGAGTATGAGTCTAATTAACTCATTACTACCAACATATTGTGTTCAACCTTAAACAAACTCTATGAATTTCACTCAACCTTTGTGTTGACCTCTTAAGCATGTATTTCAGGTCCATGATAATCAAGAATGGAGCGGGAAGGGCACGTACCGAAGGAAGAAGGCTATAAACAATTATGTCATTCTATAAAAACATCATAGACTTTATATTGATGTGTTTTGAAACAATGCAACATTTTGGGACCTCACTATGTAAACTTTGATATATTTGAATAATATGAATGACAACTCTTTTTATTACGATTCGTTTAGAGATCGTTTTCTATTATTATGACTGTTGTGCCATCGAGTAACACCCAAGTTGAATTCCGCTGCAACATGAATTGGGGGTGTTACAGATTGGTACCAGAGCCATGGTTATAGAGAAACGGGTCTAAGTGAGACCTAAACTATAACTACAATAACAAGCAAAAACATTTTTATAGCCTTCCGCTCTTCGTGCCTTCCGTCCTCCAGAAGATTATGGACTTATTACACATGTTATCCTACATGAACATATTTGTATATTGTCATATGCACATTTCCTTAGTTTGAACATTTTCCATAAACATTTGATTATTTTTGACATCATAAATTGTAGACATCATGTCCGCACCTCCATCTCCCGATCATCTTCATGCTATGCCCGAGTATTTACCAATTCTTCCCGGACCCGATGATCCTTACTTTGAACAAATTGACTATGACGATGAGGAAATACCTTATGAGGATCTAGAAAATGAAATAGATTCGGACGAAGATCCTGAAATGGATTTGGACATAAATATCGATGAGTACGAAGAGGATCCTGAAATGGATGTTGACATCGAAGGCATCGAGGAGGAAGCGGAGGAACTATTAGTGGTGCCACATTTATCACCATTGACATCTCCACCTCCGGTTTCACCAATTTCATCCGAATCTAACCGTACCACTCCAGCTCAAGTTCCGAATTCTACTCACCAAACCGGCGGTACATCTACATCTACACATATGTTCGCGAACTCAGCTCAATACGAAATCTACTCTTTGAAACAAGCTCTCAACCTAACCCAACTCAAAGTTAAATGTATGGCAAGTCAAATGCATGAATGTATGTCCAAGGTAAATTCTGCTAGAATGGATGCCATGAATGCTCGAGACGACCTATATTGGTTTAAGCTTGACATGAGCTACGTTAAGAGTGACTCGGATCATGTTGGGGAAGTAGTCTTAAATCCTTTGACTGGCTTGGATGATGTCAAGGATAGACTCACTTTGGTTGAGAGGGCCCAAGAACAGGACGCGGTTCAAATTCACAAACTACTTCACCGCCTAAATACCGCCGAAATCAGGTTAGATGTGGCAAACTTTGACAGGTATCAACTTAGGAATGATTTGTGTGGGATGCAAACTCAAATGAGTTCCATACAACAAAGGATATACCGAAAGGAGGTCAAAGAATACCGTCCAAACGAAAGCGTAGATGTGTTAGCAACACGCGGAAATAATAATCCAACCGGACCACAACAACCTCCCAACCAACGTTAGACTAGTGTTATAGTACTAGTTAGCTTTTGTACAACGTTGTAATTACTAACTGAAAGTATCAGTTAGTAAGTTTTGAATGAACTTGTAATAAGTTCGATTTTGTAATCAACGTTATATAAATATAACTTTGTTTTATATACTACCATGTGTTGCTTTTAAGTTTCAAACATTATCATCCTATCATTCTTATCAAACATTGTGCTCATCTCACAACTCTCTAATTACAATGTATCTTTTGAACAATAGAACCATGGCGCCCAAGAAAAAGACCCCACCAACGATGACACAAGCCGCCATCCGCAAACTGGTGAAGGATAGTGTCAATGCAACACTTATCGCTGAACGAGCAGCCGTAGCTGCAGCAGCCGCAGCAGCTGCCGATGCCACCACAGCTGCTGGTGCTGCTGATGCTGCAGCAGCTGCTGATGCTGCAGCCGCTGCTGATGCTGCAGCAGCCGCAGAAGCCGCCACTGCTGCGGAAGCTGCAATAGCTGCAGAGACTGCCAGACTTGCCAGTCTTAACCTTGGAGGACCTACCCCTCCAGTGACCAATGTTACTACAGTACCAAAGGGTTGCTCGTTCATTTCCTACCTGAAATGTGAACCCCTCAAATTCAAGGGTACTGAAGGGGCTGTAGGTTTGACCCGTTGGTTCGAAAAGGCGGAGTCGGTGTTCATTGTTAGTAAATGTACTGAGGTTGACAAAGTTCAGTATGCCACAAGTACTTTGTTGAATGAGGCGTTGTCCTGGTGGAACTCAATTGCTCAACCCATGGGCATTGAGAATGCCTACAAAATTACTTGGGCTAATTTGAAACAAATGATGATTAAGGAATACTGTCCACGCAGTGAGATACAAAAGTTGGAAGTTGAGTTCTGGGATCATACGGTTAAGGGAAATGATATCATGACCTACAACCGTAGATTCCAGGAACTGAGGATACTTTGTCCATCAATGGTTTCCCCAAAGGAAAAGATGTTGGAAAGGTATATTTGGGGACTTCCCTCAAGCATACAGGGGAATGTGACTTCGGCAAATCCCAAAGAACTTGATGAGGCTATGCGGATGTCCCGTAGTCTCATGGATCAAGTGGTACGTATGTCGGAAACCCGCAGGCAAAACAACCTCAACATCAACAACAACAACAGCAATGCCAACAATCCCAACAACTCCAACTACCGTAACAACAACAACAACAAGAACAACAACAATAAACGACCATATGATGGTAACCGTGGGAACAACAACAATAACAACAACAACAACCAAACCCGAAACAACAACCACCACAATCAGCAGAACAGGAGACAAGAAGCCGCGACGGCTTATGTTGCTGCACCTGCTGGTGGTAGGTACGTGGGAAATCAACCACAATGTACCAAGTGCAATTACCATCACGAAGGTCCTTGCCCGGCCAAATGCCACAAGTGCCAAAAGCCCGGACATCTTGCCAAGGATTGTAGGGGCAAGGGTATAGCTACTGGGGCTAACTCACAGCCCATAGTTACATGTTTCGGGTGTGGTGAAAGGGGACACTATAAGAACAACTGTCCTCAAAACCAAGGACCCCAAGGCGGAGGTGCTCGTGCTAGAGCCTATGTCATAGGAAAGGAAGAACCACACCAGGACCCGAACGTGGTTACCGGTACGTTCCTACTCAATAATATTCATGTTAAAGTATTATTCGATTCTGGTGCTGATATGAGCTTTATATCTACTAGAATTGCGCCTTTACTTGATATTCCATCAATTACTTTAACCACTAGTTATAATGTTGAGCTAGCTACCGGTGACTTAGTAAATACCAATACCGTAATCCCAAACTGTACCCTTAATCTCTTAGATCACCCCTTTAACATCAATCTTATGCCAATCGAACTCGGAAGTTTCGATGTTGTTATTGGCATGGATTGGTTGTCTAAACATCAAGCTAACATTATTTGTGGTGAAAGAGTTGTGCACATTCCATGTGACAATGAAACTTTGATCATTCGTGGTGATCAAAGTGGAACCCGAATAAACATCATCTCATGTATCAAAACCATGAAGTACATTGAGAAAGGATGTTATGCTTTCTTAGCCCACGTAACAGAAAAGAAAACCGATGAAAAACGTCTCGAAGATGTTCCTATTGCCCGTGAGTTTCCTGAAGTCTTTCCAGAAGACTTACCCGGACTACCACCACATCGACAAATAGAGTTCAGAATTGATTTAATACCAGGAGCGGCGCCAGTTGCCCGCGCACCATACCGGCTAGCACCTTCAGAGATGCAAGAGCTATCAAATCAATTACAAGAACTTGCGGACAAGGGGTTTATTCGACCCAGTTCCTCACCTTGGGGAGCTCCAGTTTTATTCGTGAAAAAGAAAGACGGGTCATTACGCATGTGTATTGACTATCGTGAACTAAACAAATTAACCATAAAGAACCGATACCCACTACCAAGAATTGATGATTTATTCGATCAATTGCAAGGCTCAACCTATTACTCAAAAATTGACCTACGTTCAGGTTACCACCAAGTTAGAGTTCGTGATGAAGACATTCCAAAAACAGCCTTTAGGACACGATATGGTCACCACGAATTCCAAGTGATGCCATTTGGGTTAACAAATGCACCGGCAGTATTCATGGATCTCATGAATCGTGTGTGTAAGCCATATTTGGACAAATTTGTGATCGTATTCATAGACGACATTCTCATTTATTCCAAAAACGAAGAGGAACACAAAGAACACCTTAGAACAATTTTAGCACTACTCAAGGAAGAGAAATTGTATGCAAAGTTTTCCAAATGCGAATTTTGGATTCAATCCGTACAATTCCTTGGGCATGTGATTGACAAGACCGGTTTACATGTCGATCCCGCTAAAATTGAAGCTATCAAAAACTGGCCAACACCTACCACACCTACAGAAATTCGTCAATTTCTGGGTTTAGCCGGGTATTACCGAAGGTTTATTGAAGGATTTTCTTCAATAGCAAAATCTTTGACCAAGCTAACTCAGAAAAACAAGAAATACGTGTGGGATGAAGACGAAGAAAATGCTTTCCAAACCCTTAAACAAAAACTTTGTAGTGCTCCTATCCTAGCATTGCCAGATGGGATCGAAGATTTTGTAGTCTATTGTGATGCATCGTACCAAGGTTTAGGTGCCGTGTTGATGCAACGTGATAAGGTCATGGCTTATGCTTCGCGACAACTCAAGGTTCATGAAGAAAATTACACCACTCATGACTTAGAGTTAGGAGCTGTGGTCTTTGCACTAAAAATCTGGAGGCACTATCTATACGGTACTAGATGTACTATGTACACCGATCATAAAAGCCTACAACACATTTTGAACCAAAAAGAACTAAACATGCGACAACGTCGTTGGTTGGAATTACTAAGTGATTATGACTGCGACATTCGTTATCACCCAGGGAAAGCAAACGTAGTAGCCGACGCCCTAAGCCGAAAGGAACGAGTTAAACCACTACGAGTCCGAGCCTTAGTTTTAACCATAAATTCAAACTTTCCTACTCAAATCCTTCACGCTCAAGCTGAGGCGGTGAAACAAGAAGACATCCAAAAGGAAAGGTTGGATGGCATGATGCAAAAGAAATTCGAAACCCGTTCAGATGGAACTCTATGCTTCCAAGGTCGAAGTTGGTTACCACTTTATGGTGGCCTACGAGACTTGATCATGCATGAATCACATAAGTCTAAATACTCCATACATCCAGGATCTGATAAAATGTATCATGATCTTAAGTTACTCTATTGGTGGCCGAACATGAAAGCCGACATTGCAACATACGTTAGCAAATGTCTTACCTGCTCCAAAGTAAAAGCCGAACACCAAAAACCATCCGGTCCATTGCAACAACCAGAAATTCCTACCTGGAAATGGGAAAGAATTACTATGGACTTCATTACCAAGCTCCCAAAAACATCAAGCGGTTATGACTCCATCTGGGTCATAGTTGATCGTCTTACAAAATCAGCACACTTTATACCAATCAAAGAGACTTACAAAATGGAACAACTAACCCGACTGTACGTCAAAGAAATAGTCTCAAGACATGGTGCACCGATATCCATCATATCCGACAGAGATGGTAGATTTACTTCCAATTTCTGGCAGTCACTCCAAGACGCCTTTGGAACAAATCTAGACATGAGTACAGCATATCACCCTCAGACCGATGGTCAGAGTGAACGAACCATCCAAACTCTTGAAGACATGCTTCGAGCATGTATAATAGATTTTGGAAAAGGATGGGATACTCATTTACCATTAGTCGAATTTTCCTACAACAACAGCTATCATACAAGTATTAAAGCAGCCCCATTTGAAGCACTTTACGGTCGAAAGTGTCGTTCACCTGCTTGTTGGGCTGAAGTGGGAGAAGTTCAACTCACTGGACCAGAACTCATCCGTGAAACAACGGATAAAATTGTACAAATCAAAAATCGGTTACAAGCCGCAAGAGATCGACAGAAAAGTTATGCCGACACACGACGCAGACCCCTAGAATTCCAAGTCGGAGATAGGGTTATGCTAAAGGTATCGCCTTGGAAAGGCTTGATACGATTCGGTAAACGAGGAAAACTAAACCCAAGATACATCGGACCATTCAAAATCCTAGCCAGGGTTGGTCCTGTGGCGTACAGACTTGAGCTTCCGTCAGAACTCAGTAGTGTACACCCCACTTTCCATGTATCTAACCTAAAGAAATGCTTATCGGATGAATCACTTGTGATTCCACTCGATGAAATTCAACTCAATGACGATCTTCAATTTGTTGAGGAACCCGTAGAAATCATGGACCGAGAGGTCAAACAACTCAAACAAAGCCGTATACCAATTGTTAAGGTTCGTTGGAACTCACGACGTGGTCCTGAATACACATGGGAACGAGAGGACCAGATACGTAAGAAATACCCACATCTTTTTACCAACGAAGCTTCTACCTCCAACGTAAATTGATCTCCGGGACGGAGCTCTCATATGGGGTGGAGACTGTAACAAATCACAATTTCAGGTTAATTTCTATTTTCGGAAAATTTTACTATTCATGTTACTATTCATTTCTTTCTGAATTTTTCCCGAAAGTTGATTTTTATTTCATATTCTCGAGTGATAAATCATTTCCATGACAAATTAAATGTTTGACACTCGTCAGATCATTTTCGTGAAAGTTATTAAGGAATGACACGACATTACACGTTTTAGGGTAAAACGGCAATCAGAAATTCTACGCACAACGAAATTTGATCCCGTCAGGTGACCCCACATCAGAAAAATGTTTAACACATTCATGATTTATTTGAGAATAAATCATAACTGAGAAAAATCATGGCCCAAATAAACTTCGGCCGTGAAAAACTGGAATTTTCAGTTTTACGCGTTTTTACTCAGCCGTAACCCTAGCCTTTACCTGCACCGCATTTCTAAGATGATTTGAGCTTTCAACTTATTTAAATAAGTCAACATATTTTTCCCTCCTCCATTGACTAAAAATCATTCCTTGATTTTATAAATCATTCCTTGATTTTTAGGCTTCCGGTTTGATGTCTAAAAGACATTTAACACCAACCGACACCAGACTGAGCCCAGTCTTGACATTATAAATCATTTTAAATCATTTTTAGCATATAAGAAAAGTAACATTTTACTTTTCTCAATTTTACGCAATATTCGTACATTTTACGTATTACGCGTTTTAGACCCGTGTTTCCAGCTTTTAGCAGGTTTTACCACCCAAATGGAACTTATCACCCATTTTATATTTTATTATGGGACTTATGAACATTTCTAACAATACTTTAAAGTTTCATAATTTTACGACACCCGGTTTTACGTTTTGAGGCCTAATCATTTACGGTTGGCATTTCCCGGAGTCAAAATGCATCTAATAACCAAGGATAATACCAAGCCAAGCCACCTCCCCCTCCTTATCTGTTTTGAACCGCCAATGGGGGGGGGGGGTAGTCACACCCTTGGTGGCTTGATCTCATGGCTTGATGATCTAGGATGCATACATGTGTATTTTGGCCAAAATATCTCTTGAAAACTAACCTCCTCATGGACCTATATATACTCCCTCCCCTCTCTTCCCTTGGCCGGCCATCAAACACACCACAACACTCTCCACTTAGCTTATTTCTTCTAATTTGTTGCAAGGTTCAAGTGAAGTTCAAGTATAGAAACCCTAGATAGCTTATTTCTTACCAAAAATCTTCCAAACCCTAACATACTTGGTGTTTTCTCTTGAGTTTAAATCTACTCAATACACCTCAACCTTTATCATCTATCTTTCAAGAATACTAAGAGTAGAAAGGTTGCTTGAAGTGAAAAGGGTTGAAGCTTGTCAATCAAAGTCCATTTCCTTACTAGTTACTCCTTTCTTTCATTAGAAAGCCTAAAGTTGTAAGCCTAAACCTAACATGCTTCTTGTTTATTTATCATGTTCATCTCATTTATATGTTATTCTTGCTATATTATGTGTTGTAATTATGTCCATGATGAATCATGATGAGTAAAAGATGTTGTTGTAATGACTTATTGAAACAAATTACTAAAACAAGCAAACTAGTGAATATCTTGGTATAACCTGATCAAAATGGTAAAAATTTTATATTGGATTATTACATATTACAGTAGAGGACTTAACAAGAAAACCATAGCAATTTGAACCACCTAAAAAGAGTAAACGAGTCAAAAGTTATGGCGATTTGAAGTTACCAAAGATTTCCGGCAAAACTGCCTAAATGTTTCTGTGATTTCTGTGACAGAACCTAAAACACGCAAAAAGAGGCATTTCTGGTCCGATTCATGAAAAAGTTAAAACACGAAAGTTGTCCGGAATCATGTTTTCATTCAGGAACAAAGAGGCTCAAGCCTTGAAAACGCCTTCTGAGTGAGATATTTCTCAGTTTTCTTAACAGCTATTTACATATTTTAAGTTACTAAGTTATTGTCATACTTTCAAAGGAATAAAAGGTATTATGACCTATAACCAAGACCACCACAATGACTAGAACCAAGGTAGTGTCTCATGACCATGGAACAAGGACCAAAGGTCATGGCTAGGCCATGACGAATGACCAAACCAACTTACCAAGGCGTAAACATGAAACAATGAAATTGGCGATATATGGAACAAGCAATTTGTATCTACTTCACCTAAAAGGAAACCATGAGATTTTACCAAGACAAATGGTCATACAAGACTTATAAAACTACCCCTAATAACAATCTTCATGTACTATAAACTTTCCTAAGTTTATACAAATATCGGACATGTAACTTTTTCGGATCAAAACTTATATCTATATACTTTATCAACTACTACAATAGTAGGGAGCTTCATGTGAGGAGTTCATTATGTAAGCCGTCGAGATGAGTTGTGGATTTACGAGTTAAAGTGTCCTGGCTCCTCGAACGCTTACTAACATGACTTCTGAAATATGTTAGCCCGAACGGTAGTAAACGATATACCAAAACATACATGTTCATAAATCTTTCTTTCAAAGACTTACAAATATACATCATACCTCATCATGGACTAAATGCAAAACATATATATAGGCACTCCGTTATATTCTTTACACAAATCCTAAGTCGCAACATTCTATTCTAGGTTGCTCGTAGAAACCTACACGATCCGATCATCACCATCATTATTTGCTATCATACTTGAGGTGAGTTCATAGCCCCGCTTACATTACTTTAATGTTTTACAAACCCTTGGGGGAAATACATGCTACTTTTAAACCGAACACAATGCTTTGAAACTGTATGCTGCCTGATTGTTTTATTATTACTAAGTACCTACCTTACCAATCCTAGGCCCCATCATGAACCATTTAATCACTAGTATTAGTGAGCGCGAGTATTGTGAATAGGCCTATTGGGATTGACGAATCCCATTTGTTTGAGCAGTTAGTTCAAACGAATGCACTATATTTGAAACATTAAGTATGACGGCAAAGTACTTACCGGGGCAACATAACCGCCGATTGATATTGGTACACGTTAACGTATTGGTTGCATGAGCTTAGTACATAATAATAACTGTTTTGTTTTCTAACATGAGTATGAGTCTAATTAACTCATTACTACCAACATATTGTGTTCAACCTTAAACAAACTCTATGAATTTCACTCAACCTTTGTGTTGACCTCTTAAGCATGTATTTCAGGTCCATGATAATCAAGAATGGAGCGGGAAGGGCACGTACCGAAGGAAGAAGGCTATAAACAATTATGTCATTCTATAAAAACATCATAGACTTTATATTGATGTGTTTTGAAACAATGCAACATTTTGGGACCTCACTATGTAAACTTTGATATATTTGAATAATATGAATGACAACTCTTTTTATTACGATTCGTTTAGAGATCGTTTTCTATTATTATGACTGTTGTGCCATCGAGTAACACCCAAGTTGAATTCCGCTGCAACATGAATTGGGGGTGTTACAAATTCTGGAAAATGAAGCATTTTGGATGTTTTTGGAGCATAAAAGTGAAGAAAACGGCAAAGTCTTAATTTTCCTTGCTGGGACAGTACCTGACGGCGTCAAGAGCATTTTGATGACAGCGTCAAGAGCAAAAGTGGTGACGGCCCAGTAGAAATGTGATGGCGTCAAAGCATGGCCGTCAAGAGTAAAAGTGGTGATGGCCCAGAACAACATTACACATGACGGCGTCAGATCTGGATCTAGGCAATCCGATTTTATTATGGGCAGCGGGTTGATGGCGTCAGAAGTTTCTTCTTGACGCTGTCACCTTAGAAAATCTATATATAGTCTTTGTAATTTTCATTCATTAAGGGAGGACAATTTTAGGGACGAGTTGAATAAATCCTAGCTCGACTTTTACAGTATTTTCAAGGGTTTTCACCCCTTGAAACCTTTCATGTTCAATTAAGATAAGTATCCTTTCAATTCATTCAATATGTCTATGTGTTGTTTGAATATATCTTACGCTTGTCTTGATTTTAACATGCTAGGCTAGATCTCTTGTGTGTTTGCTTAGATGTAATGAAACCTAGATGTTGATTATAGGTTGATTGCTTGTTTATAGTTGTAATGGATGAATGATTTCGATGTTAGGCTTAAGAAAACTGGCAGACTTCCATAGTGTAACTTGCTTGAACGTCTTAAGAAACATGAACCAATGCGTACTAAGGTTTTTATGGTTGTATTTAATGCATGAGCGAATTCTAGTGATCCCATGTTAGGAGCTTCTTGCAGGCTCGACATAGGAGTGAAGTAGGAGCTTATAGAGTTGGGGAAGTACGTACGCCACCCCACGAATGATATAAGGAATATAACCCGTCATCCACACAACTGTAACAAACTATCAACCTGTAAAAAATATCTAGGGAGTAATGAAATCTAAGTAAACACATTTTTCCCATTTATTGTTCACTCCACTAGTTTAATTAGTTTTATTTTCATTTTTGTTATTTTATTTTGATTGCATCTTTAGTTATTGGGTTAGTTGACTAGCAGCTAATTCCGCCCACTCCTCTAAAACCCGAGATTTTTACTTGCTTTATAAAAAAAATATAAAAATACAAAAAGAATTATCCCTCACCTCTAGACCTAGTTTTTAGGCTTTCTAATCCTAGCGACACTATTCCTGAGTTGAACGATCAATCCCCCGGTACTTGTCACTATACTATACTACAACGATCAGGTACACTGCCTGGTGGGGGTTGTAAGCTTCTCGAGATCCCTCGAGAGGTAAAGCCTGGTGAAATTCCCACGCATCAATAGAGTCTTCTAAGAAAGTGTCGAACAATCCGGAATCTCGACCAATCTCGAAAATGACTTTTATCGAGCGAGCGGGTCATATCTACCAAGCCATTGATGCAAATCGAAAATGAAGGAGACGTAACACAAGCCATAATCCATTTGATCATGGTATGATGGAAACCGAAACACTTAAGAATGACGCCCAACACGTGTGGTATTGGGTCAAAACTTGTTAGTTATCAAGAAAATGTGGTATTGGGTCAACTGTATCACAAATTTAACTCAGTTAACTTGTACTCTTCCAACTGTATCACCTTAATAGCTTGCAACTGAAATTTGTAAACGATGAAATTTTTATATTTCTACATACAAACTTAACATGAGGACTGTACTTATATCATATAACAGAATTTATGAGCTTCATCCGGTATCACATTGGTCCATCTTCAAGGGTGACGCTATACCCAAAATCACCATAGATACCTAAGAAAATGCATAATCAAAGACTTGAGATGAGCACCAAATGGCATACAACAAATGCAGGTAACAAAGGTATCAAAGGCAATAAAAATGCAGGTCTGTAACACATATTTATCGGCAATAAAAATGCAGGTCTGCAAAATGAATAAAATGTTGACTACAAGAGTTTTCATGTTAGAACAGGCATTAGGATATGTTAAAAGAAAACTAGGCCGACAAACATTTATTCTTTGTAAATATACAGGTAGAGGGACATAGAGCTAAACTGCACTAGAAATTTGAGTTGGTGATATCTACCCATTTAATCATGAATGGTCAATTTGGGTTGGGTTTCACAAACACATTGATTGGGTGAAGCCAGAAAGATTGGCTAAAAAGAGAAGGTGTGAAACGTGTCTAAAATACAACCACGTGCTTCTGGTGGTGGTGTGTTGGTGGCAGAGGGCGATGACGAGTGTTCTAAAAGGCGCGCCTTGATGCCGTAAAGTCGTGAGACGTCACCTCCACGCCATGCAATAGGTCAAGGCGTCGTCTTAAGGCTTATTATGAGATGGGGTGCGATAAGGCGCGATAAGGTGTACTGGTATTTGAGGCGTTTAGGGGATTTAATAGTAATTGGAATTTGAGCATCGTATTTGAGGTTTACTGGTATTTGGCGTTTAAGGGTTTACTAGTATTTAAAGAAGATTACAAATGTAAAGAGAGTTTCTTGACTTTATTGCTTATCTATAACACTTTCTGTAAACTCAATGTATATGAAATATATGTTATACTAATGAAATATAATATAAATCTATAAATACTTTTTGCCACCTTAAAAATGCTATGCCGCCACGCCTCACGTTAAAGCTTGAGGATTGACTATGCCGCCACGCCACGCCACGCCTCATGCTATTTATAACCTTGGTGGTGGTGGTGATGCTTTTGATAATTGTTTAAAAAACATATAAATTTAATAGAAAATTTAATGGGGAACATAACGAGAGTTAAGCCTCGGTGGCTTTTTTGCATTTATCTTAAACATGAGAGGCGTTTTTGCATGTCTTTATGTCTCGGGGTATTTTTTGCACCTTTCATAGTACGTCAATGACTAAATTTGCAATTTACCCGAATTATAATTTGTAATGGAACATGTTATATCCAACCCTCCTAAAAAAAAGGCCACAATTTTGTGGCTTATCAAAACCCCCTTATATAAGCTCATAAGCCCACTTATATAAGTTTAGCAAAACACTTGGTTTAGGCTTATTTGACACATATAAGCTAATAAGCTCATAAGCCCAGTATATAAGCTTAGCCAAATACTCCCTAAATGAGCTTGTGCAATTAAAACTTACTGCAAGTCGATAATACATTACCCAAATTTCTCTAACTGAATGACTAATTGTAATAGCATACAGGATACAGCTGATATAACTCTGCAATTAAGTTGAACCAAAGTCCAAAGGTGTAGGGAATGGACAATTACAATTGTAGGCAAAAACATTCTTAAAACAAAATCCCTCAACAAATCACACCTCGCTAAATGAACAATACCTCACTAAATGAACAATATCCGTATCTTCAACTTTAGCCCTCGCGGTTTAAACACCGCATTGAAAGTTCATTTTTATTGTGAATGCAGAAACAGAAAAGGATAGTGATAAAAGGTCTTCTACCTAACCTTTGATATAGTCACAATTGATATACTAATGATTGTAAATAACGCTATAAACCCCATGATACAAAGCTGTTATATACACTCAGTTCGCGCAACCTATAAACTATGATAACATTTACCAAAAAGAATAAGGGGGATTAGATGCAAAACGAGCGTTCAAATAATATTTGGCTAGCATTAGTCCAGGAGACCATTAAGTAGTGGAGACCCAATGTCTGGATTCCTGGTTGTTACTCTACTACCTCCTCGATGTCGACCCCTGAAAAAATATGAATGAATCCAGATTATGATTCAGAATATTATATCATTGTTGAAAAACAAAAAATACAGCGGTACAAAAAGTTACAAGTTTTGACCCATCACAAAAACTGCCCACTTTGCAAACCACTATATATAGGTAAGGAAATAGAGACCTTACACTAGTTGACTGAAGCTCTACTGGACCTGAATCTTCATTGTCCTACACATACAAAAATGAAACTTTTCAATAACCTCGGTGGTGTGAATATTACATACAAAAGAGTTAGAAAGTATAAATACCTCAAATAACAAGTCCTTTCTGGTGATCATGCCAATCACACGAGAAGCACGAGGAACTACAAACACATGCCTCAATCCTAATTGACGGAACAGATTATAAACCTGCACATTGTCCAACACCAATAAAAATATGATACTAAACCAATATTCTCATTGCTCAAAATTTTGTGATCAGAAAATATAAGGGTGTTTGGATTATTATTTCCGTTTAAAGTCGTTACAATCAGTTTCCATTGTTTAGACTGATTATTTAGGAAAATATCAGAATTACTTATCTGCCCCTTTACCTGCATTTTCATTGTTACTTGTAAATAATACACTCGCTAGAACTCTACACAATAATTTAAGGGATAAATTGTCCACGCACAACTTAAAAGACATTATACAGTCGATAAAAGATAAATTATCATAAATGTCTGATTTGGGTATTATCTTGTCTAAAAAATCACCAGGTAATCATTTTCAAAGTGCACAAACAAACAATCAGCAAATATTGCAGAATGAGATGGTCACCTTTGTCAAACTCATATCTTCGGGAACAACATATGGCGACGGGTTCACAAAAGGGGCTAGATCTATGTACATTTCCAAATCATCAGAGCTTAAATGTATATCATTTATTGACAATCCTTTACTAGAAACAGGCTTCACAAAGTCACTAACACTGTGCCTGCAATTCAAATACCCATAAGATTCTCAGCCATCAAATTGTTTTAATAAACAGAGTCAAATGAATTTCTATGTACCTGATTGGTAAAGATTGGCTTCTCATATCAACTGCAAGAGGGCTATGCTGAAAATCTGCTTTGGATTGCAAAAGTACTAACAAGTGACTGCATCACAAACAAAAGTGAATCAGGTCGATTTTGCACTTCAATTCGTATCTCCTATATTTTCTGTTACATATTATTAAAATATTCTTCAAGTCTTATTTTTAATGAAAATATAAGTTAATTTATTTTCAGTAAAAATATTATCTGCTTTATTTTCAATAGAATATTATTAAGATATTACCCAGGTACTAATTTCAATAGCAATTATTAATTGTCTTATTTTAAGAAAAAGTATTATTAAGATAGTATTTGTTACTATTCAGCTCATTATTAATGTAAATAATTATTCTGCATCTCATCACAATTGAAATTGAAAGTTATTTTATACCTGCGCAAGATAAGACCAATGACCATTGTCTCTCCGCTTCTTGACTGATCCAAAACCTAAGTGAAATGCGAAAACATAATTTTGAGTTCCAAAATCATTGCGCTACTTGGGATTACATACAAATAAAAACTAGCGGTACAGTAAATGACAAAAGACATACAGGGAATCCATTGTGATTATTAGTCCTCAGCATATTGGCTACATCAGCAACTTTCATCACACGAGAGAAGTAAGTTACCTATCAAGTGTAAAAGCAAAGAATGATTTTATGCAAACAACAGGAAGTTTTGTTGTGAGAGAATTAGCAGCCATTGATAGAAAAATCATGGTTTCACTTGTTTCTGAATGTGAGATACTTTCAGGTATATATCTGGAGAAAATGAGAGGTACCAAAATGACAGGTTGGGTAGGGAGTTGATTAACTTTCTCACCTTTTGATTCCCACACGCTTCTTTTGCTGTCATTTTTCTCATCAAGTTTTTGGGTCTGGATTCAAGTAAAGGAATACCCTTCAATCTAGCTTGTTCTTCATATAAACCTTCGTTAAAAGCATCACCAACAGCCTGAGAAAGGTAAACAGTAAAAAATCTTGCATATTTTGCCATATAATCCATCTTAGAAAAAAGTGTTACCTTTGATATGAGAAGAACAAGCATAATAAGAGGTAAGAGCTTTAAGTTATTCGTAATTTCAACCATAATAACACAGAGTGAGACTGTCATTCGCATTGAACCGCCAAGAAACGAAGCAGCTCCAAGTAAAGCATACCTGCAAATTCCTTTGGTCATACAAAGTACAAACTAAAGAACAATGTGATGATTCTGACCCATCAACTTATAAATGGATCGATCTATATGATTTATTTTTCAAAGGTCAAATGGGTAAAATACTAAAATTGAAAAAAATAAATAAATAGCTAAAAGTAGACGGTCAAAAGTCACCCAAAGTGTATTATCTATGCATATGACCTAATAAATTGCTTTAATCGTACTACCTTACTTTTTGCGATCAAATATAACAAAATATATACTCATGGTCTCATGGATAGAAAATTTTCCAGGTTATATAGACCCATTCGTTTGAGTATAAAACAAAAGTACTCATTTGGACATGTTTACACGTCTAACCCACCACGACAGACATGTTTTTCTAGTAACTAAAGTCCCACGAAAATGCAGATCAACTTATAAGGCATCACACATCAAAGATATTAACTTACGTTCCTTCTTCAATGTTCATCTTTTTGTAGAGTCTAACAACAAACATGCCAACAAGGCGTCCATAAGTTGATCCTATCATTATACCAGGAACAAATTGGCCAGCTGGAACAGCAGTACCAAATGTCACCACTGCCAACGAATAGAACATAACCTGAGGAAAAGGACATGCCGAAAATTGGGTTATCAAAACATAAAGTTAAAGAACAACAATACACTACGTGTACAAACAAATGTCATTATAAAAGAACTTATCGCAAAATTCGTTGGTAGAATATAAAAGTTGATATTACATTAGATGTTTTAAATCAAATATATTTCTTGTAAAATATAAATGTTAATATAATATTAGACGTTTTAAATCAAATTTATTTCCTGTACAATACTGCCCATCAAGGCAAATTTATTACAGGTTAGCATGGTGTACCAAAAAGGTCAGCAGGCTCTGTGCGCTGTACTCATGAATCGTTTTCGCACTGAACAGATTTCTTATGGCGTCATCCTGCAAATGATGAGGCTGCATGTGAGTAACATAAAATTTTATATAAAAAATATTTGATGCATCTGCCACGATTTTGCTGACCTGAGTGTTAAAGAAGATGGTTGCAAGGTCGTTGTATTCGTGGTCCTTGGTACAAAAGAACTGTAAATATAAAGGGTAAAGCCATCAAGAGCACAAGGCATATTAACTAGAGGTTGCAATTTCGACCAATTTACTTGTATTTGGGTCTTTTTTAATTCAACAATTTAGATTATTAATATGGGGTAACAATTTTGTTTTTACAATTAATAAAACATTAAATTTGAAAAAATCAAGGTAAAATAATGTTTACAGGTCAACATAATCCGCTTAAATAGTGAGTCATATCCACCAAGCCAGTTTTACCACTTACCCAATCTGCCCGCCCCGCCCATTTGCTAATTCAACATATAACCCATGTCGTTTGTGGCGATACTAGATATAATGATCAACAATGGAACTTACATTTACATAATTGCCATACATCCCTGGTGGACGAGGACATTCGATACCACTGTCTGTGTCAGGACATGGACTACATTTTCTAAAAAGAGGCAATCCAAATGAAATTACTGATGTTATTACGGAGATAATGCATGCTTCAATTATCTGTTTTTATCATTCAAAGAATCAAGTTCAGTCACACATTCCATAAACATACATGAGTCAATAAACACATAGGGTAAGACTAGTGCTTGACAAAACTTACTTTTACACGGTTTCCTTTTTTGTGTAGATAATTTCGACGCCAATGTGTTATATAAAGTGTCAGCTGGTTAAATAAAGCTCCTGAAAAACATACATGGTTACCAAACTTAAATTGGCATACATACATAACCCTTATTTTGCAAGAAAAATCGATAATTGCACTATCACATACCAAGAAGACCGCCTATGACGCCAATAATAGCCATTGGCAATAACTCTGCAAATGAGTAGTCCTCTTGACCACTAAATATTGATTAGTGAGAAACCAACAATCACTTGTGGAAAGAATCAAATATAAGAAAAGGAATCAGATTCTCACTCTGAAAGATCCCATATTATGAAACCCCCAGAACCGAAATGCCCACACAATTCGTTCTTACACCACCCCATAGCAGTACGCACTACTACCGCCACAACTGCAGAAGTGAAGAAAACACGCCACATAAGCTGACTCCTCCACCTTCATGCAAAAAAGCAAAACCAGTTATAATAATGTAACTTGTCCTACTAACTTCCCCCTATTTACAAATAAACTTTTGCTGTCTGTCTTATAATATTGTGCAAATAAAGGTGGCAATAACTTTATTCTTAATAATAATAAACTACTTTATTGGAAAGATTTAAAAGGTTGAATCGTTTCACTTTTAGCTATTTTACCCATATGACCCATTATAGAGAATAAAAACCGTATTAACCATTTTTAAGTAAATGGGTCGAAATGGCTGCCACATGTATAAGAAAAAAAAGAACAAAAAGAGAGGAGAATTTTACTTACCAAGATGTAACTTCCTCTAGAGCAAACAATACACCGCCAACTGGAGCTCTAAAAGCAGCAGCCACGCCAGCTGCACATCCACATGTTACCTTTCAAAGACATTAAACTCATAAACATGGAAGATTAAAAAAATAATAATAATAATAATAAAAAATAAATTAAACCATGGAAACTAATTGGTTCATCTATCAATCAAAAACAAAAACTGATTTGTATCCCAAAAACCGATTTGCATCCTAATTGGTTTAGTTCGAACTAATCTAACCAAAAGAACATATGCCCTACATGCACGGACACCAATTTTTGTTTGCAAGGGTAGAGGTGAAACATATATTGCACATTGGGTATGTCACACACTTGAATGTTGTAGATAGATGAAATCATGAAAATAATCACATGGAGTATCAAATGTGCAAAAAAAAAAGGTATTAGTTATCTTTTCATTCGTTATAGTGTGAAAATCTTCAACCCGAAATGGGAAGTGTTCAAACACAGTTATACAAAGCAAAAATAAATAAATATAATAGCACTCACGAGATCTCGGCGATCACGATCACTCTTAAAGATCTGTAGCCACCTAGTACTCAGATGATATTTTGTGGATCCACCCTGAATGTTACAATAATAAACAAGAATATGTTAGCAGGTCAAAAGTGAAGCATGGTAGAAAATTAAAACTTCATAACATGGGATGCAGGACCAATTATGTACTTTAAACCTTCAAGATGAAAGATAAAGAGAAATTTAGTATTAAAAAGGCAAAGCACAGGTAGCTTGCGAACAGAGTTCGCTTTCTTAAACTTGTTTTAAACTCCCTTTTTTTCTGTCCTTTCTAAAAAGAGGCAAACGAGCTACACTGAAAATAAATGAACTGATAAACAAACACATGAATGAAGATTCGTTTGAACTAAAACATCCAACGACTGCGTACATTACAGCTATTATCAGTTTATGAGCTCAGAGCCACTATATAAATTCAAGAACTAGATAATAAGACGTCAGAAATGCCACTAAAACTTAAAAGTGATAATGACTATAAGAGAATTTAAGCAATTTCAGCATTCAAAACAAAAATTCAGAAAAGAAGATACAATAGCTTATCTGTTAACTAGTATAAGAGGGAGCATAAGAAGAATAAAACAATGTTGTGCTTACTTGTCCAAGTAAGGAAGCAATACAAGCACCAATATGAACAAGAGGCCCTTCTTTACCAAGTGCCAGCCCACCACCCACAGATCCAATGCTTCCAAATATCTATAACAATACATACACATGTCTTGGTAAGATAATATAAATTTCAACAGTAATACATAACCTTCTCAAAATAGAAAATAGTATCACCTTTCCTACTAGGGTTCTAAACAGAAGAATACCACGAGTATCAATCCCTGCACATTTTTATATATAAAAACCATTCATAAGCCAAGAAATTTAAAGAAAAAACATGAACATGCGCATTAATGCAAAGGCTTACCGTTCAAATAACCCTTAATTTCAGGTATACCAGATCCTGCTGCTGCTGGAGCAAATTGTGTAATGATATAAACAGACGAAAAGACTAAAGCCAAGTTAATCATGGTATATAAAATAAAGCCAGCCACATATGACTTCTGTACTATATGAAAAGTCCACGAATATTTCCATCCAGCAAAATTCTCAACCGATATATTGATAAGAACGGCTGCTAACCCAGTGCCTAAAATCAACCATTGAAGAGAGGAAATATGTGAGAAGACCGGGAAAAAAACTCAGAATTAGTACAAATAGTAATTGGTACTAGTAAGATAAATGGTTCATAATGTGTAAGTCCTGAGATTTAGTTAGTCTAAGTAGGGTTCATATTGTAGGTAAATGCCTACCAAATAACCCCCCAAGTCTATCCTCAGTGCAATGTTCAAAAGATTATAGATTTAGTTTAAGGCCTTCTTTAGGTACTTAACCTCATAATATCGTATCCTAAACTTTGGAGTACAATGTTTGATAACCATGTGTACATACCCATTATCTTTGCTTACTTCATTCATCCTCCACACTTTCAAACCTTAAAGCAAAAATCCGTCAAGGGCATTTTAGTTGTAATGATCATAACTTAAACTAATACCTAGATTCAATGGATAGGGAACTCAATGCTATTAATCAGTACCAACGATCACATGGCAAGGCCATTGGTCACACTCTCACACTAACCAAAGCCAGAGCTAACTAAGTGGTTGATAGCCTTATGAGATGTCCAATCTTTAATGTAATTACACGATACAAGATAATCAAAGTTAAATACTCAGCTGTAATATAACATGGAGCTAAAAAATATTGATCATTGCCGATTCTGTCAAGTATTGGGCAACTAAAAAATATTCAAGGAGCCAATAGATAAAATAGGGGCACACATAGAGGCATTTAACTAACTTATTTAGAGAAATCAGCCGTATACTCATATATTAAAGTGGTAAATAAGTTATGCTATTTCAGGTCATCCTAACAAGACTGTGTCTAGATGCACTTCTACTGCTTAAATTTACACTAATCACTTTCGCTTATGTTTTCACAATATTCTAACTTATTAAATAATTTTACTCCTTTTAATACTGGAAACTAAATGGCAATGCCATAATCACAAACCAAAGCTATTGATAATAGAATCAACCAACTAAACTAATAGAACGTTATTTTACAATAGATGGTTTTAATTTTACTGCTTACATAATAATCACTTTCATTTCCGTCCAAGTGTTGAGAAAATCCTAATCATTTAACGACCAACAGATAAAAGGTAACTCGTGTGCATTCCAATTATTCTAAGGCCTTGTTTGGCTAAGCTTATTTAGTGGGCTTAGGCTTATTGGCTTATATAACATAAGCTTATAAGCCCATGCTAGTGTTTGGATTAGCTCATGGTTAATAAGCTTATAAGCTCAAAAGTGTTTGGTTTAGCTTATGTTGGTTTATGTTAGTAAATGACTAAAAAGGGCATGATTTGGCTTATGTCGGCTTACGTTGGTTTACATGAGAAACAACCAAGAAATTTAAGGTGAAAAATGAGGTAAAAAATGTAAATTTACAAGGGGGTGAGTTATATAAGCCGGATACCTCATAAAAAAGCCCCATTTTCTTGGCTTATCAAAACTCCCATAAATAAGCTCATAAGCCCACTAAATAAGCTTAGCCAAACACCCCCTAAACTAGGGGCAAATCCTGGATATCTTACCATTACTATACCACTACCGCTAGATGATCGGGTGTGATAGTCCCTATTACTAGTGGAAACCAAAAGTACATAGAATCGAGAAAAAAAGTAGTTACCAATGCCAATAAGCAAAGCAAAGAACCATTTAACGCCAACGTAATACCAAACATATAACCTCCCTCTTCGTGCCTACAAATGAAATAACAATCAATCATTAAACATCAACAATTCATAATATAATAATAATTTTATATATATATATATATATATATATAAAAAAAAAAAAAAAAAAAAAAAAAAAAAAAAAAAAACCTGTTCTTGTCTATAGGCGTAGTTTTCGATAACTTCGTAATCGAGAGACTCGACTCCATCAAATCCAGCAGTTGTTAATACTCCATCACCTTGTTCTTCAGCGTCTTCATCTTCAGTGTTTGGGAGTCGAGACCAGATCAGTTTGGCGGTCTCCACTCCGTTCTGAAGATGATTCGATAACATTATAATTATAATTACTCTCAATTATAATGTTAGGGGGATATAATTAGGGGTTTTTTATAAAAAGAAGAAGAAGAAAGAGGTGGATTAAATAATGAGAATTGGTCCTGTTTGTTTAAATAAAATGATGGATCTAGAAGTAGAATGAAGATGAAGTGATGTTTATAGTTGATGATGACGACGATGATGATAGTCTGATCAAACGTGGTTTTCAAAGACAATTCTTTTTTACTTCTACCTAACTGACTGATCAATATAAATTAAATATTTAACCCATTTTTTACATATTCATTTTCACTCACATGATATCAGGTACACAGGATTTTTGATCGGGTGTTGCACAAAATATTTTTTATGACTATGAGTACTAAAGTTGTTCGATAAAGAATTTATTAAGTAAAATTGGGTGTTGCACGAGCCCAGAAAAGTCATATTTTATAAAAAAATTACACTTAGTGAACTAAAATTGGGTGTGGCCCGTGCCACACCCGGCTCCCATGTGAGTCCGTCCATGATCAGGGTGTTTGGATCGATCAAGTTGTAGAGTTACGAGTCATTAGATCAAATCAAGGTATGAATGTAGTTTGTATCTTTTAATCTAGACTTTTGATTATACAACTTGATTAATCAAGATTTGAGAGAATCCACGCCCGTTTGTTTTAGATAATGTAACTTTTATAAGTGGTTTTTGTCTTTTTGAGCTTAGTGAATGTTTAAATACGAAGTGGATCACTCGCGCGTTGCCGCGGAATGTTTTGCCAAAGAAGTAGTTAGTGCAATTAACAACCGTTAATTATAAGGACTAAATTTGCAACGAACCTCTAAGACGAAGGACCAATTGCAGGCGGAATTAAAAAAAAGTTAACAATCGTTACTACTTAACGGCCGTTAAGTATTTAACGACCGTTAGTTACTGTACATTTCACTATTTGGATGTGAGTGTGGCGCACTGTAGCTGCTACAGTGCTTTGGGGGAGCAAATCCTGATAAATGTTATATTTATAAATGATCATAAGTTTAGTACGAGTATGTTTGATAAAAATAACTGTTAGCACAAGTATGAATTGTAAATTCTTTTATAAGTTTGTGTGACAACAAAGCTTATTTTATAAATTTCAAAAGTTAAACCAACGATAAGCCTCTATAAACCCGCACTAAACTCATGACCTCTTATATGCTATTGTATATTCCTTAAGCCTTTTTTTTCTTATCTTTTTGTCTTGCAAATCATTTTTACATAATCAGGAACTAATATTGGTTGTTTAATAATGAACAGAGGTCAAATAAGACTTACCTATATATTTCAGACGAGATAGGGGTTATCTGTGCTTTATGGTGGGATTTAAAAATGATACATGTTTTATATGAAATAAAAATTGTTTTTCTTAGGCATATGTAATAAATAAATAAATAAATAAATAATAAATTAAAATGTATTAAAGTTTTCTTTTAAGATAATAAAAGATAAAGGTGTATAATCAAAAGTCAAAAATCGAAATCTGACATATGCATATAGTGCGAAAAAATTACCTTTAGGGGGCGAACAAAGATAGCAAATCTGGTAATCATTAGATAAATTGATATCATTTTTTTATCAGCCACAACTTGTTAATTAATGTTGCAGTTAGAGAAAGAAAATCATGAAGAACGTATTCTGTTTTCGTGTTGTACTCGTTTTAAGTGATTTATAAAGCTTGGAGTTTATTTTGCGCAATATTTAAAGTTGGGTTGAGATTTTTGTGTTATATAAAAATTGAAAAAACAAATGTAAAAATGATGCAAAAATGTTGATAGGGAGGATGACAACCATTGGACTAACCACATAACTTCACTATTGTGTCCTCATTTTTAAGCATAGAATATTAAAAGAACTAGCTACTACTCATTAAATAGAAGTAACAATTTTTATGAATTATTGCTATTGCTATTGAAAATGAAAATTAAGATAAGAGACACAGTTGTACAATCAATAGTACTAGTATTTGTTTGATACAACGAATATGTTGGTCTTCCTAATTTAGAACTCACGTACAAGTTTGAAATTGACCAAAAGGAGCTTGGTCATATGTGCGTTTGTGACGTAAAATATTACTCGCGCATAGCGACGATGGTGTCAATTGTTGATAAAATTTGGTTGTGTGTACTTTAATTTATTCTTATTTTAGGTTTATTTGTGGTTTTGATCGTAAAATAATATTCCCGTAAAGGTGATGTAAAATAAGAGAAAAATTGATGAAGTAAATGAGTGTAAAATTTTGTGGTTAAATTGTTATTAGAGTTGAGATCCATGAATAACTCATACATGCCATAGAACCTATCAACCAATCATAGCCACTCATTTATATTTTTCACCTTTTTTTTTTTTTTCAAAACAACATATCCTGCAAACGGTAAATCTTCAAGCTATAAAAAAAAATATCATCGCGACGAGAATTAAGTGATCTTTCTATAGATATGCATTGTTATATACTTTCGACGATTTTTTTTTTTAATTTCCGCCCAGAAATAATCATATATGATTCGTAAAAATCATATATGATTCGTAAAAATCATATATGATTCGTAAAAAATCATATATGATTCGATTCTTACGAATCATATATGATTTTTCTGAGCGAAAAAAAAAATTTATCGAAAGTATATAACAATGCATGTCTATAGAAAGATAATTTAATTCTCGTCGCGATGATATTTTTTTGTAGTTTGACGATTTACGGTTTGCGAAATATTTAAGTTTTAAAAAAAGATGGAAGTTTATTTTTTTATTTTAATAAAAAAAAATGAGTGACTAAGATTGCTTGATGGGTTCTATAAAGAATTTTTGGCTTAACTATATTAAAAAGTAATGAATTTCATTGAAATGTACAAACAAAAGCAAATTAGTAAATAAGAGTAAAAAATTGAGAGTTTTTAACAAAAATATATGTACTACCATAATTTCTGGAATCTTATCTAACTAACATTATTTATATTTACCTATCATAGAATCTCATCTAACTTAACATTTTTTTTTTTAAACATTTCATAATATATTTCACAAATGTCTCTAGCGAAACATAAACATACAACTTTTAGGTTGGTGGACAAGTTAGTCTGATTATATTTTAAGAAAAAATTTACAAAGCTTTCAAAACATTGCGTTCAAACCCTTTATGCTTTTTTATCATTAGAAGGAGGGAGAATACCATGATATTATAAGTCCAAAAATAGTATTGTAATATTTTAAGAAAAAATTTACAAAGCTTTCAAAACATTGCGTTCAAACCCTTTATGCTTTTTATCACATAACCTTAGTGATCTTAGCTTATTTAATAAGATCCAATGAGATGTTCTTTTGCCATGATGTCAACATGGACGTAGTTTTCCCTTCTAAAGACGAGAATGACCCAATACAAGAGACTATATAACACTAATAAAGTAATAATGTTGAAACAACACCTCACATTCAATGCCGTATTTAGAAAACACATCCCCAAAAACGAAATGGAAACAAAGAAGAACCACACACGAAAAGGTGGGTTTATTTTTTCTATATGAACACGTCAACTTATTAAAAAAATAAGGTTAATATATTTAAAATGTATATTGTCACAAACGAGTGGAGGTACCCGCGCGTTGCTGCGGTAATGCCGTGCTATTTTTTTATTTTTTTTTTTTTTCACACCCTAGGGCTCAGGGACTAAATTGCAAAAGACTACTATTGCTTCCACTGTGGCACTCTAACACTTTGTTCCTGAGTTTTGATATGAAAGAAAAGAAGAGAAGAGGTTAAAATAGACAGAAAAGAAGAGAAGATGAAGAGATATTAAAATTTTAATTCGTGTTCCTGAGTTAGAGAGAAAAGAAAAGAAGAGAAAGAATTAAAATGATGATTTTACAATAATGCCCTATGTTGTAGATATATTTTATGTTATATGTTATGGCATTTAAGACATTTTGATTATAATTAGTTTCCATAATTACTTTCCTTCCAATTCATCCCACATTTGGGAAGAAAGTTTAGGAGAGAAGATTAGGCAATTTTCCACTCCTCTTCTTTTCTCTTCTCTCTTAAAAAAACCTCAGGAACACAATTTTTTTTTAATTTACCATCCACTTCTCTTCTTTTCTTTCGAAAATAAAACTCGGGAACACAGTATAAATGAATTTTGTTAATGGATTTTCCAAATCTTGTCAAAAATGTATCTTCATGAAAATTTTTAATAATCAAAATATCATTTTTTTTATCAAAAAAAAAAAAAAAAAAAAAAAAAAAAAAAAAAAAAGCTGTCAGCGTGGACCCGGTTAAGACAACATAGTCTGGCGGGGTGGCGATGGGGCCTTCGCTGTCCGCGAAGGTGGTCGTTTCTAAGTTGAAATTCACCTTCAAAAAAAAAAAAAAAAATAGCACTGCTACAGTAACGATTGCTACAGTACCTTAATATAAAATATATATTACTGTAGACACTCACAAAAAACACTGTATCAGAGGAACACTGCAGCACACGATAAATGTAATATATGTATAATTTGGGTTTGTGTAAACAAACTTTTTTTACAAATTCATGTACTAAACTCTCAAACTTCGTAACTTTGGTGTATTTTCGTACAATTTTACCCTTCAATTTGTTAAGACTCCTTTTATCGTGGAGGGGTAAAATAGTCCGAAAATACACAAGAGTGACGAAATTTGAAAGTTTAGTACATGAAAGTTTAGACATGAAAATGAGAGAAAAAAAAAAAACAAAACAAAAAAAAAAAAACAAAAAAAAACAAAACTACATGAAATTGAAAGTTTAGTACGAAATTTGAAAGTTTAGACATGAAATTTGTGACAAGTAAGCTACATTTTAAATACATTAATAATAATAAAAATAAATAAAAAATAAAACATATATATTTAACAAGAGAAATAAGCTGATCATGTAGCATATAACAAAATTTTAAGCATACAATCATTCACTTTCACATACGATGAAACTGAACCAAAACACATGCCATCAAATTACGTCCAAACTATTTCACAGAAATAAGCGTAGATATGTTTATTTTACAAGTATAGATAATGCTAATGTCGTATTTAGAGATATCGTTTATCAAACAACCTGCGATTGCCCGAGCAAGTCTGAATAGTAGCACCATAAGCCACCAAGCTGCAAAAAGTTCCAATCAGTCTTGTTTCCTATCAATAAATTTAGCTGTTTTTTATGCACTTAAATATGCTTTGGGTGACTCTTAACCCGTTCGACCCATTTGAGGCATTTTCTTTTTTTGCTAAAGCCTTTAGCTTAACAAATTTGACCCATTAACAATACCAATGGAGCCATTTACATGTGAATGAATCTCAATTGCCACCTCAACTAAAGACAATCAGTTTACCTTGTAACGTCACAATCAAAGGAACATTGAAACTTTACTCTCCTTGTGTTTATGAGGACTTTGATATTTCCGCGTACATTGAAGCTATTGCTTTGGAAAAATATGCCTTCGCTTGAGGTCTCTTGATCTATAAATGATAAAAAGAAGGAAAAAAAAGTGAAAACATGTTTTAGTTCACCAACATAATTCTGAAGCATTCGCAAGTATTTTGTTTTCCTTGGCGCTTCAGATATTGAAATACATTTTAAATAACGGTTAATAAACGTGCCTTGAATGTTGGAGTGAGCAGACCATTCTCCATAGTGAAAGGTTCAACCACCAAAGTCACAGCTTTTACACATTCGAAACCTCTTAACTGGAGATCAGGACACGAAATAAGAAAATCAAAATAAAGTTGCACACGTAATATTTGAATGTTGTACATAGGTGGAAAAATAGGCTGGCCGGGAGGCTGGTAACCAGGTCAAAATAAGTTTGAGGTGGTAAACACTTGGTATATTTTGGGCGATTTTTAATCTACGTCGTTTCCGGTTTAACTCATACTTTTTTTTTTACTATTACTTGTTGCACCTGTTAAAAATACTGTACAATATAACCGCATTTATCCATTCTCACATAAATGAGTTTAAAATACCCGTGTAACATTTGTATGATCTAGCAGATGTATTACCTGAGCTTTCTTTGCAACCTGAGTCATATCTGCCAGGACAGCTGCCCTTGCTCTTGGATCATTGCAAAGCTGTTTTAAATCTTTATACTACGATAAAAAGAAGTGGTAGAAAAAGAGTATTAGGATAAACAGCACACAAATGGCTTGCAAGACTACATTCGTGACACAAGATTTTGTGTTGATGAGTCCAGCGATCAAAACGGAACTGAAGTGGAAGTGTGTTGCTATTTGTTACATTTTGCCCTACATGAATTGGTACAAGCCATAATCATAATACATAAGTGATGTTCTATAAAACAAACTCCTGAATGCAATACATGAATTGGTACAAGCTATCGTACAATAACAACATGCAGTTCATGTGCGTGACAGTTTTACTAGGTATGTTATGAACTTTAAAAGTCACCTTAATGCCTTCAGCTGCTGCCCATGCTTTGAACACGTCCTGGTCCAATGAGACAACCGCAACCAAGGAGGACTTCAGGCTATCACCTATCAACAAAGAACAAGTAAGCAATGGGTCAGTTTGGGTTATGTTTGTTATCTCCAATGGTCAAATAATAAATTAGCTAATAAAGAAACAGGTCAAATGGGTTCAATGTGTCCAAAGTTTTGGGTCAACCCTAAGGAGTTACCCCATTTGGACCAGTTACCCAACCTGTACCATTTGCCACCTCAAGATAATTGAAAAAAAAGACAGACTAGGAACAGAAATAAATGTAATATCTCTATCATACCATACACAAAACACTGAGCAACAAACTTGGAGTTGACATATACATTCTCAATTTTCTCAGCGGCTACATATTCTCCTTGTGATAATTTGAAAATGTTCTTCTTCCTGACAAAATATAAGTATAGTACATAAATCTTAAAAGACTAAATACTCAGCCGGATATTATCAAATACTCTAATATAAAGAAATCAACACCCTTAAATTATGCGCTTACCTATCAATTATCTTTAAGCGACCTTCAGGTAGCCATAACCCGATATCCCCTGTATGAAGCCACCCGTCTTCATCAATGATTTCTCTCCTAAACAATCAAATAGCATACAGTCAAATACTTTAACCTGCAGTACAGGTTCTAAAAGTATAGCCAATTTGTAGGGTCAATCGAGTCAGGTAATGGGTCAAATATGATTATAAGAATTATTGTGCCAGATTCTTCTTTTTTTTTGGAACACCAAAAAAATTAAGCAATATGAATTTGTTTATTTCAGAAACAAGAACAACAGAAATTTCTTGTATAAAACAATTAGGATGTTCCATTTTAGCCATTTTATTACCCGTTTGACCAGCTAGAGATAACACATAGCCCAAATCAGCCAATTCATAAGTAAATCGGTCGAAATTGCTGCCTATTTCAGATAAAGAATGGAAGCAGGATAGATTTAAAAAAAAAAAAGTACGTCTGCACTTCATCTTTATAGTAACCCTGGAACACAGTTGGCCCTCTTACACAAATCTCGCCACGTGGATGAGGCTGATCTGCTGATGTATAGTCCATTTCCGGAACATCTACTAATTTAATTTCTGAAACAGAAGCAAAATACATAAAATCAAATCACAGAGATTGTCATAGCGAAAAACACAAAACCATAGTTGTCAATTTCAAATTTAAGCATAACCACTAAGTCAGCCTGAAACCTGTCGATACATGTTATAAAGTATAAGCCAAAAATACTGAAAATAATCACAAGAACAGTCTTTTCCAGTACTCTGATTCAGTAACACAATCATAAATTTTCATGAATCAAATCTGAATCTCAAATCCTGACAATTATGCACGAAACAATAGAATAAATGGAACATATAAAAAGGAAACAAGATATGTAAAAGAAAATAAGTCAAGAAATGCCATTACTTAATGATATTCGTGCTACATAGATTATTTAGTATAATGTAAAAGTGACACTTTCCCCATTCTTTATACAAAGCAAGTTAAACTTTACTGTTATACATACTATTGCCCATGTAGCTGAGATGGAAAAAACCGAAAAATGGTTTGCACTTAAAGGGTCAATATACTTAATTCTAAGTAAATCAACACTGAGAAACAATATCATTACTCATGAGTATTTCAAGAACTAACCACAAGCAGGACATGGAGAGCCCACATGCCCACATAGGTTGTCACCGAAATCCATAGTGCTTATGACACAAGAATTTTCTGTCATCCCGTAACCTTCAAGAAAAGCACAACCAAAGCACCTGTTGAAATGAAACGACTTGTTAGCAACAATAAAAAAGACATTGAAGTGAACCAATGACTGGCAGATAATTGACCTACACTCTCAGAAATTCTAAAACATCAGGAGACAACGGCGAAGCAGCTGAAAGCATAAAACGAACTCGTCCTCCAAGCATTCCTTTTATTTTATTGAAGATCAAAGTGTCCCACATTGCAGATGAATTATTGCCTGAAAGTTAATTCAAAACTCCTATTATACTCCTTAATGATACTAGAGATGGCAAAGACGTGCAGGTTGTTAAACGAGTCTCAGGGTAGGATCAGAAGTAATTTTTTAGCACAGGTTGTGATGACCTGCAATAACTATTTGTAAACTTTCAAAAGATAAGGCATGATAATGATTGGAAATCAAAATCAGCTTTACTACTATACCGTCTAATGTTGCTTGTCTCTTAGCATCATATGCAGCATTGAATAATCTCTGCCTTAGAACACCAGATGATTGTACAGCACTTGTAATGCTGCATAAAAAATAATAATAATAATAATAATAAAATAAAATAAAATAAAAAAAAAAAAAAAAAAAAAAAAAAAAAAAAATCTCTGTAGTAAGTTGCTGAAGCGACATAGAATGCACTAAGTAATACGCTTGTAGAGCCAATTACCTAGCATATATTCTGTTAAATACTCGAGGAACGCCGAAGAATACAGTAGGTCTTAGAGATACTATATCATCCATTAGTTTCAAACTGTCCTGTACCCAATAACGTAAATAGAACAACCACACAAACATAAGTCATTAGACGTAGCAATTTTCAACCAATTTATACTCAAATGGGTCGATATGAAGGGGCCAGACATCTTAAATGTGTTAAAATACATAAAACCTTCTTAACCGCTTTGTTATAAGGAAGATTACTTACACCCTGGTTAAACCCGATTCCAACTCCAAAATAAGCCAACATGACTTGGGTGCTCCTTTCGAATATATGTGCCAAAGGAAGATATGATATATATCTGCAACACAACGTAATATATATTTGGTAACATAAGATCACTTATGACTTGGGTGCTCCTTTTGTTAATTGAATGACTCACATGTCTGAAGGGTAGAATTTCAATTTAATTGCTTGACCAGCATTGTTTGCAATTAAGCTTCCATGAGAAACTACAGCGCCCTGGAAGAGATGAGAAAATTCAGAATAAAGGAGTCAAACATAAAAATTATGAGGCGAGACTCATGCAAAATGGAAGGAGAACCTTTGGCTTCCCAGTGGTTCCACTTGTATAGCATATAGTGGCTATATCCTCTGGTTTCGGTGGACAGAATGGTTTCGGGTATTCTTGGCCCTAAAAAAATCATGCACGTCATATTCTAGAAATTTGTACATATGTATAGCTAATGGGTTCAACTTGAATAACTTTAGTTCAACACTTCAACATATAATACATAATCACTACAGTAAGGTGCTCATACAATAGAAATACTCCGTAATCCAAAATTACCTGACTCTGCAGTCTCGTATATGTTATGATCTCAACATTTCTTTGCAATGAAAAGGATGCTAAGTGATCATCGCTTGCTCCAATCACCTTGACAGTGGTAAATCAGAATGGTGACAAAGGCAAGTCAAGTAACGGGTTGGGTCAAAATGGTTAAGGTATGGGTCAAAACGAGACAGGTTAGGTTGACTTGAAAGACTTAGTGTCCTTTTCAGAAAATTGTTGTAAGTAATATGTGTGTTAATAGTAATCTATGTTTTTTGTAAAAAGGGATTTAGTAGGTTGTACATATAAAAGGTATAATTTGGCCGAGTTTCGACCCCTTTTTTTAGCCAACCGTTTCTTTTTTACATTGTTGACCCGTACATACGAAAACTGGGTTAAAATTGACAGCTCCAGTCTTTTTCATCCGGGTTTTTAGCACTACTGTTACTGAAAATTGAGTTACATACCACTATTAGACGCACTGAAGGAACTTCAGACAAGTAGCTCAGCAACTGAAATTTGGCACACGTATAAGATGAGACAGAAATAAGAAATCTCGAAAAACAAAAGTGATTCTGTTATGATATTTAATATGGCTAGTTTTTGTGAATGATGTAAGATATAAACATAACAAGCTCACATCTTTTAATGTTTGTGGCACACAAAAGACAACTTGCACATCTGCATGATTTACGATGAACTTTACAGCATCCGGACCTGTTGTACGAAAGATAATACAAGAATAAATAGCAACACAACATGAAACTGAGCCAAATTAACTTTATGTAACTATTTCCAAGACAGAAGGCCACATAAAAGTACCAAGAGTATCATATAAAGGAACTGATATGTATGAATATGCAGAGCACGCATGATCCACTATTAGCCACTCTGGTCTGTTGTTAAAATATAGTCCGACACAAGAACCCTGTTGTAAGCCAAAGAGATAAACATTTGGATGATGAAAACGTACTTAAAAAACAAATGCAGCTTGTCTTCCAATAAGGTAAAAATAACAAAAGTACACCGTGCCCAACTACCAAAAAGTTGTTTTGGATCCGTTTTTAATCACCGACTTTTTTCAGTTAGTAGTACTACATGTGAAGTTAAAATTACTTTCTACAAGAAATAGTCTTCTTAGTGTTCAAAGGCGAAACATACTGGTGCTGTTTCAGAATAAATATCACTTGTCTTAAAGGGAACGAGTAATTTTGATTAGCTTGCCTTGGGGATCCCATGATGTACTAAACCGGAACCAACTTCCAAGCGAGCAATACCTGCTTCCCTGTAGGTCATCCACTTGTACCTGGAAAATAATACATAAATATATTGAGTGTTTCAAGAAAAGAAACCTTTGAAACTATATAATTGACTTACTCCCCAACTGTTCCGTCTACTCCAACTCGTGTTCCGAGGTATTTGTAATCCCCATACGTCTCCACAGCATGCCTATATAGAAAGAGTGAATAACAACAATTTCGTCATACAAACCAATAATTAGAGGTTGCAAATTGATGAGTTGATACGGGTGAAAGTATGGGATGATCCACAACCCTTTTTGCATAAAGTTACATAAATTAGTTGGCGTGTCATTTATGAAATTAAATATATAAATTATACTTTAACCCATGGGCGGAGCTATTAAGGGACCGGGAAGGGTCCCGGCCCCCCTAGGCCTAAGCCCATTAGTGTATTTTTTTCGCGATTTCATGTGTTAAAATTTTATTTTTTCCATCTCGGCCCTCCCATTTAATGTTCTTCCCCAAAAAAAAAATTGTTTCGGCCCTCCCAATAAATTTTTTCTAGCTCCGTCATTGCTTTCACCTGTTTTTAAATGACATAAGCTGGATCTCGAAAGATAAAAATTACGTTTACGCTGACCAGTTGCAAGGAGTAAATGGAGGCTTACACAAAGTTATCATGTAACGTAGCTATTTCAGGATGATCACGATATCTACTCACAAGCTTCAAAGGTGAAACAGCAGATCTGTCACAGAAAGAAAGGTATGTAAATGACGACATTAGCCAATAGTTATAGATGACTGTAAAGAGATGACTCGTACCTGTACACATTCCACTTTCCTGTCTGCAATTTTTCAGGAAGAACAACACTGTAACCTTGTTCTGCCAACATACAACATCAGCATAAATGAGATTGAAAGAGAAAAATAAGATTACGTTCTGATTATGATCAACTCTTCTGTTTGGACTAATTGATCATGCTTCATTAAATTTCATGTATTCCATCATCACTTAAGATTGAATCGTCTAAGAGAGTAGCTATCAAAAGGCAAAAGTTAATTTGTATCTAAAACCTCAAAGAATATGTTATGATTGTTTTAGCCCAAATTTGAAAAAAAAAAAAAAAAAAAAAAAAAAAAAAAAAAAAAAAAACAGTTATATTGTCTTAATGGATGGAGTATAAAATATATCTTGTAACAATGAACATCAACCCTCACGGATAAAAAAGTTTCTACTTGCAACAGATAGAAACAGATTACATGATCTTTAAATTACGTTAAATAGCAAACTACTTTCATATTCTTACTAATCATAATAACCAACTTATAATTTCTTACCAATCATCAACAACCTACTTTAACTACATGTGGCTATGATTGGTAACAAGATTAGTTAAAACGTACAATGCGTTTGGCAAAGCTAGCTAGAGATATATTTTAAAAACTACTCAAAGTAGCTTACACTTTTTCAGCCAAAGCGTTTTGCAGAAACTAATGTTTAGCATTAGAAATATAAAGCTTGCTTGGCAAGGAGCGTGTAGCCTTTTGAACTTTGTTTAAATGCTACTCAAAGAAGCGTTGAAATATAAATGCTATTGGTTCATGCTACCACTAGTTTTTCCAAGAAAAGCCTTTATATTTTAAAGGAGCTTATTTCTTTTAAGAAAATAAGTTTCAGCTTATATAAGCTTGTGCGCCAAATATGGCCCATATATAAATGTCAGTTTATACTTTCTAGTATATATTTGATATTCACTCACATAAATTAGGGGTGGCAATTCACGACACGACACGATAACCGACAGGAACCCGACACGAAGTTAAACAGGTCAACCCGTTTAATAAATGGGTCGTGTTTGGGTTGAGCAAGTATTAAACAGGTCAACCCATGAACCCGTTTAAGTATGTAAGCGTCTAAAAACTAAAATACATAACTTGGATTATTATGTGTAGGATTTTTTAAATTATTATATCATTTTTGGATTTAAACTAGTTGAATCAACAAACCACCAACTTTCTTCACCACTCGACCTATTTACTTAAACAAGTTAAACAAGTTACAAACGGGTTACACGTGTTATGCATGTTTGGGTTAGGGTTAAGTTTAGGGTTACATGTGTTATGCTTTGGGTTAGGGTTATGTGTAGGTTAAGTTTCTTGACACGATTAATAAATGAGTCGTGTTCAAGTAGAGTTTATACCAACCCACCACCCAGCAAACCTGAATAGGTCAAACCGAACACAACTCGATTGTCACCCCTACATAATATAACATATAAAAAAACTTTAAACAAATAGATCAAAATCCCATGAAATATTCACCAGCAACATGGAGTATAAGAAAACTTGATACTATCCCATAATAAGCATAAACACTATCAAAAGTCACTCTAAACCAATAAAATGTCACTCTACTTTTATTCAATGATCACTAAAACTTATACGTTCACACTTAATTAATATATACATACCTGAAAAGTATTCACCAGCAGTTTGATGAGGCCTGAGAACAGAGCTACGGGTATCAGGTTCATGCAGAAAATGTTTTTGGATCACTTGAATCCGGCGTTGACTTTTTGACTCCATTAGTCAAACTTGATATGTTTTGTTTGTTTGATACAAGTCCTATGATTTACATTAAGATTTTAAAAAGCAGCAGAAAACGGTAACTGTTTACTTTTTATGATTATTCTACATTTTTAGTAATGCCACATGGTCTACTAACCAACGACCTGGTTTGACTATGTGGGATCTAGAAGTTCTGACGTAAGAAATATAAGAAAAAATAAAGCTATTTATGTGACCAATCACCGAATGTGTTTAAGAGGTCACGGTACGGTAACGCCGACGGCGGTGTTATGCCTACGTGCCAGCGCATTGGCCGGTGTTATCATACCATCTAATCCGCCATTATGTCTGAACGTGCTAAAAGACAAAAAAAATTTACAAACACACCCTTCCAACGGGCTAATTGTGCATAGATTAAAATAAAATAAAAAATAAATTACACAAACAAACCAAACGGTTAGTAATTTAGAAAAGAAAAAAAATATATTTTTTCAAAACCTTATAAATACCCATGTTCAAATCTTTTTTTTTACACACTTCCACAATTCAAACTTAAATTTATATACTTCCATTCAAAATAAATAAATAAATAAATAATCGGGATATCCAAACGAGAGTTTTTTGAACCTACTCGGTATGGCGAATCCGAACGCGGAATCTTCTTCTAACCCGAGCCCAAACCCGTCTTCATCTGGTTTCCCTAACTCACTCGACATGACTCCCGAGCAACTTTTCAACAACAACAAATGTTTCTTATGTGTCAAAACGCCAATTTTCAAAATCTACAACAAAACCCACCACAATTCGAACAACAAACCCAATCCTCATGATCACAATTCGACCCCGAAGCTACACAATCCCAAAAGCCCAAAAGTCGTGGTAAACGAATGGCAAAAAATCCAAAGAATCTGAACCGTATTTCAAAAAAATCCCGACATGACTGAGACTACATTACATTGGTTAACGAGCGAGGAAATGCTACTTGCCTCGTGTTACGTTGCCGTTTTCGAGGATCCCAATGTCGGAGTTTCACAAACGTGCAACATGTTTTGGTATCAGGTTATGAACGAGTTCAATCGAAAAAATTTCCAACCACGCAACAAGGATATATTGACAAGCAAATGGAATACGTTGAACGGGAATTGCCATAAGTTTAAATCCGATGCCATGCCGAGCACCGGGGGAAGTAACTCGTCAAGCCAATTCGGATACTTTATGATATCCGAGCTTCGTCTCAAATGGGAAGTGTAACAACCCACAAAACCTCATTACTATCATTCCCATTACAAATACCTATAGTAGGTATTTCACAGGTAAATTTTTGCTTTTTATGTGCATTTATTACTTGCATGACTCACTAGACCTGCTCACGTATCTACACAAGCCAAATAACTCAACACTCACATCCTATAAACCCCTGGTATGTCAAGCATAAGATTACAACAACGCCATAATAAGTAATTCACCAATCTAAAACACTAAACATAACATAAAACCCTAATAAACCCTAACTAAACCCTAATTAGATCTATGTGCTTATTTGAACCTATATGCTTAACTTAACTAGTATGAAAGTGTCCAAGGCTTAAGTAAGAGTTACCTTAGGAATATTAGGATACCTTAGAATCATTAGGCATTAGTACAACCCTTTAGAACTTAGGTACAAATCCCTTGAGCACAAAACCATAACTAAGTCATAACTTCCTAGAATTAGGTCTAGACTATTCCAAAACTTCCCCATAGGTCACTACCACTTAGTATAAGCCTCTTAGGACTTAGGATTGGTTATTAGACACTCATAGGACACTAATCTAGGCACAAAACCCTAGGATAAACCCTAATCTCCCACTAAACACAAATAGGACACTTAGGTCACAAAACTGGGTTAAACCTCCTCAAAACTTTACCATAGACTACCATCACTTAGTATAAACCCTTTAGGACTTAGGATTAGTCACTAGACACTCTTAGGAACCTAACTTTGGCACTAAACCTTAGGTAAAACCTTAAACTCTCACTAAGTAAAACTAGGTCAAAACTTAACCTAAACTAGTAAAACCTAAACATAAGCACCTCAAACACCTCAACCAAGCACCCTAACACCTCTCCCTAGTTAAGCTAGCACCCTAACACCTTACAAGTACCCACACAAGTAGGTGCATCACCTACTTGTCTAAACCACCACTAATTACCACTAAACCACCACTAATCCACCCCTAATCACCCTAAACCACCACTAACATCCCAAGCAGCTTACAAGCACCTCTAAG
Organism: Artemisia argyi; assembly: GCA_030686995.1. Classification (NCBI taxonomy): domain Eukaryota; kingdom Viridiplantae; phylum Streptophyta; class Magnoliopsida; order Asterales; family Asteraceae; genus Artemisia; species Artemisia argyi. The sequence goes on along the minus strand of CM060707.1, from coordinate 36,128,506 downwards.
CACCCACACACACACCTCCATAGCTGCTTACAAGTAGGTGCATCACCTACTTGTGTCGCGGCCTCATTTCCACCTTAAACCACCATAGCAGCCCCTACCTATCCCATAGCTTCCATTAGTCACCCTATAGCTGCTATGAGTCACCTTCCCCTCCCCCCTCGACACCTCCTCCTTCCCTTGCTTGCTCACCACTCCAAACGGACCCTATAAATAGCTCAACCCCTCCTCCATTTCAAAGGCACACCTCCTCTCTTCTTTCCACCTTAAACTTCTGTAGTAATAGTAGTACTTGAGCTATAGTAGGCCTAGGAGTCGAGCAAAGCAAGCCAAGGACCCTTGTCAAGTTCATTTCCCATCGCTAAAACCCTAAACCCACGTAAAACCCTAAATAGTCAAGTAAGCCCTCACTTTTAGTTCTATTAGCTTTAGTTTAGTATTAGGATAGTATTAGGATGCCTTAGATCCCTTAGGAACCCTTACATGAGCCTTAGTCATAATCATATGCTAGTTTACATTTTAAAACCCTAATTATAGATAAAACCCTAATTACATGCTATACACCCTTTACATGACCTATAATCTAGATTAGATAAATTAGATAGGCTAATATTAGCTAAACATAAGCTAGAAAACTTAATTGTTACATAAAAATATAAGTTACATGCATTTAGGACTAGTTTTGCAAAACTTTACATGCATAAGGGTATATATCATAAATTCTTGAAATTATAAAGTCTAGGGACTGTTTTTGACATTTCCTAGAAGTTATAAGTGTAAGGACTAGTTTTGCAAAGTTTTAAAACCTTAGGATAGATATTAAAATAAGTTATAAACTAAAAAGGACTAGTTATGCAAATATTATAAAGTTAAAGGTCTAAATAGTAAATATAGAAAACTTAGGAATCTAAGAGTTATTTATGTCATTTTCTAAAACTATAGAAGTCTAGGGACTCGTTGTGTCAAGTATAGATAGTTATAAGTATAAATAATATAAGTATTATAAGTTTAGGGTAGAAAATGTAAATATATAAACTATAAGGGTATAAAGTGAAAATATCATATAAGTATAAAACCTAAATAAAGTTAAAAGCATAATGCAATAGTAGGGAGCTGCATGCGAGGAGTACTATGTGGATATTTCGTTTTGACGTGTTTGTTGGGTTTACGAATTAAAGTGCCCTAACTCCTCGAACGATTATTGCATATACTTCTGAGATATGATGGCCCGAACGGTGTTATGATTATAACTTAACTTAATAACAATATAGCTCAATAGTAGGGAGCTTCATGTGAGGAGTATTAACTTCTGAATTATGATGGCCCGAACGGTATTATGTCGATAACATGATACAATAGTAGGGAGCTTCATGTGAGGAGTCATATACTTCTGGATTGTGATGGCCCGAACGGTGTTATATTATATCTAAAACATTAACAAACCTAAGAACAATAACTTAAGAAACTTAAACAAGATTACTAAAGCTTGACATACATCCAAACCTACAACACACTAGGATACGTGGGTAAGGCAGTCTCTCGAGTCACTATTTGCATCACTTAGATTATCCTAAGCCCAGGTGAGTTCATAGCCTCATACTCTTTTAAAATGCTTTCACTCTAATGCTTTATAAACCCTGTGAGGGGGATACATGCTACTTGCTTTACTTAAAACCGAATACAAGTCTTTTTCTTTGGTTGTTGCACGAGTAAACTAACTGCCACCACTACATAACCAAAATTCATGAATCTAATCGTTTGGGATATTTTACCCACGCGAACGTGAATATAGTTGATAGATCTATTGGAGTTTGACAACTCCCGTTGGTATTAACACCTCACTGGGTGGTACCAATAAGTACTATATTTCAACCCACTGAAGGTTTAACTTTGGCAAGTTATCCTTCTCATCCCCTCATGGTTGGGTCTGCAGCCCCCATGATCCGGATTGTTAACGTGTGGTTCATGAGCTTAGTGCAACATACCCCACTCATGATAATTGTGTATGCATCACAATTATCACACACCTTACATTTTCCCAGATGGGTGTAACAACTGAACCCAGGGAACTTGTATTCACTAACCCCTAAACCGATGAATCTCACTCAACACCTAGTGTTGACTTTTTAAGCATGTATTCTAGGTATACTACTTCTATGGAGTCATGGCAGAAGGAGGCACTGAACTCGGAGGACTTTTCATGGTTATCATTCAAACATAACCTAACACCTAGATTTTTGGGACCTCATCAGATAAAAGTATATCTTTTACAATTAAAACTCTGATAATAATGAATGATAACTAAATTTCTAAAACGTCTCTTTTCGAGTCGTTTTCTATTACTGTAATTGTGATTCTATGAAGTAATACCCCAAACACTTAATCCGCTGCGATCAGTGAAAAATGGGGGTGTTACAGGAAGCGGCCTAATCAACGTACGAGATTGCTGAAGAGAAAAACCGTGCGATAATAGGTTGTTTAATTGGGATTCTTGGCATAAAGCGCCTTTTCTCATTTCTTTGTAATTTTTTGTTCTAGCTCCTTGCTAGTTTAAATAAAATTTGCCGTTCAAAAAAAGATAATAGGTTTGAAAAAGTTTAAATTTCTTGGTATTAACAAGAAGGAGATGGATGAGGACATTACGTATTGGATCGAAATAAAAAAACAAAAAATCAAAGAAAAATATAAATTAAGAGGACACTGCTAATTAAATTTCACATCACATTTTTTTTTTTTTCTCAACTAATGTAAACAGCTTAAATTACAAACATCACCACCAACCTTTAGTTTTCTTTTTTATTTAATTTTAAACACTAAAATTAAAATTTCATTAAAAAAATTATATTAATAATTTAAATAAAAATAAAAACATTACAATAAGAATTGAAATAAGATGAAATTAAAAATTATTTTGCATTTCTTCGACACAAAATGTGTTTCACTAAATCGGCTTTAAGGTTTAGATGAGCTTCCTCGTTGGCTAAACTGCTAATAACTTACAACGTTTTTTCATGTGTTCGTATGAAATCGTCCTCACGAGTCACGATGTTGCTCCTCTGGTTAAAAGTAAGGAGAGATTGCCTTCTTTTTGTCTTTTCAAATCATTTTATGTAATATCTATACATCGTATATGTTATTTTCTTAAGAGTCATCGACCGTGCAATATTTGTTTTTTTTTTTTTTATTATAGTACACTTTTTCTTTAGCGAGCCAAACGTTCGTTCCACATCTTTTCTTGCCACTTCATGTGCTTGTTTATACCTTATGCATTTCATATCATTCGCATGTGGCTATAAAATCGACTTAACAAGAACATACAATTTGAGATATAACCCGTCAGTAAGATAATATCTCTATTTATAAGGCACATCGTTAGCCACAAACGGAAGCTCTGTTGCTTTCCAGTTTTTGAGATCGTCGTATAACGTTGACGTGGTTGTTCGCCCCTAACACACCAAAGAACGCATAAAAATTAATATGTCTTGTGAGATAACTACTTGTAGTAAAATGAATTGATTTGCCCCGTGATCACATCTACAATATTGAGCACTATATGCATTTGGGCAACTAGATCACTCCCAACTTGTACAATCAATGCTTCTTAACATCCCATGAAACCCATGGTTCTCCTCATGATAAGCATATAGTTTTGCGACATCAATATAAGTAGGTCTTCGCAAACTCCTCTTCTTATAAGCCCATAATAGCCTTACAGAAATTTTGGAGAGAATCACGGGAATTTTCCACACCCAATTTTAAATATTTGTTTAGATCATCAGGGAACGGTGTCGTATGCCAATTGACGAATTACAGAAGCACACTTCATCAATGCGGAAATGCCAACTCTTCCCAAACAATCAATGCCTAGTTGAAAATACGGAGAATGATCAGTTACTTCCCGAACAATGCTTGTGAATGGTGATCATCTCATTCGGAACCGCTTTATATCTTCGTCATACAGTGGGTTTTCAGAGAGATAAGTGGCCACTAGACGATCATGAGCACTATAACAATCTCTATTTATCATGTTTCGTGGTAACGAGTTTTTTTTATTATTGACCTTTCAGCTTGATAATTCATATGTTATGTCGTCGCCTCTTTTAAAAACTCTAGATTGATACTATTAACTTTTTCTTCTTCGACTTAATCCGATGATGTAAACATAAATTGTTCAGAATACCTTTGTTGTGAAAAATAAGAAATATATATATATTGAATATGTTTTGAAAGTGTGTATAATAATGAAAGGGTATTGGGGTATGGGTAAGGATCCAATAAGAAGAATAATTAAAATAAGAAGGGTAAGAAGTAATTTTAGCCACACATTTTTATATGGGAAGGAAAATTTGAATGAAGATGCATCCATTTTTGTAGGTGCATCTAGAATGTGTGGTTGTGGTTACTTCTTATCCTTCCTATTTTAATTATTCTTCCTATTTGATCCTAACTCATTGGGGTATTTACAATGTATAAAATTAATTAAAATTTAAATTAAAAAACAAAAAAAAATTGTTTTAATTAAACCACCAATGGCTCAATTTTTTTACCACTGGCACCTTTCTCCTTCCCACACGACTCAGTCTTCAACTTGACCGACTTCTCCCCAAAAACCACCCATGAGGTATCATTTGAGGGTGTGTGTTATAATGACGATGCATCTTAGGTGTTGTGTCCATTCGATGTATCGTTTAAGGCTTATTACCACCAGCCTAAAGATATGTTTATTCGTAGAATTGAAACAAATAGTAAATGACTAAGAAAAATGTTAATAATCAATTATTATGTTAGACATATCTTTGAACTGAGTTTATTGTATTGGGTGTTTATACGAGTAAAATAAAAACTATATGTTCGACGTCCGAAGAATGTTTATTTTAGGAACTCAAGAACGTGTCCTTTTCAAGAGAGGAAAAGTGATAAGGGGGCAATTACCCGACATTTGATGTCGTATATTAATCGTTGGGAACATGGAAAGTGGGTCAAGATCAAAGCCAATATACGAGAGTGTGAGGTCAAGCTACAGGAGTAACATCAATCCATGAGAACTTAGGCTCGAGTTTTTTTTATGCGAACGAGAATAATAGAGACAAGAAAATAGAGAAAACATGGTTTGATGAAAATTTGTGCCGCATGAGAGTTTGGTGTGCCACACAAGATAGTTTTGTGCGCCGTGCACTGATACAAAATTCCTCGCAAATTTTACTAGTTTTGAGTTGTTGTATATTGTTCTCAATAATTGTAGGGTTAATGACTTGAAAATGTATCATACTTGCCACTTTTTGTTATTGTGTGTATTGAACTTATTTTTTCTTAGTGTGTACTGAATTTTCAAATTTCGATTATTGTGTGTATTTTGTGACCATTCAGCCATGTAAAATGACCATTTTACTCTTTAAATTTTGAAATAAGTAAGGGTAAAATGGTCACAAAATACATACAATAATCGAAATTTGAAAGTTTATTACACACAATAAGAAAAATAAAAGTTCAATACACAATAACAAAAAGTGGCAAGTATAATACATTTTCAATCAATTAACCCATAATTATAACATGTTTTTTAACGTTGTTCCGTTAACACAATCTAATTTATTATAAGAACAATATAGAAACTCGAATTAACACAAACATCATCAATGAATAAGTGTTAAACCTGAATCAATCAAACAAAACGCACAACATGTTAAGGACATTTCTTTAGAACACGAGATAACGTTCGAGAGCTCTGGGATATTATCCCTGTCCTTAAAGGTGTTTACGTGCTCAATTCGCTGCAAGCCTCATGTGTAACGGACCTCCGGATTTGATGCAGACACAACGTTGTTGATCACCAGCGAATGATAACAACGTAATGACAATGGCGGAGCAGAAAACTCGAGATGGCAAGGTGTAAACACAATAGAATGGAAGGAGCTTGAGATATGATTTCGTGTGTGTATCTTGTGTATTTTCTAAAACAATTTCTTATCTCTTGAAAATAGGCAAAACCTTATTAATATAGGGTCAAGGCATAATCTCGTTAGTGCCAAAAGAATAGGTCTATGAGCTGGTGGTTGCAACTGAAATTGCCATCCAAAGCAACCCATTTTCCTTGAATTTTGCTGACCATTTCACATATACACATACATACGTTTTTGCTTCTCACACATTTTTTCCATGTTGTACATGATGTTATATTAACCATTTGTACACTATATTTCATTTGCAACAAAATGAAACATTACCATAATTAGCCATCCAAAGATTAAGTAATCAAGTGTGTATGCTCGTGCATACTTACCCCATTTAGTTCCATCAAACAACAAAGTGTATGTTTGGCGAGACGTAGCATTAGCAGTAGCAGTAGCGGTAGCGGTAGCAGTAGCAGTAAGCAGTACAGTAGCAGTAAGCAGTAGTTGTTTGTTTAAAAAAAAGGCAAATACCATAAAAAAGCACTATACTTGCCAAGAAAGTTACTTTTTGGTATCAAACAAATTTTTTTCCTCATATGGTACTGAACTTTCTTTTTTTGGCCTTTTTGAGGCACTTTGTGACGTTTTTGCCCCTCAAGGGGCAAAAACGTCACAAAGTGCCTCAAAGAGGCCAAAAAAAAAATAGAAAGTTCAGTACCCATATGAGGAAAAAAAGTTGTTTGATGGTGTATTTTAATACAAGTTTGATGCTTTTTTTATGGTATTTGCCCTTAAAAAAACGTGTTTGGTAACGAGCTGTACAAATAATTATAAAGTGTAAAATTACGAAAAGGGTCATATAAACATTAAAATAAAATAAACTAGTCATGAAGACCCGTGCGTTGCACAGGGTTGTATATAAGTGTTCATAGAGTAATCTTCAACAATTATTTTCATCATTTTGATCATGGATGTATTTTATAGGTCAATAAGTGTGCGTTACACACAATTTGGGTCTGTTTGTTCCTCTCTTAATTAGTGGCACTAATTTTTCAGACCCGTGAGATGCACTGAGATTGGATCAAATTGTTTTTTGCGTAATGTTCAACACTAATTTTCGTTATGTTTGAAACTCTCATTTTTTGGTGATGGTGGGATTTTGTTGTTCAATAAGTTCCTAAGTTGTGATGTTACCACAACTTTTGTTAGCATGACATGAAAATTGTTTGTGCGTTTATTTCACCACTTTTAATTGAGATCGAGTAAAAAACTTAAAATGATAGTTAGACCCGTGCGATGCACACGGGCTGTATCTAAGTGTTCACATAGTAATGTTTGACATTAATTTTCGTCATATATAACTTGGGCTGCCTCAAGACCCGTGCGATGCACACATGTTTTTATCTAATTGTTCGTCGCGCACGTTGGTAAATAGTGATATTTCATTTGGTGTGTGTATAAATAAAAGTAAAGAACTAAACCAAAAACATAAATACAATATAATTGATCAAATTATTTAATTCCGAAGAGTCATTGTATTTGTGTGTTTTTTTCTTAGGAGATGGCGAGGTCGGGAAAATGAGTTGTAATGTGATTCAGACTGAGTCGTCCCAAGATGGAAAAAAAGTTGAAACTAATTGGACATTACTACTACTTTTTAACTATTAGGCGTTAATTTATAAATTTTTAAGCTTAATTAGTAATTATCTGATCTGTGTTCATTAATTATAATATATACTAATGTTTATTGCATTTCTTAACAAACAATAATTGTGAATTACTACTCATTATTATAAAAGTTGTTGAACTTTAATCAATATGTGTTTGTATTTGATTTCATGAAATGTTGGAAGATATATATAGCTAGTTTTGTGCAATTTGTGATGGAAAAATGTTTTTTTATTAATATGAGACGTTGTTAAACTTTAATAGATATGTACGGAGTAATTGTCATTTAATCATGAGTTAACTTTTTTTCTTGAAGAAAATTGCAAGTTTTGTGAAGAACATCTTGTAGAGATTATAAATTGAAATGGAATTGAAACTCTATAAATTCGAGTTTATTATATTAAATGAGAGATACATACATTACTAAATTAGAACAAACATTCTATGATTAAATCCGTTTTTGTTGTCAATTACATTGAGTAAGTTTGGAAATTAATAAAAAAAAAAGACAATGTCAAAATCATATTTATACAAAGTTTTTTTCTTTAATGCGGGTAACGATATTTTCATTTAATGTACCATTTTATATTTAATGCTAATTCCATATTTAATGATATTCTTATAATATGATTACGTGTAGGCAAAATAAAATTTATCCGAATTGGACATAATGAATTTGTAACCAATTTAAATTAGAATTGAAATTTATATGTAGATATAAAGAATTAAAGTGGTTATACAAAGATTAAATATGACAAAAGACATTCTATAGGGATTGGGTGCACTACAACAACTTTCAATGTCTCATTTTCTACCAAAATTAAAAATGTTATTTGAGAGCTCAAAGACTTTAAATTCAAACGCTGCAATGCAGCACATGCTATAGCCTGTTTTATAGGTGCTAATATATGCAAAAGCTATTAATATTAAACAGTAATCAACTTTTTGATATTAAACAGTAATCAAGCTATGTAGCCAATTCACTAAACTCGAGATGGAGATTTTTAATATTAAACAGTAATCAACTTTTTGAACTATAAACTTTTAATAGATCATAATATTGTAAATGCAAATAACACCATGATATATGGACACAACTTTCACTCATTCCCTCAAAGTGTCATAATATTTCGGCAATTCTCAAAAGAGAGAAGGTATGTTTGGAACGAATGACTTTGATTAAATTTAATGAGTCAAACACTAATATATGCAAAAGCGATTAAAAAAAGAAAAAAACATAGTTCTCTCTCTCTCTCTTAAAAACCGGATCTCACCTTCCTCCTCTCTCCCGAAAAACCTCCATTGATCTCCCCTTCCTCTCTTCCAAACCTGCTATTGATCTCGCCCTTCTCCTTTCTCCCAAAACCACCGTTGAGCTCACATCTTTAAGCGAACGTGATTCACTCATTCTTATGACCTTTTGATTTATGCTTCAAGATCATGATGATGGTCTCGGGTAGGTTTGTTTTGTTTCGTTTATGTTTCTGTTAAAACCGAATTAAAGAAAAATAATATAACAGATCTGTTAGTAGTTATTTTCTTTATGTATTCGGATCTTCAAAGGATGTCATGTTAGTTTCGAGTCTTGTTTTTCGATCATGTAGGAGTCTTGAGGCGTGGTTTTTATGTGGTGGTTGTGGTATTAGGTTTTTTGTATTCATGAGATGGTGACACATATTGTTTTATTTGATGGGGGAAAAATACAATATGGAGATGCAAGCAATCCCGATGTTACTTATAGTCAAAAAATTTATGTAACTTACACGGATATGAAAGGATCATACATATGAAGAGGCTACACAATTAAGTCAGGTGATCAATGGAGATGGTTTGTTTGCCTGCGCAATTAAGTCAGCAATGGTTGAGGGTTGTGTATTTAATTTTCAACGCATGAGACATTAATCATGGCCCCTTTACATTTATAAGATTAATATAAGATATGTACTTACAACTTAAGCATGAAACTCAAACCAAGGTACTTACACATGAAGCATATACATATCACAATCAATGCATGAAACATTTATGATGACCACTTTACATTGATAACACTTCTTAATCTTTTAGTATACGAGTAATTCAGACCCGTGCGTTGCACACGGGCTCTATCTAATTGTTTATAGTGTAATGTGCATTAATTTTTTTCGTTATTAGACTTTTGTAAGTATGGCCTTAGTTGATCGGTAAATTTTATATTTAAACCTTTTATGACATATTAGTATTTATAAACTTTATAGTTTGTATCTATTCACAAGATTGTAACATTATGTTTAAACTCTTTATGACATATTAATAGTTACTTATAAAGTTTAGATTTTGTATTTATTCTCAAAATTGTAACACCCCTATATTTTGATATAAAACTAAAGCTAACTTATAACTTTTTTTAAGATCTAATTGGTCATAATGTAATGTGTAGTAATTTTTTTCGTTATTAGACTTTTGTAAGTATGGCATTAGTTGATCAGTAAATTTTATATTTAAATTTTTTATGACATATTAGTAGTCATTTATAAAGTTTATATTTCGTATTTATTCTCAAGATTGTAACATTATATTTAAACTTTTTATGACATATTAGTAGTTATTTATAAAGTTTAAATTTTGTATTTATTCTCAAAATTGTAACATCCCTATATTTTGATATAAAACTAATCTGTAATCTTCGGCGCTTATTTTCGTCATTATATATCTAAGTTGTGATTGTATCACAACTTTTTCTAAGCGTGACACACATTTAAAATATTTTATTGACATGTAAGCTTCGGCACTTATTTTCATCGTTATATATTTAAATTGTGATGGTATCACACCTTTTCTAAGTATGACACATATTTAAAATGGTTTATTGGCAATAAGTTCCTAAGTTGTGATGTTACCACAACTTTTGTTGGTCAATAAGTTCCTACGTTGTGATGCTACCACAACTTTTGTTAGCATGGCATGAAAAATGTTGGTGCCTTTATTTCTGTCAGTTTTAATTGGGGTCGAGTCAAAAACTATGTTTGCTACTAATGTTTGTTATAAACAACTTGGTCTGCCTCAGGACCCGTGCGAAAATGATGGTGTAAATTGTCGGGTTGTTAGTATGTTGGTGAGGCCCAAATATAAAACAATAGTTTATTGACATTAAAAGAGTTTATGTGAAGAGACTTTTTTCAAGATGTTACATTGAAAAGAGTCTCTTCACATGTAATTTTTTAATATGTATAAGCTATATAAATTATTTTAAATATGAAGCGATAACATTAATGTTGGAGACCTTTTATATTCATCCCCGTGCGATGCACACAGGTTTGGACTGCCTCGGGACCCATGCAATGCACACATGTTGGATCTAATTGTTTTTTTCGTAATGTTCAGGACTAATTTTTGGTTCATGTTTGAAACTCTCATTTTTTGTGAAAGACGGACTTCGTTGTTCAAATAAATGACATTATTAAAAGCGAACTGTAAAACAAATTTCTTTTTTAACAAAACTGTTAAAACATTAAAGTAATTAGTGTTTCAAGAGTATAAATTATAACTCGTAAAATAAAAAATCAGATCCAATGACTCAAGTCCGAATCATAAACCCGCTCCAATCAATCAATAGACACGACATTTAAGTAATCACAATTTTCTTCTCCTTTATATACTTCTTTGATTTAGAAGATTCTCATTGTTATGATGATAGTGTGAAGATGTTTTTATTATATACTTCCATTTTCAATATGTAACATCGACATAATTTACACAGTCATATCAAATATCAAAGGCACGCAATATTCCAAGATGTTTAATTAAGAAAGTGACATTAACACACCGCAAGACAAAAAAACTACATTAAGAGCAAAAAAATATTAAAATGCACCAACAAAGTGTAGTAATAATTATTGACTAAAAATTGAATGCTCGTCACATTATTTTCAATAAACTTACTTGCTAACAAATCAATAGCATTAGCCCGTTTATCGGTATTACATGAAGTAAAATATTGCATGTTTAATTTGTAACGTACTATTAATATGAATGCTAAGTATTCATTCCACTGGTGGCCGTGGCATTGTTGTTGTTGTTCTTGTCTTTGTCGTTTTTGTTCATTGGTCTTTTGTATGTTTTGTTCTTGATACAAATTTTGTGACTTCTCGATCTCTTTCTTTAATGCTTCTTGAAGAAATGCAAAAAACAATTAGATATAGTTGATCGTTAGTAACTTAAATACAGTTAATCAATATCTGTCATTTTCGATCAAATTGAAAATGTTCGTGCATGTTCCACTTAATTAATAAGACAACGATGTATAGGATATCTTAAACAATTAGAGAAGATGATGTTACTACCAAACCTCCTAAGCACCATCTTTTTGTCCTACATTGTTACATACACAAAACACACGTGAACTTTACATAAAACAATATAAATCAATATGCTAAATAAGTAAGACGATATGATGCTTACTTTACCATCATAATAAGTTGTAGCTCAATGTGCACGCGGTGTGAAGTAAGTTGTGGTTTGTTGTGTGTGGTTTTTGACACATTATATAGTTGATAAAATATTTGTAACTCATGGAAGGAAATGTAAAAAGACTAACCTTGATTGAGATGTTTGAGTTGCTTGAAATCAATATACACATACTAATTGAGATGTTTGATTTGCTTGGAATCAATGTTGAAGGCTTTATATGATATAGTCAATTCTTGGGACATTTATTATAACCCTTTACATTATAATCACAACTTAGATATATAATGACGAAAATATGTGCCGAAGATTACATATTAGTTTTATATCAAAATAAAGGGATGTTACAATTTTGAGAATAAATACAAAATCTAAACTTTATAAATAACTACTAATATGTCATAAAAAAGTTTAACTATAATGTTACAATCTTGAGAATAAATACAAAATATAAACTTTATAAATAACTACTAATATGTCATAAAAAAATTTAAATATAAAATTTACCGATCAACTAAGGCCATACTTACAAAAGTATAATAACGAAAAAAATTACTGCACATTACACTATGACCAATTAGATAAAGCCCGTATGCAACGTACGGGTCTGAATTACTCGTTTTATTTAAAATGACCTTCACAAAAAGAAACAATAAATTTTTGTCACCTACCAATCTTTCAATTCTTTCACCTACGATTGATTAAAGACTTGCCTTGTTCCATTTATTCATTAAAAGCAGCCTTTTTTTAACTTGTTTCTTGTAAAATGAACAATTTGAGAAAAAGTGAAAAAAAACTTGTCAATCACAATTAATTTGAATTTGGTTGGTGTTTCAATTTATGAGTTTGGTTGTGTTTCATTAATGAGATTTTTTGAGTGATGAGTAGAATATCTCCTCTATTGTTTCATTTTTCTCATTGTTTATGTAAGATAGTAATATTATTGAGTTATGTTTTGTGATTACATAATGAGGTATGTATCTGTACTACTTTAGTAACGTATTTGAGGCATTATTAAAATAGGAAGCTTAAAATTTTAAGCAATACATTTGTTAATACTGAAAAATAAAGTTACATCTAGAAAATTAAGTGTGTTAAATTTGTCAACTTGTGACAACCCTCCAATAAATACCTAATAAATGTTATTTTTAAAACAACCCTACAATGATAAATACATGTTATTATACAGATTGTACAAACTAATAAAACACAGAAAGCTTCATACAATTTATATGAAAACAAGTTGATGGCACATATGGTTTTAAAAAACGGACCGGACCAACGGGTTCAACTGGTTTAACTGGGAATCTGAGTCACCACCGGTTCGGATAGCCTAGAAAAACCATCCGAAAACGAACGTGAGATGACCGTCGGAACCAATAAAAATAGATTAATCGGGCTGAACCAGAATCATTTTATTCTTGTTTTTCTCAGGTTAATCAGCTTGTCATTGTTATTTGTTTTAATCACAGGGTATCCGCCTTCGCAACGCACGAGTACCCTGCTAGTATTTGTAATTAAGACATAGCTTGATGAATAAGCAATCCTAACTCTAAACCTAATAGTCCAAAGCCCGCAATTAGGTTGGGCCAACTAACATAGCCATTTAACATTCTTTCGTAGTTTGAAGGAGAGGCTTCCGGACGGATAAACCAGAACATATATATGTTGAGGGTTTTAGTGGGTAAAAATTATATTTGACTGGTAGATATTGTAGTTAGTGATATGTTTTAAAACTTTGGACATAATGAAAATGTCCCCTTATTATGAGTTTTTTTTTTTTTTTTTTTTTTTTTTTTTTTTTTTTTTTTTTTTTTTTTACCGTGTGTGGTTTGTAATCTAGAGTTACTATGGGTAAGGTTTGTATATAGAGTTGAAATGAGTATCATTAATAATAATAATAAAAAGGTTCGTTTAGATTGTTGTTACTTGTTAGTATGGGTTTTGCTTTGTTCAAATTTATCGTAAAACGGATTTTTATTATCTTTTAAGTTGTGGATTGATAGGGGTGTATTGTTTATGCATATGTATATTTGATCATGTATATATGTATGTTTATCTCCTTCCTACAAGTACCAAGTACAACTATGAAAATTGTAGTAGGTGTATGCATCCATGATGTCTATGTATTTGTACGTATGATGCAATCTCTCTCACATTGCCATACTAAACTAACCAAATTATTTACGAATTTTAGACCACAAGATTCAAACCAATCTCTCTCACAAATGCTACACATGATTCTACGAGACTTTTTATATTTGAGAAATGATCATTTGATTCATAAAACTACCACTCTCTCCTATTAGCTTTCTACCTTGTGACTACATTTCCTTCAATCCTACCACTCTCTCATCTTAGCTTTCAAGAACTCATAAAATGAATGTTTTCAGATTTTTAATTTTTTTTCATTCCTCGTGTACGTGTAGTAGATTGATTCTAAGGGGGTGCTTGGTAAGGGGGTTAAGGGGGGGGGGGGGGGGAATGGATAAGGAATTCAAAAGGGTCCACCTCACTCAAATTAGGATCTTGGTTAGGGGTGTGCAAAGTATTGATTACCCCGTAGTGGGTAATCAACATTATAGAATAAATTGAGGGGTAAGGTATTGATTACCCACCTCACTCAATCCTTTGCATTCCTTTTCCCTTTCCCTTTACCTTTTCCCACTTTGAACCAAGCGGACCCTAAGTTTTTGTTTTCTTTTTTTCTTAGGAGCGGACAAGTAAGGCTACTCTTTGACCCGAGTGGCATGTTACATTGTTATTATGGCCAAAATATATTATGGTCCGCTCAATGTGGACCAAAAATATACGAATTGGAAATAACTGATCCATTAGCCACTGTTCTCTCTTATTTCCATACAGAATCGGGGCACTTTTATTCCAAAATACAAGGACAAAAAGCAAAGGTAAGATAAAAAAATAAAACATTTTTTTTCCTAACTATGTTCTCAAGTTTGCATTTGGCAAGAAAATGAAGGGAAAGGAAGGGGAAAAAAGACAACATGTTCTATATATATATATATATATATATATATATATATATATATATATATATATATATATATATATATATATATATATATATATATTTTAACAAAAGGAAGTGAGGTAAACAGAGAGGTGAGGGAGGGAGATTGGAGGGTTTTCTCACCATCTCAAATATGGGATGACATTAATGTTGGAGACCTTTTATATTCATCCCCGTGCGACGCACATAGGTTTGGAATGCCTCAGGACCGATGCAATGCACACATGTTGGATCTAATTGTTTTTTTCGTAATGTTCGGGACTAATTTTCGGTTCATGTTTGAAACTCTCATTTTTTGTGAAAGATGGATTTCGTTGTTCCAATAAATGACATTATTAAAAGCGAACTATAAAACAAATTTTCTTTTTAACAAAACTATAAAAACATAAAACATTAAAGTAATTACTATATTCAAGAGTATAAATTATAACCCGTATAATAAAAAATCAGATCCAATGACCCAAGTCCGAATCATAAACCCGCTCCAATCAATCAATAGGCCCGACATTTAACTAAATACAATTTTCTTCTCATTTATATACTTCTTCGATTCAGAAAATTCTCATTGTTAAGATGATAGTGTGAAGATATTTTTATTATATATTACCCCATTTTCAATATATGACATCGACATAATTTACACAGTCATATCAAATATCAAAGTCACGCAATATTCCAATACCGTTTAATTAAAAAAGGGACATTAACACACCGCAAGACAAAAAACTACATTAAGAGCAAAAATATTAAAATGCACCAACAAAGTGTAGTAATAATTATTGACTAAAAATTGAATGCTCGACACATTATTTTCAATAAACTTACTTGCTAACGAATCAATAGTATTAGCCCGTTTATCAGTATTACATGAAGTAAAATATTGCATGTTTAATTTGTAACGTACTATTAATATGAATGCTAAGTATTCATTCCACTGGTGGTCGTGGCGTTGTTCTTCTTCTTGTTGTTGTTCTTGTTGTTGTTGTTGTCGTTGTTGTTCATTGGCCTTTTGCATGTTTTTTTTGAACGGCGGGTTAGTTGTTAGTTGTTGGCTCGAGTTAGTGTCGCATCCTCGGGCAGAGATACCAACCGCGAGCCTCTCCTTAGGAAATAACCCCAATCCTATTCCCGATTCGGCTGATATCATTAGAGCTTGCATGTTTTGTTCTTGATACAATTTTTGTGACTTCTCGATCTCTTTCTTTAATGCTTATTGATGCGCTGAAAAAAACAATTAGATATAGTTGATCGTAAGTAACTTAAATACAATTAATCAATATATTGCATTTCCGATCAAATTGAAAATGTTCGTGCATGTTCCACTTAATTGATAATACAACGCTGTGTAGGATCTCTTAAATCATTAGAGAAGATGATGTTACTACCATACTTCCTAAGCACCATCTTTATGTCCTCCATTGTTACACACACAAAACACACATAAAATTTACATAAAACAATATAAATCTATATGCTAAATAAGTAAGACAATATGATGCTTACTTTACCACCATAATAAGTTATAGCCCAATGTGCACGCGGTGTGGAGGAAGTTGTGGTTTGTTGTGTGTGATTTTTGACACATTATATAGTTGATAAAATATTTGTAACTCATGGACGGGTAGGTAAAAAGACTAACTACTATTAATTGAGACGCTTGAGTTGCTTGAAATCAATGTACACATAGTAATTGAGATGTTTGAGTTGCTTGGAATCAATGTTGAAGGCTTCATATGATAGAATCAATTCTTAGGACATTTATTATGACCCCTTTACATTTATAATGCTACTTAAGCTTTATATAATATAAGATAGGCATACAGACCCATGCGATGCACACGGGCTCGATCTAAATGTTCATAGTCATGAAAGCCCATGCGATGCACATGGGCTGTATAGAAGTTTTCAAAGTTTAGTACCCGTCTTTTATTTTTGTCATTTTATATTCGAGACGTATTTTTGTCATTATATATATAAGTTGTCGTGGTAGCATACATTTTGTAAGCATGATACGTATTTAAAATAGTTTATTGACATGTAATCTTTTAAGATGTATTTTTTACGTAATATTTTTTGTCTATTTATTTTGGTATTGACTCTATCGTTTTTTATTGGAACTAACTAATATTAATACATCCGGCTAAGTTATAACTATTTGTTATGATAGTCAACAATGCCCGTGCGATGCACATGGGCTGTATAGAAGTTTTCATAGATTTAAAATACGTGCGATGCACATGGGCTGTATAGAAGTTTTCATAGCGTAATATTCGGCATTTATTTTCATCATTTTATATTTAAGTTGTCATGGTGTCACACATTTGCTAAGCTTTATACGTATTTAAAATACTTTATTGAGTTGCACATTGGCTGTATATAAGTTTTTATAGCGTAATCTTCGACACTTATTTTCGTCATTATATATCTAAGTTGTGATGGTATCACATTTCCAACCATGTCACACATTTAAAATAGTTTATTGACATTAAAAGAGTATATGTGAAGAGATTTTTTTCAAGATATTACATTGAAAAGCGTCTCTTCACATGTAATATTTTAATATGTATAAGTTACATAAATTATTTTAAATATGAAGCGATGACATTAATGTTGGAGACCTTTTATATTCATCCTCATGCGATGCACACAGGTTTGGACTGCCTCAGGACCCATGGGATGCACACAGGTTGGATCTAATTGTTTAATTGTTTTTTTTTCGTAATGTTCGGGACTAATTTTCTGTTCATGTTTGAAACTCTCATTTTTTGTAAAAGACGGACTTCATTGTTCAAATAAATTACATTATTAAAAGCGAACTATAAAACAAATTTCCTTTTTAACAAAACTATAAAAACATAAAACATTAAAGTAATTAGTATATTCAAGAGTATAAATTATAATTCGTATAACAAATTATAGTTCGTATAGTCAAATATTGCATGTTTAATTTGTAACGCACTATTCATATGAATGCTAAGTATTTATCTATATTGACACCGATAGCCATGGCATTGTTCTTGTTGTTGTTCATTAGCATTTTGCATGTTTTGTTCTTGATACAATTTTCATGACTTCTCGATCTCTTTCTTTAATGTGAAGAAGTTTTTTATGTAAAATGTTATATTTAAATGAGGCTTTTCATATGTAATCTTTTAATATGAGTAAGTTACATAAATAATTTTTTAATTAATGCATTATTACAACATTTTTCCATAAACTATAATATCGAATTTGGAGCATTCATTAGCAACTCACTTTAAGTATTTACAGTATGATGACATGAATCACATGATATCAAACTCAAATGAATAATGTTTACCTCGTGATAGGTGTAGGATAACATTTGAAATACAATTTTCTTCTCCTTTATATACTTTTTTTTTATTTAGAAGATACTTATTGTTAAGATGATCGTGTAAAGATATTTTTATTATATACTTCCATTTTCAATATATAACATCGACATAATTTACACAGTCATACCAAATATCAAAGTCACGCAATATTCCAAGACATTTAATTAAGAAAGTGACATTAACACACCGCAAGACAAAAAACTACATTAAGAGCAAAAATATTGAAATGCACCAACAAAGTGTAGTAATAATTTTTGACTAAAAATTGAATGCTCGTCAAATAAACTTACTTGCTAACGAATCAATAGTATTATCACGTTTAGCGGCATTACATGAAGTAAAATATTGCATGTTTAATTTGTAACGTATTATTAATATGAATGCTAAGTATTCATCCCACCGGTGGCCGTGGCATTGTTGTTGTTGTTGTTGTTGTTCATTGGTCTTTTGCAGTACTCATATGAGGAAAAAAAATTGTTTGATAGTGTATTTTAAGACAAGTATGATGCTTTTTTTATGGTATTTGCCCTTAAAAAAACGTGTTTGGTAACGAGCTGTAGCAATAATTATAAAGTGTAAAATTACGAAAAGGGTCATATAAACATTAAAATAAAATAAACTAGTCATGAAGACTCGTGCGTTGCACAGGGTTGTATATAAGTGTTCATAGAGTAATCTTCAACACTTATTTTCATCATTTTGATCATGGATGTATTTTATAGGTCAATAAGTGTGCGTTACACATAATTTGGGTCTGTTTGTTCCTCTCTTAATTAGCGGTACTAATTTTTCAGACCCGTGCGATGCACTGAGATTGGATCAAATTGTTTTTTGCGTAATGTTCAACACTAATTTTCGTTATGTTTGAAACTCTCATTTTTTGGTGATGGTGGGATTTTGTTGTTCAATAAGTTCCTAAGTTGTGATGTTACCACAACTTTTGTTAGCATGACATGAAAATTGTTTGTGCATTTATTTCACCACTTTTAATTGAGATCAAGTCAAAAACTTAAAATGATAGTCAGACCCGTGCGATGCACACAGGCTGTATCTAAGTGTTCACATAGTAATGTTTGACATTAATTTTCGTCATATATAACTTGGGCTGCCTCAGAACCCGTGCGATGCACACAGGTTTTTATCTAATTGTTCATCGCGCACGTTGGTAAATAGTGATATTTCATTTGGTGTGTGTATTAATAAAAGTAAAGAACTAAACCAAAAACATAAATACAATATAATTGATCAAATTATTTAATTCAGAAGAGTCGTTGTATTTGTGTGTTTTTTTCTTAAGAGATGGCGAGGTCGCGAAAATGAGTTGTAATGTGATTCAGATTGAGTCGTCCCAAGATGGAAAAAAAGTTGAAACTAATTGGACATTACTACTACTTTCTAACTATTAGGCGTTAATTTATTAATTTTTAAGCTTAATTAGTAATTATGTGATCAGTGTTCATTAATTATAATATATACTAATGTTTATTGCATTTCTTAACAAACAACAATTGTGAATTACTACTCATTATTATAAAAGTTGTTGAACTTTAATCAATATGTGTTTGTATTTGATTTCATGAAATGTTGGAAGGTATATATAGCTAGTTTTGTGCAATTTGTGATGGAAAAATGATTTTTATTAATATGAGACGTTGTTAAATTTTAATAGATATGTACGGAGTAATTGTCATTTAATCATGAGTTAACTTTTTTTCTTGAAGAAAATTGCAAGTTTTGTGAAGAACATCTTGTAGAGATTATAAATTGAAATGGAATTGAAACTCTATAAATTCGAGTTTATTATATTAAATGAGAGATACATACATTACCAAATTAGAACAAACATTCTATGATTAAATCCGTTTTTGTTGTCAATTACATTGAGTAAGTTTGGAAATTAATAAAAAATAATAAAAAAAGACAATGTCAAAATCATATTTATACAAAGTTTTTTTCTTTAATGCGGGTAACGATATTTTCATTTAATGTACCATTTTTTATTTAATGCTAATTCCATATTTAATGATATTCTTATAATATGATTACGTGTAGGCAAAATAAAATTTATCCGAATTGGACAAAATGAATTTGTAACCAATTTAAATTAGAATTGAAATTTATATGTAGATATAAAGAATTAAAGTGGCTATACAAAGATTAAATATGACAAAAGACATTCTATAGGGATTGGGTGCACTACAACGGCTTTCAATGTCTCATTTTCTACCAAAATTAAAAATGTTATTTGAGAGCTCAAAGACTTTAAATTCAAACGCTGCAATGCAGCACATGCTATAACCTGTTTTATAGGTGCTAATATATGCAAAAGCTATTAATATTAAATAGTAATCAACTTTTTGATATTAAACAGTAATCAAGCTATGTAGCCAATTCACTAAACTCGAGATGGAAAAGTTTAATATTAAACAGTAATCAACTTTTTGAACTATAAACTTTTAATAGATCATAATATTGTAAATGCAAATAACACCACGATATATGGACACAGCTTTCACTTATTCCCTCAAAGTGTCATAATATTTCGGCAATTCTCAAAAGAGAGAAGGTATGTTTGAAACGAATGACTTTGATTAAATTTAATGAGTCAAACACTAATATATGCAAAAGCGATTAAAAAAAGAAAAAAAAAACATAGTTCTCTCTCTCTTAAAAACCGGATCTCACCCTCTCTCCCAAAAAACCTCCGTTGATCTCGCCCTCCTCTCTTCCAAACCTGCTATTGATCTCGCCCTTCTCCTTTCTCCCAAAATCACCGTTGAGCTCACCTCTTTAAGCGAACGTGATTCACTCATTCTTATGACCTTTTGATTTACGCTTCAAGATCATGATGATGGTTTCGGGTAGGTTTGTTTTGTTTCGTTTATGTTTCTGTTAAAACCGAATTAAAGAAAAATAATATAACAGGTCTGTTAGTAGTTATTTCTTTATGTATTCGGATCTTCAATGGATGTCATGTTAGTTTCGAGTCTTGTTTTTCGATCATGTAGGAGTCTTGAGGCGTGGTTTTTATGTGGTGGTTGTGGTATTAGGTTTTTTGTGTTCATGAGATGGTGACACATATTGTTTTATTTGATTGGGGGAAAATACAATATGGAGATGCAAGCAATCCCGATGTTACTTATAGTCAAAAAATTTATGTAACTTACACGGATATGAAAGGATCACACATATGAAGAGGCTACACAATTAAGTCTGGTGATCAATGGAGATGGTTTGTTTGCCTGCGCAATTAAGTCAGCAATGGTTGAGGGTTTTGTATTTAATTTTCAATGCATGAGACATTAATCATGGCCCCTTTACATTTATAAGATTAATATAAGATATGTACTTAAAACTTAAGCATGAAACTCAAACCAAGGTACTTACACATGAAGCATATACATATCACAATCAATGCATGAAACATTTATGATGACCACTTTACATTGATAACACTATTTAATCTTTTAGTATACGAGTAATTCAGACCCGTGCGTCGCACACGGGCTCTATCTAATTGTTCATAGTGTAATGTGGGTTAATTTTTTTCGTTATTAGACTTTTGTAAGTATGGCCTTAGTTGATCGGTAAATTTTATATTTAAACCTTTTATGACATATTAGTATTTATAAAGTTTATATTTTGTATCTATTCTCAAGATTGTAACATTATGTTTAAACTTTTTATGACATATTAATAGTTACTTATAAATTTAAGATTTAGTATTTATCCTCAAAATTGTAACACCCCTATATTTTTATATAAAACTAAAGCAAACTTATAACTTTTTTTATGATCTAATTGGTCATAGTGTAATGTGTAGTAATTTTTTTCATTGTTAGACTTTTGTAAGTATGGCATTAGTTGATCAGTAAATTTTATATGTAAACTTTTTATGACATATTAGTAGTTATTTATAAAGTTTATATTTTGTATTTATTCTCAAGATTGCAACATTATATTTAAACTTTTTATGACATATTAGTAGTTATTTATAAAGTTTAGATTTTGTATTTATTCTCAAAATTGTAACATCCCTATTTTTTGATATAAAACTAATATGTAATCTTCGGCACTTATTTTTGTCATTATATATCTAAGTTGTGATTGTATCACAAGTTTTTCTAAGCATGGTACACATTTAAAATATTTTATTGACATGTAAGCTTCGGCACTTATTTTCATCGTTATATATTTAAATTGTGACGGTATCACACCTTTTCTAAGCATGACACATATTTAGAATGGTTTATTGACAATAAGTTCCTAAGTTGTGATTTTACCACAACTTTTGTTGGTCAATAAGTTCCTACGTTGTGATGTTACCACAACTTTTGTTAGCATGGCATGAAAAATGTTGGTGCCTTTATTTCGGTCAGTTTTAATTGGGGTCGAGTCAAAAACTATGTTTGCTACTAATTTTTGTTATAAACAACTTGGTCTGCCTCAGGACCCGTGTGAAAATGATTGTGTAAATTGTCGGGTTGTTAGTATGATGGTGAGGCCCAAATATAAAACAATAGTTTATTGACATTAAAAGAGTTTATGTGAAGAGACTTTTTTCAAGATGTTACATTGAAAAGAGTCTCTTCACATGTAATTTTTTAATATGTATAAGTTATATAAATTATTTTAAATATGAAGCGACAACATTAATGTTGGAGACCTTTTATATTCATCCCCGTGCGATGCACACAGGTTTGGACTGCATCGGGACCCATGCAATGCACACATGTTGGATCTAATTGTTTTTTTCGTAATGTTCGGGACTAATTTTTGGTTCATGTTTGAAACTCTCATTTTTGGTGAAAGACGGACTTCGTTGTTCAAATAAATGACATTATTAAAAGCGAACTATAAAACAAATTTCTTTTTTAACAAAATTGTCAAAACATAAAACATTAAAGTAATTAGTGTTTCAAGAGTATAAATTATAACTCGTAAAATAAAAAATCAGATCCAATGACTCAAGTCCGAATCATAAACCCGCTCCAATCAATCAATAGACACGACATTTAAGTAATCACAATTTTCTTCTCCTTTATATACTTATTTGATTTAGAAGATTCTCATTGTTATGATGATAGTGTGAAGATGTTTTTATTATATACTTTCATTTTCAATATGTAACACCGACATAATTTACACCGTCATATCAAATATCAAAGGCACGCAATATTCCAAGATGTTTAATTAAGAAAGTGACATTAACACACCGCAAGACAAAAAACTACATTAAGAGCAAAAAAATATTAAAATGCACCAACAAATTGTAGTAATAATTATTGACTAAAAATTGAATGCTCGTCACATTATTTTCAATAAACTTACTTGCTAACAAATCAATAGCATTAGCCCGTTTATCGGTATTACATGAAGTAAAATATTGCATGTTTAATTTGTAACGTACTATTAATATGAATGCTAAGTATTCATTCCACTGGTGGCAGTGGCATTGTTGTTGTTGTTGTTGTTGTTGTTTTTGTTGTTGTTGTTGTTGTTGTTGTTGTTGTTGTTGTTGTTGTTGTTGTTGTTGTTCTTGTCTTTGTCGTTTTTGTTCATTGGTCTTTTGTATGTTTTGTTCTTGATACAAATTTTGTGACTTCTCGATCTCTTTCTTTAATGCTTCTTGACGAAATGTAAAAAACAATTAGATATAGTTGATCGTTAGTAACTTAAATACAGTTAATCAATATCTTGCATTTTCGATCAAATTGAAAATGTTCGTGCATGTTCCACTTAATTAATAAGAAAACGATGTGTAGGATATCTTAAACCATTAGAGAAGATGATGTTACTACCGAACCTCCTAAGCACCATCTTTTTGTCCTACATTGTTACATACACAAAACACACGTGAAATTTACATAAAACAATATAAATCAATATGCTAAATAAGTAAGACGATATGATGCTTACTTTACCACCATAATAAGTTGTAGCCCAATGTGCACGCGGTGTGGAGTAAGTTGTGGTTTCTTGTGTGTGGTTTTTGACACATTATATAGTTGATAAAATATTTGTAACTCATGGACGGGAATGTAAAAAGACTAACCTTAATTGAGATGTTTGAGTTTCTTGAAATCAATATATACATACTAATTGAGATGTTTGAGTTGCTTGGAATCAATGTTGAAGACTTTATATGATACGAGACAGGCAGAACCCGTGCTACGCACGGGCTAATAATCCAATTGTTAATCGTGTGTTCTTTCTGTATATTGGCGAGTGTATGCTTAATTATTGTTTAGTATGTTGTATGAAATGTTTTAACTTTCTTATATGAAAATTTAAAAGTGTTTGATGTTTTTTTGGTTTTGTGGTGTTGTATTTTATATATAGGCTTTTGGTTATTAAGTCATGATGGCTTTGTTTCTTTTGGCCTATTACTTATTTGCATGATAAAAAAATAGCCTTGTTTCTTTTGGTCTATTACTTAGCCTTACAATACTATCTAATTGGTCATAGTTTAATGTGCGTTAAATATTTTCTTTATTAAGTTTGTAAGTTAAAGTATGTGTAATAATGTATATATAATAATGCCACATAAACTGCATTAAAATCGTTACAAACCTTTTTAGCTTCATCTCATTTTATTGTACAACTAATTTCATTGAAAATTAACATTGAAATCTAACTAATATTAATAAATTTTATCAATAAACTCAATTCTAAATAGCTAACTAAATGAATATTAATTAACACACTATTAATAACTCCTAAAACCTTTGGACTCCGCTATTATGTCTTAAACTTAATTTTTTTTTAATTTACAAATGGGTTTGAGCAAAAATTATATATTTTTTCTTTTATATTCATTATTCAAGTTGCATGCTTACATAAACTAATAATGCTAAAAAGTATTATTTAACCATTTAAATGTTGCTTTACATACATTCTCGTGCATATTTTCTTTAATGAATTCGTACATGTGAGCTACGTCAATTGAAAACACACATAAATTACTTGTATATGAAAATGCATTAACATAATACATATATCTATATATATTACATTAGGTTAAATCATGAATTATTCTTGCAACCTTTTCAACTTCATCTCAATCCATAACCGACTTTTAATTGTATACTAATTACTAAATATCATGTGATAAATTCCGGCAAGCCTTGCACTCTCATCTCGATGTTGTATATACTTCACATTAAATGCACCGGTTTTGTTTTTCGATAAAAGTTTGAACTTTTGCTTATGTTTAAAACTTAACTTTTTTATTTGATATTATAATTTACAAACGGATTTAAGTCAAAATTAGGTATTTTTTTCCTTTCGATTCATTACTCAATGTGATATTTTTAATATGTCGTATTTTACTATTATGGCAAACTCATTTAATTGGCATAAATATTGGTTTCTCACTAATGATTAGATATAGAGAAAGAAAACACTTTGCGATGCGCGGATCTTCGTCTTTTCAAAAATAATTCAATTGCACATGGTAAATTCATTCTAATATTTCTCAAAGAGCATTCGAAAGCAACTACTTACATAAACTAATCACGCTAAAAAGTATCATTTAACCATTTAAATGTTGCTTTACATACAGGCTCGTGCACATTTTCTTGAATCAATTCGCACATGTGAGCTACATCAATAAAAAACGCACATAAATTACTTGTATATGAAAATGTATTAACATAATACATATATTTATATATATGCTTATCTATAACAATCACCTAAATATGTAAGAAACAAAGAAAGTAGTTGGTATCCTAATCTTTGGTTCCGTTTATCTGAGCATGCATGATCTTGTGTGATTTTCATGGTACCTACGTATGATAACTAAGTTAAGAAAAAAAGAAGACCAACTTAATTACAAAGATCTAAAAGATGTGTGAATCATCTCCAAAATGTTGCAAAAGAGAATTTACATACCGCTACCAATAATCAAAGATCTAAAAGATGTGTGAATCATCTTCAAATGTACATACTAAATGTGATTTTGGCCGGTTTATATAGGCATGAATTAGGTTAAATCATTAATTATTCTTGCAACCTTTCGCAACCCTTGCACTTCATCTAACCGACTTTTAATTCTATACTAAATGCCATATGATCAATTCGGGCAACCCTTGCACTTCATCTCCTTTCATGATTGTATAGTTATTATGAGACTGCATTGAATTCCGAGCATTAGCTATCTTGTACTCTATGCAACTACTAAACGACTCAAACTTGTTTCTAACTCTAAAAACTCTATCATCATAACTCCACATTAAATTTAGGGACTGAATCTTATAGTATTATAGATAGTCAATTCTTGGGACATTTATTATAACCCTTTATATTACAATCACAACTTAGATATGTAATGACGAAAATATGTGCCGAAGATTACATATTAGTTTTATATCAAAATAAAGGGATGTTACAATTTTGAGAATAAATACAAAATCTAAACTTTATAAATAACTACTAATATGTCATAAAAAGTTTAAATATAATGTTACAATCTTGAGAATAAATACAAAATATAAACTTTATAAATAACTACTAATATGTCATAAAAATATTTAAATATAAAATTTACCAATCAACTAAGGCCATACTTACAAAAGTATAGTAACGAAAAAAAATACTGCACATTACACAATGACCAATTAGATAAAGCCCGTGTGCAACGTACGGGTCTGAATTACTCGTTTTATTTAAAATGACCTTCACAAAAAGAAACAATAAATTTTTGTCACCTACCAATCTTTCAATTCTTTCACCTACGATTGATTAAAGACTTGCCTTGTTCCATTTATTTATTAAAAGCAGCCTTCTTTTAACTTGTTTGTTGTAAAATGAACAATGTGAGAAAAAGTGAAAAAAAACCTTGTCAATCACAATTAATTTAAGTTTGGTTGGTGTTTCAATTTATGAGTTTGGTTGTGTTTCATTAATGAGATTTTTTGAGTGATGAGTAAAATATCTCCTCTATTGTTTCATTTTTCTCATTGTTTATGTAAGATAGTAATATTATTGAGTTATGTTTTGTGATTACATAATGAGGTATGTTTCTATACTACTTTAGTAACGTATTTGAGGCATTATTAAAATAGGAAGCTTAAAATTTTAAGCAATACATTTGTTAATACTGACAAACAAAGTTACATCTAGAAAATTAAGTGTGTTAAATTTGTCAACTTGTGACAACCCTCCAATAAATACCTAATAAATGTTATTTTTAAAACACCCCTACAATGATAAATACATGTTATTATACAGATTGTACAAACTAATAAAACACACAAAACTTCATACAATTTATATGAAAACAAGTTGATGGTACATATGGTTTTAAAAAACGGACCGGACCAACGGGTTCAACTGGTTTAACTGGGAATCTGAGTCACCACCGGTTCGGCTAGCCTAGAAAAACCATCCGAAAACGAACGAGAGATGACCGTCAGAACCAGTAAAAATAGATTAATCGGGCTGAACCAGAATCATTTTATTCTTGTTTTTCTCAGGTTAATCAGCTTGTCATTGTTATTTGTTTTAATCATAGGGTATCCGCCTTCGCAACGCACGAGTACCCTGCTAGTATTTGTAATTAAGACATAGCTTGATGAATAAGCAATCCTAACTCTAAACCTAATTGTCCAAAGCCCGCAATTAATTAGGTTGGGCCAACTAATATAGCCATTTAACATTCTTTCGTAGTTTGAACGAGAGGCTTCCAGACGGATAAACCAGAACATATATATGTTGAGGGTTTTAGTGGGTAAAGATTATATTTGACTGGCAGATATTGTAGTTAGTGATATGTTTTAAAACTTTGGACATAATGAAAATGTCCCCTTATTATGAGATTTTTTTTTTTACCGTGTGTGGTTTGTAATCTAGAGTTACTATGGGTAAGGTTTGTATATAGAGTTGAAATGAGTATCATTAATAATAATTAAAAAAAAAGTTCGTTTAGATTGTTGTTGCTTGTTAGTATGGGTTTTGCTTTGTTCAAATTTATCGTAAAACGGATTTTTATTATCTTTTAAGTTGTGGATTGATAGGGGTGTGTTGTTTAGGCATATGTATATTTGATCATGTATATATGTATGTTTATCTCCTTCCTACAAGTACCAAGTACAACTATGAAAATTGTAGTAGGTGTATGCATCCATGATGTCTATGTATTTGCACGTATGATGCAATCTCTCTCACATTGCCATACTAAACTAACAAAATTATTTACGAATTTTAGACATGAATCTCACATTACCTTACACAAGATTCAAACCAATCTCTCTCACAAATGCTACACATGATTCTACGAGACTTTTTATATTTGAGAAATGATCATTTGATTCATAAAACTACCACTCTCTCCTCTTAGCTTTCTACCTTGTGACTACATTTCCTTCAATCATATCACTCTCTCATCTTAGCTTTCAAGAACTCATAAAATGTATGTTTTCAGATTTTTATTTTTTTTTCATTCCTCGTGTACGTGTAGTAGATTGATTCTAAGGGGGTGCTTGGTAAGGGGGTTAAGGGGGGTGGGGAATGGATAAGGAATTCAAAAGGGCCCACCTCACTCAAATTAGGAGCTTGGTTAGGGGTGTGCAAAGTATTGATTACCCCGTAGTGGGTAATCAACATTATAGAGTAAATTGAGGGGAAAGGTATTGATTACCCACCTCACTCAATCCTTTGCATTCCATTTCCCTTTCCCTTTACCTTTACCTTTTCCCACTTTGAACCAAGCGGACCCTAAGTTTTTGTTTTCTTTTTTTCTTAGGAGCGGACAAGTAAGGCTACTCTTTGACCCGAGTGGCATGTTACATTGTTATTATGGCCAAAATATATTATGGTCCGCTCAATGTGGACCAAAAATATACGAATTGGAAATAACTGATCCATTAGCCACTGTTCTCCCTTATTTCCATACAGAATCGGGGTGCCTTTATTCCAAAATACAAGGACAAGAAGCAAAGGTAAGATAAAAAAATAAAACATTTTTTTCCTAACTATGTTCTCAAGTTTGTATTTGGCAAAAAAATGAAGGGAAAGGAAGGGGGGAAAAAGACAACATGTTCTATTTTTTTTTTTTTTTTTTTTTTTTTTTTTTTTTTTTTTTTTTAACAAAAGGAAGTGAGGTAAAAGAGAGGTGAGGGAGGGAGATTGGAGGGTTTTCTCACCATCTCAAATATGGGATGACATTAATGTTGGAGACCTTTTATATTCATCCCCGTGCGATGCACATAGGTTTGGAATACCTTAGGACTCATGCAATGCACACATGTTGGATCTAATTGTTTTTTTCGTAATGTTCGGGACTAATTTTCGGTTCATGTTTGAAACTCTCATTTTTTGTGAAAGATGGATTTCGTTGTTCAAATAAATGACATTATTAAAAGCGAACTATAAAACAAATTTTATTTTTAACAAAACTATAAAAACATAAAACATTAAAGTAATTACTATATTCAAGAGTATAAATTATAACCCGTATAATAAAAAATCAGATCCAATGACCCAAGTCCGAATCATAAACCCGCTCCAATCAATCAATAGGCCCGACATTTAACTAAATACAATTTTCTTCTCATTTATATACTTCTTCGATTCAGAAGATTCTCATTGTTAAGATGATAGTGTGAAGATATTTTTATTATATATTACCCCATTTTCAATATGTGACATCGACATAATTTACACAGTTATATCAAATATCAAAGTCACGCAATATTCCAAATTTCCAATACCGTTTAATTAAAAAAGTGACATTAACACATCGCAAGATAAAAAACTACATTAAGAGAAAAAATATTAAAATGCACCAACAAAGTGTAGTAATAATTATTGACTAAAAATTGAATGCTCGACACATTATTTTCAATAAACTTACTTGCTAACGAATCAATAGTATTAGCCCGTTTATCGGTATTACATGAAGTAAAATATTGCATGTTTAATTTGTAACGTACTATTAATATGAATGCTAAATATTCATTCCACTGGTGGCCGTGGCGTTGTTCTTCTTCTTGTTATTGTTCTTGTTGTTGTTGTTGTCGTTGTTGTTCATTGGCCTTTTGCATGTTTTTTTTTTTTTTTTTTTTTGAACGGCGGGTTAGTTGTTAGTTGTTGGCTCGAGTTTGTGTCGCATCCTTGGGCAGAGATACCAACCGCGAGCCTCTCCTTAGGGGATAACCCCAATCCTATTTCCGATTCGCCTGATATCATTAGAGCTTGCATGTTTTGTTCTTGATACAATTTTTGTGACTTCTCGATCTCTTTCTTTAATGCTTCTTGATGCACTGAAAAAAACAATTAGATATAGTTGATCCTAAGTAACTTAGATACAATTAATCAATATATTGCATTTCCGATCAAATTGAAAATGTTCGTGCATGTTCCACTTAATTGATAATACAACGCTGTGTAGGATCTCTTAAACCATTAGAGAAGATGATGTTACTACCATACCTCCTAAGCACCATCTTTATGTCCTGCATTATTACACACACAAAACACACATAAAATTTACATAAAACAATATAAATCTATATGCTAAATAAGTAAGACGATATGATGCTTACTTTACCACCATAATAAGTTATAGCCCAATGTGCACGCGGTGTGGAGGAAGTTGTGGTTTGTTGTGTGTGATTTTTGACACATTATATAGTTGATAAAATATTTGTAACTCATGGACGGGAAGGTAAAAAGACTAACTACTATTAATTGAGACGTTTGAGTTGCTTGAAATCAATGTACACATACTAACTGAGATGTTTGAGTTGCTTGGAATCAATGTTGTTGGGAATTATACTACCAGTTACCACGGCTAGTGAAGATGTTACAACTGCAGAAGATTGTACTTGCAGTGGAAACTCATTACCACTGCAAGAACAAATATTACCACTGCTTACTTGATAACTATTAGAGAAACGCGCTTAGATAAACATAGAAAAGATTTTGTGTATATCTTATTCTATTAGCATTATACTTATCTTGTAGAAGAGGACTCCTTGTTGTATAAAAGGAGATCCTAGGTTATAGTTAGAATATATCTTTCTAATACGTTTTTCCTAGAGCTTCAAGGTGTAACCCTAGTGATATCATAGATCACTCGTATTATTATCATTAATAATATTGGAGCTATTTGTTTGTTACATACATTGTTCTTTCATACATACAACTGTTTCATTTACAATCAATCTTCTAAGTATCATTAAGTAGATTCCGCATACTTAGTGGTATCACTCAAAGTATCAATATTAACACAAGTTCAAGGTGTTCACGATCCAACAAGTGGTATCAGAGCCAGGCTTTGATATTTTGATTTAGAAGTCCCTATGGCAGACTCAAAAGATACAATGGAGACAGAAATAAGCCAATCAAACATTGCTGCAAAGCTTCCTAAGCTTAAGATAAATGACTTTGAGATGTGGAGGCTTATGATAGAACAATTCTTTATGGTTCAAGACTACACATTATGGGAGATTATAATGTGTGGAAATTCATTCAAACCTGGTACAACTGTAGAGCAGGTTGGTGACAAGACAGTAACAAAAGTTAACACTGGTCCTGTCACTAATGAAGAAAGAAGTCAGCTAAAGAATGATTTGAAGGCTAGAGGTTTGTTATTGATGGCTCTACCCAGAGAACAAGTTCTGGCTTTTAGCAAATACAAGTCTGCAAAGACTCTTTTTGATGAGATCTGTGAAGTGTTTGGTGGAAATGACTCTACCAAGAAGACTCAAAAGACTTTACTGAAGCAGACTTATGAAAACTTTGGTTCAACAAGTAATGAATCTCTTGATAGCATATTCACAAGGCTACAAAAGATTGTTACTCAACTCACTGCTTTTGGGATTGAGGTGGAAAAGGAAGATCTCAATCTTAAATTCCTAAGAAGCCTACCTTCTGAGTTTGACACCAATGTTGCTGTTTGGGAAGATAAGTCAGATCTAGAGACCATGAAGCTTAATGATGTGTACAATAACTTCAAAGTTATTGAACAAAGATTAAAGAAAGCTGGCAAATTAAGAACAAGTTCTGCAAGTGTAGCACTCATATCATCATCAAATGATAGTTCAGATGAAGAAAGTGATAGTGATGATGACAGTGGTAACATGATTGTTTCCACTAGTAATGGAAGTGTTTCCACTAGGAGCTCAAAGAAACAGGTTGCAGGACTAAGTGATGCTACTTTCTATGCCTTTATATCAAGCCATGTGGGTGGTTCAATTCTCAATCATGAGGATTTGGATCAAATTGATGAAGATGATATGGAGGAGATGGACATTAAATGGCAGGTGGCATTACTAAGCTTAAGATCAAAGAAGTTCTGGAAGAAGACAGGGAGAAAGATACATATAAGTGGTGATGAGACTGTAGGTTTTGACAAAAAGAAGGTTGAGTGCTATAATTGTCACAAGAAGGGGCACTTTGCAAGAGAATGTAGAAAACCAAGGAAATCTGACAACAAGTCAACTTGGTACAAGAAGGATAAGAACAAAGAACCTACAACTGAAGAGCCAAAGGTGCTACTGGCTATTGATGGAGTAAGCTTTGATTGGAGTTTCATGACTCAGGATAGAGAAGATGATTCAGAATCTGCAATGCTAGCTACTGAGCATGCACTCATGGCTTTCTCTGACACTGAGGTACATACTGATAATGCTTGTTCTAAAAACTGTAAGGCCTTAAAAGAGTATAATAGCTTAAAAACACAATATGATGAGCAGATGCTAGAGTTACATCATACTAATCATAACTTAGCAAATCATAAGAGAGGTCTAGGTGTTTTAGAAAAACAGATAGAGCATTATAGGGCAAATGAATCTAAATTCAGTGATGACATTGCTGTGTTAAAAAGGGATTTAGACTTTAAGATTGCAGTAAATGAGGCTCTTAGGGAAGAAATTGAAAGAGTTAAGAAGGCTAGTGAGAACATTCAGATAACTAATCAAACACTAGACCACCAATCTAAGAGCATTAGAAAAATTTGGGAAGCTCAAGTTGTGAGCAAAGCCAAATCAGGTCTTGGATACAAATCAGTTCCACCACCTCTAAGAGGTGTTCCAGCACCTCCTGGCATTGACCTAGCTCACACAGGTTTAGAAGAGTTTCAGGATCTACCTATGACCTATGGACCAAAATTTGTTAAACCAGTTGAAACTGAAAAGGTTCAGGTTGAGGTTGAGACTTTTGATAGTGCTAGTGACTCATCTCTTAAAGATGAATGTTTAAATGTTGAGTCTAAATCTAGTGTTCCTGAAAATGTTAATGTAGAGGAAAGAAAAAGTATTCCTGAAGTTGTCAAAGAGAAGCCTAGGACACAAACAAATCACACTAGGCCTACCACTAGATATGTAGAGATGTACAGGAATAGGTCTAAATCTCCTAGAGGGAACATGAGAAGTTGGAATCATGTTAAAACTAGGCAGTTTGGTAGTGATTTTGTGTTCAACAATAAGGCCTGTCATATTTGTGGTAGCTTTGATCACCTTTCCTATACTTGTAACTACCACATGGGAAGAAGGGAAGTATTTGTGAATACAAGGGTGAATGGACATAATTCTAATAAAGTAACTCACCCAAACCCCCTAAGCAAGATGGTTCCCAGGTCTGTTTTGCTTACCACTGGCATCAAACCAATTTCCACTGCTAGTCCAGCAGTTACCACTGCCAGTAGTAAAAACAGAGTTTATCCTAAGTCCCCTGTCACTTCTTTTGTTAAATCTTATCAAACAGGGAAAAAGACATATTTTGAAAAGAATGATCACAAGAATCACATGTGGAGACCCAAATTTACTAATCCAGCAGTTTCCACTGCTAGGCCTGCAGTTACCACTGCAAGACCAAATGTTTCCACTGGTGTCTATGTGAATAAGAAAAGGGTAAACATGGGTAATGCTGTTAAGGCCTCAACTCGTTGGGAATGGAAACCAAAAGGAACAACAACCTCAAACAATCCCAATGGTGTATCAATGACCTTTGATAGATATAATTATATTGATACACGAGGCAGATCCAAGTCATTTGTGGCTTGGGTCCCCAAAAGGTACTAATTCCTTTATGTTGTGTGCAGGGACATTCAAAGACAAAAGAGGATCAAGGTTATTCAGATAGTGGATGTTCCAGGCACATGACTGGCAACAAGGCCTATCTTTCAAATTTTAAATCATTTGATGGGCAAGCTGTCAGTTTTGGAGGAGGAATTGGTGGCAAAGTTTCTGGCAAAGGAACAATCAAGGCTGGAAACTTGGACTTTGAGAATGTATACTATGTACCAGAACTCAAGTACAACCTCTTCAGTGTGTCACAGATGTGTGACAAGAAAAACAGAGTTTTATTCTCAGAAGATGAATGCTATATCTTATCTAAGGATTATAAGCTACCTGAAGAAAAAGACATTTTGCTCAAAATCCCTAGAAAAGGTAATCTATATAGCATTGACATGAAGAAGATAGTGGCTAAAGATGATGTTACTTGCTTACTTGCTAAAGCCACTTTGGATGAATCTATGCTTTGGCACAGAAGACTTGGTCATGTTAACTTCAAGACCATCAATAAGATTGTAAAAGATGGTCTAGTCATTGGTTTACCTGAGAAGAGATTTGAAAATGATCAAACATGTGTTGCTTGTCTTAAAGGTAAACAACACAGAGCTTCTTGCAAGACCAAGTCAGTAAATACTATTGATCATCCACTCTACATGCTGCATATGGACTTGTTTGGTCCTACTTCTGTTAGCAGCATCAATTTGAAGAACTATTGTCTAGTTGTGACTGATGATTTTAGCAGATTTACATGGGTTTTCTTCTTAAATACCAAGGATGAAACTACATGCATACTCAAGACTTTCATCACTGAAGTTGAAAATCAAGCTGAAAAGAAGATAAAGATCATCAGATGTGACAATGGGATAGAGTTCAAGAATAGAGAAATGGATGATTTCTGCAAAGACAAAGGTATTAAAAGAGAATTTAGTGTTGCAAGAACACCTCAGCAAAATGGTGTTGCTGAAAGAAGAAATAGAACACTAATTGAGGCTGCTAGAACCATGTTAGCTGATTCAAAGCTTCCAGTGACATTTTGGGCTGAAGCAGTTAACACTGCTTGCTATATTCAAAACAGGGTATTAGTGGTCAAGTCAAAGAACAAGACACCTTATGAGCTTTTCAGAGGAAGACCCCCACTTTTGGATTTCTTGAAGCCATTTGGATGTCATGTCACAATTCTCAATACCATTGATCATTTGGGAAAGTTTGCAGAAAAGGCAGATGAAGGTTTCTTTGTTGGTTATTCCATGGTTAGTAAGGCTTTTAGAGTCTACAACTTAAGAACAAGGAAGATAGAAGAGAATTTGCATGTTCAGTTTCTTGAAAATAAAGCTAACATAGCAGGTTCAGGACCTGAATGGCTATTTGATCTTGAGACTTTATCAAATACAATGAACTATGTTCCTATTACCTCAGATTCAAGTGATGCTGATCTTGAGGACTCAGAGGAGTTTATTGATGAAGATGAATCTTGCCAAGATGATGAAGATGATAAAGATCAATTTGTTATGCCTATTTGGGAATTTAATGCAGACTCACAACCTTCAAAGAATACTGTTCAGGAAGATGAATTTGTGAATTTTGATGTTCTGCATGATGATATTCCTGAAGGCAGTGGTAATCCTGTTACCACTGCAACACATGATGTTTCCACTGACGGTCCAGATGTGGAAAATATAGCTCAAGAGACACCAAATGATGATGTATAAATCACAAATATGCCATCATCATATGATATTCCTAACACATCACAATCTACAATTCATAAAGCTCACCCAATTAAGAATGTTATTGGTGAAATTAATTCAGGTGTGAAGACAAGAAGGCAAACAAGGATGTCGGATGTTCATGGGTTCATAAGTGAAGTCTATGAGTCCAAGAATCATATTACTAAGAATGAATGTTTATTCTTCTGCTTTCTATCACAAATGGAGCCTAAAAATGTTTCTATGGCTTTAGGAGAGTCAAGCTGGGTTGAAGCTATGCAGGATGAGTTGTTGCAGTTTAAGCTTCAAAAGGTTTGGGTTCTTTGTGATTTGCCTGATGGTATAAAAGTGATTGGTACTAAATGGGTGTTCAGGAATAAGAAAGATGAAAGAGGTATTGTCATCAGGAACAAAGCTAGATTAGTTGCTCAAGGATACACTCAAGAGGAGGGTATTGATTATGAAGAAGTTTTTGCTCCTGTTGCAAGGATTGAGGCTATTAGACTATTTCTAGCCTATGCATCATTTATGGGCTTTACTGTCTATCAAATGGATGTTAAGAGTGCCTTTCTGTATGGTACTATTGATGAGGAGGTATATGTTGCTCAACCTCCAGGCTTTGAAGATCCACATCACCCCAATAAAGTTTATAAAGTAGTCAAGGCTCTTTATGGCCTACATCAGGCTCCAAGGAAGTGGTATGAAACCTTAGCTACTTATTTATTGAATAATGGGTTTCATAGGGGCAAGATTGATCAAACTTTGTTCATCAAGAAAGACAAGGGTGATATTCTACTTGTGCAAGTATATGTTGATGATATTATCTTTGGATCTACTAAACAAGAGATGTGCAAAGAGTTTGAGAAGCTGATGAAAGATGAATTTCAGATGAGTTCTATGGGGGAACTCACATTCTTTTTGGGGCTGCAAGTACAACAGAGTAAAGAAGGCATCTTTATCAGTCAAGACAAGTATGTGGCTGAGATCATTAAGAAATTCAAGTTCACTGATGCAAAATCTTCCAATACCCCTGCTGACAAGATGATGAGTGTCTAAATACTCATCATTTTATACCAATTTGAACCCACAAAAACAACCAAAAACACACAAATGACTCACAAAATGTTGCAAATTCATCACAATGTGTTTTATATGTGATTCAGGTACAAAAGATTGAAAAACAAGTGAAAACTGATAAATTTCACAACAATTGTCGTTTTCAGTCCCTGGAGTTACACAATTTGTCAAAACTAGTCCCTAAATGCTTTAAATGAATAAAAAGTCAACTTAAGTCCTTGGGAATCCAAAAATATTCACAAAACATCCCTGGATGAAAGTTTACACAAAATGGCAACTTTTATCCCTCAAGTTTCAAATATTGTCAAAACTAGTCCCTGAAGGTTTTAAATAAATAAAAAGTCAACTTAAGTCCTTGGGAAACCAATAATGTTCACAAATGATCCCTGGATGAAAGTTTACACAAATTGGCAATTTTTACCCCTCAAGTTACAAAATTGGCAAACTTAGTCCCTGGGTATTCAAAACATGAAATTTCACAAAATGCCCTTGTACTATGCATGAATTTACAAAATGGAACAATTTGATAACTTTGAGGAAATTACAAGTTTAATCCCTCTAAAATCCAAATTTACACAAATGGTCCTTAATAGTTTTTAAATGCAAAAATACTACTTTTGGTCCTTGTGTATTTCTTATTGGCAGGTTTGGTCCCTCTATATGAAGTTTGGAAAGTTCACAAGATTGGTCCTCAAGTTTGGCAGAATTACACTTTTAGTCCTTGGGCTATATTACTAATAAAACCAAACGGACCCTATTTAAATATCCAAATCCAAACACAACCAAACCCAGCCCACCTATCTGGCCCAACAAATAACCCGACCCAACCCCATTATACTTCCCAGTGGTCAAAAGGTCAAACCCCGCCAAAACCATACCAGGCACTGTTCACCTTTCCCTTCCAAACCACTGAGTCACTAACCAGGTGGTTTTACCACCTGTCTCCCCCCTCCACTTGCTCCCCCAGCTCACCCCTACTCCCTGACACCTCTCAATACTTTCCCACTCCACCATAAATGTTTCCCCACCATCTCACACTCCAACTCCTCACCTTTTCCCCTGTTTTCAATAATACTTGGTCCCAAAGCCTCAAAAAGCTTCCTAACTTCCCCCCTCCACCTCTACATGCATACAAGATGCATTGATTACACCCAAACCGCCTCAAATTGTCAGAGTGACTTTGGCGCCAAAAGCACATTTAAACGGGTGAGATCAATTGGACAATTTCAATGGCTCAGATTGAAGACAGAGATTAGGAGTGGTCACCAAGGGATGCTGAGGCTATAAAAGGAAGAGAAGAAGCAGTGGAACAACCACCTTGGCATTAGGCCATTGTCATTTAGACTAGTGTGATCCTAGTGTAATTTTAAATGCTTTCCTTTATTTACCTTGTCATTTACAGCTTTATCTAGTGTAATGAAACCAAATTAGTGTAATGGAACTTTGTTCTCAGTTTTAAATACAAGTCTCTTTTAAATATCATGCTTTCAAGTTACCTTTAATTTTCAAGTCATTTACATTTCCTTGTTTGTAGTTGATTTAATGGACTCTTTAGCTCACTTAAGCTCCTGACAAAGCTTGTTTAAGCTTTTAGATACTTTAATCAGTTGTAGACTTTTAAAATCCAAAAATCATAAAAAATAGATAAAAATAGAAAATAATTCAAAAATAGTTGTTCTTGTATGATTCAGTTTGGAGCATGGTTAATT
The DNA here is from genome assembly GCA_030686995.1 of Artemisia argyi. NCBI lineage: Eukaryota > Viridiplantae > Streptophyta > Magnoliopsida > Asterales > Asteraceae > Artemisia > Artemisia argyi. The sequence goes on along the minus strand of CM060707.1, from coordinate 36,089,603 downwards.
TTGGATTGCCATTGGTTGTAGTGTCTCATGGGAGACTGTAGGTTATGGTTTTGGTCCATGGTTTCATGATTCTCAGTTGATTCACCTTGTAAGTCCACTTTTTACAATTTTTGCTTTTATGGCTTAAGTTACTTATCTGTCTTAATTCCTTTATTTATGTGTTTATTTGTTGTTATGTAATGTTTTTATAGCTTAATCTTAGTAGTTTATGTTGTGGTATTGATTGTGCTTGAAAAATCCATTTTAACTGTCATATGATTAATTTTTGAGAATCCTAGGTATACCTTTGTGTGACTACTTATGTATGCTGAAATAAGTCTTAATTTAACCAATGAAAACTTCTGGATTTGATAAAGTTGTCTTATGCAATGATTTAGATTGGATAGCTCATTTTATGTCCATTTAAGGGTTGTTTGGAATTGATGGTTGATCTGTGTTAAGGTCTGTGTAAGGTGTTGTTCTTGTTTGATTTATGCCTTATATGTACTAAATGACTCAGTGATAGCTTCAACTCAGTGGTATAGCATGCAAAAAGTCAATTTGACACCTTGATCCTCTTGTGTGAGTACTGTGATGTTGTCAATGCCTAAAACCCTACATATGTGTTTAAATATTGTTCTTACTTATTTATTTCATGTTCCTATGTCATATTATATGTTAATCAGTCTTAAAATTCAGATCAAAGTTGATCAAAGTCAACTTTGATCATAAAACTAAAAAGTCAAAATTTCACTTTTCAGGTTTTTGAATTATATAGATAATTTTGTGTAGACTTTAATATTAGATTTTAAACTTTGTGCTTTTAATATGTTGTAATTTAGCTGCTCACCTTTATGTGTGATTTTTATTAATTTTAGTTTAGCTTATTTACTAGCTTAAATTTGTGCTTAATTATGTCTGTTTTTGCCCTGTGCACAAGGTGGACTGTCAAGTTCATGAGCTTGTCAAAGCCTCATGACTTGACCCACCTTGGTGTTTTTGGCTTGTTTGTTATGTGTTAGTATCATAGTTTGTAGGTTTATGCTTATTTGTCTGTCTTAGCTTAAATTAGATAGCTTTTACCACCAACCTTTTTTGTTACTCACCACTCATCACACTGAAGCAAACAGTGTGATGAGTTGATTTTCACAAGCCCATAGAAAGTTCCTCTCTTAGCTTAATTATGTGATTATTGGCCTTATGTGAGGCTAAGATATCCAAGTTTATTGCTCAGAGCTTGTTGAGCTCTTATGAGCTTATTTAGATAAGTTGTGTGAGCTTGTTTGTTTGCCCATTCCCTCAATTAACTGAGAACTCAGTTAAGTGCACCATTTCCACAAGCTCACCACAAGCTCATTAGTGAACCTTAGACTGAGTGGCTTGGCTTTTTAGGAAGCCTAGCACCCCACCTATAGGATCCTGTTCTTAACTTTCATCTTGTAGCTTATTTACACAGGCTGCAAGCAGCTTAAACTTATCCCACCTAGAAAAGTTGTTCTGAGTCCTCAGCATAACTTAACCAAACCTAGACACTTTCATAAGCTCACAAAAAGCTTATTCCTTGGATTCAGATGATGAAATCAAGTTCTATGTGGAGCTTATCAACCCATCTTCAGGATCCAGTGCTTAGCTTCTAGCTTGTAGCTCATTAACTAGGGCTGCAACTAGCTTTTTGTGTGTACCATTGCCTGAACACTTAGCCTTTTAAACCATCAAACTCAGGGAATGGAGGATTTTTCATAAGCCTCTCATAAGCTCATCAGTGGACACCACAGATTGAGCTTTGACTTTTTGGAAAGCCAAACACCTCAGCTTGAAACTCCAATCTTTAGTTTGACCTTCTCAGCTTATTTACTAAGCTTATTTGGCCTTTCTAATCAGTTGCAGGGGTGTTTGGATTATCATGTACCTGAGAAATGCTTATTAGCTTATTCTAAGCTTATTAGTGATTCTCTGTGCATAAGCTTTTGTAAATATGTAAATAATACTAGTATAGATACATTTTCACTCTTACTTGTTAGTATGGAGCTTAATATAGGCTTTACAAGCCTCCACTCAATCCAAGTCAAGCCCAAAAGGCTTGACTGTCTAAACCTTAAGCTTGTACTAATAAGCACTTCTCAGTGCTTATTCTTATACACAAACACTTAATATACTTGTACATAAATACTTTTTACCCTTTTTACACCTTTGTATAGCTTTTTCAAGCTTATTCCAAGCTTATGAGTCCACTGTGAGCCTTTATGCTTAACTGTGTGACTCATAAGCCCACGAATTGCTTATTTCCTTGTTTATACAGCTTCTATTTAATAAAACTTATATAAGTAGTATATATATATAGTTTAATAAACAGAAAAGCCAAAAAGATAGTCCCTTTTGAAGCTAAGTGATAGCTTCTATTTAGAAGTCCTATTACTTATTTGCTTTATCAAAGCTTTTTCAAAAGCCTCCCACAAGCTCATCTGTGCACCAAAATGCATGAGCTTGGGCTTTTTGGAAAGCCTACCAGCACATCTTGCAACTCCAACTTTCACTTGGCCATTTTAAGCTTAACCCGTCAGCTAAATTTGATCAAACATAAGGTTGCAGGGGGTGTTTGGCTCTGAGTGCACTGGATTGGCTTATTAGCTTATGTGAGCTTATTTGCTTAATCCAGTGCACCATGCTTGTATATTATTATTTATTAAACATATTTTCACCTTTCTTTTTCTTTCTTTTTAGTTTTTAAGCTAGTTTAGAGCTTATTAGCTACTGTGAGCTTTTTGCTTAAAAAAGCTTATAAGCTCCTAAACTGCTTATTTCTAGGTTTCTTAAGTTTCATTTTCTTCTAATATGTATATTATATGTATTTACTAAGTTTTATAAAAAGAAAAACCCAAAAGACCCTTTAACCATAGTGATAGCTTCTATTTAAGAAGCTTAAGGCTTATAAGCCAACTGTTAAGCTAATAAGCTCACACAGAGCTTATTGCTTAGTTTTGGAATTGTTGGCTTTGTTAAAGTTTATTATTATTACTAGTTTTATAGGTTTGCAAAAAGAAAAATGAAAAAATAAAAAATAGCAAAAATGGGTGTGGGTTGGATTCGAACTCAGGACCTCTAGGCTAGTAACATGCTTAACTCCCACACCCCTTCCATTAGCTCTGGGGCACCAGTTCCGTTAGTCCTTCCACAAATAATATACTTAACCCGTTTTTTCCCTTTTGGCTTTTGTGGACTGATAAGCTTATAACAGCTTATTGAGATAAGCTGTTGCCCCAATATTATTTTTCCTAGGACCCTTATTAGTAAATATACTTTGTGTATTTTTTTCACATTTTTTACTGTACATTTAGTATTTTTTTATAATTAATTTAGTTTACTTTTCTTTTAGATAATAATTGATATTTTATTTTTAATTCGGCTTATTTATAATTTTTATGAACTTTTTATATTTTTTACTGAGTCCTATGATGGAAAAGAAGTTTTATAAAAAGTTTCATAATTTTATAAATAAGTTTAGTATGTATAATAATTCATTTAGTTTAATTAGTTTAATTAATATATAATAGTATTTAATTTTGTTTTCTTATTTTTGTACATAAAATATAGTTTTTATATTTTTCTTAGCTTCTTATTAGTATAATAGATTTTTGTAAAAAGTTTTAGATTTTTGTTTGTTTATTTAGTATATATAGTAATTTAGTAATAGTTATTAGTAATAAATAATAGTTATAATTAATAATAAATATAATACTTGTATAATAAATCTATTTTTAGTTTCTAAATTTCTTTTATATTACTTTTAACTTTTCTAAGTTTTAGTTTTATTTACTTAGGTTTATTTTACATTTTCTTAGTAATTAGATAATATTAAATAGTTAATATATAGTTTTAATTAATAGTAATTAGTATAACACTTGTAAATATTATTTTAAATATTTTGTAATTATAGTTATTTATTTTGATCATTTTAATTTGCATTTAAGCCGTTCAGGCATGCAAATTCCCTCTTTGGGAAAGTTTTGTTTTTTACGTTACGTTTACGTTTATTTAAACCTAAACGTACGTTTGTAAATACTTTAATATTTTTAGGTTTCTGATTGTACGTTTCTTAATTGAACTAGCTGTGACAGAGCTAATACTATTCACATTCAGTGTTAGTCAATCAGATTCCTATTTTTCTATACCATATTATTATTTTCAACAAAATCACAAGTCATATATTTAGGATATCACGCCTCACCAGGACATAAACGATCCAAGGATATTTAAACCCTTGGTAAACTTGCATTCTCTCCCGGGCTGTCGCCCGTTTACTTTTATTATTAGGTTATCCATTTTATAAACAAGTGGGTGGCTTATAAATAAAAGATGTGTAGTCCGGGAGGAATCAAATTTTGGCGCCGCTGCCGGGGAGGCTGTGCTAACTACTATGATTTATATTTTGTATTTTGTTGAAATACCTATCCTTGTTTGTATATTATACTATATCATTCAACTGCCAGGCTGTCAGGACAAATTTATTACAGTTAATTATTCACAAGTAATTAGCTTGCGTGGTAAACCTGACACAAGCCTGGGAGGTAGTGATTATATACTGTATCATATTTCTTTTCAATAAACAATATAAAATACAAAAATATTTTTTCCTTTGCACACAACTTGCACAGTTTGATTAGTCCCTCAGTTACAACATTTGGTTGTTGGCTGTTTACAGTTACTGAGCTCTGTCAGACCAAGATTCCCTTTCGAGGGGCGGTTGTTAGGAATTTTCTTTTGTACATATATATATATAAAACAATATAAAATACAAAAATATTTTATGGTTAAAATCTATCTGTGCTTTAATTTGCACTTGACTGTCAATTTTCCTAATCTTGATATTCCTAGGTCTAAATGTGATTAAACACCATGTTTATACTAAAAAAGGGTTTACTGTGCTTAGTATTATCCCTGGAAAGATATAGATTACGTTTAAATCAGTTGCATGTATTGAAAATCTCATTTAGGTTTTCTTTTTAACCATCTTTTGTACATATATATATAAATCTAAAAATACAAAAACATTGTAAAATACAAAAGACCAAAAATAATCTCCTTACCTTATACATTCATAATTCTGTGAGTGGCAATCCCACTCCAATTTCTCACCCAATCTTTGAGTGGCAATCCCACTCCACTTCCCCATGAACCATTTAATTCGGGGTCAAGTCAAGCTAGTGACTTGGTAATCAAAACAAATAGCATGAACATGGGTTTTCACCCGTGTGTACCACCTAAGTGTGGGGGTGATGCCCCACCTTTTGTACATATCTTGAAAATGCTTTAAAAAATTGTATATAATAAAAATAGAATAATTGTTGTATTACCCCACTTAGCTTTGAAAATTGAGGACAATTTTCATAATAAGTGTGGGGGGGAATTCTGGCGAATTTGATCACTTTTATACCTTTGTATGCCCTTTTCCCCAAAAATGACCAAAATTTAAAATTTTTTCATTTGGTATTAGTGTTTTGCACTAAATACAACAAATGGTAATCAATCCACCATGTCTAACACACATAAGGATTGGCTAATCCAGGAGCAAACGGCTCTTGGCAATTTTTACCCCTCAAGTTACAAAATTGGCAAACTTAGTCCCTGGGTATTCAAAACATGAAATTTCACAAAATGCCCTTGTACTATGCATGAATTTACAAAATGGAACAATTTGATAACTTTGAGGAAATTACAAGTTTAATCCCTCTAAAATCCAAATTTACACAAATGGTCCTTAATAGTTTTTAAATGCAAAAATACTACTTTTGGTCCTTGTGTATTTCTTATTGGCAGGTTTGGTCCCTCTATATGAAGTTTGGAAAGTTCACAAGATTGGTCCTCAAGTTTGGCAGAATTACACTTTTAGTCCTTGGGCTATATTACTAATAAAACCAAACGGACCCTATTTAAATATCCAAATCCAAACACAACCAAACCCAGCCCACCTATCTGGCCCAACAAATAACCCGACCCAACCCCATTATACTTCCCAGTGGTCAAAAGGTCAAACCCCGCCAAAACCATACCAGGCACTGTTCACCTTTCCCTTCCAAACCACTGAGTCACTAACCAGGTGGTTTTACCACCTGTCTCCCCCCTCCACTTGCTCCCCCAGCTCACCCCTACTCCCTGACACCTCTCAATACTTTCCCACTCCACCATAAATGTTTCCCCACCATCTCACACTCCAACTCCTCACCTTTTCCCCTGTTTTCAATAATACTTGGTCCCAAAGCCTCAAAAAGCTTCCTAACTTCCCCCCTCCACCTCTACATGCATACAAGATGCATTGATTACACCCAAACCGCCTCAAATTGTCAGAGTGACTTTGGCGCCAAAAGCACATTTAAACGGGTGAGATCAATTGGACAATTTCAATGGCTCAGATTGAAGACAGAGATTAGGAGTGGTCACCAAGGGATGCTGAGGCTATAAAAGGAAGAGAAGAAGCAGTGGAACAACCACCTTGGCATTAGGCCATTGTCATTTAGACTAGTGTGATCCTAGTGTAATTTTAAATGCTTTCCTTTATTTACCTTGTCATTTACAGCTTTATCTAGTGTAATGAAACCAAATTAGTGTAATGGAACTTTGTTCTCAGTTTTAAATACAAGTCTCTTTTAAATATCATGCTTTCAAGTTACCTTTAATTTTCAAGTCATTTACATTTCCTTGTTTGTAGTTGATTTAATGGACTCTTTAGCTCACTTAAGCTCCTGACAAAGCTTGTTTAAGCTTTTAGATACTTTAATCAGTTGTAGACTTTTAAAATCCAAAAATCATAAAAAATAGATAAAAATAGAAAATAATTCAAAAATAGTTGTTCTTGTATGATTCAGTTTGGAGCATGGTTAATTTTGGATTGCCATTGGTTGTAGTGTCTCATGGGAGACTGTAGGTTATGGTTTTGGTCCATGGTTTCATGATTCTCAGTTGATTCACCTTGTAAGTCCACTTTTTACAATTTTTGCTTTTATGGCTTAAGTTACTTATCTGTCTTAATTCCTTTATTTATGTGTTTATTTGTTGTTATGTAATGTTTTTATAGCTTAATCTTAGTAGTTTATGTTGTGGTATTGATTGTGCTTGAAAAATCCATTTTAACTGTCATATGATTAATTTTTGAGAATCCTAGGTATACCTTTGTGTGACTACTTATGTATGCTGAAATAAGTCTTAATTTAACCAATGAAAACTTCTGGATTTGATAAAGTTGTCTTATGCAATGATTTAGATTGGATAGCTCATTTTATGTCCATTTAAGGGTTGTTTGGAATTGATGGTTGATCTGTGTTAAGGTCTGTGTAAGGTGTTGTTCTTGTTTGATTTATGCCTTATATGTACTAAATGACTCAGTGATAGCTTCAACTCAGTGGTATAGCATGCAAAAAGTCAATTTGACACCTTGATCCTCTTGTGTGAGTACTGTGATGTTGTCAATGCCTAAAACCCTACATATGTGTTTAAATATTGTTCTTACTTATTTATTTCATGTTCCTATGTCATATTATATGTTAATCAGTCTTAAAATTCAGATCAAAGTTGATCAAAGTCAACTTTGATCATAAAACTAAAAAGTCAAAATTTCACTTTTCAGGTTTTTGAATTATATAGATAATTTTGTGTAGACTTTAATATTAGATTTTAAACTTTGTGCTTTTAATATGTTGTAATTTAGCTGCTCACCTTTATGTGTGATTTTTATTAATTTTAGTTTAGCTTATTTACTAGCTTAAATTTGTGCTTAATTATGTCTGTTTTTGCCCTGTGCACAAGGTGGACTGTCAAGTTCATGAGCTTGTCAAAGCCTCATGACTTGACCCACCTTGGTGTTTTTGGCTTGTTTGTTATGTGTTAGTATCATAGTTTGTAGGTTTATGCTTATTTGTCTGTCTTAGCTTAAATTAGATAGCTTTTACCACCAACCTTTTTTGTTACTCACCACTCATCACACTGAAGCAAACAGTGTGATGAGTTGATTTTCACAAGCCCATAGAAAGTTCCTCTCTTAGCTTAATTATGTGATTATTGGCCTTATGTGAGGCTAAGATATCCAAGTTTATTGCTCAGAGCTTGTTGAGCTCTTATGAGCTTATTTAGATAAGTTGTGTGAGCTTGTTTGTTTGCCCATTCCCTCAATTAACTGAGAACTCAGTTAAGTGCACCATTTCCACAAGCTCACCACAAGCTCATTAGTGAACCTTAGACTGAGTGGCTTGGCTTTTTAGGAAGCCTAGCACCCCACCTATAGGATCCTGTTCTTAACTTTCATCTTGTAGCTTATTTACACAGGCTGCAAGCAGCTTAAACTTATCCCACCTAGAAAAGTTGTTCTGAGTCCTCAGCATAACTTAACCAAACCTAGACACTTTCATAAGCTCACAAAAAGCTTATTCCTTGGATTCAGATGATGAAATCAAGTTCTATGTGGAGCTTATCAACCCATCTTCAGGATCCAGTGCTTAGCTTCTAGCTTGTAGCTCATTAACTAGGGCTGCAACTAGCTTTTTGTGTGTACCATTGCCTGAACACTTAGCCTTTTAAACCATCAAACTCAGGGAATGGAGGATTTTTCATAAGCCTCTCATAAGCTCATCAGTGGACACCACAGATTGAGCTTTGACTTTTTGGAAAGCCAAACACCTCAGCTTGAAACTCCAATCTTTAGTTTGACCTTCTCAGCTTATTTACTAAGCTTATTTGGCCTTTCTAATCAGTTGCAGGGGTGTTTGGATTATCATGTACCTGAGAAATGCTTATTAGCTTATTCTAAGCTTATTAGTGATTCTCTGTGCATAAGCTTTTGTAAATATGTAAATAATACTAGTATAGATACATTTTCACTCTTACTTGTTAGTATGGAGCTTAATATAGGCTTTACAAGCCTCCACTCAATCCAAGTCAAGCCCAAAAGGCTTGACTGTCTAAACCTTAAGCTTGTACTAATAAGTACTTCTCAGTGCTTATTCTTATACACAAACACTTAATATACTTGTACATAAATACTTTTTACCCTTTTTACACCTTTGTATAGCTTTTTCAAGCTTATTCCAAGCTTATGAGTCCACTGTGAGCCTTTATGCTTAACTGTGTGACTCATAAGCCCACGAATTGCTTATTTCCTTGTTTATACAGCTTCTATTTAATAAAACTTATATAAGTAGTATATATATATAGTTTAATAAACAGAAAAGCCAAAAAGATAGTCCCTTTTGAAGCTAAGTGATAGCTTCTATTTAGAAGTCCTATTACTTATTTGCTTTATCAAAGCTTTTTCAAAAGCCTCCCACAAGCTCATCTGTGCACCAAAATGCATGAGCTTGGGCTTTTTGGAAAGCCTACCAGCACATCTTGCAACTCCAACTTTCACTTGGCCATTTTAAGCTTAACCCGTCAGCTAAATTTGATCAAACATAAGGTTGCAGGGGGTGTTTGGCTCTGAGTGCACTGGATTGGCTTATTAGCTTATGTGAGCTTATTTGCTTAATCCAGTGCACCATGCTTGTATATTATTATTTATTAAACATATTTTCACCTTTCTTTTTCTTTCTTTTTAGTTTTTAAGCTAGTTTAGAGCTTATTAGCTACTGTGAGCTTTTTGCTTAAAAAAGCTTATAAGCTCCTAAACTGCTTATTTCTAGGTTTCTTAAGTTTCATTTTCTTCTAATATGTATATTATATGTATTTACTAAGTTTTATAAAAAGAAAAACCCAAAAGACCCTTTAACCATAGTGATAGCTTCTATTTAAGAAGCTTAAGGCTTATAAGCCAACTGTTAAGCTAATAAGCTCACACAGAGCTTATTGCTTAGTTTTGGAATTGTTGGCTTTGTTAAAGTTTATTATTATTACTAGTTTTATAGGTTTGCAAAAAGAAAAATGAAAAAATAAAAAATAGCAAAAATGGGTGTGGGTTGGATTCGAACTCAGGACCTCTAGGCTAGTAACATGCTTAACTCCCACACCCCTTCCATTAGCTCTGGGGCACCAGTTCCGTTAGTCCTTCCACAAATAATATACTTAACCCGTTTTTTCCCTTTTGGCTTTTGTGGACTGATAAGCTTATAACAGCTTATTGAGATAAGCTGTTGCCCCAATATTATTTTTCCTAGGACCCTTATTAGTAAATATACTTTGTGTATTTTTTTCACATTTTTTACTGTACATTTAGTATTTTTTTATAATTAATTTAGTTTACTTTTCTTTTAGATAATAATTGATATTTTATTTTTAATTCGGCTTATTTATAATTTTTATGAACTTTTTATATTTTTTACTGAGTCCTATGATGGAAAAGAAGTTTTATAAAAAGTTTCATAATTTTATAAATAAGTTTAGTATGTATAATAATTCATTTAGTTTAATTAGTTTAATTAATATATAATAGTATTTAATTTTGTTTTCTTATTTTTGTACATAAAATATAGTTTTTATATTTTTCTTAGCTTCTTATTAGTATAATAGATTTTTGTAAAAAGTTTTAGATTTTTGTTTGTTTATTTAGTATATATAGTAATTTAGTAATAGTTATTAGTAATAAATAATAGTTATAATTAATAATAAATATAATACTTGTATAATAAATCTATTTTTAGTTTCTAAATTTCTTTTATATTACTTTTAACTTTTCTAAGTTTTAGTTTTATTTACTTAGGTTTATTTTACATTTTCTTAGTAATTAGATAATATTAAATAGTTAATATATAGTTTTAATTAATAGTAATTAGTATAACACTTGTAAATATTATTTTAAATATTTTGTAATTATAGTTATTTATTTTGATCATTTTAATTTGCATTTAAGCCGTTCAGGCATGCAAATTCCCTCTTTGGGAAAGTTTTGTTTTTTACGTTACGTTTACGTTTATTTAAACCTAAACGTACGTTTGTAAATACTTTAATATTTTTAGGTTTCTGATTGTACGTTTCTTAATTGAACTAGCTGTGACAGAGCTAATACTATTCACATTCAGTGTTAGTCAATCAGATTCCTATTTTTCTATACCATATTATTATTTTCAACAAAATCACAAGTCATATATTTAGGATATCACGCCTCACCAGGACATAAACGATCCAAGGATATTTAAACCCTTGGTAAACTTGCATTCTCTCCCGGGCTGTCGCCCGTTTACTTTTATTATTAGGTTATCCATTTTATAAACAAGTGGGTGGCTTATAAATAAAAGATGTGTAGTCCGGGAGGAATCAAATTTTGGCGCCGCTGCCGGGGAGGCTGTGCTAACTACTATGATTTATATTTTGTATTTTGTTGAAATACCTATCCTTGTTTGTATATTATACTATATCATTCAACTGCCAGGCTGTCAGGACAAATTTATTACAGTTAATTATTCACAAGTAATTAGCTTGCATGGTAAACCTGACACAAGCCTGGGAGGTAGTGATTATATACTGTATCATATTTCTTTTCAATAAACAATATAAAATACAAAAATATTTTTTCCTTTGCACACAACTTGCACAGTTTGATTAGTCCCTCAGTTACAACATTTGGTTGTTGGCTGTTTACAGTTACTGAGCTCTGTCAGACCAAGATTCCCTTTCGAGGGGCGGTTGTTAGGAATTTTCTTTTGTACATATATATATATAAAACAATATAAAATACAAAAATATTTTATGGTTAAAATCTATCTGTGCTTTAATTTGCACTTGACTGTCAATTTTCCTAATCTTGATATTCCTAGGTCTAAATGTGATTAAACACCATGTTTATACTAAAAAAGGGTTTACTGTGCTTAGTATTATCCCTGGAAAGATATAGATTACGTTTAAATCAGTTGCATGTATTGAAAATCTCATTTAGGTTTTCTTTTTAACCATCTTTTGTACATATATATATAAATCTAAAAATACAAAAACATTGTAAAATACAAAAGACCAAAAATAATCTCCTTACCTTATACATTCATAATTCTGTGAGTGGCAATCCCACTCCAATTTCTCACCCAATCTTTGAGTGGCAATCCCACTCCACTTCCCCATGAACCATTTAATTCGGGGTCAAGTCAAGCTAGTGACTTGGTAATCAAAACAAATAGCATGAACATGGGTTTTCACCCGTGTGTACCACCTAAGTGTGGGGGTGATGCCCCACCTTTTGTACATATCTTGAAAATGCTTTGAAAAATTGTATATAATAAAAATAGAATAATTGTTGTATTACCCCACTTAGCTTTGAAAATTGAGGACAATTTTCATAATAAGTGTGGGGGGGAATTTCAAATCCGTTTATAGCTTGCAATTTGCTCAAAATTGTATGGTTCCTCAACTCCCCATATCCTAATAACCAAATGAGTTGGCTAGCCCGCAAGGTTATGGCTTGTGGTAAAGGCTGTGGAAAACCATAATTGGTAATTAACTCACCAAGATGTTGACTATTCCATCAAGAGTTGGCTAGTCCAGAAGCAAACGGCTTTTGGTAAAGACAAATCAAATCCGTTGACAGCTGGTGGTTTGCTCAAAATCACACGGTTATCAGGTGTGCCACAGTTCTTACACCTGGCTATTCCAGAAGTGATGGCTTTTGGTAAAGAAGTTTTCAAATCCATTAAGTTTTAAATAAAAGATTGCTAGGGACTAGCAATAGTTTAGTGTGGGGGATTGATGAGTGTCTAAATACTCATCATTTTATACCTATTTGAACCCACAAAAACAACCAAAAACACACAAATGACTCACAAAATGTTACAAATTCATCACAATGTGTTTTATATGTGATTCAGGTACAAAAGATTGAAAAACAAGTGAAAACTGATAAATTTCACAACAATTGTCGTTTTTCAGTCCCTGGAGTTACACAAAATGTCAAAACTAGTCCCTAAATGTTTTAAATGAATGAAAAGTTAACTTTAGTCCTTGGGAAACCAAAAATGTTCACAAAACATCCCTGGACAAAAGTTTACACAAACTGGCAATTTTTACCCCTCAAGTTACAAAATTGGCAAACTTAGTCCCTGGGTATTCAAAACATGAAATTTCACAAAATGCCCTTGTACTATGCATGAATTTACAAAATGGAACAATTTGATAACTTTGAGGAAATTACAAGTTTAATCCCTCTAAAATCCAAATTTACACAAATGGTCCTTAATAGTTTTTAAATGCAAAAATACTACTTTTGGTCCTTGTGTATTTCTTATTGGCAGGTTTGGTCCCTCTATATGAAGTTTGGAAAGTTCACAAGATTGGTCCTCAAGTTTGGCAGAATTACACTTTTAGTCCTTGGGCTATATTACTAATAAAACCAAACGGACCCTATTTAAATATCCAAATCCAAACACAACCAAACCCAGCCCACCTATCTGGCCCAACAAATAACCCGACCCAACCCCATTATACTTCCCAGTGGTCAAAAGGTCAAACCCCGCCAAAACCATACCAGGCACTGTTCACCTTTCCCTTCCAAACCACTGAGTCACTAACCAGGTGGTTTTACCACCTGTCTCCCCCCTCCACTTGCTCCCCCAGCTCACCCCTACTCCCTGACACCTCTCAATACTTTCCCACTCCACCATAAATGTTTCCCCACCATCTCACACTCCAACTCCTCACCTTTTCCCCTGTTTTCAATAATACTTGGTCCCAAAGCCTCAAAAAGCTTCCTAACTTCCCCCCTCCACCTCTACATGCATACAAGATGCATTGATTACACCCAAACCGCCTCAAATTGTCAGAGTGACTTTGGCGCCAAAAGCACATTTAAACGGGTGAGATCAATTGGACAATTTCAATGGCTCAGATTGAAGACAGAGATTAGGAGTGGTCACCAAGGGATGCTGAGGCTATAAAAGGAAGAGAAGAAGCAGTGGAACAACCACCTTGGCATTAGGCCATTGTCATTTAGACTAGTGTGATCCTAGTGTAATTTTAAATGCTTTCCTTTATTTACCTTGTCATTTACAGCTTTATCTAGTGTAATGAAACCAAATTAGTGTAATGGAACTTTGTTCTCAGTTTTAAATACAAGTCTCTTTTAAATATCATGCTTTCAAGTTACCTTTAATTTTCAAGTCATTTACATTTCCTTGTTTGTAGTTGATTTAATGGACTCTTTAGCTCACTTAAGCTCCTGACAAAGCTTGTTTAAGCTTTTAGATACTTTAATCAGTTGTAGACTTTTAAAATCCAAAAATCATAAAAAATAGATAAAAATAGAAAATAATTCAAAAATAGTTGTTCTTGTATGATTCAGTTTGGAGCATGGTTAATTTTGGATTGCCATTGGTTGTAGTGTCTCATGGGAGACTGTAGGTTATGGTTTTGGTCCATGGTTTCATGATTCTCAGTTGATTCACCTTGTAAGTCCACTTTTTACAATTTTTGCTTTTATGGCTTAAGTTACTTATCTGTCTTAATTCCTTTATTTATGTGTTTATTTGTTGTTATGTAATGTTTTTATAGCTTAATCTTAGTAGTTTATGTTGTGGTATTGATTGTGCTTGAAAAATCCATTTTAACTGTCATATGATTAATTTTTGAGAATCCTAGGTATACCTTTGTGTGACTACTTATGTATGCTGAAATAAGTCTTAATTTAACCAATGAAAACTTCTGGATTTGATAAAGTTGTCTTATGCAATGATTTAGATTGGATAGCTCATTTTATGTCCATTTAAGGGTTGTTTGGAATTGATGGTTGATCTGTGTTAAGGTCTGTGTAAGGTGTTGTTCTTGTTTGATTTATGCCTTATATGTACTAAATGACTCAGTGATAGCTTCAACTCAGTGGTATAGCATGCAAAAAGTCAATTTGACACCTTGATCCTCTTGTGTGAGTACTGTGATGTTGTCAATGCCTAAAACCCTACATATGTGTTTAAATATTGTTCTTACTTATTTATTTCATGTTCCTATGTCATATTATATGTTAATCAGTCTTAAAATTCAGATCAAAGTTGATCAAAGTCAACTTTGATCATAAAACTAAAAAGTCAAAATTTCACTTTTCAGGTTTTTGAATTATATAGATAATTTTGTGTAGACTTTAATATTAGATTTTAAACTTTGTGCTTTTAATATGTTGTAATTTAGCTGCTCACCTTTATGTGTGATTTTTATTAATTTTAGTTTAGCTTATTTACTAGCTTAAATTTGTGCTTAATTATGTCTGTTTTTGCCCTGTGCACAAGGTGGACTGTCAAGTTCATGAGCTTGTCAAAGCCTCATGACTTGACCCACCTTGGTGTTTTTGGCTTGTTTGTTATGTGTTAGTATCATAGTTTGTAGGTTTATGCTTATTTGTCTGTCTTAGCTTAAATTAGATAGCTTTTACCACCAACCTTTTTTGTTACTCACCACTCATCACACTGAAGCAAACAGTGTGATGAGTTGATTTTCACAAGCCCATAGAAAGTTCCTCTCTTAGCTTAATTATGTGATTATTGGCCTTATGTGAGGCTAAGATATCCAAGTTTATTGCTCAGAGCTTGTTGAGCTCTTATGAGCTTATTTAGATAAGTTGTGTGAGCTTGTTTGTTTGCCCATTCCCTCAATTAACTGAGAACTCAGTTAAGTGCACCATTTCCACAAGCTCACCACAAGCTCATTAGTGAACCTTAGACTGAGTGGCTTGGCTTTTTAGGAAGCCTAGCACCCCACCTATAGGATCCTGTTCTTAACTTTCATCTTGTAGCTTATTTACACAGGCTGCAAGCAGCTTAAACTTATCCCACCTAGAAAAGTTGTTCTGAGTCCTCAGCATAACTTAACCAAACCTAGACACTTTCATAAGCTCACAAAAAGCTTATTCCTTGGATTCAGATGATGAAATCAAGTTCTATGTGGAGCTTATCAACCCATCTTCAGGATCCAGTGCTTAGCTTCTAGCTTGTAGCTCATTAACTAGGGCTGCAACTAGCTTTTTGTGTGTACCATTGCCTGAACACTTAGCCTTTTAAACCATCAAACTCAGGGAATGGAGGATTTTTCATAAGCCTCTCATAAGCTCATCAGTGGACACCACAGATTGAGCTTTGACTTTTTAGAAAGCCAAACACCTCAGCTTGAAACTCCAATCTTTAGTTTGACCTTCTCAGCTTATTTACTAAGCTTATTTGGCCTTTCTAATCAGTTGCAGGGGTGTTTGGATTATCATGTACCTGAGAAATGCTTATTAGCTTATTCTAAGCTTATTAGTGATTCTCTGTGCATAAGCTTTTGTAAATATGTAAATAATACTAGTATAGATACATTTTCACTCTTACTTGTTAGTATGGAGCTTAATATAGGCTTTACAAGCCTCCACTCAATCCAAGTCAAGCCCAAAAGGCTTGACTGTCTAAACCTTAAGCTTGTACTAATAAGCACTTCTCAGTGCTTATTCTTATACACAAACACTTAATATACTTGTACATAAATACTTTTTACCCTTTTTACACCTTTGTATAGCTTTTTCAAGCTTATTCCAAGCTTATGAGTCCACTGTGAGCCTTTATGCTTAACTGTGTGACTCATAAGCCCACGAATTGCTTATTTCCTTGTTTATACAGCTTCTATTTAATAAAACTTATATAAGTAGTATATATATATAGTTTAATAAACAGAAAAGCCAAAAAGATAGTCCCTTTTGAAGCTAAGTGATAGCTTCTATTTAGAAGTCCTATTACTTATTTGCTTTATCAAAGCTTTTTCAAAAGCCTCCCACAAGCTCATCTGTGCACCAAAATGCATGAGCTTGGGCTTTTTGGAAAGCCTACCAGCACATCTTGCAACTCCAACTTTCACTTGGCCATTTTAAGCTTAACCCGTCAGCTAAATTTGATCAAACATAAGGTTGCAGGGGGTGTTTGGCTCTGAGTGCACTGGATTGGCTTATTAGCTTATGTGAGCTTATTTGCTTAATCCAGTGCACCATGCTTGTATATTATTATTTATTAAACATATTTTCACCTTTCTTTTTCTTTCTTTTTAGTTTTTAAGCTAGTTTAGAGCTTATTAGCTACTGTGAGCTTTTTGCTTAAAAAAGCTTATAAGCTCCTAAACTGCTTATTTCTAGGTTTCTTAAGTTTCATTTTCTTCTAATATGTATATTATATGTATTTACTAAGTTTTATAAAAAGAAAAACCCAAAAGACCCTTTAACCATAGTGATAGCTTCTATTTAAGAAGCTTAAGGCTTATAAGCCAACTGTTAAGCTAATAAGCTCACACAGAGCTTATTGCTTAGTTTTGGAATTGTTGGCTTTGTTAAAGTTTATTATTATTACTAGTTTTATAGGTTTGCAAAAAGAAAAATGAAAAAATAAAAAATAGCAAAAATGGGTGTGGGTTGGATTCGAACTCAGGACCTCTAGGCTAGTAACATGCTTAACTCCCACACCCCTTCCATTAGCTCTGGGGCACCAGTTCCGTTAGTCCTTCCACAAATAATATACTTAACCCGTTTTTTCCCTTTTGGCTTTTGTGGACTGATAAGCTTATAACAGCTTATTGAGATAAGCTGTTGCCCCAATATTATTTTTCCTAGGACCCTTATTAGTAAATATACTTTGTGTATTTTTTTCACATTTTTTACTGTACATTTAGTATTTTTTTTATAATTAATTTAGTTTACTTTTCTTTTAGATAATAATTGATATTTTATTTTTAATTCGGCTTATTTATAATTTTTATGAACTTTTTATATTTTTTACTGAGTCCTATGATGGAAAAGAAGTTTTATAAAAAGTTTCATAGTTTTATAAATAAGTTTAGTATGTATAATAATTCATTTAGTTTAATTAGTTTAATTAATATATAATAGTATTTAATTTTGTTTTCTTATTTTTGTACATAAAATATAGTTTTTATATTTTTCTTAGCTTCTTATTAGTATAATAGATTTTTGTAAAAAGTTTTAGATTTTTGTTTGTTTATTTAGTATATATAGTAATTTAGTAATAGTTATTAGTAATAAATAATAGTTATAATTAATAATAAATATAATACTTGTATAATAAATCTATTTTTAGTTTCTAAATTTCTTTTATATTACTTTTAACTTTTCTAAGTTTTAGTTTTATTTACTTAGGTTTATTTTACATTTTCTTAGTAATTAGATAATATTAAATAGTTAATATATAGTTTTAATTAATAGTAATTAGTATAACACTTGTAAATATTATTTTAAATATTTTGTAATTATAGTTATTTATTTTGATCATTTTAATTTGCATTTAAGCCGTTCAGGCATGCAAATTCCCTCTTTGGGAAAGTTTTGTTTTTTACGTTATGTTTACGTTTATTTAAACCTAAACGTACGTTTGTAAATACTTTAATATTTTTAGGTTTCTGATTGTACGTTTCTTAATTGAACTAGCTGTGACAGAGCTAATACTATTCACATTCAGTGTTAGTCAATCAGATTCCTATTTTTCTATACCATATTATTATTTTCAACAAAATCACAAGTCATATATTTAGGATATCACGCCTCACCAGGACATAAACGATCCAAGGATATTTAAACCCTTGGTAAACTTGCATTCTCTCCCGGGCTGTCGCCCGTTTACTTTTATTATTAGGTTATCCATTTTATAAACAAGTGGGTGGCTTATAAATAAAAGATGTGTAGTCCGGGAGGAATCACAAGACCACTCACTTATTGTTAAAGAATGCTAGTGGTGTAAATGTTGATGTCCATACTTACAGGTCAATGATTGGCTCTTTGATGTATCTCACTTCATCAAGGCCAGACATTATGTTTGCTGTGTGTGCCTGTGCAAGATTTCAAGTGACTCCAAAGACATCACATATGACAGAAGTGGAAAAGATTTTTAGATACTTGAAGACTTATCCTAATCTAGGATTGCGGTATCCAAGGGAATCTCCTATAGAGTTGATTACTTACTCAGATAGTGACTATGCTGGTGCAAGTTTGGATAGAAGATCAACCACAGGAGGATGTCAATTCCTTGGATGTAGATTGGTGTCATGGCAGTGCAAGAAACAGACAATGGTTGCTACTTCAACTACTGAAGCAGAATATGTTGCAGCTACTAGTTGTTGTGCTCAGATCCTTTGGCTTCAGAATCAACTCTTGGATTATGGGTACAATTTCATGAACACCATCATATATATAGACAATAGTAGTACAATTTGCATTATTAAGAATCATGTACAACACACTAAAACTAAACATATTGAAATTCGACATCACTTTATTAGAGATTGTTTTGAGAAAAAGCTCATTAATGTTGTCAAAATTCATACTGATGACAATTATGCTGATTTATTAACAAAAGGGCTTGATGTGGGTAGGTTTCAGTACTTGGTAACAGGTATTGGAATGCTTAATCCATAAATTTTTGATGTCTAATACTTTTTAGTGTAGCAGGATAGCTTTTAATGTACTATTATTGTTTGTATTTGTTTGTATGGTTTTTCCACTAACATTTATAAAGGAGAAACAAGCTCAGTGGAAACTATGCATCATACAGTGGAAAGATTTGTTCTCACAGTGGAAATAAGGAAACAGAGAAGATCATTTATTTCTCACTTCAAAAGGTTGCAGAGTACATTCTTTCACTAAGACAAGTTAAAAACACATGTAAACTTAAACAAACAATCCACAACCTAACAACCTAAGATCTTCAGACACTACATAGGTTTCTTTCTTTTGCCCTTATAAGCATGCTTGCTCTTAGCTGGCTTGTTCCTTTTCTCATCAAAGGATAGCTGTTTTCTTGGACAAGCAAGCCCAAGCACTTGTGGTGGAGGTTTCAGATCTTTTGCAGGTTTTGATGACTCTGGCCACTTCATGTTGTGTATGGCAGTCTTTAGGGCAGTTGTAAGTGCTTTTGGTAGTTCCTCAGCAAAGTTGAAGGTTGGATCATCTTTCTCTGAATCAACATCAAGAGGTGGAGTTGATGTAGTACTTGGTGGAAAGTATCCACTCCATCCAGAAGAATGCTCCTCAGAATCTGAAACATAGCTGATCTCTTCATCAGAAGAGCTGTCAGAGGAGATGTACACGATTGGGAAACTCATATTTAAGTCTAGGGTTTGTGATGATTCGGTTGATGCTGATAGATGTGTTTTGAGACCCCTATTTATATGCAAAGTCAAGGCCAATGGATAATTAATGAAGTATCTTTACTCCGATCCATTTTGGTAGCTCAAAATAGTAATTATGGACGATATCGGGTTGACTTTGGAGCAATAAATGTATAAATAGTAACTTGGTTAAAAGTTACTTGGGTTAACTAATATTGGTTCAGTTTGGTCCTTAAGGTGTTTAATGTGAATGGAGTTATAAGATGTGTAACTTAAGACACATAACAAATGGTTATTGATTCACCATGTCTAATCCACATAAGAATCAACTAGTCCTGAGCAAACGGCTACAGGTAAAGACACATCAAATCCGTTCATGGTTGATAGTTTACCAAAAACTAGGTTATCAACTCACCATACATCTTTGTGATCAAGAGTTGGCTAGTCCATAGCAAACGGCTCATGGTAAAGACATATCAAATCCGTTGATAGCTGATAGTTTGCTAAAAACTATGATCAGAGCAGCAAATTTTACATATTTTTCTTACCACTGCTCTTTGAAATTCTGTTGATTTTTACC
The DNA here is from genome assembly GCA_030686995.1 of Artemisia argyi. Classification (NCBI taxonomy): domain Eukaryota; kingdom Viridiplantae; phylum Streptophyta; class Magnoliopsida; order Asterales; family Asteraceae; genus Artemisia; species Artemisia argyi. The sequence goes on along the minus strand of CM060707.1, from coordinate 36,069,028 downwards.
ACTGCAGGTTCACAGTTACCACTGACAGTGTAAAATTTTTCCTTAATATGTGTAGATGTAGGACATGACAATATCATTCAGAGCTCTACCATGGCAACACTTCATGTGTCTGATTCTACGGGATTGGATACAGGTAGTGAAATCCCTAGCCAACTTAAAACATATGGGTGGTTCAGAAGTACTATCTAGTTTAACTAGGTAAGAAATTGAATCTTTGTCTAATGATGCACCTCTCCTAGAAGGTAATACATCTGGAAGTGCTGAAGGCAGTATGTTACAAAAGGAATTGATGGAACTGTGTACCAAATTCTCATAACAGGTGGATATTAAAGAAATTGATGGAAGTTCTTCTGAATTTTATCTGATTGTGCTGATTTTGGTGGAGATTCTCCCAAACAGGGGAGGAGAAAAATGATGATCAGATTCAGGGGAGGATTGCTCTCAGCATGTCAAAGTTAAGAGTTTATGCAGATAATGAAAAGATTAGAACTTTGATTCAGAAAATTTAAGATCAATATGCAAGAGCTGATAAAGTGTTGAGAAAAACAAGATAAGTGTTTGGAAGAATTCCCATATCCTCAGGTTTATTGTATACTTGAAGAAACTTGTTGATTTACATATAAATCATAAGTTTAGGGGAGGATTGTTGGAAATTATACTACCAGTTACCACGGCTAGTGAAGATGTTACAACTGCAGAAGATTGTACTTGCAGTGGAAACTCATTACCACTGCAAGAACAAATATTACTACTGCTTACTTGATAACTGTTAGAGAAACGCGCTTAGATAAACATAGAAAAGATTTTGTGTATATCTTATTCTATTAGCATTATACTTATCTTGTAGAAGAGGACTCCTTGTTGTATAAAAGGAGATCCTAGGTTATAGTTAGAATATATCTTTCTAATACGTTTTTCCTAGAGCTTCAAGGTGTAACCCTAGTGATATCATAGATCACTCGTATTATTATCATTAATAATATTGGAGCTATTTGTTTGTTACATACATTGTTCTTTCATACATACAACTGTTTCATTTACAATCAATCTTCTAAGTATCATTAAGTAGATTCCGCATACTTAGTGGTATCACTCAAAGTATCAATATTAACACAAGTTCAAGGTGTTCACGATCCAACAAATGTTGAAGGCTTCATATGATAGAATCAATTCTTAGGACATTTATTATGACCCCTTTACATTTATAATGCTACTTAAGCTTTATATGATATAAGATAGACATTCAGACCCATGCGATACACACGGGCTCGATCTAAATGTTCATAGTCATGAAAGCCCATACGATGCACATGGGCTGTATAGAAGTTTTCAAAGTTTAGTACCCGTCTTTTATTTTTGTCATTTTATATTCGAGACGTATTTTTGTCATTATATATATAAGTTGTCGTGGTAGCATACATTTTGTAAGCATGATACGTATTTAAAATAGTTTATTGACATGTAATCTTTTAAGATGTATTTTTTACTTAATATTTTTTGTCTATTTATTTTTGTATTGACTCTATCATTTTTTATTGGAACTAACTAATATTAATACATCCGGCTAAGTTATAACTATTTCTTATGATAGTCAACAATGCCCGTGCGATGCACATGGGCTGTATAGAAGTTTTCATAGATTTAAAATACGTGCGATGTACATGGGCTGTATAGAAGTTTTCATAGCGTAATATTCGGCATTTATTTTCATCATTTTATATTTAAGTTGTCATGGTGTCACACATTTGCTAAGCTTTATACGTATTTAAAATACTTTATTGAGTTGCACATTGGTTGTATATAAGTTTTTATAGCGTAATCTTCGACACTTATTTTCGTCATTATATATCTAAGTTGTGATGGTATCACATTTCCAACCATGTCACACATTTAAAATAGTTTATTGACATTAAAAGAGTATATGTGAAGAGATTTTTTTCAAGATATTACATTGAAAAGAGTCTCTTCACATGTAATATTTTAATATGTATAAGTTACATAAATTATTTTAAATATGAAGCGATGACATTAATGTTGGAGACCTTTTATATTCATCCCCATGCGATGCACACATGTTTGGACTGCCTCAGGACCCATGGGATGCACACAGGTTGGATCTAATTGTTTAATTGTTTTTTTTCGTAATGTTCGGGACTAATTTTCTGTTCATGTTTGAAACTCTCATTTTTTGTAAAAGACGGACTTCGTTGTTCAAATAAATTACATTATTAAAAGCGAACTATAAAACAAATTTCCTTTTTAACAAAACTATAAAAACATAAAACATTAAAGTAATTAGTATATTCAAGAGTATAAATTATAATTCGTATAACAAATTATAGTTCGTATAGTCAAATATTGCATGTTTAATTTGTAACGCACTATTAATATGAATGCTAAGTATTTATCTATATTGACACCGATAGCCATGGCATTGTTCTTGTTGTTGTTCATTAGCATTTTGCATGTTTTGTTCTTGATACAATTTTCATGACTTCTCGATCTCTTTCTTTAATGTGAAGAAGTTTTTTGTAAAATGTTATATTTAAATGAGGCTTTTCATATGTAATCTTTTAATATGAGCAAGTTACATAAATAATTTTTTAATTAATGCATTATTACAACATTTTTCCATAAACTATAATATCGAATTTGGAGCATTCATTAGCAACTCACTTTAAGTATTTACAGTATGATGACATGAATCACATGATATCAAACTCAAATGAATAATGTTTACCTCGTGATAGGTGTAGGATAACATTTGAAATACAATTTTTTTCTCCTTTATATACTTTTTTTATTTAGAAGATACTTATTGTTAAGATGATCGTGTGAAGATATTTTTATTATATACTTCCATTTTCAATATATAACATCGACATAATTTACACAATCACACCAAATATCAAAGTCACGCAATATTCCAAGACATTTAATTAAGAAAATGACATTAACACACCGCAAGACAAAAAACTACATTAAGAGCAAAAATATTGAAATGCACCAACAAAGTGTAGTAATAATTTTTGACTAAAAATTGAATGCTCATCAAATAAACTTACTTGCTAACGAATCAATAGTATTATCACGTTTAGCGGTATTACATGATGTCACACCCCCAAAATACCTGAATGGCAGCGGAATGGAATACCTGAGGGTGTAACGGATCATAGCACACAAGCAAGGAAATATTGAACGACCTAAAGTGTCGTTTATAAAATACATCGTTTGATTCATTCAAAATATTCAAAGTTATAAAACATAGGTCCCAAAAGTTGGAAAAGGTTTAAGGAAACAAGTTTAGTACAATCAAACGATAGTTCAAATTGCATGAAATCCAAAAGTGACGCGTCATCCTTGATACACAAAGTGACTCCATGCAATGCCATGAGGATATGCCTTAGTTACCTGAGAAATACATTGCGAAGAACGGTCAACATAAAGTTGGTGAATAATCATAGGTTTATAAGTAAAATCTAGTGTACAAATTGCCATAAGTAATGCCAAGAAATAGGATGTCCGGAAAGTATATACATTGGCTCTTAAGCTCATGACCCCGAAGCTAGACGTTACTTGGCCCCAATGAGTGTTTACCAGGCACTCTAATAATAAAGATATGAAATGCATCTGTAATACTGTTGGAGCAACCCAAACACAAATGGAGGAGTCACCCTCAATAGATCTATTCACTCACACTCGCTTGGAACTTAATTAACGGTTCATGATATAATAAGGGGACTTGTCAAGACGTGGTAAATAGGCAACTTAAGCAATGTATGAATTTTATACTTAGGCATGTACACAAAAATAAGTAATGCAATGTATTCTCCCCCGTGGGATTTGAAATCAAAATATAGAATTAAAACGGGGCTATGAGAACTCACCTCGAAGTGATGGTACAAAGATGGTGCAATGAGGTAAAAGTAGTCGGGACAATGAGGCGCGAGTACTAGCCGCAACCTAAATGAATAACCATGATCTAACTTAGATCAAGCCGTAATGAAATGAATGCACATGCACATGATACTCATACCACTCGTAATTTGAAAATACTAGTTATCGTCGTAGTAAAATAGATTCCATACTTAGGAAAATAAGTCCTTATATAGGAGTATATAACTTGTCGTACTATCTCGTTAGAAAGTGTTAGTGTTAAATTCCTTGTATTGAAAACCTTGAAATACGTCGTTAAGTCGTATAAGTATTCTCTTGGATCATACGTATTCGTTTGATAAGAAAATAGTCCTTAGTAATATTTTCTAGAAAATATACCGTTTAGTACGTACGTTATTATTTTTATTTGTGTCCATATATATATATATATATATATATATATAGTTTGACGATGTTAGAATGGGTATAACTTTGTCGTTTTAGGCTCGTTTTCCTTGTTCTTTATGTCCACGGATTCGTCTTTGTGTATACTAGTATATTTTTGACAACTCGGCTCCTCTAGGTTACGTTTAATGCCTCAAAATACCCGTCGTATTCTGCCAATCAGCAAGCAGTTTTTGGAAAAGTAGTTTTCGTCGTTAAATTTGCAAAAATCATATCTCCTTCGTTATAAACTCGTTTTAATCCGTTCTTTCGCCTAAAGTTTCGTTTTTGAATGTATTTTCTAAATCTTTGGTCAAAACTTAGTCACCATCTACTGATTTTCCCACGAAATTAAAATAGGGACAGTAGGTATATCAAAAGTTTCAAAAACCATTTTCAAGTCTCTAAACTAGTTCCATCCTCCATCAAACCACTTTCAAACACCACAAGGCTAATCTAATCCTACCATACACCTTCTTAGGGTGTCATGGGTCCTTAAACATCATCAATCCACTAGGTCTAACAAGGGTTTCATATGTTTCCATTTCTAGGGCTTCAAAGTTAATATATACAAAAATGGAGTGGTACAAGTTGATGCATGTATAAGATCTTGTAAGAAAATTATATAAACATAATAATAACTTGTAAAAATCATAAAAATGAGTTTGTTTACTTACTTGATGGTTTAGAGAGTTTAGATGATAAAAAGCCTACTAATCCTTGAGTTTTTATTTCAAAACTCTAACAAGGATGATTATACAAACTAGTTTATACCAAGATCTTGTAAAATTTGTTGTTTCTTGCTCCTTGACCACCTAGGTCGATCCAACCTTCAAGAGAAAAGAGAGAAAAAAGTTTTCTAGTTGCAAGTAAAAGTGATTTGTGATAAATAAGTAAAAAAAAGTTTAATATATACTAGGAGACATATGTTTGGTGAGTAATTAATAAGGTTGGTGAGGTTTGAATGCATGAAGACCTTAGGGGGGGGGGGGTGGCCGGTCCTAAAAGGAGGGAAATGGGGGGGGGGGGGGGGTTGTCTTGGGATTAATTAGGAAAATTAGTATTAGTAGTTAAGTGTAGTTAGGTTAGGTTTAGGTTTAAGGTTTAAGGTTTAATCGGGTACCGGGTTTGTTAGAAATAAGTTTTGTTGAAGTTATTCGGGTCATAATAAAGTTATAAAAATTGTAAAAATAAGTCGGGTACAAGTACGGAGAGTTAGGGTGATTATCGTTTAATTTTGGTGAAAACCGTCGTTATTAAGTTAAACGTACGATACGTAATAGTTAAATTTCCAAAATACCGGGTAAATTAATATTATAGTTTTTATATTGTAAAAATGAGTATAAAAACGTATTGGGATCATAGTCGGGAGTGTCGGACATGTTAGACACATTTATAGTTCGCATATTAGCGTTTATTCAAAATAAACGTACGTAAATCGTTAATTGTACCAAAAGTATAAATTTAATTATCCTACGAGTGGAATAGTATGCAAGTGCCCTAATGATGATATGCAGACTATTTCTAGTCCGTATGAAGTGTCCCTGATAATAATGCATGAATTCGCTCCTGAACCAATACGGTTACGCGAATTTGAACACTCGTAAACTAAATTTACGATGACATGAATAATGCACGTGAATAGTGGTTTCCTCTCGGAAATGAATAGTGTCAAGTGAATAGTAAATTTTCTGAAGGTGTCTCGGAATGTCAAATTGACCTCAAAAACGATGAATAGTAAAATGATGAATAGTGATCAATGAATAGTAATTTGTGAATAGTAGAATGTCGAAGTTTGGAAAAATGACCTGAAATTGTGGGTTGTGACAGTCGCCCATCCAAAAAGGAATTCAGTCCCTGAATTCAGTTAGTGTTGGTCTCGGTACTAGGCTCGGTGAAAAGTTGTGGATACTTGCGTCGCATTTGGTCTTCTCGTTCCCAAGTAAACTCGGGTCCTCTTCGAGAATTCCAGCGAACTTTCACGATCGGAATTCGACTTTGTTTCAACTGTTTGATCTCGCGATCCATTATTTCAACTGGTTCTTCCACAAAGTTAAGCTTGTCATCGAGTTGTATTTCTTCTAATGGTATAATGGCAGACTCGTCCGAAAGACATTTCTTGAGGTTCGAAACATGAAACGTGTTATGTACGTTGCTAAGTTCTGATGGAAGTTCAAGCTTGTAAGCAACCGGACCAATCCTCTCCAGGATCTTGAATGGTCCAATGTATCTCGGGTTCAACTTCCCGCATTTTCCAAATCGTATCACGCCCTTCCAAGGCGAGACTTTCAACATAACTTTGTCCCCGACCTGAAATTCCAATGGTTTGCGTCGAACATCTGCGTAGCTTTTCTGTCGACTTCTTGCAGTTTCGAGTCTCTCTCGAATTTGAATTATCTTTTCTGTTGTTTCTTGTACCATTTCTGGGCCAGTACATTGTACTTCACCGACTTCGGCCCAACAAACTGGAGATCGACACTTACGACCATAAAGTGCCTCGAATGGTGCAGCCTTAATGCTCGAATGGTAACTGTTGTTGTAAGAAAACTCGATTAACGGCAAATGGTTAGCCCAACCATTTCCAAAGTCAATCACACATGCTCTAAGCATGTCCTCAAGTGTTTGTATAGTTCTTTCACTTTGACCATCGGTCTGAGGATGGTAAGCAGTGCTCATGTCTAATTTGGATCCAAAAGAATCTTGTAATGACCGCCAAAAGTTTGAAGTAAAACGACTATCTCTGTCGGAAATGATGGAAACTGGTGCACCGTGTCTTGAGACTATTTCCTTGACATAAAGTCTAGCAAGTTGTTCCATTGTATAAGTCTCTCTAATGGGTATGAAATGAGCTGATTTGGTAAGTCGATCAATGATTACCCAAATAGCATCGAAACCTCCTGACGTCTTTGGAAGTTTAGTGACAAAATCCATAGCAATACGTTCCCACTTCCATTGTGGAATCTCTGGTTGTTGAAGTAACCCTGATGGTTTCTGGTATTCGGCTTTCACTTTAGCACAAGTAAGACATTTGCTGACGTACATAGCTATTTCTGCCTTCATATTCGGCCACCAATAAAGCTTTTTGAGATCCTGATACATCTTATCAGAACCTGGATGAATAGAGTACTTCGACTTGTGTGATTCATGCATAATCAATTCTCGCACTCCACCATAGAGTGGTATCCAACTTCGGTCCTTGAAGCATAACACTCCATCCGATCTCTTTACAAAGCCATTTTCGCTTTCTGGCATACCATAAAGTTTTTCATGCGGTCGGTTTTCTTCCTTGAGAGCCTCAATCTGAGCTTCTAAAATTTTCGATGGTAATGGCGAAATGATAGTCATTCCTAATGACCTGACTCTCAAAGGTTTGAGTCGTTCTTTTCGGCTAAGGGCATCTGCTACAACATTCGCTTTCCCTGGGTGATATCGGATTTCACAATCGTAATCACTCAACAACTCTAGCCAACGACGTTGTCTCATATTAAGTTCCTTCTGATCGAGTATATGCTGTAAGCTCTTGTGGTCGGTAAAAATTACACACTTAGTACCATAAAGGTAGTGTCTCCAAATCTTGAGTGCAAAAACTACCGCACCCAATTCCAAGTCGTGCGTAGTGTAATTCTTCTCGTGTATCTTAAGCTGTCTAGATGCATAAGCTATCACCTTCTCGTGTTGCATTAGCACAGCTCCAAGTCATTGATGCGAAGCATCGCAATATACCACAAAGTTCTCAATACCTTCAGGTAGTGACAAAATCGGTGCGCTACACAGCTTTTGTTTCAATAGTTGAAACGCGGACTCTTGTTTTTCTCCCCACTCGTACTTTTCATTCTTTTGTGTCAGTTTCGTCAACGGCTTTGCTATCTTAGAAAACCCTTCAATAAACCTTCTGTAATATCCGGCAAGTCCTAGGAATTGACGAATTTCCGTAGGAGACTTGGGCGTAGCCCAATCCTTAACTGCCTCGATCTTTGCCGGGTCGACTTGTAATCCTTGGCTATCAATAACATGGCCAAGAAATTGAACTCTTCGTATCCAAAAATCACACTTAGAAAATTTGGCATACAATTGCTCCTTATTGAGTAGTTCCAGGATTGTTCTGAGGTGTTCTTCGTGATCTTCCTTACTCTTGGAATAAATCAAGATATCGTCAATGAATACGATCACAAACTTATCGAGATACGGTTTGCACACCCTATTCATGAGATCCATAAATACCGCAGGTGCGTTGGTTAATCCAAAAGGCATCACTTGAAACTCATAATGACCGTAGCGTGTTCTAAATGCCGTCTTCGGGATATCCTCTTCCCGAACTTTAAGTTGATGGTAACCGGATCTTAAATCAATTTTGGAATAAAAACTGGAACCTTGTAACTGGTCGAACAAGTCGTCAATTCTGGGGAGTGGATAACGGTTCTTAACCGTTAACTTGTTCAGCTCACGATAGTCGATGCACATTCTGAAAGTTCCGTCCTTCTTCTTCACAAACAAAACCGGCGCTCCCCAAGGCGAGGAACTCGGTCTAATGAATCCTTTGTCCAAAAGTTCTTGCAATTGATTCGACAATTCTTGCATTTCCGAAGGTGCAAGTCTATACGGTGCTCGTGCAATTGGTGCAGCTCCTGGCACTAATTCAATTTGAAACTCAACTTGTCGTGTAGGCGGAAGTCCTGGCAATTCTTCCGGAAAAACTTCTTGAAATTCCTTAACAATTGGCACATCTTCAAGTCGTTTCTCATCCGACTTCTTCTCCGTGATGTGAGCCAAGAATGCATAACAACCTTTCTTTATGTACTTCTCGGTCTTAATGCACGATATAATACTGAGTCTAGTTCCACTTCGCTCTCCACGAACAACCAAAGTTTCACCGTTATAAGGAAGGTGAACAACTTTCTCATCACAAATAATTCTCGCTCGATGCCGAGATAACCAATCCATACCGATAACAACGTCGAAACTTCCAAGTTCTACAGGCATAAGGTCTATATTGAATGGATGGTTTAGGAAATTTATAGTGCAACCACGGATAATGGTGTTGGTGTTAACTAAAGATCCATCGGCTAATTCAACGATATAGGAAATGTCTAATGGGGTTGGTTCTATGTTAAGCAAAGGTGCAAATGTAATAGAAACAAAACTTCTATCCGCTCCTGAATCAAATAAAATGGATGCATAACGATTATTAACGAGGAACGTACCCGCAACAACATTCGGGTCTTCTTTGATATCGTCTCCTCCCATGACATAAGCTCTTCCTCGAGCTTTTCCATCTTGATTTCCAGTTCCTTGATTCTTCCCCTTCTTTGGACAATCACTCTTAAAGTGTCCAATTTCTCCGCAACCATAACATGTTACTGGTGGTTTCTGGTTGTCACCCACGATTGGAAGTCTACAATCTTTGATGTGGTGACCAAGCTTCTTGCAATTGCCACAAATATCTGGAAAATGACCTGGGTTATGATGCTTCTGACACCTTTCACATTTAGGTAGGTTACCAGTGTAACCTTTCCTGTCATTTGGTCCTGCAGCATAAACCTTTGCTACTTCCTGTCTCTTAGGTGGCGGCTGAACAGCGTATCCACCTTGGTTGTAATCAAACCTTCTCTTGTTGTTGTTGTTGTTGTTGTTATTGTTGTTATTTGGATTGTTGTTTCGGTTATTGGGATAGTTGCGGTTTCGATTGTTGTTATAGTTGTTGTTGTTTCGAGTGTTGGTGTAGTTGGTGTTGTTTGAACGGTTATTGTTGTTGACAGCAGCTTTCCCTTTGACCACTTGGACCATGAGTTTCTGAGTTATACGAATAGCCTCTTCCATTGATTGAGGATCAAAAGAAATCACATCTCCTCGAATACTTTCAGGCAATCCACCAACAAAGTTTTCCATCTTTTTCTCATCATCGGGAACCATAGTTGGACATAGTACAGCCAACTCTTGAAACTTCCTGATGTAGGTCTCGATATCATCGCCTTTAGTTACCAGCTCATAAAATTCTGTTTCCAACTTTTGCACCTCAGTACGAGGGCAAAACTTCTTTGTCATCAATTTCACGAATTGATCCCAAGTGAGCTTGTGAGCATTTTCCATACCAATGGGCTGAGCATAAGAATTCCACCAAGACATAGCTTCATCGAGAAGCATACCTGTAGCAAATTTTACCTTGCTAACGTCCGGGCATTCACACATGAGAAATACATTCTCAGTCTTTTCAAACCAGCGGATTAAAGCAACCGCTCCTTCAGTGCCCTTAAATTTGACAGGATCACTAATCTTGAAATCTTTCCATGTACATTCACGCCTAGCAGTGGGTGGTTCAACGACCTCTGTATTAGAAGCAGCCTCAGCAGCCCTTGCAGCAACTTCAGCTCTCTCAATCTCCAGAGCTTCTGCAATACTATCCCTGACCAACTTGCGGATAGCGGCTTGAGTCATAGCGGACGTTTCTGGTGCAGTCTTACTCTTCCTTGGTGCCATACTTCTGATAAATCACAATGGAAATCACCATGAGAAAAATCATAATAGAAATAGTCATCGTACCAAAGATATACACCCACAACACGTATATAAATATACAACCACAACAAATATAAATACAACCACGACATGTACTAGTACAACCACAATCTGTCTAGATATCACCACGACAAGTATATATATACAACCACAACAACCACGTCACGTATATATACATCCACAACCTGTGTCGATACAACCACAACACGTATGAATACAACCACAATCCATATAAATGCGACAATAATAAAGAGCAACCACGAAACATCATAAATATAATCACAACACATGAATATAATACATGAAAATTTCGGCCTACATGGACCGATATAATATATATAGCACAACATTTCCAACATAGTAGAGTCGCACTTGATATATTTGTTTGTACAACAACCAAAAGACTACAAGTTCTTGAACTATGTCCCACACCCCGGGACTAGGAAAATAATACAAGCTAATATAATACCAGTCTACGTCTAGGCTCCTCCCGGTGCTCTAGATGGTCCAGGCTCTCCCCTCAAGCGGCGAATCTCACGATCCATCGCAACCACGATCTCCTCAAGATGCTCAAGTCGTAACTGAGAAGAAGCATCCCTACGCTCCAATACAACTACCCTCTCTCGAAGCAGTGTCAACTGGTCTACCGGCTCCCACTGGGTCTCCTGTGTCGCCTGAGCTCTATCTCGAATCTCAGGTAACTCATCCCTAAGTAGCTCAATCTCCTCCTGGTGCCTCAACTGTCGTGCCTCGAGTCCATGGTAAGACACATCAATACTAACCCTGCCCTGAATCAAATCCTCAACCTGCTCTTCAACAGTCTCAAGTCGAGTGGTAATGATCTCATCAACTCTATACCCCAACCTATCTACTTGCTCCTGCTGAGCACCCATCTGATCCTCTAATGTGACAGCTGTAGGGCTCCTAGCCGCAGCCGCTCTAGAACTCTCACCTATGTGGTACTCTGGTGGTGGTGAAAAGTCATCAGTCTCAGTGGTAGGTGAATCTGGAGTGGTAAGCCTTGCACGCTTCCTGAGCGGCAAGAGTGAGGTAGGCATAGGAGTAGTAGTGGGTAAGGCTGGTGGTGGTGGTGTAGGCACAGTAGGACTAGGGAGACTCCTATAAGTAGATGTAGCAATACGAATTCTCTTCCTAGCAGTCTGGACAGTCTTATCCCTAGGAAACATAAGTCTCGGCTCTGAATGGATAGTAGTAGTAGGAGATGATGGTATGTCAGTAGGTATAGTAGGATGGACATGGGGAGTAGGAGCCGTCTCCTCCTCCTCGAAAGGTTCGGTATCATCATCTGACGCCAAAAGTGGCAACTCAGGTGTAGGAGAAACAAGTGGTGAAACAGCAGTGGAGGACACAGAGCCCTCATCATCAGAATCTGATATGGTGTAAAGTATGACAGTGTTGGGATTCGAAGACATGTCTCTGTGATAATCAAGGTGAAATAAATAAATAACTCGTATAATGGCATCACCTAAAAATAAGTAAATATGCACTTATGATGAAATGATGATATGCTATGATGGTGTGGTTATAGTCTAGGGTCTATGATGCAACCTAGTTCGCTATAACCTTAGCTCTGGTACCAATCTGTCACACCCCCAAAATACCTGAATGGCAGCGGAATGGAATACCTGAGGGTGTAACGGATCATAGCACACAAGCAAGGAAATATTGAACGACCTAAAGTGTCGTTTATAAAATACATCGTTTGATTCATTCAAAATATTCAAAGTTATAAAACATAGGTCCCAAAAGTTGGAAAAGGTTTAAGGAAACAAGTTTAGTACAATCAAACGATAGTTCAAAGTGCATGAAATCCAAAAGTGACGCGTCATCCTTGATACACAAAGTGACTCCATGCAATGCCATGAGGATATGCCTTAGTTACCTGAGAAATACATTGCGAAAAACGGTCAACATAAAGTTGGTGAATAATCATAGGTTTATAAGTAAAATCTAGTGTACAAATTGCCATAAGTAATGCCAAGAAATAGGATGTCCGGAAAGTATATACATTGGCTCTTAAGCTCATGACCCCGAAGCTAGACGTTACTTGGCCCCAATGAGTGTTTACCAGGCACTCTAATAATAAAGATATGAAATGCATCTGTAATACTGTTGGAGCAACCCAAACACAGATGGAGGAGTCACCCTCAATAGATCTATTCACTCACACTCGCTTGGAACTTAATTAACGGTTCATGATATAATAAGGGGACTTGTCAAGACGTGGTAAATAGGCAACTTAAGCAATGTATGAATTTTATACTTAGGCATGTACACAAAAATAAGTAATGCAATGTATTCTCCCCCGTGGGATTTGAAATCAAAATATAGAATTAAAACGGGGCTATGAGAACTCACCTCGAAGTGATGGTACAAAGATGGTGCAATGAGGTAAAAGTAGTCGGGACAATGAGGCGCGAGTACTAGCCGCAACCTAAATGAATAACCATGATCTAACTTAGATCAAGCCGTAATGAAATGAATGCACATGCACATGATACTCATACCACTCGTAATTTGAAAATACTAGTTATCGTCGTAGTAAAATAGATTCCATACTTAGGAAAATAAGTCCTTATATAGGAGTATATAACTTGTCGTACTATCTCGTTAGAAAGTGTTAGCGTTAAATTCCTTGTATTGAAAACCTTGAAATACGTCGTTAAGTCGTATAAGTATTCTCTTGGATCATACGTATTCGTTTGATAAGAAAATAGTCCTTAGTAATATTTTCTAGAAAATATACCGTTTAGTACGTACGTTATTATTTTTATTTGTGTCCATATATATATATATATAGTTTGACGATGTTAGAATGGGTATAACTTTGTCGTTTTAGGCTCGTTTTCCTTGTTCTTTATGTCCACGGATTCGTCTTTGTGTATACTAGTATATTTTTGACAACTCGGCTCCTCTAGGTTACGTTTAATGCCTCAAAATACCCGTCGTATTCTGCCAATCAGCAAGCAGTTTTTGGAAAAGTAGTTTTCGTCGTTAAATTTGCAAAAATCATATCTCCTTCGTTATAAACTCGTTTTAATCCGTTCTTTCGCCTAAAGTTTCGTTTTTGAATGTATTTTCTAAATCTTTGGTCAAAACTTAGTCACCATCTACTGATTTTCCCACGAAATTAAAATAGGGACAGTAGGTATATCAAAAGTTTCAAAAACCATTTTCAAGTCTCTAAACTAGTTCCATCCTCCATCAAACCACTTTCAAACACCACAAGGCTAATCTAATCCTACCATACACCTTCTTAGGGTGTCATGGGTCCTTAAACATCATCAATCCACTAGGTCTAACAAGGGTTTCATATGTTTCCATTTCTAGGGCTTCAAAGTTAATATATACAAAAATGGAGTGGTACAAGTTGATGCATGTATAAGATCTTGTAAGAAAATTATATAAACATAATAATAACTTGTAAAAATCATAAAAATGAGTTTGTTTACTTACTTGATGGTTTAGAGAGTTTAGATGATAAAAAGCCTACTAATCCTTGAGTTTTTATTTCAAAACTCTAACAAGGATGATTATACAAACTAGTTTATACCAAGATCTTGTAAAATTTGTTGTTTCTTGCTCCTTGACCACCTAGGTCGATCCAACCTTCAAGAGAAAAGAGAGAAAAAAGTTTTCTAGTTGCAAGTAAAAGTGATTTGTGATAAATAAGTAAAAAAAAGTTTAATATATACTAGGAGACATATGTTTGGTGAGTAATTAATAAGGTTGGTGAGGTTTGAAGACCTTAGGGGGGGGGGGGGGGGGTGGCCGGTCCTAAAAGGAGGGAAATGGGGGGGGGGGGGGGGGGGTTGTCTTGGGATTAATTAGGAAAATTAGTATTAGTAGTTAAGTGTAGTTAGGTTAGGTTTAGGTTTAAGGTTTAATCGGATACCGGGTTTGTTAGAAATAAGTTTTGTTGAAGTTATTCGGGTCATAATAAAGTTATAAAAATTGTAAAAATAAGTCGGGTACAAGTACGGAGAGTTAGGGTGATTATCGTTTAATTTTGGTGAAAACCGTCGTTATTAAGTTAAACGTACGATACGTAATAGTTAAATTTCCAAAATATCGGGTAAATTAATATTATAGTTTTTATATTGTAAAAATGAGTATAAAAACGTATTGGGATCATAGTCGGGAGTGTCGAACATGTTAGACACATTTATAGTTCGCGTATTAGCGTTTATTCAAAATAAACGTACGTAAATCGTTAATTGTACCAAAAGTATAAATTTAATTATCCTACGAGTGGAATAGTATGCAAGTGCCCTAATGATGATATGCAGACTATTTCTAGTCCGTATGAAGTGTCCCTGATAATAATGCATGAATTCGCTCCTAAACCAATACGGTTACGCGAATTTGAACACTCGTAAACTAAATTTACGATGACATAAATAATGCACGTGAATAGTGGTTTCCTCTCGGAAATGAATAGTGTCAAGTGAATAGTAAATTTTCTGAAGGTGTCTCGGAATGTCAAATTGACCTCAAAAACGATGAATAGTAAAATGATGAATAGTGATCAATGAATAGTAATTTGTGAATAGTAGAATGTCGAAGTTTGGAAAAATGACCTGAAATTGTGGGTTGTGACACATGAAGTAAAATATTGCATGTTTAATTTGTAACGTACTATTAATATGAATGCTAAGTATTCATCCCACCGGTGGCCGTGGCATTGTTATCGTTGTTGTTGTTGTTGTTGTTGTTCTTGTTGTTGTTGTTGTTCTTGTTGTTGTTGTCTTTGTTGTTGTTGTTCATTGGTCTTTTGCAGTACCCATATGAGGAAAAAAAATTGTTTGATAGTGTATTTTAAGACAAGTATGATGCTTTTTAATGGTATTTGCCCTTAAAAAAACGTGTTTGGTAACGAGCTGTAGCAATAATTATAAAGTGTAAAATTACGAAAAGGGTCATATAAACATTAAAATAAAATAAACTGGTCATGAAGACTCGTGCGTTGCACAGGGTTGTATATAAGTGTTCATAGAGTAATCTTCAACACTTATTTTCATCATTTTGATCATGGATGTATTTTATAGGTCAATAAGTGTGCGTTACTCATAATTTGGGTCTGTTTGTTCCTCTCTTAATTAGCGGTACTAATTTTTCAGACCCGTGCGATGCACTGAGATTGGATCAAATTGTTTTTTGCGTAATGTTCAACACTAATTTTTGTTATGTTTGAAACTCTCATTTTTTGGTGATGGTGGGATTTTGTTGTTCAATAAGTTCCTAAGTTGTGATGTTACCACAACTTTTGTTAGCATGACATGAAAATTGTTTGTGCGTTTATTTCACCACTTTTAATTGAGATCAAGTCAAAAACTTAAAATGATAGTCAGACCCGTGCGATGCACACAGGCTGTATCTAAGTGTTCACATAGTAATGTTTGACATTAATTTTCGTCATATATAACTTGGTCTGCCTCAGGACCCGTGCGATGCACACAGGTTTTTATCTAATTGTTCATCGCGCACGTTGGTAAATAGTGATATTTCATTTGGTGTGTGTATAAATAAAAGTAAAGAACTAAACCAAAAACATAAATACAATATAATTGATCAAATTATTTAATTCTGAAGAGTCGTTGTATTTGTGTGGTTTTTTCTTAGGAGATGGCGAGGTCGCGAAAATGAGTTGTAATGTGATTCAGACTGAGTCGTCCCAAGATGGAAAAAAAAGTTGAAACTAATTGGACATTACTACTACTTTCTAACTATTAGGCGTTAATTTATTAATTTTTAAGCTTAATTAGTAATTATGTGATCTGTGTTCATTAATTATACTATATACTAATGTTTATTGCATTTCTTAACAAACAACAATTGTGAATTACTACTCATTATTATAAAAGTTGTTGAACTTTAATCAATATGTGTTTGTATTTGATTTCATGAAATGTTGGAAGGTATATATAGCTAGTTTTGTGCAATTTGTGATGGAAAAATGATTTTTATTAATATGAGACGTTGTTAAACTTTAATAGATATGTACGGAATAATTGTCATTTAATCATGAGTTAACTTTTTTTTTTGAAGAAAATTGCAAGTTTTGTGAAAAACATCTTGTAGAGATTATAAATTGAAATGGAATTGAAACTCTATAAATTCGAGTTTATTATATTAAATGAGAGATACATACATTACCAAATTAGAACAAACATTCTATGATTAAATCTATTTTTGTTGTCAATTACATTGAGTAAGTTTGGAAATTAATAATAATAAAAAAAAAAAGACAATGTCAAAATCATATTTATACAAAGTTTTTTTCTTTAATGCGGGTAATGATATTTTCATTTAATGTACCATTTTTTATTTAATGCTAATTCCATATTTAATACTATTCTTATAATATGATTACGTGTAGGCAAAATAAAATTTATCCGAATTCGACATAATGAATTTGTAACCAATTTAAATTAGAATTGAAATTTATATGTAGATATAAAGAATTAAAGTGGCTATACAAAGATTAAATATGACAAAAGACATTTTATAGGGATTGGGTGCACTACAACGGCTTTCAATGTCTCATTTTCTACCAAAATTAAAAATGTTATTTGAGAGCTCAAAGACTTTAAATTCAAACGCTGCAATGCAGCACATGCTATAACCTGTTTTATAGGTGCTAATATATGCAAAAGCTATTAATATTAAACAGTAATCAACTTTTTGATATTAAACAGTAATCAAGCTATGTAGCCAATTCACTAATGTAACACCCCTAAAATTTGATACAGCGGAAGACTCAACAAGCTTTCGGGGTGCTACGGGGATTGGTATCCAACACAAGACATAATAGAACGAGATAAAGTAAACATAATAAAAACGCAACCAAAACGGGGTTTTAAAGTTTACATTTATCCCAACATCATTCAGAGTTAGGCCCAAAATAGCATAACAGTAGGTCCATAATTAATTATCAGAGTTTAGAAAAATAGATCCATAAACCAGGAGCCTTAGCCGAGCCTTCCATTCCAAGCATCCATATCATCACTTAATTACCTGAGAAAACGTGCTAAAAGTCAGCTTTCGCTGGTGAGATCATAGGTTTAAATTCATCTAACAATATAGTGGACATATACGCAAAACGCTTGCTAGCTAGACTAAGGATTTGCTAAAAGCCTGCGGATACCCTCCGCTCCAACATAGATATTCGGGTAACCCCCGCAATATCATAAATACTCGGATAACCTCCGAAGTATTAATAACCTATAGGTGCACACTATAGTATCTAAATAAGTCAACCTTGAATAGTACACACGAAACTATGTGACTAAAGCTGACAGTTCACCAATATCCAAATAAGCCAACCTTGAATAGTACACACAACATATATGTGACTAAAGCTGACAATCCACCAATAACCAAATAAGTCAACCTTGAATAGTACACACAACATATATGTGACTAAAGCTGACAATCCACCAATAACCAAATAAGCCAACCTTGAATAGTACACACAAAAATGTGTGACTAAAGCTGACAATACATCCTAGTCCATACGCATAGCAAGTTTTATAAAGAATATAAAAGCGATAATAGTCCACATAAAATAATTTGCACATTTCTCACCCCAAGTATTGAAAACATAGTTCAAGAGTAAAAAGTAGGGCTATGACTCACCTCAAGTCCAGAAAACAGCAAGAAGAAGTCGGTAGAAATAAGATGTATAGTAACTCACAAAACAGCAACTACGGACTCGGCACAACCTAACAATATCAACTCGTTCAGAAAATCACTTCCTCAATTTCAAAATATTCCCAAACCCGGATGTAATCCGTTTTATTTTCCGAAAATCCATTTCGTATTAGTTTGGTGTATTTACGTTTGGTATCCATACGGGTGGTGGGTCGACACAAGACAAACAAAAAGATATCACACAAAGAATAATAAAATAAACTATAGATCTAATATTAGCCCAATATATCATTTAAATAAATCGCCAAAGTTTATCAAATCCGTCAATTTGATAATCCTCATATTTATTTACGTAACATACCGTTCCAAGATTACACACAATCCTAAAGCACATAGCACCTAAATACTATATGGTATATATCGTAGCTTAATAAATTCCTCATATACATCGTCAAATTGGTCAGATTTCCCGATACATATACACGCAATTTATTACCCTTTACATATACCACAACCTATGGACGTCGTAGGATACGATGCCCATTAATATATTCATTTCATATAGCCAAATAACCCGGTTCAACCCTGCGGTTAAGTGGTTATTTAGTTATAGAAAACGTTTATATTAATCGTCATATATCCGTGACAACACGAAAGTCACAAATAAAACTTACCTGAACTCCAGTAACTACGACTCCGCATAACTCGATAAGTTTACTCGTTATATATATATATATATATATATATATATATATATATAATGACATTTTATTTAATATTTAGTAATTGTCGAGAGTTTCTCGTTTTATAACACATTTTTATAATAATAATACGTTCAATAATATTACGCTACTCTCGTAGCCTAATATATATCTAGTCGTATTATTTATAATATGACTCGTGATTATTATTATTATTAATATACGCGCTTATATAATTATATATCCGTTATTCACGTCTATATATTCATATAAACGTTTATATTACAAATAATTATTATTACGAGTTTTATTATTTATGTTTTATTTGTAAATAGTTATCGAGTCATACGAAATGGTCACATGTCCGAGTCATGACTCTCGGCTCATTGTCCAAGTCCAAAATAATAAGCAAAAGTCATAAATATCAATACAACTCCGTCCAACACAATCCCCATCCACGTGCTACAACCATAGGGTCCGACTACGGCGCCCGACTAACCTATCTCCGTCAATCTAAGTGACCGTCTCACAATCGGTCCCCAATAACACAATTCGTCAACACTTCTCAATACCAAAATTCAATATCCAATGTCGAGACCAAACATGGTCTCGACCCACATGTATCGGCCAAGGAACAAAGTAAACAACCAATTAAATAATAAAACCAAGTAAGCTACGGTTTGAGTTACCAAGTCAACCCGGGTCAACATATGCTCAAAACATGAAACGGAAGCCACACCCGAGACCCATAGGTCTCGGCTAGCTCCTTGAGCTCAAACTGAACCAAAACAGCCCCTTGGGGGTGTCGGCTAGAAATCCATACGACCACAAGGTCGACCAACATCACGATACGCACCAAGAGTCCGAATAAACAACAAATGGTCAAGAGTAACATCACCCAAGACCCAAGCCGAGAGCCAAAAGCTCTCGGTTAGCCTCGACCCAATGAGCATAACCCAAACCCGGATACCAAACCTCCTTTTAAACCATTTTTATTAAAAACCCACTTGATTCTTGTAACAAGAATCATAAAAATCCGAAAAGATAATGAAATCCGTGACCCTAGGTCACGATTTGAACCCACAACTCGAGTCAAAAACTCGACCTACCTTCAAAACCAAAGCCAAATCGGATAGATCTTCAAGAAATAATAAAAAGTGGTGATAAACTCGTGATGATATTAATTCGAAATAGGTGTTAACGTGGGAGTTAGAGCGCGTGATTGGTACCAAAAGATAGATCGCGAAAAGATGGTGAAGATGGTGGTGTTGTTTTTAGTGTGAGGGTGGTGGTGGCGGCGCTACGGTGGAGATAAGGTGGCAGTGGTGTTGTGTTAAAAAGAAGAGAGAGAGAGAGAGAGTGGTGAGATGTTGGTGATGGTTGTGTGTTGCTTATGAAAAACGCAGGCACAAGGACGATTTTTGTGTAGTTTACTCTTTTTAAAAAAAATAAACTTTTTAATATTAATAATAATAATAATAATAATAATAATAATAATAATAATAATAGTGGGTGTAGGGGATTTAGTAGCCTGATACCAATACACGGACCAAACCCGAAACTTCAATAACCAATTGTCTTTCAAACCGAACCCGTTCCAAAAATAATAATATTCGATCCAATAATAAAATATAATTAAATATAGGCGGACTCGTAGAACGAATCATAAAATTTTCCGTTAGGTAAATCTAGTGCCGGAGTCAACGTAGTACCAGTGAGAATTTTTAAAGAAAATACATCATCAATTAAATTCCATAATGAATTATAGAAATAATTCTTGAATCCCATAACGTCATAAAACATAATTATCCATAAAATTGGTCTTACAAGTTCGTTATGAATAAAAATTCCAAATAAAAATTATAAACGAACTTTAACGTAATGCGGGTTTTCAAAATAACTCCCTAAATTGCCGGTTGTCACATCCTCCCAGTCTCAGAAGAAACCCGTCCCGGGTATCTCTCGGAACAATTCGTCTACGAAGTGAAAAGCTTCGGATATCTCTTCCGGAACTCGTCCTCACGTTCGCACGTAAATTCTGGTCCGTGTCGGGAATTCCAACGAACCTTGACGAGCGGAATGCGACTTCGCTTGAGTCGCTTAACTTCACGATCTAAAATATCAATTGGCTCTTCCACAAAATTCAATTTCTCATCAGCACGAATATCCTTCATTGGAATAATAGGCATCTCATCAGAAAGACATTTCTTCAAATTACTAACGTGAAACACGTCATGAACTTTACTTAGTTCATGTGGTAATTCCAACCTATAAGCCACGGGCCCAATTCTTTCTAAGATAAGAAATGGTCCAATGTAGCGTGGGTTGAGTTTTCCACGTTTCCCGAAACGTATCACACCCTTCCAAGGCGAGACTTTCAGCATCACTTTGTCTCCAACCTGGAATTCTAAGGATTTACGTCTCAAATCGGCGTAACTTTTCTGCCTATCTCTGGCTGCTTGCAACCGATCACGAATCTGAGCTACTTTCTCCGTAGTTTCCAAGATAAGTTCAGGGCCTGTGAGTTGGCTATCTCCAACTTCTGCCCAACCAATAGGCGAACGACATTTTCGACCATACAAAGCTTCAAATGGTGCAGCTTTAAGACTTGTGTGGTAGCTATTATTATAAGAGAATTCCGCAAGGGGTAAATACTTCTCCCAGCCTTTACCAAAGTCTATGATACATGCACGAAGCATATCCTCTAAAGTCTGAATGGTCCTCTCACTTTGACCATCGGTTTGGGGATGATATGCAGTACTCATATCAAGTCTTGTCCCCAAAGCCGTTTGAAGTGATTGCCACAAAGCTGACGTAAAACGGCTATCGCGATCAGAAATAATCGATATCGGGACTCCATGACGAGAAATAATTTCCTTCACATACAACCTCACAAGTTTATCCACATTATCATCTTCACTAATTGCTAGGAAATGAGCAGACTTTGTCAGACGATCCACAATTACCCAGATAGCGTCACAACCGCTAGCTGTCCTCGGTAATTTGGTAATGAAGTCCATTGTAATCCGCTCCCATTTCCAGACTAGAAGTTCTGGTTGCGTTAGTAATCCTGACGGTCTCTGATGTTCAGCTTTAACCTTAGAACATGTCAAGCACTTACTAACATACGATGCTATATCTGCCTTCATGTTCGGCCACCAATATAACTTCTTAAGATCTTGATACATTTTGTCAGATCCCGGATGAATAGAGTACCTCAACTTATGCGACTCATGCATAATTAACTCCCGAATTCCTCCATATAAAGGTACCCAAATCCGATCTCCAAAACATAGTAATCCATCAGAACGTTTAACAAATCCTTTCTCATTCTCAACCATCCCAAATATATTCTCAGCAGATCTGTTTTCTGCTTTCAACGCTTCCGTTTGAGTTTCAAGTATTTGAGACGGTAACGGCGATACGATAGTCATTCCCAATGACCTAACTCGTAATGGTGGTATTCTTTCCTTTCGACTAAGAGCATCAGCAACAACGTTTGCTTTACCAGGATGGTAGCGAATTTCGCAATCATAATCGCTTAGCAACTCAATCCAACGTCGCTGTCTCATGTTAAGCTCTTTTTGATTCAAAATGTGTTGCAGACTTTTGTGGTCAGTAAACACTACACACTTGGTTCCATACAAGTAATGTCTCCATATCCTCAAAGCAAAAACCACAGCACCTAACTCCAAATCATGGGTGGTGTAGTTCTTCTCATGCTTCTTGAGCTGTCGGGAAGCATAAGCTATCACTTTCTCTCGTTGCATTAACACAGCTCCTAAACCTTTATGAGAAGCGTCACAATAGACGACAAAGTCCTCGTTACCTTCGGGTAACGCCAAGATAGGAGCACTACACAACATCTTCTTAAGCAATTGAAATGCTTCCTCTTCTTTATCTCCCCATTCATACGTAACACTCTTTTGAGTCAGTTTGGTTAATGGTTTAGCTATCTTCGAAAATCCCTCGATGAATCTTCGGTAATATCCAGCTAAACCTAAAAATTGACGAACTTCTGTTGGGGTCGTAGGTGCAGCCCAATCTTTTATTGCCTCAATCTTATCAGGATCCACATGGACTCCTTGCCTATCAATTACATGACCCAAAAATTGTACCGTCGAAATCCAAAATTCACATTTGGAAAACTTGGCATAGAGCTTCTCCTTTCTGAGCAATTCTAAGATAAGTCTTAGATGCTCCTCATGCTCCTTCTCACTCTTTGAATAAATCAGAATGTCATCGATGAACACAATCACGAACTTATCTAAGTAAGGCTTACACACTCGATTCATGAGATCCATGAATATCGTCGGTGTGTTAGTCAACCCAAACGGCATCACCTGAAACTCGTAATGCCCGTAACGGGTTCTGAAAGCCGTTTTCGGAATATCTTCCTCACGAACTCGAAGTTGATGATATCCCGATCTCAAATCGATCTTCGAATACACACTCGATCCTTGAAGTTGATCGAACAAATCGTCGATCCTCGGTAACGGGTATCTATTCTTCACCGTTAACTTGTTCAGCTCTCGGTAATCAATGCACATACGAAACGATCCATCCTTCTTCTTTACGAATAAGACTGGGGCTCCCCAAGGTGAAGAACTTGGTCTTATGAATCCTTTTTCGGCTAACTCCGCCAATTGTTTTGACAACTCTTCTAGCTCGGTAGGTGCAAGACGATAAGGCGCTCGTGCTACAGGTGCAGCACCAAGTATCAACTCAATCTGAAACTCCACTTGTCTAGTCGGCGGGATTCCCGGCAAATCATCAGGAAACACATCAGGAAAATCACGAACTATAGGAACATCTCCAATGCACCTTTCCTTTTTCTTCGTCCCTCCTTTCTCAGAAATTTGAGCTAAGAAAAGGTAACATCCTTTCTCCATTAACTTTGGTAACTTAGTGCAAGAAATGACTGCTAACCGGGATGGGCTCCTCGAATCCTTTCGATCTCCTAATATATTTAGGATCTCCTTTCCGTAAGGTACACGCACGATCTTCTCGTCGCAAAGTATGTGAGCACGATACTTCGATAGCCAATCCAGACCAATGATGACATCAAAACTTCCTAACGTGACGGGTAGAAGATCTATGTTGAAAGGGTGGTTCAAGAAATTTAACGTGCAACCACGAATGATGGTATTTATCCTTTCTATATCCCCATTTGCTAACTCTATATCATATCCAATTCCTAAGGCCATCGGGGGTTTCTCTAGTAAGGGTGCAAACATAGTGGACACAAAACTTCTATCGGCACCAGTATCAAATAGTATGGAAGCATAACGATTATTGAGAAGAAACGTACCAGTAACGACGTTCGGATCTTCTCCTCTCTCGTTCCCGAGTGCATACACTCTTCCCTGAGCAGCTCCAGCTTCCACACGTTGGTCCCTATTATCTTGTCGTCCACGGTTTCCCCCAGCTTCACGGTTTCCATGATTGTACCCATTACCACCCGAGCCTTGATTTCCTCGGTTCCACGATTCTCTACACTCATTCCTATAGTGTCCCTTCTTTCCACACCCATAACAAGTAACGTCTGCCTTACTTCTCATCTCAGGAGCAGCTTGAACCATAGCAAGAGGTCGAGCTCTACAATCCTTAGCTGTGTGTCCTTTCCTTGAGCAGTTCTGGCATTTCACACTACACCATCCAGTATGATGCTGGTGGCAACGACCACACTTGGGTGCATCACCGTTTTGATTCTTCTTATCTCCATTCCCAATAGCATAAGCCTTAGCTTGTCTCTTGCTTCGATGATCATTACCCTTAGTGTGCTGGTCTCTCTTTTTCTTTCGATTCTTCTCCTTATCATCTCTTTCCAACTCCAACGAATCCATAAGTTGTAGAGCAATTGTGATTGCCTCATGGATGTTTGCAGGCCTAGCAGAAATCACATCATTCCTTGTAGCTACCGGCAACCCATCAGTATACCTCTCAATATTTTGGGTCTCAGTCCTAATCATATCGGGACAGAGTAAGGCCAACTCCTGGTAACGACGATTGTAAGTCGTCATATCGTTACCTTTCACCTTGTGGTTCCAAAACTCAATCTCTAGCTTCTTAACCTCATTCCTTGGGCAATAAGTCTGAATCAGCAGAGACTTAAATTGCTCCCAAGTCATGGCATAAGCTACATCACTCCCAACGGAATTTCGGTAATTGTTCCACCAAGTTAAAGCCTCATCCTTGAAAGTAAAAGAAGCAAACTTTACCTTCACATTCTCCGCATAACCACTGACATTGAACACTGACTCAGTCTTCTCAATCCATCTGACCAAGTAAACCACTCCTTCAGTTCCACCAAACTCAATGGGTCCACAAATCTTGAACTCCTTGTATTGACATCCATTAGCACGAACAGGTGGAAAAGTTCCAGCAGAATTGTTCGAATGATTTGACTCAGCTAGTAGTTCAGCAACTCTTTGCTCCACAAGTTGATTGATCATTGCTTGATCCACAGTAGGTGCATTAAGTGGAACATGATCATTGTCTCCCTGAACATCAACATTTTGATTCCTGTTGTTGCGGTTAGTAGTGTCCAGGTTATCAGGAGTAGGGGTTTCAACATTTCGAGCAGGTCGGCGTCCTCGGCGACCAGGGGTAGTCACTGCAGGACCAGTTCTGGTAGCTCTAACAGAGTTTCGTCGTGTGGCCATTGATCTGAAACATCATACAAGTTCATGAGTCTCCAATAGAACTTATCAATATGCTCAACAAAAGAAATTCAACGAAGCCAAGTCATGGAAAGAATAGCAACAATACACCACGTAACATCAATAAGGCGAATAGGGACTCAATTTCCATAATGCCCAAAATCACATAATACCATATATTAATAACCATCAACCATACAATAGAGATCTAACATCGTTCCAACTACTGGAAACACAAAACATACTAATCGTTCCAAACGAGACGAATACTGAACAAAATACATCAAAACATGATAACTAGCTTTTCTAACCGAACACTCCTCGGTTAAGAAAGTAACAAGACAACATAACCCAAGCAACTAGCCACGCTGCTGGCGGAGGCTCCTCAACTCCTGCCTCAAGCCATCAAGATCTCTCCATAATGATCCTAGCTCCACGCTATGGGTGTCTCGGTTTCTCTTGAGGTCAGCCACCTCCTTCTCTAGCTCGGCATTCCTTTGCCATAGCTTGCGGTCGGCCTCTCGAGCAGTAACAAAACCTCGCTGCAAACTATCGATATGCTCGTGAACCTCCATCAAAACTCTCCTCATCTCAGTAACTCTCCTCTCAGCCATAACCATATCAACCCTCAACTGCCCAATGAACTCAACGGTCACCCTATCAATCCGCTCCGATATACGTGTAACTCTCTCACCAAGATCCGTAATCTGAGCCCATAACCTGCCAATCTCACCTAACTCTGCATGCTCAGCAGAAACCTCAGAAGATGCATCCGACCCATCGGGACTACCAGGTGGCAACTCAACCAAAAACGGATGATCAGGTGAATCAGGCTCAATCGGATGTACAGGTGAATCAGGCTCCTCAGCCTGAGCTGGTGGTACTAACACATCATCATCATCAGGCATCTCATCCTCCTGAGGGTCATCCTCCTCCTCAGGGTCATCATCATCACCCTGCTCAACCTCCTGAGGGTCATCCTCCTCCTCAGGGTCATCAGCCTCATCCTCACCCTCGTACTCCTCCTCATCCTCATCGGAAGAGTACCTCATCAATCGTCGTCTCCTAATAGGTGAACCATGTGGTGATGTGGTAGGTGATCTAGGACGACGACGCAATGATGTGGGTGGCGCCTCAGACAGAAGAGAGTGAGCATCAATCTGTAAAGGTGATGGAGTAGGGCATACCGACATGCGTGCCGTAGCTCGATGGGCAAAGCGTAGGGCCACACGAGCCAAAGCCTGATGAAGAGTAAGCTGCCTCGATGTACCAGGGAGCCCTAGAGAAGATGAGGGTCCCTGCGTAGATGCAGCAGGTAGTGCTGAAGTAGAAGCTGTCTGCGGCACAGTAGCTGAAAGCATGGCAATCTGGTAAGGATCATCAGATGCCATAGTGAACTGTGCAGGTAAAACCGGTGCAGTAAGAATATCCTCGGCAACATCGGGCATATGGGAGGCCATGGTATGTGACAACGGCGTAGGGTAGGTGTAAGTGTTTCAAAATAACTAAATCACAACTCAAAATACCATACCAAAAATCCTCATCATATAATTCAATCATATAATCTCAATAAAAAGAGTTTCAAATACCCCATTACTAAAATATTTATAAAACATTTAGACCATATAATTCCTCGAAACGCCATCTTATTACTAAATCCATAAACCTCAAATCATCTCAAGAAATCCCAAATCTAACAATCATCTCAAATATCTCATAATACCTCAAATAATAGAAGATGCTTCGGCTTGGCGGACTGGCGGGCAGTGGTCAAGGATCATTTTCTATAAAAATACGGTTATAGTTTAGGTGTTTATTTACCTAGTTCTCTATAACTTTGGCTCTGATACCAATCTGTAACACCCCCAAAATTTGATACAGCGGAAGACTCAACAAGCTTTTGGGGTGCTACGGGGATTGGTATCCAACACAAGACATAATAGAACGAGATAAAGTAAACATAATAAAAACGCAACCAAAACGGGGTTTTAAAGTTTACATTTATCCCAACATCATTCAGAGTTAGGCCCAAAATAGCATAACAGTAGGTCCATAATTAATTATCAGAGTTTAGAAAAATAGATCCATAAACCAGGAGCCTTAGCCGAGCCTTCCATTCCAAGCATCCATATCATCACTTAATTACCTGAGAAAACGTGCTAAAAGTCAGCTTTCGCTGGTGAGATCATAGGTTTAAATTCATCTAACAATATAGTGGACATATACGCAAAACGCTTGCTAGCTAGACTAAGGATTTGCTAAAAGCCTGCGGATACCCTCCGCTCCAACATAGATATTCGGGTAACCCCCGCAATATCATAAATACTCGGATAACCTCTGAAGTATTAATAACCTATAGGTGCACACTATAGTATCTAAATAAGTCAACCTTGAATAGTACACACGAAACTATGTGACTAAAGCTGACAGTTCACCAATATCCAAATAAGCCAACCTTGAATAGTACACACAACATATATGTGACTAAAGCTGATAATCCACCAATAACCAAATAAGTCAACCTTGAATAGTACACACAACATATATGTGACTAAAGCTGACAATCCACCAATAACCAAATAAGCCAACCTTGAATAGTACACACAAAAATGTGTGACTAAAGCTGACAATACATCCTAGTCCATACGCATAGCAAGTTTTAGAAAGAATATAAAAGCGATAATAGTCCACATAAAATAATTTGCACGTTTCTCACCCCAAGTATTGAAAACATAGTTCAAGAGTAAAAAGTGGGGCTATGACTCACCTCAAGTCCAGAAAACAGCAAGAAGAAGTCGGTAGAAATAAGATGTATAGTAACTCACAAAACAGCAACTACGGACTCGGCACAACCTAACAATATCAACTCGTTCAGAAAATCACTTCCTCAATTTCAAAATATTCCCAAACCCGGATGTAATCCGTTTTATTTTCCGAAAATCCATTTCGTATTAGTTTGGTGTATTTACGTTTGGTATCCATACGGGTGGTGGGTCGACACAAGACAAACAAAAAGAGATCACACAAAGAATAATAAAATAAACTATAGATCTAATATTAGCCCAATATATCATTTAAATAAATCGCCGAAGTTTATCAAATCTGTCGATTTGATAATCCTCATATTTATTTACGTAACATACCGTTCCAAGATTACACCCAATCCTAAAGCACATAGCACCTAAATACTATATGGTATATATCGTAGCTTAATAAATTCCTCATATACATCGTCAAATTGGCCAGATTTCCCGATATATATACACGCAATTTATTACCCTTTACATATACCACAACCTATGGGCGTCGTAGGATACGATGCCCATTAATATATTCATTTCATATAGCCAAATAACCCGGTTCAACCCTGCGGTTAAGTGGTTATTTAGTTATAGAAAACGTTTATATTAATCGTCATATATCCGTGACAACACGAAAGTCACAAATAAAACTTACCTGAACTCGAGTGACTACGACTCCGCATAACTCGATAAGTTTACTCATTATATATATATATATATATATATATATAATGACATTTTATTTAATATTTAGTAATTGTCGAGAGTTTCTCGTTTTATAACACATTTTTATAATAATAATACGTTCAATAATATTACGCTACTCTCGTAGCCTAATATATATCTAGTCGTATTATTTATAATATGACTCGTGATTATTATTATTATTAATATACGCGCTTATATAAATATATATCCGTTATTCACGTCTATATATTCATATAAACATTTATATTACAAATAATTATTATTACGAGTTTTATTATTTATGTTTTATTTGTAAATAGTTATCGAGTCATATGAGATGGTCACATGCCCGAGTCATGACTCTCGTCTCATTGTCCAAGTCCAAAATAATAAGCAAAAGTCATAAATATCAATACATCTCCGTCCAACACAATCCCCATCCACATGCTACAACCATAGGGTCCGACTACGGCACCCGACTAACCTATCTCCGTCAATCTAAGTGACCGTCTCACAATCGGTCCCCAATAACACAATTCGTCAACACTTCTCAATACCAAAATTCAATATCCAATGTCGAGACCAAACATGGTCTCGACCCACATGTATCGGCCAAGGAACAAAGTAAACAACCAATTAAATAATAAAACCAAGTAAGCTACAGGTTGAGTTACCAAGTCAACCCGGGTCAACATATGCTCAAAACATGAAACGGAAGCCACACCCGAGACCCATAGGTCTCGGCTAGCTCCTTGAGCTCAAACCGAACCAAAATAGCCCCTTGGGGGTGTCGGCTAGAAATCCATACGACCACAAGGTCGACCAACATCACGATACGCACCAAGAGTCCGAATAAACAACAAATGGTCAAGAGTAACATCACCCAAGACCCAAGCCGAGAGCCAAAAGCTCTCGGTTAGCCTCGACCCAACGAGCATAACCCAAACCCGGATACCAAACCTCCTTTTAAACCATTTTTATTAAAAACCCACTTGATTCTTGTAACAAGAATCATAAAAATCCGAAAAGATAATGAAATTCGTGACCCTAGGTCACGATTTGAACCCACAACTCGAGTCAAAAACTCGACCTACCTTCAAAACCAAAGCCAAATCGGATAGATCTTCAAGAAATAATAAAAAGTGGTGATAAACTCGTGATGATATTAATTCGAAATAGGTGTTAACGTGGGAGTTAGAGCGCGTGATTGGTACCAAAAGATAGATCGCGAAAAGATGGTGAAGATGGTGGTGTTGTTTTTAGTGTGAGGGTGGCGGTGGCGGCGCTACAGTGGAGATAAGGTGGCGGTGGTGTTGTGTTAAAAAGAATAGAGAGAGAGAGTGTGGTGAGATGTTGGTGATGGTTGTGTGTTGCTTATGAAAAACGCAGGCACAAGGACGATTTTTGTGTAGTTTACTCTTTTTAAAAAAAATAAACTTTTTAATATTAATAATAATAATAATAATAATAATAATAATAATAATAATAATAATAATAATAATAATAATAATAATAATAATAATAATAATAGTGGGTGTAGGGGATTTAGTAGCCCGATACCAATACACGGACCAAACCCGAAACTTCAATAGCCAATTGTCTTTCAAACCGAACCCGTTCCAAAAATAATAATATTCGATCCAATAATAAAATATAATTAAATATAGGCGGACTCGTAGAACGAATCATACAAGGTTGTCAGGATCGGGATCCTACCTAGGATCGTTTTTTGCTTCACAAGATCGGGATCGTAGGATCGGATCGGGATCGTAAGATCCTATGAAAATGTATATATTATTATATAAGAGTTGTAGTTTTATACTTTTATAGAATATTTTATATGATAAATGAATTTAAATGAATGATAAAAGAAAAAATAATAAGAAACATGAGCTTCTAGTAGGATCGGATCGTTCACGATCCCACGATCCTGTGTGCGATCCTACGATCCTACAACGATCTTGCTCCCCTCGAGATAAAAACATGGGCTTGTAGTAGGATCGGATCGTTTACGATCCTACGATCCTGCGTGCGATCCTACGATCCTATACCGATCCTGATAGAATTAAGATCCTACTACGATCCTGCTCGTTTTTTATATGTAGGATCGTAGGATCGTACGATCCTACGATCAGGATCGCGATCCTGACAACCTTGGAATCATAAAATTTTCCGTTAGGTAAACCTAGTGCCGGAGTCAACGTAGTACCAGTGAGAATTTTTAAAGAAAATACATCATCAATTAAATTCCATAATGAATTATAGAAATAATTCTCGAATCCCATAACGTCATAAAACATAATTATCCATAAAATTGGTCTTACAAGTTCCTTATGAATAAAAATTATAAACGAACTTTAACGTAATGCGGGTTTTTAAAATAACTCCCTAAATTGCCGGTTGTCACATCTAAACTCGAGATGGAGAATTTTAATATTAAACAGTAATCAACTTTTTGAACTATAAACTTTTAATAGATCATAATATTGTAAATGCAAATAACACCATGATATATGGACACAGCTTTCACTCATTCCCTCAAAGTGTCATAATATTTCGGCAATTCTCAAAAGAGAGAAGGTATGTTTGGAACGAATGACTTTGATTAAATTTAATGACTCAAACACTAATATATGCAAAAGCGATTAAAAAAAGAAAAAAAAAAACATAGTTCTCTCTCTCTTAAAAACCGGATCTCACCCTCCTCATCTCTCCCAAAAAACCTCCATTGATCTCGCCCTCCTCTCTTCCAAACCTGCTATTGATCTCGCCCTTCTCCTTTCTCCCAAAACCACCGTTGAGCTCACCTCTTTAAGCGAACGTGATTCACTCATTCTTATGACCTTTTGATTTACGCTTCAAGATCATGATGATGGTCTCGGGTAGGTTTGTTTTGTTTCGTTTATGTTTCTGTTAAAACCGAATTAAAGAAAAATAATATAACAGATCTGTTAGTAGTTATTTTCTTTATGTATTCGGATCTTCAACGGATATCATGTTAGTTTCGAGTCTTGTTTTTCGATCATGTAGGAGTCTTGAGGCGTGGTTTTTATGTGGTGGTTGTGGTATTAGGTTTTTTGTGTTCATGAGATGGTGACACATATTGTTTTATTTGATGGGGGAAAAATACAATATGGAGATGCAAGCAATCCCGATGTTACTTATAGTCAAAAAATTTATGTAACTTACACGGATATGAAAGGATCATACATATGAAGACGCTACACAATTAAGTCAGGTGATCAATGGAGATGGTTTGTTTGCCTGCGCAATTAAGTCAGCAATGGTTGAGGGTTGTGTATTTAATTTTCAATGCATGAGACATTAATCATGGCCCCTTTACATTTATAAGATTAATATAAGATATGTACTTACAACTTAAGCATGAAACTCAAACCAAGGTACTTACACATGAAGCATATACATATCACAATCAATGCATGTAACATTTATGATGACCACTTTACATTGATAACACTACTTAATCTTTTAGTA
Source organism: Artemisia argyi (assembly GCA_030686995.1). Lineage (NCBI taxonomy): Eukaryota > Viridiplantae > Streptophyta > Magnoliopsida > Asterales > Asteraceae > Artemisia > Artemisia argyi. The sequence goes on along the minus strand of CM060707.1, from coordinate 36,036,175 downwards.
TACGAGTAATTCAGACCCGTGCGTTGCACACGGGCTCTATCTAATTGTTCATAGTGTAATGTGCATTAATTTTTTTCGTTATTAGACTTTTGTACGTATGGCCTTAGTTGATCGGTAAATTTTATATTTAAACCTTTTATGACATATTAGTATTTATAAAGTTTATATTTTGTATCTATTCTCAAGATTGTAACATTATGTTTAAACTTTTTATGACATATTAATAGTTACTTATAAAGTTCAGATCTTGTATTTATTCTCAAAATTGTAACACCCCTATATTTTGATATAAAACTAAAGCTAACTTATAACTTTTTTTATGATCTAATTGGTCATAGTGTAATGTGTAGTAATTTTTTTCGTTGTTAGACTTTTGCAAGTATGGCATTAGTTGATCAGTAAATTTTATATTTAAACTTTTTATGACATATTAGTAGTTATTTTTAAAGTCTATATTTTGTATTTATTCTCAAGATTGTAACATTATATTTAAACTTTTTATGACATATTAGTAGTTATTTATAAAGTTTAGATTTTGTATTTATTCTCAAAATTGTAACATCCCTATATTTTGATATAAAACTAATATGTAATCTTCGGCACTTATTTTCGTCATTATATATCTAAGTTGTGATTGTATCACAACTTTTTCTAAGCATGACACACATTTAAAATATTTTATTGACATGTAAGATTCGGCACTTATTTTCATCATTATATATTTAAATTGTGATGGTATCACACCTTTTCTAAGCATGACACGTATTTAAAATAGTTTATTGACAATAAGTTCCTAAGTTTTGATGTTACCACAACTTTTGTTGGTCAATAAGTTCCTACGTTGTGATGTTACCACAACTTTTGTTAGCATGGCATGAAAAATGTTGGTGCCTTTATTTCTGTCAGTTTTAATTGGGGTTGAGTCAAAAACTATGTTTGCCACTAATTTTTGTTATAAACAACTGGGTCTGCCTCAGGACCCGTGCGAAAATGATTGTCTAAATTGTCGGGTTGTTAGTATGATGGTGAGGCCCAAATATACAACAATAGTTTATTGACACTGAAAGAGTTTATGTGAAGAGACTTTTTTCAAGATGTTACATTGAAAAAAGTCTCTTCACATGTAATTTTTTAATATGTATAAGTTATATAAATTATTTTAAATATGAAGTGATAGCATTAATGTTGGAGACCTTTTATATTCATCCCCGTGCGATGCACACAGGTTTGGACTGCCTCGGGACCCATGCAATGCACACATGTTGGATCTAATTGTTTTTTTCGTAATGTTCGGGACTAATTTTTGGTTCATGTTTGAAACTCTCATTTTTTGTGAAAGACGGACTTCGTTGTTCAAATAAATAATATTATTAAAAGCGAACTATAAAACAAATTTCTTTTTTAACAAAATTGTTAAAACATAAAACATTAAAGTAATTAGTGTTTCAAGAGTATAAATTATAACTCGTAAAATAAAAAATCAGATCCAATGACTCAAGTCCGAATCATAAACCCGCTCCAATCAATCAATAGACACGACATTTAAGTAATTACAATTTTCTTCTCCTTTATATACTTCTTTGATTTAGAAGATTCTCATTGTTATGATGAAAGTGTGAAGATGTTTTTATTATATACTTCCATTTTCAATATGTAACATCGACATAATTTGCACAGTCATATCAAATATCAAAGGCACACAATATTTCAAGATGTTTAATTAAGAAAGTGACATTAACACACCGCAAGACAAAAAACTACATTAAGAGCAAAAAAACATTAAAATGCACTAACAAAGTGTAGTAATAATTATTGACTAAAAATTGAATGCTCGTCACATTATTTTCAATAAACTTACTTGCTAACAAATCAATAGCATTAGCCCGTTTATCGGTATTACATGAAGTAAAATATTGCATGTTTAATTTGTAACGTACTATTAATATGAATGCTAAGTATTCATTCTACTGGTGGCCGTGGCATTGTTCTTGTTGTTGTTGTTGTTGTTGTTGTTATTGTTCTTGTCTTTGTCGTTTTTGTTTATTGGTCTTTTGTATGTTTTGTTCTTGATACAAATTTTGTGACTTCTCGATCTCTTTCTTTAATGCTTCTTGACGAAATGCAAAAAACAATTAGATATAGTTGATCGTTAGTAACTTAAATACAGTTAATCAATATCTTGCATTTTCGATCAAATTGAAAATGTTCGTGCATGTTCCACTTAATTAATAAGACAACGATGTGTAGGATATCTTAAACCATTAGAGAAGATGATGTTACTACCAAACCTCCTAAGCACCATCTTTTTGTCCTACATTGTTACATACACAAAACACACGTGAAATTTACATAAAACAATATAAATCAATATGCTAAATAAGTAAGACGATATGATGCTTACTTTACCACCATAATAAGTTGTAGCCCAATGTGCACGCGGTGTGGAGTAAGTTGTGGTTTGTTGTGTGTGGTTTTTGACACATTATATAGTTGATAAAATATTTGTAACTCATGGACGGGAATGTAAAAAGACTAACCTTAATTGAGATGTTTGAGTTGCTTGAAATCAATGTACACATACTAATTGAGATGTTTGAGTTGCTTGGAATCAATGTTGAAGGCTTTATATGATAGAATCAATTCTTGGGACATTTATTATAACCCTTTACATTTATAAGGCTACTTAAGTTTTATATAATACGAGGCATGCAGAACCCGTGCTACGCACGGGTTAAGAATCTAATTGTTAATCGTGTATTCTTTCTGTATATTGGGGAGTGTATACTTAATTATTGTTTAGTATGTTGTATGAAATGTTTTAACTTTCTTGTATAAAAATTTAAAAGTGTTTGATGTTGTTTTGCTTTTGTGGTGTTGTATTTTATATATGAGCTTTTGGTTAATAAGTTGTGATGGCTTTATTTTTTTTTTGCCTATTACTTATTTGCATTATAAAAAAAATGGCTTTATTTCTTTTGGTATATTACTTAGTCCTACAATACTTGTCCATTAGATGGTTTTTGCATGATAATATGAAGCACACGGGGTCTCTCTAATTGGTCATAGTTTAATGTGCGTTAAATATTTTCTTTATTAAGTTTGTAAGTTAAAGTTTGTGTAATAATGTATATATAATAATGCCACATAAACTGTATAAAAATCGTTACAAACCTTTTTAGCTTCATCTCATTTTATTGTACAACTAATTTCATTGAAAATTAACATTGAAGTCTAACTAATATTAATAAATTTTATCAATAAACTCAATTCTAAATAGCTAACTAAATGAATATTAATTAACACACTATTAATAATTCCTAAAACCTTTGGACTCCACTATTATGTCTTAAACTTAATTTTTTTAATTTACAAATGGGATTGAGCAAAAATTATGTACTTTTTCTTTTATGTTCATTATTCAAGTTGCATGCTTACATAAACTAATCATGCTAAAAAGTATCATTTAACCATTTAAATGTTGCTTTACATACATGCTCGTGCAGATTTTCTTTAATCAATTCGCACATGTGAGCTAAATCAATCGAAAACACACATAAATTACTTGTATATGAAAATGCATTAACATAATATATATATCTCTACATTATATATAACAGGAGGCATTTGAAGGAAATGCCCAGTCATTGTCCAGTCAATGCCCAGTAATTCAATTTCAGCCATGTCATCACATTAACATGCCACATAAGCATTTTTTTTACTAAAATCCGGATTTAGTTCAATTAGAAAATCCGGATATAAAAAATGTACAAAGCTAGATTCGAACCTGCATCTTTAGCTTCCAAAGCAAACATCCCAACCAATGGAGCCAAGCCATTAATTGTGATTTGTTTTGCAGCCTATTATTGATAAATGTATGTAATTAAATTACAATATTTGTTCCTTAATTATAGATTTAGAATGTTTTAAATTAATATACGGTATTTTATAAACCCTAATATCATTCTGTAACCTAAACAGTACGTCTCTTTATCACTCATTCATATCATTATCACACACACGATTTTTTTTTCTTTTCTGATTTGATAACCCTAATTAGTTGTTTTCAAGTTATTGTTACGTTTTTAGTATACATCGGTATGTTTAATCAAGGCTTCATGTATACCCTAAAACTATTATTCCATTGTGTGTTGTGTTTTTATTTTTGTTTAATCAAGGCTTCATGTATACCCTAAAACTATTATTCCAGTGTGTGTTGTGTTTTTATTTTACAGCACCAATCGGATTGGTAATATGTATCCAGGTATGTTGTTTATAATGGCTTCATGTATACACAAAAACTATTGTTCATTGTAGGTTTGACATAAGCATTTGGGAGGTAGGTTCTCGAGAGAAGGTGGTGCATAAACCCTTTAAGGTTAGGGATATATCCGTTCTCACGATGCCTTTTCATGTAAGGATATTCTAATAACCATCGTTATTATTTATAAGCATCATATATGAAACTGGTGCATGTTTGAATTGATTCATACATGGCATGTCTGATTTGGTTTTTTTGTTTTGTTTTGTATTTAAATGTATTGTAATTGTATGATTTTGTAGGTCGACGATGTACATATTGCAACATATACCATGAGCTATTGGCACAATTGATATGTCACGACAACATATGTAACCAGGTAATATCAGTAGCTTGAGTTGAGATTATCGAAGAATTCATATCAATCAAACAAAATATCTTTAGTTGTACGATAAGAACTTTGATTAATGCAAATCAAACTATGAATGGAATTCATTATACTGAGTAAGTAGTTACACCATGTAGAATTAGCTATATTATATTCCCCTTATATTTCTGTATTCTGTTGTCATGACTCAAGGAAAAGCTTGATGGAATGGAATCATCTCAGGAGTTTATTGGCGACGGGTATGAACAGGCTTCCAACGAAGCTACCATTGCTACAATAGAGATGAACTTTGTCTAATTCACAAGTTGTAGTTGAGCGAAGATGGGGTTGGTATGTTTAGAGCTTTAAAACAAACAACCACTTCTTAAATATTAGTAGAGCAAAGATACAGACAAATAAACAAAAATTGGCTTAAAGCAAGCAACAATCTGATACTACTGTGATATATTTTATCATTGAAAGCAGTGAGCTACAGGAGAGGTAATGAAGCACCTACTGATATTAATTTGATAGAAAGGGATATAGGATTGATTGATTGCCTGTAATGATCAACTGACTGCGTATGATGCACTTTCAACGCTTATACAATGTATGCTTATGTAGGTTGCAGCAGTATCACGAGGTGCACATTGAAACCTTAATATATATCACCTTTCAGCTGGACTTGGAGACTATTGAGTTCAAAGATATTTTTCCCTTCTGAAACGAGGCATGGAATTTCTATTATTTACTGTATACTCTTTACAACCTTTCAAAATTTTCTTTGCCCACCTGCATATTCTTTGTTGAAATAGCTGAATGAAAACCCATGGGATATCCCATTTTGACTCATTCTAGGAGGGTACTGATAATGAGGTTTATTACAACAGTAATTCTTCTGGAAATTGTTAGTGAATATCTGATTACATTAGTCATATCTTTCATATCGTTATTGCACCAAGTACTAATAATCACCTAGCCAAGGTCCTTTAAAAGAATCTCCGTTTTAACTTGAAGGTACACATATCTTCAATATGCTTCACATTACATATTGTTTAAATAGGTACCACCAGCTCATGGGACCACAGTTAACGTTGCATACAAGAACAGAAAGGCACACGAATATGGAAGAAAAACGATTCAGAAACCATGTCCCTTTGAAACACCATCAGATACCTTTAATAAAATATATAGATGTCAAAACATGCAACTATGAACTTAAGCAACTGTGTATTTATTAAACTCTGAAGTAAGTAAGAAAATTTTGATTTACACAACTGTGAACTTAAGCAATTGGTGGGAAGTTGTTGATTGTATGAAGTTGTTAATAGAATGGTTAACTTAAGCAGAAAACTGAAGAAATTTAACACAAAGTTAACTATGAGTTAAGCGAAGTTAACTGTGAATTTAGTAGATGAACAAGGAAATCGTTTGTAATATACAAATCTTTGGACTTTAAATATAAGGTGTATGCATCTATAATGATGATTCGGATTTTTTGAGTTATCATATTTGTTTAACAGATTACTGTTGATGCGCGTATTCTGAATGCTACTTAGCTACAAAGCTGGATCAGAAGTCTTTTTGATACGCTCACAAATACGCTCTTTTTCAATAAAGAGTTTCATGTAGAGTGGTCATGACTGACATGAACCGTTCCTAATAGGTTAATTTGTAATAGGTACTTGTATTTGTAACCGTTTCTAGGGTGTCACTATTCGAAGTTTTATGTATTTGTTAGTTAGTTTTATTTGTAACAGGTACATGTATTCTTTGAATCAAATTTGGTGCTGCAAAAATACATGTCGCTGCCTAAGTTAAGTCTGTTTGGATTAGTCTACTGCACCAATAAGGAGGGTTTAACATCAAAAGTTGGATCAAATATGAAGGTGTAGTGCATATTTGAAACCTGTTGAAACTCACATCCAAACACCCTTTTTATTTATGCTTAAAATCTCAAACCAGATGTTGGAATGCAATTTTATAGCAAAACCAAACACCCCCTGATGCTTTAACCTGAAAAATTGTGGTCACAATAATCAGTTTTTATTATATATTCTTGCTCAAGGATGTTTTTAATTTTGGTTTTCAAATACCAGTTTTGGCAAATTTATATAGTAATAAGCAATCTGAATTTGTGAAATACTGAAGATCATTTAATGAAATGATAATTTGATTGTTACGAGTTCAAACAGCAAAGCATATCCATACGACATCTATGATTATGGTCATTTAAACCACATGTCCAAACACCCCTATGCTTTAGTATTAATGCTGACTTTATACTAACAGGGCAATCATTTTTCTAGGTCACTTATGAGAGAATCCCTTTAGAGATAATAATATTTGAGGATGAATCAGGAAAAGGGAGCAATGCTTTCATATCCGAGTTAAATATTGTTTCAGGTATGGAGTTTTAAAGGACGTGAGCTGAAATCTAAGTTGGAAATTGGTTGCACTGTGGCTAAGATCATTTACCACCGTTCTAATGGTATGCCAACTTTAAATCATTTTCACGTTCTGCTATGTCTGACACAGAGACCCAAGAAACATTTACTCGAGACTTGAATCATTTCAGGTTTTTTGGCTACTGTTACGGATGATTTAGTTATCCGTATGTTTGATGTCGTGGCACTAAAACTGGCCAGGAAGTTTGAAGGTCATGCTGATATAATCACTGACATTATGTTTAGTACCTGAGCAACTACTTGGTCTTGATAATGTAGTTTTAACGCCTCATGTTGAAAGTTGTACACAGGAAACCTGTATGGCTATAGCTCATTTGTTGCTGCTGCAATGGCACCATTTGTTGCAGCAACCCAAGCTGACCAAGGATCATTATTTTAATCATCAACGGTATGTTCCCATGCCTTTTATATATGTATTTTTAAACTTTTAATATTTCATTATGTTTTCACACAAGATTAATATTTCATTTGTCTGTCTTTGTTTTTTATTTGATTTCACATTGTGATTTTGATTAATGTGGCAAATTGAGTAGTTTGGTAATGAGCAATGGATCAATATGGGTCCGCTGAAAATGGATAGTTTTATCTACGGGTCACCCGGGTTGACTTGGAAATACTTTGCTAAGTTAGCAGTGTACTTTTTTCCATTAGTATAAAAAATTATTAGTACAAAGAATTTATATTTTCTACTACACATATAATTAATGATTAATAGTAACTTCCTAACACATTATTTACACACAAAAAAACTTTCGTATACATATGTCACATTATTCGAAATTAATACGTTAAAGGAAAAGTTACAAAGAGGAAATATGCTACCAACAGGCTTAGTCCATATATTTATTTGACGTCATATTGAACTGATTATGTTGTTTACTTACACTTACAGGCATTGCATAAAATTGGGTCTCATAGTGTGCTGCAACAATAATTTAGATTCACCTGGTGCAAATTACAAAAAAGTTTGGGCTCTCAGCAAGTATATTCTAAATTTCAAGACATTTGTGTGGGCTGAATTTGGTGCTATTCTGAATGAGGTACGAACATAAAGAGTTTGACAATTGATAATTGTCCACATGGTGTAATCGTATAAAAAATATCTTCTTGATCTTGCTATATTTATTTTACCTAAATGTGATCAATTATTCAAATTGGACAACACCTTGAAGACAGTTACTTGCATAAAGATGAATTCAATATAGCTTATGTGGTTCCAATAAAGGTAGAACTAATACTTTTATCTTATCATGTTACATTCGATCTCTAGGCCTTAGATGCGGAAGTTACCAGGGCATTTAGCCAACTATTAGCTCCATTGAACATGGTTGTGAGAGAGCTCAATAGCGACATGCAAATTTCTAAAACTGAACTTGAAGAAACTCAGGTTTGTCGCAACTTATATGAAGTTTTGAAATAAAAATATATGATTAATGTTTAAGTTATAACTTTTTAGATCTGTGTTGGCAGATGATTGTGACAACACCTGAGGAATGGGATGTAATCACCCGTAAAAGTCTTTTCAAGATCAATTAGAATTTTTCAAAGCGTACATTGTGAAGCTCAAGAGCATTGTTCGTGAAGAAGAGGCACATCAAATAACAGCAAACGTTTTGTATTTGGTATCATGGGGCTCTAATGATTAGGCTGTAGGTTTTCCAACTCAAAGATTAAAGTACTAAATCTATTTTTGAGTCCTTGACATCCCTTATGTGTTAGTCAATAGTTATTGTACACCTACATTGTGGTGATGTGGTCTGTGAAACATCATTGATGCTTACTTTGCTTCAGTTAACACTTAACTTATATTAGTTGATGCTTTTGGTTGTATATCAACAATGTCTGATATTTGACAATCTAATAAATATGACACATGGTTGTCCTTTGTTTGGGTGATCTATATTGTTGTTACTAGCTGTTAGTAGTTTATTTGATTTTCAAATAATTTTTTTAATTATCTCATGAACATCTAACCTTCCAATGACCGATGAACTCACTTTTTTTGTTTCTCTTTAATTATAGCCGAGGTTGTAGCAGGATCCGTAGCATGACTTGGCAGAGGCCTTTCTTGTGTTTGTGCTCAGAGTAGACAAGATGATTATTGCCCGTCATTTGATTTGACACCTGCCCAGGTCCTGTTTAAGTATAACAGTTAATAAATACGTCTGATATATTTTTAGCATAACTTTTCGTAATTACCAAGCATGCCAAGAGTTTATGTTAAAGGTTCTAATGCAGTTTCAATTATAGAATTTCATGTGTAGTATTGAATGGAGATTTTTATGTTTATTTGACACTCATACTTCGTACCTTTGTAAACAAGGGACTAAAAACATATTTAAGATAAACAATAACAATAAAAGAACACTATATAGATACATAAGTAAATTAAAATTAAAAATATTATAATTAATTTAAAATGTAAAATTACAAGTCGGTCTTTGAGACTATAATTAAAAACAATAATTAAAATTAATTAACTACAATCTAATATTAAGTAACAAAAATTTACAAGTCATGCCCGCCCATCGGGCGGGCTTAGAAACTAGTGTATATATATATATATATATATATATATATATATATATATATATATATATATATATATATATATATATATATATATATATATATATATATATATATAGACTTAGGATCAAATAAGAAGAATAATTAAAATAAGAAGGATAAGAAGCAACCACAACCACACATTTTAGATGCACCTACAAAAGTGGATGCATCTTCCTTCAAAATTTCCCTCCTAATTTGAAATGTGTGGCTAGAATTACTTCTTACCCTTCTTATTTTAATTATTCTTCTTACTTGATCCCTTCCCTATATATATATATATATATATATATATATATATATATATATATATATATATATATATATATATATATATATATATATATATATATATGTTGTATTAGGTTAAATCATCAATTATTCTTGCAACCTTTTCAACTTCATCTCAATCCATAACCGACTTTTAATTCTATACTAATTACTAAATATCATGTGATAAATTCCGGCAAGCCTTGCACTTCCATCTCGATGTTGTATATACTTCACATTAAATGCACCGGTTTTATTTTTCGATAAAAGTTTGAACTTTTGCTTATGTTTAAAACTCAACTTTTTTATTTGATATTATAATTTACAAACGGATTTAAGTCAAAATTATGTATTTTTTCCTTTCTATTCATTACTCAATGTGATATTTTTAATATGTCGTATTTTGCTATTATGGCAAACTCATTTAATGAGCGTAAATATTAGTTTCTCACTAATTATTATACATATAAAAAAAGAAAACACTTTGCGATGCGCGGACCTTCTTCTTTTCAATAATAATTCAATTGCACACGATAAATTCATTCTAATATTTCTCAAAGAGCATTCGAAAGCAACTACTTACATAAACTAATCACGCTAAAAAGTATCATTTAACCATTTAAATGTTGTTTTACATACATGCTCGTGCACATTTTATTGAATAAATTCGCACATGTGAGCTACATTAATAGAAAACGCACATAAATTACTTGTATATGAAAATGCATTAACATAATACATATATCTATATATATATGCTTATCTATAACAATCACCTAAATATGTAAGAAACAAAGAAAATAGTTGGTATCCCAATCTTTGGTTCCATTTATCTGATCATGCATGATCTTGTGTGATTTTCATGATACCTGCGTATGATAACTAAATTAAGAAAAAAAAGAAGACCAGGTTCATTACAAAGATCTAAAAAGATGTGTGAATCATCTCCAAAATGTTGCAAAAGAGAATTTACATACCGCTACCAACAATCAAAGATCTAAATTATGTGTGAATCATCTTCAAATGTACATACTAAATGTGATTTTCGCCGGTTTATATAGGCATGAATTAGGTTAAATCATTAATTATTCTTGCAACCTTTCGCAACCTTTGCACTTCATCTAACCGACTTTAGTTCTATATTAAATGTCATGTGATCAATTCGGGCAACCCTTGCACTTCATCTCCTTTCATGATTGTATAGTTATTATGATGTTGCATTGAATTCCGAACATTAGCTATCTTGTACTCTATGCAACTACTAAACGATTCCAACTTGTTTCTAACTCTTTCGCAACCCTTGCACTTCATCTAACCGACTTTAATTCTATACTAAATGCCATGTGATCAATTCGGGCAACCCTTGCACTTCATCTCCTTTCATGATTGTATAGTTATTATGAGGTTGCACTGAATTCCGAGCATTAGCTATCTTGTACTCTATGCAAATACTAAAAGACTTCAACTTGTTTCTAACTCTAAAAACTCTATCATCATAACTCCACATTAAATTTAGGGACTGAATCTTATAGTATTATAGATAAGATAAGATGATTAAACAAATGAGGGTACATATGTAATTTCAGAAGCCAACTGCTTGGAGCAGTTCTGAAATGCTTATTCAAGAAGCATTTAGATTGGAGCGGTAACACAATATTCAAACGCTTAGGTGAGGTGTTGCCAAACAAGCTTTTCATTTAAAATACTTACCGCTTATCGCTTGTCGCTCCTTAATGCTTCCAAATGCTTGTTACAACATGAGTCGTATTGTTAATTATTTACTTTTTTAGTATTTTCAAAACTGCTTTTTAGGTTTAGATAATGATCAGGAAAGTATTCATAGATTTTGTTATAATAATTCAAGATCATTCATCACTAAAATGTATAGTTTAGTTTTCATTATTCAACTTCTTAATTTGAATATTTGACTTTTCTTCTATGAGGTTTCATTGTTATCAGCCCTTGGATTATGAGGCTAGGTGCAAATAATGCAATGAGTGGGTCACAAGTGGAGGTCAATATCATGGTGCAGTAATGGTGATTCTAACTACCTCCACATCAGTAACACATAAGCATATTGTTAGTAAATTTAGTGCACTTGAGGGGTTAATTCACACCTGGTAATGGGTTTGGAGGTACGGAGTGTACACCCATTTGGTCACTGAATCCCCTGACTCAATAGTGGTTATGTAATGATTCTGCTGATAGCAGGAATCTGATTCTGCTGATGAGAGATTCTGCTGATGATGTATTCTGCTAGTAGAATCTGCTGATAGTATGATTCTGCTGACGGCATCAGTTTATTCTGCTGCTCGTTTTTAACCACTGATTCCTAATATTATGGAAAGTATTATGTTATAATTAATGGGCCGTTAATTATACATAATTCCATGGGCTAGGTTTGAGTATTCTCTATTATAAATAGAGGTCATAATACATCTGCATGGATATACGAAATCACAAAACCCTAAACACTTGAATACGCATCTGGTTCTTGGTTTGTGCCTAAAACAAGAACATCACTTGGTCTTATCCCATAGAGATATTCGTGTAACCCAGGCATAGGGTCGAATAGTTTCTATTGGAAAGTGATACCACGATTTCAAGTGAATATCCGGTACCTTATTGATTATCTTAATCATAATCTTGAAACTTGTTAACACTTAATTAACCAACACATATTCCTATCACCTTCACACCACTATTACCCCTAAGTGGTTAGCACATGCATTTTTCTTTCTCCCCATCTTGTCGCCACCACCGGATGTAGCAAAAAGTGGTACCACCACTCGTGATGGTGGTCATGGTGTAGCAATGACCCCTAATGGCCACACACCCTTCATGCGTCGAGGGAATAACCATCACCGCCGGTCTCAAAATCAAAATTCCAAAGGCTTAAAAAATGTCTTTATACTATAAAGAAGCTCATTTGTAAATGACTAACAATTTTCAACACCATATTGCTTATTCAAACTATTTGTTTATGGCAGAAGTAATAAACACTTGGGATGAACACAAATCAATTTGCTTAAGCACCTATCAGAATCCCAAACACCCACCTTAATAAATATGTCACTGAGTTTTCAAGAAAACATAGATAAACTTATATTACAACTATGAATAATGGTAAGTTGATAATCCATAAATATTGTTCATCAAATAATTTCATGATTATTCGAGTATAATGATTAGCGTCACCAGCAGCCACCAAGCTGCAAAACAAAGTTCCAATCAATCTTCTCTTCTGTTAATTTGCATGTCATCAGCAATCAAACTGATTAGATGTAAATACATTTATAGCATCTTTCGTTTGTGTCTGTATACCCATTCTTATGTTCCATTCCACATACTAGTACGTAACGTGACACACAAGTAATTTTATAGCGAAGCCACTTGTGTTGGGCCTGCCCCCAAACACATTTTCTGTCCTTTTTTATGAGCTTTAAAATTATGTGCTACATTGATTACAAAACTATATGTTACCAAAATATCTTATTTTATACTAATAAGCGATTTAGAAGATTTGTATGCACTTAAATACACTTTGGATGACTCAAAACCAATTCGACCCATTTGACCCATTTCCGTTCCCGTTAAAACATTTAGTTGACCCATGAGAGATATAACATAACCCTAGTCGACTCTTTTAAAAGTTTACCTTCATGTCACAATCAACGGAATGGTGAAATTCTTTTGCTACTCTCCGCTCTCCACATGCTTATTAGGATTCTGATATTTCTTTGTACATTGCGTCTATTTCTTTGGAAAAGTACGCCTTCGCTTGGGGTCTCTTAAGCTATAGATGATAAATTTAAGGATAAAAAAACAAAGACAAAAAAACAAAAACAAAAGTGAGTAAACTTTCCAAGATTTTTGCTTCTTTAGCACTCTAGACATCATACATTGTTAAGATTAGTAATTCAGAACACGTGCCTTGAATGTGGGTGTAAGAAGACCATTCTCCATAGTGAAAGGTTCAACCACCAATGTCACAGCTTTTACACACTCGAAACCTCTTAGCTGGAGATTAGTTCATGACATAAGTAAATCAAAATGGACATGAATGATTAGTACTTGAATGTTGTATAAGGTGGAAAAATAGTCGGGTCCCATGTAATGCCCCATAAATACTTTATGTTTTTCTTGAATTTAAAAATAAATCATGTACTCCATATTAGTAATTAATTCATGATCCAAATTTGGGTGATCTTTTAAACAGTCAGACCTATTTCCATTTTTTCTGATATTTTTTTTACTCCTACTTTTGACCTGTTAAAAATAGAATATAACCCAAATTTATCCATTCTCACATACATGGGTTCAAATTACTTTCTGTACTAGTGTTCAACAGTGCAGATGTTTAAATACCTGAGCTTTCTTTGCAATTTGAGTCATGTCGGCCAAGACAGCGGCCTTAGCTCTAGGATCATTGCAAAGTTGTCGTAAATCTTTATACTGCATTCATAAAGATGTGGCGGAAAGAAAGTATTAGTCTTGAAATTTTGATAACAACTCTTAATATATGCAATACATGAATTGTCACAGTTAGAATCGGATTAAACTAACCTCAATCCCTTCAGCTGCCGCCCATGCTTTGAACACATCTTGATCCAATGAGATAACCGCAACCAATGAGGACTTTAGACTATCACCTAGCAACAAAGAACAAGTAAGCAAATTGACATGTGATGATTTCAAGCTATTTACTTTATAAGTGGGTCAATTTCAGTTACAGCTTAGCTAAATGGTCAAATAAAAAAGTACTAGCTAATATAGAAACGGGTCAAAACGCTCTACAAAATATAAATTTGACGCATGCCGCCTCCTAAAAACTTATTCTAAAATATACACTATTGTAATACTATAGTTTTGTGTTGTTGAATTAATATATAATTATATGTTCTTAAGAAAAAACAGACAACTTTTCAGGTCAACCCAACCAATATAAAAAGTTGTCCATTTGACCCGTTTTCAAAAGTTTCCGCTCCACCATTTTGCTAGCTCTAGCGAATTAGAAAACATACATACAAGGAATGCAATAAATGAAAAAAAAAATATTATAATACCATAGACAAAGCACTGAGCAACAAACTTGCTGTTGACATATACATTCTCAATTTTCTCCGCAGCTACATATTCCCCCTGTGCCAATTTGAAAATATTCTTCTTCCTAACATAAAATAACTAATTACAAGTAGCCTTTTACATATTTCAACTCACCAAAAACCATCAGCATCATATCATCACATATTGTAATATTACCGTTAAATTCTGTGCTTACCTATCAATTATCTTTAGGCGTCCTCCAGGTAACCATATCCCTATATCCCCTGTATGAAGCCATCCATCTTCATCAATTGTATCTCTCCTGATTAATTGAATAACATAGACTCAGATTAGTGACCCTCTAGCACAATTTCGAGAGGGCAAAACGGGCGGGGCAGATTAGGGGTCATAGAGGGTAGGGTTGACTTGAGAAAAATTGTCCAAAACTTTTGAAGTTTTTATAAACAGTTAATATGATTACAAATTTTATGTCTTTAAGTTCTTGAACACAATAAATAAGAGGTTTTTTATGCATAGAAAATACACTTTGGGGGCGAGTTTTGACCCGTTCGACCATCCCTTTCAGCTAATTTCTATACAACCTGTTTGACCCGTTAAAGATAAACCATAACCCAAATAAGCATGTTCATAAGCAAACAGGTCGAAATTGCAACCTCTAACAATTTTAGATAAAGTAAGGTAGCAGGATAGATAAAAGAGAGGTACGTTTGTGCTTCATCTTTATAGTAGCCCTGGAACACAGTTGGCCCTCTTACACAAATCTCGCCACGTGGATGAGGCTGATCTGCTGATGTATAGTCCATTTCTGGAACATCTACCAACTTAATTTCTGAAAAGGGAATGAAATACATAAAATCAAATCCTAGTGACATGTTATAACACAAAACCAAAGATGACAATTTCTAAATCAAGTTGAATCACACATTCAGTAAGTAACTGTCGATACAACTTATATACTGTAAAGAACACAAAAAGGTAAGCACTTTAGGGGTGTATGAACCGAAACTTATTTCCAGAGATATGTCTCTTTTTTGGTATTTGTCAAAAACATTAAGAAGTTCCGAAAAAGTTATTTCGCAAAAAAAAAGTAAGCTTATAAAATATGTTCGTGAACTTGATAGTCATTTTGTTGTGAAGATAATTTTTATGACATTTTGTTACGAACCCATTTGTAATATGCTTATTTTGATGAACCCGAGAAACAATATCATTACTTATAAGTATGTCAAGAACTAACCACAAGCAGGACTTGGAGAGCCAACATGCCCACAAAGGTTGTCACCAAGATCGATATTACTTATGGCACAAGAATTTTCAGTCATCCCATAAGCTTCTAGAAAAATGCAACCAAAGCACCTGTTGAGATGACCCAACTCATTAGAGACAACAATTATGGATGGTTTTGACCTAAACAAACGACTGGCAGATAATTAACATACACTCTCAGAAAATCTAGAACATCAGGAGACAATGGTGAAGCAGCTGTAAGCATAAAACGAACTTGTCCTCCAAGCATTCCTTTTATTTTATTGAAGACCAAAGTGTCCCACATTGCAGATGAATTTTTGCCTGAAAATACAGCTACTCATTTATACTTAATGATACTAGAGGTGGACGGTTTCAGGTAAAAACAGATATTTCTTTTTGTAAAGGGTTGGTATTTCTTTTGTCGATAAAATATCATTCGGGTCCTAACAGAACTTAAATGCAAGAGAATAAGGAATGGAAATAAAATGCAGCTTATACCACTTTACCATTTAATATTGCATGTTTCTTTGCATTATAAGCAGTGTTGAATAATCTCTGCTTTAGACCGCCAGATGACTTAACAGCATTTGTAATGCTGCAAATACCAAATAACTGTAGTAAGTTGCTGAAGAGACATAGGACTCGATTACTCGATAAGTAGTATGCTTGTTGTGACAGAGTTTCTTACCCAGCATATAGTTTGTTATATACTCGAGGAACGCTGAAGAATATAGTGGGTCTTAAAGATACCATATCATCCATCAATTTCAAATTGTCCTGTACCCAAGTACATTAATAGAGCACACATTTAGCATGTGTCATTAGAGGTAACCATGCCGACCCATTTATACACAAATGGGTCGACTTGACTGAATTTAAACCCGCTTGACCTGTTTCCTTTTTAAAGTAATTACAGGTTGTTTTGGTTACAGGTTGTTTTGGTTTGCTTCAAGTTAAGGATTTGGTCCCGTTCCTAGAAACAATGTTTGTTTTCACATTTGGTCCCTCTTGTATGTAACTAATTCACTTTTGGTCCCTCAAGTATGTCATTAACTACTCCATCAGTCCCTAAAGAGTAAAAGGGCGATGGAAGAAAAATGAAAAACGGTAATTATAGGTACAATATCCCATAATTAGTATGGCAAGGGAACAATTTAGTAATTTTGAACAAAGCACAGAGAGTCGGAGACCAAAGTATGTAAGTTAAATCTTTTTTTTATTTCACCCGTTAAAGATAGACTTAACCGAATTGGCCTGTTTAAAAACGGGTTGGAATAGCCACCTCTAGTTATTACAGTCAACAACATAAAAACAAATATATAAGCCATAGGTTGGATTACTTACACCCTGGGAAAACCCAATTCCAACTCCAAAATAAGCCATATTGAATTGGGCGACTCGTTCGTAGATATGTGCCAAAGGAAGATATGAAATATAACTGAACACAAGGTATAAAATCTTTAGTAACTTTATAGTAACTATCTTACAAAAAAGTTATGCACAATCACTTTTAGTTTTCTTAATTGAATGGCTCACATGTCCGAAGGGTAAAATGTCATTCGAAGACATTGACCAGCAACATTTGCGATTAAGTTTCCATGAGAAAGTACAGCACCCTTTAAGATAAGATGAGCTTCAGAGTAAAGGAGTCGAATATTAAAATTATGAGGTGAAATTAATGCAAAACAGAAGGAAAACCTTTGGCTTCCCAGTGGTTCCACTTGTATAGCATATTGTAGCTATATCTTCTGGTTTTGGTGGACAGAATGGTTTCGAGTAATCATGACCCTGAAACAAATAAGTTTCAAAATCATATATAATCACTACAAATAAACTTTTCATACAAATAGAACAATGTCAATATTCTATAAAAGTAATCTGGTATTACCTGACTCTGAAGTCTCGTATATGTTATGATCTCAACATTTGTTTGCGATGGAAGGGATGTTAATTGATCATCGCTTGCTCCAACCACCTTTCACATTGGTAAAACAGAATAAATAAGCAATACCGTAGTCTATTTTGGTTCAAATGGCCAAGTTTGGTAGGGTCAAAATGGGTCAGGTTAAGTTGACACAAAACAGTTAATTTCCGTTTTCTTCAGATGTTATAAATTATATGTGTGTCGAAATATTATTACAATAATCATCTTAATTTTTAATAAAGTAGCTTAAATATAATTTGGGCGCCTTTTGACCCATTTTCCTTTTAGCTAATCTTTATTCACATATATAATGGCCTTTTCAAAAAAAGAATTGAGGCTTCTGAGACAAAAGCTTGAAGATAGAAATGAATTTTGGTTTAGTCCCACATAGGTGAGTGAACAAGTATTGGAGCAATTTATATCTAAAGTTATGGAGGTACCAAACATGTATGGTTGTAGAAACTTTGAATGGTGTCAGTTGTAATTCTTTCAAAGGGTCTAGAACCATAGTTTTTATAATTTTTTTCCGTACAAAAAAGGAGTTTTTGACCCATTATAATTTTAAATAACCCAAAGTAACCCACGAATATGGGTTAAAATGGCCATCTCTGGTCTTATGCAGCAGAATATTAGTGCAACTATTACTGAAAATTTGGGTCTCATACCACTATTAGACGCACAGAAGGGATTTCCGACAAGTAGCTCAGCAACTGCAATTTGGCGCAAGTGTAAGATAAGACAACAATAAGAAATCTAAAACAAAAAGTGATTATGTAAAGATATTTCATATGCTAACCACAAGATATAAGCATCTATATCATGTAGCTAATTATCATGAATGGTGTAAGATAATGAAAAAAATAGTATCATTGAAAAATCGAAGGTAACAAGCTCACGTCTTTCAAGGTATTTGGCACACAAAAGATAACTTGCACAGCTGCATGATTTACAATGAACTTTGCAGCATCTGGACCTGATGTGCAAAAGAAAATAGAAGACAAGTAAGTAGCAACACAACATGAATCCCAGCAACATCAGCTTTATGTTACAGTTTACAAGATATAAGACCAAATAACGAACCAAGGGTATCATATAAAGGAACAGATATATATGAGTATGCAGAACATGCATTATCCACTATAATCCACTCCGGTCTGTTGTTAAAATATAGCCCAACACTGGAACCCTGTTGTAAACCAAAGACATAAGTATTAGGATTATGAAACAGGGTTTCACCACAGGGAAGAAGTAATTTAGATTAGCTTGCCTTTGGGATCCCATGATACAATAAACCCGAACCAACTTCTAACCGAGCAATGCCTGCTTCCCTGTAAGTCATCCACTTGTACCTGACAAATATTTCATAAATGTATCAAAATTTATTGAGCACATATTTAAGTACTTACACTTGATGACTTACTCCCCAACTGTTCCATCTGCTCCAACTCGGGTTCCGAGATATTTTTTATCCCCGTATGTCTCGACAGCATGCCTATGAGTGAAGGTAACAATTCCGTTATGCACATCAATGAAAATTCTAGAGTTGCAAAAACAATGGGTCGAGCAGGTTTAATGGGTCAATTTGGGTAAACCAATAACACTTCTGTCCCAAAGGTTTAAACTGATTTAGGATGTTTTAAGAATTTGGGCAGCTTTTAACCCGTTTAACCGATTTGACTCGTAAATAAATGGGCCATATATGCATAAGTAAATGGGTCATAATTTCCACCCTTAAGTTGCAAAGAGTGAATGAAGACTCACACAAGGATATCATGCAACGTAGCTATTTCTGGATGATCAGGAAATCTACTCACAAGCTTCAAAGGTGATAAAGCAGATCTGCCACGAAAAGAAAGGTACATAAATAACTTTATTTACCAATGGAAATGGTTGAGCGTAAAGAGATGACTCAGACCTGTAAACATTCCAGTTCCCTGTCTGCAGTTTCTCAGGAAGAACAACACTGTAACCTTGCTCTGCCAACACAGCATAAACAATGTTTACTACCACAATATATGTACATTTTAACGAAAAATACTACCACAATATATCACATCTTCTCGAATTTGCTATACATGTCATCAGTGTGCCTTATCGATAACACTCAATTATATATTTGGGTTACTTCTATTTCTTCCGAGTTGATTAATTTCTGGCTGAATTAATTGGTCATGCTTCAGCAGATTGTATGTATTCAATCATTGTTTCCCATTAACGCGGACCAATATGCATGACACTTATAACGATTCCAGCAATACTAACAAGCATTATTGCACACTTACAAAAACATTCACAACATTGATGAACATTGTAAGTACATTCATATTTTTCATATTCTAGGGGCAAGGTCGTTCTCTGAAACAACATATCATTTTTAGCATTCTAGATGTTTGATTTTTAAGTAATAAGAGGGTGTTTGGGATAAGCAGCTAAAAAAACAAGCAATTCAGGACTTAGTGTTTGGTTTTGCCTATTTCACATAAACTATAAAAATTAGTATGAGAAGGACGTTAGAGGGCTGCATATCTCTTATGAAGTGTTTTTAGGGTAGATATTAAGGTAGAACGTCTTTTTTTTCTAAGGCAAACTCCTAACTATAATTTATACGTCTTACGCAACTGCAATAATCGCATTTTCATCACCAACAAGACTTGAACCCACAACCTCTTGGTCCGTGACATAACTATCTCACAGATGCCGTTAGTCCAAAGACCCTATTTTTATTTTATTATTTTCGAACAGCAATTTTTTTCACACCCTATACCACCTATCTCACAATATATCACAAATGCCTCCAACGAGGCTTGAACCCACAACCTCTAGCTTGGTGGGCAACTCACATACCACCACTGGACCAAAGGCCTTGGGTCCAAAGACCCTATGGTTACATTCATGTCCCACCTAAGTATAAGTACCTGAACTAAAAAATCTCCATTTATTGTTACGAATTTTCAATTATGTTCCAATATGCACATTTAAAGTTTTTCTGTTGTAATAAAGTAGTAATAATAACTTTCTTTTAGGTAAGAAAACTTTAAATGTGTACTACTTAAACAAATTTTAAAAGTTCATAACAATAAATGAAACACTATCTAGTTACTTCTTAAAACCATGAAATAAAACTATTTCATCTCAGCTGAGGGATTTTAAATAAGAGGGTCACTCAGGGTCACCCGGTGGCAAAAAGGAATGTGAGTATCAAATTCCTCCTAGGTGCAAAAACAGCCCTGAAGTGGTCACACCAAACTCGGAGGGCTTTACCTGGTTTGAGTTTGTGTGGGATTAAACTGCTTTTTTGGGCCAAAATAAGCAATGAGCAGAAGCAAGTTGGATTATCCCAATGCCCCACCCCTTATCTACTTCAAAATATGCAATCTCAAACTTATACAACTACACAGCATTAAAATACTACTAATAAAATGAAGTTGTGATTATTTATACCTAAGAAAAATTCACCAGCAGTTTGATGAGGCCTTAATAACGAGTTCCCATTATCAGATTGATGAAGAAAATGCTTTTGGATCACTTGAATCCTGCTTTGGCTTTTTGAATCCATTAGTCAAAAAACTTTCTATTTTTTTTTTACCAGAGTGTAGTTCAGTTGTTGATATGCTATCTATACCTACCTATGAAGTGATCATTTATTAGCTCAATATTTGGTAATCATATTTTTGACTATTAGTTTAGAGTGTAACTATGTTGAATTTAATAACGACTGTCTTTTTGTTTGTATGTCTACCTGTCCAACCACCCGACAAGGTGTTAAATGTAGACCTCAAATGTGATTGTTATGCGATTTGTGTCTTATCTCATTTCTAGAACCATTGTTATGATTAGTAAAAACAAAAGTATCTACGAAGGGCCCGTTTGGTTCGTAGCCATTTGAATTGGATTTGGATTTGGATTTGGATTTGAATTTGGTATTTGATTAAAATTAATACTATCTTCGTCTTAAAATAATTATCCATATTTACTTTTAGTGATGTCTCAAATTAATTGTCTATTTTTCTTTTTAGGTAAAAACTAGAGAATAAAGTAAAAGAGTTTTTGAGTGGTTAAAAATTAAATTGGCCCACTTTTATTAAACTAAGTGATTTTTGTCTTCTGACAATTATTTTGAGACAGAGAGAGTAATATAAAGAGAAATTTTAAATGATATAAAAGTATATTTTATATTAAAGATTTTATTAAAAATATTTTTATTGAATAGAGAGATAAGAGAAAGATACAGAGAGATAATATCCACTTGAAGAATATCAAAACCCACCTAATAAGGTGGAATTCACTCTTGATAGTTTAAATCCATTCCTTTTATCTAAACCATATATCAAACTACATTTTTAATCGTGGAGTCCACACCTATCATTCAACACCCACAAAACAAACAGCACCTAAAACTATTGCAACACTGTTCCAAGCACATATTAAGGGTAAGGGTGGAAATGAGCCGAGCCGCTCGTGCAAAGCTCGGGATCGGATCGGTAAAAAGCTCGAACGACCCGAGCCTAAACGAGCTCGAGCCTAAGTTGTAGCTCGTTTATTAATCGAGCTCGAGCCCGAGTTTTACATACAAAGCTCGTTTGGGCTCGCGAGCCTAAACGACATGATATTTTAAGTATTAAACATATATACGAGCCGAGCTCGAGCTTGTTAACGAGCTCAATAAAGATATATTACGAGCCAAGCTCGAGCTCGAGCCAAGATTTAACTTTTAATGGCCAAGTCTTATAAACGAGCCGAGCCCGAGCCTACAAAACTTAAACGAGCCGAGCTTGAGCTAAAAATTTAAGGCTCGAAATGAGCCGAGCTTGAGCTCGAGCCTTTTAAAACTTAAATGAGCCGAGCTCGAGCTCTGACAGGCTCGGGCTCGGCTCGTCTCGTTTCCACCCCTAATTAAGGGTATGCGAAGCTTATATTATAAGTTTCGAGCTTATATGTTTATTAGAATGTTTGGTGATTTTAGAGCTGAAGCTTATTAATATAAAATTGTATAATAATACATCAAATTAAATTCAAATATAACTCAATACATTTTATTTTGAAGGGTATTTAAGTAATTTGATTAACTATAAGTCTTAATAAGCTCGTTGCAACTGGTTTGGGCTTATAGAGGCTTATGGCTTATAAAAGCTTTCATAAACCCGTGTGACAAACAAAACTTATTTTATAAGCTAGTTTATTCAAACTGTGATGATCCAAATATTTTATGGAAAGATTTACAAAGCAGATTTGATCATCAAATTGAAGTTTTGCTCCCTTATGCTAAAGATGAATGGAATAAGTTAAAGAGTAGCTTTTGGCTTTCGAGCCTCCTGCTTGACCTAATTCTCGAAATCAAAGTTTCTATGATTTTAGAAAAGTTGATAAATACACATAACACTCAAATTTTCTGAGCAAATTGTTACTGAAGAAGATATGTTGACTAAAAATTTCCCCCTATTTCATGCTTTAAACATAAACTTCCAACTTCCGACATCAGTATCAAATGTGCATAAATTTAAAAGATATTTTGATCTAAACACATTTCTCCTTGTAGCAGGGAAAAACGAGCTGGTAATGAAAAACCATCAAGCTTGCCTCATGATCATTAGCACATCAAGACACAAATGTTGCTGAAAAGGGATTATAGGTCACTGACGTAAAGATGAACCACTCTTACGCCTAGTCTTGTACTAAAAAAAAATGAGCACCCTTCCGTGAAGCACTTCACAAAAGCTATAGTTTCATCATATTCATAATCTTTCACTGAACTTTTTCTGAAAAAATTAAATCTAGATCCAGACTTGCTGAGCCTTCCGTAATTTCAGGTTTATAAGAAAACAAGACAACTGCACACGACTTGTACTTAAATTTCTCATATATATATATATTAATCGTACCAAGTACATTTACCATGAAAGGCATGGTTGCAACTTACAAGTTCGAATATCTTTTTCCCTTTGTTGATGCATCATTTAAAAAAAAAAAAAAAAAAAAAAAAAAAAAAAAAAAAAAAAAAAAAAAAAAAAAAGATACCTAAACCACAGTTTCAAGACCATCTATCTTCAGAGTAAAAGAACAAACACTGCTCACAACTTCAACTATACAGCCTTAACGACCTTGGTCTAACATATGGCAAAAGGCCATGTACGATAACACACACATATATGACACCAATTATCTAGAGGCATAAACTGCAACCATCTTTCAGGTTACACTCTAAAACAGCTCCATCAACTGCTGGACAACATCTGCAACAAGAAAATAAAGTCACTACAAAAAAAGTAACTTCCACAAGAAGATAAGGTTTTGCGAGTCAAAATGCAAGGTTCGAGGTTAGGTTGGCCAGGGTGCACACACTTTCCATTTGTTCGATATTTTTAATGCAACTAATGTGCTAATAATGAATACATACGGTATTTTTAATGCATAGTCACTCCTTTAACTGTACCATTTGGCCCATTAAAGAATAAAAAATTACCCAAATCAGACCTTTAATTTAAATAGTTGAGCCATTGCACATTACCCAGCCCACCCATCTTGCCGCCTCTAGATAAACTGAAATCAATGATGAAATTACTTACCCTTCAAAACAGATGGTGGTGTATAGAATTCCTGCCAAACATTTTGACACGAAGTAAGATCCATATTTAAGGATCTTGCAGCAAGATACGTTGCTCCAGCGGCAATCTGGTGTGGCTTGAACTGAAGCCAAAGTGAGCTCCGCAGCCTACAAAAGAATTACTCAAAATTAGGATATATAACACCAAACTAAGAAAGCAGCAGAGAACATTATTATTTTACCACCATCTGATAATTAAACACACTGTTTTGTAACTAGAATGGATGATCATGATCTGGCACAGATAAAGTATTACATTCAACGATCATCAGATTCAGAGATTTTTAGTGATTACCAAAAATGTAATGTGAACATATCATATGGTGAACCATGTGTCCCAAGTAAGAAGGCAAGCCAAAGCAATTTTCTCTTACCAAAAAAGAAAGCAGCATCTGGTGAACATATTCCAGGTATCTTCCGCATATTCGTTGACAGATGGCCATTAGCATAAAAAACATTTAACATCCGAATCTACATTAACACTCACTTTAAGAAAGCCTATGGCATATTCTGTGGAACCTTTTTACGCTAGCCTTTTTTTTCCTTTCCACCAAAATTAGCAGACGCTCTAAGCTATTGTTATCAAGAACAGCAACGGTAACACTATAAAGTATAAACAGACTGACGACCATCCTTCGGGTACACAGACTCCATGCACTAAATGTGCTATTTCCACTTCTAACAGCAAACAGATGCACTATAGATAGGCGCCTGATTACCTTGAATGACCACTTTGAGGTGGTAAAGTTGATCCATTTAGTTATTAATGAGTCCCTTTGCCTTGTGTTTTAGTATAAAATGCTCAAACAAGAAAAGATTAGTTAGAAGGGGAGCACGTCAAACAGTTTTAAAGCTGCCTGAAAGTCTATTTCTAATTCATAACGCTCCTAAATCATTTTTATTTTAAGATTTAGATTATAACTTGATAACATTGTTCTGGAATAGTATTAGTACTACTTAGTTATAAAAAATTGGTATAAATTGTTTGCCGGTTAACCAACCAGACTGACATAACCCATTTTAACATGAACCTGTTTTGACCACTTACCGAACACACCTGATTCGCCAATCTAGCCACCTCTATCATATACTGTGTAGACCTCACGATAGAAAAACCTCTGCAGACGTTCTCTTTTTTGTTTACTTCCCAATCATCCACGACAATCTATTAGAGGCATCAAGACCTTATAATAACTAACCAGTACATTGATTATTACTATGTTGGTCGTCATAACCATAAGGTAACCTACAATATGACCGACACAGGAAACCAAAACTGAACTGATTTCTTATAAAGCAAGATTGGAGGTTTGCTTGAAATTTGAAACTGTTCTGACCCATAATCCAACCCGCCACACCTGCCCATCTTGCCACCTACACAAGATCTTCCACCTAGGAAGATCATTATTGCCAGAACTGCAAATACAACTGGCATGTACAATGAGAAACTTAGGAGTAAATCCACCACTAGAATCGTATTACTGTAGCAAATAACTAGCTCCCTAGTACCATTCCACGATATGCATGCACCACAATACTTAACCAACAAATGCCCCAGCCAAACTCCAAAAGTATCGCTTTTAAGAGCTCAATTTATGTTAATCTTCACTCTAAAAAATGACACAAAAAAACTTTCAAAATCAAGTCAGGATTAATTATGTATGAAACAAAACTTTAAAAAAATAACAAAGGACTACTATGTTGATTTCAAAATGCTGTCACGTGAGACGAAAAGCTCAGTTGAAATTTTTTAAAGAGAGGAAAATTTTTAATAGCTAGAAGAAATACACCCTTTATGAAATGGAGCACATCATGGGCAGGGTATACTACTGAAAGCAGCATCATGTTACGTCCCATGATAGCTATATATCAATACTTCAAGAGAATACTTTCTGATGACAGGTATTTAACCTTTTGTTTCTTTCTCTATAATTTTTTGGAGCAGTTTAAAAGAGCAAGAGAATCAAACTGAACATTGTCAAATAGACTACTGGAGAGTTGTATATCATGGTGAGCTATGTGTCAGCTATCTACATGTTTCCAAGCTAAACCTTTCTGTTGACAATGGGCAGATATGTGTAAACATATGCCCATGTTTTAAGCAGGACCATATTATTAAGATCACTGCAGAAAATTGGAAGATTAAGAACCATGAACTAGAAGTATTTGTATGACAATGGACACATATGGTATAGCCATACTCTCGCCCATGTCTTAAGTAGAACTACATTGCTGGTAGCTGTGGGAAATTCAAAGAGTAAAGACCATAAAACTGAGTATATATATTTGACTCTGGGATTCAGTTTAGTGGAAGGAAGGATGAAATTTGGCAGAGGCATATTGCGCAAGATGATAACAGGAGAGATATATTTTGGAGGAAATCGTTAAAAGATAAGCAGCGAGATTTTTTTTGGAGTACTTTTTTTCTTTAGCGAGTTGGGTTGGTTGGCTATTCACTGCAAAGCCCCCAAAGAAAAAACTTTAATGATGTCAAGAACACAGGCTACCTTGTAGAATCAAAAACATATTGCACCGCGATTCAAGTGTGATATTTAGTGTTTGAGTATGTTTGATGGAAGGATATTGGTTAGGGGGGATCAGGTCGCTACCAATAAATTCGAGAATCCCACACACCCACCTAGAGGGTTGGAATAAGACATAGATAATCATTCTCAATTGGTCATTCTACCCTATGATCAAACCCATACCCATAGTAACTCCCGACTCCATGCCATATGTCACCAATATATAGTTGGTGGTGCTTGGAGTTGCACTTGTGAATAACTTCTATGGTCAGACATCAAGTTAACAAAGAATTTCTTAGAAACTGCATCCAAACACATTGGTTGTGCAACTTCGGATGAGAAATAAAACTCTACACGAACAGCATATATATCCACCAGCTAAGAAAATCATACAGAACGTGCATGCATATCTATCCACCAGCTAAGAAAATCATACAGGCGTGAATGCTACTCTTCTATGGGCCCTGCAATTATATGTCAATCCAAAAAATCAATAAACAATGCAGACAACTACATGAACCTACTGTGCAATAAGTACGGAAGGAAGGTTACTGGATCAAGTAGCAAAGTGCACAATATAAACACAGCCACTAGAGGCGCTACTCTTCTCCGTGTAGCCCGGTATCTATCATTATTCCAAACTCGGTCACTTAGCCAACACAAGGAACATGAGCAGAACAGTTCTTCTATCCTAAATTTCTAACTCCATAAAGCTTGTTAAAGGAAAGAAGTATGATGGCTTACCCTTCACTGACCAAGCTCAGCGCCAGGTTTACCAAAAGTGACTGTGCGAGTCCCAATTTGTCAAGAATGGATGTAAGATGTGCATATGGATGTTGCACGTTTAGCTCAAAGTTAAGAGTTGTCAAAACCATTGTCTCAGCTTCGGTCACCCGTTCTCGATATTGATCAAACCAATCCTGTAAAACAGTGGTGCTTTAGACAAAAAGATCATGCAAAGTACTAAAACCCTAAACATAATCCAAGCAGAAAAGAGTATCACAAAGTATAAAAAGTTAAAAGTACTCACCACAGGGAGTAAATAGCAGAGTACATTGAAATCCTGCTTGTGGAAAATTTCTGAGGACGCTCTCAAGACACTGTTCAGAGGGCAAGGCGTCTCCTCAGACTTTGCAGCAAGGAAAAGAGTAGCAGTAGCGATCAACTGTAGATTGTATCAGCATATGTATCACATTAATTCAGACAAACTTGTATATCACAATAATTCCGACAAACTACTGACTAAATAATGAAGCAAATCAAAGATCTATCATGTATCATTTCGCTATAGTTCTTAATTTACGATCACAATTTGGGTGTGGAACTAGAGCACCAAACCATTAAAAAAAAAAAAAAAAAACCCTTCACAGACAGTAGCAGTGTTTCTATATAACTATATTTAGTTATTCATCACAGAGAAAAAGTAGCTTACAAATCTATCGTGTGATGCATGTGATCGCCGAACAAAAAACCGGTGGCATAGAACCATAGCAGTTCCGATAGTAGTTTGGGGCCTGCCCGAGATTAAACAACATATGTCAGAAAATCAATCAGACAAAATTAAACAACGATCCATACTACTTAAACTCAAATGGTTCGTTTCACTTACAGCTCAAGACGAACTCCAAGGTTTTGAAGAAACGCACAATACGAGTATCGTAAATGTGTTTCCTGCAAGGCATCAATACCATCTTTTCTAGAAGGAGACAACCTCTCAATCTGATCTCTTGACATAAATTCAACATCCTCGTCTTCTTCAAATCGTGCCCGGTCACGCTTACAGCTAGTAGAGGTACGCGCTCTAGCATCAACATCAGGCGCTACAGGCGCTACCGGAGGAAGGAACGCCATCTTAGACCTTGAAGGGGAATATCCATATCCATATGTCGAAGGTTGATTATACGATGTGCCATAACCTTCCCAATTCGTGGAAGAAAACTTTCTTCTTTTAAAAGAAGGTACGGCTTCGGGTTCAACGTAACCGTAAGTGTTATGCTGCTGTCTATATTCATTTGGGAAATCATGTGAGTTGTTATAGCTTCTTCTATGGTTGTTATTAGCGTGACGTTTGTTGGTAGGGAAGGCCGTAGAAGCTGAGCCATACACGTGAGGGTGGTTTCTTATAAACGAAGATCTAAAGTCACCGGTAAATTGATAGTTTTCTCCACGATGAGGCTGAGCAAGTGACATTGTTCCTGTAAAAACCGCGCAGTGAGAAATTAAAAATAAAAATAAAAATAACAATAAGATTATGATTCGTATATAAAGAGCAATACTACTAAGAAAACAATGATATCCCCGTAGCTTGTGTGAGAAAATGCTCTGGGTTACCTTAGGTGTGATGCGCTAAAAATTTTAGTAAGTTGTTTGAAATTAAGCCGGTTGAATCTAGTTAGTTCCCTTTATTATAAAACCACACACAACATGTCTTAATTTACCGATCACGGGGGTGACTACAAGAACGTGCCTTAAACCAACAAACCACAATAACTATTTAAAGAGACTCAAAGGGGTGTTTGTTTCGGCTTATACATCCAGCTTATGGCTTATCTGGTTTTGGGCTTATGTTTCATAAACTCACCTTTTGTGGCTTATTTTGAAACTTTTCGGCTTATATAAATTTAGTATGTCATACTAAGCTTATTAAAAGCCGAAAACTTTCAAAATAAGCCACAAAAAGTGGGCTTATGTTTCCTAAGTCCAAAACCAGATAAGCCATAAGCCGGCTCTAGCGAACAAATCTTATGTCTTTTTCCCAGAGAAAAAATTCTTTCTACTAGAACAAGTCCACTGCGAGCCGAGCCAAAAAAAATGACTCAACCAAGTCGAGGCACTATTCACCAAGTGGAACTATTAACTATATAAGCCAAAACAAACACCCCCTTAACCATACACAACCGCTAACAAAAAAGGCTATCATCTTACCTACCAGGTAGCTTAACACCTTCTTATCTCTAACAAATTCTCGAAAATCGTATACAACAAAATAAAGCATAGATCTTGATATCACCTAACACAATTTTACTTGAATCTGATATCATCTAAACTATCTTTTACTTAACAAAGATACAAAATTTAACCTAGAGTCATCAACTAACACCTTTAATTTCAATCAAAAATCATACCGATTATAAAAATAAAAACTCGATCTAACAAACTACAATTATTATTCACAAAACCATACCAAACCTTTAACCGATCAGAAAATTAAATTCTCAACAATCAAATTAAGAGGTTTAATTTGAATTATATGAAAGAAAGTTAAGTTATAATACCGATGATTGAAATTTGTTTGGATTGATTGTTAAGAAAAAAAAGAAAAGTGATGAGATATTATTTAATCAGGGGTAAAGGAAAGTAGATGGATGATAGATAGATACAAGAGAGGAGGAATCGTATTGTAAAAGAAACGAAGAAACACAGGATATGTGTGTGTGTTGACAGATCTTCTTCTAATATCCCCAATTTTAAAGTGCTTTTCTTTTTACTTTTTTCTTTCTTTATCTATTTTTACACACATATTCAAATTTTTTGTTTTTATTAGGAGTAATCTTGGTTTTAAATTGCGTGCGGCGATCCGTTGCGCTTAAGGTCCAAAAGACCAATGCGTGATGTGCGATGCGGTTGCGAGCGCATTAGGTAATAAATAAAAAATATATAATATTTCTACTTAATTTACTCTACAAGTAAATGATTAAATATGGAATAAGTGACGTGCATAATGATATTACGTAACGTTATAACACCAAATATATGAACTTAATGGTTTGACCAGAAATAAAAAGTCAACTTAAACTATAAAAGTCCAAATTAAAACTGTTGCGCAGTGATGCGTCCATTGCGTCCGATGCGAGCAATACACTGTTGCGATGTGATGCGTTCGCATTAGGCCGCATCCTGGAACAACCTCGCATCAGGTTTCGCGTTGCGTTTTTTCAAACGCATCACTCTGATGTGTGATGCGAGCGC
This sequence comes from Artemisia argyi, assembly GCA_030686995.1. NCBI lineage: Eukaryota > Viridiplantae > Streptophyta > Magnoliopsida > Asterales > Asteraceae > Artemisia > Artemisia argyi. Next base: position 36,004,910 of record CM060707.1, on the reverse strand, counting down.
AACGATGCGCGCAATTTTAAACCAAGGGAGTAATAGAAAAAAAAATAAAGCTATGTTTGGCAAAAGTAGCTGTGATCATTAGCAGTGAGCTGTGAGTAGTAGAAGTGAGTTGTAGCCACAGCTCACTGCTCACCCCTCACAGCTTCTTAAAAAAACCTTCAAAAAATGAGCTTTCCTAAAAAATAACAAAGCTCACAGCTCTTTTGACAAACGAACACCAAAAATCAAAAAGCTAATTGCTCAGCGCTTATCGCCCCAAAAAGCTCTAAAAAGCTATGCGCCAAACATAGCTGAAAAATGAACTTGCTTAAAAACTCTCAATATGAGAATTACGAACAAAATAATAATAACAATAACAATAATAATAATAATAATAATAATAATAATAATAATAATAATAATAATAATAATAATAATAATAATAAAAACAGTAGTAAATAGAAAACTAGCAATGCAGACTTAAGATCTTGGCTTCTCTTCTCTCTTTGAAAAGAGCCAAAAGAGACACACCGAAAACCTTCACAGCTGTAAACCTGACTCCGAGATTATCTCCCGCAGCATGCCCTCTATTATTATATTCGGTGGAGGAGGCAGCAAGAGAAACGCAAGGTTTGTGAACTGTGGGCGATTCTTGGCGATGGGATCTCCTTGATCCGGTTCCGTCGACTTCGTCCCCCCCACCATCTGGGATTCAACCTTCAGTTGGATCGTCATCCCCCTCGTTCGTTGGGTGTGTTGTGGTATTGGGTGTGGGTGTGTTCCTTCGTTTTGTTTTTCATTTGTTGTTGTGTCGTTGTTTCTTGGGTGGACTGTGGTTTCGCATGTGGTGTGACTCTTGCGTTCTCCCATATTCAGCGGTGGTCGTGGGTGTTCGTTGGGGAGAGAAGTTATTGCGGTTTGCTTTTCCCGCCCTTGTGGTCTCATTTTGAACTTTGCCTTTTTGCAGTTGCTTTCTGGATTAGATTGCAAGTTGCGGTTAGGTGGGTTTGCGGTTTGTATTGTTGAGGTTTGATTTGTTTTTTTTCTGATGCGGTTGGTTGTATTGGTGAGGCGGCATACTAATTCTAGGTGGGACCCACGCCTTGTTTCCTAGTGGATTGCCCAGGGTATTTGCTCCCTGGTGATCTTGCGGTTTGGTAGGTGGGCCTCACTTTGGGCTAAGTTTGTTTGTTTAATAAGGGACCTTGCATTTTGTTTTTTGAACTTGGGCAGCGGTTGGACTTATTCCTTGGGGCTTGTTGTTTTTCCTTATCATGGCTAACCTTGACACATTTCGGATATCATGCCCGTTGCAAGGACATGAGGGGTGTAGGGGCGGGAATGAAAAGGGGTTCACTAGGAAATATTTTATTGACCACCTAGGCACCCGCCATTTTAAGACTGATGTATTGAAGGCTTCTCACAAAACGCGTATTGCGAGTGATTTCTCGTTGTTCTCTGCTCTTGACCAGGCTCTCCATCAAGCAGGTATTTGGCTTTGTGGGGAATGTTTTTGCACCCACACCTTCAGTAAGAATTGCAAACATGCCGTTGGTGATATGGTTCCGGCACCTCGTTTTGACGATGTAGCGATCTACGGTATTCCTCTACCCATGAGGCCGGAACTGAATATGGTCGAGGAGAGGGCCGCGGGTGATCTCACTATTGATAGGGGTTTTGTGGGAGATGCGTCTGGGGTGCCCCCTCTCGTTGGTGAGTCCGCTTATGACATCAACCTCCTTGATCGGGTTTTCTCAAAGAAAATACGTACGGTTAAATGTATTCCCCCCAGGGCGCGACTTGGATTTGCTAAGATTTTTCGTGGTGCATTGGATATGGTGCTATCGAGACCGGGGGACTTATCTGCATGGGTGCAACTCCTTATTCTACCATCCTGTGTGCTCTCCGCCTTTGTGCCAACAAACAGATCTCAACGACGCTCCGGCGAGAGAGAACGATGCTAGCTCGACTGTATTTCCCACGCCATCCTCAAATGGAGGGATCCCGTAGACAGGCTTGGTCTGGTGATGGATCGGTTAGTCGAAGTGCCTTCATCTTTCTAAGGGGGGACGAAACGTAAGGATCAAAACGGGGTCAACCTCGGTCAATGCAAGCGTAAACTTGGGGACGGGCATTTTACTGCTGCTATTAAGGTGCTCACGTCTTCTGGAATTGCCCCATCCACACCTGACACTCTATTGGAGCTTGAGGCCAAACACCCCAATGCCCCCCAGCCGACCATGCCCTCTTTGTCACTTGATGAGGACGCCCTTTCTGTCGACAAGGACTTGGTACTCAACAGGATCCGCAGCTTCCTGATGAGTGTGTAAATACTCATCATTTTTGTCTTATATGAACTGCCAAAACATACAAAAACACCCAAATATGTATCAAAATACTTAAAATATCTTAGAGGTGTGTTTTATATGTTTCAAACACAAAATATGCAAAAACAAATGAAAAACGTACAAAGTTTGCATAATTGGCAGTTTCAGTCCCTCAAGTTTCATAAATTTGCAAAACTAGTCCCTGGTGAATCAAAACTTGTACAAATGTCATAAAAGGTCCTTGGGATTCATAAGTTGTAAGAAATAGTCCTTTAAAGTTTAAAATCACATATTTACAACTTTGGTCCTTTAACTTTGAAAAGTGTCAAAAATAGTCCCTAAGGTTTTGAAAAATGGAAAATGTGAAAAATAAACCTTATACTATTCTAAAATGACAAAATTGGTCCTTATGATAACTTTTGAGAATTTACAGGTTAAGCCCTTCAAGATTCAGAAAATTACAATAAAGGTCCCTGAGGTTTGGTGAATTTACAGAAATAGTCCCCGGGTGTTTAAAAAATGAAAAATATCCAAAATACCCATGTACTATTCATCTATGGCAAATTAGGTCCTTGTGAACACTTTGGGAAAATTACAATATCAGTCCCTATACTTTGCAAAAATTACAATTTTGGACCTTGTTAAACCATAATACCAAACGGACCTTTAAATACCTAAAAATCCAATCCAAAAATAAACAACCCAACCCACCCTTTTGTCTGATCCAGTACTCCCTACCCAGTTACAACCACAAGCCCAAGTTATCCTTAGCCCAGTCCACACCCAAACTTTTGACCCGAAGCTAATTTTGACTTCGGTCAAACTCCCAACTCCTTCTCCCCTTCCCTCTCAGACCTCCCCCACAAACACCACCACTTGCAGCCACCCCTCTCCTCCAATCACAAGCCAAAGCCCCCCACAATAAATGCTCCCATCCCCCTACACCTACTTTTTCACACCACAATTAATGCAACCCCTCCTCTGCACGTTATCAGAGAGCAATTTGCAAAAGAATTGTTTCCCGCCAAAATACGTGGAGGCATATGATTGGACCTAAGTTATCAAGAGGAGGTGGGAAATGATTGAAGTGCATCTGGGAACCCTAATTGGGGGCTATAAGTAGAAGAGGAAGCACAAGGATGAAAGAGTAGTTAATTTTATTTTTAGTTTATGTCGTGTAATTTTAGTTTTCAATATTAGGTACACCCAAGCTCTTAAGCAGTGGTAACCTCTTTTTTTTGTGCATTGTACTTCAATTCAGTTATTAATTTCAAGCTTCCTTTATTATTTCATCTTATGCAATTTTATTTCAAGTTTTATATCATCATTAAGCTTAATTATTGTTATTATGTAATGTACTGGATTCCTAGGAACATATAAGCTCCCTTATAGCTTATTTAAGCTATTAGTAACAATTAAAATCAACCTAGTTATAAAAAACTCAAAAACAACAAATGGTCAACAAAAGTCAACACGACAAGTTCTTGAAATTCATGGCTGGAGCAGGGTGTATCATGGAAGGCCTTGGGTTAGAATCCCATGGGGGATGTTAGGAAAGGTTCTTGGTTCTGTGTGTTCATCTCATTTCCAAATTGTAAGCATTTTCATTATTTTTAGCATCTTACTGTATTAGTTCTTATTTTAAATTAATCTTTCTTGTTTTATGCTTAGTTGTTGTTAGTTAGTGATAATATAAAGTAAAATTAGTAAGTTGTTAGTAAAAAAATCATAATTGCTAATTGTTTCATATTTTCAGTCAAAATTAGCTTAGTAGTGATTCATAGGTTATAGTTGTTAATTACTGTGTAATAGTGTTTATCTGATCTTAATTCATCATAATCAAGTATTAGAAGTCAGTTCCATGGTTTAAAATAGTCATATTCTTTGAAAACTTAAAACAGTCAAAGGTTCAAGAGTGTTTGGTTTAGGTAAGTACTGAGGCTTCCAGTGGATTTTTAGCCTTAATCTTTGTTTCAATATCTCACATTAGGATTGGTAAGGCCTTAGGCATTGTAAGATTGGCACCTTGAACATACAAAAGTCAAAATCATCTTCATTTGATCTTGGCAGTTCACTGTTGGATCAGTTAGGGTCCAAATCCCACCCATTTACTTAGAACTTGCTACTTTCACTTAAATTAGTCTTAGTTAAGGATAATTCATCCATATCAGTAGCTAGGAATCAAACAAATCTCACAAAAGTCAACTTAGCCAAGTTTTCTTCAAAAGTCAAAGTCATGTTTTCAGTTTTTTGCAAAATTTCAAGGATTTAATTAGAATTGTGTGTATTGATTTAGGTGTTGAATCAAGTTGCTACTCAAAGTATACCATCTCATCTTTCATGTCCCATAGATTTTAGAATTTTGTGATTTACCATTGTGGCCCCACAGCCTTCAAAAGAGGACTGCAGGGCAACAAGCTGCCCTGTGCAGCAGACCATCCACCCAACACCACCACTTTGGTGGTGTTTTGTGACCAACCCAGTGGTCCCCACACCTAGTATTTAGGTTCCCCCAACCCCCCTCCTACCAGGGAACAACCCTTGACCATTAGTTTGACTCTAGGACCCCTGGGACCCACCTAGTTTAGCCTCTCAGTTCTGTCCCTAATCTGAGTTAAATTGCAACTTGCAAAGTGCTTAATTCATCTTATTTAGCTTAATTGTGATCATTGTTGGATCTTTCTGGCTTATTGTAGTTTGTTGAGCTTATTTGTGCTGATTTTCACCATTGTGGACCCCACCATAGCCTATTTCTCTTGAAAGTCAACCAAAGTCAACTGATTTGGTTAAGGGGGTGTTTACAGCTTATTTATAAGCTAATTTTCAAAGTGTTTTCACAAAAAGTTTTTGATTTTAAGTATAAAGTAGTTCTGAAAAAGAAAATTCCAAAAAAAATCAAAGTTTAAGTAAGTGATAGTTTCTATTTAATTCTAGTTAATTTTAATTTTCATTTTTATAATTTAATTAAGCCACTAGTGTTTTTATATTTTTATTAAATTCCTCATATATTAAAGTAGTTATAATAAATTTTTCAGATTTTTATTTTGTCATTTAGTGCTAATTAGATTTAATTTTAATTTTCTTTATTATTAATTAATATTAAGTAATAAATAGCTTAATTAGTTTTTATAAGGTTAAATCTAGTTTTTATAATTTTCCTAGTTCTAATATAGTATAATAAGTTTTTAGAAAATAAATTTTGATATTCCACTGTTCATTTTCTATTTTCCTTATTTTATTTGTTTAAAATAGACTTAAGTTAATTAATAGGTAAATAATTAGTAGTTTAATCTTAAACATAATTTTTAGAGTTTTTATAATTTTTTAGGATTCCTGTAATGGTTAAGTAATTTTATAAATTTTCTTGTAATTTTCTAAGTTAATTTAGTATTAATATAAATTAAAAGTAGTTTAATTAGTTTAATTAAGTTAAATAGTTTTTAATTAATAACAAAACCACAAAAAGACAAAAATATTATTTTTAATTTTTTATACTTTCTTCAAGTTCTAATTTAGGTTTAGAAAATATTTTTGTTAATTTTTAGTTTAATTTAAACCATTTGTCATTTTTAGTTTAATTAAATTAGGTTTTAATTTAGATTTTAAATAGTTTAATTAATTAAATAATAGTTTAATATTATTTTAATCACTTTTATAATTTCTTTTTCATTTTTAATTTTAAGTTTTGAAAAGTGTCAAAAGCACCCCCTGTAGTTGTTAAATACTAAAAACCCACTTTTCCAGTCCGATACGTGATCTTAATTGTGAATTTGTGCATATATCTGATATCTGATTATTGTGAATATTATATCTGTTTGTCAATACCAAAATAACAGTAGCAATATCATTCCCACATCATCTGGCTACTGTCCTCAGTGCCACTTTCTCATAAACGATTCCAAAAGCACCATTTCAATCTCGTCGGGACTTTAACGACCCGGGAATACACTATACTATCACCGGAGTATTGATTCTAGGCTGTCTTTGACTTGTTGACCTTGGTCAATAATAATAAGACGGTTTAGGCTCAATCACTTCCCCAAGGGGACGTCGTGTGGTCGTGATGGGTTACGGGCACAACATTTGATGGATATTTTGGGAGGGGCGGCGTCTGTTATTGCTGATGACCTGCTTGGGTCCATTACGGGAGTTGTTAATCTGTTCCTTAGTGGAAAGTGCCCTAGTCAACTGGGGGAATACATCGCTAGTGCTCCCTTGACCCCATTAGTCAAGCCCGGTGGTGGTATACGTCCTATTGTTGTTGGCACTGTTTGGCGTAGGCTTGTGTCAAAGGTTGCCTCCTCTTCGGTCGGTGATTCCATGAACTCTTACTTGCAGGATTTTCAATTTGGGGTTGGAGTCCCTGGGGGATGCGAGGCTGTCCTTCACTCTGTAAATAGGCTCATTGAGTCTAAGGGGTGTGAAGTTGGATTTTCCATGCTTTTAGTGGACTTCAAGAATGCTTTTAATCTCGTTGACAGGAGTGTCTTGCTTCAAGAAGCGAGGGGGCATGCCCTTCTATTGCACCGTGGGTTGAGTTTTGTTATGCGCGCCCTGCCAGGCTCTATTATGAGGACTCCATCCTTTGGTCATGTCAGGGTGTCCAACAAGGTGATCCGTTGGGCCCTTTGTTGTTTGCCTTAGCTTTGCACCCATTGATTCATGCTATCAATCAGTCATGTGAACTTACCCTTCAGGCGTGGTACCTAGATGATGGTACTATTGTTGGTGATACGCTCATGGTCGCCAAAGCGCTTGATATCATTAGGACAGATGGCCCCGCTCGTGGTTTGTTTTTAAATGTTGACAAGACGGAACTCTTCTGGCCTGTCGAAGACCCTAGAAGCAGAGTGGAGGGCGTATTTCCTATAAATATTGCTCGCCCGCTAAATGGTGTCAAACTCCTTGGTGGTCCGGTTAGTTTGGACGAAGGTTTCTGTCGAGATTTGGCTTCCAAAAGGGTCTCCAAAACCATACATTTAATCGAGGCAATTAACAAACTCAATGATCCGCAATGTGAGCTTCTTCTCTTGCGTAATTGTGCAGGAGTTTCGAAACTATCGTATGCTTTGAGAACATGTTCCCCCTTGCACTTATCAGAGGCCCAGGCTCAGTTCGATCAGACGTTACGTGCCTCTTTGGAGAAGATTGTTACTGCCTCAGGGCCTGGGTTTGGTGACTGGCAGTGGAGGCTTGCCACCCTTCCAATAAAGCTCGGTGGGCTTGGCATCCTTTCAGCGGGGGGTATCGTCAAATACGCCTTCCTCGCTTCTCGGATGCAAACAAACGACTTACAGGATAAGATACTCACCAAAACGGGTATTGTCACACACGGCCCTTCATTCCAGCATGCTTTGGACATATTCAATGCTACTTGTAACACCGACTTCCTCAATGTCATCGGGGGCGCTTCTGCCCCCCAAATGATGAAAACCTTGGCAAAGTGTTATTTCGGTGTCATTGAGAAAGACCTTGTATCCAAGTACTCATTAAGTCCAAGGCAGGTGGCTATACTTAGTAATGTTCGCGCCCCGCATGCGCAGGACTTCCTCTTCGCCGTCCCTATTGACGGTCTCGGACAAAGGATGAATCCTCACCAATTTCGTTCAGTGTTATGCTACAGGCTTGCTGTTCCTATGTTCTCCGAAGGCAGCTTATGCCCGAGTTGCAATGTACACCGTATGGACCAGTGGGGGGATCACGTGGTTCACTGCGCTAGCAAAGTGGGTGTTAAGTTCAGGCATAATTTGGTGTGTGATATCCTTGTTGATATATGTTCCAAAGCCGGGATTATGGTGCGTAAAGAAGCTCCAATGGGATTTCTGTCGGAGGAAGGGAGGGAATTACGTCCTGCGGATGTGCTACTGTTTAACTGGTTCCAAGGTAAGGACGTATGTCTGGATGTGACTGGGGTCTCCCCGTTTGCTGGGTCTGGGGCAACGACATGGGCTCCTGGGGCTGCGCTATGTAATGCTGTGGAAAAGAAAAGGAAGAAGTATGCGTCCAAGTGTTAAGACAATGGATACAAGTTCGTCCCTTTCGCTTTTTCCACGTTTGGGGAACTTGATGTGGAAGCTTTGAATACACTCTCGCGTGTTGGGGATATTGCCAGCAGCCACTCTAACAATGTTAAGAGCGGTGCTTTTATTTTTCATCGAGTTAGTTTGTGTATTCAAAAAGGGGTGGGAGCACAGATCGTGTCTAGACTCCCCTCTAATTTCATGTAATTTCTTTGTTTTCAATGAAAAGTGGCGGTTTATAAAATAATAATAATAATAATAATAATAATAATAATAATAATAATAATAATAATAATAATAATAATAATAATAATAATAATAATAATAATAATAATAATAATAATAATAATAATAATAAGAGTAAACTGCAAAAATCATCCCTGTGGTTTGTGGAAATTTGCAAGAATCATCCCTATCTTAAACCTTCAGCATTTATCATCCCCATGTCCACAAACGTTTAGCAAAAATCAACGAAGTTAGTTTTCCCCGTTATCTCCCCCACGTGCAATATCACGTGAGGGTATTTTTGTCCATTAGTAGTTTTTTTCCCCTTTTATTTCTTTTATTTGGTACCACCCAAAACGTAACACAATTTTCATCACCTCTCTGTATTCTAAAAAATGATCACAATCAAACATAAACCCTAAATCCTATGCACAATCCTTAATTAAATCTATTATCCTCAAGAAACAGTAACAATGGTGGTTTCTGAGTGGCATTTGTGTATAGAACAACATGAAATTGATGAGGAACAGGCGTATGGTAAATTATAACCAAATTCCCAATTTTTTGTTATAACAATGGTGGTTCTAATGTTGTGGTCTAACCCTAATTTTATTTTTTGTGTTTTTTACAGTTAATGATCCAACCATGTTCTCAATCAAGATTTACCATGGTGGATATTTCACTGACCCACCGAATAGGAAATACAAGTCAGGTAGTTTCAACTACTTTGATATGGTAGATGGCGATTTGTTTTCAATTATTGAGTTAAATCAGATGATTGTTCAGTTGAGTTATGATAGGAAAGATATCATGTATTATCATTACAAAATACCCAACAATAATTTAGATTATGGTCTACAAGCATTAGGAAGTGATTTAGATGTTTTGGGCATGACAAAATATATAGATAAGTGCAAAAGATTTGAGATTTATGTTGAACATGGGTTTACAAGTCTTGAAACTTACTTCAAGTCACCCCAAAAGGTATTGATAGAACAACTCCCATATGAAGTGAACCCTAAGACTAGTAAGAACCCTGAGACTGTTAAGAAGCAAGAGAACAAAAAAAGGAATATGTTAGCAATTGAATGGGGTATTGGAGAAGGAAGTAAGTTAGGAAAGGGTGATGATATTGGGCAGGGGACTCATATTGGTCAGAGTAGTGATATTCAAGAGGATGGTAGTGACAGTGATGGAGATAGTGATGGTCAAGAGGATGATAGTGACCAAGATGGAGATAGTGATGGTCAAGAGGTTGATACTGAACAACATGGAGATAGTGATGGTCAAGAGGTTGATAGTGAACAAGATGGAGGAGATAGTGATAGTCAAGAGGTTGATAGTGAAGAGGAAGACAGTGACTATGTTGATGAGGATCACTTAATGAATGAAGTTGACGTTGATATGAAGGAATTTCATGCAAACACTGACAAATAGTCTGAATGGGTTGGTTGTGATAAGCAAGCTATTTCTTCATATGAAGCTGATGTTGATTTTGCAGTTCAAATTAATCTAGATGATTTTGAAAGTAACAGTGATTCAGAAAAGGAGGAAAAAAGAAAGAAAGCACTTAAACAACTTAGAAGAGAGCATGAAAAGAATAAAAGTGTTGATACCACTTCTTCTGCCCCTTTTTTTATTGGTAAAGAATTTGGTGATAAAAAGACCATTAAAAATGTTGTGTATGCATTATCTGTGGCCACTAGAAGATAACTTTATATATGGAAAAATGACAAGTACAGAATAAGGGTGGTGTGTAGAGGTAAAACACCAGTGTTCACTTATCCAAATATGGATGGGCCCAATGTTTCTAGCCCATCTGTGTCTAACCCTACTGCTAAAGGGCCCAATGTGTCTAACCCTACTTCTAAAGTAATAAAAGTGGGTGGAAAGAAAGGGGCATATAAATATGAAGAAATAACTTGTCCATGGGTGTGTCACATATCCAAATCTCAAAACAGTGAAGATGAAACATGGACAGTAAAAACCTTTGATGATGTACACAACTGTCTTCAAAACAGGAAAGTAAGTATGCTTACTAATACCTTTCTCTCAAAAGAAATAGAAGAGACACTTGTTACTAATCCTGAGGTTCCAATCAGATCTCTTAAAGATCAACTGCAAAAAAGTATAATTTGGGTGTATCTGACCACAAGATCTATAGAGCAAAAGAAAAAGCATCCTTGAAGGTAAAAGGAGATTACAGAGAGCAAGTGTAAGCAGGCTGGACATAATAAAAGGACTTGTACATGAAGACCACCAGCTTCATCAAGTGGAGGTGCAAAGAGAACAAGTGGAGGACAAGGTACTGCAAGTGGAGGTGCAAAGAGAACAAGTGCAGCAGAAGGTACTACAAGTGGAGGTGTTAAGAGAACAAGTGCAGCAGAAGGTACTGCAAGTAGAGGTGTTAAGAGAACAAGAAAAACTGCATCAAGACCAACTCAGTAATGACAACACTTTTTATTTGCAAAAAACTTGTGGTATTTGGTATTTGAAAAAACTTGTTATTTTGTACTAGGTTGCAACTCGGTAATGTGGCTTTTGTTTTGCTACTTTAAGTGTGGCTTTTGTTTTGCTACTTTAAGTTACTGTAAAAAATCTTGTAATGATCTTTTTATTTGGTAATTCATGTATGGGTATTTGGTAGGCTTACTTTGGTTCAGTTTTGGTTCACTTTTGATATTTGCAGGCACCATGAAAGTTTTGCTATTTGCTGGCATTTGCATTGGTTCAGTTTGGTATTTGCAGCCATAAAATCAGTACATATGCATTGGTTTAGTTTTGTTCACTTTGGTATTTTCAGCCATAAAATTAGTACATATGCATTGGTTCACTTTGGTTCAAATCAGTTTGACTTTGGTATTCATTACAAAAGAAACAGAGAACAATACATACGCATAAGAAACTTTTTCATTCATAAGATAGCATTACAACCATGATTGGGACTTTTTCAACTCAGATAACAAAACATTACCAAAATTAGTCAACCTATTGTGTTGAGGCAACATGATCAAGATCTCTTTATGTTTTAATGATGACAAATAAACCATCGAAACACATAAAATAACAAACGTTAGCTCAAAATCGCCGGAGCCAATGTCTGCTCCTGGAGCGCTGCCCGCGCGGGTGACGCGCCAGGAGTCTGTATGGTTCCGGATGAATTTTGAAAGTAGGCTTTCCCCTTACCCGACAAATGTGGATCTTTCATTACAGGTATGAATATGTTATGTGCTTAATTGAGAACACTCGAAACGAGTTTTGAGACTTGAGAGATCCCACTTTTAGAACACCCATTTACGGGAAAACTCCAACACATGATTTCTAACTATTGCCTCTAGCCAAGGCTTTTCTAAACTTAGGGAGCTTGTATATTTCACGTAACATCGTATTGAAGCATCCATATGCTCATATCCCATGCTTACGTCTTCTCTAATTACGTAACGGGTTTACTCCCTTATTGGTTAAACTAAGTCATAGGTCACTTTGCGTAAACGCATCCTTTCCCACTTGGGTTATGCTTTACATCAAGGCAAAGCACTTAACTTGTTTGAACCAAGGTATTAGTTGAGAACGTCGAGTCGTGGAAAGTCACGAGATATGAAACTATGGATTCTCGACGTTGTGTTACTTGAACTTATAAGTAACCTATGATTTTCTCAACTTATAATCTTTATTGTCTAAACCTTTTCTTCTTAATGACAATAAGATTATGTGTTAATCCTCTCTTAATCTCATTTATACTTAAGATAAACCCAATCATATCCAAATAAAATATTCTCTTACACAATCTCGTACACCCTTACATATTCCCTTACACACTACATCTATACCATCCATTCCCTTACAACTCGTCTCAACCTTCTAATTTCAACACATGGGATTTAATTTGAAACCCTAATAAGGCTCCTCTCATCCAAGCCATTGATTTCAAATTACAACATCCAACCCTTCACCTCTATATCATCACATGGGCTTGATCTCTACCATTGAATTCAAACTAAACTCATCTCAACCATCCATCCAATCTCTCCTATCTATGCCACCACATGTGCTTGATCTCAACCATTGAATTCAAACCAAAACCATCTCAACCATGGATTTCTCCTTTACCCCCAAGCAAAGCATATTCCTTGGAATATCCTTCTCAACCCTAACCTAGGCATCTTTAATCCTAGCCATCCATTTCAAATGAATTCATCTCAACCATTCACATTCCATACATGCCAAATTGTTTGAAAACCAAGGGAGGCTCCTTTTGATCTCCACCATCCAATTCAAACCATTTCATCTCAACCCTCTATCTCATTCTTCCCCCCAAGCATTGGAATATTCCTTGGCATATTTGACTCCTCCCAAACCAACCAGTCAACCGGGTGCAGTTGATAGGCCCACCTGGGAGAAAAAGCCAAGGGAAGGGTGTTGGGCTAGTGATGAGGCGAAAAATGAACCACTTTTAGGGGGGTCATTTAAGCCCGGAATTGAATTTATTTGATCAAATATTGCCCTAAATCATTCCTTTTGTGATTTTAGGTACTTTGGGAGTGAATTCTGGAAAAGGAAGCAATTCAGACGTTTTTGGAGCATAAAAGTGAAGAAAACGCCAAAGACTTAATTTTCCAAGCTGAGAACAGTACTTGACGGCGTCAAGAGTAAAAGTGGTGACGACCCAGTGCAAACTTGACGGCGTAACAACAAGGGCGTCAAGAGTTAAATTTGTGACGGCCTGCATAAGGAGACTACATGAGGGCGTCAGACCCAGATCTAGGCAGTCCGAGGAACTATTTGGCGGCGAGATGACGGCGTCAGATATTTGTTCTTGACGCCGTCACCTATCAAACTCTATATATAGTTTTCTATTTTTCATTCATAAAGGAGAGGAACTTGTGTGGAGAAACCTAGGGCCGAACTTTGTAAACCATAGCTCATATTTTACAGTACTTTCAAGGGTTTTCACCCCTTGAATCCTTTCATGTGCTATTGAGACAAGTCTTCTCTTTAATTCAATCAATATGTCTATGTGTTGGTTGATTATATCTTTTACTTGTCTTGATTTCAACATGCTAGGCTAGATCTATCTTGTGGTTGCTTAGATCTAATGAAACCTAGATGATAATTATGTGTTGATTACTTGTTTATGGTTGTATTGGATGAATGATTTCAATGTTAGGCTTAAGAAAACTGGCAGATCTCCATTGTGTAACATGCTTGAACGTCTTAGGAAACATGAACCGATGTGTACTAGGTTTTATTGGTTGTATTTAATGCATGAGTAAATTCTAATGATCCCATGTTAGTTGCTTCTTAGCCGGCTCGACATAGGAGTGAAGTAGGCACTCATAGGATTGGGGAAGTAAGTACGCCACCCCATGAATGGTATTAAGGAATACAATCCGTCATCCACGCAACTATAACAAGTAATTAACGTGTAAAAGATATCTAGGGAGTAGTGAAATCTAAGTAAACACATTTCTCCCACATATTGCTCACAACTTTAGTATAATTAGTTTATTTTCATTTTTAGTATTTTATTTTAATTGCATCTTAGTATTGGGTTAGTTGACTAGCAACTAATTTCGCTAAACTCCTTCAAACCCGAGATTTTAATTTGCTTTCTAAAAAATATAAAAAAAATACAAAAAGAATCATCCCTCATCTCTAGACCTAGTCTTTAGGTTTTCTAATCCTAGCGACACTATTCCTAGCTGGACGATCAATCCCCCGGTACTTGTCATTATATTATGTGGAAAACTAGAAGGGGGGTTGAATAGTTTACCGCTTTTTAAATCCTTTTTAACTTAAATATCTTTAAAAACTTTATGTTTGCTTAAAGATATAAACACAACATTATATGTTTGATTCTTTGAAAAGCTTTTCATGTGAATAACAATTCTAACTTTACTTGTTTCATACTTTGAAAAACTTTGCTTGTGGTGATCCTAACTTTGCTTGTTTAGTTCTTTGAAAAGCTTCACTTTTGTTTGAAGATATAAACACAACTTTACTTGTTTAATTCTTTGAAAAGCTTTATATGTGACTAGCAATTCTAACTAAAAGACAACATGTAATAAGCAAAGATAAAGAAAGAAACGATTAAACTACAACATGATTGTTTATCGTGGTTCGGCTACAAGGACTCTTTTTCCTTGCCCTACATCCACGCCCCGAGTTTCCAACTCGAGAGTTATAAGCACTAATCAACAAGCTCCTTTCACCGGCGGAGAAAACCTTTACAACGTCGCTTACACTTTTACCGACACTAAGCTAGATGTCGAGTTCTTTTACACGGGTACAACCACTCCCATCATCTTTTACCGATACTAAGCTAGATGTCGAGTTCTTTACCAAGGGTACAACCACTCCCGTTAGTTCTTTTACAAGGGTACAACAACTCCCGACACACTACGTATTTTGAGGCCTAAAATACTAACCAATCACTTCTACATACATGACACAAATGAAGTATAAACTACCAAAGCTTATACATGACCAAGCTAACAAGACTTGCAACTTTAGAGTTGAAGCTTGTAACTTCTTGAATGATCTTGTGAAGTCCTTTGCTACATAAGAGAATCACACAAGTCAAATGTTACTGAGTTAGTTTGAGAGAGTATATGAAAATATGTCCTAAAGTGGTTGACCCAAAACTAACAAATGGTTTGGTATTTATAGCAAACCATTCTGCAGGTCTGGCAGATACGGCGGACCCCTCAGAAGGGTTCTGCCCGTGTATCCCAGGGTACCACCAGGGCTGCAGTTGGTTTTTGCAATAAATCTTCCAAACCAAACAAGGTCACATCACATTACTTCTAGTCAAACACAAGACTTGCAAGTAAGCATAAGGTTAGTCAAACACTTTTTCTTACCATAAATGTATATGGACAAAGCTTGCCCTAAATGTGATGTGACATTACTATTTTAAGAAAGGGTTATTAGACAAAGATGTTACTAAAGTTTGCGTTTGTGTTGTCCTAAGGTAATAAAGTTTCAAAGTTGTCATCCAGGTTACTCAAGTTCACGGGTTTGTCAACTGGGTTACTAAAGTTTCAAAGAGGTTACACTAAGGTTACTCCCAAGGTGGGCAACAGGTTGATAACCGGTATCTCAACCTGAAACATATTCTACCTCAAAGAAGTTACTAAAGTTTGAGAAAAAGTTCATCTAAGTTACTAAAGTTTCAAAACTGTCATCTAAGTTACTCCTCATTGAGTTAAAATATTTGCATCGTTAGTCCTCATTGACTATTCTTACGGTTTTATCCTTTTTCGTCCGTTTCATCCGTTTTTCTCATGTTTTCATAGGTTTTTATCAGTTTTCGTCCGCTTTTATATGTTTTTATCTATTTTCTCATGTTTTTATCCGTTTTTCTCACATTTTCATATGTTCTTATCTGTGTTCATACACTTTTATTCGTTTTCATCTATTATTACACGTTTCATCTGTTTTTCTTATATTTTATCCGTTTTCATCCATTTTTATACATATAATATGTTTGAAAACGGATAAAAATCATGATTTAATATCGATACATCATTTTGCATTTAAAATCGTGATTTCAAATCGATTCATCCATTTTCTTATATTTTATTATTTTCATCTATTAAAATATCGCAAGTCTTGATGTAAAACATCATTTCGGACAACTCTCGTGTTTTACACTTTTGATAATTCAGACCAAAAAGGAGTCAAAATCGTGATTTAAAATCTATACAGAAACAGACAAAAATGTATAAAAGAAGACGAAAATGTATAAAATTAGATAAAAACAGATGAAAACATATGAAAATCTATGAAAACGGACTACAACGGATAAAAACGTACGAAAATGTATAAAAGCGGATTAAAACGTATGAAAATATATAAAAACGGTCAAATTAACATAAATATAACTTGGATGACAAATATGACAAGTCGCAAGAAGTTGGGTAACCTGGATGACAAAAAATGCATGCCACGTAGGATTTTCACAGGTAACTCTAGGTTACCCAAAACACAGTAACAAATTTAACAGGTCAAATTAAGTTGAGTAACCTGGATGACAGCTTTGAAACTTTATTACCTTAGGACAACACAAACGCAAACTTTAGTAACATCTTTGTACAATAACCCTTTAAGAAATAAATGTGATGTGACAAGACACTTTCTAATTTAAGAAATAAAAACAATGTTTTGTTTAAAAGGAAATGTATACCTTAGTTAAACAAGACTTAAACACTTAAAGTGATGATTTACTTATAGCTAAACTTCATACTTTGTCATTAACAAAACTTAGCAAAGATCGTAAAATATAAATAACGTTTTTAGGCGATATTTGTATTAACATACTATACTACATCGATCAGGTACACTGCCTGGTGGGGGTTGTAAGCTTCTCGAGATCCCTCGAGAGGTAAAGCCTGGTGCAATCCCTACGCATCAGCTAGGCTGTGGTATGGTTTGGATTTGGATTGGTTTTAATAATAATAAGGGTCCGGTTGGTAAGTAGTTTATCACAAGGACCATTTTTGCAATTTAGCCAAAAGTTGGGGGGTTGGTTTTGTAATTTTCCAAAAGTACTCACAAGGTTAAATTCTGCCAAGTTTCCATAGTATGAGGACCATAGTTTCCTTTTTCCATTTTTGAACACCCAGGGACTATTTCTGCCAACTCTGCAAACTCCAGGGACCAATCATGTAATTTTTCCAAACTTTCCATCCAAGAACCACTTTTGCCATAGAAGAAAAGTACGAGGACCAAAATTGATTTATTTCAAAGTTTTTACATCCTAGGGACCATTTTTATCAATTTTGCAAAGTTGAGGGACTAAACTTGTAATTTTTGTGAAACTTCACACCAAAGGACTATATATGTTTATTTGTGATTCAAAAGGACCTTTGGTGACTTTTTCATGTTTTTAAATAACCAGGGACTAGATTTGACAAGTTTTGAAAGTTGAGGGACTGAAACTGCCAATTATGCAAACTTTGTTCATATTTCATCTGTTTTTGATCATTTTGCATCTGAAACATATAAAACATAATTCTAGAATATTTTCAGTATTTTGATGCATATTTGAGTGTTTTTGGATATTTTGGCAGTTCAGATGAGGTAAAAATTATGAGTATTTACACACTCATTAATCCCCCACACTAAAATATTGCTAGTCCCTAGCAATCTTTTATGAAAACTTAATAGATTTGAAGTCTCTTTACCAAAAGCCATTACTTCTGGAGTAGCCAAATATTTCAGTTCAAGTAAGAACTATGGTACACTGATAACCATATGATTTTGAGCAAACCATCAGCTGTAAACAGATTTGATTTGTCTTTACCAAAAGCCGTTTGCTTCTGGACTAGCCAACTCTTTGATGGAAATAAAGTAATCATCTTGGTGAGCTGATTACCAATTATGGTTTTCCACTGCCTTTACCACAAGCCATAACCTTGCGGGCTAGCCAACTCTTCACGATTAAAGATATGGTGCGTTGAATCCCATACAATTTTGGGCAAATTGTCAGCCATCAACGGTTTTGAGATATCTTTACCAAGAGCCGTTTGCTCCTGGATTAGCCAGTCCTTTTGTTGGTTAGACGTGGTGGACTGATAACCACAAAATTTTTGAAATAAAGTGAAAATTTTTTAAAATTTTGGCTAAAAACGGGGGTACTAGAAGATATAAAATTCGCTATAATTTCCCCCCCCCCCCCCCCCACACTTAGAGTTGAATATTATCCTCAATATTCAAAGTCCCGGCTATTATGCCGATTCTTTGAATGGAAAAAGATAAGATTACAAGCTAAATGTGGAAATAACATTTTTCACTTTATATATATATATATATATATATATATATATATATATATATATATATATATAGAGAGAGAGAGAGAGAGAGAGAGAGGATCTATACATGGTGAACCATAGCAGGGGTAACTTCCCCCACACTTAGGGTGAAAACCCCTTATACATGCTACTGTTTTTGTTTATCGAGTCGCTAGCTTGACTCGATCCCTGAATTCATTAGTTCGTGGGGAAAGTTTGGAGATCCGGGACAACCATTGGTGGTACGTCCCCTCCAAAGTAGTGTTTTAACCGATGGCCATTCACTTTGAAGTTGGAACCGTCAGGTTGAGATAACTCAACAGTTCCATATGGAAACACTTTTGTTACAGTGAATGGCCCAGACCAACGAGTTTTAAGCTTTCCTGAGAATATCTTCAATCGTGAATTGAAGAGAAGGACTCTGTCACCGATGTTGAAAACACGGTTCTTAATTTTTGAGTCGTGGATCTTCTTGGTTTTTTCCTTGTAAACCAAAGAATTCTCATAAGCTTGATCACGAAGTTCGTTTAATTCATTTAGTTGAACCTTGCGGTGATCACCCGCTGTTTGAAGGTCGAAATTTGCATGTTTTAAGGCCCAGTAGGCCTTATGTTCTAATTCGATCTGAAGATGACATGCTTTCCCATACACCAGCATATATGGAGTACACCCGATGGGTGTTTTGTAAGCAGTGCGGAAAGCCCATAGTGCATCATCCAGCTTATCCGACCAAGAGGCACGGTTTTCACCCACCGTCCTCTCCAGAATTCTCTTAATACCCCGATTCGAGACCTCCACCTGCCCACTTGTTTGTGGGTGGTATGCAGTAGAAAGACAGTGAGTTACACCGTATTTCAGCATCACTCTTGCAAATTGTTCATTGCAGAAGTGTGTGCCACGATCACTGATAATGGCACGAGGAGTCCCGAATCTGGCAAAGAGAGACTTCAAAAATTTAACGACTACTCGAGCATCGTTGGTGGGTAAAGCTTTTGCTTTAACCCATTTTGACAAATAGTCGACAGCCACGAGTATGTACTTATTCCCTCGTGAAGACGAGAACGGCCCCATAAATTCAATGCCCCACATATCAAATATTTCACAGAATTGGATGGCATTTTGTGGCATCTCATTCTTTTTGGAAATATTTCCGTGACACTGGCAAGCCTCACAGGTTTTGATAAGTTCATGGGCGTCTTTGTAGATTGAGGGCCAAAAGAATCCTGAATCAAATACCTTTTTGGTGGTATAGTTTGGGTTATGATGTCCCCCCGTGGGTCCATCATGACAAGCTTTAAGAATTTCCATGGCTTCTTGGCCATGGACACACCGTTGGATGACTTGATCCGCACAGATTTTGAATAAGTAGGGGTCGTCCCAGAAGTAATGTTTAATATCTTTAAAGAATTTTCTTTTCTGTTGGGACGACATCCCTTTCACAACAAAATTACCCGCATGGTAATTTGCAAAATCGGCAAATCATGGGGTAGTGGTATCATCCCGGGTAGAGATTAGATTGTCGGGTAGAGATTAGATTGAGAGTCTCCAGAGGAAAGGTTTCATTAATCTCTTTTCTCTCGAGAATATCCTGATGAGGATTCTCTAATTGGGATAAGTGATCAGCTTCAAGGTTCTCTGCTCTTTTTTTGTCTCGTATTATTATATCGAATTCCTGTAGGAGCAGGACCCAACGGAGCAGTCTTGGCTTTGTGTCTTGTTTAGCAAACTGGTATTTCAAAGCCGAGTGGTCCGTATACACCACGCATTTGGTCAGGATCAAGTAAGGCCTAAATTTCTCAAAGGCATATACCACAGCTAATAATTCTTTTTCTGTGGTGGTATAGTGCATTTGAGCTTCAGTCATGGTCTTACTTGCGTAATGTATTGGCTGAAAATGTTTGGTTTTGCGTTGCCCCAGAACTGCACCAATTGCGAAGTCGCTAGCATCGCACATAAGTTCGAAGGGTACGTCCCAATCGGGGGCAACAAGGATCGGTGCCTCGGTAAGCCTTTTCTTTAAAATGGAAAAAGCTTCAACGCACTCAGGGGAAAAGATGAAAGGAGCTTCCTTTTCAAGAAGATGAGTCATGGGCCGGGCTATTTTGGAGAAATCCTGAATGAATCTCTGATAAAACCCGGCATGGCCGAGGAAACTCCTTATGCCTTTAATAGTGGTGGGATGAGGTAGCTTAGCAATAACATCAATTTTGGCCTTATCGACCTCAATCCCACTTTTTGAAATTTTATGGCCGAGGACAATGCCCTCCTTGACCATAAAATGGCTCTTCTCCTAATTTAGACAAAGATTTGTGTCTTTACAACATTGAAGCATCTTTTCTAAATGGGAGAGGCATGAGTTGAAAGAATTCCCGATGACTGAGAAGTCATCCATGAATACCTCCATGGTTTTCCCGATCATGTCGTGGAAAATAGCCATCATGCACCTCTGGAAAGTGCCCGGAGCGTTGCATAACCCAAAAGGCATGCATCGGTAGGCAAATGTCCCGTAAGGGCATGTGAAGGTAGTCTTCTCTTGATCCTGTGGATCAATGGGAATCTGGAAATTACCCGAGAAGCCATCGAGGAAGCAATAATACTCATTCCCCACCAGTCTCTCGAGCATTTGATCCATAAAGGGCAGAGGAAAATGGTCCTTGTGGGTGGCTTCGTTTAGTTTTCTGTAATCTATGCATACTCGCCACCCCGTAACCAACCGAGTTTGAATCAACTCGTTATCCTCATTAGTGACAACAGTAATGCCACCCTTTTTGGAACACAATGTATGGGACTCACCCAAGCACTATCAGATATCGGGTAAATCAATCCAGCGTCGAGAAGTTTGAGAACTTCTTGCTTGATAACTTCGTGGATTTTTGGATTTACCCGTCTTTGATGCTGCACGGCAGGCTTAAAGTCATCCTCTATTAGGATTTTATGTGTACAAAAATCCAGGTTAATACCCTTTATGTCAGAGAGCTTCCAAGAAATTGCTTGTTTGTGGGATATTAAAACCTTAAGCAGAGCAGTTTTCTCTTCATCCTTTAAATCTTTTGCAATAATGACTGGTAATTTATCATTACCTTCTAAGAATGCATATTATAGATGAGGAGGCAGGTCCTTAAGTTCGACCTTGGGGAAATCATCATTTTTCTCAACATATTTGATTTCTGCATTATGAAGTTGTTGAGGTAGAACAGGAAGAGGAGAGGGATCTTTGTTTAATAATTTCTCGAGGAGACAGATATCCCCCTCCAGGTTAATCTCTTGGTTATCAATTCCTTCGGGAACCGAATCAATTTTGAGAAAGGCCTCTATTTCCTCAAGGACGAAATCACTTCCCTCAAACAGAGTGAGGGAAGGAGAAGAATTAGCAATTATGGGGTGAGAAGATGGAGTGGGATTGCCACTCGGAGAACTATCAGTGAATCCAAGGATTTCTTGAGCATACTCCTCGGATGCAATGTCAATGACATCAATTCGGTTGACCGATTCAGCATCATAATTTGAGGACTATCTCGAGGTTTGATCAAGGTTGAACGTTATCGCTTCAGTGCCAACTTGTAACGTGATTTCCTCATCAAAAACATCGATCAATGCACGACCCGTCCTTAAGAATCCTCTCCCAAGAATGAGAGGAACTCTTGGATCCGCATCGAAATCAACAACGACAAAGTCTGCCGGAAAATGGAACTTTTCCACTCTTACAAATACGTCCTCGTCAATACCGAGGGGACGTGAAATTGAACGATCTACAAGCTCGAGAGTCATGCATGTGGGAGTGAGTTCCTGAAGAGAGATCTTTTTCCATACTGAGTGGGGCATTAAGTTGATTTTTGCACCAAGATCGGCCAAGGCAAAGCATTCAACCATCCCCAGGAAAATACATGGTATTAGAAATTTCCCGGGGTCTCCTAGCTTCTCGGGAAGCTGTTTCAACAGAACTGCAGAGCAGTTTTCATTGATTGGAGTTCGTGCCATCTCAAACAGTTTTTCTTTATTGCTGAATAGGTTTTTCATTGTCGTTGCGAATTTGGGCATTAAAAGAAGAGCATCCGCAAAACTAATATCAAAGTGTAGATCTTGAAAATTTTGGAAAATTTTTTCCATCTGATGATTTGTTTTTTCACGGAGCTTCTGGTCTTGCAATCGGGAGGGATATGGAATTGATGGTTTTGGGTTGGCTTTTGGATTTTCAACAGGACCTTCGAGATTTTCAAACTCGACTCTTTTGGGGGGAGTCGGGACCGGGACAACTGGAGGAGGGATGTCATTAGTACCTCCGTTATTAGTAGGAAGTACCGTGTCCGTAGTATCCTCAGTTTCACATTCCTCTACCTGGACAGGAGTAGGGGTAGACGGAGCTGTGGGTCCTTTATAAGAAACTCCAATTGTTGTGGTGATCGCCTTTACATCACCCCTCGGATTAGCGATCGTGTTGCTAGGTAAAGTACCTGAGCCCGAGGGTCGATCATTTAAAGACTTCTTCAATTCAGAGATCTGACTAACCAGCATTTTGTTCAGTTCATATTGGGATTTCATAAACTGTTTTAATAACTCATCAGATGATGGTCCAGTTGGAACAATGGCCTGATTTTGATTAGGAAAATTTTGAGCCCGATTATTCTGGAAATTCCCATGTTGCTGGTTGTTATTACCCTGGAAGTGATTTTGTTGTTGAAAATTACCCTGATGGTAATTGTTCTGACCTTGATTACGGTTATAATTCCCTTGGTTTTGATTTTGTTGAACCTGATGTTGACTAGAGTTGAAATTCCCTTGGTTGTTAAAACCTTGGTTCATTCGGTTCTGGTTCTGATTTTGGTTAAAGTTCTGGTTTCTGTTTTGACCATTTTGGTTCTGGGACTGATTAAATCCCGGTGGTCCAATGTAGTTATTGGAATGATAACTCAACAGATTTCGGTCCCCTTGCGGTTGGTAAGAATTGCCTCCCGTATTGTAGGAACCTTGAGCTGCGAATATGTTCTCCTGAGCGAAGCCACCGGGGGCGGGGCACTCATGGTACGGGTGTGGACCACCACAGGTTTCATAACTGACAGTTTTGATCTGCTGATTGTGATTTGTCTGGTGAATTCGGAGAACCGCAGCAGACAAATCATCAAACTTTCTGGTAAGGGCAACTATTTCATTATTTGCCAGAGTGAATGATTTACATGAGTCATTCCTCTCTGCAGAGGAGTCCCAAAAATTGTGATGGGCAGTCATGTTTTCGATTAAGTCATAACACTCTTCAGGGGTCCTTTTCATAATGGTGCCCCCAACAGCAACATTGATGGTGTCATGATGACGAAGTGTCAAACCATTATAAAAGGTATCAATAATGGTGATAAGAAGCATGTTATGATTGAGACACCGATAAATAGCAAGTTTGTAGCATTCCCATGCCTCAAATAAGGACTCTTCGGGAAGCTGTCTGAAGTTACTAATATCGTTTCTCAGCTTTGTGACCATAGATGGTGGAAAGTATTTAGCCAAGAATTTAGTAACCATCTCATCAAAGGTATGGATCGAATTCTTAGGAAGTCAATTGAACCAAGCAGTCGCATGATGAGTGAGAGAATATGGGAACAGGTATAAACGCAGGCTGTCTTCGGTGACGCCATTTTGTTTCATACTCTCGGTAACGGTTAAAAATTTATCGAGATGCTTGTTAGCATCGTCACCCGGCAAACCGTGGAACTGACACGAATTTTGGACCTGCTGTATCATGTTGTGTTTTAGTCCAAAATCCGAGGCTCCAATTGTAAGTGGTGCAATGGGTCCACCTCTCCCATGCATGGTAGGTTGACATAGTTCCTCCATTGTTCGGGTGTCAGGAACTATCTCATCCTTGGGAGAATGTGGGGGCTCGTTGTACATTTTTAACGTGTGTTCTTCTTCAACAGTACGTAACTCGGCTACGTTTCTATGACGATTACGTCATGACTGTGAACGAGTGCGCATGCACTATTTTTTTTTCAAAACAAGCTCGAGGCAAAACCACAGTGAACTTAAACCAATAATCATAGGTGAATGGCTTCTTTAGAAAAGGTACACCACTCAGAGGGATACAATGGCAAGTTTTTATCTTATGTTTGGGAACTTATTATGTTAACACCCCCAGTTGGTAGGTGTTCTACCTTGGTTTGCGGTGGTAATCTTTTATGTAATTATTCACAGTAAAATGTTTTTGGCTTTTCGTGTATGGGTAAAAAAAACTTTGGACAATATTTTTGGAACTGATTCGTTAACCAAAATCGTTCCTTTAAGATTACTCGTAGGGTGGCAGAAGAGAATGAATGGATCTCTTTTCAGTTCGCAATTTAATGTCAGAACTTCCGTATTCCACATGTGTAGGTTGTAATCTTAAAGTAAACGAAGTAATTTAACTTCACAGTTTGTTTTGTTGTTTATGATTTTTTTGGTGTTTTTAACACTTCAGGAAAAGTGTTAATGGACTTTTTTTCATTTATGATTTTGATTTTCATAAAAATTTACAAAGTGATGGTATTTGTATAGGAGGGGTTTTGAAAACCACTAAACCTAAAAACGTTTTGAAATACGCAACAACCTCCCCGGCAGCGGCGCCAAATTTTGACTCCTCCCGGACCAACCAGTCAACCGGGTGCAGTTGATAGGCCCACCTGGGAGAAAAAGCCAAGGGAAGGGTGTTGGGCTAGGCTGTGGTATGGTTTGGTTTTGGATTGGTTTTAATAGTAATAAGGGTCCGGTTGGTAAGTAGTTTATCACAAGGACCATTTTTGCAATTTAGCCGAAAGTTGGGGGGTTGGTTTTGTAATTTTCCCAAAGTACTCACAAGGTTAAATTCTGCCAAGTTTCCATAGTTTGAGGACCATAGTTTCCTTTTTCCATTTCTAAACACCCAGGGACTATTTCTGCCAACTCTGCAAACTCCAGGGACCAATCATGTAATTTTTCCAAACTGTTCATCCAAGAACCACTTTTGCCATAGAAGAAAAGTACAAGGACCAAAATTGATTTATTTCAAAGTTTTTACATCCTTGGGACCATTTTTGTCAAATTTGCAAAGTTGAGGGACTAAACTTGTAATTTTTGTGAAACTTCACACCAAAAGGACTATATATGTTTATTTGTGATTCAAAAGGACCTTTGGTGACTTTTTCATGTTTTTTAATAACCAGGGACTAGATTTGACAAGTTTTGAAATTTGAGAGACTGAAACTGCCAATTATGCAAAGTTAGTTCATATTTCATCTGTTTTTGATCATTTTGCATCTGAAACATATAAAACACAATTCTGGAATATTTTCAGTATTTTGATGCATATTTGAGTGTTTTTGGATGTTTTGGCTGTTCAGATGAGGTAAAAATGATGAGTATTTACACACTCATCAATATTATTTCTCTCTTTTCTATGCCATGTGAGGAGATACACTTCTACCCCTTCCAAATTACCCTATCTACACTTTACACCCTTGGTAATTTGGTTTCTCTTTAAACACTTCACAAAACATTTTCCAAATTGGCTATTTGAGTTGACAAACCTTAGAATGATTAATGTTAAGGTTTAGTGTGAAGTACAATTGGGGGTTTAGCAAGGATAGGTATTTGTAAGATCCAAACACCCAACACTTGGGAAAATCTTACAGACGCCTGGCGCGCTGCCCGTGCGTTGACGCACGGGTGACGCTCCGACCTCGGTAAATTTTCCCAAGTTTGGGTTCTTGGCCTATAAATACCACCCTTGCCTCTTGTATTCCTCACCCCTTGCCATTACTCTTTCTTTCTAGATTCTTTCTCTCTAAACACTCTCAAATCTTTCTATCTCCAATCTTGTGTTCTTGATTTTCATACTAACATCTTTGAAAGAACACATATCTTTGCAAGGGAAGAATCACAAGAACCTAATCCACTCTTGTGATTGTGTCGAGGGTCTTCTTTCTTATACCCTTTCTATTACAATCGAGTCACTAGGTTAGGTTAGGACTTGATTGAACAAACATTCATTCATTCAATTGTTTGTAAGGGAAGTCTTGTGTCTTGGTGACCAAGCCTAGATCATTGGGGATCTAGTTGGGGTTTGATACTTTTGGGAGGAAGTCTTGGTAGTGATCTTTGTGATCCTTAGGTGAAGTCGAATCGCGAGATTCTTTTGGGTGGTTTCCGAGGGCGGAATACTGTTAGGGAGTAACTCTTTCTTTGTGAGCATCAATATTGGTGAATATTGGTGGAGTAAATTGTAACGGTTTGTAATCCACCGAAAGGATTATACTAGTGAATAGTATCGGAGTCGCGGATTCGCAACTGGACGTACGGATGGTATAAACCCCCCATCCCGAACCAGTATATATCGTTGTGTTCTTTACTTGCTTTATATACTTAGGTTGTGTTGGTGATTGTTGGTTTATTGTACAACCACTAGGAGTTGCTGACTTAAGGAATTTAACAGCTTGTGAATCAATAACAAAAAGAAAATTTCAGATTGGATCTTATTTGCTTATTGGAAAAGGTGCTTGAAGTTGCTTGTTTGCTTTAAATTATCCCCTGTTCATCAGGTTCAAGTAAGATTTTTAGGTCTCATTTGAAGTAATAAATTAGATCTGGAAGCTGATTTGTTGGTGATTGTAACAATCCGCATTTTCAGGATAATTACTATTCCCGGAAAATTTACTATTCACTTTTACTATTCATTTTTACTATTCATTTTTCCCGAAATTTGATTTTTATTTCATATTCTCGAGTGATAAATCATTTCTATGGCAAATTAAATGTTTGACATTCGTCAGATCATTTTCGTGAAAGTTATTAAGGAATTACACGTTTTAGGGTAAAACGTCATTCAGAAATTCTACGCACAACGAAACTCGACCGCGTTAAGTGACCCCGCATCAGAAAAATGTTTGACACACTCATGATTTATTTGAGAATTAATCGTAAGCCTCGGCCGTGAAAAACTGGAATTTTCAGTTTTAAGCGTTTTTACTCAGCCGTAACCTTAGCCTATACCTGCACCGCGTTTCTAAGGCAATTTGAGTTTTCAACTTATTAGAAAAAGTCAACATATTTTTCCCTCCTCCTTTGACCAAAAATCATTCCTTGATTTTATAAGTCATTCCTTGATTTTTAGGCTTACGGTTTGATGTCTAAAAGACATTTAATACCAACCGACACTAGACTGAGCCCAGTCTAGACATTATAAGTCATTTTAAATCATTTATAACCTATTAGAAAAGTAACATTTTACTTTTCTCAATTTTACGCAATATTCGTACATTTTACGTATTACGCGTTTTAGACCCGTGTTTCTAGTTTTAGCAGGGTTTTACCACCCAAATGGAATCTACCACTCATTTTATATTTTATTATGGAACATATGGACATGTTTAACAATACTTTCAAGTTCCATAATTTTACGACACCCGGTTTTACGTTTTGAGGCCTAATCATTTACGGTTGGCAACTCCCGGAGTCAAGTTTCATCCTAGTACTTAGGATAATACCAAGCCAAGCACACCTCACCCCCTAGCATGTGTGAACCGCCAATAGGGGGGGGGGAGTCATCCCTTGGTGTGGCTTGATCTTAGGCTAAGTACTCTTGAATGAGTTCCATGTGTTTAAGCTTGTCATGTAAGCTTTAACTAGTCCATTTTGTAACCTCCTCAAGACACTATAAAAGCCCCCCTCCCCCTCATTTTAATGCCACACATCCAACACCAAAACCATACACACTTAGCTTTATTTCTTCTAAATTCTAGCAAGGTTCAAGTGCAAGTTCAAGATAGAAACCCTAGTTTGATCTTAGGTTATCAAAACACTTCCATAACCTCATATACTTGGTGATTTATCTTGAGTTTGAATCCACTCAAGTCACCTCAACCTTCATCATCCATCTTTCAAGATTACAAGTGTAGAAAGATTGCATGAAGTGAAGTGGGTTGAAGCAAGTCTATCAAAGTCCTTACCTTACATGCTACTTACCTTTCTTTGTAGAAAGCCAAAGTTGTAAGCAAAACCCTAACTTGCTTCTTGTTAAATAATCATGTTCATGTTATTTACCTATTATTCTTGCTATATTATGTCTTGTATGCAAGTCCATGATGTATAAAAATGAGTAAAACAAGTTGTTGTAATTGATTGTTAATATAAGTTATTAAAACAAGTAAACTAGTGACTTTCTTGGTAAGACCTGATCAAAATGGTAAAAATATGATATTGGATCATTACATATTGTAGTAGAGGACCTAACAAGGAAATCATAGCAATTTGAACCACCTAAAACGAGTATACGAGTCAAAAGTTATGACCATTTGAAGTTACCAAAACTTTGCGGCAAAGCTGCCAAAAACATTCTGTTACAGAAACTTAAAACACGCAAAAAGAGGCATTTCTGGTCCGTTTCATGAAAAAGTTAAAACATGAAAGTTGTCCGGAATTACGTTTTCTTCAAAAACTCAAGAGCACGTCTCCAGAAAATCAATAACGAATGAGATATTTCTCAGTTTCTTAACAGCTATTTACATATATATATATAAGTCACTATATATTTTTTATGTTTTAAAAGGAACAAGAGGTCTTATGACCTATAATCAAGACCACAACCACGGCTAGAGCCAAGGTTGAGTCTCATGACCATGGAACAAGGACCAAAGGTCATGGCAAGGCCATGACGAAATGACCATGTAAGCTTATTTAGGCGTAAACATGAAACAAGGAATTGGCGATAACTTGAACAAGCAATTTGGATCTACTTCACCTAAAAGGAACCATGAGTTATTACAAAGAAAAATGGTCATACAAGTTATATGAAACATACCCTAATAACAATCTTCATGTAATAATAAATTTTCCTAAGTTTATTCAAATATCGGACATGTAACTTTTCAGATCAAAACTTATATCTATATATTTTATCAACTACTACAATAGTAGGGAGCCTCATGTGAGGAGTTCATTATGTAAGCCGTCGAGTTAAGTTGTGGATTTACGAATTAAAGTGTCCTGGATCCTCGAACGCTTACTAATATGACTTCTGAATTATGTCGGCCCGAACGGTAGTAAACGATATATAAAACATACATGTTTCATGAATCTTTTCTTTCAAAGACTTACAATATACATCATACCACATCATGGACTAGATGCAAGATATATATATATACATAGGCACTTATTCATATTCTTTACTCCGATCCTAAGTCGCAACATTCTATTATAGGTTGCTCGTAGAAACCTTCGCGATTCGACCATCACATTCACTACTCACTACATAACTTAAGGTGAGTTCGTAGCCCCACTTTCTATTGTTTAACTATTTTACAAACCCATGGGGGGAATACATGCTATTATTTTTCTACTCGAACACAATGCTTTCTACTGTATGCTACCCGACTATGTTTTATTGTCACTAAGTAACGATTGCCATGTTCGAAGTCCCTATATCATGAACCATTAGTCACTACCTATAGTGAGCGCGAATATTGTGAATAGATCTATTGGGATTGACGGATCCCATTTGTGTTGAACAATGACGAGTTCACACAAATGCACTATATATGAGATTTAGCGGTATAATGGCAAAAGTACCTTGATAGGGCTTCTATAATGCCAATTTTTTGTTCGATGTTAATGTTTTGGTTGCATGAGCTTAGTGAAATAAATAACGATTTTGTTTTTTAACTATGAGTGTGAGTCTATAGCTCACACTACGATTATTGTGTTCAAACGATTTAACTACAAACTCTACGAATATCACTCAACCTTTGTGTTGACCTCTCAAGCATGTATTTCAGGTTCATGACGATCAAGGATGGCACGGAAGGACACGGATACTCAAGAGGGCTATAAATTTTATTATCATTCAAAAACTCATTTAATGTAAATTGTAAACATGGAACCATCTGGGACCTCATTTTGTAATCTCTGATATTTATATAATTTGAATGATAAATCTTTTTAAACGACTCAACTAGAGTTCGTTTTCTATTATTGTGACTGTTGTGCCGTCGAGTAACACCCAAGTTGAATTCCGCTGCATCCATGAATTGGGGGTGATACAGATTGGTACCAGAGCCATGGTTATAGAGAAACGGGTCTAATTGAGACCTAAACTATAACCACAATTACAAGCAAAACCATTTTATAGCCTTCCGCTCTTCGTGCCTTCCATCCTCCAGACGATTATGGACTTATTATGTATGTTATGCTACATAAACATATTAGTATATTGCTATATATATGCTTGCCATATTTTGAGCACTTCCCATAAACATTGAATTGTTTTAACATTGTAATTCTTCTCATAGAAATCATGTGCGTACCCACTTCTCCCGATTATGTGCCCACTCTACCTAATAACTTCCAAGTCTTACCACCCTCACCCGAGTTCGGATTTGACTTCGTAAATGCCTTCGCTTCTGATGACGAAGAAGAACCTTTCGAAGATTCAACCGACGAAGAAGAGGATGAACCAATGCCAACTAATTTTGCGATGAATATTTCTAATTATTTTGAACAAAATTGGGTTGAGGCAGACTCCGAGGAGGATAATGAGTATGAATATGTACGAGAACCATTACCACCACCACTATCTCTTCCCTTTGATATCCCTACATGTGATGATTTGGATCACTCATTATGGATCGTACCTCGACCACCATTGACCCAACAAGAAAGTCAACATGAAAACTACAGCTTCTCAAACTTCATCGACTCGTACCTCTATGACACACTAAACCAAGAAGTTGCCGATCAATCAGAGCTTCTCGGACCTTCTAACCCACAATAGACTAGTGTGATGATACTAGTTAACTTTTGTACTACTAAACTGATTAGACTCAGTTAGTAAATGTTACGAAATCTATGTAATAACTAGCGATAGTAAAAACGTTGTAATTACTAAACTGAAAGTATCAGTTAGTAAATTTTGAAGAAGCTTGTAATAGGTTTCGATTTTGTAAATCAACCAACGTTGTACGAATAAAACTCTTGTTTTATACTATCATGTGTTATGCCTTTAAATCTTCAACGTAATTATTCTATCATTTCCCATCAAAAATCATGCTTATTTCACAACTCTCTACTCACGACGTATCTTTTGAACAATAGAATCATGGCGCCAAAGAAGAAGACACCACCAGCAATGACTCAAGCTGCTATTCGCAAACTAGTTAAAGACAGTGTCAACGCAGCACTCACAACGGAACGAGCAGCCGTAGCTGCAGCAGCTGCCAAAGCCGCCACAGCTGCTGGTGCTGCAGCAGCCGTTGAAGATGCTACAGCTGCTGATGCTGCAGCAGCCGCTGAAGCCGCCACTGCTGCGGAAGTTGCTATAGCTGCAGAAGCTGCCCGAATTGCCAGCCTTAACATTGGAGGACCAAGCCCAACTATCCCTCCAGTGACAAATGTTGCTTCAGTACCTAAGGGTTGCTCATTCATTTCCTATTTGAAATGCGAACCCATAAAGTTTATAGGTACTGAAGGAGCCGTAGGTTTGACCCGCTGGTTCGAGAAAGCGGAGTCGGTATTTTTGGTCAGCAAATGTATCGAGAGCGATAAAGTTCAATATGCCACTAGTACACTGCTAGATGAAGCATTATCATGGTGGAATTCAATATCTCAACCAATAGGCATTGAAAATGCTTATAAGATATCTTGGGATAACTTGAAGAAGATGATGATCAAAGAGTACTGCCCCCGCAGTGAAATACAGAAGTTAGAGGTAGAATTTTGGGATCATGCTGTTAAGGGAAATGACATCATAACTTACAACCGTCGATTCCAAGAATTGAGGATACTGTGTCCAACAATGGTTTCAACAAAAGAAAAATTGTTGGAACGGTATATCTGGGGACTTCCACCAAGTATACAAGGGAATGTAACCTCAACAAATCCCAAGGAACTTGATGAAGCTATGCGGATGTCTCGCAGCCTCATGGATCAAGTGGTGCGTACGGCAGAAACCCGAAGACAAAACAACACCAACAACACCAACAACTCCAACTACAGTAACAACAATAACAATAGGAACAACAACAACAAGCGACCATGGGGTGGTAACCATGGGAGTAACAACAACAACAACAACAACAACAACAACCAAACTCAAAACAACAACCATCATAACCAGCAAAACAAAAGACAAGCCGCAAAGGCTATGTGGCTGCACCAACTAGAGGCGCAGGGTATACCGGGAATGCTCCACTATGAAATAAGTGTAACTTCCATCACTCTGGTCCTTGCCCAGCTAAGTGTCGCAACTGTCAAAACACTGGACACCTTGCCAGAGATTGTAGAGTCAAGGCTGTAGCTACCGGTAGCAACACACAACCGATAGTTATATGCTTCGGGTGTGGAGAAAGTGGACATTACAAGAACCGATGTCCCCAAAACCAAGGTCAACAAGTTGAAGACAACCAAGGGTGAGCATATATGATAAGAGGAGAAGGAGCTTATCAGAATCTCAACAACACTGCAGAACAATGAAGTTTAGAACTTAGCAGTCATATTTATTTATGCACTATGTTGTACTACGTGTATGTCATCCCTAGTAATGGGAGTTTTATGACTTAAGAATATTTACTGTTCAATAAACAACTCTTTGTGATAATTCTCATCTATTGTACTTTCTATCTCCAAACCAATTTGATTGTTTAGCAGACTATTACCATTCTATAAGATTTACCCAGTTATCTTATAAACCATTCAACAAATTTTACTTCAAGCTATTTTGTTATCACTTTATTGTTTCACATCATTTACTCCAAGATATTCTACCACCATCTTAGAAAAATCACTTCGTTGATACCACCCTATAAATCAATATCATGCCCTCATTTCCAACTTTCATCACAAACCACTAAATCTCAACATATCAAAATGAAGAACACAAACCTTCTTAACCTTCTCACCATCATCATCATCTTCACAACCCTTAATCCCACAAGCTCACTTTCTGATCTTGATGCACTTTTAAAGCTCAAATCATCCTTAGTTACACCACAAGCACTCTCATCAGCTTTACAAAATTGAATACCATCTAAAACTTTTAGGAAAAACAATACTACGTAACTAAACCGAACATCACATTATCGGTCCTAAATTATACATAGCCTGATCACCTATGTCTAATTTAGGAGGGATCATGTTATGCTGGGAGCAGTCACCCGTATGTTTTCTTAAACAAACTTCTCATAAGTAACCTCATCCTACGCCATACACTGAAACGATAAATCAAACTACATCACTCTAATTCTCATAAGTAACCACACCTCTTCATCGACACCACTCCAACGTATAACACACACAGAACTTCGGGACGAAGTTCCCCGTAAGGGGTAGAGACTGTAACAATTCGCATTTTCAGGATAATTACTATTCTCGGAAAATTTACTATTCACTTTTACTATTCATTTTTCCCGAAATTTATTTTTATTTCATATTCTCGAGTGATAAATCATTTCCATGGAAAATTAAATGTTTGACATTCGTCAGATCATTTTCGTGAAAGTTATTAAGGAATTACACGTTTTAGGGTAAAACGTCATTCAGAAATTCTACGCACAACGAAACTCGACCGCGTTAAGTGACCCCGCATCAGAAAAATATTTGACACACTCATAATTTATTTGAGAATTAATCGTGACTGAGAAAAACATGACCAAAATAAGCCTCGGCCGTGAAAAACAAGAATTTTCAGTTTTAAGCGTTTTTACTCAGCCGTAACCTTAGCCTATACCTGCACCGCGTTTATAAGGCAATTTGAGTTTTCAACTTATTAGAAAAATTCAACATATTTTTCCCTCCTCCTTTGACCAAAAATCATTCCTTGATTTTATAAGTCATTCCTTGACTTTTAGGCTTACGATTTGATGTCTAAAAGACATTTAATACCAACCGACACTAGACTGAGCCCAGTCTAGACATTATAAGTCATTTTAAATCATTTATAACCTATTAGAAAAGTAACATTTTACTTTTCTCAATTTTACGCAATATTCGTACATTTTACGTATTACGCGTTTTAGACCCGTGTTTCCAGTTTTAGCAGGGTTTTACCACCCAAATGGAATCTACCACTCATTTTATATTTTATTATGGAACATATGGACATGTTTAACAATACGTTCAAGTTCCATAATTTTACGACACCCGGTTTTATGTTTTGAGGCCTAATCATTTACGGTTGGCAATTCCCGGAGTCAAGTTTCATCCTAATACTTAGGATAATACCAAGCCAAGCACACCTCATCCCCCTAGCATGTGTGAACCGCCAATAGGGGGGGGGGAGTCATCCCTTGGTGTGGCTTGATCTTAGGCTAAGTACTCTTGGATGAGTTCCATGTGTTTAAGCTTGTCATGTAAGCTTTGACTAGTCCATTTTGTAACCTCCTCAAGACACTATAAAAGCCCCCCTCCCCCTCATTTGAATGCCACACATCCAACACCAAAACCATACACACTTAGCTTTATTTCTTCCAAATTCTAGCAAGGTTCAAGTGCAAGTTCAAGATAGAAACCCTAGTTTGATCTTAGGTTATCAAAACACTTCCATAACCTCATATACTTGGTGATTTATCTTGAGTTTGAATCCACTCAAGTCACCTCAACCTTCATCATCCATCTTTCAAGATTACAAGAGTAGAAAGATTGCATGAAATGAAGTGGGTTGAAGCAAGTCTAACAAAGTCCTTACCTTACATGCTACTTACCTTTCTTTGTAGAAAGCCAAAGTTGTAAGCAAAACCCTAACTTGCTTCTTGTTAAATAATCATGTTCATGTTATTTACCTATTATTCTTGCTATATTATGTCTTGTATGCAAGTCCATGATGTATAAAAATGAGTAAAACAAGTTGTTGTAATTGATTGTTAATATAAGTTATTAAAACAAGTAAACTAGTGACTTTCTTGTTAAGACCTGATCAAAATGGTAAAAATATGATATTGGATCATTACATATTGTAGTAGAGGACCTAACAAGGAAACCATAGCAATTTGAACCACCTAAAACGAGTATACGAGTCAAAAGTTATGACCATTTGAAGTTACCAAAACTTTGCGGCAAAGCTGCCAAAAACATTCTGTTACAGAAACTTAAAACAAGCAAAAAGAGGCATTTCTGGTCCGTTTCATGAAAAAGTTAAAACACGAAAGTTGTCCGGAATCACGTTTTCTTCAAAAACACTGGAGCACGTCTCCAGAAAATCAATAACGAATGAGATATTTCACAGTTTCTTAACAGCTATTTACATATATATAAGTCACTATATATTGTTTATGTTTTAAAAGGAACAAGAGGTCTTATGACCTATAATCAAGACCACAACCATGGCTAGAGCCAAGGTTGAGTCTCATGACCATGGAACAAGGACCAAAGGTCATGGCAAGGCCATGACGAAATGACCATGTAAGCTTATTTAGGCGTAAACATAAAACAAGGAATTAGCGATAACTTGAACAAGCAATTTGGATCTACTTCACCTAAAAGGAACCATGAGTTATTACAAAGAAAAATGGTCATACAAGTTATATGAAACATACCCTAATAACAATCTTCATGTAATAATAAACTTTCCTAAGTTTATTCAAATATCGGACATGTAACTTTTCAGATCAAAACTTATATCTATATATTTTATCAACTACTACAATAGTAGGGAGCCTCATGTGAGGAGTTCATTATGGAAGCCGTCGAGTTAAGTTGTGGATTTATGAATTAAAGTGTCCTGGCTCCTCGAACGCTTACTAATATGACTTCTGAATTATGTCGGCCCGAACGGTAGTAAACGATATATAAAACATACATGTTTCATGAATCTTTTCTTTCAAAGACTTACAATATACATCATACCACATCATGGACTAGATGCAAGATATATATATATATATATATATATATATATATATATATATATATATATATATATATATATATATATATATATATATATATATATATATATAGGCACTTATTCATATTCTTTACTCCGATCCTAAGTCGCAACATTCTATTATAGGTTGCTCGTAGAAACCTTCGCGATTCGACCATCACATTCACTACTCACTACATAACTTAAGGTGAGTTCGTAGCCCCACTTTCTATTGTTTAACTATTTTACAAACCCATGGGGGGAATACATGCTATTATTTTTCTACTCGAACACAATGCTTTCTACTGTATGCTACCCGACTATGTTTTATTGTCACTAAGTAACGATTGCCATGTTCGAAGTCCCTATATCATAAACCATTAGTCACTACCTATAGTGAGCGCGAATATTGTGAATAGATCTATTGGGATTGACGGATCCCATTTGTGTTGAACAACGACGAGTTCACACAAATGCACTATATTTGAGATTTAGCGGTATAATGGCAAAAGTACCTTGATAGGGCTTCTATAATGCCAATTTTTGGTTCGATGTTAATGTTTTGGTTGCATGAGCTTAGTGAAATAAATAACAATTTTGTTTTCTAACTATGAGTGTGAGTCTATAGCTCACACTACGATTATTGTGTTCAAACGATTTAACTACAAACTCTACGAATATCACTCAACCTTTGTGTTGACCTCTCAAGCATGTATTTCAGGTTCATGACGATCAAGGATGGCACGGAAGGACACAAATACTCAAGAGGGCTATAAATTTTATTATCATTCAAAAACTCATTTAATGTAAATTGTAAACATGGAACCATCTGGGACCTCATTTTGTAATCTCTGATATTTATATAATTTGAATGATAAATCTTTTTAAACGACTCAACTAGAGTTCGTTTTATATTATTGTGACTGTTGTGCCGTCGAGTAACACCCAAGTTGAATTTCGCTGCATCCATGAATTGGGGGTGTTACAGTGATTTTGTAAGCTCAGTAGATTAGTGTAGTGTTTGCCCCCATAAGTTTACCATTCTCAACTTATTCACTAAGACTTATTGCTTATTCAGTTGGAGTAGTTGGAATCTAGTTTATGTGATCTTCATTAGGGCTGCAATTTCTTATTTCTTATCATACTCTGAGGTTCTTGGTTTATCTGAGTTAGTTTATACCCTAGGTTGTTGTTTCAGTTGAAGATTTGACCAATTGCTTTACTGTTTGCTTATTTGCCTTTATCACTTGTGCTTATTTCTCTTGTTTGGACTATAACCTGTGTTTCTGTATTCATTTTGGTCTAACTTCTGTGCAATTAAGCTAATTTGAGTCTAAAATACACTTGGTTAAGATTTGGTCAAAGTTGGTCAAAGTTGCTTATCAATAAGCACTTCATTTTAAGTAGTTTTAAGCCAAAAAGCACTTCCAATGCTTATTTTCAACTTTTCAAATTTTTCTTAGATTTATAATAATATTTTAGAATTTCCCTGAATTTTTTATATTTTTCCAAGTTGATTTGCTATTTTTCCTATTTAATTTTCATTTTTATTCAATTTTAAATACATTTAAATTACTAAAAAATCCAAAAAAATCAGAAAAATCCAAAAATATTTTAGAAATTTATTTTCAATTATTTTAGAATTTTAGAAATTTATTTTGTATTCTTCTCATTTATTTTGAATTTAATTTGAATTTTTAATTAGATTTAATAGTTTTTAATTCCCAAAAATTATACAAAAAGCCAAAAAAATTAGTTTTTAGTTTTAAAATTACTTTTTAGTTATTTTATAATTTTCAAAATCTATTTTTCATTGTTTTCACTTTATTTGCATTTTCTTTTAATTTTTAAATTAGTTAATTAGTTTTTAATTCATAAAAAATAAACAAAAAATCAAAAAAAATATTTTTCTTTTTCTTAAAATTTTCTTTTATCATTTTTTTTACTTTTCAAAATTATTTTGAAGTCCGAAGGAGTAGTGTAGCTTAAAATTCACGTTTTATTTCGTACGTTAACGTTTAATTTACGTTTAAGCTTACGTTTTCAATTTTACGTAACGTTCTTTGTTTCCTTATTTTGAAATACGTGCTTAAGTGATTATTTGTGCTTCATTTGTTATTTCATTAGTATGATCTCATCAAAATCACTTTTTACCACTTTCACTGCATGTTTCACGAATCGGGAATTGAGAATTCCATTCACCCTTCACACGGACTACGACCTCGGGTTATCCGTATTTCTTTGCGGATCTCTTGAGTAATACTATACTATAGTATATAACTTGATTTTCTCACGAATCAATTTTGGCGCCGCTGCCTGGGAAGGTTGAAGTGAATTTTTCGTTTTCGTTTTTCGAATTGTGTTTTGAAAACCTTCCTTGTTGATACGTGGGAATCGCACCAGGCTTTACCTCTCAAGGGATCTTGAGAAGCTTACAACCCCCACCAGGCAGTGTACCTGATCGTTGTAGTATAGTATAGTGACAAGTACCGGGGGATTGATCGTTCAGCTAGGAATAGTGTCGCTAGGATTAGAAAACCTAAATACTAGTTCTAAAGATGAGGGAAGATTATTTTTTGTATTTTTATATTTTTTAGAAAGCAATTTAAAATCTCGGGTTTGAAGGATATGGGCGGAATTAGTTGCTATTCAACTAACCCAATACTAAGATGCAATTAAAATAAAATACTAAGAATGAAAATAAACTAAATTATACTAAAGTTGTAAGCAGTAATTGGAGAAAATGTGTTTACTTAGTTTTCACTACTCCCTAGACATCTTTTACACGTTAATTACTTGTTATAATTGCATGGATGACGTATCGTATTCCTTAATACCATTAATGGGGTGACACACTTAACTCCCCAATTCTATGAGCTCTTATCTCCTCCTACACCATGCCCAGCACAACTATAGGGATTGTAAACAGTAGCTCATGCATTAAATACAACCAATAAAGACCTAGTGCGCGTCGGTTCATGTTTCTTAAGACGTTCAAGCATGTTACCAATTGGAGATCTGCCAGTTTTCTTAAGCCTAACATATAAATCGTTCATCCAAAACAAGTATAAACAAGTAATCAACACATAATTAACATCTAGGTTTCATTAGATCTAAGCAAACACAAGATAGATCTAGCCTAGCATGATGGAATTAAGACAAGAACAAGATATAGAGAACCAACACATAGACATATTGATTGAATTAAAGGAACACTTATCTTGATTATACATGCAAGGTATCAAGGGGTTGGAACCCTTGAAAAACCTGTAAAGTTACACCAAAATCGTACTTAGGGTTTCTCCCAAAACTTCTCTCTTTTAATGTGAAAAATTAGAAAACTATATATAGGAAAAGGGGTCTGACGGCGTCAAGACAAAGCTTGTGACGCCGTCACCTCGCCGCCAAAACTATTCTCGGACTGCCTTGATCTACATTTGACGCCGTCAAGACTTAATCATTTCCAGGCCATCATGACTTTTACTCTTGACGCACTACCTTCATGACGCCGTCAAATCTCTTCTGGATCGTCATGGAATTTTGCTCTTGACGCCGTCAGGGAGTTACTCTTGACGCCGTCATCTACTGTTCCCAGCATGGAAAATTAAGACTTTGGCGTTTTCTTCACTTTTATGCTCCAAAAACGTCCGAATTGCTTCCTTTTCCAGATTTCACTCCCAAAGTACCTAAAATCACAAAAGGAACGATTTAGGGCAATATTTGATCCTATAAATTCGAATTCGGGCTTAAATGACCCCCTAAAAACGGATCATTTTTCGCCTCATCACTTGTATATATTTTCTATAAAAACGAAAAAATTTTGAAAAATCAAAAACACTTTTCCTAAAGTGTTTTCAAAAATACCAAAAAAATAATAATAATAAAGTTACAGACTCGACTCTCCCGTTGAAGGGTGGGCGTTGTAAACCAAATAAGCTTCCCAATATAACAATGAGTGAAATTAGTTGCTAATCGGATTACTTTAGATTCTACGACCGAATAAGCGGAAAATACGGAAGCTTTGACATTAAATTGCAAGCTGGAGAGAGATCCATTCTTCTCTCCCGTTCCGTCGCGAGTAGATTTAAAGGAAACGGTTTACAATTAACGTAACGTTTGAAAAAGAAAAAGAAAAGATTAAGTTTTTGCATTTTGCTTTACAAAAAAATAAAAATACAAAAAGATTTTCCTTTTCAATTTGATTTTCTCTTTATTTTTTAAAATTTGATTTTTGTGGTGTATGAACACACGTTCAACGTCTAAACGACTTGTTTCACCGCTTTTAAATTCGGAAAGTTTGTTTCGTCATACACACCGAGTTTTTTTTCCTAATACAGAGGAAATGAACCCGAACGAGCAACACTTGGGACCCCCGCTGATGGGTGGTGCTCAAAACAATGTGATCCCTCCGATGGGACCACAACCGGCTTTCGATCCACGTCCGATGGAGGAACAACTCCAATTACCATTCAATGGTGTGAGGAGAGCCATCGTGATACCCGAAATCAATGCTAATTTTGAGATTAATCACTGATTGCTCAATCTTATCACGAGTATATCCTTTCACGGGTTTGAACACGAAGACCCATATTCTCACATAAGAAATTTCGCCGATATTGCTGAGACCATTCGCATGAATCAAGTTCCTCACGATGTGGTGAAATTGAAGTTATTTCCTTTCTCCCTTAAAGGGGCAGCCCGGACTTGGCTGGAAAAGGAACCGCCGAATTCTATTCACACTTGGAACGATCTTGCGTCCAAGTTTGTGAATTACTTCTATCCTCCTTCTAAAACGTCTAACCTTCGTTCCCAAATCTTTTGATTCCAACAAGCTTTTGATGAGTCGTTCAGCGAAGCTTGGGATCGATTCAAAGATTTGATGGAAAAATGTCTGAACCATGGGTTCACATCCCTTCAGCAGATTGATACTTTTTACAATGGATTATGTCATGCTGACCAAGACTCACTCAACTCTGCTGCGGGTGGGAACTTATTGGCTCGAAACATGAACGATGCTTTCATGATAATCGAGAATAAGGCTCGTGTGAGAATGTCGAGAAATAAACATCAAGTTTCTAACACTAATAATAAAACAAATGATGAAGTGATGAGTATGTTAGTGGCTCTTACTAAAAAAGTCGATGTTATGTCTTTTGAAAAACCAAATCATCAAGTGAATGTTGTCAATCAAGATTGTGTCACTTGTGGTGGTCCACATCCGTATTACGAATGTCCGTTAACCGGTTCTTATGCTCATGCTGCAAATATGGGTAGCAACGGTTACCCACCTCTTCAAGGAGATCAAAATCTTCTCAGCTACAGTTCAAACCATTTTGTTGGACCACCCGGTTTCACTCAACCGAATCAAGTCAATCCAGTTAATCAAGTCAATCAAGTAAATCAAAATGTGCAAAACCGAAATCATTAATTTAACCAGAATCAAAATGCTAATCAAAATCGGATGAACAATGGTTTTCAAAATCAAAATCATGGTTTTCAAAATCAAAATCGGGGAAATTATAATCAAGGCCCGACTCAAGGGAATTTTCAAGGAAATTATGGACATTTTCAAAATACTAATCATGGGAATTACAATCATGGAAATCAGAATTTTCAAAATCAAGGTTTCAATAACAACAATCGTGGTCAAAATTTTCAAAATCCAGTTGTGAATCAGAATCAGCCAACCTCAGCTGAATTGATTAAACAATTGATGTTGCAAAATTAGAATTTAATTAAAACTCAGGAATTACTAACTAAGGAAATCCCTGAGATTAAGAAGTCTTGAAATGATCGACCCTCGGGCTCGGGTACTCTTCCAAGCAACACGATCGCTAACCCGAGGGGCGATGCTAAGGCGATCACGACTAGGAGTGGTGTTATAATCGATGGACCAACGGCTCCGACTACCCCTTCTTCTTCGTCTCCCAAGGTAGTCATCCGTGAAACCGAGGCGACAACGGATACGGGAATTCCTAGTAATAGTGGAAGAACCGAAAACATCCAACCTCCGGTGGTACCAACGTCCAAAGGAAAATATAAAGTTGTTAACGAAACTAAGAAAGAAATTCCTGTAAAAACAAATTTGCCTTATCCGTCACGCTTAAACGAACAAAAGCACCGTGAGAAAGATAAAATTCAGATGGAAAAGTTTTACCAATTTTTTCAGGAACTACATTTTGACATAACTCTCGCGGATGCTATACTTTTGATGCCTAAATTTGCTCCAATGCTAAAGGGTCTTTTGAATAACAAAGAAAAATTGTTTGAAAAATCAAGAACCCAGATGAATGAGAATTGCTCGGCGGTTATCCTCAAAAAGCTTCCCGAAAAGCTTGAAGACCCCGGTCGATTTCTTATTCCGTGTAATTTTCCTGGGATGGTTCAATGCTTCGCCTTGGCCGATCTTGGTGCTAGAATTAACCTAATGTCGTTATCCATTTGGAAGAAGTTGTCTTTACCCAATTTGACTCCGACTTGTATGACCCTCGAGCTTGCCGACCGATCTACGTCTTGACCAATTGGTATAGCCGAGGATATCTTCGTCAGTGTGGGAAAATTTAATTTCCCTGCCGATTTTGTCATTGTTCATTTTGATGCTGATCCACGGGTTCCTCTCATTCTCGGAAGAGGATTCCTACGGACTGGCATGCGTTAATTGATGTTTACGACGAGGAGATTACCTTACGTGTTGGAAATGAAGCTGTTACGTTTAATCTCAATCAAACCGCGAGATACTCCTCCGAATATGATCATGATTCCATTAACCGAATTGATGTTATTGACGAAGTTACGGAGGAGTATGCTCAAGAGTTACATGGTTTTACCGAAAATGCTTCGAGTGGCAATCCCACTCCTTCTTTTGAACCGATTATTTCCGATCCTTCCCCTTCCCTCACTCCGTTTGAGGGAAGTGATTTCATATTGGAAGAGATCGAGGCCTTTCTTTCTAATGACTCGATTTCACTGGAAATTGATCATTCCGATTGTGACCCGGAGGGGGATGTTCTTTTGATTGAAAAAATGTTAAATGAAGACCCAAACCCGTCCCTCCCTTCGATGGACCTTAAAATGGCCGATTTTAAAGAAGTTAAGCTGTCTACTGAGAATCCTCCGAAGCCCGAGCTCAAGGATTTACCTCCTTATCTCGAATACACATTTTTAGACGGAACCGACAAACTTCCCGTCATAATTTCGAAAGAACTTAAAGATGAGGAGAAGAACCGTCTCTTAGATGTGCTCAAGAAGCATAAACGTGCCATCGCTTGGCAAATTTCCGATATCAAGGGTATCGACCCTTGTTTTTGCATGCATAAGATTTTACTTGAAGACAATCACAAACCGTCCGTTCAGCAACAACGACTGGTTAACCCGAAAATTCATGAGGTTATCAAAAAGGAAGTTATCAAACTCCTCGATGCCGGAATTATTTATCCAATCTCAGATAGCTCCTGGGTTAGCCCGGTCCACTGCGTACCGAAGAAAGGTGGAATGACCGTAGTGACTAATGAAGATAATGAATTGATTCCGACACGTCTTGTTACCGGATGGAGAGTTTGTATTGATTATCGAAAATTGAATGATGCGACTCGTAAGGACCATTTCCCACTTCCATTTATGGATCAAATGCTAGAACGCCTAGTGGGAAATGAGTTCTATTATTTTCTTGATGGATTTTCTGGTTACTTTCAAATACCGATTGACCCTCCAGACCAGGAAAAGACTACCTTTACTTGCCCTTATGGAACGTTTTCCTATCGTCGTATGCCTTTCGGCTTATGCAATGCTCCAGGCACGTTCCAAAGGTGTATGATGTCTATATTCTCGGACATGATCGAGAAAACCATGGAAGTTTTCATGGACGATTTCTCAGTTTATGGAGATTCTTTCACTTCTTGCCT
This sequence comes from Artemisia argyi, assembly GCA_030686995.1. Classification (NCBI taxonomy): domain Eukaryota; kingdom Viridiplantae; phylum Streptophyta; class Magnoliopsida; order Asterales; family Asteraceae; genus Artemisia; species Artemisia argyi. The sequence continues at coordinate 35,960,816 of CM060707.1, read as the reverse complement.
CTCCTATTTAGAAAGTATGCTGAAACGGTGTGAAGACACCAACTTGGTTCTAATGGGAGAAGTGCCATTTCATGGTCAAAGAGGGCATTGTCCTCGGCCATAAGATATCAAAATCCGGGATTGAGGTCGATAGAGCTAAAGTCGACGTGATTGCAAAATTACCTTATCCCACAACCGTTAAAGGAATTAGAAGTTTTCTCGGTCATGCCGGCTTTTACCGACGTTTCATTCAAGACTTTTCTAAGATAGCCCGACCCCTGACCCACTTGCATGAAAAAGATGCTCCGTTTATCTTCTTAAATGAATGCATCAAAGCATTTAATATTCTTAAAAAAAAGTTAACGGAGGCTCTTATCTTAATTGCCCCCGATTGGGACTTGCCCTTCGAGCTAATGTGCGATGCGAGCGATTATGCTATTGGTGCAGTCCTGGGGCAATGAAAGTCTAAACATTTTCAGCCGATACACTATGCTAGTAAAACAATGACCGACACTCAATACCATTATACGACTACTGAGAATGAAATGTTAGCCGTCATTTACGCTTTTGATAAGTTTCGACCTTATTTGCTTTTGAAGAAATGCATAGTGTATACGGATCATTCGGCTCTTAAATACCTAATGGCAAAGCAAGATGCCAAGCTACGCTTGATGCGATGGGTTCTCCTCCTTCAAGAACTCAAAGTTGAAATTCGAGAAAAAAAGGATCTGAGAACCTTGCTGCTGATCACCTATCGCGTTTAGAGAATCCCCATCAAAGTGTTTTCGAGAAAAAGGAAATTAACGAAGCATTTCCTCTCGAGATACTGGGAAGTTTATCACATTGTGATTCTAGTACCCCATGGTTCGCCGACTTTGCGAATTATCATGCGGGGAATTTTATCCGTAAAGGGATGTCGTTCCAGCAAAAGAAGAAATTCTTCAAAGATGTTAAGCATTATTTCTGGGACGATCCCTACTTGTTTAAGATTTGTGCAGATCAAGTGATCCGAGGTACGTTCACGGAAAAGAAGCCGCTGACATTCTTATGGCATCCCACAATGGTCCCACGGGGGGACATCATGGTACCAATTTCACCGCTAAGAAAGTATTTGACTCCGGCTTCTATTGGCCGACGATTTACCGGGATTCCCATGAGTTGGTTAAATCATGTGATTCTTGCCAGCGTCAAGGAAAAATTTCTCAGAGAGACGAGATGCCTCAAAATGCCATCCAAGTCTGTGAAATTTTTGACGTCTGGGGTATCAATTTCATGGGTCCATTCCCGTCTTCTCGTGGTAACAAATATATACTCGTGGCCATTGACTACTTGTCGAAATGGGTTGAAGCGAAGGCGCTACCCACCAATGACGCCCGAGTTGCAGTGAAATTTCTCAAAAGTCTATTCGCCCGATTTGGTGCACCTCGTGCTATTATAAGTGATCGTGAGACCCATTTCTGTAATGACCAATTCGCGAAAGTTATGCTCAAATATGGTGTCACACATCGTCTTTCTACGACATATCATTCACAGACAAGTGGTCAAGTTGAGGTCTCCAATCGTGGCCTGAAACGAATTTAGAAAGGACCGTAGGTGAACATCATGCTTCATGGGCCGATAAGTTAGATGATGCACTTTGGGCTTTCCGTATAGCTTACAAAATACCCATTGGGTGCACTCCTTACAAGCTGGTTTACGGGAAGGCCTGCCATTTGCCCTTTGAACTTGAGCACAAGGCCTACTGGGCCTTGAAACATGCTAATTTTGACCTACAAACCGCGGGTGATCATCGTAAAGTTCAATTGAATGAATTAGTCGAGCTTCGTAATCAAGCCTATGAGAATTCTTTGATCTACAAAGAGAAGACAAAGAGGATTGATGATGCTAAAATTAAAGATCGTGTCTTCAATGTTGGTGACCAAGTCCTTCTTTTCAATTCTCGATTAAAGATTTTCTCGGGCAAGTTAAAAACCCCGTTGGTCTGGACCATTCACCATTACCCAAGTATTCCCTTATGGAACCGTTGAGCTCGCTCAATCTAATGGTCCCAACTTTAAGGTGAATGGTCATCGTCTTAAACATTACTTCTGAGGGGACATACCACCCATGGTTGTCCCAGATCTCCAAACTTTCCCTAAGGATAACTAAATTCGGGGATCGAGTCAAGCTCATGTGACTCGGTAATAAAAAACAAGCGCTTCGTGGGAGGCACCCCAGGCTTATCCATTTTCATTTTCTCTATTTTCTATTTTCTAAGTAACGTGACGTGAGGGGGGTGACCCTTTCCAAACTCGTGTTTTCGTGGTTGTTTGTGAACGTTTAGGAATTTCCCCAAAGTTTGAGGACTCTCGTGCTCGTGGTTTGTCGTTCTCTCCACTCGAGTCTCATTCTTCGTTGCTCTTTCGGAAATTCACCATATCCAAAATCTTATCGACTAACGTTTATCTCTTAGCATACTTAATAAACAGCCTTAGATATTACGTAGACTACCCGTACCCTTAAAACATTGAGGACAATGTTTCACTTTAATCTGGGGGGGGGGGATCTTTGATTCGATTTGAACTGACACCTTCGTCTGAGCTGTTAACTTACGCAACTCCGTTTTCCACCAAAAATTTTAAATTTTTTGTCACCGCTTTATAAAAAAAAAAATGAAATGATGATATATGAAGTAATAATAAGATTTGACACCTTGTTTTGACTTTCCTACCGGCGAGAGTAGAAATAAATGTTTCGACTTGACCGGGCGTGTTAAGCCCTATCTCGTCTCCCTTAACCAAAATAATCAAAAGATTATGGCTAAGCATCCGCGGATCTCATTACTTTGGATTTTAAATTTGCGGAGATCGAGGAATGATAGAGTTTATTTAGAAGTTTCATGCTAAACGTGGAGTAGTTGGATCTCTTTAGAGCCTACGAAAGGTACTTGTGGCCTCCTTGTTCCCACAAGCTTGCACACCAATAAAAATAGATCTCTAGGATTAATTAAGTGTATGGGGTTTGGGCAATACTTAGTTTTTTCTCATTCCCAACAAAATATCTGCATATGGGGGTTTGGTACACATAGGGGTACTGCCAGTGTTACGGTGAAATAGACTATTTCATCTTGCCGGTTCGCAGCCGATGTTGTGATCTTAGTAAAGGCCGTAGGACTCGGGGTTTGGCATATGATTATGAATATCAATAATAATAGTCCAAAGCCAAATAAAAAGGCAGAGGAATCCAAAGCTATAAAAAGCAGCGGATATAAATCCAAGGTCATAATAAAGCTCTTACATCTTGGCGGCTCAAAAACCGTTGTTGTAACTGAAATAAAGGACTAAGGACCAAGTATTATTAAAGTGTTTATAATTATGCAAAAATGCCAAGCTTCGACTCCGGGGGTTTCCCTAATAAAAAGCTTCCATTTCGGGTCTCAGACATGGGATGTCTCGGTCGTAAATAAAAAGGGGGGCCTCCACAAATCGTGTTAAATCAGAGACCTTCATGTGGACCAGATTTCTGTATGCAGGGGTTTTCGAGGGAAAGTTTGGAAACTATTTAGCGTTCAAATTTTGTGCTCTTATCGGACTAACAAATATCAAAACGAGAAAATATGAAGCAATTCATTTCTCACAAATTAAAATCTTGAGATACAAAACTTAGGAACTGGGAACAAAAGGTAAATACACAATTAACTTTTGTGGGTAGTGTTAGCACCTAACTTGTGGATAAACAATGATCTCGATTTTACGCTTAGTTTGGGAGCTTGTGAAAAATCAAGGATGACGATTTTTATCCGTATGGTCTCTTCTCTGTGAGAAGTGTTTCTACTCGTTGACCCTGAAAGTTATCAACAGATAAGAATTGATAATGAAAGTCAAGGCAAACCGTCACCTATATAAAAATGAAAAAGTACAAAAAAGAGTAGTAGTGGTTGTTATTCATGAAAATCGGAAAAAGGAGCGTTTTTTAGAATAAATGATTTTGATATCTCTTTTGAACATCATTGCTACTTTAAAACGTCAGTAAAGAGAGGTTTTGAAATTATTTATCTCTTAAGCGTGAGGTGATGACATTGCGTGAGGACACGGCAATACCTTAGTCTGGGGGATTTTGATGTGTGCTTTTTCACACAGCCTTTTTAGCCTTAAATCAGACCAAATACACCAAATACTAACCAAATATGCCAAGAGAATGTATGTTTTTGTATTTGTGTATATGCAGGTACGGATATGTAAAAAATGAACATAAACAAAGCCAAAACCGACAAAAACGAGCACGAGATTGGAAAAAGGTCAAAAGCCAAAGCCGGGGAAGCAAAATGACAAAAGAAAGCTTAAAATACCATATGAAGTCCTCAGAGAATCACAAAGTTGCAAGAATAGTCCCTAAAAAAGTTTGGAAGTTTGGCGACTTTAGTCCCTCGAATTTCAAATAATTACAAAAGTGGTCCTTTGAAGAAATTTTAAAAGAAAAGTCAAAGTCTACTCCTCAACTTTCAAGAATGGTCATGAATAACCCTTGGAAGAAAGTATTGGAATTATACAGAATTGGTCCCTATTGTTTTATGAATTGCAACATTGGTCCTTGATTTATATTAATACACAACCGGATCCAAAATACCTGCCAAAGCCCAATCATATTACAACAGCCCACCATCTCTTATTATATTTACCCATCCCACCACCCTAATCCATACCCGGTCAAACCCTCATACCTGGTCAACACAAATAATAATAAAACCCCTAAAAACGTTAACCCGCCCCCCAATTTTTACAAACCCAGAATTACCACTATTCCAAGAACCCTAGAAAACACTCACGCTCAATTACCTAGTGTAAATAATAATTACCTAATGATTAGTGGTTCTAGAAGCTGTCAGATACGTCAGGTGATGTCAGGGAATGAAACGTGGACCAATAGCATTTCACACGGAGGATCAATCACATCCATCAATCAATCCAAGGGATGAGATACAAGGCTTGGGGACCAAGGGCGATCTGAGGGTTGATATTAGCTCAAAGAAGCTACTTCTCACACGGATTGCTGAGCTGTTATTACTAGAAGGATCCAAGGACTCCCCTGAATCGTCTATAAATACTCCTCCTCCTCCTCAGTCATTTAGGCGTGTAGGTTTTTCATTATTGTTTAGTAATTTTGTTTTAAAGTTTATTGTATTTTTCCTTTCAAAAGCATTGTATTGAATTTCTAGTTTTTAATATAATCAAGTTTATTTAAAATTTCTGTCTTAATTTCTGCTTCAGTTTAATTTCTATTTAGTTTTATTCATTAAGTTTAACTTGTTTTTATATCTCTGCTTTATGTTACTGTTTCATCTCAAAAAAAAGATGTATATATATATACATATATATATATATACATATATATATATACATATATATATATACATACATATATATATATATATATATATATATATATATATATATATATATATATATATATATATATAGTTCAAATTACAATATCAGGTTTCATTCAAGTCATTTACTGTTTTATCAAAGCTTATATCAACTTCAAAATAGCTGTTGTAAGCTTACTTGGTCATTAATTCCAAAAATATACAAAAGTCAACACTGGTCAACTTATCAGCTTATTCAATAAGCTAAGCTTATTTGGAATTAAGGCAGCCAAGAAGGAGTCCACTTGGCCTGTCAAAAGACAGGCAAGCTAAGTGAACCCCCTCTGTTCTGCTGAGGGGGATTTGGCTGTAAGTTTTTTCGTTTAAATTCTCTTTAAATAGCATCAGTAGAATAAATAGTAGATTAGCTTTGCTCATTACTTGTTTCTGATTTATTTGAGTAGTAGTTTAATTATTTTGTTCTGATATTGCATGTAGTGATTTATCATTTGTATTGGAAGAGTTACTGTTTCATTCATATTGGATCTGTGTTGTTTAGTATCTGAGTTTATTTACATCTGTTGGATCTATGTTATTGTGTTTATTGTGTTTGAGATTTGCTTATCTGTGTTGATTTTAAGTAGTTGAATCAGAATTTGAGTAGTGTTGTGATTTGGAGTGATTTGTCATTAAGTTGCATCATATTTAGTTTGGTCTGTCACAGTTAGGGGTGTTTGGATTCAGTTGGTCTGCTGGTTTAATCACTATTTCAGAGGTTGTAATTGCTTAGGTTTAGACAATTAGGTTGCATTTAGGTTAGGCATATCAACAAACTCAATAGTTATTTTAGTAAAAGTCAAATTATCTTTGTTTCTAAAAATTTCTGTATAACAGATAAGTAAAATAGGATTGCAAATTATAGTAGTAGTTACATAAGTTGATAGCATAGCTTAATTAAGGTCATTAATTGCTTATTGCAAATACAATAGTCATTTAGATCAGTTATAGATTCATTTTAGTCAAAGTTGTTTCAAAATCAAAGAGTCAAAAAAACAATATACACTCAGTTTTGGTCACATATTTGATAGCTAATCTAGGCTTCATCTTTGATTAGAAATACTTTTGAGTTGCTGATTTAAGGAATTTAACAGCTTGTGAATCAATAACAAAAAGAAAATTTCAGATTGGATCTTATTTGCTTATTGGAAAAGGTGTTTGAAGTTGCTTGTTTGGTTTAAATACTCCCCTGTTCATCAGGTTCAAGTAAGATTTTTAGGTCTCATTTAAGGTAGTAAATTAGATCTGGAAGCTGATTTGTTGGTGATTTTGTAAGCTCAGTAGATTTATTGTAGTGTTTGCCCCCATAAGTTTACCATTCTCAGCTTATTCACTAAGACTTATTGCTTATTCAGTTGGAGTAGTTGGAATCTAGTTTCTGTGATCTTCATTAGGGATGCAATTTCTTATTTCTGATCATACTTTGAGGTTCTTGGTTTGTCTGAGTTAGTTTATACCCTAGGTTGTTGTTTCAGTTGAAGATTTGACCAATTGCTTTACTGTTTGCTTATTTGCCTTTATCACTTGTGCTTATTTCTCTTGTTTGGACTATAACCAATGTTTCTGTGTTCAATTTGGTCTAACTTCTGTGCAATTAAGCTAATTTGAGTCTAAAATACACTTGGTTAAGATTTGGTCAAAGTTGGTCAAAGTTGCTTATCAATAAGCACTTCATTTTAAGCAGTTTTAAGCCAAAAAGCACTTCCAGTGCTTATTTTCAACTTTTCAAATTTTTCTTAGCTTTATAATAATATTTTAGAATTTCCCTGAATTTTTCATGTTTTTCCAAGTTGATTTGCTATTTTTCCTATTTAATTTTCATTTTTATTCAATTTTAAATACAATTTAATTACTAAAAAATCCAAAAAAATCAGAAAAAGCCAAGAAAAATCCAAAAATATTTTAGAAATTTATTTTCATTTATTTTATAATTTTAGAAATTTATTTTGCATTTTTCCCATTTATTTTGAATTTAATTTGAATTTTTAATTAGATTTAATAGTATTTAATTCCCAAAAATTATACAAAAAGCCAAAAAAATTAGTTTTTAGTTTTAAAATTACTTTTTAGTTATTTTATAATTTTCAAAATCTATTTTCCATTGTTTTCACTTTATTTGCATTTTCTTTTAATTTTTAAATTAGTTAATTAGTTTTTAATTCATAAAAAATAAACAAAAAGTCAAAAAAATATTTTTCTTTTTCTTAAAATTTGCTTTTTATCATTTTTTTTTACATTTCAAAATTATTTTTAAGTCCGAAGGAGTAGTGTAGCTTAAAATTCGCGTTTTATTTCGTACGTTAACATTCAATTTACGTTTAAGCTTACGTTTTCAATTTAACATAACGTTCTTAGTTTCCTTAGTTGAAATACGTGCTTAAGTGATTATTTGTGCTTCATTTATTATTTCATTAGTATAATCTCATCAAAATCACTTTTTACCACTTTCACTACATGTTTCACGAATCGGGAATTGAGAATTCCATTCACCCTTCACACGGACTACGACCTCGGGTTATCTGTATTTCTTTGCGGATCTCTTGAGTAATACTATACTATATATAACTTGATTTTCTCATGAATCACTCCGCCTGTCCAACATCAATTTGCTAAGAAACGGGAAAGGCAACCAAATTTCGTCATTGCAACCGAATTTCTTTACTCATGTAAATTCACATGTTATTAGGTTAATCAGTCTTGACACAACTGTTTTCGTGAAACAGTGCCTTTGAAGTGCAAGAGTGATACGTGGGAATCGCACTAGGCTTTACCTCTCAAGGGATCTTGAGAAGCTTACAACCCCCACCAGGCAGTGTACCTGATCGTTGTAGTATAGTATAGTGACAAGTACCGGGAGATTGATCGTTTAGCTAGGAATAGTGTCGCTAGGATTAGAAAACCTAAATACTTGTTCTAAAGATGAGGGATGATTATTTTTTGTATTTTTATATTTTTTAGAAAGCAAGTAAAAATCTCGGGTTTGAAGGATTTGCGCGGAATTAGTTGCTAATCAACTAACCCAATACTAAAGATGCAATCAAAATAAAATACTAGAAATGAAAATAAACTAAATTAAACTAAGGTTGTGAGCAATAAGTGGAGAAGTTGTGTTTACTTAGATTTCACTACTCCCTAGATATCTTTTACACGTTAATTACTTATTATATTTGCGTGGATGACTGATTGTATTCCTTAATACCATTCATGGGGTGGCGCACTTAATTCCCTAATCCTATGAGTGCCTACTTCACTCCTATGTCGAGCCAGCTAAGAAGCTCCTAACATGGGATCATTAGAATTTACTCATGCATTAAATACAACCAATAAAACCTAGTGCACGTCAGTTCATGTTTCTTAAGACGTTCAAGCATGTTACCATTTGGAGATCTGCCAGTTTTCTTAAGCCTAACATCGAATTCATTCATCCAATACAACCATAAACAAGTAATCAACACATAATTAACATCTAGGTTTCATTAGATCCAAGCAAACACAAGATAGATCTAGCCTAGCATGATGGAATTAAGACAAGAACAAGATATAGACAACCAACACATAGACATATTGATTGAATTAAAAGAATACTTATCTTAATTACACATGAAAGGGTTCAAGGGCTGAGAACCCGTGAAAAACCTGTAAAATTCGTACTAAGTTCGGCCTTAGGGTTTCTCCAAAACTTCTCTTTTTTTTTTTTTTTTTTTTTTTTTTTTTTATGAATTAAAATTAGAAAACTATATATAGGAAATTGAGACTGACGGCGTCAAGACCAAATTGGTGACGCCGTCATCTCGCCGCCAAAATACTTCTCGGACAGCCTTGATCTACTTTTGACGCCGTCAAGTTATAGCATTTTCCAGGCCGTCACGTATTTTACTCTTGACGCTCTACCTCGTGACGCCTTCAATTCTGTACTGGGTCGTCATGGAAATTACTCTTGACGCCGTCAGATTTTTCTTCTTGACGCCGTCACCTACTGTTCCTAGCAAGGAAAATTAAGACTTTGGCGTTTCTTCACTTTTATGCTCAAAAAACGTCCGAATTGCTTCCTTTTCCAGATTTCTCTCCCAAAGTACCTAAAATCACAAAAGGAACGATTTAGGGCAATATTTGATCAAATAAATTCAATTCCGGGATTAAGTGACCCCCTAAAAGTGGTTTATTTTTCGCCTCATCATATACCCTTACACTTGAGATTTGCTTGTCCTCAAGCAAATGCGCTTTTATTCTACTCAAAACACAAGTTAGGGGTCATTTAACACTAATATAAAAGTAATTACAACAAATAATCGTTCCACTAAAGACCAAAGACAAGCACGGAGGTCATACACAAGCACCTCACAAATAGTGTTTAGATACTCACATCTCTCGGGTGTAATAAAGTATAAATTACAATATGGAAACGGAAGATATCTCTCACTACCTGTCATAGCAAAATAGATTACAAAGGCTTGGGAAATGATCAAACCTCCACCACATGACGTAAGCACCTAGGATAAACTATCAAAGATGTCTTTTAAAGGGTTGTAACATTAGGTGTAGGGGTATGAAATACACGATTTTGTTGGATAAAGGAAGTTTTTACTGGTGGCGATCTAGCAATCTTGGTTAATTACATGTACAATATGGCGTTGCTAAGCCAATACTAGACTCGACTTAAGCTAATAAATGAAAAATAACAAAAACATAAAATGAACATAGAATAAAAAAGGATGGTAGTCCGTATGTTTTTTCTCTTTTCCTTTTTTCTCTTTTTTTCTTTCTTTTTCTTGATTTTTTTTTTATTTATTTTTTATTATTATTATTTTTTTTGCATACACTCTTACTCTACCATCCAAAATAATACATCATAGGGAATGAACATTTTCTTTACACTTGAATCTTTACATACTTTACAATAAACTAATCTAATGACTCGAATTAAGAAAATCAAAACACTTGGAGCACTTTTAAGATTAACGTACATACGGGGGTAATAATATGATGTTCTTCCCTATTACTCCATAAAATAAGTACTTACCCATGAGTCCCAATCGTCCCAAAGCAATATGTACAAGGATATGACTCGACTTAGCAACCATGTAACCAATTAGATAGTTAACTTAGGGTTTAACAAATAACAATAATGCACTAAAGATGAGCGCATACACGGAAGGCTAAGGCGATTTGGGTGTACATTTAAGTGGGGTGTAACAAATTCTTCCTTTAAGTAAGATGCTTAAAGTTAGAAACGAAAAGATAGGCTCGGAGGGGTGTACTAGGGGTTTCGTGTACTAAAAATGAGTACAACGCTGAGGGTGTGGGAAAAATTAGTTGACTTAACTAGCCAAGTAATATGACTTAAATGGTCAAGTAATTATAATACGGGTTTAACACAATGGTAATCCTAATGCCTCTTATCATGTAGTAAATCCTACTACACGAATGTAGTCTCACTAGCGGTCTCGGGATGCATCACTAACGCAAGTTCTAGAATCTAAATGCTACCGGTACACTCATAAGCACTAATAGTAAATGCTTTTCCTATCAAATCTAAAGGCGAACCTCACATATTTGGGTGGAAAATTTTTCTGAATAGTACGGTTATGTGCTAGTCATACAATCTCCTATCCATGAGACGCTTGCTATGGCTAAAGTTTCACTCCTAAATGTTGTAAAAAAATTTAAATTTGGCACTAAAATTTCACTAACAAGTATTTCTCATAGTTTTATTACATATCTACCATTAAACAAAACAAACTCAAGCGAAAGTGTATCTGTAAGGTATCATCATTTTACCCTCCCCTTACACTTAAGATGAACATTGTCCCCAATGTTCAAGTAAAGAATGTAAAAGTGAAGACGTAAAAAGAATGAAATCAAATACTCCCCTGATTCGCTCGGTATGGATAATAAGGTAGCCAGGTTAGATCTTCCTCCAGGAAAATGAACAATCAAAGCTTCCCTTCCAGAATATAAATCATCTTCTTGTCATACATAACCTGTTAAATCTGAGAAAAAAATCACAAAAACCCAACGCATCAATCCGAACAAAGAAAACTCACAACTAGATGTAATTCCAGACTTAGGAATAAAAACAAAACAATTAAAGATATAATGCTTGTGGAATGAATGTTTGCAGATTTCCTGGAGTTTATAAAACTAAAGAATCAACAAAAACTTTAAGAGTCCGGTATAAACAAAACTAGCAAAATTTCCAGAATTTTACACGTGACGCCGTCAAGAGTAAACTCGTGACGCCGTCAGAAGTGACCTGCAGAAATTCTTATGTTAAGTTTTCGGAAAATTTCTGGAAAAACTTCGTCCTACTTCCTGGAAAATCCTGCAAAACATCATTATGACTCGATACAAGCATTTGACTCTATACATGTTCATTTAATATTGTTGTGGATCATGCTCAATTTCGTTCTTATAAACAAATTTAGGTCTCCCCTTACACTTAGCTTTTGCAAAATACCTTTATATGTAATTAAGACGAAGTTAAAAACAAAATAAAGCATTTTCACAATTTACTTTGAAACATGAGCCACAAACAACAAAAACAAAACATGCATACGGAAAAAAATAAAATAAAATAAAGAAACAAACAAACAAACAAACAAATAAATAAAGCTTGGGGTGCCTCCCAAGAAGCGCTTGTTTTTGTTCGAGTCACGAGCCTGACTCTACCCTTATTTAACGGAAATAGGGGAGGTTTTCCCTACACTTTGAATTAAGTGCGGGTGGAAGTAGCGATACACACCCTTAGGGTGGAGATATGCCACGTGAGGTGAAGAGGGTGAGTGAATGGCTTCCTTCATCCTAAAACTACCCAGATAATATTGGTTGATGGGTGGGTCGGTTCCTCTTTTGTCTCCTAGATGTATATCTAAGGATGGAAAGTTTTGTAAAGGTTGAGGTTCCGGACTTCCGGTTCATCAACATTAGGAAATTCCCTAGAACTAGGAGTAAGGTTATCACTACAAGTATTCAAACCTATATCCTCTAATGGTGCCTGGTCCAAGGGTTCTATCTTCATCGGAATTCCTAAAGTTTCTTCTACTTCTTCCGGGTAAGTCACGGGCGGTGTGTGTGCCTCAAATGATGGTAGGACTTGTGGGGTACTTAGTGGGCTTGGGTTTTCTACTATCTCTTCCATCACATCAATATCACCTATGTGTTCATCTTGTATTATGGTAGTGCCTAACCATGACGTGCAACTAGGTGGGTCAACTCTAACCTCATGTGTGTCGTATGTTTTGGTGAAATCTATCCCGCTCATGCAACTAGGTAGTTCAACACTAACCATATCATAATCTTGGTTTGATTCTAAGTTCATGTTCTTAGAAACTAGGTCATCTCGCTCATACGAATCCACCAATTCGTTGAACTTATGGGTTATGGTTAGGAAGCTTTTCTCAAAATTCAACCAAAGGGTCTCACTAAAAGGAATTGATCCTGATAATGATCGTTTAATAGAAAACACACATTTATAAAATTCATTAAACCCATCTAACTTTACACCCATCTCCTCTTGTATATATCTAAGATCACTTAAAAATTCATTGGAACAACAGGAGGCAAATCGATCCGAGTAAACTAATTGTTCCTCTATAGTTAATGATCTAAATGGAATTTTATCCGCCATGGAGACAAACGAAAATGGTTTAAAAAACAAAGGGCACAAAGAAAAAGATAGACTACAAGAAAGCTAATAAAAAGAAAATAAAAATCTCACTAAAAAGGAATCTAATGAGTAGACCTAATCAAAATAAATTCCAACCTAAACAATAACTATTCCCCAGGCTGCGGCGCCAAAAACTTGATACGTGGGAATCGCACCAGGCTTTACCTCTCAAGGGATCTTGAGAAGCTTACAACCCCCACCAGGCAGTGTACCTGATCGTTGTAGTATAGTATAGTGACAAGTACCAGGGGATTGATCGTTCAGCTAGGAATAGTGTCGCTAAGATTAGAAAACCTAAATACTAGTTCTAAAGATGAGGGATGATTATTTTTTGTAATTTTATATTTTTTAGAAAGCAAGTAAAAATCTCGGGTTTGAAGGATTTGGGCGGAATTAGTTGCTAATCAACTAACCCAATACTAAAGATGCAATCAAAATAAAATACTAGAAATGAAAATAAACTAAATTAAACTAAGGTTGTGAGCAATAAGTGGAGAAGTTGTGTTTACTTAGATTTCACTACTCCCTAGATATCTTTTACACGTTAATTACTTGTTATAGTTGCGTGGATGACGGATTGTATTCCTTAATACCATTCATGGGGTGGTGCACTTAATTCCCCAATCCTATGAGTGCCTACTTCACTCCTATGTCGAGCCGGCTAAGAAGCTCCTAACATGAGATCATTAGAATTTACTCATGCATTAAATACAACCAATAAAACCTAGTGCACGTCAGTTCATGTTTCCTAAGACGTTCAAGCATGTTACCATTTGGAGATCTGCCAGTTTTCTTAAGCCTAACATCGAATTCATTCATCCAATACAACCATAAACAAGTAATCAACACATAATTAACATCTAGGTTTCATTAGATCCAAACAAACACAAGATAGATCTAGCCTAGCATGATGAAATTAAGACAAGAACAAAATATAGACAACCAACACATAGACATATTGATTGAATTAAAAGAATACTTATCTTAATTACACATGAAAGGGTTCAAGGGCTGAGAACCCGTGAAAAACCTGTAAAATTCGTACTAAGTTCGGCCTTAGGGTTTCTCCAAAACTTTTTTTTTTTTTTTTTTTTTTTTTTTTTTTTTTTTTTATGAATGAAAATTAGAAAACTATATATAGGAAATTGAGGCTGACGGCGTCAAGACCAAATTGGTGACGCCGTCATCTCGCCGCCAAAATACTTCTCGGACTGCCTTGATCTACTTTTGACGCTGTCACGTTATAGCATTTCTCAGGCCGTCACGTATTTTACTCTTGACGCTCTACATCGTGACGCCTTCAATTCTGTACTGGGTCGTCATGGAAATTACTCTTGACGCCGTCAGATTTTTCTTCTTGACGCCATCACCTACTGTTCCCAGCAAGGAAAATTAAGACTTTGGCGTTTTCTTCACTTTTATGCTCCAAAAACGTCCGAATTGCTTCCTTTTCCAGATTTCTCTCCCAAAGTACCTAAAATCACAAAAGGAACGTTTTAGGGCAATATTTGATCAAAGAAATTCAATTCCGGGCTTAAATGACCCCCTAAAAGTGGTTCATTTTTCGCCTCATCAAAGGGCACCTCAGGTTTGCTACAAAGTCGAACGTGGAGATTGCTACGACATAATGTGATAATAAGGTTCGTGTTGAGGAGAGGTAGAGAGAAGTAGAAGTTGTAAATGGTACGTCGCTATAATTTCAGCTTAGTTTTAAAATTTTTCAAAGAATTATGGTTTCAGATCAACTAAGATATGTTTTGAGGTGAGCTGAAGTTTACGGACTTGAACGTAAAGAGGGTCATCTTTCCTTTACCGATGAGTCGTTTAATGTTGTCGGATATTCTGTATTCAAACCATTCTCATTTAGGGAGTTGAGTTCTGGAAGCGGCGCACCGACTATCATCAAAACCGGAAAAAAAAAACTATGCATTCAGCTGCTGATAAACTTGCTAGGTTAGTTTAAACTGCTTATTTTAGATACATTAATAGGTTGCATTCGGTTGCTGATAAACTTCCCCCAATTTATGTCGTCTGTTACACTTGCTTATATTTATATCGTAATTTTGAGATCTTCTTTCTGATGTGGGTATGGGCATAGCTGAAAGAGTAACTTAGCAAATTAGGCTGCATTAGTAATATAATTTTGGGCTATAACATAGTAACTTATTGGAACCTAATCGTGGTTCTGATTCAGGATATAGTAGGCGAGAAAGGAGAATTTTTAAAAGAAAGGAAACCTCGAATTTTACAATACTTGGTTCCACGATGCAGCTAGATAATCAGTGAGGCTACAATTTAGATGAACGAAGTGACGGGCCCTTTTAGAGTTCTGAACCGTAACTTGGGGGGGGGGGGGCGGCAATGACCGGATGGCATTATAGCATATTTGCAATTGCATCTCACAACGGGGCAATGACAGGATGGCGTTATAGCAGGGCAATGCATGGGTTGGGTAATGAGCCAATAAATGTGCATCTGACAACGGGTCAGGTACACGTTCTTTATCTATACATGTAACTAATGTGGTCTGTTGCTACTGACGTGACTTTCTATTACTTTTGAGAATTAAGTGGATATGTTTGTGTGGTATTAGTTTTAAAAGTATTGTTTTAGTGTTTTTATCAGATGACTATGGCCTTTGTTATTAGTTATTTTACTGCTATGAAGTGAGTATATAAGTTGAAATCACTATTAAGGTTTATACTTCGATTTTAGCTTAGGGTGTTCTGCATATGAAGAATGAAGTTAGAAGTAACTTAAGAGTTTGACATCTCGTGTCGCTTTAGTTGCTTGACTTGCTTCACTAGGTAATAAGATTTATGTGGAGTCCTAAAGATATCCAAAATAGGATCAAGTACTAAGTGAAATGGAA
Source organism: Artemisia argyi (assembly GCA_030686995.1). Taxonomy (NCBI): domain Eukaryota; kingdom Viridiplantae; phylum Streptophyta; class Magnoliopsida; order Asterales; family Asteraceae; genus Artemisia; species Artemisia argyi. Next base: position 35,944,898 of record CM060707.1, on the reverse strand, counting down.
ACTAGGCGACTTTTTACAACAACATAGTACTCACTAGCGACAAACAATTCAAGGTTAAAATATAGTTGTGGTCACTATCCTTGCTGCTCAGTTACAGAAAGCTGCATCAGCTCAATCGTAGTCCATCAGACCATGGATGACTAAAGAGGTACCATTCTGCTATTTTATTTTTGTTAGTAAGAGCTCAGTTTTGTTTTTCACTCAGTGACTTCATTTGCTTGAAAGTTAAAATATAAAGCTTGCTTCTCATATTCTTGGAGTCCGAATCCACTAAACTAATTATGCAGATAATCGACTAATCCTAAATCAATTTGTCAAAAATATTAATACAAGTTTAATCAGCCACGTCATTTTTTGCACGTCTTGACAGTGTATAGCTACAAACCATGTTCATTTTGAATAAGAATTCATTAACAGAGACAAATTAAAAAAAAAAAAATTGTTGACAAGATTGTAGAGTCTTAAAAAAAGTTGTACACATACGTTATATTTGATATTTATTTCATGAATTGATAGCTATGATGAAGTTGCTGCAAACTTGACGTTGGACGCCACGGATAGACTAGATGAGTGCCGGGAGTACCTACCAATGAGATTACGTGAGTTTGATATCTATATTATGGATTCTCGGTTGACCGACTAGATAAGATTGTGTAATTGTGTCGGATTAAATATTTAATTTTTGGTAGAAATATTCTGTGAAACTAATGTTTCTATTGGTATGAGAAGATTTGCTACTATCTATATTGCATGTTTCTTATATAGAAAGCAGTTTGCAGTTGCCATTCATAGAATTTGTGTCCTCATGTTTGAGGTCTAAAGCGATCATTGGTTTGCACGCTTTTTATATATATTGGATTTCCAATAGCTATCTTTCTACGGCCCATTTCAACCTTTAAAAAAAAATACTGTGAATTGATCAACATCGTGAAACAACGTCATGCTCCTACAAGGTACCAAAAACTTGCCAACTTCGACGCTCCGCCGCAACGCGGCGGACCGACGCCCTACTCGTTAATATTGATAGTTAAATAAATAAATAAATAAAAAGTTATGACTAAATCTGTAAAACCTGGCGAAACACAAGGACCATTTGTGTAAGAAACTGAAAAATAATATAGAGACAAGAGTATTTTAGTCATTTAATGTAAGATAATGACGAATTTTGCCCCCAAAGTTTCTCACAAAGACGATTCTTGCACTTTCTAGACTTCCAAGACGAAACGTGCTATTTGACCAAACTTTATGAGCGATTTTTGCGATTCTTTCCAAATAATATTTCATCCGCAATCAAGTTGTGAATATCTTAATCAAAAATTATCAATGCAATAAAAAAGCATTAAAGCAGTTTTAATGGTTTCTACCACGGTACCACCGATTATATGTGCATAAGTGCATTACTACTTTGACTTCAATGTCTTGCCCGTTTTTCGCAACTGTATACAATAAGTAATAAATTTGTACTCGTAACAAGGATGCATCAATCAACTAAAGAAAACGTTTGTCAAAAATCTACTAAAGTTTCTTAATTAACAAATTAAATTTTAAATTATACAATAAAAAGCGTGAATTTCACATATTTAAATTACCGGTATAAACTATAAAGGTTGGGTGTAATAAGAAGACCCTAATGCCGTATTTATCACCGTCACCTCAATGCTACATTAGCATTTTCTCTTTATAACCAACTTTACCACCAACTTAGTGTAATAAGACAACCAACTTCATCACCAAAATATACGCACTTAAACACAAATATACCTCACAAAAACCATTAAACAAAAATAGACACAACAAACCTCCAAGACTCGGTTCATCTAGATGACCGAATTCTCCAATTTTTGGCCAAAGACGTTTGCTTCATGGGTGATGGGTGACTGTAGTAAGCAAGACGCGTGCAACTTTGTGCCATGTGGACGTGACATGTGCTTCAATAGGTTATAAGTACTAATCTTGGGGTGACTAAGGTAAAGTTTGTAAGCGATCACGAGAATATCTTGGTTAAGCCGCATGTATTCAAAGACTTGCCTTCCTAAACTCGCTTAACTCTTTAAAGCTTGTTTCTACGCATCTAAGTTTAGACAATATATTATAGAGGAAAAATCATTTACACATCAAAAGTTTTCTACATACCAAATAATTAATCTTAGCCACTCATTTTTTATATTAATTTGGGATAATATACGAGGAGGACGCCTAATTATTACTTCACCCGTCTCAAAATAATAGTCCATATTTCCTTTTAGGTATGTCTCAAAATAATTGTCCAATTTCCATATTTAGTAATAAAAAAGAATTTAATAAGAGAATATTCTATTTGTGTGGTTAAAAATTGTAATGGTTTCACAATTATTAAACTTTGTGTTTTTTATCTTCTGATAATAATTTTGAGACGGAGATAGTATGTTTTTAACATATATTTATTTAAACTAACTTCTAGGCCACCAAACTATATGTTTGTTTTCGTATAAACCAATTTCGGTATGGATTTTCCCCAATTAATTAATTAAGCCTTCGTTAACTAAATTGTTGTTATGGAGTTACATTGCATCGGATCTTAATAAGTATTTTTGATCAAGAACAAAAAAACTATAAATAAAATTATAATCATTTTTAATTATTAATAAAACACAACTTCTAAAAAACCGGATGTAATATTTAACTAAATTTTATTTTTGTCCAAAGCCCGTGCGTGTATAGGAACATTATATAGTCTAAAGTGTGTAGACAAATAAATAATCTATCTTGATCCATTGTCCTGCGGCTCCCGCCAAGTTCACAATTTTACGTGTTTATACTTTATATTCGTTTGATGCAAACATAACAATTTTAGGTTTAGATACTTAACTAAAACTCAACATTATCTTGACTATAAAATATACAAACTAGATTGAAAAAGCCTTAAAAAAAAATAAATAAATAAATAAAAAGCTTTATGACATTAATCCAACTAGTCGCAGTGACTTTCATCAAGCAATTGGTTTCGTCGTGTGTGTTACTTAAGGCAATCATAACTGAGACGACCAGAGGGCTAGGAGGGGTTGTGCCCCCACCCCACCCCTCCCCCGCCTCAAAAAAAAAAAAAAAAAATTATTTATTTATTTGAGTCATTAATTGTCTATATGTATATCACTTGAAAATTTTAGGGAAAAAAAAAAAATTTAACATTTTTACCCTTTTAACACTTTAGTTTAAGTTTTTAAGGGCGACAGTTCCAAAATTCCAGAACAATATAACAATATTTTTCTACTATTATTTTTTAACATTCATTTTGGAGGTATAAAATATTGAATCAAAGCGAATGCTTTAGGAAGAATTAGGAAATGCTTCAAGCAACTAGTTTCAAGTTATGAAACAAAAGTTACTTTTATGTTGTAATAAAGTTAGCCCTCCTAACAAAAACGTTCAAGCTCCGCCACTGGAGACGATGGTGAACGTGAAACATAAAACATCGAAGGTACAATACCTATAGACAAAATTTGTATCCGATCATTTGGCATACAAACCAACAAAATCAATATCGGGAATTCTATCAAACCCAACTTTAGAGTAACCTAAACTTCACGATACATGTTGGAAGAAATCTAACAAACCGGTTTCTAGAGCGGAACCACGAATTAAGAATTACTCCAACAAGACCTCGACAAAGGGTTATGATCCCTTAATGCCGAGTGACACCAACAAACACACGAGATATTTACGCTCAAACGTTTATTAAACGGGAGCAAGAAAAGAAGGTACAAATAAAACCTCACCTCCTCATCCCTATTTATAGAGAATGAAGGGGGAGAAACCTAATCCTTGGAGAACAAGGATTTTACAATTGAGGAGGTTAGAAACTTTCCTAATACATGACTAACCTCATTAAGTTTGAGCTAAAATACAACTAGCCCCTAAACTTATATCCTAACTATTACACACTAATATTCTAACAATACATTTTTGAGATTGCATCATACTATTTTACAATGTAATATCATACACTAATATTCTAACAATACATTTTTGAGAGAAAAATACTAGATCCACTTACACTTTACAAAAATTTTCCCACACGCTGACGTGGCGGAGTGTTGATTGGTTGGTTTTCTGTGGGCCACAGAAAACCAACCAATCAACACTCCGCCACGTCAGCGTGTGGGAAAATTTTTGTAAAGTGTAGGTGGGTGTAGCACACATCTTTTTGAGATTGCATCATACTATTTTACAATGTAATATCATAATGCTCGTTACACGCAACAAATAAAAGATACCCCTAACAAGAGACAAAAACAATGCTGCAAGTTGAAGACAAAAACAACTTTAACTAAAAAAAACTTGAATGGTCAAATAATGTTTCGTTTTTTATATCATTTCAGTCCACAATCGTTATTTTAAGAAAAAATAATTTAACCACAAATGAAGCTAAAGATTGAAGTATCAACGAAGATAGAGATGGCAAAAAAATTTGTACCTGACGGGGACCTGATTCCTAAATCCGATTTGACTGGGGAATTCCCGAGTTGACCGGGGATGGGGATGGGGACGGAGAATCCCCGAAATATAAAACCGGGGATGGGGATAACAAAAATCCCCGACCCCGAACCCGAACTTTTAATGTATAAGTATACACTGTATAAGTTATATGTATATTAATACTACATATACTTGTATATGTATATGTTAGTGAATAGTGACAAGTATTATACTTGATGTATATATGATATTTAGTAGATTAAATACTTTAAAAATGTTAAGAACTAACTACATATTATTCTACCAATATTTTGTTCGAATACACACATTCGATACAGTTTATTTTTGTATTATATGTGATGTTTCAGTATTTACGATATTTTAAAGTTGAATGACATTTTAACTAATCCAACTATGTATGATGTATGCTTTTTAAGACATTTATAGATCAGTTCTTTATAATTTCGATTACTTATGTAATTTTTATTCTCAATTTATAAGGCCGGAAAATCCCCGAATCCCCGTGGGGATCCCCGATCCCCATTGGGGATGGGGATGAGGATGTAAAACGATTCCCCGATGGGGATGGAGGCGGGGATGGGGATGGGGAGTGACAAACGGGGATGGGGATGGTAAATACAATACCCAATAATTCCCGTCCCGTTGCCATCCCTAAACACAAGAAAGAATACAAATGCATGATCCACAATAATATCACATGCAACACGTACTCTTCCATTTTCTTGCTAAATATATTATACATAAACTACGTATTAAATAATGATATAAAATATTAATTAGTACTAATACATATTAATGTACTAATCAAATGTCTGCAAATTAATGTCAGATCAGATCTAGATTGGTACGTGATTATATTCTAAATCATAAGATTGTCAAACACTTGTAAAATATGCAAAAAAGTGTGTACATGTTACGTACTCATCGAGTTCTTACAATGTGCTATGGCTCCTTCAATCGCGCTATGTAGTTCCTCAGTTGACGACAAGCCAGGTTTCGGCCTAAGAACACCTGAATGATTAGGAGATGATGGCATAGTAGACGGGCAACTCGACACGCAACTTGTCTTTCTCAAAAACCTTATATTCCCCGAAAAAGAAGTTGTCCCAACATTGTCCTTTTTCACAATAGGACTTGTTTTATGTTCTTGAAATTGCGAAAACTTGTTGAACAGTGGTACTTTTGTTTTCTTAAAGTATCTTCGTATCTTTTCTTTAACAGAAAAGGTTGTTGTCCCGTTAGGGACAACTGACTTGTTTTCCTTGCGAAACAAGGTTGCAAATTTGTTCAATGAGTAGTGCTTTTTGGCAGTTAAATCGAAAAGTTTGCTAGGAAAGTGATTATCATCTTCTGTGGCCGAACTTATACGTGAAGAATCAGATGTTTCATAAGAGAAGGTGGAATGGTAATCAGATGAATGTCGTCCCTTGGTCGTAAGAAGTGTTTGAAACATTGATTTTCGTGGCGAGAGATGGAGTGGGAGGAGTTGACCTTTGTAAAAGAGTTCATCCGTGGGGCGAAGAGTGGTAGGGTCTGATTTTCTAGGGGAGAGAGAGACGTTGAACTCAAATTCGGAGGATGAGGGGGAGTGGTGGATTGGAGAGGATGGGAGGGTGTAGGATTTTGTTTTGTAGATGCCCATTCGAAGTAGAAGTAGAAGAAAATGTGTTATTGAAAGTTGATGGTTATTTGGAACTTTGATGTGAAGTATTGAAGATAGTTGTGGTGGGGAGGAATAAGAGTTGGGAGTTGACTTTAATCATAGTTTTGCTCACCCTCTTATGACTAAATTAACTTCCATTCACTTTGGAACAGTTTATCAAGCATGATCATATGTCTTAAATAGCATCTTAACTGTAGATAAAATATTTAAAAAATAAATAATAATTAAAAAATTAAAAAATCCCATGTTAACTTTTATCTTTATGGTATGTTGGAAACTTTAGCAAAAAGTTTAGGAGGATATGGTAGATAGTAGCAATCAACCTTGAAAACTTGCAATATATGCAATCAAATGAATTCTTCCCCCTACCTAACAAAAGAAGAATAAAATGCAATTTTACTTTCATATATGGAGTACAAAGTAGAGGTGCAAATTTCGGGGATTTTATTATTATTATTATTATTATTATTATTATTATTATTATTATTATTATTATTATTATTAACCAGGTTTGAAAATCGGTTTCGGTTTTAGTCAAATAGTTAAAAACCAGTTTACGTCGGTTTGAAACCGGTTTTAGGAGAGAGTGTCCGGTTCACCAAGAACCGGTTCGGTTTAAACCGGTTTTAAATCTGTTTTACCCAAAACCGGTTCTCAGACTGGTTGACAACAAATAATGCAACCTTTTTCTAAATCGGCGGTTCGGTTTTCCTTAAACTAGTTTTTCAAAAACCGGTTTTTTTAGAAAACCGATTTTGGTTTTTTTTTTCCGGTTCGGTTCGTGAAACTTTTTTTTTTTTTTTTTTTTTTTTTTTTATCCGCACATTATAAGTTTATATTAAAACACGTGCAAAACGGTGCCGTTTTGCTACCGGGTTTCCCGCCAAAAATTTTGGGCTACCATGGCCCGTTTATCTTGGCCCAGTTTCTTCTTCTCCGGTCCAATTTCGGATTTATAGAGCTTCTTGATCTTCGCATACTACTCCGGAAATAGATAAAAAAAAAAAAAATGGTCCATGTGAAGGAAGGGAGATGTTGGGTGTGCGCTGATGGTGTTGGGTGTGTGACGATCGTGTGTTAACTCGATTGTACCAGGTAATAGTTTTATGGTTTTGGGTTTAATTGTATTTAATTTTGATGTTGGGTGTGCGCTGTTACACAACGGTTAGGGTTTTAATTTTGGGGGTTTTTGTTACACGCGTTTATACCCTTAATTGTTGCTGCCTACCATGTGTTTGATGAATTTCTTGACAAGATTTGGTGATGCCGTTTGTATCTAAGTATTGGCCAAATGGATTCTTCGAGTGTTCTTGCAAGTGTTTGGGTATTCGGTACCTAATTTTTTTGCGAGAGGGTGACCTTATTAAACTCATATCTATGTATCTTGCGTTATGCAATGGTGTCGTAAGTTTACAACTCTAAGCAGCTATGTATTTTGGTATGTATCTTGCCTTGGTAACTTTTGTTCGTATCCTTTATTTACTGGTAGAAATAACGGAGGCCATGATGATGAAATGTACATGTAAGCAAAAAGTTGTTTAGAGGCTGATATGTATCTTGGCTAGGCAATCCGGATGGTAATTGCTACTTAAAAAATCTGGCATTTGCAACTGTGATTGCAGCCATGGCTTATTAGCCCATGATGACATGAATACACCATATCTGAGCCTCCATTAAAAATATTGGTATCATTTTTTTGTTGCTTTAAAACGTTGTCGTTGTACCCGCTAAACTCAGATTAAAATAATGTTTATTATTGTCGCCTAAGTTTTGCCGCAAATGACCTGTTGACTTTGAAAGTCAAACACTTTTCAGCTAGGAACCCGTATCAGTTGCAATGGCATGGTCTGAATCATAGTTGTATCAGTTGCAATGCAATCACTTGCTCTATACATTGCATTCCGTGTGTATCAGATAGGCTATGAGCAAGCGATTGCATTTGCTGTCATGGAATGCAATGTGCACTGTTGTGCTTTGGGCATTTCCCGCAAAAAATACTGGGCTAACCCTAGCTTGCTTATGTGATCTGCTTTTGTTCCTACCCTGCTTCTATGATCTACTTTTGTTCCTATATAGTGTATGATATTACTGCCGATGATGATGGATGATTGCAGTTGTATAACTATGCTGACATTGATTACAAGAGGTTGTGATGAGTTTACAGGGGAGATGATATTGAAAATGAGATTCTCCGCACTTTGGCGTCGCAAGTGGATACACTTGCAGCCATGTCGGGTGTATCCTTTTTTCGGTCACTTACCTGCCTGAGCCTCGCTTTGATCACGCTTTGTTGATCTCATTTGAATGTATATATCTGTCTAAATGTTTGAGAAGATTGTGATGTCCGTGTTGTGTGTCATATAATTAGTATACAAAAAATATTAAGGAGGCAATGATGAGTCACCATGAGATTGGTTGAAGCTGACACCGTCCGGATCTTAGTGGGGCAACCTATTAGGTTTGCAGCCATGCCGGATGTGGCCACATTTGTTCCCTATCTGAGCCTCAGACTTAATTCTTTAGTTTCTTGAAGGTCCTGTTTGGACCTTACTAATATGACCCGCCTTAGTGTTGTTTTTTATTATACTCACCCTTTAAGACACAACTGATTATCTGCTTATTTTTTAGTATCATTTCTACTGAAAATTAAGAAAATTTTAAGGTCTGTGTGTTTTGTAAGTATAGTTTACTGAGCACCGTATCTTGGCGGGGCAGCCACATCTAAACTGTCACTACAGCTATAGAGGTTGTTTGGCTTCGCTTCCATATTCACAGATCCAAGTATCATTTCTGTAAGATATGCGTGTTTGCTAAAGTGAAACCAGGGTGTCGAGATCAAAACGTACGTTTACTATGTTTGAATGTTATTTAGCGTTTTGTACAGTGGATGACTATTGGTTGTGATGCATGTGAGCATGTTTCATTAAAGCCAAGATTGCCCGCGTGTTGCCTCGACAACATGCTAACGTTGCAGCCATGGACCGAAGGTATTTTTTTTTAATCTAAAACTGTATTTTTTAGGACTTAACCTGTGAGCCTATGAGTTATAGTTTTTCTGTTATAAATTAGCAGACCTCCTTTTATTGCTTTTGCTGTAAATTTTATATTTTCATTATTTCATTGCTTTTGCCATCATGGTGCATTCTTTCGGTATGAAGAGACTCAAAGAACCTACTCTACATGTGCAGGTACCCCCAAACAATCATGAAACCAATGGTCTAAGCCTAGCCGATAGTATTACACATTGCTAACTGGTTCAGTTAGAACATCTATGATTCTCATTCGTCAACTATCTATTTCTACTGTGAAATGAAATTGGAAATTTCATTTGCTGTTGATACTATGTGTATTATGTTAAGGCATATCAACCGTGTTGCTGATGTGAAAGAAGATGCTTTGGAGGTTTTATATGAGAAGCGTGCAAGGAAGAGATCATTAGCTGATGATAATGATAATACCGTTCAGCATGAAGTTGATCGCGGATTTGGTCTTCCTGTGAAGACATTAAATGGAGAACTCTGTTTCAAGACAGGTATCTTAGAGCATTACAGTTTCAGTCTTGGTAAATTGGTCTAATCAAGAATCAAGCCATTAAGTTTTTTTGATGACATATTTTTTATTGTAAAGAAAGCTACAAGTAAATTTGCTAACAATGAGGAGGAAACTATGGGTGAAAATGAAGACGTAGGCAGAGACAACGGTATTGTAAAGTTGACTAAAGCAGAAAAACGGGCAAAAGATTAAGAAAGAGAGGAAGGAGGCAAAAAAACATAGGAAAGAGGTGACAGGTGAAGAAGAAGAAGTGCAGCAAACCTCTCAAGCCGAAGTTTTGGTACTTTTTTTACATAACTTATTTTTTTATTTTGTTTCAACCCTTCGTTTCGCTGCTTAATCCCAAAAAAAAAAAAAAAAAAAAAAAAAAAAAAAAAAAAAAAAAAAAAAAAACCGTATAAGCCCAAAAAAGAGAGATTATTGGCTTTTCCTAATCTCAATAAGCTAATCCAAACACCCCCTGATTATCTAATTTAGCATGCCCTTTTAAGCTGGGTCCAATGGGTACAACAATGTATATTCGGATGACAACTTTTCGTATTACAATGTCTTTATTTTTAGAAAACTATCTCGCCAAAAAAAATGGCCCGCCTGCAACGCGACGGATTATCACCAATCTAGTCTCTATAGTACCAAGTAGGCAAGTTATCGTATTGGTTATTTTGTTTGGGTATAATAATCATTTGTGCTTTGGGCCACTAAATCTTCAAAATGGATAAAGTGTAAACTGGTAGTGATCATAGTCTATAACTTTTAAGCAAAATAAAGGTGAGTCAAGTTCAGCTAAAAGAACTTGCAAGCTCTCATGGACATATGAGACCTCTTTTCACATAATAGTTTGCGCTTAACTAGTCAATAATATAAAAGAAAATGAAAATCTTTTAGTCTCATTTCGAGAGCTTATGGAAAGTGCAAAGGGAGCTCAAGTAGAGTGACCAATGTGAATTTTCTCTAGATGAAGAGTTACACAAGAAACAGTTCTTTTAGGTAAACACAAGGTACAACCAATAAAAATTTAAAAGTACAAAATATATGGTTCTACGAGTTTGGGGTGGTATTATTTGTTTACTACCTTAGGTGGATTAGTACGTATAAGAAGTATGAGATTATTATAAACGTTATGTTAAATTGTTAATAACGATGGTCAAAATTTTCTCAGTTTTCTGTATGTTAATTTTTCTTTGGTTCCTAAATGTGCCCATACTATGATTATCATGAAGGTAAGACCTCAAATTTAGCATGTTTGCGTCACGATAAGAACCATTTGAATCATACATGTACGAAGGCTACCAAGACTACATGAGATCGATGGAGAGTTCAATGAATAGTAATATAGTAAAGGGGAAATCATCCCTGTTGTGGCTGCAAGGATGTTATCTACTGCAAAGGCTTATAAGAAAGGACTATTAATGTAAACTAAAAAATAATGAAGGGTATAAGTGTATAAAAATACAAGTTGCAAATTTATTTTTCTCTTTTTGCAGATAATTTACATGTTGTTAGCAGCAGCAATGCTTTCACTTATAATAAACTACTCCCTTTATCTAAAAACAATTATCTCTAAACAAATCGCGGCCTGTTTGATACTCGTTTTTTGACTGGCACAAGTTTTTAGAGAAAGATTGATTCCATACAATGCTATACTAGTGACTTTTGAGGAATCCAACCAAATAAATTTTACTTTTCTATTTTATTATTCTTTACTACTCCGTATATACTATAGCAGAGAGTAAACGTGGAGACACAATTCGCATAAAATATTCAGAAACTCAATAAAATACTACTATAATATATTTAGTAGGCTAGATTTTGTCCCATTGATGTAGCCATAAACCCACAAAACAAATTAGTTTGTATCTAAAGTTCTAAACTTACATGACCCACCAATTTTTTTTTTCCTCTAACATGTATACAAAACAACTTTAACAAAACATTTTACCAAACAAACGTGCATGTACACAAAGTTTCAACATGTCCATTTTTCTTCTTATTATTATTATTATTATTATATTTTTTTTAAATAAATAGAACAACGCTTCTGTATACCGAAAAACGATAATCTTGAAAGGTCTGATTTCGATTCATTTTCAAAGTGTACGTTCATCCATAATGCTCGACGCAAACCATGACAAAACGTTAGTCACTAAACGTAGACACACGGAAACACCTAATTAAATACATAACAAAAATACCCGCCGCAACGCGGCGGGAGCAAAGATCTTGTTTTTCTACTAAATTACTAAACCATGTGTTTATTCATTTTTGTTTCTTCTGTATTTTCGGTTCCTAAAATAACTTATAATATATCAATTTACATATAAACAAATTAAATATACAATTTAAATAATTATTAATTTTCTTTCCTCTTATTTTCTTTCGAACATATATACTAAATCAAAATCTAATTCCGACTCACCTATAAATCAAAGCACCCTTAATGCTTTCTCTAAAATTCGTAATCATAAATTTAAATGAGGGTAATAAGATAAATCTGATTAAAATTGTTTATCTATTTTTAGAGTGAATAATTAATTTGAATTAACCTGAAAGAAAAAGTAAATGCTAGTAATAATTTGAGATGCAACAAGTGGTACTTGATGATAACCGGTTCTTATAACCTAAGAATCAAGAGAATTCATGCTATACATGTTATAGGTGTCAGTGGATATCGGTTTTTACTTTTCTTTTTCATTTTTTATTATAACAAACGTATGTCATTTTATACATTTAAACGTAACTAAATTTTATACTAAGTTAGGGAAAAAAAAAAAAAATAATAATAACTGAGAGACTAGCATTGTAAACATAATAAGGATTAATAAGGATTAACGGTGTAAGGAAAACAGTTAAAAAGGCTGACAATGAAAAAAATAAAATAAAAATAAATAAAAAGCTCAAACTGAAAATGGTTTTTCACCATCTTCTTTCTTCCATGCTATGTTTTTGACGTCAAGCTTAACAAAATGATCGGCAATCGGTTGTTGATGGTACCTATAACGCTGCTATTGCGCTATGACCGATGCAGTATGGCGACGCCATAAGTGGCCAAAATCGCCTATAGCATATTATCCATGCTACAGCACCGAGCACTCTTATGTCATATGCTACTTAATACACACCCATACAACCCAAGAATGTTGACTAAAGTCTCACTATTTATAAATATATGCAGAATACATGGTAAACAAACATGTAGAAACAAATCTTTATATATTGTTTCCGTAAATTCTTACAAATTTGTTGTATTAGTAGTAGCATGTAGTTTTATTAGATATCTTATGGGCAACCAAAAAAAAAAAGACAACAACTATTGTTTATTTCCCATTTGATGTTCCTTACTTTATCATATAGGCCTATATATAACTTGCCTCCTAAGAAATATAACCATCTCTTGTACTACATATCCCACCATCATGGTTATCGACCAAGGATTAGAGGTAGCAACAAAACTTCTACCGTTCCTGCGCGTCCTTAAAAATGGCACGGTGGAACGACTCTACAAGCCACAATTAACACCACCATCGTTACAGGCGGAGACAACAAATGGTGTCTTGTCAAAAGACACCATCATCTCACCAGATGTCTCCGCCAGACTCTACTTACCTAATAACCCTACTAATAAACTCCCCATCTTAGTCTATTTCCACGGTGGGGGGTTTTGCATCGAATCCGCCTTCTCTACCTTTTGTCACGAATACATGAATATCATAGCGTCTCAAGCAAACGTTATAATAGTCTCGGTTGATTATAGGTTAGCTCCAGAACATCCTATACCGGCTGCTTATGAAGATTCATGGACCGCGCTACAATGGGTTGCTTCACACTGTACAAAAGAGCACAATGAAATATTGGAACCATGGTTAACTAAAAATGGCGATTTTGATCATCTCTATATAGGTGGAGATAGTGCTGGTGCAAATATTGCACATCACATGTGCATGCGAGGTGGAGTCGAAGAATTAAATTGCGGGGTCAAAATTCTTGGTGCTTTTCTATCACATCCATACTTTTTGGGCTCAGAGCCAGTTGGCTCCGAGCCACTAGATATAGGTAGTCGTGAATCGACTGGTTTGTACAAGACATGGATGGTGGTTTACCCCAATGCAATAGATGGGATTGATAGTCCATGGATCAATCCTTTTGCAAAAAGTGCACCATGTTTAGATGGACTTGGATGTAAGAGGTTGATGGTTTGTATCGCTTCTGAAGACGAGCTAAGAGAACGAGGTTTTCATTACTACGAATCCGTTAAAAAGAGTGGATGGGGTGGAGAACTATTGTTGTTTGAGGTCGAAGGAGAGGGTCATACTTTTCACATATTCAATAGCAAAACCGAGAACGCGAAGAAAATGTTCGAAGGTTTGGCTCGATTTCTTCAAGGTAATTAGAGATGAAACATAAAACTGTTGTATAGGATGATCGTATATTGCTGTTATTGTTAGTATTACTATTGTTCAAGCTAATAATGTTATTGTGTAACTTCTCTAAATCTATGTGACAAATAGTGTGAAATTGAATTATGTTATTAAACCGCTACCACTTAACATTTTGCTTTTGTTTTGTTTGATGATTCTTCACGTTTTACTAGTTTTTCAAAGGTCAGTAGCGGTTTTTATGGCTTATTACAAGCATATTGTTCCAAAGTACTTTTTGATTTGGTGGTTGTTTCATCCACTTTGTCTAATTGTGGGTGTATAGATGAAGCTATTTCAAACGTTATTGACGAGTAAACAAAGTGGCAGTATATAAAATAAGGGAGGTGATAGTATGCAAGAACAAAAGAAATGAAAAAAAGGTTGGCCTTGTTACATTATTTTATATTTTGGAATTCTTTTCTAAACCATCCATTTGGCTTTTATTGGCACAAACCTATCTTTAACGATTCTGGTCTAGTTTCTTTGCATCAACAATGTAAAGGTCATGACAGGCTTGAGTCTTACTCTTGACAAGATTTATGTATTTTGTTTTGATTGATTCTGAAATAAGATCATTGTTGTCCTTAAAAAAAGCTTTTGTTTGGATTTTCACATACAAAAAAAACTTGTAGCATTGTATGGTCATTGGCTCATATATAACTTTCTTGATTGTGAAAAATAGTTAAATAGCTGTAAGGCCATCACTAAGCTTACCTTCATAACCCCCTTGATCTTTATATAAGTATATTTAGAGGAGAGATTTTGAAGAAGCTACATCTCTAACATTTACTCCAAAAATAAAGAAATTTTTGGAGGTGATTTTTCCTACAATTATATTTAGGGGAAAACATTGTGCTGACCAAAAAATTGTTTATCATTTGTAAGTATTTTGTTTATCATATTAGCTCATTCTATATATAAACTAAAGCACAAACAACGTGCTGACCATTTCGATTTAAATATTGACAAAATTGTTGGCCTTTCAGCGGGCTCCTTTTGGTCCATTAGTTATGCAAGAAGCTGACCCGTCACCTTTTTTATTGGTTTTTTTATCATTTACTCTATAAACATGTTTTTTATGGTCCTTAGCACAGTTAATGCTTTAGTATAACCTACAAACCATAAAGCATTCCCCGCATTATATACAATCACAATATCTATTAAAACAGACCTTTAATTAAAAAAAAAAAAAAAAATTACAAAGAATTGACATGAAATAAATTTAGAAATATCATTTGACTTTATCTGATTAAAACTCGCAAACAACTATAACTCAATTATATCCATTCCATTCCAGCAATTACAGTATCGCAAGAACGATTAGAAAGAAAGAAAAAAATAAATAAAAATCTCTGACAAGCCCTGCCGCAACGCGGCGGGCACTATATCCGTTGTTAGTACTATATGAAGATATATTGAGTTAATATAAAATTTTTGATCAAGAAAAAATCTAATTTAATTTAATTATTAATTTATATTGCCAACATTTATCAAATGACTCTGAATTATATTCTTGTCATATTTGATCTATGTGTGACTTATTCAAGACTTAAGATAATCCGTGAGTCACACATTGTTCCAAACTATTAGAGTAAAATAATTGATCTACGTGTGACTTGATGTATTTTTTCTTTTAAAAAATGCACATTGTCCCAAACTATTAGAGTAAAATAATTTGGAGTTGAGCTTTTTAAGTATATGGTTATAAAAGAAAGAATTTGAAGGAAGAATTCGTTTCTTGATGTCAACAAGACT
Organism: Artemisia argyi; assembly: GCA_030686995.1. NCBI lineage: Eukaryota > Viridiplantae > Streptophyta > Magnoliopsida > Asterales > Asteraceae > Artemisia > Artemisia argyi. Next base: position 35,929,037 of record CM060707.1, on the reverse strand, counting down.
ACAACTAATACGACTTTTGTTTAACTTAACTGATGGTCTAAGTGGATTGTGATTGTTATATGTCATAGTTGTTGGATCAAACATTTTTTTATACCAAATGAATAATACATTAACGGCTGCTATTTTCTGGAAATGAAGAATCCACGCAACATCAAAGATTGTGCATGTCATACTTTTTTTTATAAATTGACGTTGGAATAATAATATTTCCATGGCTGCTATTTCTCTAATGTTGAATAACTATGCATCGATCATCAAGATTATGACACTTTTTTTTACTATTTTTTAGCAAGAAGTCTTATGTATCTCCTATTTGGATTCCGAGTTTTCAAGTCTTAAACGGTACATAATTTTGTTTAAGTCAAACTAACAATATCACAATAAGTACATTACACTTTTCGCACATAGCTATCATAGGCAAGGTTTGAACCCACAACCACCTAGACGTGAAGCATCTCCCAAGATCGCTAAACTATAAACCTTTGGTCGAAACATAATATGTTAAATGTGTAACTTTTGCCATTCGTAAAAAAGGAGTTTGTTTTTTAAGTGTACAATTATATTCTTGATTTTGCATGATTTTACTTCACAACTTGAAAGAGTGCGATCGTTGACCATATCTAACCATCGACCTCGCTCTATATAACACAAGTATTATAATCACATATTGATTGCATATGTCGGTTTATATAGGATAGATAATATATAAAAATGATAAATAAAATAAGAAACTTTTGGAAAGAGGATAACCTAGTTTACATTGTTCTCTAAGCTAAACCAATTACTATCAAAGAATATAACATTTTTTATATTGTTGTATAAACCTGCAACAAACCGAAGAAGCTAGCAGCGGATAACCGGATTTAATGAAGTCCTTGACACACACAAACCGTTGTATCACGACAGAAAACACACACACGTACAACTCTCAAACACTTTATATATTGAGAACTAGAAAAGAATGAACGGTACAATGACCCCTCCCCTTCACCTCTTTATTATAGAGATGAGGGGGGGGGGGGGGGGGGGGGGGGAAGAAAACCAACTCTTGAAGGAGTTGAAACCGGCTGCAACAATGGAGAAAACCTAGACTCTCGAATGCTTGGACTGAACCTCGGATAGGGGTGTGCCTTCATCCACGCACTAGTAGCAATAACCGCTACTAACATTATCTTAGCTCCTGACTCTATCGAGAGTCCCTTTAGCCAAATAGCCTCCTTTGCAGCCTCTGTAAGTGTCATATGCACACTTCAGTTGTTGAAAAAACCTCCATGTGCAGCATCATAGCTTCCGAGCTTCCTGCACATCCTTGTATCATAAACCCGTACCTTGTGATTGATCTACCCATGACAGTGATCGATCTACCCATAGCGTAGTTAAAATCCACAAAAACCTGTACGTCTTTCTGTAATCCACGATCGAACCTATCCAACATACCCACATCTACAGATGCTATGTCAGGTCTCGTGCAGACCATCTGATACTCCCGGCTTCCATCCGCATATGTATATGACAACTTACCATTCTTTTCCACGTCACAGTCCCCTGATAGACTACCCTCCAACGACAGTATGGAGTGTCCATCCAACAAAGTTTGTACCAACTTTCCGTTGTGAACCCTGGACTGTGACCCCCTCAGAGTATTACCACTCTGATTCTTGATGATCTCCATACCAAGTATATTTCCTTTTGCTTTATCCAGCAATCCCTTGGTAACCTAGATCTCAGCCTTGCATTCGCAAGAAAAAACCATACCATCTATATAGAGAAATAGATGTATGAACATACCTGGTGTATACTTCCAGTAATAGCTGTGGCTGTCGTCACTGCTTTTCCTGCAACCGTTGCTGAGCACACACACATCTGACCGAGTATCCATTTCTTCTTTCAATCCAGTCTTCCACTTGGAGATCACCTAACAAGCAACTGTATTATTGAAAGTCAATGACTCATGTGCATATATCTTCTCCACTACAGCAACTGCAAAAGCAGCCTCAATACTGTTTTCTCTATACCTGTATAGTTCCCGTGCTGATTGTTGCTCCCTATCACGTGCTAAATGATAGTCCATCAAATCCCGAGTTTGTACTTCCCGTGAACCAGCTACCTGACCGACATTCCCCTGAGGTTCCACCTCAAATGTATGATCCCCAAGCAGTTCCACCTCAAACTCGACTCCCTGCAACACCTGCACTGAACCCGTACCTACACCAGAACCAATGAAAGTTTTCTTGTATTCCTCACTCTCATTGAAACCCATATTCCTGTAAAACACTACCTTTAAAGTAACGTCATCAAACCTCTAAAGCTTATTACCCACTATACCTTTATGGTATCCCAGGAATATGCACTTGACCTTAACCAGTTTAAGTTATTACTAGCAAGCCAACCAAAAATCCCTAACATATCTATAAGCGTCTTGAATCCAATCGCTGATGATGGTGACCTATTCACTAGATATGTAGACCTGGTTGTATCCTCTGCCCAAAAACCTTGGACAGACCAGACTGAATCAGAAAAAAACGTACCTTATCCAAGAGTGTCACATTCGTCTTCTTAACCAACCCATTCTGCTGCTGTATCCTTGCAACACCCCAAATGTTTGGCGACCCCACTCTTCATACATTGTTGTGTAGACCTCTGATTACAAGAATCAAGAACAGTACCTGTCTTGATCTTCTTCCCAGTCTGAGATTCTCCTAACTTCTTCCTACCATTCAATGTCTTCTCGGTCAACACCTAACCATCTAGGGTATATACGCAATTAGCCTTCCTTGTTCCTGATAAGACCACCAATGAACCCTTTATAACCTTGATCCTGCCCGACTGCATCTTTACGGTAAAACCCTCGTTTACAAGAGTACCCAGCGATATCAAGTTTCGCCTTAATTCCAGAACATACCTGACGTTGTCCAAAACGAAACTTGACCCATCCCTCATCTGTACTTGAACCTTACATGTCCCCCGTACACGGCATTTCCTGCCATCACCCAACAGTACATTACCACCATTATACTCCTTAAAATCAAACAAATAATCTCTCATGTATGTCATATGGTATGAGCCCCCTGAATCCATGATCTAGTCAAATAACTTTTCAACACTCATAGCCATCATAACATCAGCATTGTTATAATCGTCAGCTCCAGAACCGGATACCTGATCTTCATTCCTAACAAAACCTTGAGATTTCTTGTGATTATACCTGGGACAATCCCTCTTCAAATGCTCCTTAGACTGACACATATAACACTTGAGTTAGTTGTTTCTTCCTTGTGACTTTGACCACGCACTACATTTACCCTGCTGCATATCACTTTGATCAGATTTCTCCCTCACAAACAACCCTTCACCACCATCAACCTTTGCTTCCGTCATCTTCTGAAGTTCTCTAGAATGAAGTGTCGCGACCACGTCTTATAGCTTCAAAGTATCCCGACCATATAGGAAAGTATCCACGAAATTATCGTAAGATGTTGGTAAAGATGTGAGTAATAATAATGCCTGATCCTCATCCGATATAGCAGTATCTATAGCCGCTAAGTCACCTACCAGCTTGTGAAACTCATCAATATGTTCAGACTGACTCTTACCCGGATGCATATGAAAAGTATATAACTTCTTTTTCAAGTACAAACGATTAGCTAAAGACGTTGTCATGTATAAAGTCTCTAACTTTTCCAAATCCCCGCTGCAGTCGTCTCCTTGGTAATCTCCTGTAGGACCCGATCACCTAAACACAAGATCAATGCGCTGTAAGCCTTTTTCTGAATGACGTTATCGTATGCCGCTATCGTAGCTGCAGGTAACTCTTCCAATGCTACAACTAATCCTTGCTGTTCTAGCAAAACTTTCATCCTTACCTGTCATAGCGCGAAGTCATTCTTCCCATCGAATTTCTCGATGTCAAACTTGGTCCCCGTCATCTTTTTTAAACCCTTTGTTTATTCTGATAACCTTGTGATATAAACCTCACTACACTGAACTAAACAAAGTACCCATGTGTACAACCCTTCAAAGCTTATATTTTTCTTGTTTTAAAACCAATTAAACATTGGAAAAACCTTCCAACAATTGTGGACCTTTCAAAAAAAAAAAAAAAAAAAAAAAAAAAAAACTTTTGAAGTAAATTAATTTTCTTTTTCGATAATTAAATAGGGCATCAACAAGCAATATTATCTCCACGTGCATGTAACCTTAAAGTGTATTAACATGCATAAAATAGTTTGTTTTGTTGTATTAATCTTATGAAAACAACCTGCCAAACAAACAAGTAAGTTTCTTCTTGCTTGAACCTCGACACAGGGGAATCTCAGCTCGTTATCCTGTCGATCTTCTATAAGCTGAAAAACCAACAACCCTTAAACTTTCTTTAACCCGTGTCGATAACCTCGACAACCAAAGTATGTAACCCTTCAAAACAGATTCTCGATCAACGTCCAATAAAACGATTTTACCGCGATAAAAACCGTTGCGCAATCGAGTAGCCTTGGAGATTTAAAACAATTGAAAACTCTCAACCTTGTTGATATAAACCCTTGCGGACCGATTCTTGTAAACCCAAAAATCTTGCAAAAACCCGACAACCTTGAAGATTCGAAAAACCCGAAACCTCAAGAACCCTTGAATGTTTCTACACCTTGTCGTAAAACCTTGACAAACGAAACACTCCAAGTAAACCTTCCTGTCGTGACACTGTTGTGGTGCAAGTAACAAGCAGCTTCTCGACAACTTTTGAAGCTCAATTAACCGAAACCTCAAAGACCCTTGTGTCGACTTCTGTTTTGAATACCCCCTCCAAAACCCGAAGCTTAACCTGCTACTGTTACTCCAATACCCTTGCTGTTCGAAACCTCAAACACCAAGAAACCTTCAAAAAATCGAACCTAGCTTCCTTCAAACTTTCGAACCAAAGCTCTTGATACCACTTGTTGTATAAACCTACAACAAACCGAAGAAGCTAGCAGCGGATAACCGGATTTAATGAAGTCCTTGACACACACAAACCGTTGTATCACGACAGAAAACACACACACGTATAACTCTCAAACACTTTGTATATTGAGAACTAGAAAAGAATGAACGGTACAATGACCCCTCCCCCTCACCTCTTTATTATAGAGATGAGGGGGAAGAAAACCAACTCTTGAAGGAGTTGAAACCGGCTGCAACAATGGAGAAAACCTAGACTCTCGAATGCTTGGACTGAGCTCACGTTTATCACCCTATATAAAGGTATTATAGTCGGCTATGCATAACAACCAACTATATCCATCTTATTTGACTAATCTACACTAAGACCCCCTACACTTAGAAGCACTTGCTAATATGATACTATAATATAACATATATGAACGAACCATAACGTGTCAATAAACTTATTTGTTGACGGACGAACCACAATTTGACACATCTCTATCTTCTATTTTATTTTTCAGATTTTAGGTTTGTTTTTTATTATCTAAAGATACTCAGTTTATTATAAAAGAATATAACATTTCTTACACGATCATTCATCATTGTGTTCTATGCTATATGTGGTCTGAAGTGGTCAAATGGGCTAGATGGGGGCTACATGAAGATTGGTACTGATTGTGCATTATTTTCAATAGTGGGCTACCGTATGTTTGTATCCATTTTAAGTTCCTATAATAACTGTTTGATAGTTTTTCGAGTTAATTTCATAAAAGGTCCTATGTGGTTCATCGGGTTTTATAGGTTTAGTCCTTAAACTTATTTTAATTGATCTAGTCCTTGTGGTTGTGACCCATAACGGTTTTGGTCCCTGAGATTAACTATCGTTAGTTTTTTCCGTTAGCTAACGACCGTTTGCAACAAACATTTGCATCGTTAGTCCTTTATACTAACGACCGTTTATACTTACCATTTCCCCCCCCCTAAATATCTCTATAGTTTATACACGTTTTTATATACCTTATTTTATACATGTTTTCATACACACATTTTTTATGTACATGTTTTTATACACATTTTATACAGACATTATTATACACGCATTTATACACATATTTTTATACACGTTTTTATACACATGTTTTTTATACATATGTTTTTAGGCATATGCTTTTATACACACGTTTTTATACACACATTTTTATAAACACATTTATACACATATTTTTGTACACGTCTTAATACACACGTTTATACACACATTTTTATACTCGTGTATAAAAACGTGTATAAAATGTGTGTATAAAAACGTGTATAAGAATGTGTGTATAAATGTATTTATAAAAACATGTGTATAAATATATATGTATAAATGTGTGTATAAAAATATTTATAAAAATATGTGTATAAAAATGTGTATATTAATATTTATAAAAATATGTGTATAAAAATGTGTGTATAAAAACATGTATAAAATATGTGTATAAAAACATGTATATAATGTGTGTATAAATGTGTGTACTAAAACGTGTGTATTAAAACATGTGTATAAAAACATGTATAAAATGTGTGTATTAAAACGTGCGTATAAAAACGTGTATAAAAAATGTGTGTATAAAAACATGTATATAAAAATGTGTGTAAAAAAATATGTATAAAAACGTGCATATGAAAATGTGCGTATAAAAAACGTGTAATAAAATGTGTGTATAAAAATGTGTATATGAAAACGTGTATAAAAATGTGTATAAAAACGTGTATAAATTTTAAAGATATTTAGAGAAAAAAAAGGTATATGAAACAATTTATTTTTTAATTTAAAATATAAATAAATAAATAAACAAAATTTTTGTTAAGTATAAACGGTCGTTAGTATAAAAGACTAATGGTGCAAATATTTGTTGCAAACGGTCGTTAAAGGACTAACGGTGCAAATGTTAGTATAAAGGACTAACGAAAATAACTAATGATAGTTAGTTTCAGTGACCAAAACCGTTATGGGTCGCAACCACAAGGGTTGGATCCGTTTAAAAAAAGTTTAAAGACTAAACCCATAAAATATGACAGACCACATGGACCATTTATGAAATCTCTAGTTTTTCTTTAGCAAAACTGTTGATAGCCAAATTTTACAAATGGTTATTGTTTAGCATGGGTTTTTTTTTTCTGTCATATAAAAAACTTGTTTAATCATAACATATTTTCACATTCATGTCAATAATCAATATGATTAATTTTGCTAATATCACAAGGCTATTTTAACATTGCATGAGTGTTGTTACTTCGTTTTTGAACGACATGAGTGTTACTTGTTATGTCAGATTGTGCTGAAAAGTTTTGAATGTATGTTGAATCTCTTATATAATAAGTCTAACAGGTGAACCTATCTCCGGATTCCTTGACTAACTGAACTTGAAGCGAGTTCAGTACTAATCAGTACTAGTAAATAGAGTGCTACTACATGAGAGAGGGAAGTCATGAATACTTCAATCGCTTAACCCAGAGGGTATCATTCCGATAACGAGTTAGGATCAAATGAGAATTAAACCTAAAATGAAAAAGATGAGAAGTAATTATAATCGTGTATTCAAAATGTACCGACTTAAATTTGATGCATCCTTATTATCTTAGATGAATCATAATGTGAAATATTCCTCTACATGTGACCGAATCATAGAAATCAATTTGCCAAATTTTCACTTCAAAATAACTTTCAAAACTCAAGATGATGCATCAAAATGAATAGAGATAAATCTAATCTCACAAGAGAACATACAAGATAGAGTTAACTACATTTTTGGTCCTCGTGATTTACCGGGTGTAACGATTTTGGTCCAATAGTTTGAAAAGTAACGAATCTAGTCCAGAACCCGCTGACCCGTAACACTTTTGGTCCATTTTTGGTAGACCGTTAGTTTGACCAGTTAAAAAAACATGAAATGACTATAATACCCTTGTCTTGTAATGTGAAATAACTAAAATACCCTTCTTTCTCTTTCTATTTACTTTTTCTTTTTCTATTATTATTATTATTATTATTATTATTATTATTATTATTATTATTATTATTATTATTATTATTATTATTATTATTATTATTATTATTATTATATCTACAAACACAAATTTACAAATATACAACACATCTTCTTTTCACCAAGATTTACAAACAGAGATTTACCCAGATTTTCAGACATAAACCAACTACATTTATTAAAAAGAAGATCAAACCATATCTGGAAACAACAAGGTTTCACAAACACTTCCAACACAAACATTAACAACCAAACCCCCTTGATGAGTGTGCAAATACTCATCATTTTTACCTTTTCTGAGCTGCCAAAACATCTAAAAACACTCAATAGTCAATATTGCATCAAAATAGTAAAAATATCCCAGGAATGTGTTTTATATGTTTCAAATGCAAAAATCTCAAAAACAGATGAAAAACGCACAAAGTTTGCATAATTGGCAGTTTCAGTCCCTCAACTTTCAAAAATTGTCAAATCTAGTCCCTGGTTGTTCTAAAAACTTGAAAAAGTCACCAAAGGTCCTTTTTAATCAAAAAGTTACATATTTAGTCATTTGGTGCAAAGTTTCACAAAATTACAAGTTTAGTCCCTGTACTTTGGAAAAATGTCAAAATTGGTCCCTGGGATATTAAAACTTTGAGAAAAACAAATTTTGTCCTTGTGCTACTAATCTTTTGCAGGAATGGTCCTTGGGTGGAAAGTTTGGCGAAATTACATGTTTAGTCCCTGAAATTTGAAGTTTGGCAGAAAAGGTCCTCGGATATTAAATATGGGAAATAATTACATTTATGGTCCTTGGTTTATCATGTTTGGCAAGTTAGGTCCTTGAAGTTACTTTGGGAAAATTTACAATATCAGCCCCTCAACTTTGCATAAATTACACTTTTGATCCTTGTGTAATTTCTAAACCAAATGGACCCTTTTTGTTATGTAAAACAAAAACTAAACCCAATCCAACACTACAACCCACCCTTTTTGTTTTATCTTGGGCCCAACCATTTCCCCAGCCCACAAATAAAACCCAATCCACCCCCTTTGTTTGACTTCAGTCAACCCAAACCAAAAACCGGCTTCCCTCCCAAATACCACCCTCACCACTGAACCAAACCAGACCTGGTTCCCCCCCCCCCCCCCACTTGCACCTCTGCCACTACACTCCTTATCCCTTCAATCACATTTCCCCAACACCAATCATACCCCCCCTAGGGTCTGCTTCAACAGAGCCAAATTGCAAATAAGATCCTTTCCCGCCAAAAAATGAAGAGGGGGCATAGGTAATCCAAAAGTCAATCAAATTGGTGGGATTTGACCCTGTGGGTCCCACTAACACCCTGGGATGCTATAAAGAGAAGAAGGAGCCAAAGAGAGCAATTATTAGAATAGTTTTAGTATAATGTAATCGTAGGTAGTTTACTTTCCCTTTCAAATGTAATTTTAAGTTAAAACTTGTTGTACTCAGTTTGTTTAGTGCAATCAAACCTGGCTTGAACCTTTAATTCCAACCTTGTTCTTTAAATTTGAATTTAGTAATTTTTGGTGAAATTGACAAATTCACCTAAAGTCGTTTCTGTTTGTTGTTTTTGGATTCTTAAGCTTACTTAAGCTCTGACAAGGTTTATATAAGTTTTTAGAAACATTAAATTTCAGTTCAAGTTAAAAAAAAAAAGCAAAAATACGAAAAAATCAAATAAATAAGTAAAAAATCAAAAAATCAGTTGATATGATGAATAAGCTTGGAGCAGGGTTCATATTGGATTACCAGTGGTATTATTTGTCTCATGGGAGACTATTAAAATGAGTTTCAGTTTTTGGTCCTATGTCCTCAGCTTGGAACACTTGTAAGCAATTTTTCATATTTGCATAATTACTGTTCATCATTTTGTTCTGTTGCTTATTCTTTAGCTTAAGTGTGTTTTAGCTTATTTAGATCAGTCATAACTCAATTTCTAGGTCTTACATGCTTTAGCTTAAGTTTTAATTTAAAACTATCTTTAGATTACCCCTAACCTGCAAATTTAAGTTCCTATTGTTATGAACTAGTTTTTACTATTCAAATAGTTTTAAAAATAGTTTAGTAACATGTTTTGATCATTAGATTGGTAGAATTAAGCTTGAAGCTCAAAGTTGCAGTGTTATGTAGCATATATAGGGGTGTTTGGATCAGATCAGTTAGGGGTGATTAGCCTAGGTTTAGTTGTTGCAGTTGGTTCATACAAGTCCTACTAGGTGTCTTTAGCTCATATAGATCACAAAACATGTAGGTTTACAATCAAAAAGTCAAAAGCCATAATTTGATCTCCAAACCTGTTAACTGTTGAGACTTAGGTGTGATCATTTCACCATTTCAATTCATAAACAAGAGTTTAAGCATAATTTAGTTTACTTATAGCTTATTTTAGCATATCTAATCAGTAGGATCCTTTAGAAATCCAACAAAGTCGACTTTAATGTTTAACTCAAAAAAGTCAAATTGCTCATCTCAGTTTTTTTCCCAAAACTCCAAGATTTGTTTAGAATTTAGGAGTAGGATGTAGAGCTTGAAATTGTTCATACTTGTTGTCTACCACTTCATCTCCCAAGTCCTAGCTTCATTACATTTTTAGTAATTTTTCTGTGGGCCCCACTTTGCCCCAAAGTAGGCTGCAGGGAATAAGCCTGCTCTGTATCAGCAGACACCCAGCCACCACACCACCTTTGGTGGTGGTTTGTGGCCACCACAATGGGCCCCACACCCTAGATTTAGGTTCTCCCAACCCCCTCCTACCAGGGTACAACCTTTGACCAGCCATTTGACCTAGAACCCAGTGGACCCCACTTGGAATTGCCAATCAAATCTGTCCCATTTCTGAGTGAAATCTCAAGTTCCAAAGTGCTTATTTCATATTTTTAGCTTAATCAGTGGTTGTTGCTAGATGTTTTCAGCTTAATTAAGTTTGTGTAGCTTATGTGAACCAGTTTTAACCCTTGTGGACCCCACACAAGCTCCTTTGAGCTTATTTTCCCTTTTAGTCAACCAAAGTCAAACTGTGTTCCTTTTTAGCTTATTCTCAGCTTATTCTCAAGTTATAAAAAGTTTGTTTTCACAAAAAGTTTTTGTTTTTAAGTATAAAACAAGTTTGTAAAAGAAAAACCAAGAAAAATCAAATTTAAATTAAGTGATAGTTTCTATTTAATGTAATTTAATTTTAATTTTCTTTTTTATATTTTTATTAAGTTCTTAGCTATTTTATATTTTTATTAATTATCTTATATATTAAAGTAATTTTAGTAAATTTTTCTGATTTTTATTTTGCCATTTAGTATTTATTAGATTTAATTTTAGTTTTATTAGTAATTAGTTAATAATTAAATTTTAAATAGCATATTTAGTTTTTATAAAGCATAACCTTGTTTTTATATTTTTCCTAGCTCTAATATAGTATAATAGACTTTTAGAAAATATATTTTTAATTTCTACTGTTCATTTTCCATTTTTCTTATTTTAATTATTTAAAATAGATTTAAGTTGATTAAAAGGTAATTAATTAGTAGAATAGTCTTAAATATAATTTTTAGAGGTTTTTATAATTTTGTAGGATTCCTGTGATGGTTAAGTAATTTTATTAATTTTCTTATAATTTTCTAATTTAATTTAGTATTAATAATAATTTAAATTAATTTAATTAGTTTAATTAAGTTAACTAGTTTTTAATTAATAAAAAATCCATAAAAAGACAAAAATATTTATTTTTAATTTTTATACTTTCTTCAAGTTCATTTTAAGTTTTAGAAATTATTTTTGTAAGTTTTTAGTTTAATTTGTAGTGTTTATCATTTTTAGTTTTATTTAAATTAGGTTTAATCTACTTTTTAAATAATTTTAATTAATTAAATAGTATTTAAATTCAAAAGCACCCCTTGTAGTTTGTAATTCACCAAATCCCACTTTTTCTGTACGTTACGTGAATCTGAATTGTGAATTTATGCATATTCCTGTATATCTGATTTTTATGAATATTATATCTGTGTACAAATACCAAAATAACAGTAGCAATATCAATTCCACATCATCTGGGCTACTGTCCTCAGTGCCACTCTCTTATAAAACGATTTCAAACGACACCATTTCAATCTCGCTGGGACTTTAACGACCCGGGAAAACACTATACTATCACCGGAGTATTGGAACGAGGCTGTCTTTGACTTGTTGATCTTGGTCAATAATATCTGACTGCTTTTGGAACAATCATAATTTGGCGCCGCTGCCGGGGAGGTTGTTGCGTGTTTTACAAAATTGTTTTAAGTTTAGTGGTTTTCAAAACCCTCCCTGTACAAATTTCACACAAATTTGTAAAAAGTTTTTGTAAAAACATAATCATATCAAAAAAGTTTATTAACACTTTTCCTAAAGTGTTAAAAACACCAAAAAAATCAAAAACAACAAAACAAACTGTGAAGTTAAATTACTTCGTTTTCTTTAAGATTACAACATGAAACAGTTGGTTTAAGGTAAGTTCTGACATTAAATTGCGAACTGAAGAGGAAACCTATTTACTTCCTCCCGCCAGCCTGCGAGTAATCTTAAAAGAACGATTTCGGTTAACGAATCAGTTCCAAAAATATTTCCCAAGTTTTCTGCACACACACCCATAAGCCTAAAGCAGTTTTTCAAATTAATAAATACAAACCCATAATAAGTTCCCAAACTTAAAGATTAAAACTTGCCTTTGTATCCCTGTGAGTGGTGTACCTTTTTCAAAGAAGCCATTCACTTGTGATTATTGGTTTAAGTTCCTTGTGGTTTTGCCTCGATTTTGTTTTGAAAAATTGTTTTTGGTGCATGTGCACTAAACATGTTTATCAAAAATGCCAAAAATATTCACCTTTACCCTCTCACCTTTTTGATTCTCCATTTCTTACCCTCCAAAACCTTTTGATTCTTTCTATGTCTCATCCACACTTTCTGATTTTCCAGTGGTGTGGTAATCCTTATTGTAACACCCCCATTTTTAAAGTTTGTCGCAGCGGAAAAGTAATTTGGGTGTTACGGTGAGGATCGAAGTTTTAACCACATAAAACGGTTTAAAAGATACGTTTTGAAAATTATTTGTCATTTAGATAATAATTTTGATAAAAGTTGAACCATTTGATTTAAAATCTTATGAAAAGATATAAAGACTTGTAAAAATGACAATTTTGATTTTTACACCATTTTAATTTATCAGAGTAATAAATGCCCACTCCGTGTCTTGTCCTGCTCCGTTAAATTACCTGAGATACACATGCTTAAAAGTGTCAACACAAAAGTTGGTGAGTTCATAGAGTTTTAGGAAAAACCCTTTATTTTGTTAGATTTCAGGAATATTTGGTATTGTTAAAATACAAACAGAAATGAAACAATTATCGAATATATTCACAAATAAATCATATAAATATTCAATCACATTCAATAAAGAATCAATAATCTTAACATGAACTGGAAACTCATGATACTAAATCGATCAGATAAACAATTCACATATGGGCGAACCTATACAGCTGTATCTAAATATATGTTGAATACATATATATTTTCCTTTATAGATATTGCACCAAGCCTCATGACACCACAAGCTTAACCAAAAGAGGGTGTTCTATCAAATCAATGACAGATTTTGCCCTCTATTCGTAGGTGATGTGCCAATTCCTACATGTCTACGAATATAGTGTATCACGACTAATGCGGCTAACCAATTGCAATTGGCATTCCGTCAAGCATTAGTGGGACAGGGGGTCAATCCTTAACAGGTTTCGAAGCTGTTCACTATATTCGCGCTCACTGTCGAAAGTGACTAACGGCTCATGATTGAGGGGCTTCATGGCGATAGCTAACTTAGGCAATATCAAGGACCTATGGGCTCATTTAGCATAACATCATGAAATCAAGTATTGCATTACAGAGATCAATTTGAAAACAATATCATTTGAGTATCAGAAATTCAGTTTGAAAATAGTATCGATTGAGTATCAGAAATTCAGTTTGAAAATATTATCATTTGAGTATCAAAAATTCAATTTGAAAATAGTATCGCTTGAGTATCAGAAATCCAGTTTTGAAAATATCATCATTTGAGTATCAGAAATTCAATTTGAAAATAGTATCGCTTGAGTATCGGAAATTCAGTTTGAAAATATCACCATTTGAGTATCAGAAATTCAGTTTGAAAATAGTATCGCTTGAGTATCGGAAATTCAGTTTGAATATTTCGCCAGTAACACATTTATATCACATACCACAATAATCGAATTGAGAACATTTGCATATGAGTATCAATATTTCAATCAAATAATTCATCAATAAATATATATTTCACATACCACAATAATCACATTGGAAACATTGATATATCATAATTCACAAATTATATTATTTTAATATCAATTAGGAAATTGATTTGAATAATGTATTTTATTTTATTTCATATACTTATCAAGTTATCAAAGTATATGTAAGCATGTATCTCCCCCAATGAGTTAAAAACAATTATTTGAAGTGGGGCTATGACTCACCTGGATTGATTTGGAAATGATGAAAAGTAAGATAGGATGAGATTTATGGGAACGTCTTTGACACAGAACCTGATAAATATATTTATCAGAGAATATAACCAAATACTATTTGGTAACTACGAACGAATAACGAATAAACATTATTCGTTATGACAAATAGATGATATGAAGTGAAATTATTATTATGTCATGCATGATATGAAAATACTTTATATAAAATATCCATCGTAGTTTTACTTTTTTAAATCGTAAGTAAAAATATTAACCTTTTAAGTATCGTTATATATATAGTTAACGTAAAAATAAATAATATATATATCAAACGTAACAAAATGCATATGACGTGAGGGTTGCCGAAAAATAGAAAATAAAATAAGAATGTCAAATAAATAATGTGTAGTCCTTGTCCTTTTTCCAATTTTACACTTTTATACTAACGAAGTTAGCGTCACACCGTTAGTCCTTTTTATATATATTTACAATTATAGTCCATTACATGTCCAATATTACAATCTAAACTTGTAACAATATTATTTTATCAATTTTTATCCTTTCTTTCTGTTTCTAGATTTTTAGTCCTTAGTTTTCACAGTTTTCACATTTAGTCCCTATACGTGTCGTCGCGTTACATTTTTAGTCCTATTTTTGCAAAAGTGATTATAAAAATTTTAGAAAAATTTCCGTGGCTTCTTTTATTACTTTCTAGCTTATTTCAACTGCTTATTCCATAAAAAGCTTATTTATTTAGCTTATGGGCCTTGATTCGAACCAAACTAAGGCCCATTTAAAATTTAGAGGCGAGGGCATAGAAATTCTTTTGGGCTTGAACTTGGGCTTCCATTATGATTCTAAAAATATATTTTATAGGCCTAGTGGGCTGTTAAAACGTGATGTCTTATTGGGCCTCAGATTGAGCCCACTCGACAACTTAAGGTTTTTATATAAAGTTTTTGTTTGAAAAACTGGTTTAAGTCGATTTGCTTTGGCTCGTTTAAAGTGTCTAAACGTGATTATTTTTATAAGTTATATAAACGAAACTAATAGTTTTCTAGGTGGTCTATTAGGTCGAACAAGAATATTGAGTGCTTGTTACATGAATTTAAAAGTTATACTATGCTTTTGTAGGGTGTTTGAATTGTTTATATAATTTGGAAAACATGAAATATTACTAAGTGTTGTAATAAATTTTTATACGATGGATTATGATTCGAAATTGATTTATTTGATGCATGTAACGTGAGAATAAAAGTGAAACAAGTGTGCTACGTGACTCCTAGGCCTACCAAGATAGAGGCTAGTCACGTTTGTGTTGCTAAAAATTATATACGTACAAAAAAATTTATATATGAAACTATATATGATCGAACAAAAATTAATATGATGCATGACCAATATTTAACGTGTAACATGGATTGAGAAAGGATGGAAACTACTTACAAACACCTTAGAGGTGATAGAGAGATCGAGTGAAATAGAATGGAACACAAGAATTTATCACGTTCGAAATATAACCCAAACGTTATATATATAATTCAAACCCGGTATTCCCTTTCTTGCTTCCAACAAATTTAACAGTCGACCTTTGTTCTTGTAAGAGTATTTTGAAGGATGAAATATATCTATGTGAAAGAATATGAGAAGAGTAAATGAACGGTGCATGCATGTACTTTTATATGTATCAATTGAAATGAATTCGCATGGTGTGAAAACACTTCAAAGAAACAATTGTACAATGCATGTCAGTGATATTTGGATGATAGGACAATATATATGATTATATTATGGAATGTGAGAGCTAGAATTTAGGGGGTTGTCTTGGTGACTCCTTTGTACATGTCGACACAACCATATATACATAAACGATTTACAAAATCGTTTACTACTTATCTATACATGATCATCTTAGACATTTGAGTATAAAATCATCTCGGAAATATTATTAGGAACAATTAGAAACAATCCGGGTTTAAAACGGTTAAGTTTTGAATAATATATAAATCGATTGATTTGATTTTCGTTCGATCACTTTGCCACTTAAAAATGTATCAAACGTCGTCCAATAAACTTGGGATTTGACACACTAATATTTGGCTAGGTGGTGAATGAGACGGTGCAAAAAAATATATATGTCGTGTGCACGAATTAAAAATAAACGAGGTGAATTGAAGCTTGTTTGATCGATTGTTATGAAATATTTATAAGTGTAAATGGATTTTGGTGTTTGGGCCGGTTGAATAGTGAATGATGGATTGGGCCGAGAAATTAAGGGTCCGGTTTATTAATTAGAATTAGTAAATATTAATTAGGTTTTATGAATTATTAATATTTTGTTAATTGTGTTGAGAACTTGTTTTGTCGTTTGACGAATTTGGCAATATCGTAATCGTGACCATTTTAATATACAAAGAAAATTTTTAAATTTCCCCGTAAAAATGGTAATTACAATAATGACAAAGATTATTTATATAATTAACCGAAGTTAATTATACAAATTTTCGCGAGGTTTTACACTTATAATGGTGGCGATTGCCCCAGTTGTGGCATGGTAGAGTCAGGAAACGGGTCTGTCTATAACCAGAATCCCTATTCCTACCATGACACGACTGATTCATTCCATCAGTTACCACACCATGAGACTCAGCAGTTTTACTGTTGTGAGTACTGTGGTGGTTCACATTACAGTTCTGATTGTCAATCGGGAAACACGCTTGTCTATGAGCAGTTTCCTGATAATAATTATAACTCAAGCACATACAACCCACAGCCACATCAGTTTCACTGTTGTGATTACTGTGGAGGTCCACACTTCAGCTCTGATTGTCAAACGAGGAATCCATTTCCTTGTAACAATTATGACTCTTCGTATCAAGACCAACCTCCACAGTATCAAACTATCCAAGCAACTCCTCAAATCCAGGAAAACTTTTTAGAGGTTCTTGAAAAACTTAAAGAACTTAAGGAGGAGTTAGCTAATATTTCACTCCGCCATACTCCAAGTTCTTCTTGTGCATATTGTGGGGGTCCTCATGATGATTTTCAATGTCAACCTTTGTTGATCCCAGTTGAGCTTAAACGATCTTGTATAGAAGTTAACTTAAATAAACACTTAAGCTTAAACGCGGAATATAAAAGCTTAACTTAAGAAGATTAACAATTCACTTTCAACACTTCAATATTATTAATACGAGCACTCAACAATGCTAGGGTTTTACAACCTTGAAGTGTAAACTAATACGTAATTCTATCACACATAAACTAACCCTAGGAACCTCCTTTTATAAGCCAAGGAATCCTACTAGGTTTACAATACCTTTCTCTACAAGATAAGAATAATCTAAATAGATATACTATACACAGAATCTATTCCATAATTATCCTATCGTATACAATGTTAATCCTTTCAGCAGTAGTTTCACCAAGCAGCAGTTTGTCTTCAGCAGCAGAGTCATTAACACTAGCAGCAGTTTCATCATGGCAGCAGTATTACTCAGCAGCAGTATCACATAGCAGCAGTGTCACTTGGTCAAAACCCAACAATCCTCCCCTAAACTTATTATTTATTTCTAAATAAGTAAGTTTCTTCTAAGCTCAATTAATCACTTGGAGGATGCTTCCAAACACTTCAACTCTTGAGCATTCAGTTGATCAAATATCTTCTTATACTTTGACAGCAAATTGAATGCTTGATCATCAGAATCATAGTCTTTCTGCAACTTAAGTGATTTGTCACCATTAACCATCTGATTGACAATATTCCAGTATCTTACCACTGGCTAATCCACTTCAGCTAGCATATACAAAGTAATAGGTCCAATTTCTAGCACATGAACTCCAGAATCTTGAAAGAGTCTCCATTTTCTTACTTTGTATTCTACTATCTCTGTCCATTCAGAATCATCCATTGAAGGTTCAAACATAAGTTTAAGAGCTCTCCACATAACATTATCAGAAGAAGTTAAGATATGATCAATTTGATCTATCTCATACTTTTTACCATCAAATTTCTTAGCTCCAAACTTTGCCTTGTATAACTTCCACAAGTCTTCAACATCCTCTCTATCAAAGTAATGTAGCATCTGTTGAAATCTAAGAAATCTGTAAGACTTACCATCAGATCTCTGGACATCATGAAATGCTCCAATATTAGTATCATATCCTGTAGTTACTTTGACAATAGGATATTTGACTCCTAATGGTTTAGCATCAACAACTTCAGGATCTTCCATCTTGCCAACCACAGTATAACCCTTCAATTGTTCTTTTTGATGCTCAGAAGGAATGTGATCAAGACCATATTTAAACTCATCTCCTTCAGGCATAGAACTGCTTCCTTCTCCAAACTTTCTCTTCTTCTTTGCAACTGACTTATAAATAACACCTTTTCTCTTATCACCTTGCACAGAAGAAGTAGTCTTTGCTACATCACCCTCAAGCTGTTCAACAACATTAGCTTCTTGAATTTGCTCTGCTTCAGCAATCTTTTCAGGTACCAACTTCTTGTTCATCTGAGCAATTTATTCCAAATCCTCAGCACATCCCATAGCATAAAAAGTATCTGTTCTCTTCTTTGTTTGTTGATACAAGTCAAAAACTTCTTTATCAGAATAAGCTTTCAACTGCACCAATGTCCATCCACCCATATTCTTTAGATACCTTTCATATTCTTTCCTTTGTTGTTTAACAGTTGGACCTTTGAATATCTTTATCTTTCTTCTTGCAGCAGCATTTTCTTTTCTCTTCTTAGAAGTAAAGTCACTATACCAAGATTGCACATTAAAAGTTGGAACTTCATTATCTTCAATCTTGATCAGCTTATTTAGCTCAATATCAGCAGCAATTCTGATCTTCTCATCTACCCATTCATCATACCTTCTTAATCCTTCAGCCTCCTTCTCAGCTAACTGTTGATCTTCCATATTAAACAACTCTTGTGCTTTAAGAGCAGCAGCTGTATCATGTTCAACTTGCAATGGCTTAGGCCAAGAATCAAAAGGTACATCAGTAAAGTCAATCCCCTTATTCATTATCCTTGGTGTTTCAACTTGCTTGCCCTTTCCTTTATCAGTAGAAGATGAAGTAATAACCTTCTTTTGTTGAGCAGCAGGTTCTTTAATAACAATTCCTTTTTCAGGTTTTCTAAAGGCTGATGATTTGATTGTTGTTGTTGTAAGTTGTGATAGTGAAGGAGTTGGTAATGGGGTAGTCTTCTTGCTCAGCAATACCATAGCTTCAGCAGCAACATTGTCACCAGACCCAGCAGCAGAGTCTTGTGCATCAGCAGATCCACTAGCAGCAGAGTTAGTGATTTCCTTAGCAGTAGATTCTTGAGCAGCAGAGTCAAGACTATCTTCCAACTTCATCAATGTATCTCCCATCAACCCTGTTGCCTTTACTAATTGCTCAGGCTCCAAAGTTGTAAGTTGTTCTACCACCTTGTCTTGTGTAGCAATTACCTCTTCCATAACAACCTCATTCCCTGAACTATCAGCAACCACAAAATCTCTAGCATCCTGAGGACTTTCAACATCCATATCACCAATCACTGGAGCCTCCCCTGAAACCATTCCTTCATTTAAACCCAGAGCACTATCAGCTTTTTCCACATTTGCCTCCTCATTCCTCCCCTGTTTGGAAGCATCATCTTCCAAGTGAGTAGAGACTTCAGGAGAACTAACAACCTAAGAAGTGCCCACTTTCTTCAATCTTTTCAATGAGGCTGAAGGTCTTGATCTTTGTAAGGTCTTTATCTGTTTCTGCAAACTAATGATGGTCTTGTCCTGATCAGCAACAACAGATGAAAGAGTAAGAACTTTGTCCTCCAAGGTAGTACATTTCAGCCCCAAGTTTGTACAAGTAACCGTCAATTCCTTAATAAGTTGCATAATAGTCTCATCACTTCGACCTGTATTACCTGGTCCGAGAGGTGAATCATGGACATTGTCATCATGTACAAGATTTTCCGTCAATTCATTGGTCACTGGTCTGTCCTCACCACTTCGACCTGTGTAACCTGGTCTGAGAGGTGAATCTTGGGACATAAACTCAGTATCAAACCTAGTTTGATCATCTGAGCCCCCTGTTTTTGCCATTTGGCTAGGGTTACCATCCTGAGAATTTGATTCAGAAGAATCATCATCTCTAGATGTTGCCTTGGTTTGGGTCTTATTTATGTTATCACTATCCTGCTCTGCTGCTAAGCTAGAAGCAGTAGTGACAGCTCTTGCCAACATGTCCTCTCCATCACCTAGGACAGCCTCATCTGGTACAGCCATACTAACACTATCCTGAGGAAGATCAGTGTGCTTTTTGGTTTTCCTACGGATATAGAGTATTTTTGGTTGTGTAGCAGATGCAGAAAAATTGGGTGTGTGATGGGAGTCAGTGGGATTTCCTGATCCTTCACCCTGATTGTTTTGTACAAGTTGCACCATGGAAGGTGTAAGATTTGTAGTTTTGCCTGAAAAACCTTTTCCATGTTTAACCAAGAAAGTAAAAGTTTTAGAAACCAATTTTGGAGCATCATAGGTAGAAACATGGCCTCTAAACTTTGTAAGTTGTTTTAGAACAAAGAGTTGGATAAACCTTGGATAAAGCAAATAAGAACCAGACTCTTTGATAGTTTGAAACATCCCTTCCAAAATCATTCTGGAAAAATTAAATGGGTGACCTTTGCTTAAGCATACCATTGCAGAAGCAATAGTAGTACTAAACTCATGCCATCCAGAAGTTTTAGGACTCAAACGATGAAGAAGAAGATGTATCAAAAATTTGTATTGAGGACAGAGGAGAGATTTTTGAAATTTTAAATTTGTATGATTCCCCTCATACCCCAAATCTTTTAACCCAGAAAAAATAGCAGAATTAGCAAGGCAAGTGGTCTCTGTTTCATCATTTAAGAGAAGAGTTTCTCTTATGGATGATTCAGTTACACGAACCTTTTGCCCATCCACTAAAGCACTGACATATTTTTCCCCATTTGAAGTTTTGATTTTTGCAGTAAGCCAAAACTGTTTGATGTGGGAAACAAATATAGTAGGATTCACAGTGAGTGCATACTTAAGAGAAGTAGCATTCAAAAATTTTACCATGTCTGTGAGTTCTTCATTAATGGATTCTGCATCAAGAACTACTACACTGTTGTGTTGCTTTGCCCAGGTACGAACGCACTCCATGAATTAGGGTTTAGGGAAATTGGGAATTATTGACTTAGAGAGAAATAAAGTATTAGGGTTTGTGAGAACTTCAATTTGAGAGATGAGAAAACCAATTAGAAAGATCAATTAGGTTTTAAACTGATTGAAGAAGTTACACATCCCACCCTCACACTTGCAACCGTAGCAGCACAATAACACTAGCAGCAGAGTTGTATAACTAGCAGCAGAGTGAAATAATCCAGCAGCAGAGTTGACGAAACAAGCTTGGTCAAAAAGTCAAAAATCCTCAGCATTTAATGTGATGATATACCGTAATCCCTATAAAAATGGACCAAATCTTTTCCCTAATTTATCACAATCAAACCCTAATCGTAATCAAAACGCCAATCAACCAAATCAAATCTTCACTTATCCCCAATCAAATCAATTAATCATGAAATCAACCCCCGAAATCATCAACATCTCTTCAGATTCATCATCTGAAGATGAGAACCCATTTGAAACCTATGTACCGCCCTTCCGTCCTCCTCATGATGGTTGTAGAACCAAGGAGCAAGCAAGGAAGAGAAAACATGATCTTCCGGTGTTCAAGGATCTCCTCAATTTGAATCAAACCCCCAGCACTTCCAGGGGTAAAGCTGTGATGTCCCCAAAATCTCCATCATCTTCAGAATCGTCAGAAGATACAGCTTGGATACCTGTCAGACAACCATCCCCAAGAGAGCTTGTGTCCCCATTTATCTTCACTTCATCAGATGAGGATGAGCCTCCAAATGAACCACCTTCCACTCCTGAGAGGCCTCAGTCATCAAGGCCACGACCAAAGAAATCCACCAAGGCAAGGAAGACAAGAAAGACAAACTCTCCTCTTCCAAAGGAAAGAAAGATTGTTCTTGGACTGCCATGCCCTAGGAAGTAGTGGTTGTAGTCATCTGATGTTCTTGCACACTTTTATAGTTTCAGAAGTTGTTTTGTAATCTCTTTTGATGTATAAACTTCTGAGTTGAATGAATGATAAGTGTGCTTCTTTTGTTGTCTGAATATTGTTATTTGCAAATCATCATCTAGACTTATTCCTGCACAATATTAGACCAAACACCACAAAGCAAACAAACATATGTACTAGCAGTAGAGTTAGCAGCATAGTACATAGCAATACAAATATATGCTTTATGATAAGCAGCAGAGTAACAAGCAGCACATTCATTTTACAAATTTTAACAAAAACAAAGAGATAAGTTTTTCAAAGATTGATCATACCAATATTTGCAATTAAAAATTGAAATCTCCCCACATCAAAATGTTTAGTGAGAAGATCAACAACATTGTTATCAGTATGAACTTTAACAATTTGGATCAACTTCTTTTCATAGCAATCCCTGATAAAGTGATGTCTTATCTCAATATGTTTTGTTTTAGAATGAAAAACAGGATTTTTAATTATGCAAAGTGTGCTGTTGTTATCAATATGAATTTTGGTATTCATGAAATTGTACCCATAATCCAATAATTGATTCTGCATCCAGAGAACTTGTCCACAGCAACTTGAAGCAGCCACATACTCAGCCTCAGTTGTAGAATTAGCCACCACAGTTTGCTTCTTGCATTGCCATGACACCAACCTGCTTCCAAGGAACTGACAACCCCCTGTTGTAGACTTTCTATCCAAAGAAGCTCCAGCATAATCACTATCTGAGTAGGAGACCAAATCAAAAGGTGAATCCTTAGGATACCAAAGGCCCAATTTAGGTTGATGCCTCAGATATCTAAAAATTCTATTCACTGCATTGAGATGTGATTCCTTGGGACACACTTGAAATCTTGCACAGGCACACACAGCAAACATGATATCAGGCCTTGATGCTGTAAGATACATCAATGAGCCAATCATAGACCTGTACAAGTGAATGTCCACAGAATTGATTCATCTCACTGTTCTTGAACTCAGTACCATTGTCACATCTAATAATCTTCACCTTGTGATTGTGCAGGTTTTCAACTCTTGTAATGAAAGCTTTGAGTATTCCTGGAGTTTCATCTTTGTTGGCTAGAAAGAACACCCAAGTAAACCTGCTAAAGTCATCAGTGACAACAAGACAATATGACTTCTTATTCAAACTTTTTACAAATACAGGCCCAAATAAATCCATGTGTAGCAAGTGTAGTGGCTCAGTATTTGTGTTTACAGTCTTGGACTTGAATGAAACTCTGTGTTGTTTACCCTTTTGACATGCAACACAAGTTTCACAATTCTCAAAAGTCTTTGTAGGCATCCCTCTCACAAGATTTCCTTTCACCAATTTGTTCATAGTCTTGTAGTTCAGATGTCCCAATCTTCTATGCCATGGCCTTTGCAATTAGACAAGTCAAAGCCCTCTTAGGAATAATATTCTTAATATGGTCACTGTATATATTTTCCTTTCTAGGGACCTTCAGAAGCACAGATTTGTCATCTGGCAATTGAAAATCAGGAGAAAGAATCATACACTCAGTGTCTGTAAAAAGAACAAAATTCTTTTTGTCACACATTTGTGAGACACTAAAAAGGTTAAACTTAAGTCCTTTCACAAGGAACACCCTTTCAAAGTCCAAATTTCCAGTTCTTAGAGTTCCTATTCCAACAATCTTTCCACCTTTTGGATCATTCCCAAAAGCAACATAACCACCATCAAAAGCCTCAAAGTCTTCAAGTTGAGACTCATCTCCTGTCATGTGACCAGAACATCCACTGTCAACAATAACCATATCCTTAAGTTCATCCAGTAGATTGACCTGCACATGAAAAGTAGAGACATTAGTTCCTCTTGACGATCCAAGCCATTACTCACTTGGATCTGCCCTGTGCATCAACATAATCAAATTTCTTTAAATCACTTGATGCACTACTATCCTTGGAAATAGAATTTGAACCATTTGTTTTAGGTTTCCAAGTCCAGCAAGCTGAGGCCTTAACAGCATAAAAGTGATTACCAACAACTGTATTTGTTAAAACTTTTGGCCCAGAAGTAGAAAGTTTTGTACTAGCAGCAGGTTGCTTGCTAGCAGCAGAGTGCATACTGGCAGCAGAATGCTTACTAGCAGTAGAGCCAGTAGAAGAACTAGTTGTTGTTGATTTAGCAGCATAAATAGATCTAGTAGCACCAGATCTCAACAAAACAGCTCTTGGAACCATGTTTCTATTAGGATGTGGGTGAGTTTGTTTAGTTACATATTTGTGATTCACCCTAGTGTATTGATTCCAAACAGGCTTTTGGTGTTCAGGGCATCTACCAATCAAGTGGTCAAAACTACCACACTTATAACAAGCCTTCTTTTGTAATTGAAACTGATTACCTAATCTGTGTGAAACTAGGTTGTTAAAGTTTCTCTGGTTACCCCTAGGCTTATTATTGAACCTATCCATCTGTTTTCTAGGTATTTCATTGTATTCTACCATTTTCCTAGAGAAGTTGTTTCCTAACACAGGTTTGACAAACTTAACCTGTTCAATTTTAGGCTTAAACTTGGTAGGAATTTCTTCCTTTTTCACATTTTGTGTTTGTTTAACCTGTTCCTCATCACTGTCAGTATCAGAATACCAATCCTCAATAATTGGAGCTTCAGGAAATTTTCTATCCTCAACCTTAGGTGTTTCAATTTTACTTGTACTACATTCACCTACAGGTTTTTCAATATTTAGCTCACTAATGAAGGATAGTTCTTTTCCTGGTGGAGCAAAAGCACTTTTGGCTGGAGGAGCCACTTCATTATATCCAATTCCACTACCTTTTCTCATCAAATTATTCTCAATAGATTTATGAACCATATCAGAAGCAAATTGTTGTTTTTGTACTCTTACTACGTGTTTATCTTTTTCAGCAAGAGCTTCCTCTTTTTCTTTTTCTGCTTCTACCAACTTATTTTTAAGAACTTCTACTTCACTGTTTTTCTTAAAAATTTCTATATCTCTGAGATTAAGTTGATCTACATATTCCTTCTCACACTCTTTAAGATATTCTAATCTTCTTTCAACATTTTGAATACCTACTTTGTAACCTAAGTTATCAAGTTTTAGGTGTTCAACTTCTCTATTTAAACTTTCATTCCTAGCCTTAAGAACTTCTATAGTGTCAGAACAAGATTTAAAAGAACAACTAGATGATTCAGAGTCATTAGATACCTCAGAGTCAGAGCCTGATGATGAACCATATGCCATAAGTGCAAAGTTATGCACTTTGGGTTGAACAGCAGCAACCAAAGAGAAATTTGGTTCTTCTTCAGCCATATCACTCCAATCATAATCTCCCAGCCCATCACATGATACAAGTGCAGTCTTTGATTCTTCAGTCTTCTTTGGAACATCAGCATTCTTCTTTGGAGATCTACACTCTCTAGCAAAGTGTCCCTTCCTGTTGCAATTGTAGCATTCAATCTTAGACTTGTCAAACCCTGGACTCTCCTTAGCCTTGTATTTGACTTCTCTTCCAGTCTTTTTCCAGAACTTTCTTGCTCTTAAAGTCAACATTGCCATTTGCCATTTGAGATCAATTTCTTCAAGATCATCTGGATCAATATGATCCATATCTTGATTTATGACATGTGACCTTATGGTAGTAGTAAGCTCAGCCAAGAATGCACATAAAGCAACATCACTGGTAGAAATCTTGTCATTTGAACCAGCAGCAGATCCATCAGCAGTAGAGACTCCATAAGCAGTAGAGTGAGATTCTTGAGTCTCTTTGGATTATGAAGACACAAAAGCAAGATTTTGTGCACTAGAAGATGAAGTAGAAGAAGTAGCCAATTCAGATTCATACACCCTTAAATTGTTGTAGAGGCTCTCCAACTTCATTGTTTCAAAGTCAGGCTTATTCCTCCACACCACTGTATGCATACTCCATTCAGGTGCAAGACTTCTTAGGAACTTGAGATTCACATCTTCCTGTGGAACAACATAACCAACAAGCTTTAGATGACTAACTAGTTGATTTAGCCTGTTGTATGTGCCAATTATCTTTTCTCCAGATTCAGAAGTAAAGTTTTCAAACTGATGCTTCAACATGTTCTTCCTGGATTTCTTAGTAGCATCATTCCCTCCAAACCTGAATTCCACAGCATCCATCAATGCTTTTCCTGTTTCACAATCATCAAAGTCCATTTGAAATTCATTAGGTATTCCCATTAAGAGAATACTATGAGCCTTGATTTCCAGCTTCCTAGTTGCATTAGCTTTAGCAGACTTAATTGGTATCTCCTTACCATCAGCACTCTTCTCTGGTTCAGAATCACCATTAACAATTACATTCCACATGTTGAAGTCGATCATACGAATGTATTGTCTGATTCTCCTCTTCCATAGCTCATACTCAGAAGGATTGAGCATAGGTACCCTTGAAGCAGTCACCATATGAGTTTCATCACCCATCTTAAGCAAACGATTTGGAACAGCAAACTTTAAAGAAACAAAATCTTCTTGATGATAACTTCTAGATCCCAAGCTCTGATACCACTTGTTGATCCCAGTTGAGCTTAAACGATCTTGTATAGAAGTTAACTTAAATAAACACTTAAGCTTAAACGCGGAATATAAAAGCTTAACTTAAGAAGATTAACAATTCACTTTCAACACTTCAATATTATTAATACGAGCACTCAACAATGCTAGGGTTTTACAACCTTGAAGTGTAAACTAATACGTAATTCTGTCACACATAAACTAACCCTAGGAACCTCCTTTTATAAGCCAAAGAGTCCTACTAGGTTTACAATACCTTTCTCTACAAGATAAGAATAATCTAAATAGATATACTATACACAGAATCTATTCCATAATTATCCTATCGTATACAATGTTAATCCTTTCAGCAGTAGTTTCACCAAGCAGCAGTTTGTCTTCAGCAGCAGAGTCATTAACACTAGCAGCAGTTTCATCATGGCAGCAGTATTACTCAGCAGCAGTATCACATAGCAGCAGTGTCACTTGGTCAAAACCCAACAACCTTCCGGTTTTGACACATCCACATCCCCACAATTTCCACTCATTCCAAATTCTCGTGGGAAAACTATGGCAGAATTACTTGCTGAAGAACGAGAATCTGGAAAAAGCATGGAAGAGTTATTGGCTGAGCAACGAGCAGCTAAAATACGTGCTAATATTCGCAATACTGCTCTATTTGATGACTATGATGACAGTGATGATGAAGATAACATTGTTATTATTCAAAAAGATTCATCAAGTTCATCAGTTGATATCCCTGCAGTTGAGATTTCATCTCTAACAACTGCTATCACACCCGAAGTTCACATTCACTCTCTGAACATGGGGGATGAGCATCTTAGCACTGTTCCTAAAAAGGAATCGGACGAATTCATAAAGTCTAGTGCTGAGAACCTTATCCCAATCCCAAGAGAGTCACAGGGAACTTCTGATCATATGTGTGATTTACCTTCCCCTCTTGAGTGTCCAAAATCTCAATTTGAGATTTTCTCCGATTGTAGCGAAGATTGTGCATCTTATGGAGACATCGAGTATGTTGAAGCATCAATTCCACATTATGATGCTGATCATCTTCTTGAGGAGTTCACCAATATCAATTCACTTCCAACTGGAAGTGATGATGGTCTCCTTAACTCCGAAGCCGAAATTGAAAATCTCTTAAATCATGACCTGTCACTCACTTCTAATCCCGAAAATCCAATAGAGAAAATATTGATCACTTTGTTCCCGAAGCATTCAATACTACTCTCACCAATCCTCTATTTGAATTCGAATCTGAATTCACTTTGATTTCTGATAATCCACTCTTTGATATTCAGAATGAGGATTGTGATGAGTCTATCCCGGAACATGAATTCACAGATTCACATCTTGTGAATAATTCTCTTCATGAGGAGTTCTCCGGTGAACTCACTCATCATATCATGACTCCTCCGGAGTTTGATATCCCGAGGGGAGATGCACTCAATCATGAGAATTTGCAAATTCCCACCCACCCTCCCGGGATGTTCTTGAGCTTACCCTTTGAAATCCAAACTCATGCTACGGAGCCTGTTCTCGAGGAAGAAAATCTTATCATGATTTTCATCATGGTTTTCTTCCTTTTCTTCACCTACAGGGTGACTTCTCTTGTTCTTCACTCCTTCGGGAATGAAGACACTATCTTTGATCCCGGCATTTTCATGTATCATTATCTTGAGCCGGGATTATATCTCATCGGTGTGGAACTTTCACGTGCTTCAAATGTTTATCCAAACATCTTGAATGAAAGTCCGATGGAGATTATTTCTTCCACATCATGCTTCCCCAAGGACAAATGAATTCGGGGTCGAGTCAAGCTAGCGACTCGGTAAACAAAAACAGTAGCATGCTTATAGGGTTTTCACCCTAAGTGTGGGGGAGTCCCCCATGCTATGGTTACAAACGTGAAAAAACAAAATTATGTTTCCACGTTTAGCTTGTAATATTGCCCTTTTACGTTCCAAGAATCGGCATAATAGCCGGGCCTTTGAATACTGAGGACAATATTCATCCTAAGTGTGGGGGGTATTTCGCTATTCTAGCGAATTTTATCACATTTTACCTTATAGTACCCCCGTTTTTGACCAAAATTTTCAAATTTTTTTCACTAAAGTTCAAAATTTTTGTGGTAATCAGTCCGCCTTGTCTAACCGACAAAAGGGATTGGCTAGTCCAGGAGCAAACGGCTCTTGGTAAAGACATCTCAAATCCGTTGACGGCTTGCAATTTGCCCAAAATTGTATGGTTCCTCAACTCGCCATATCCCATAAAGCGAATGAGTTGGCTAGCCCACAAGATTATGGCTTGTGGTGAAGGCAGTGGAAAATCCACAATTGGTAATCAGCTCACCAAGATGTTGACTATTCCATCAAGAGCTGGCTAGTCCAGAAGCAAACGGCTTTTGGTAAAGACTAATCAAATCCGTTGACAGCTGGTGGTTTGCTCAAAATCACACGGTTATCAGGTGTGCCACATTTCTTACACCTGGCTACTCCAGAAGTGATGGCTTTTGGTAAAGAGGTTTTCAAATCCATCAAGTTTTTCTCAAAAGATTGCTAGGGACTAGCAATAGTTTAGTGTGGGGGATTGATGAGTGTGCAAATACTCATCATTTTTACCTTTTCTGAGCTGCCAAAACATTTAAAAACACTCAATATTGCATCGAAATAGTGAAAATATCCCAGAAATGTGTTTTATATGTTTCAAATGCAAAAATCTCAAAAACAGATGAAAAACGCACAAAGTTTGCATAATTGGCAGTTTCAGTCCCTCAACTTTCAAAAATTGTCAAATCTAGTCCCTGGTTGTTCTAAAAACTTGAAAAAGTCACCAAAGGTCCTTTTTAATCAAAAAGTTACATATTTAGTCCTTTGTGCAAAGTTTCACAAAATTACAAGTTTAGTCCCTGTACTTTGGAAAATTGTCAAAAATGGTCCCTGGGATATTAAAACTTTGAGAAAAACAAATTTTGTCCTTGTGCTACTAATCTTTTGCAGGAATGGTCCTTGGGTGGAAAGTTTGGCGAAATTACATGTTTAGTCCCTGAAATTTGAAATTTGGCAGAAAAGGTCCTCGGATATTAAATATGGGAAATAATTACATTTATGGTCCTTGGTTTATCATGTTTGGCAAGTTAGGTCCTTGAAGTTACTTTGGGACAATTTACAATATCAGCCCCTCAACTTTGCATAAATTACACTTTTGATCCTTGTGTAATTTCTAAACCAAACGGACCCTTCTTGTTATGTAAAACCAAAACTAAACCCAATCCAACACTACAACCCACCCTTTTTGTTTTATCTTGGGCCCAACCATTTCCCCAGCCCACAAATAAAACCCAATCCACCCCCTTTGTTTGACTTCGGTCAACCCAAACCAAAAACCAGCTTCCCTCCCAAATACCACCCTCACCACTGAACCAAACCAGACCTGGTTTCCCCCCCCCCCCCCCACTTGCACCTCTGCCACTACACTCCTTATCCCTTCAATCACACTTCCCCAACACCAATCATACCCCCCCTAGGATCTGCTTCCATAGAGCCAAATTGAAAATAAGATCCTTTCCCGCCAAAAAATGAAGAGGGGGCATAGGTAATCCAAAAGTCAATCAAATTGGTGGGATTTGACCCTGTGGGTCCCACTAACATCCTGGGATGCTATAAAGAGAAGAAGGAGCCAAAGAGAGCAATTATTAGAATAGTTTTAGTATAATGTAATCGTAGGTAGTTTACTTTCCCTTTCAAATGTAATTTTAAGTTAAAACTTGTTGTACTTAGTTTGTTTAGTGCAATCAAACCTGGCTTGAACCTTTAATTCCAACCTTGTTCTTTAAATTTGAATTTAGTAATTTTTGGTGAAATTGACAAATTCACCTAAAGTCGTTTCTGTTTGTTGTTTTTGGATTCTTAAGCTTACTTAAGCTCTGACAAGGTTTATATAAGTTTTTAGAAACATTAAATTTCAGTTCAAGTTAAAAA
This sequence comes from Artemisia argyi, assembly GCA_030686995.1. Classification (NCBI taxonomy): domain Eukaryota; kingdom Viridiplantae; phylum Streptophyta; class Magnoliopsida; order Asterales; family Asteraceae; genus Artemisia; species Artemisia argyi. The sequence continues at coordinate 35,897,935 of CM060707.1, read as the reverse complement.
AAAAAAAGCAAAAATACCAAAAAATCAAATAAATAAGTAAAAAATCAAAAATCAGTTGAGATGATGAATAAGCTTGGAGCAGGGTTCATATTGGATTACCAGTGGTATTATTTGTCTCATGGGAGACTATTAAAATGAGTTTCAGTTTTTGGTCCTATGTCCTCAGCTTGGAACACTTGTAAGCAATTTTTCATATTTGCATAATTATTGTTCATCATTTTGTTCTGTTGCTTATTTTTTTAGCTTAAGTGTGTTTTAGCTTATTTAGATCAGTCATAACTCAATTTCTAGGTCTTACATGCTTTAGCTTAAGTTTTAATTTAAAACTATCTTTAGATTACCCCTAACCTTCAAATTTAAGTTCCTATTGTTATGAACAAGTTTTTACTATTCAAATAGTTTTAAAAATAGTTTAGTAACATGTTTTGATCATTAGATTGGTAGAATTAAGCTTGAAGCTCAAAGTTGCAGTGTTATGTAGCATATATAGGGGTGTTTGGATCAGATCAGTTAGGGGTGATTAGCCTAGGTTTAGTTGTTGCAGTTGGTTCATACAAGTCCTACTAGGTGTCTTTAGCTCATATAGATCACAAAACATGTAGGTTTACAATCAAAAAGTCAAAAGCCATAATTTGATCTCCAAACCTGTTAACTGTTGAGACTTAGGTGTGATCATTTCACCATTTCAATTCATAAACAAGAGTTTAAGCATAATTTAGTTTACTTATAGCTTATTTTAGCATATCTAATCAGTAGGATCCTTTAGAAATCCAACAAAGTCAACTTTAGTGTTTAACTCAAAAAAGTCAAATTGCTCATCTCAGTTTTTTTTCCCAAAACTCTAAGATTTGTTTAGAATTTAGGAGTAGGATGTAGAGTTTGAAATTGTTCATACTTGTTGTCTACCACCTCATCTCCCAAGTCCTAGCTTCATTACATTTTTAGTAATTTTTCTGTGGGCCCCACTTTGCCCCAAAGTAGGCTGCAGGGAATAAGCCTGCTCTGTATCAGCAAACACCCAGCCACCACACCACCTTTGGCGGTGGTTTATGGCCACCACAGTGGGCCCCACACCCTAGATTTAGGTTCTCCCAACCCCCCTCCTACCAAGGTACAACCTTTGACCAGCCATTTGACCTAGAACCCAGTAGACCCCACTTGGAATTGCCAATCAAATCTGTCCCATTTCTGAGTGAAATCTCAAGTTACAAAGTGCTTATTTCATATTTTTAGCTTAATCAGTGGTTGTTGCTAGATGTTTTCAGCTTAATTAAGTTTTTGTAGCTTATGTGAACCAGTTTTAACCCTTGTGGACCCCACACAAGCTCCTTTGAGTTTTTTTTCCCTTTTAGTAAACCAAAGTCAAACTGTGTTCCTTTTTAGCTCATTCTCAAGTTATAAAAAGTTTGTTTTCACAAAAAGTTTTTGTTTTTAAGTATAAAACAAGTTTGTAAAAGAAAAACCAAGAATAATCAAATTTAAATTAAGTGATAGTTTCTATTTAATGTAATTTAATTTTAATTTTAATTTTTATATTTTTATTAAGTTCTTAGCTTTTTTATATTTTTATTAATTACATTATATAGTAAAGTAATTTTAGTAAATTTTCTGATTTTTATTTTGCCATTTAGTATTTATTAGATTTAATTTTAGTTTTATTAGTAATTAGTTAATAATTAAATTTTAAATAGCATATTTAGTTTTTATAAAGCATAACCTTGTTTTTATATTTTTCCTAGCTCTAATATAGTATAATAGACTTTTAGAAAATATATTTTTAATTTCTACTGTTCATTTTCCATTTTTCTTATTTTAATTATTTAAAATAGATTTAAGTTGATTAAAAGGTAATTAATTAGTATAATAGTCTTAAATATAATTTTTAGAGGTTTTTATAATTTTGTAGGATTCCTGTGATGGTTAAGTAATTTTATAAATTTTCTTATAATTTTCTAAGTTAATTTAGTATTAATAATAATTTAAATTAGTTTAATTAGTTTAATTAAGTTAACTAGGTTTTAATTAATAAAAAATCCATAAAAAGACAAAAATATTTATTTTTAATTTTTATACTTTCTTTAAGTTCATTTTAAGTTTTAGAAATTATTTTTGTAAGTTTTTAGTTTAATTTGTAGTGTTTATCATTTTTAGTTTTATTTAAATTAGGTTTAATCTACTTTTTAAATAGTTTTAATTAATTAAATAGTATTTAAATTCAAAAGCACCCCCTGTAGTTTGTAATTCACCAAATCCCACTTTTTCTGTACGTTACGTGAATCTGAATTGTGAATTTGTGCATATTCCTGTATATCTGATTTTTGTGAATATTATATCTGTGTACAAATACCAAAATAACAGTAGCAATATCAATTCCACATCATCTGGGCTACTGCCCTCAGTGCCACTCTCTCATACAACGATTTCAAACGAAACCATTTCAATCTCTCTGGGACTTTAACGACCCGGGAAAACACTATGTTGTCCCAAAGTTTCTGTTTGTGTTTGGATCAATTTGTACACGAATAAGATTTGCAAACGTAAATAACAAAAGATAATTTAAGTATAAACTTTATCCAACTATTGTAATGTTACATGGTATCAAGTACTTATAGGTTTCCAATTGGTGTGTCCAACCATCATAACCTTTCATCTATAAGTCATGTCTATTCGGTATTGTCTAATCGATGCTACTAAACAACATGATGGTTCGAACAGGTATATGCCAAGCATTGTGACCATTCGACCATCTCTGGAAATAACTAACTTTTATAACTAATTTAACTAACTAAACGGTTGTAGAGTTTCACTTCTACACTTTTGGTCCTTCACGTTTTCTTCACAAAGTAACAATCGAGATTATAAGTTGGTTCACATTCTCCTCCTTAATCTTGGTTGTTGCTTTGTCCAAGGTCTTGAACTCCGAGCATCTGTCTCATAGTTGTAAACTTAAATCTTGGTAAAGCTTTCGTTAATATATCTGCTCTTTGTAGTTCTCCGCTAACGTGTTCCACATTTATATGACCATTCTCTACACATTCCTGAATGAAATGATAGCGAATGTCTATATGTTTACTCCTTCCATGAAATACTGGGTTCTTTACGAGTGCTATTGCTGATACGTTGTCAACTCTGAGCGTTATGTGGAAAACTAGAAGGGGGGTTGAATAGTTTTATGTCATTTTTAAATTTATTTCCAAAATATTTTGTAGGTTATAAAAACTTTCGATTCGATCTTAAGTGAGTTCAAGCAACAACCAATATAAGCAAGTCTAAACTAATATTGAAAGTATTGAAATATAATGAAGAAAAGATAGAGTTAGAAAGATCAAACCACAACACGTGAATTTATAGTGGTTCGGCTACAAGGACACCTTCCTTGCCCTACTCCACTCCCCGAGTACCACACTCGAGAGTTTTCTTCACTATGTCAACAAACTCCTTATGGTGGAGAAACCTTACACACCTTGGCTTACACAAGTTAACGACACTAAGCTAAATGTCGAGTTCTAATCGTAGCTAGAACCAATCTCATACCAAATATCACACCACGTGATCTTCACACCTTCACACCTTCTTCAAGACTTCACACCGTCTTCACACCTTGTCAATCTTCACACCTTCTTCTATGCACAACTAAGTCACAACTACTAAACTAGTTTACAACACACCAAGATTCTACAATCAACAAATATACACAACACCTTTACAAATAACTATCACTAGTACTATATGAAACTAGCTATACACAACACCACTACAATAAGATGGATGTAGAGAAGTGTTCTTCTTCTTGCACTTGAATGGATGAAGCTTTGGATCATTTGGAAACAAAGACTTATGAAATATATGATCAAAGGATTTTAGATCTAGAGAAGAAGATTGGATCAGAAAGTTTATAGTGCAAAAAGGTGAGGAAAATGTGTAAAATGATCCAGTATTTAAAGGGCCAGATTTTACTGTTCGGGAGCGTGCTGGTCCCCTTAATTATAGGCCGGTCCCCTTAATGATTAAGGGGGTCGCCTAGTAAAATTAAGGGGGCCGCCCTCCTGAACGTTTGAAAAGTTTTTCTGGATAAAATTTGCCCTTTTTGGTTGGAAATTTGAAATCATATTTTTGTGGTTTAATAAAGCTTTACCAAAAATGATTTACAAATATATATAAAATGTTAAAATCATTTTATATAGTGTTATGTATTAATATAAAATTTCCTTTGATCATGTAATGCATAAGTTACTAAGTTTATGCATACCTTGAGTGATATAAGATGTAGAGGTAAATATTTGTCACCAAATACTTGTTTATGTCTTATTCTTGACTTAATTTGATTTAAGTTTTGTGATTATCAAAACATAGGTTTATTGAGAAATATTAATAACATTCACAAACATTATTTATATCAACAATCTCCCCCTTTTTGATGATTACAAAACTTAAACTCATTAACTCAAAAATTAGTTTTTAAACAAGTATTTTAGTGAGTTTATATGTACTTCTCCCCCTTTTTGTAACATCAAAAAGGTTAAGCCGACAAGTTTTCATTCGTGAAAAATTTGACGGGTAGAAACTCCCCCTTGATGTGTACTCCCCCTCGTTTGGGGGCACCAAGAGAACGAGCTATGAAATGCTTGCAAAACAAAAATATTAGAAGCACAAGTATAAACATGCACACAAATATAATGTAATAAGGAAAGAAAGAAGCATTCATATTAGAGCAATGGTTGTGTCAAGACACAACAATACAAGTACAAAAACTAACAACATAATAGCAAATACATAAGCCAATTAATCAAGAAAGATACATCATCATGCAAAAGTACATGGACTTCATAGAGCTTGCAAGCAAAAGGGGTGGCAAAGACTTTATTTATTAAGCATATCAAATGCTTAATTTGGAGAGCATGATGGTGATGGTGGAGGAGTGGATGAGAATTGTGGTGGAGGAATTATAGGAGAGGATGGTGGAGTTGGAGGTGGTGGTGGGTTGGTAAGCAAATGTTCAATATATGAAAACATATATTGAATTTCATCTTTAAGGCCAAAGATGATGGTTCGGTTGTGGATACAACAAAGGCAAGTATCACCATGTGATTCAAGCATCCTCCAAGGTACGGGATTGGCAAAGTATGGTGGTGTAGTTTGTGGAGATGAGAGTTGAGTATCAAGTGGTGTTATTGGTGAAAGTGAAATTGTAAGATGGGTGGATATAGGTTCTTGTGTGGGAAGTGGTGATGATACTTGTGGTGACAAGTGTGAATTGATGTAGTCATTGATTGATGAGGTTGAGGGTAAGGATGATGAAGAAGTTCCATGAGTGGAAGGTGTTTTAGATGGTGCATTGGGTGCACCTGGGGATGAGCATTTGGGTGGAGGTGATGGTGTTTTGTTGTCTTCATTTGTTAAGTCAATGAAGAGTTGTTTTGGGGGGATGACCACAAGTTTTTGTTTCTTGAAGGTTTTGGAGTTTGAGGTGCTTGGAGGAGTCATGATGATTAAGATGATGAGTGATAAGATGAAGAATGGTGATTGTGGAGGGAATTTATAGTATGGAAGTAGGTGATTTAGGTATGTATTTGAAATGGTTGAATGAGATTCTAAAATCAGTTGGGTTAAAATGGGAAATGATAGCTGAAACTAGAGAAAGGGTTCACAAGACGCAAAAGAAAACAGTGAATCCAGTTCCAGATGGCCGGTCCCCTTAATTGTATGCCGGCCCCCTTAATCATTAAGGGGACCGCCTAGGGAATTAAGGGGGCCGCCCATCTGGTGTTTTCCCAGACGACCAGAAACCCAAAATTTGCAGAATTTGGCCATTTTTCAAGTTTGTTTTTCCAGCAAGCTCTATTAGAATCATATGCACTAGGAATGATGATATATAAACATATATGTATAACCAAATTTTGCATACAAATTGACATATTATAATCCATATGAAAAGAGAAACATATCATATCATATAATTAAGATTGGAGCATGATAATTATTCAAAGACTAAAAATCATCCAAGAGATAAACATGAGCTAACACAAGTACTTCCGAACACGTCGGACAAATATTAAGCCATACATATGTCAAATAGAAACAAATAATAACAAGTAGCAATACATCAATAGTTCCTACTTATTTTTCTTCCCAAGCATCTTCCTAAACATCTTTCCCACAGATTTGAAGCCTCCTCACATCTCTTCATGCATTTGTTGTTGTTGATTGATGATGGAGGTTTGGCGAGTGAAGAGAAGTTCATCGGTACATTCGTGAGGAAGAGGAACTGAATAATCGGAGTAATCAAGATCAGGAAGCTCATCAACAAAGGTCGTGGGGGATGGAGTACTAACACGTGAGGTGTCTTCCTCCTCATCATCATCGTCATCACGATGAGATGTAGAACCACGAGGCCTAGAATACAAAGGAACACGAGATTTTCCTTTGTCACTACGAGGACGGCGAGTACGAACACGAGTAAGTTGGTTCAAAGTAGGAAGGATATGAACGTAGTAGTCTCTTTGAAGATGTGGGTAATGTTCCATCACATAACGATAAAGTCGTGTGAGAAACATACCGTAAGGAAGATTGGCATTTGGGGTGTTTTTGGCGGACATGATTCGATGAACAAAAAGATAAGCCAAATTGTATTGCTCTTCAGCAATAACACAATAAAGCATATGGGCAATGCTCGCCGTGACATGATCACGGTGACCACCAGTACCAAACGCATTCTCTCGAATGAGTTCTTCCCACTTCTTCATATCTTGGCTTAGCTCTTTGAGGAGGATTTGATTGGCATGAATATCGACATTCTTCGACTTGATTACTCGACTAGTCGTACGATGTTCTAGTTCAAGCATTCGACGAATGTCTTCAGGACTAGGAATCTCAGAATAGTAGGGACCATCCTGAGGACGATTTCTTTCAAGAGTGGAAAGATCCCATTCATTTGAGAAAACGGCTTGGCCGTTGAATGGGATTCTAAGAATTTGCCCAAATTGAGCAAGAGTAAGAGTGATGAATTAATTTTGAATCATGAAGGAAATGAGGAGATGACCATAGGGATCGGTTTGCACCATCACTTGGCTATAGAAGTTGAGGATAAAACGAGGAATGATAGGTTCGTTGATTTGGAAAAGACATTCAAAACGAATATTGGTGAACATTCGTTCGGTTTGATCATTTTCATAGAAAGATGGATCGACAATTCGTCCTTCGTGAATGTTTCTATTTTCAATGGGACGATAGAAACATGCAACTGAAGGAGACATGCCGGGAGTAGAAGAGACATTTGGAATGTATTGTTTGGTTTTGGAGACATCACCAACCGTGGTCTTAGGCATTTTCAACTAAACAATATAACAACAAAAATAAAATTAATATAAAAACAACTATTATGCATATGTTATATATTTATATAATTATATGCACTATATGTGAAACGAAATTCTACTTCGACACAAAAAAAATATTCAATGAAGTAGTTTCATGATGTTCCTTTTATTTTGATTTTAAACTCGTTTAGAATGTATAATATCAAAAGGGTATGATATCATAATTCATTTCGAAATAAAGCTAGATATATATTAGATTATATATCTTCCATTTCGTAAGAGTTTGACACAACATAAGCTTGTTTAAAAGATTTAAATGCGAATTTTAGTTTTCAAAAATATCATTTTAAAGATAAACCAAACGCTCCCTTAACTAGATAACAATATCCTAAAAATATCAATATATATATATATATATATATATATATATATATATATATATATATATATATATATATATATATATATTGATTATATATCTTGATGACCTCTATTGATTCTAGTATTATTAACAAAACTTATAAGCTAGTTTTAGGTTTCAAATAACTTCATATAGTTATGGTTTATTCATGAACCAAACGCCCATGTTGTCTTCATGAACCATTAATCAACAACTTGAAAAGTATGCTTTGATTGTTTAGAGTGTTAAAACAATGTAATGTAGTAAGTTTTACATGGTTTTTAAGAGTTATATCAACAATGTGCCTTTTGAAAAATAAAATTCGACTAGGGTTTATGGGCGATTAATGATTTTGACTAGATGATATGTTATACTAATTTTGAGGTGCAAAACATCATCCTAATCCTATGGGGAGCATTTGGTAGTTCAATTTTTAGCTTCAATAACACTTAAAATCGAATTAAAATGAATTTTAATAAAATGCATAATTATTGATTAGACACCAAATCGAATGAAATGTGATGAAATGCATGTTGGAAAACTTACAAAAGATGTTGTTATATGTTTGGTTGATGTTTGCCCCTTGCGAAATAACCCCGGATTGGTGATTTGGTGAAGGATTTTGGTGGTTTTGGAGGTTTAGTTTCGTTCACAGCAGTATAGGGGAAGAGGTGAGTGAGTAAATGGAGTGTTTGGAAATGGAATTAAGGAGGAAAACGATTTTGGAAGTGTCAGATGGCCGGCCCCCTTAAACATTAAGGGGACCGCCCTCGATAACAAGCCGGTCCCCTTAATCATTAAGGGGGCCGCCTTTGAAACTTTCCAAATTTCGCGGAATTCGTTTCTGGAACAAAAATATTTATAGGTATATAATTAGATTTATAATATATCAAAAATACGTAAACGTCTATTGGCACGATGATAAAATTCTTAACAATTTTTAATTACCGTTTCGATAATTAAAATATACCTTTGACAATTTTTGGATAAAATGATCAAAGTGTTAAGTTGATGAAGGGTTTGAGGTGTGTTCGGGAATATGTGAATAAGTGTGTGTATATATATATATATATATGTATATATATATATATATATATATATATATATATATATATATTGTTTATATATAAGTATAAATGTGATTGAAAGATGGGTTGATGAGTGAGATTTGAAGGATAGTAGCGGAGATGGGATATAGTTGGCGAGAGGAGTTTGTTTCATCCATAGTGATCACGTGCGAAGGCGTTCTTGCATTATAAAAGTCCACTTGACTCATATCCCTTCATCATCATGAGTCTCCTAAAAGAGGACTTACTAGAATAACGTGAGGGGGGGGGGGGAAAGAAAGGGTTCGATAAGGAACGATTTCTTGGAGTTCTAGAAAGTCAACAAATGACGTATCTAGGTTATGTACAAGTGAATATATATATATATATATATATATATATATATATATATATATATATATATATATATATATATATATATATATATATATATATATATATATATATATATTTAATATATTACGTATAATAGTATATATGTATGTATATATATAAGTATATATGTGATTCTACCAAATATAAGACAATAACAAATTATATCTAAATAATTGATGAAATCAAACAATGCATTTTTATCTAAGCATGGCAATGAGTTGTGAAAGAATGGCGTACCCGGTGGTCTTCAAAAGAAATCTTCAACATCATCAAGATGAAATATAGACTTTGAAAAAGTCTATGTTGAGAGAAAAACCAAGATTGCCTCAAGGAATGTTCGTCTAGCCATTTGATCTCCATTGTCCTTTTGGTCCAAAGTTGTTTGGTCCAAACATGTTTAACATTTGACTCGGGTGCATGAAAGGTGGTAGAATGCCCCAAGGATTGTAGCTTTGTTGGTAGTTCCACATTTGATTACTATTATTATTATAGTTTTGTCTATTTTGATTTCTTCTTGGTTGAGGTGTTTTAGACCTAGGATGAGAATTATTTGGTTTTCTAGGTGGTGGAGTTTTAGATCTTATTTTGGTTTTAGACGTTCCTACTTCGGTCTTTAAAGACGGTTTATAAAAATCTTTAACTTCTTCATCGTTGGCAAGAGGTATTTTCTTATCATTAATAAGTATATACTTAGGATTAGATTTTAAAGGTTTTTGTTTGTTGAGTTCACTTTCAAATTTTACATTTTTAATCTCGCTTGTTGAAGCCTCATTTGAATTAAATCCTAAGCCGGTTTTGTCTCCGGATGTTCTTTGAATACTTATTATTTTACTAAGTGATTGACTACTATTTTCAAATTTGTCAAGTTTGCGAATTTCTTCCCTAAGTATTTCGTTTTCACCTTTAAGCTCTTGACATGATTTACATTCTTCAAAAATTTCTTTACCTTTTTCTAGTTGATGTATTTTAATTTTTAGTTCAAGTACTTCACTTTCTAATTGATTGTTAATGTATTTTAGTGATTTGTTTTTGGCCATTAATAGTTGTCCTAATTTGCATAGTTTAATATATTCATTATCTAGATCTTTTTCATCTAATGATATACTTTCATCACTAAAATATTCGGTTTCGGAACGTACCTCATTTGGTGTATTTGCCATGAGACATTTTTCTTCCTTTGTCGTTTCATTCTCATCATCATCACTATCACTCCAAGCACCTCCAACAAATGCTCTTTGATTTTGATCTCTTGTCATCATTGGACATTTTCCAATAAGGTGATTTGGATCTCCACACTTGAAACACTTTCTTTCAATCTTGTTGTTCTTGTCATCTTTACTCTTTTGAAATGTTTTCTTTTCATCATACGGTTGTCTTACGAATCTTCCTCGCCTTTTGAAGAATTTCTTGAAATCTCTTACGGCCATGGCGTATTCTTCGTCATCACTTTCGGAAGATGAGCTATCTTCGATACTAGATTCCTTTCTAGCTTTCAAGGCGATTGACTTGCTTTGCTCTCGTTTTTCCTTGACCATTTCGGAGTCCTTCTTAATGATGACTTCGTAGACTTTTAGATTTCCAATTAATTCGTCAAGTTGCAAAGTTGACAAATTCTTCGATTCTTCAATAGCCGTCACTTTAGCTCGCCATTTTGGATGAAGAGCCCTAAGAAACTTCCTAACAAAATTCTTACTAGAAAAATTCTCATCAAGTGCTTTTAAACTTGTGATGATAGTGTTAAATCTAGCAAAAGCATTGTCAATTGATTCCTCTTCCGGAATCGTGAATTGCTCGTATTGTTGAACAAGTAGATCTATCTTATTATCTTTGACTTGACTATTACCTTGGTGAGTTATTAGTAAAGAGTTCCAAATTTCTTTTGCGGTTTCACACATAAAGATCCTTTCGTACTCTTTACGTGGTAGCGCATTATAAATAACCATTTTTGCTTCATTATTTTTAGCAAGTTTTCTTTTTAAATCATCATTTTGTTTTTCAAAAGGTACGATTTCAACTTTCTTAGTTTCCGGGTTATTTTGAATAGGTAAAAAATCACCATTAGAAATAACATGCCAAATATCTAGATCTTTTGACTTCACATAAGTTTCGAATCGACTTTTCCAATATAAAAATCCATCACTTTCAAATAGTGGTGGTCTTTGCATAGATTGCCCTTCTAAATATTTTTCAAATTCCATAGATCGTTACAAGTTTTAAAATACAATATATTTTAAAGATTTTTCTAGACGTGGCTCTGATACCAATTGTGGAAAACTAGAAGGGGGGGTTGAATAGTTTTATGTCCTTTTTAAATTTATTTCCAAAATATTTTGTAGGTTATAAAAACTTTCGATTCGATCTTAAGTGAGTTCAAGCAACAACCAATATAAGCAAGTCTAAACTAATATTGAAAGTATTGAAATATAATGAAGAAAAGATAGAGTTAGAAAGATCAAACCACAACACGTGAATTTATAGTGGTTCGGCTACAAGGACACCTTCCTTGCCCTACTCCACTCCCCGAGTACCACATTCGAGAGTTTTCTTCACTATGTCAACAAACTCCTTATGGTGGAGAAACCTTACACACCTTGGCTTACACAAGTTAACGACACTAAGCTAAATGTCGAGTTCTAATCGTAGCTAGAACCAATCTCACACCAAATATCACACCACGTGATCTTCACTCCTTCACACCTTCTTCAAGACTTCACACCGTCTTCACACCTTGTCAATCTTCACACCTTCTTCTATGCACAACTAAGTCACAACTACTAAACTAGTTTACAACACACCAAGATTCTACAATCAACAAATATACACAACACCTTTACAAATAACTATCACTAGTACTATATGAAACTAGCTATATACAACACCACTACAATAAGATGGATGTAGAGAAGTGTTCTTCTTCTTGCACTTGAATGGATGAAGCTTTGGATCACTTGGAAACAAAGACTTATGAAATATATGATCAAAGGATTTTAGATCTAGAGAAGAAGATTGGATCAGAAAGTTTATAGTGCAAAAAGGCGAGGAAAATGTGTAAAATGATCCAGTATTTAAAGGGCCAGATTTTACTGTTCGGGAGCGTGTCGGTCCCCTTAATTATAGGCCGGTCCCCTTAATGATTAAGGGGGCCGCCTAGTAAAATTAAGGGGGCCGCCCTCCTGAACGTTTGAAAAGTTTTTCTGGATAAAATTTGCCCTTTTTGGTTGGAAATTTGAAATCATATTTTTGTGGTTTAATAAAGCTTTACCAAAAATGATTTACAAATATATATAAAATGTTAAAATCATTTTATATAGTGTTATGTATTAATATAAAATTTCCTTTGATCATGTAATGCATAAGTTACTAGGTTTATGCATACCTTGAGTGATATAAGATGTAGAGGTAAATATTTGTCACCAAATACTTGTTTATGTCTTATTCTTGACTTAATTTGATTTAAGTTTTGTGATTATCAAAACATAGGTTTATTGAGAAATATTAATAACAATCACAAACATTATTTATATCAACACGTTATTCTTTTTTCTTCAATTCCAGTCAGTTTACTAAGTAAACGTTTTAACCATAAGGCTTGACATGCTGCTGCAGTAGCCGCCATGAATTCTGATTCACATGATGAGAGCGCCACTGTAGGTTGTTTCTGAGTACACCAAGTGATAGGTGACTCTCCAAAGTAAAATACGACTCCAGTAGTTCCTTTTCCTTGATCGGTATTGATTCCATAACTACTGTCACTATAACCTGTTATCTTGCAGCCGCCTTCCTTCTTGTATATTATTCCATGTTCTTTTGTTCCTTTGACATATCGGATTACTTGTTTAACTACCTTCAGGTGATGTTCCTTCGGGTCTTGCATGAATCTGCTGAGTAGTCCGACTGAGTAACTAAGATCCGGTCTTGTATGTAGTAAGTATCTGAGGCTTCCAATTAAGCTTCGATAATAAGTTGCGTCAACTGGTTCTCCATCTTCCGCCTTGACCAACTTAGTGCCGGGATCCAATGGTATCTTTGTATCATTGCTATCCGTCATACTTGTTTCTTTGAGGATCTTGTTAATGTATCCAGTTTGCTTGATGGTAATCTCTCCTCCTGTCTGTGTAACTTCTATCCCAAGGTAATATGCTAGCAATCCTAAGTCGCTCATTTCAAATTTTCTTCCATTTGGGATTTGAACAAGTCTATTTCTTTCTTTGGAGTACCCGTGATTATTAAATCATCTACATAAACTCCAACTATAAGTGTTGAATTCTTGCTTCTCTTCGTGTAGACTGCTTGTTCGAGATTACATTTCTTAAAATCTAGTGATTTCAAGGTTTGATCAAGCTTCACATTCCAAGCTCGTGGTGCTTGTCTTAAGCCATACAAAGCTTTGGTTAGCTTGTATACTTTTCCTAGGTTTCCTTGTTGAATAAATCCTTCAGGTTGTGTAACGTAGACTTCTTCTTTCAATTCTCCATGTAAAAATACTGATTTTACGTCTAAGTGGTGTACTTGCCATCCATGATATGCTGCTAGTGCTAATATCAAACGAACTGTCTCTATTCTAGCTACTGGTGCAAATACTTCATCAAAGTCTATTCCTTGTTCTTGTACATAACCTTTTGCTACTAATCTTGCTTTATACTTAATGATCTTTCCCTGTGCATCTTTCTTGGTTTTGTAAACCCATTTGAGTCCTATTGCCTTCTGATTTTCTGGCAAATCTGTGAGAGTCCATGTGTGATTCTTGTTGATTGAATCTATTTCAATTTTCATGGCCTCAATCCATTTCTCGTCTGTTGATGCTTCTTTGTAGTTACGGGGTTCTTCTTCAATGAAAAATAAGCTTGGAGTTTCTACTTGTTGTGCATGTTGATAAATCTCATTGATATTCTTTAAACCTCGTACTGGTCTGTGATCATATCTTTCTGAGCTTCCTGATGAGCTTTCTAATGAACTAATAGTAGCTTGTCTTTCACTTTCTGAGTTGGGTTCGTAATTATATGTTGGTGGTGTAACTGGTGATGCTGGATCAGGTATTGGATCCAGTATTTGATCTTCTTCATGATACGTATTATCTATGTTTTCTATGTTGATTGGTGTAGGATTTCCATCATCAACTTCGTCTACCACAAAACTAGCCCAAAATGTGTCTTGTGTATCCGTATCATCTCCATTCTTATCCCAATTCCACGGTTTCGTTTCCATAAACTTTACGTCCCTACTAACATGTTTCTTCTTTCTTACTGGATCATATAACCTACAAGCTTTTGATCCTTCCTCTACTCCTAAATAAACCATCGGTATGCTTCTGTCATCTAACTTCTTCAAGTGAGGTATGGTTATCTTAGCATAAGCTGTGCATCCGAATATTCTAAGGTTTTGTAGGTTTGGTGTTCTCTTGTAGAGTGCTTCATATGGTGTTTTATCTTCCAGTGCTCGTGTAGGTACCCTATTTAGAATATAAATGGCATGTTTTACTGCTTCCGCCCAAAAAGTTAAGGGTAACTTCATCGCTTTCATCATACTCCTGGTAGTTGATAACACCGTTCTATTCTTTCTTTCAACTACTCCATTTTGTTGCGGTGAGTATGGTGCTGTTAACTGTCGTGCTATTCCATTATCTTTACAATACTTATCGAATTCATGTGATATGAATTCCCCACCTCTATCTGTTCTTAGCATTCTTAACTTCAATCTTAACTCCATTTCAACCTTCTGTCTAAATTCCTTAAATATATTGAAGGCCTGATCCTTAGATGTTAGAAAATAGGCCCACATGTAACGTGTACAGTCATCTACTAGTAAGAAGATGAGTTTCTTTCCGGAATTTGTTGTTGGACTTATGGGACCACAAAGATCTCCATAAACTAAGTCCAATGGGTTCTTTGATCTGAATTTGGCTTGGTTTGGAAATGGGGTTCTGCTGTGTTTTCCTAATAAGCATGCATCACATACTTGTCCTGCATGACTTATTCTTGGTATTCCTTCTACTAATCCTTTTCTTGTCATCTTGCTGATATCGTCAAAGTTCAGATGACCTAATCTTGTGTGCCATAACCATGCTTGGTTATCCACATTTGCTAAGAGGCATATAGGTGCTTCTATTTGTAGTCTAATACTGTAAAGTCTATTCTTCGATCTTTCTATCTTCATCAACAACTTCTTCTTCTTATCATACAAAGTCAGCTTGTTTCCGTCCATTATGATCTTACAACCTATTTCAGTAAGTTGTCCTAGACTAAGTATGTTGCTCTTGAGGTTTGGTATGTAGTAAACATTTGTTATTATCTTTTGCTCCTTGTTTCTACATCCTAGTAATATTGAACCTCTACCCTTTATCTCTACATATGATCCATCTCCAAAACGAACGCGTCCAGAGATACTTTCGTCTATATCTTTAAAATGACTCTTTGTTCCCGTCATATGGTTGCTTGCACCATTATCTAAATACCATATGCTAGCGTCTGTTGTAGCATACTTTCCGGGTTGTACTTGTCCTTCATTAATCAATACTTCTTCGTGTGTCGTCATTAATAGTGATGGTTCATCGTCTTCATAGATAAGGTTTGATTGTTCTTGAGTTGTTGGTGGTTTTCTACATTCTTTCTTAAAGTGTCCATGTTTCCCGCAATTGAAACATTTAATCTTCTTCTTCCACTCACCTCTATTTCTATTATACTTATCATTGTGAGTTGGGTTTTCTCCATTCGAGTTGTCTCTATTTCCTTTATTCTGCCAGTTTCCTCTTGAGTAGTTTGATCTACCCTTATACTTGTTAAATCGTTTCTTATATCTAGAGTGATCGCCTTGTGCGAATAATAGGTTATCCTGGCTTTCTGCTTGTCCTCCCTTTCGGAGTTTTATCCTTTCCTCGAATGCTTTTAATTTTCCAGTGATCTCATTGATGAGGCGAAAAATGATCCGTTTTTAGGGGGTCATTTAAGCCCGAATCCGACTTTATTTGATCAAATATTGCCCTAAATCGTTCCTTTTATGATTTTAGGTGTTTGGAGAGTGAATTCTGGAAAAGAAGCCATTTTGGACGTTTTTGGAGCATAAAAGTGAAGAAAACGGCAAAGTATCAATTTTCCATGCTGAAGACACTAGGTGACGGCGTCAAGAGTTACACCCTGACGGCATCAGACATCAAGAATAAAACACCGTAGTTGATGACGGCGTCAAAAGCCATCCTGACGGCGTCAAAGTCCCAAGAATAAAATACTGTAGGTGGTGACGGCGTCACATAGGCCGTCATAAATAGATCAAGGCCGTCCGAGGAAGTATTTGGCGGCGAGGTGACGGCGTCACATGCTTGTCTTGACGCCGTCAGACCAGTTTTCCTATATATAGTTTTCTAGTTTTTACATAAAAGAGAGAGAAGTTTTGGTGAAACCCTAAAGACGAATTTGGTGCATCTTTTACAGGTTTTTCAAGGGTTCCAAACCCTTGATACCTTGCACTGTAATTGAGATAAGTGTTCTTCTAATTCAATCAATATATCTATGTGTTGGTTGTCTATATCTTGTTCTTGTCTCAATTCAATTATGCTAGGCTAGGTCTCTCTTGTGTTTTCTTAGATCTAATGAAACCTAGATGTTGATTATGTGTTGATTACTTGTTTATTCTTGTTCTTGGATGAATGATTTATATGTTAGGCTTAAGAAAACTGGCAGATCTCCAAATGGTAACATGCTTGAACGTCTTAAGAAACATGAACCGAGGCGTACTAGGTCTTTATTGGTTGTATTTAATGCATGAGCCACTGTTTACAATCCCTATAGTTGTGCTGGGTCATGGTGTAGGAGGAGATAAGAGCTCATAGAGTTGGGGAGTTATGTATGCCACCCCACGAATGGTATTAAGGAATACAATCCGTCATCCATACAAGTATAACAAGTAATTAACGTGTAAAAGATGTCTAGGGAGTAGTGAAGTCTAAGTAAACACAATTTCTCCAATTACTGCTCACAACCTTAGTATAATTTAGTTTAATTTCATTTTCAGTATTTTATTTTGATTATATATTAGTTTTGGGTTAGTTGAATAGCAACTAATTCCGCCCACTCCTTCAAAAACCGAGATTTTACTTGCTTTCATAAAAATACAAAAATAATCATCCCTCACCTTTAGAACTATTAATTAGGTTTTCTAATCCTAGCGACACTATTCCTAAGCTGAACGATCAATCCCCCGGTACTTGTCACTATACTATACTACAACGATCAGGTACACTGCCTGGTGGGGGTTGTAAGCTTCTCGAGATCCCTCGAGAGGTAAAGCAAGGTGCGATTCCCACGCATCAAGTTTTTGGCGCCGCAGCCCGGGGAATAGTTATTGTCTAGGTTAGGATTTCTTTTTATTAGGTCTACTTGCTAGATTCCTTTCTAGTAAGATTTTATTTTTATTTTTAGGTCTTCTTTAGTCTATCTTATTTCTTCGTGCCTTTGTTCGTAACTCTTTACCATCCGACATCATGGAAGGTGGTAACATCTTTGAACCCATCATCCCACCACAACAAAACCCACCATTAGAACCCCTTAGGCCCCGAACCTTAGGAGAGTACTCCCGACCTAGCCATCAAGGCTACCGAAACACTATTGAGCTCACCGGAGCCAATGTGACCCCCTTGCGATCCGACACCATCCGGTTGGTGCAAAGCAGATGTGCATTCCATGGACTTCGTACCGAAGATCCAAACCAACATCTTAAGGACTTTCTCAAAATCGTAGATTCCATAGACCCAGATGTTGAAACTAGAGAGACTACCCGTTTACGCCTATTCCAATTCTCTCTACGGGATCAAGCTAATCAATAGCTTGAGCGTTTACCCGCGGGATCCATCACCACATGGGACAATCTCGCCAATCGCTTCCTTACCCAATTCTTTCCGCCGGAAAAGACTGCAATGCTTAGAAGGGACATTCTGATGTTTGAGCAACAGCGGGGTGAAACTTTCTACGAAGCTTGGGCCCGTTTTAAGGATCTCCTCCACAAGCTCCCTCATCATGGCATAAACCTTTGGTTATTAGTCTAGATTTTCTACTACCATGTTGACTATCACACTAAGCGCATCATAGACAGGGCCGCGGGAGGAAAACTGCGTAATAAGAACGCCGAGGAGTCTTGGGCAATTATCGAGGAGCTCGCCACTGACAATCAGGAATTGTGGGAGTTTAAACATACGATAGAAGCGGCCATCAATGCAGTCTCGACATCTGGAGGAACCACCGAAGTACCCGATGAACTCTTATGCAAACTTGAGGCAAAGGTTGACTATTTTGAGGAAAGGCAAAGGCGACCTTTGAGTCCTAGACGGGCTACTGTCAATTCTGTCTCAAAAACAACTTCGGCACCATTATCTGAATCACCCTCTAGGGAAAATGCCGAGACTTTTCAGAACTATGCCCCACCTTGTTCCCCTCCCAAGGAACTTAGCTCGGAATTTGAGGCTAGGATGAGAGAATATATGGCAACTCACTCTGATCGGCTTGTTATATTCGAAGAAGCAGTTTATAAGCAAAAAGAGGAGATGCAGGAGAAAATGAATGAGGTGTTGAGTCTATTGGAGGAGTATGCCAATCAGAAAACCCCCGAACGAATACTACTAAGGAAGGAAAGCGCCACTCCCACCACCCAATTTGTTAACTCCATCACCATTGTCCATAAAGATAACGAGAAGGTAGAAACTCCTGCTAAACAGACCTTAGAAAAACAACCAGAGTCCCAACCTTTGAGTTACTACCTGAAACATGATATAAACGAAAACACCATAACAAATTGGATTAAGGGTGATGGGCGTAACCAATCCTCCGGACAGGTTCCTAAGAAAGAGGAAGAAGAGGAAGATGAGTATGATACGCTTCCTGGAGGATCAGTATTCGAGAGGTTACTGGTACAGAAGGTGGCTACTAAGCAGGTAGCATGTGGGAACTTTGAAATACCAACGAGCATCGGGGACCTGAAACATCTTAGTGCTTTCGCCGACCAAGGATCGGAAGTAAATCTTATGCCCCTAACTATTTACATCCAATTAACGTCAAAAATGCCAACACCTACTCGTGTTAGGTTATCCCTTGTTGGACACTCGTACGTATACCCCCTAGGAATCGCAGAAGATGTATTAGTTAATGTTGCAGGGTTCATGTACCCCGTTGATTTTATGATCATCGATGATAAAGGGGATGGATGCATGCCAATAATCCTTGGGGCACCATTCCTCACCACCGCTAGGGCTGTCATTAAGTATGAAGGTAGGAAGATTGAGCTTAAATCTGGAAAAAGAAAGATTAGTTTCCCCATGACCCAGCGAAGTAGGCATGAGAATTTGAGTTGGAGAATGATCAAAAATAACAATGGCACGACGCCCATTCGTGTTCAGAATAAGATTCTTGCATGGGAGGCAAGGATCAAAAGCTATAAGAAAGCTAAGGATGAAAGAAGAAAAAGCAATAAGGTTCCGATTGAACTCGAACATACTCGACATGAAAAAAATCATACACCTTTTGAGGAAGGGAACTTGGTACTCTTGAGACACTCGGAAACAACAATACCACCCGATAAACCAAGTCCTTGGTGGTATGGGCCATTCACAATCGAAGGATTGAGCCAAGATGGGGTAGCTAACTTGAGAAGCAAATTAGGTGGGAAGGTGATTGCGAGTACCGACAGATTGAGGCACTACCACCATAACAGTAATGATCGCAACTATATGGGGTATATCATTTCAAATGATGAGATCACATAGTAACCCATGACTTTGAGTCTAGCTACAAGACTCGTAAATAAAGAAAAGCGCTTCTTGGGAGGCAACCCATGTTTTGTGTGATTTTATTTGTTTGATTGTTATTTGCTTCCGTATGCATGTTTTATTTTTATTGTTGGTTGATCATGTTTCTCAATTAAAATGTGGAAATACTTTATTATGTTGTTTGGCCTAGTCTTAACTCCAACCTAAAAGTATTTTTGCAAAAGATAAGTGTAAGGGGAAACCCCAAATATGTTTTCAAGGAACAAACCGATCATGATTCTCCACAATATTAAATGAACATGTATATTCGTATTTGTTAGAGTCAAATGCTTGTATTGAGTCATAATGAAGTTGTGCAGGATTTTCCAGGAAGTAGGACGAAGTTTTTCCATAAATTTTCCGGAAACTTAACATAAGAATTTCTGCAGGTCCATTCTGACGGCGTCAGAGTATTACTCTTGACGGCGTCAGGCGTTAAAAATCTGGAAATTTTACCGGTTTTGTTTTTCTAACGGAGTCTTATGGTTTTTGTGAATTATTAAGTTTTATAATCTCCAGGAAATCTGCAAACTTCATTCCACAAGCATTATATCTTACTTTGTTTTCTAGGATTAGTAACTTATATAGGATGCCGCCGATTTTAGGCGAGGTTGTCTTGTCTATTTTGTCAGGTTCTACAGGTTATGTTTGACAAGGAGATGATTTATATTCTGGAAGGGAAGCTTTGATTGTTCGTTTTCTTGGAAGAAGATTTAACCTGGTCAACCTAAAATCCATACCGAGCGAATCAGGGAAGTATTTGATTTCATTCTCTTTACTTTTTTTTACTTTTACATTCTTTACTTGAACATTGGGGACAATGTTCATCTTAAGTGTAAGGGGAGGGTAAAAAGATGATACCTTACATATGCACTTTCGCTTGAGTTTGTTTTGTTTGATAGTAGATGTGTAATAAAACTACGAGAAATACTTGTTAGTGTAATTTTAGCGCCAAATTTAAAATTTTTTACAACATTTAGGAGTGAAACTTTAGCCATAGCAAGCGTCTCATGGATAGGAGATTGTATGACTAGCACAAAACCGTATATTCAGAAAAATTTTCCACCCAAAAATGTGAGGTTCGCCTTTAGATTTGATAGGAAAAGCATTCATTATTAGTGCTTATGAGTGTACCGGTAGCATTTAGATTCTAGAACTTGCGTTAGTGATGCATCCCGAGACCGCTAGTGAGACTACATTCGTGTGGTAGGATTTACTACATGATAAGAGGCATTAGGATCACCCTTGTGTAAAACCTGTATTATAATTACTTGACCATTTAAGTCATATTACTTGGCTAGTTAAGTCAACTAATCTTTCCCACACCCTTAGCGTTGTACTCATTTTTAGTACACGAAACCCCTATTACACCCCTCCGAGCCTATCTTTTCGTTTCTAACTTTATGCATTTTACTTAAAGGAAGAATTTGTTACACCCCACTTAAATGTACAACCAAATCGCCTTAGCCTTCCGTGTATGCACTCATTTTTAGTGCATTATTGTTATTTGTTAAACCCTAAGTTAACTTTCTAATTGATTACATGGTTGCTAAGTCAAGTCATATCCTTGTACATATTGTTTTGGGACGATTGGGACTCATGGGTAAGTACTTATTTTATGGAGTAATGGGGAAGAACATCATTTATTACCCCCATATGTGCGTTAATCTTAAAAGTACTCAAAGTGTTTTAATTTTCTTAATTCGAGTCATTAGAATAGTTTAATGTAAAGTATGTAAAGATTCAAGTGTAAGGGGAATGCTCATACCCCTATGATGTATTATTTTGGATGGTAGGGTAAGAGTGTATGCAAAAATATATATATATATATATATATATATATATATATATATATATATATATATATATATATATATATATATATATATATAGAAAAAAAAGAAAAAGAGAAAAAACATACGGACTACCATCCCGTTTCATTCTATGTTTATTTTATGTTTTTGTTATTTTTCATTTATTAGCTTAAGTCGAGTCTAGTCTTGGCTTAGCAACGCTATCTTGTACATGTAATTAACCAAGATTGTTAACTCGCCACCAGTAAAACTTCCTTTATCCAACAAAACCGTGTAATTCATATCCCTATACCTAACGTTACAACCCTTTAAAAGACCTCTTTGATAGTTTATCATAGGTGCTTACGCCATGTGGTGGAGGTTTGATCCTTTCCCAAGCCTATAGTAATCTATTTTGCTATGACAGGTAGTGAGAGATATCTTCCATTTCCATAATGTTATATTACTTTATTACACCCGAGAGATGTGAGTATCTAAACACTATTTGTGAGGTGCTTGTGTATGACCTCCGTGCTTGTCTATTGGTCTTTAGTGGAATGATTATTTGTTGTAATTACTTTTATATTAGTGTTAAATGACCCCTAACTTGTCTTTTGAGTAGAATAAAAGCTCATTTGCTTGAGGACAAGCAAATCTCAAGTGTAAGGGTATATGATGAGGCGAAAAATGATCCGTTTTTAGGGGGTCATTTAAGCCCGAATCCGACTTTATTTGATCAAATATTGCCCTAAATCGTTCCTTTTGTGATTTTAGGTGTTTGGAGAGTGAATTTTGGAAAAGAAGCCATTTTGGACGTTTTTGGAGCATAAAAGTGAAGAAAACGGCAAAGTATCAATTTTCCATGCTGAAGACACTAGGTGACGGCGTCAAGAGTTACACCCTGACGGCGTCAGACATCAAGAATAAAACACCGTAGTTGATGACGGCGTCAAAAGCCATCCTGACGGCGTCAAAGTCCCAAGAATAAAATACCGTAGGTGGTGACGGCGTCACATAGGCCGTCATAAGTAGATCAAGGCCGTCCGAGGAAGTATTTGGCGGCGAGGTGACGGCGTCACATGCTTGTCTTGACGCCGTCAGACCAGTTTTCCTATATATAGTTTTCTAGTTTTTACATAAAAGAGAGAGAAGTTTTGGTGAAACCCTAAAGACGAATTTGGTGCATCTTTTACAGGTTTTTCAAGGGTTCCAAACCCTTGATACCTTGCACTGTAATTGAGATAAGTGTTCTTCTAATTCAATCAATATGTCTATGTGTTGGTTGTCTATATCTTGTTCTTGTCTCAATTCAATTATGCTAGGCTAGGTCTCTCTTGTGTTTGCTTAGATCTAATGAAACCTAGATGTTGATTACTTGTTTATTCTTGTTCTTGGATGAATGATTTATATGTTAGGCTTAAGAAAACTGGCAGATCTCCAAATGGTAACATGCTTGAACGTCTTAAGAAACATGAACCGAGGCGTACTAGGTCTTTATTGGTTGTATTTAATGCATGAGCCACTGTTTACAATCCCTATAGTTGTGCTGGGTCATGGTGTAGGAGGAGATAAGAGCTCATAGAGTTGGGGAGTTATGTATGCCACCCCACGAATGGTATTAAGGAATACAATCCGTCATCCATACAAGTATAACAAGTAATTAACGTGTAAAAGATGTCTAGGGAGTAGTGAAGTCTAAGTAAACACAATTTCTCCAATTACTGCTCACAACCTTAGTATAATTTAGTTTAATTTCATTTTCAGTATTTTATTTTGATTATATATTAGTTTTGGGTTAGTTGAATAGCAACTAATTCCGCCCACTCCTTCAAAAACCGAGATTTTACTTGCTTTCATAAAAATATAAAAATACAAAAATAATCACCCCTCACCTTTAGAACTATTAATTAGGTTTTCTAATCCTAGCGACACTATTCCTAAGCTGAACGATCAATCCCCCGGTACTTGTCACTATACTATACTACAACGATCAGGTACACTGCCTGGTGGGGGTTGTAAGCTTCTCGAGATCCCTCGAGAGGTAAAGCAAGGTGCGATTCCCACGCATCACTCATCTAGGGTGATATCATCTAGATCACTTGTTTGTTCTATGGATGCTACTATCTGAATGAACCTATCTGGTGTGGAGTCTAATAGTTTTCGTACTAAAAGTGATTCATCCAAGGTTTTTCCTAATTCTTTTGCCTTCGTGGCATAACCATTTAGTTTATCTGTAAATGCATCCACCGTCTCCTCATCCTTCATTTGAAGGGCATTAAATCCTATCATTAGGGATTGTAATCGTGCTTGTTGCACTCTTTCTTCTCCAACGTGTCTCTTTTTCAATGATTCCCATAATTCTCTAGCAGTTTTACAACTTGCTACTTGTAAGATCACATCCTCGGTTAATGCTTGATATAGGAGGGCAATAGTTGCCTTATCCTTCTTATCATCGGCTTGGGTGTTTTCTTTGGGTTCTATAGTCTCCCATAAACCATGTGCTTCTAATATGACCTTAATTTGAATAGCCTAAACAGTGTAGTTTGTGGTTTTGAGTTTAGGACATTGATATTGTGTAAGCGGTGTAATGGGTTTAACTACAGTGCTATTGACGTTAGCGTCATCTCCACCTGACATTCTAGATGTGTTTATGATCTTCACTTTTGACTTATATGGGAAATCTAACTAGTATGGTATAACCTTACTACTACGGGGAATAGAAATAGTTATCCGGGAATCCTAGTAATACGGGGATCAAATATAGTTCTCGGGATTTCCTAATAATGAATATCTATACTATAAATGTATAAATGAAATCCAATGATGATAACGTGACCTCGTATGTTTTGCGTTCCCACTTGTGTGTCGATACAAAGAGATATATCAACCACGTACTAATCTTTCCTCGTCTCCTTTCAAATCTGGTTGTCGAGTTTTATTAACCAAATTTCCACGTTGTTCTGTTTCTTCTTGACTTGGCTCCTACTACTCTGCCTCGTACCTTGTTATGTATAGGCTTCCTCCAAAAATTTCTACTCGAGTTGAATTTCTGGCCACGATCAACCTTCAGAATTGTTGTCGTTGTTTTCTTATTCCAAGTCTCCTTTCTTCAACAAATACTCACGGTATTCTTCTTCCAAAAAATCAGCAACTTAGTTGCTTTCTTTTTCTTCTTTCTTTAGTATCCGGGGTACTAAAATTCCAATTACACCAACGTCTAAACAAAAGTTTGTTTGTCGTTCCGCTATTGCTTGCTTCCTTGCTTCGTTGTTTCCACAATACTCTTTCTATTTCGTTCTCCTTTTCTTCTTCTTTCTGTCCACACCGTATGTACAACAACTTCGTCAATAGGTTCTGAAAAAACCTATTCGGTATTCCATTAATTGAGCGAGTGATCAAGTCGCTAGTTTTTCTTCAATTTGTTGTTGTTTCCAAAGTATTGCCAACGTGCCTTTATCTCTTGTATGTACCGGTATCTCCTTCTTTGTTCCAAGCAATGCTCGTGTATGTTTCTGCGCTTCTTTTCTTTTGCATACCAAGTTATGTACACAAGTTCTTCTAGATTTCTAATCTTCCCTTGTTGTGTTGTAGTAGAGAACACACAAGTACGTTTCTTGTTGTTGTTTAACAAGAAAACCTCCAACGTTTTCTGGTTTTGTTGTGGCGTACGAATCACAACAAACCAAGGTACCAAATTTCTGAAGTGTGGTATCCTTCCTGTTTGCAAATTTTTGATACAAAGAAAAGTGTATATGACTTTTCTTTTTTTTTTTTTTAAGTTATCTATGCAACCCTTCTAAAGTTAACAAGGATCAAGGGTGTGCGATGTTCCTGAAAAAAAATTTCCAGCGTGGGTTTTGGTTTCAAGGCTTCGGTACAAATTTTGTTGTTTTGTCTCGATACAGATATGGTTCAAAGGTTTCTGGATTTTGTTTGATGGTGTGACGAGTAAAACAAGCAAAGGCTCTTGATGCCAAATGTTGTCCCAAAGTTTCTGTTTGTGTTTGGATCAATTTGTACACGAATAAGATTTGCAAACGTAAATAACAAAAGATAACTTAAGTATAAACTTTATCCAACTATTGTAATGTTACATGGTATCAAGTACTTATAGGTTTCCAATGGGTGTGTCCAACCATCATAACCTTTCATCTATAAGTCATGTCTATTCGGTATTGTCTAACCGATGCTACTAAACAACATGATGGTTCGAACAGGTATATGCCAAGCATTGTGACCATTCGACCATCTCTGGAAATAACTAACTTTTATAACTAATTTAAATAACTAAACGGTTGTAGAGTTTCACTTCTACACTTTTGGTCCTTCACGTTTTCTTCACAAAGTAACAATCGAGATTATAAGTTGGTTCACACACTATACTCTCACCGGAGTATTGGAACGAGGCTGTCTTTGACTTGTTGACCTTGGTCAATAATATCTGACTGCTTTCGGAACAATCACCCCTCCTGCCAAACCCCCTCGTGCCCTCTAATCCTAACAATCCATTATTCCCTTTTGAGATCATTCCTTCAAAACAACCTTCTTCTTCATATACACATGTAGAAAAAACCAAACCCCCTCCTGCCATCACCACGAAATCGCCATCACCATCACCATAGAACCCCACCACCGCCACCACTACCACCATGCCAAGATCGAACGACCAATACCACGAACCTACTACCACCGAATCCTAATCACAGGAACAATTTTTAGATCGATAAATATAAACAAATCCCTAACCCATTTTCCTTGTTACCTTCCAAAAACTGACTCATAAACCCAACGAAATCCCTAACCCGTTTTCCTTTTTTTCTTAAAGAAATCGTTCCATCTAACCACCTTATAGTGTCGCAACAACAATTGTTATAACCGCCCCAAACCGCTGAAACAATCACTAGTGAAACAACCACCACTCTAAATTAGGGTTAGGGCTTTTAATCTTTGTAAATTTTAGGGATTTTGAGTTTTTGTTTGAATTGAAGAAATTTATTGAAGACTTTGGTGTTTGATTGGTGTTTAGCCGGCTGTTAGGTTGTTTTAGTGGAGGTTAGGAGGTGGTGTCGTGATGGTGTTTGGTGGGTCTGTGGTAGTGGTTTGGTGGCAGGGGGTGTTGGTGGTGATGGGTTGGTGGTTCGGTGAGTTGGTGGTGATGTCGTGGTGGTTTGGTGAGTCGCTGGTTGGTTGGTGGTTATGTCGTGGTGGTGGTGGCTGGAGTTGGATAGAGAGGATTAAGAGTGTGTGTGTTTTTTGTGTTTGAACTTTGAAGTGATAAAAATGTGTATTTTTTTGTTTTTTGTTTTTATAAGTGAGTGGGTTTTAGGTGTGGATGTGAAGATGAAAAGACAAACATGCCCTCACATTTAACAGTCAAAAAGTCAACTTAGCGGTGTTAGTAAATTTGGACCAAAAGTGTTACGGGTCAGCGGGTTCTGGACTAGATCCGTTACTTTTCAAATTATTAGACCAAAATCGTTATACCTGGTAAACCACGAGGACCAAAAATATAGTTAACTCTACAAGATAGATAATAAAATCTTTGAGGAGCTTTCAATTGAAACAATGAGATAGCTTAATTTTGTCATGTAAGCAAATCTTTTATATAATAAAACAAAACCCCTATTAGAAATTTTTCATTTCAAAAAATTTGATTAATACCTTATTTAGTAATAATTTTATTTAAAAAAAAATTATTTTCTTATTAGGTAATACTTTATATTTATCCATAACACAAATAGAAGATAAATACAAAAAATATAGATAAGATAAAATTAACAATAGGATTAAAATTTTTAAATAATTATTTTTAATAATAAAAAACTATAATTAAACATCATAAATCAAACAAAACAAAGATTAAATTATTTGTTTTTAATAAATAAAAATATATGATTCAAAAAATTAAAAAAAAAAAAAAAAAAAAAAAAAAAAAAAAAAACTCGCGCGTGCGCGGGCATTATAACTAGTTATATAAAGCAATGCTTTATATTTTATTAAAAATTGGTTTCAGTTTAGTCAAATTGAATTATATTTCATCCAATAAAATATGCGTTAAAAACGTACGTGACGATTTTGAAAAAAAAAATGTAATTAATAATACTTTAATTGTTAAATTTTAAATAAACTAATTAGTTTTTATGTTTTTAATAACTTTGTAGATTTAATAAATACTCCCTACACATTTTACCTCATATACTTTATATTTTATTAAAAAACGACAACATGTATGTTGTTGTTATTTATAAATATTATTACCAATATATATATTAAATTAATGTATATGTACGTAATTATAAATATCAAAATAAAAGCACGAGTTATTGTGATATGTAAAAGAATACACGAGATTATACATATACGAATGACTCATGTTATTCCTCTTTATGCGATTTAGCTTGGAAAAGTATTTTTTTTAACTATTCGCATTCAATAATGACTAAAGTTATTCTTCTTTATTAAGTTTAACCCGGGCGTACACATGTTTAAGAATTAAATACTGCTAAAATTATTATTAACAAAAATATATGTATCAAAATGATGCACGACCCCACGGGTTACTGTGAGATGAAAATAAATTACACGAGATTGCACATATATCAATAACACATATTTTTTCAAATCCTTCGTGCTACAAAAATCAATACGTACTAATATTAATCAATATTAATACATAATGAAAAATTTATGTAAAACCCGTGCGTACACAACACAAGTATTATAACTATATCTATACTATATGTAAAGCATGCATGTGTTTTTTTAAACTTAAAAAACTTAAAAGTGAATAATGTTTAATCCTTATAGTACCCTTTCAAACTTAAATTACTACATAAAAATTCAAACAATGTTTCCTTAATGAAATAGTTGCATTATAATTCCCACTCAAAATTTCAAAAAAAATGTATGACAATTTTTGACAAATTTTTTAATGTAGTTTCCAAAAGAATAGGAGACCTTTTTTTTTTTTTTTTTTTTTTTTTTTTTTTTTTTTTTTTAATGTAATCCTAACAATAATAATTTTTAAACATTCATCTACAAACTCTATTATATAAGACATCATATTACAACCATTTTTTATTATTCTGTGAGTTCATAGTTGTTGAAAATGAACAACCACGTAAATATAAAAACTTGCCGATACAAAATATCGTTGCTATGCATGAGTATTCGTATAATAAGTAAAAAAGACTTAATATAATTTTATAGACCAAAACTTAAACATTACAATACCATTGATTTATGAATTGTTATAATATTTAACTTTAAAACAAAGTTATTGAAATATTATTACCTGTTATAATATCTACCCAAAGTTCAGTTAGTGAAATATTAATACCCGTTATACTATCAGCCTAGACCTTATGCGTGCACCAGTTCTAAAACTAATTAATAATTCGAATACCATGTTTTTAACCTTAGCACACAAACTGGGAATTTTTACTGTCTACAAATTTGGTGTGTTTACTTAAATTTATAGATTTATTCTTTACCACGAACATTCAATTAACAGATCTAGAAGCACTATGAAAAATAGGTTATCGTTTTAATCGCAACTACTGTACGTATGTTTGTTGCACGAGCTAGTTCGTTGGAAACGCATATGGTTAATGAACGAGCTAGTTCGTTAGAAACAAGTCAGTTTGTGTTCAAAAGGGATGCACATGAAGTCATATGATCATATCGGGACTCACCTAGCATGGTTCAAGGTGGTGTCCAATGTTACCAAAAGATATACAAACCATTATCGTCAACATGAAAAGACATGACAAAGTGTTAAACCGTTCATGCTCCCTGTTGAAAGATTGATGTTCGTGAAGTCATATGATCATATTGAGACTCACCTGGCATGGTTCAAGATGGAATCATGACAAAGTATTAACAAGTATCTATACTACATTATAATGCATTTGAGATTATTCTATAATAAGAAATGCTTAAAATTTAGATTTTTTTCTTGCTTATTATGGAAAAATTTCAAAATTAAGCAAGTTGGTTAGAAAGTTTGTTAGAAAGCAGTTGGTTGTTCAAACTAAAATTATTAGGGCTTAACCATCCTTAATATATCTACTTATAAAGCATGAAGACAACTAAACGTATAACCAAATAACGCAAAATATAATCACACGATACCCGTCGCTGCATTGCGCGGGTACCGTTCTAGTCAAGGTTTTGAAACTCGGGTCAACCCGACCGGGTTAACCGGTTCGACCGGTTCCGCCCGAAAAAAACGGGTCAAAACAACCCGGGTTTCTAAAACCGGGTTAACCGGTTTGACCCGCCGGGTTTTGAGTGACACGGGTCAACCCGGTTCTCGAAACCCAGCCGGGTTTCATTTTTTCAAAATATTTTAATAAAAACCCGGGTTGACCCAGTGGTCGACCCGGTTGACCCGGCGGTCGAACCGGTTGACCCGGTAAAAAAAATAAAAAAATAAAAAATTGAAAACCGGGTTGACCCGGCAATCCAACCGGTCGAACCGGTTGACCCGGTGCCCGGTGACTCGACTGGGTTGATTTCAAACCCGGTTTTCAAAATATTGGTTCTAGTATATTTAACGTCTTTTTCGTTCTAGCTTTGCTTGTTTTAAGTAAGCTAATACGTACCTCATGTAGGGCTGAGCATCGGGCGAAAACCGGACCGGACCGACCAAGACCGGATCGGACCGAGGACCGAGAACCGGAAAAACCATAGACCGAGACCGGACCGAATATGGTCGGTCCGGTCTCGGTCCGGTCCGGTCCGGTCGGTCTTCGGTCGGTCCTGTCCAATTAGGCAAGTTTTTTCGGGTTTTTGGTCGGTCCGGACCGGACCGGACCGGACCGACCGGACCGAGGACCGAATTTGGCAAAAAGCTTAGACCGAGGACCGGACCGAATGTGGTCGGTCCGGTCCGGTCGGTCTCGGTCCGGTCGGTTTTGTCGGTTGGTCCGGTCCATCCGGTCCGTTTGCTCAGCCCTAACCTCATGTCCTCTGTTTCATTCCATATTTGTTATTTCACCCAACAAAAGCTTATTATAAAACGTATGAGAAATTAAAATGTTAGGTCTATAATCAAAGGTCCTCATGATTTTGGAAAAACAAAGATTTAGGGGTGGCAACCTTGCGGTTTGCTTGGTTCGGCAACCCTTGCCGATCGGCAACTAACATTGCCAGTCAATCGACATCCACAAATCGGTACCTCAAGCGGTAACATTCACCGAATCGGGAGAGGCAATTTCCAAGGAAAAATTGAACGTTGCATTGAATGTTTGGGACGCTGGGGATGTTTTCCAAAAAAAAAAAAAAAAAATCCCTTTAAAATCTCACAATTACAATTTAAATTACACACAATATTTCAAATATATTCCAAACATTCAAATCAATCTCTTTCAAAAAACAACTATGGAGCCTCAATCCAAACATGGTTCAAGCTCACACAAAAGATGAGTTGGCCGAAAAATTGATGGCGGCACAAGTACAAGGTGCATAAGAAAAGGCCTTTATCTGAGCTTTTAAGTTTTTCAACGAACCGCACAATAACATAGAAGATCCGGATATGCGGGAAATTGCAATAAAAAAAAAACGTGAATTCGCAGCAAAGTATGGATGGCCTTGCAATTTTTAGTTTTATTTATGTTTTTTTTAAGTATTATGTCTTGAATTATTATTAATAAAATAGTTGTTTTTTATTTATGATTTTTTAATTTAAATTATATAATTGATACACATTTAATGCTTGATTAGGCAAAAAATTAGGCAAGATTGTCACTAAAAAATGAAGATTAGGCAAAATTAGGCAAAAAATTAGTTGGACAACAATGATTAGTTGTTTGCTTTAAAAGATGAGGTAATGTGTGGCAAGGTTGCCACCCCTTACAAGCGAAATCGGCAATGTCTCAAAGTCCACGAGGAATCTAAACCTTTTGAGGAGATTATCCGGAAAATATGTATAAAGATGGATTATTTTTTACATTGACCAGTAAAAATCAAGCTTACTTGACACACGCCGGCCTTGACTGGGTCATGTTAGAAAAAGGCCACCACCGTCTAGTTATTATTCATTGACTCGTGACAGATTGGCCAATAATTTTCCACTTCGACCCATTTGTCACTCAATTAATTATTTAGTTAGCCAGACTGGACGACTGGTATACTTGTTGCTTTCTAGATTCATTCGACAAGTATATTCATATTCGTCATGTTATGTCATCTTTTATTTTTATTTGTTAGTCACCGCTAAATATACTAGTTATAATTGCTTAAGTTTATCATATTAACTTTAATAAAAATTGTTAATTAGAAGCCTAAATGAGAACATTATTTTTTTCAAATGATAAACTTAGCCTTTTGTGATTTTTACAAAAATCAAAACTGTAATAAATGCATATTTAAATTGTGTTTTTTGTCTATCGAAAAAAATATTGTAACGAAAAAGATATTAAATTTTAAAGGTAGTAAGTATTATTTTAGCTTTAGAATTATTTTAGTGCACACTTCAATATAACCACTACACTAAAAGTATTTGATTAATAGTAAATCTTTTAGTGTGTTAGTTGAACTCATTTAATAAACATTGATAACTATTTTACTCCAATAAATGTATTTTTATTTATTGTTGAATCTTTGCGTGTGTAATAAATGTCACTCCACAACATAAAGGATTTCGATCAGAAAACAAAAAAAGTGAAAAAACAACATAAGGATCAAGATGATAAAAATGAAATAATGGGACAAAATGAGTGTTGTAGGTACAATTTTTATTAAAAGAGGGGCGAAAAACCACCAAAATTCCAAAGAGCAAAAGACTACCAAATGCAAATATGAAACAAAGCTAACATAAATTTGTACAACTTGTGGCATGAATCTATCATCATGGGAGGGTTTTGCTAATTTGAGACGAATGAAAGTGCCTTTCTAAGATTGTGAAATGCTTTCTCATAGCGTACAAACCCCATAAACCAGAACTCGAAGCTATCATCGGTGACTATTTGTATGTACTTTTGTGATGGGTTCTCCACATTCTCGCTCTCATTCGCTTCTTTTATCTTGTTTGTTGGGATCACTACCTACAACAAACATCACAAATGACATTGACTTACTTAACCAATGACCATATACAAAGCAGAACTAATTTCGAAGTTTAACCATTTACAATATAGTCCAAGTTTGCAACTTTGTTTACCAAATAGTAACAAGGTACAATAATTGTTTCTAACGATATGCCAAGTTTAGTGATAGAGATTGCAAACTTTAGTGGTGTTTTTGCATCTTTACAAGCGTAACGGTTGGATTTTAATGAGATGTTGTCACTTTGTTATGAACAATGATCAAACTTGTCAAATGCAAAAGAACAAATGGAAAATTTGCACTTTTTTCACAAGTAAAGATTTGTTCTAACTTGTGCCACCATCGCACTTGTTTATAAGCATTAAATGAACTAAATTATTCCTTAAAATAGAATAATTTCAAAATAAACAATGTTAATCTTGGTAATTAAAAGAGAAGTAGGAAATTATTAGTGTAAACTAACATGTAAATATGATAATTTAAGTTTATTAATTGTATTTAATAAATGCCATGGTGGCGCAAGTTAGAAAAGCCTTATAAAAGATAACAACCAACTTTGCTCTAATTTGTAAGAGGAGAGGGAGTGGGTGAGTGAAGCGTGCGGGGAGGGTGGAACCCCGCACGGGGAGGTAAAAATCGGGAAATCTTCACGCATGCGGGGAGGGAGGAAAAGAGACGTTGGGAGGAGGAGCGTATGCCTAACGGCTCTTTTTTTTTTTTTTTTTGCTTTAAATACATAGAGGAAGAACAAAGCAAAAAAAAAAAAAAAAAAAAAAAAAAAAAAAAAAAAACAGCCATATAAAAAAAAAAAAAAAAACAGCCATATAAAAAAAAAAAAAAAAAAAATGGAGCCTAGAAGAATTGGGTCGACGCTATTGTTAGACGAGCCGTTTGAATGGTCTAACGATAGTAGTCTCGAGTTTTTTGCTAACGCGATTGACGCAGATGAGGAGGAAGATACGACAAGGTCGACACGTACGTCAGTGAAACGTGATCGGGTCAGCGCTGCAGAAAGATTGCATCGTGATTATTTTTGTGAAGAACCAAGATACAACGAGCAAGTGTTTGAAGATAGGTATCGTATGCCTAAAAGTTTATTTTTGAAAATCACACATGCTATTGAGGCTAGATTCGAGTATTTTCAGGAAGGTTATGATGCTAGACAAAAAAAAAGTTTCACAGCCATACAAAAATGTGCGTCTGCCGTTAAGCAACTCGTAACCGGTAATCCACTGGATGAGTTTGACGAATATTTACAAATGGCTAAAAGAACGTCACGTGAAAGCCTTCAATTTTTTTGTGATGCTATTATTTAGATATACGGTCGAGATTACCTACGTAGGCCAACAAGCCATGATATTGCATGTTTGTATGAAGCACACGAAGCTCGACATCACATTCCGGGTATGATCGGTAGCCTAGATTGCACACATTTCGATTGGAGGAATTGTCCAATCAAATTGAGGGGTCAATATAAAAGGGGTGATCATCGATACCCCACGATTATGATGGAGGCAGTGGCGTCTCAAGATTTGTGGATATGGCACGCGTTCTTTGGACCGTCGGGTTCAAACAATTATATTAATGTTGTGATGCAATCTCCGCTATTCCTCACCGAGCGTAATGGTACGGCACCTAAGTGCCCATTTGTTGTGAATGGCCATACATACAAGCGTGGCTACTATCTTTGTGATGGCATATATCCTTCATGGTCTACTTTTGTTAAAGCGTTCAAATTTCCTACCGACCCGCAAGAGAGAAAGTTCAAAAAACTACAAGAGTCGGCTCGAAAGTATGTTGAACGGGCATTTGGTGTTCTCAAGCAAAGATGGGGTGTACTGAGACGACCCTTACGGCCGTACACAGTAGCCAGAATTAGTAAAATGGTTTATACATGTGTGATATTGCACAACATGATTCTACGTGAATCTGGTAACGCAATATCCCCCGTTCATATTCGGGATCCTCCGATCGAACCGGTGTTTGACGACGAAGCCTTAGACGAGATACGAAATGAGAACACACATTTTCGTCTCCGATTTGATCTTATGGAGCATATTCACGATCAACAATTACCATACCTCGAGGTGGACGATGAAGCCGATGAAGTTTAGTTTTTTAGTACTACGTATTATGTAATGTTATTTTATGTTTTTTAATATTATTATGTAATGTTTATTTATTTTAATGAAATTTTAGTTTTTAAATAAATTTTAATAGAATTTAAAAAAAAAGAAAAAAAAAAGTGAGTGAAGGGTGAGTGAAGGTGCCGCCTCCAAAAATGAAGCGAGTGAAGGGTGAGTGAAGGAAAAAGTGGGAGATGATGTGGCGCAAGGGGATTGGTTGTGAGTGAGTGAAGGGGAGAGGAGTGAGTGATGCACTCCCCCACCCTAATCAAACCAAACTGAAAAGGTTTGAACTTTACAGATATTTTATTTGACCCAAGTTATTATTATTTAAAAATTATAACAACCTTGAATTATACTACTCTGAATTGAACTTTTTAAAAACAAACCTAGCTGTCATTGTTCACATCACACGCAATTAAGTTCATTAAAAAAGTTAGCTGCAAATTGGGACTAAGAGAATGTGTTTAAGTACCTTGTAAGGCTTTCGAATGAGGTCCCCGTTGGGTGAACGCAATGTGATGGATCTGTCACTACAGAAAGCAACTTTTTGAGTAGAGATAAAGAGTATCCCTACAATTGGACCTGCAGTCGTTGATAAGTAACATTGAGAAGCTTTTAACAACTTTTCACCATCATTCTCCCCAAATACTTCCTTGAATATGTTTTCCCTCCCTCCTTTTTGTATGATTCTCGCCCCCAATCGTAGCTTCGCCTTAACTGTATCTGATAACTTTGGCCCCATTCTCACTGCAAAGTTAGCAAATTTAAAATGTCAAGTAATATAAACTTGAAAATAGCTATAACATTTTTGCGAAGATCAATTTGAAAGTATAGTGTAGCTGTGGTTAATTCTCTTCTCAACAAATCATTCTTACCAGTTACAACGAAATATAATTTGTATGCAATACAATCATGTATGAGTAGAATTAAGCAATCAGTCATAAAAAAAAGCTCAAATCTCAGTGAAATCATGAATATCAATGCCCATCAAACAGTAAATTTATCAAGCCAATGAATATACATTTTCTAGCTTATAAATATCAGCTACCAGTAAAATCTTCACTATAACTAACACTAAACACATCTGGAAATCAAGTAAATTTATCAAGCCAATGAATATACATTTTTCCAGAAATATCCGTTTGAGCTATTTTGCAGCTAAACATAAACATGAACTACAAAACTAAGTACTAACACTAAAGTCACCGTGGTTCATTAACTACAAAACTAAACACTAATCAAATTCACTAATGTTGTAGTTATATCATATTCTCAACAACAGTATCAAACAGTCAAATAACACAAACATTCATACATCATTTACAGATAAAATATATAGAACATCTACTAATGAGTTGAAAAAGGTTACCGTGATCTCGAATTCTGTAAGCAAAACTATTCGTAGTTCTTCTGTGATTTTTCTTCGTGTTACTATTCTTTTCCATCTCTCCATCTTCCGTACCTTCATAAATCAATAAATCACAAATTAAAGACAGATAAACAAAGAACACTTATTGCGTGAAAAAAAGTGCTAGTAGGTTGTAGCTGAAGATTTTTTCAACAATCATAACTTGTAGTTTGTTGACATACAGTATTATGAGTTTCCCTAACTTTTTTTTTTTTTTTTTTTTTTTTTTTTAATAAATTGTAAGTATACTTTTTCAAAATTGTATCTTCTCTAGCAAAAGCACAAACCACCCTCAAATAACCTAGTGGTAAGTCACTAGGTACCTAACCAACTGGGTTTAGCTCAGTTGGTTACCTGGGGTCTCCTAAGGAGCTTGGGGAGGTTGTTTCCATGAGGTCTTAAGTTCGAGCCTCACTCCTAAGGAGATTGGGTAGGTTTTCCTTCTAGTTAAGAATCTGTGTTGCCTACTCAGATGCATCGAGTCTCTAACTCACTAACCGATGAGGTCATCCTAGAAGCAGTCTCCTTACTTTCGAGTTTATCCGTAGGATCTGTTTACATTCTACCTCCCCGTACCCCCGCCCGACGGGATTGGGTACGTTGTTGTTGAGCGTGTAAGAGTGCTTAGTTAAACATAACATGTAAAAAAAAAACAAAAAACTAGCTACTACAAAGAGAGATCGAGAGAGTAAATATATATACTTGTAGTTGAGAAGTTAGATTGTTGCTCAAGGAACGATGAAGGACTGAAGAGCAAGTTAGCTGGCGACGGTGAACCACCGGTCAACGGTGGTGGAGTACGGTGACCATCGAAGTCTTCGGAATGTTTGTCCGTGTTGGTAAACTGCATTGAAACAAGTGTTTGCGTGTTTGTATATTTTTGTGTGTGAAACAAAAGAAGACGACTTATTTGTTTATCAAGTGGGCGGTTGTTGTACTATTCAACGCTGTTTGTTTTTTTGCATTAATTACGAGTATTTTAGGTCTTCTTACGAGCTTCCTCCTATTTTCCTCTACTCATATATTTTCCACACATTCTACTCAAATAAATATATGTAGTGCTGTAAACGAACCGGACGAACACGAACGGAGCCCTGTTCATGTTCGTTCATTTAATTGTAGCCGGACAAATAAACGAACACGAACGCTTAAACGGACGAATTTTCTTGTTCATGTTCGTTTATTAAGAAAATGAGTTGTTCATGTTCGTTTATGTTCGTTCATTAAGACACTAAACGAACATAAACGATCGAATATAAATGAAAATATACAAACAAACATAAACTTTATTGAATTCTTCACAATATATTGTTTTAAAGTTTTGTTTTGTTTAAAAAAAAACCAATTTTTAAAATTATAAAATTAAAAGATAGGATATATGAACATAAATAGATAAATAAACATAAATGAACTTTAACGAACGCATAATCGGACGTTCACGAACATAAATGAATGGACGAGACTTTTGTTCATGTTTGTTCATTTAACTAAACGAATGTAAACTATTGTTCATGTTCGTTCATTTAATAAACGAACGAACATAAACGAACTTTTTACCGAACGGTTCATGAAATGTTCACTGAACGTTCAGTTCGTTTACAGCCCTAAATATATGCTATATATAATTGGGGATGCCGCGTACAAAAAAATATGCACTTTCTTTCGTTTCTGGAAACTAATTTGTAAGATTATTCTATCTCAAAAAACAGAAAAGTAATTTGGAAGAACAAATGTGATGTCCTAGAGTTTTATTCTAGTAACACGAATGTGTGTTTAATTATTGAAACTTTCAGAGCAGTGGGTATCGTCAAGCCAAAGGCCTCGTGCCGTTGGCAAAAACTGCCGCCACATCATCGAAAATTCCATGGCACGAGATTTTCAACATCAAAAAAAAAAAAAAAAACCTCCTACCTCATACAAATGTGGTGCCAAAGCAAAAGTGATGTCGTTGGGTCCACATATACCCCACTAAATACACAAATACAACACAAAATAGAAAAAGAAAAAGAAAAAAAATGGTTTAGCGTTGGCTGTTGTGTAACGGCCAAGAGGCTTTGGCACGACTTCTGGTATGTTGAGCCGTTTGTGTGTTTGGGCTGCTACCTTGGCGCCAAGCTTTGGCTTGACGATACCTCCCACTCTCAAAGTATAAAAGATGGATGCGCGGAAGAGGGTAAATGAGGAAACTCTTTCCATAAAAAGAGTTTGTTTTGCAAAAGGTTTTCAAAAGTAGTTTTATCACTCACAGAACAGTGTAAACGAAGAAACTCTTTTCATAAAAAGAGTTTGTATTGTTTAAGGTTTCAAAAGTAGTTTTATCTTTGAAATAATTGTTTGTTGATAAAAGAAACATCGTGTATATTACATGCATCGTTGTTATATGAATAATATCATGTATATGTTTTCGTCTCACAGTAACCCATGAAGTCGCGCTTTCATTTGATATTTATATTCCCGTTAACAATAGTTTTAGCCGTATTTAGTTTTTAAAACAGTGTACGCGTAGGTTAAATAACATGAGTCGTTTTTGAACGTGGATAGTAAAAAAAATTACTTTTTCGGACATCCTTACCTAATCTTAAGAAGAATAACTTGAGTTATTCGTATACGTAAATATAGCGTATTCATTTACATATCTGAGTAAATTTTGTTTTTATTTTGACATTTATAATTCCGTTCATATACATAGATTAAATATATAATGATAATACTATTTATAAATAACAACACTTTTTTTTTCTTTTTTTTTAAATCTAAAGTGTAATAAGTACTTAATAAATTTAAAAATTATTAAGAAAACATAGAAACTTTACAACTAAAGTTTAATTAGTCGCACCCTTCTTTCTTTATTATTTTTATTTTTTTTACAAAATCGACACATGCGTTTTTATACATATTTCTTGGATGGATGGAATTTAGATAAGTTTGATCAAATTGCTTCAATTTTGATTTTCTATTGGCTAATAGGATGATTTTATTTCTCTTGTGTGACAAAATTGAGTACTCTCATTGGTCTAGTTTCAATTACTTAAACATTGTTTTTCCACATTTTGAAAATCTGAATAAGAGATAAGTTATTCACATGTATTTTCTACTCTAAAGTACTTTTTTAACGAAGTTAAATAATATAAATTGTCGGGCTAATGATATGAAAAAAATATTCAACTTGTTACTTTTTCTTTTTGTAGGTACTTAACGTTTAATTTTCTTATTAAATTCAAAAACTCTCTTAATCTTCCTATTGTAGCCATATTTCATAGAGTCTTTGACGTGGCACGAACTAACCATTTAATGATCCATTAAGTGAGAGCAATTTAGCCAATTCATCCTACTTCATCTTCTTCATTTAATTTCTTTTAAAAAAAATCCAAACACAGATCTAGAAGCAAACCATGACAACCCATTTATCAGTCTGAAGCATGAAATTCCATTTCATTGCCAAACACATATCTAGAATCCGAATACTTCTAAGTTTTTCAGTTTAAAACCCATTTCATCATTTCTTGAATCAAACCATAAAAGCCCCCTTACTACCTCTTTTTTGAATCAAACCATGTATATTGAAGAAAAAAAAATCATATCTGCAATACATTCTTCCAGTTCAAAACCCACACTTTGTAATACATAAACACCTTTGACTAGTTCGCTAACTAATTGGTACAATACGTATGTCCTCTCATTTACCATACGCCAAACTTGTTTTGACAGAAACACCTTTGACTATAAGTTAGCTAACTAGTTAAAGTCCTACTTAGAATCTATAAATGGTTACCACTTGTCTCCATTCATGGTACTAAACTATGTCTGCAATGGCAGCCCTTTGGAAAAGACCATTGTGAGTTGTTCTAACAAAGAACGGATATTGAAGTGAGCATAATGTAGGATAGGTACATGTAAAGGAGAGTAGAGGGACTCAGAGCTCGTTGACTACATGGGAAATCATATGAGCTAAGACTGATGTTTTGGGGCTGATTAACACCACACTGTCAGTTTCCATAAACTGTATTGCTGTTGCAATCTCAATAATTAGAAATTTCAATATCTGTTTGCAGATAACAATTCTAGTATACAATTAAACTATAATTTAGGAAATGGTGCATGGAGCCGAGTGTGCCTCAGTGAAGGAGTGTGACAATTTTAGTAAAAAGAATGGATATTTTGATCCTGGTAAGATAGTACTACTTTGGAAAGTAATGCAAGCCAAAGCATTAGTGATTTTTTTTTCAAGTGATGGAATAATTACAGCTATGTCGATTTTGATAGCATTACATATGATGGAACTGGTTGTGTTTTTTGGACAGGAAGTGCTAAGTTTTTGTCAATTATCTAGCAGTTTCAACTCAAAGTATGTCATCATTTATATACAACTAGTTAATACAAGTAAGTATGTAAAGGAGTCAATGTTCTCTTAACTAATTTTCTTAACCTCTTTCCATCCATCTAATCAAGTCATTTTTTTTAAATAAGCAACAAATATTTGAAGAACTTGATATGTAGATACTTATTGGTGTCTCCATTTCGCTGCTCTTCCTTTGTTTGGGGTTGTCATGGTATCTAAAAAAGAGAAAGGTTGCATCCAAATTAGATACCGTCCTTAAGAAACTTCATCAAGCTGCAGAACCTCAAGGAAGATTAGCACAGGAAAACTAGCTCATCTAGCATATTACATCACCTCAAGCTATCTCAGGAAGAAGGGAATCACTAGCAATATGTTTGATGATCTTTTGAACAAACTGAAAATTCAAGCCATTCTTAGTACCACCACCAAATGGTACTCAACAAATTCAATATCTTTCATCTTGAAAACGGGTCGGGTTACTAGGACCCCAATTGGGTTTGATGATATTTTGAACATGGTTGTGATGTGGATATATGTTTTTTAACTGTTTTATAACAAAATGATACTCATTTTTTGTTTCCTAAAATTGAAGGGTTTATGTTTATGTTTTTAAATGTACAATGAAGAGGGTTAAAATTTCAGATCTCAGGGAGTTGAAAGAAAAAGGAAGATCTGTGAAGTGGATGGAATGGTGAGTAAAAAGAATCAAGATGACATGTGATGCTGATATGTAATGAGAGGAGACGCGGAGTGATGGTGGTTTGTAAAGGGTGGTGTTTGATGGTTTTTTTCGAAAGTCAATGGTGAAATGAAGACGGTAAAAAAGATGAAGAGGTAAAATTATGAAATTGCTCACACTAAACGGACCATAGTTGATTAACTCTTGCCATGTCATGCATTTCTCGTAATATGCCTACAATAAGAAAATTAGGAGAGTTTTTGAATAATAAGAAAATTAAAAAGTAAATCTAATAAATAAATAAATAAAGTTTGAATATTTTTTATACCATTAGCCTTAAATTGTCAATGACTATTGAAATAATTATTCGAAGACAATTAAATTGTTACTCTAAGTTTGTCTCGACTTGACCAAAGTATGTCCTTTTGAATGAAATGAAAAAAAAAAAAAACTTTGATATTCGATTATCGAATATTGAAAAAGAAAAAAACTACATAAGTTGACAAAACTAATATTAACAAAGACATGCGAAGCTATTTCACCAATAACTTTTTAATGGTGTATAAGTCAATTTAGAAATCATTATTGTAATAAAAAAGCAAAAAAAAAAGTTCAACGACCCAGGATGGATAGTGTTTGTTACTCGTGTTTCTTTTTTTCTTTTTTGCTTTCGTGTATTTGAAAACCATGATGTTTCCAAAAAAGGATGGACAAAGTCACAAACTATAATTGATTTAAATGTCGGAACTCGGAAGAACAATAATACCACTTACATGATTGTCATTTGAAGAGAAAAAATAACTATACTTAATTACATGTGCATATTGTAAGATCTCAATTTTCGTACATATATACTTCAAGTTAATGTTAATAAATCAATCTGACAACGAACACATACATATAAAGCACTATGAAACACTTAAACATAGAACATGGAGCATGTCATAAGATACATTAATGTCACTTATTAGACAATTAGTTATCACACATGATAGAATACTAGCAGGTTCCCCGTGCGATGCAGCTGCGGGCATCTTGTAATTTAATTTTTTCGGTTAATAATTTATTTTATTTGTACGTTTTTTGTCAATAGCTTTACTGATTAGTTTTTTATCGCAAAAGTTTAATGAAATTTTGCTTAGTTTGTATTATTTTATTTATTATTTATTTTATGTTTTTGTTTAGTAGTTTGCTTGGTTTGTACAATATGTGAACATATTTTAGTTTATTATATTTTTTTTGACAATAAATTTACGGATATCAAAAATTTCGTTTAGCTCGTGTCCGTTCGGGCTCGATCCCGTTTGACCCGTGCCCGTTCGGACTCGAGCCCATTTGGCCCATTACCCGTTCGGGCTTAAAAATTTGTATAATATGCTTTATTATTTGTATTAGTAACATTTAATACATGAATTGTGTTTAAGTTGGTTGTACAATATGCTTGATAATTTGTATTTTTTATGTAAGGGGTGTTTTAATAAGTGTATTAATTGTATTTATTGACTATTTAATTAATTGTATTTAATGTACATAATTCAATTTTAAGTCATTAATTTTAAACTTTAATGGCAAAGAAAAAGTGGTGTGTACATGAAGTTACTAAACTTGTACATGTCTAATTATATCTCATTTATTGTATTAAATGTTTAATTGTCTTGAATCACTTGTACTTTTAGCATTGAAATGTGTAATGCTTAATTTTAAATATTTTATTAATAGTAGTCATTCATGCTTTATAATATAGTATGATATGATAGAAAACACAAATATTCTCCCTTTGATAAGCTTTATGTTTCGTCTCATATTGATAAAAACACCAACATACATTTGTAAATGACACAATGCGTGCATTTTGTGTACATATACCACATACTTCTCCTTAAAAGTTTTAAATCGGCGGAAAAACCTCAACCGCGTATGTTTTCGCTGTCAATAAGTAATATTCATTTTTTTCTGCAAACTGGGGAGAGTTGAGATTAATGGTGGAGCTAGAAAATTTTTTGTGGAAGAGCCGAAACAAAATTTTTCCCAAAAAAACATTAGATGGGAGGGCCGAGATGAAAAAAAAAAAAAAAAAAAAAAAAAAAAAAAAAAAAAAAAAAACATGAAATCGTAAATAAATACACTAACATGCTTAGGCTTAGGGCGTCGGGACCCTTCCCGGTCCTCATTAAGCTCCGCCCATGGTTGAGATTAAACCCAATACCTATTTCTTTAAAAGCCCTATCTTTCACAGCCCCACAAGAACATTTCGTTGAAGGACTAACGCCCGAAGGCCGATACATATATTGCATACTTCATATATAGTCTGTCATAAAACTCTTTAGTGGTTATTAGGAATATGACGGAACGGAAGACGAACGAATGAAAGAATAATGCACCAAAATGTAGGTGATGCACCAAACACTGATGGTTCTTTCTTGTTGTAAGTGAATGCAACGAAAAGACCAGAAAATAACGAATAATGAAACAATTCATATATTAACGTGCTTATTTCAAAATTTATTTGTTATTCCTATCTCTTGCAGTTTTAGGATGATCCATATGAAAGGTGGCAAGAAAAATCTTGTTTTTTTTTCCTTCACATATACAAAGCTAAAACTACAGTCAAATCTGATTATAATTCAACTCAAAACATGTTTATATCATTTAACTGCATAGGCCTTAGGTGAATGGTGATTATAGTTTACTTTTTTTTTTAACATCAAAATTTTATTGAAACTAGCAAGACGCTAGAAAAACATTACAAAGAAATCAAATAAGGGTTTTTTAACCAAGTCTCCCACGAGAAAACCCTATTACATCTACTAGAACACCAAATAAAAGAGAAAGAAACAATATCATCAAAGATCACCGATCGTCTTGGAGGCGAATCATCAAAAATAGAGCGATTGCGGAACACCCAAATATACCACCAAGCAATATAAAAAGAACCTTCCAACATAGCCTTAACTTTTTGGGAGAGGCGAATAGAAGAAAACCAGGAAACCCAATCCGATACCGACGTCAACTCTTGCCAAGACAAATCCCAATCTTACGCAAGATGATCTTGGCCAAATCACAACGAAATAGAATATGATGTATGGTTTCCTCAGAAGACTGACATAAAGGACAAGAAACCGAATCCAATATCACACCACGATGATAGAGGTTGGATCTAGTCGGCAAACAATCACGATAAACACGCCA
This sequence comes from Artemisia argyi, assembly GCA_030686995.1. NCBI lineage: Eukaryota > Viridiplantae > Streptophyta > Magnoliopsida > Asterales > Asteraceae > Artemisia > Artemisia argyi. Next base: position 35,853,405 of record CM060707.1, on the reverse strand, counting down.
AGCAAACACATTGATTTTGATGGGAATGTATTTCACCCATCTGGTAGAATCTGAATACGACGGAAGGAATAAGTCATCAATAATATTACGTACCTCCTTAACCCGGAATTCACCATCGCCAGATAAATCACAACACCATCTATCTTGAACCGGCGACAAAGACACAACCTCAAGCATAGAATTCAACTATAAAAAACTGATGACGCTCCACACCATCTCGAATATTCCTGCGAAAAGAATCAACCATAGAAGTTCCCATCTTAACAGCAACTAAAACTTCTTTGTCCGTCTCTAACACGAAAAGACGTGGGAATCTATCTCGAAGAACCATGCCAGCTAGCCAACGATCCTGCCAAAATCGAGTAAGAAAGCCATTTCCAATACGCTTTAAGCAATGAGAAAGGAAGTTGAACCCTTTGTTTTTCAGTAAGTTCAGCTCACACACAATAGAACACTAATTAGACGTCAGATTAGATGGATGAGACTCAATCGAAGGACCATAAATAGCTTAAATAACCCTACACCAAAGAGAACCATCTTGAGAAACAAAACGCCATACCCATTTAAGAAGAAGGTCGCGATTAAGCGCATGAAAACTCGAAACACATAGGCCTCCATTCTTTTTAGACGCCAAAACTTTATCCCAGGCAGCCCACGTAATCTTCTTATATGAAGAATCTGCTCCATTGAAAAATCTGCTTCGAATTGCTTCCATAGATCTCAAAACTCCTTTAGGGACCTTATATATAGACATATTATATATAAGGGAAGCGCAAAGAACAAATTTCAAAAGAGTGAGTCTACCACCAATTGAAAGGGTTTTCACCTTCCAGTTAGATAACCGCGATCTTAACTTAAGAATTAAATTAGACCAAGCCTTGTGCCGAGATGTACTTTCACCCACCATCACACCTAAGTAACGAAAACATTTATCCATAATAGAACAACCAATAGAATTCGCTGCCTGCACAACATGAGTATAAGGGACGCCCACTCCTACAACTTGACTCTTATGAATATTAATCTTTAATCCAGACGCTAGGGAAAAACACTTAAGAATATTAATGATACTCTTCAAGTTATCATCAGACCATTCCCCTATAAAGTATAAACATAGCATCATCCGCATAAAATAGGTGCAAGATAGAGATCGACCCATCCAAAAGAATTCCTTTGAAAAGACCCTCACTTACAACTCGGGAGAAGGAAAAATGTAATGATTCCATGATTATAGTTTACTTGATATTAAAGTTCACCTTTAGTAGAATCCTACCCGTACTCTTCATGTTTATGAGATTGAACCTTATATTAGTAATTTCAGCAAGAAAATACATATACGTAACTTTTTACTATATGGAGGTTATCCATTGGTTAAAAATTACTTTACATGATTTGTGATTATCGAAACAAGATCTTGTACTTTTAGAGATGACACAATGTCGTCTCTAAAAGCCAAAACGTTACCCCCTAAACACTTTTAAGGACGACTAGTCCTTGTCATAGAGGCGTCACTAAAGGCTCGCAGCTAAAGGTCTTCAGCGACGACCAATTTTTAGCGACAAGAAATAAGAACCACTTGGCTTCACGGTCAAGGTTAAAAAGTGGCACACATCACCTTAGGCGATGACGACATTGTCGCTAAAAATGCCCCCTAAAGATTCATTAATTAACGAATTTTAATAATTTAATTAATTATCTATATTTATTTAATATAAATAATAATTTAATTAGATATTATAAAAAAAAGTAACAATGTAGTCGCTAAAAGTGTCTGCCATAACTCATATCACTTTTAGCGACGACTATGTCGTCGCCAAAAGCATCTGTAGGTTCAACAGAACCTGCTTAGCTGTAATTCCATAATTTTTTTGGAAAATTTTCCTGAAAAGAATATAGCTAAAGTCGTCTAGAAATTTATCCAAAACAAACATACAAACTTATTTCAAAGCATTGAAACGTTCCGAAACAAAAGTACAGAGTTAAAATTCTCGATCCAAAATAACGATACAAATACTAAATATATGTTCATATAAATACCATGAGTTTAAGAAATCGTGAGATGTTATAAATTCATAAATTAACTTAATTAATGTTACTCAAATGTATATCTCAACATGTGCTGAATATTCAAAGCATTTAAGTGTAAACCAAACTCTATCAATCATTCTTTTACAAGTAGAATTTAATTTATATTGGGAATATGTCACTTAATAGTAAGTAAGTTTGAGATTTGTTCTAATTTGATCATTGCGTAACTTTCTTAAAATTGTGTGCTTAAAGTATATCCATATATACCTTAAAATGTTGTACATTAATTTTAAACACTCATCATCTGAATTTAACTACTTTCAACCAACTTTATGTACAATATGTATGACTAAACATAAACAATAACAACAAATAATAACCAAGTTTGATAAGTGTTCCGTTCAGGTCACTCTAACATAAAAGTTACAAAAGAAATTGAACATTTTTGAAACTCTGATTGTTTATTATATAAAGTTTAAAATTTGAACATCTCACTTTTGATGATTTCCACCCATTTATATTCTCTATACTTTTTTATTGATTGTATAGTAATTTTTTTTTTAACTTTTTACAAATTCAATAGTAATTAATAAAAATTTGTACATTTAACAAGTGGCAGTAACCCGTCGCTTTGCGGCGGGGGCATCCACAAACGTTTGCATTGGAAATATTGAGTTTGTTGAAGGTAGTAGTTATATTTTTCGCAGCCTGAGTCATACAAAATTATGCAGTTATCCTTGCATTTGTGACAATGAAATGTTAAACGGAAAATATATCCCATAAAAGAAGGCCTAACCAAAAGATGCCGATACCCAAAGTTGGGCCCAACTCACGCATATGGATCTCAAAGTAGCAAGCGGTCCAGCAAAAAAACTCTTGTATACAACCACTGAAATAATAATAAAAATGTTGGGATATGAAATATCAAAATACTTCTGGATGTCAAAGTACTGCTGCTGAAGAATAAAGTCAAAGTACTGCTGCTGAAGAATAAAGTCAAAGTACTACTGTTATTGAAGAATGCTTAAAGTACTTCGAAGGAAACAAGGACTGATATGCAATATTAGATAAGGATTAATGTGTAATATTAAACGAATATTCTAGAATTAGTTAGGGATAATTACTTGTCGTTCAAGGATTACATGTTGTAAACCGACTTAAGGTTATCTATATAAAGAGCCTTAAGAGGTATTGGTTGATATACGTTTTACAAGTCTTAGATACGTTTAGAAGTCGATCAAAGTTAATATTTAGGGATTGTTAGTGAATCTGTGTAACAAAGCAGGTTCAAAGTTTGGTTAATATAAAAGTTCTTCTTAAGCTTTGTGTTAGTAGATTCCGCATACTTTACAAGGTAAAACAGTGTTTCAATATTAATAGTGTTGAGTTTACTCAATATTGTTAAACCCTTACAAGCTACAAAGTAGTTTGGTCAGAGTATATCGATCCAACAAGTGGTATCAGAGCCAGGTTGGAAACTCTGATTAAAAAGACAAACCTTTAAAACCTTTAAACCGATTTCACTACAAACCCTTCAAGATGTCGACAGATGCTGCACCTGCTCCCTCAATCACTGCTGTTAGAATCCCTATTGTTAAGAAGGGAGAATATAACCTATGGGCCATGAAGATGAGGCAGTACATTGCCATCACAGACCATGCTTTGTGGGATGTGATTGTCAATGGTAACATGCAAATTGATGAACCAGTAGAGGTACCTGGACAACCAACACCACCAAAAATAACTGTACCTGCTGCTACCAAAAGAAATCAAGACAAAGCTCTCAACATACTGCTTTATGCTATTCCTGATGGTCACCTACTAAAGTTTCATGATGCCAAAGATGCCAAACAACTATGGGCTGCAATAAAGAAGAAGTTTGGAGGTAATGATGCTTCCAAGAAGATGCATAGGAATTTGCTGAAGCAACAATTTGAAACCTTCACTGTTGGTGAAAGAGAAGGTCTTTATTCTGCTTATGAAAGATTTCAACATCTTCTGAGTATGCTAGAACTATATGATGCTGAGGCATCAGTTGAAGATGCTAATTTAACGTTTCTAAGGAGTTTGCCATCAGCATGGCATGTAGTTGCTACTATGATCAGAGGACAATCAGGGCTGGACACTATGGACTTTGATGATCTTTACAACAATCTGAAGGTGTATGAGCATGAGATGAATGGTACTATAGGTTCAAGCACACAACAGAACATTGCTTTTGTCTCTTCTGAAAAGAGAAGCAGTACTTCTAACAAAGGTACTGCTCACCCTGTTCAAAGTACTGTGACTGAAACACAGGATGCACAACAATGGTCACCACCAATTCATCACAATCACTTACTCCCACCTCAGATGATGTTCTATGTTCATTCTTTGCTCAACAAGCATCTATGCCTGTCACCTATCAAGAAGATGTATTGCAAATAGATGATGATGCTTTGGAAGAAATTGATATCAGATGGCAAGTTGCTATGCTTACTGCAAGGATCAAGAAGTATGTAAACAAGACAGGAAAAGGCATCAACTTCATAGTTAAACAAGGAATAACATTTCACAAGTCCAAGATTGAGTGTTTCAACTGTCAAAGGGCTGGTCACTTTGCAAGGGAGTGCAAATTTGCAAAGTATCATGCAAAAAAGATGATTGAACCACCCAAGCCTGAAAGAAAATAGATTCCAATTACTGAACCAAAACCAAAAGCTTTGGTTGCTCAAGAGAATCTGTCAGAGATTGATTGGTCCAATGAGTTTGATGATGAACCTGTAACCTATTCAATGGTTGCATTGGAAGACTGGAGCACAACATTTGATGAAGAGCCTGGATATGCTGCTTTGGAGTCAAGAGATGAGTTAGGAAGCTTTGATTGGAGCATGGAGTTTGAAGAAGCACCTGTTCAGCTTGCTATGGTAGCTGCTTCACCAAGTTCATCCACTAACTCTGAGGTATGCTCTAAGTGTAATGATATGTATCAAAAGTTACTTACTGAGTATGTAGCTGAAAGAGATAAATTTCAAAAAGCTAGGGCTGAGATAACTGGTTATCAATTAACTTTAGAGTCAATGGAAGCCAAAATTCTTACACATGAAAACAATGAAGTAGCATGGCTTGAAACATATAAACAAAAGGATTACCTAGTTAAGTTGAATGAATGGAAACTAGGTTGCAAGGTGTCTGAACTAGAAAAAGTGACTGCTGAAAGAGATAAGTTGTTAGAAAAACTTGTTGTATGGAATGAGGCAGGTGTGTCACATGTTCAATTTGTTGAAAAGCAAATAACATCCAATATTAAGACAGGCCTAGGTTATGATAGCAATGAAGGTATTCCATTTAAGAGCAGGGAACTAAATCTTACTGTTGATACCTCCACTAGTGATGAAGAGTTCATAAGTCTAGATGAAAACACTTCTAGTGATGAGGAATCCCCTAGTCCAACACCTCCTGTATTTCAGAAAGAAAAGGGTTATAATGCAGTTCCTCACCCCCCAGGTAGCTTTCAACCACCTAGAAAAGATGTTGATTTTTATGGTGTAGATAATCTAGAGTTTAGGAAAAAGCTTAAAAGTAAATTTAATCCTGAAACTTTAAAAGAATCTGTTGAAGCATCTAAGGTAGAAGAGACCAAGTTTTCAAAACAAGCAGTACCTTCAAACTCTTTTTGAAGTACTGCTGATCACTCAACAGTACCTCAAAGAAAATTCTTTCAAAATACTGCTAATTTTAGAAACACTTATGGAAGGGGATTTGGGGATATTGGTCCAAAGGTCTGTTATGTTTGTTACAGTCCTCATCATTTGATTAAAGACTGTGATTATCATTCAGACTACCTAAGTAAATATCCAAAGACCAGAACTGCACAACCAAGTTATAGGGAAAACAAGCCAAGGGATAACAAACCAGTTTGGAACTATAAAAATAGGGTCAACCATAGTAATTTCTCAAAAGACTATAGGTACCCTCATCAGAAAAGGTCATACTCCAAACCCTCAGTACCTTCACAAAGTACTGATAGAAAGATCCCTAATGTTTCTAGCAAACAATCAAATGTAAGATCTAGGAGGCACAATCATTACAACCCTAGAAAGCCTTACAACACAAGAAAAGATGCTAGGACACAGAACCCAACTCCTAAAGTTACAACTAAATGGGTTAAGAAAGAAAGTACTGTTGGGGAAAAACCAGTACTTTCAGAAGTTAAGGGTGAAAAGGGGACAAGTGATCTTGAAAAAGCAACAATTTTGGAAACAAAAACCTTAATTCTTGATCATGCTTTCAAAGACAGTGGTGATTACATACACAAAAAATTTGAGTATGTCACTCCACAAGGGGAACACAAGTCAGTAATGGCTTGGGTTCCGAAAAATAACTAACCTTTTCATGTAAATGCAGGGCAACCCAGAGGAGGAGTTTAAAGATCATCTTATTGTAGATAGTGGTTGCTCTGGCAGTATGACAGGAGAAAAGGAGTTCTTGTCAGATTTTAAAGCTTATTATGGAGGAAAAGTTGCATTTGGGAATGATCCTGATGGAGGAAGAATAACTGGCAAAGGAACTATCAAGGCAGGAAACATTGATTTTGAAGATGTTAGATATGTGAAGGAGCTCAAATTCAATCTTTTGTCAGTCTCTCAGATTTGTGATAAGAAGTACCCTGTGTTATTCTTTGACACAGAATGTCTTATACTTTCTCCTGATTTCAAGTTAGAAGATAGAAACTTGGTGTTACTGAGAGCACCAAGAACTAATGATGTGTACAGCATAGACTTGAAGAATGTAAATTCTGCTGATAGAGCAACATGTTTGATTGCAAGAGCATCTATAGAGGAAGCACATCAATGGCACAGAAGACTGGGACATGTTAATTTCAAGAATATCAATAAGCTGGTCAGAGGTAATTTAGTTAGAGGTTTACCTTCTAAGACATTCAAGAATGATCACACATGTCTTGCTTGTAAGAAGGGTAAACAGCACAAGGTCTCTTGTAAGAATATTGATGAGAAGACTATTAGAGAGCCTTTGGAATTGCTGCACATGGATCTGTTTGGACCTGTTTCAGTTGTCAGTCTGAACAAGAAGAAGTACTGTTTGGTTGTAACAGATGACTGTAGCAGATTTAGTTGGGTCTTTTTCTTATGCTTTAAAGATGAAACTTTTGATGCTATTCATGACCTAATTATAGCACTAGAAAATCAGTTAAGACTCAAGGTTAGAGGCATTAGATGTGATAATGGGACTGAGTTCAAGAATCAGCTTATGGATGAATTTTGTGCCAAGAAAGGAATTAAAAGAGAGTTCAGTATTGCTAGAACTCCTCAACAAAATGGAGTTGCAGAAAGAAAGAATAGAACTCTTATAGAAGCAGCAAGAACAATGCTTGCAGATTCTCAACTACCTGTTCCATTCTGGGCTGAAGCTGTAAGTATTGCTTGCTATGTATTGAATAGAGTATCAGTGACTAAACCTCAAATGAAGACACCTTATGAGTTACTAATGGGGAAGAAGCCAAGCATCAAGTTTATGAAACCTTTTGGATGTCCCCTAACCATCTTAAATACTGCTGATAATTTGGGCAAATTTGATGGGAAGTCAGATGAAGGATATTTATTGGGATATTGTACAAATAGCAAAGGATTCAGAGTGTACAATAGGGCTACCAAGAAGGTTCAAGAATGTCTTCATGTTGATTTTTTGGAAGAACAAGAGAATTCTAAAGGTAAAGGTCCTGATTGAATGTTTGATCTTGATTTAATGTCTTCATCAATGAATTATGTACCTGTAAGGGAAGAAAATCAAGTTGCTCCCACTGAAGAAGAAGCACAGTACATTGTTCATGATGTTAATTTAAGATCTGAAGATGAGCCAAAAGATAATGTCAATGATGAGAAGAAAGATACTTCTCAACCTAACAGTACTGTTGATCCTCAAAGTACTGTTCCACCACAAATACCAGTATCTGCAGAAGATCAAGCCATTCAAGATGAACTTTCTCGGATGCTTTTTCAAGAAACATTGGCTAAGTTGTATGATGATGAACAAAGGAGAGCTTATGAAGCAGAAAAGAAGAAGGCAAAAGAAACAGCCAATACTTTACCCCAAAGTACTGCTAATCTATTTGAAAGTACTTTTCAACCATTGAATACTTCAAATTGGATAAATATTGATGCTGTTCATGATCCTAATATGCCTGACTTAGAAGATACTGCTGATCCAAACATAATTACTTTAGAAGACACTGATGATGAATTGGATCAAGAAGGCATTTTCTCAGATTCTATTGAAGATCCTGATATAACAAATTTGGAAGATAATCTTGAAGTCTCACCAACTCCTACTCTCAGAATTCATAAAACTCATCCTGTTACCAATATTATTGGACCCTCATCATTAGGGGTGCTTACAAGGACTAAGGCTAAGAATATGTCTCAACAACATACTTCTTTACTTAGTTTTATCTACAAGCAAAACAGGGTGAATCACAAGGATCAGAAGTTGTGTTTATTTGCTTGTTTTCTATCTCAGGAAGAGCCCAAGAATATCAAACAAGCATTAGCCAAGGAAATTTGGGTGGAAGCTATGCAAGAAGAACTTCTACAGTTTAAACTTCAAGAAGTTTGGGTATTATGTGATTTACCTGATGGAAAGAAACTTATTGGAACTAAATGGGTTTTCAGAGTAAAAAGAGATGAAAGAGGGAATGTTATTAAAAACAAGGCAAGGTTAGTGGCTCAAGGATATAGACAGGAAGAAGGAGTAGACTATGATGAAGTTTTTGCTCCTGTGGCAAGGCTTGAAGCCATCAGGCTATTTTTGGCTTTTGCATCTTATATGGGATTCCATGTATATCAGATGGATGTTAAAAGTGCTTTTCTATATGGCAAAATCACAGAAGAAGTTTATGTCAAACAACCTCCTGGTTTTGAAGATCCTGCACATCCAAACAAAGTCTACAAGGTAATAAAAGCTCTTTATGGACTTCATCAAGCTCCAAGAGCTTGGTATGAAAGGCTTTCAAATTTTCTATTGCAACATGGTTATAGAAGAGGAGCTATTGACAAGACTTTGTTTATCAAGAGAGATAAGAAGGATATTATGCTAGTTCAAGTATATGTAGATGATATCATTTTTGGTGCTACTAAGCAATCTATGGTGAAGGAATTTGAAGATCTTATGCAGAAAGAGTTTCAGATGAGTTCCATGGGAGAATTAACATTTTTCTTAGGACTTCAAGTGCAACAGTCAAGCAGTGGAATTTATATTTGTCAAGATAAGTATGTTGCAGATATTCTTAAGAGAATCACTTTACAACTGTTAGGCCTACATCTACACCAGTGGATACTAACAAACCTTTGGGAAAAGATGAAGATGGAGAAGATGTTGATGTCACACTATACAGGTCTATGATTGGATGTCTTATGTATTTAACTGCATCAAGACCTGATATTACTTTTGCTGTGAGCTTATGTGCAAGACATCAGGTTAATCCAAAAGTATCTCATTTGAATGCTGTCAAAAGGATTTTCAGGTATCTTAGGCAACAACCTAAGCTAGGATTATGGTATCCTAGGGATTCACCTTTCCATCTCCATGCCTTCTCAGATAGTGATTATGCTGGAGATAACTATGACAGAAGGTTCGCAACTGGAGGATGCCAGTACCTTGGAAGCAGATTAGTGTCATGGCAATGTAAGAAGCAAACAATTGCAGCAACTTCTTCCACAGAAGCAGAGTATGTAGCTGCTGCAAGCTGTTGTGCACAAGTACTTTGGTTGCAGAATCAGCTTTTGGATTATGGATTCAATTTCATGAATACTCCTATCAACATTGATAATGAGAGTACCATCTGTATTGTTAAGAATCCAGTCTATCATTCCAAGACCAAGCACATTCAGATTAGACATCACTTTATAAGAGATTGCTATGAACAAAGGCTTATCAATGTGGTTAAAGTTCATACTGATGATAATGTAGCAGATCTACTCACAAAGGGCTTTGATGTTTCAAGATTTACTTTCTTAGTTGTGAGTATTGGCATGATTAATATGTAAGCTATTTTTGAGGGGAGGCATAAGTAGTTATTAGTTAGTCATTATTTGAGGGGAGGCTACATATATCATTCAAAAGAAAGGATTTTATTTATTCATGATTCTTACAACTACCATTCAGAAGTACAACACCATTCTTGTTTTCAAGATACAGAAACAGACACAACAAAGACAACAAAAACACAAGACTCCATTAACCTACTACCAAGCTCCACACACCTACTCCATAGGCCTTTTACCCTTGTCCTCATAGCTCTGCTTTCCCTTTTGAGCAGTCCTTCTCTTGTCATCAAAAGAAGTCTGTTTTCTTGGGTAGGCCAGGCCAAGAACCTGTTTGGGAGGTCTTTCTTTTCTTGGAGCAGGCCACTTCATATTCTGGATAGCTGTTTCCATGGCCTGATTCAATGCATGTGGAAGCTCTTTAGCCAAAATTGAACTAGAACCAACTTTCTTTTTGGGATTTTTGATGGTAGAACTGCCTGCATCAGTTATGGTAGAGTTGGCTGCACTCATTGTTGATGAAGCTTCTTGGTGTCCCATCCATTGCACATGAGGAGGAAAATGGTCTAACCATCCTGGATCTTGAAACTCAGAATCAGAGTAGTATCTTATCTCTGAGTCTGTGGTACCTTCTGAGTCTGAAGAGATGTTCACAATTGGTATGTGACTCATTTTTCTTACTTGTTTTTGTTAAGAGAAAATATGGTGTTTGCAAATTATTGGTGAAGTTGCTTTTATAAGCAAGATGAAGGTAAATGGGCATTTAATGAAGTGTATTGAAGTTCACTTACCTTGGTAGCTTTGGGATTTAATTTGGTGCTAGTCATTAATGAGGGTTGACTTTCTAAGATATTTTGGTCAAATGGTCAACATTCAAGATTTTTAGTGGGAAAGTACTTTGGTTAATATACTGTTTGAGTTTATGGTGGAAAGTACTGCTCCATTCTTTATGGAAAGTACTGCTTGGTGTTATTAAGGGGGTTCGCTGACATGTCAGATACTGTTCCAACGGTCAGATTTGCGGCTAACAACCTTTCGAAAGATATGGGATCTTTACTTCCAAAAATAACGGTAAAATCATTAATTAACCGTGATTTTTTGTAATTTTATCCTTATATACACCTCATATCTTTTCCTTTTATTCACCTTATTCATCCTTATAAACTCATACCTACTTTGCATCGATCATCACTTTTCTTACTCTAACCCTAATCATCATGGCTAATCGACGTACCAACACCAAATACAACATGATTGCAAACCTTGAGAAAACCCAAGCAAACCTTGATTTTCATGGAATTATTGGTTTTCTCACTGGTACCAACATCTGTTACTCCATCCTTGTCAATCCTGAGATTATCAGACCCTGGATTCAAGCTTTTTGGGATACAGCCAGGTCACATGTTGAAGATGGAGAGGATATCATTACTGCTACAGTTGCTGGAAGAGCTATACGTGTTACAGAAGCTTCAATTAGAGAGGTTTTGTTATTTGATGATGAAGGAGGCTCTGTTTTATTTGGGAAACAAGAAGTTTGGAATATACTCAGAGATATTTGTTGATATAAATAATTGACTAAAAACATTATTCATATCTTTCGATATCTCTAAGTTTTGATAATCACAAAACGAAAACTCATCAAACCAAAGGTTATGACGTAAACAAGTATTTAGTAGTAAATACTCACTTTCACCATTTAATCACTTAAGGTATGAATAAACAAAGTGATTAGTGCATTATAAGATCAAAGGAAATCTTGTCTTAAGAACATAACATTTTATAAAATGTTTTTAACATTTTATACATATTTGTAAATCATTTTTGGTATAGCTTTATTAAACCACAAAAATGTGATTTCAAATTTCCAACCAAAAAGGGCAAATTTTATCCAGAAAAACTTTTCAAACGTTCAGGAGGGCGGCCCCCTTAATTTTACTAGGCGGCCCCCTTAATCATTAAGGGGACCGGCCTATAATTAAGGGGACCGGCACGCTCCCGAACAGTATTTTCTGGCCCTATAAATATTGGATCATGCCACATATTTTTCTCACCTTTTTGCACTAGAAACTTTCTGATCTAAACATCCATTTCCTTTCTCTAAAAATCCTTTGATCTTATATACTTTGATCTTTGTTTCAAAGTGATTCAAGCCTCAACATTCAAAGTGCAAAGAGAAGAATACTTCTATTAGAAGTATTACAACTTAGTATCATCTTGCTATCTAAGTTGCTTGTTTATATTTTCTTGTAAATCTTTCATTCTTTGGTGAATAAGGTGTATGTATTAGTTAGCTAGATTTAGTTGAAGAATCTAGAATTGTTGTAAGTGTAAAGTGGAACTTGAAGTGAAGAAGAAGGGTTAGATAGTATTGGTAATAGGAAATTGTAGCAATAGGGACTTGTTGTGAAGATATTGAGGGTTCCAAGTGAAGAAGACTAGAAGAGATTAGTAGATTGAAGTTGTGAAGACTTTAGTGGCTTGAAGGTGTGAAGACATTAGTGGCTTGAAGGTGTCAAGACATTAGTGGCTTAAAGGTGTGAAGACATTAGTGACTTGAAGGTGTCAAGACATTAGTGCCTTAAAGGTGTGAAGACATTAGTGGCTTGAAGGTGTCAAGACATTAGTGCCTTGAAGGTGTGAAGATACTTGTGGTGTGAAGAAGCATTGAAGTAGTGCAAAGGTGTGAAGAAGAAGTGGTGTGATATTTGGTGTGAGATTGGTTCTAGCTACGATTAGAACTCGACATCTCGCTTTGTGTCGTTAATTGGTGTAAGCTTTTGGTGTGTACGGTTTTCTCCGCCATAAGGAAGGTTATTAACTTAGTGAAGAAAACTCTCGAGTTCGGTGCTCGGGGAGTGAAGTAGGGCAAGGAAGGTGTCCTTGTAGCCGAACCACTATAAATCCTTTGTCTCTCGGTTTGATCTTTCCATCTCTCACTCTTTGCTTGCTTACTTACTAGCTTTTCATATATTGTTAATATTGTGTGTTGTGCATATATTGATTTTACATAAAGATCAAACTAGGTTCCATTTAAAACATTAATTATACTTTAGTAAAATATAAGTATAAACAATTACTAAGACACATATATCTATATTAGTACTAACTTATAATTAAGTGAGATATATGAAATTATAATTTCTATTCAACACTTTAAATAAGTAGTGTATATATGATATATGTGAATTAGTTTGTATCTATACTTTAACTTCAAAGGTTTTTACAATTACCATCAATTCTTTGAAAAGCAAATTCTTATTAAACGAAAAAGACGCAAAACTATTCAACCACCCCTTCTAGTTTTCCACAATATTGGGTATGAAGGTTCTTTGACTAAGCTTACTTTTCAGAGGGCTATGGTTAATCCTCATTGGAAATTTCTTATTCATGTTTTGCTACATTGTTTGAGTCCAAAGAGTACTGCTTGGGATCAATTCAGTCATTCCAGAGCTTCTGCTTTTGTTGGTCTTATTACCAATCAGCCTTTTAACTTTTCATACATGATTCTTGAGGGTATGTTGACTCATATTCAGGCTGGCAAACCTTTTCTTATGTATCCTAGGTTTGTTCAATTGCTTTTAGAAAATCCACTAGATGGTGTACCTAAACCTCAGGATTATGTACCTACCATTAGGATGCCATCTAAAGTTTTCACTTTTATGTCCAATAAGGGAGTTAATTTTTCGGGTAGGAATACACCTCTTAATGCTTATATGTTAGAGGTCGCTCAAGCTGTTAGGGATGAAGAAGACAATAGTGGTTCTGCACATTCTAATAATGCTGCTCAATCTGATTCTGCTGAGCATTCTGCTTCAGTGCATACCCCCACACCACCTATTGTTTCCCCTCAGCATGTTGTTTCAGGTGAAAGGACTCCCTCAGTCACAGCCTCTTTGGATAAACCTGTTTCTGCTCAAGGTACTTCTCCACAAAGTACTGATCCTCAAGGTACTGCTTCAGAGGATTCATAAGTACCTAATCCCAATGATTATACTTCCACAGGTGGGTTTCAAACACCTGGAGGAGATGAGGGAATTAAAGGTACTGAGAGTAATTCTGATTTGGCTAAGGAATTGGAGAAGCTGAAGTCAACTGTTACTTCTCAAGCTGCAGAAATCAAAAGGCTAAGAAAGAAGTTCAGAAGATTGAAGAAATTTGTCTGGCCTCTTGTTCAGAATTTTAGGCTTTATGTAAAAGAAAAGAAGCAATCTCAGAAGCCACAATCTAAAAAGAAGAAGTCTAAGTCTAAGAGGAGGCATAGGAGATCATCATCTATCAAATTGGGGAGGAATCAGGATGATAATTTGGATAGATTTGATGATATGGTTCAATTTTCAGAGAACAAGAATGATCAAGATGAAAATGTTGCTCAAAACAGTACTGAAAGAAAAAGTGGTGAGACAGAGCAAATTGATCTTGAAGTTGAGCATGAGAATGTAAAAAGTGGGGATACAGAGGAAATTGATTTAGAAGGAAATAATGCTCAAAGTACTTTTGTTGAAAATACTGTTGTGCAAGGTATTGATGAACAAGATATTGCTGGTCCTTCTATAAAGTATCATGAAGATGAAGCTGGTCCTTCCACTTTTATACAGCAAGAAGAAGAAAGAGTACATACTACTAGTGATGATGAAACAATTGCTCAGGTTATGATGAATTTAAGAAGACCTACTGGAGGAATACATATATCTGAGCCTGCACAAAAAGATGATGAAAGTACTTCTGAATCAGAAAAACTAGATCCAAAAGATAAAGGGAAAGGAATAATGGTTCAGAAAGATACTAAGAAGAAGAAGAAGAAATTTTCTATTGCTCAGATTAGAGAATTAGAGACTGCAGATGATTTAAAGCTTGCTAGAAAGCAACAAGCTGAATATGAGGCTGAGTATTTGGAAGAAGTTAGCAGGCCAATTACAAAGAAGTCAATGACCAAAGCTCAGGAAAGGAATTGGATGATGCAATTTTTAAGAAAGAAGGGATACAAGAATTTACATAAACAAAGGTATCCAGAAATAAAAGCTTTATGGGATAAAGTACAAGAAGATATCAGAAGAGAGGTAGAAAGCTTTGTACCCATGGAAGTTGATAGAAAGAAGAAATTAAAAGATGTCAGAAAGGAAGAAGCTGAGCAAAGGAGATTGAAAAGAAAGAAATTAGCTGAAGATGATCAACTGACAAAAAGGCTGAAGTTAGTTCATGAAGATACAGTTGATGAACTCAGAAATTATTTCAGAGTTGTTGATTTTGAGAATAAAAAGATTGATGATTCTGAAAAGAAGTCCAAGATAATCTCATTTTCTGTGGTTGAATCTAAAGAGGGAAATTATTTTATGATCCACAGAGAAGATGAAAGCTTCACAACATTCTATATGTTATGGGATTTGTTGCACTGTATCACAAGGGCAGATCTTTATGATTTATATGTGCAAGTGCAGACTTATTATACAGAGAATGAAGCTTCAGGAGTGGGATTAGTTCTGCTAGGAGACTTATTTACCATCTGGGATACTGAAGAAACAAGTGTTGATCCTCTCTGGAATGATCAAGAGAATTGGGAAATAACAAGATGGAGATTCTTTGAGTCATCAGGAGTTCATACACTAGAGATGGAAGATGGTACCATGATTCACATGTTAGCTGAGAGGAGATATCCATTAATCAGAGAAATAATGCTCAGAATGCTGGATCATGGAATGGAACTTGAAGATGAATCTGAAGTAGCTTTGGATGTTATCAAGCTATTTATCAGATGGGTCAAGTCTGAAGAGTAATATTGCATAATACTGGTATGATCTGTTTTGTAAAATTAAAGTATTTTTCAAAGTACTGCAAAAACAAACAGTACTTTATCAAAGTACTGCTTGCTGATATAAACCAGTATGAGTTCTTTAAAATAAAATAAAATGTTTTAATGTTTAAAAGAAAAGGAAAAAGGATTTGAAAAGAAACACATGGTGTTAGTATTTATACTACACAACAAATGGTAATCAACTCACCATGTTTAACAAACAAGAAAGAGTTTGACTCATCATGAGGGTACGGCTTTGATGTGATAATCAAATCCGTTGATGGTTGATAGTTTACCAAAAACTAGGTTATCAACTCACCATACATCCAAGTGATCAAGAGTTGGCTAGTCCATAGCAAACGGCTCATGGTAAAGACATATCAAATCCGTTGATAGCTGATGATTTGCTAAAAATCATAATTTTCAATGATTCACCTCTCACAGGAGTTAACACACCTGAAAGTGATGAGAATAGTATGAAACTTTTAAGATTTGATGATTTTTGTACCAAAATGTTGCTGAGTTGCTGAGAAGATACTATGGAAGATATGATGCTGATGAAGAGTACTTTGACAGATGACAGATAGAAGAAAAGGAATAAAGAAACAACCTCACTGCATAATTAAAGATTTGAAGATTAAAGATAACAAAGAAACTTGAAATCAAGTTCAAGTTAGGGGAGGATTGTTGGGATATGAAATATCAAACTACTTCTGGATGTCAAAGTACTGCTGTTGAAGAATAAAGTCAAAGTACTGCTGCTGAAGAATAAAGTCAAAGTACTGCTGTTATTGAAGAATGCTTAAAGTACTTCGAATGAAACAAGGACTGATATGCAATATTAGATAAGGATTAATGTGTAATATTAAACGAATATTCTAGAATTAGTTAGGGATAATTACTTGTCGTTCAAGGATTACATGTTGTAAACCGACTTAAGGTTATCTATATAAAGAGCCTTAAGAGGTATTGGTTGATATAAGTTTTACAAGTCTTAGATACGTTTAGAAGTCGATCAAAGTTAATAGTTAGGGATTGTTAGTGAATCTATGTAACAAAGCAGGTTCAAAGTTTGGTTAATATAAAAGTTCTTCTTAAACTTTGTGTTAGTAGATTCCGCATACTTTACAAGGTAAAACAGTGTTTCAATATTAATAGTGTTGAGTTTACTCAATATTGTTAAACCCTTACAAGCTACAAAGTAGTTTGGTTAAAGTATATCGATCCAACAAAAAATAAAAAATATAATAATAATAATAATAATAATAATAATAATAATAATAATAATAATAAGTTTTATACACTGTTCGGTAATAGTATTATTTTATAGATGTTGGAATAGTATTATTTCATAGGTGTTGGAATTTGGTCCATTGAGAATTGTTATATAAAGATAACAGTAATTTCCATCATTTTTACAATTAATTTGGATGACTAAAATTTAACTTTAAAGCGATTAGGCCTCGGCAACGACAATGTTATCACTAAAGGGTGGGGTGGCGAGGAAATAATTAATTAATTAATTTTTAATGTGATAAACAAGTTTTAATAAAGAAAAGCCTTTAGCGACAATTGCATCATCACTAAAGGTTTAATCATTAAGCACCTAACTATGATAAATAGCCGCTTTATTTAGTGAAAATACTTTTGCGACGACGGGTGTCGTCGCTAAAGGTTGTCGGGAAAAGGTAAATTGGTTTGGAAGACGAATATCGAGGGGGACGAATCACTTGGGCCTTTAGCGATGACATCGCCGTTGTTAAATGTGCCGTTGAAAGTCAAAAGTAGCCATTTTGTCGTTTAGCAACGACAAATCGTTGTCGCTAAAGATCCGTGGTCCGTTCTTCTTATTATTGTAGTGTACCTTTGAACTCATGTAATTGAGTCACCTTCGATAACTCAGTGACACTTCTTTTGCGCTTCAAAGTGTTTCCATAAGTTCCCGTGCTACTAAACTTGCTCGATTTGTTCAACCGTGCGCTTATCTTTTATTATATAATAAAACAAAACCCCTATTAGGAATTTTCCATTTCAAAAAAATGCATTCATACCTTATTTAGTAATAATTGTTTAAAAAAAAAATATATATATTTTCTTATTAGATAACATTTTATATTTATTCATAACACAAGTAAAAGATAAATACAAAATATAGATAAGATGCAATTAACACAAATAGAAGATAAATACAAAAAATATAGATAAGATGCAATTAATAATAGAATTAAAATTTTTAAATAATTATCTTTAATAATAAAAAAATTATAATTAAACATCATGAATCCATATTCGTTTGAATAGCCATTCTTGCATGCTTAAAAATGTAAATCCATATTCGTTTGAATTTTGATGCATCTATTTAGTTACATCAACTGTTTGGTGTATCAACATAGTGAAATCCAAAACAATATAAAAGCTTATTTTCGTCATTCATCGATGCTTCCGGTTCCAAATACTACTAAGGGGGTGTCTCTTTTATTTTCTGAATTAAGTGAGTGGGTCATTTTCTGTTGCTTCCACGTATTAACATTAAAAAGAAACACCTCATAATACCGACTTTTTAAAGCATCATTTATTTAAATATACTAATCAAATAGCCATAATAAGTCAGGTTTCATTAAATGTATAATGAAAACATGTGATGGACTTCTTTGGGGTCTTTCATCATCCATGTGAGCATAAGCAACTAATAACTCTTTTCGTTCGACTATGTATATATGCTTAAATGCTAAAGCATGTGATTACCTTCAATCATGAAGTGTCGAAAACCATGAAAAAAATAAATCGAAAGGATATTAAATAGAATCACTTTATATGCTTAACGGATGATACAGGGTAGAACAAATTTTACCAGTAAAACACACCTAAAGACCAGCGATCGTCAACTAAACCCGCAATCTGTCAACGGTCTAATAAAAAACACATTTAACTACTGCGCCATATTTCAAAAAGAAAAACACAAACTAAAAATCACGGAACATAGCGAAGGGTTGATCTCTTCTTTTGTCTCTTCCATGTTGGCAAGTCTCCACTAAAACTGCCTCCACTAAAACTGCTTCCATCATCCACACCAAGATACTCACTCTTTGGGGACCTTGACATTCTTAACATCGACCCTGATGCTGACCCGCGTTCAAATGTTCCTTCACTTACACTTTTCACTTCTAAAACATCATCTTCCACATTAATACGGTTATTAGAGCTAGGGGGTATCCTCGTTTTACTTTGAAGATTATTTAAATCCTGATCTCCATGTTCAACAGCCTTCATAAACTGCAATTCACTAAGTGTATCAGCGTACTTTACCTCCTTTCTACGTCTTTTTCCTGTGAGATTAGCAGTTTCATAATCAAACCCTTTCCCCCTCATGTCTGTTGGATTGTCAGGTTTAGTGTAAGCCCAATCCGGTACTTCATGATCTTCCATAAGACGAGACCTGTATCTCTCTTTTTGTCTTCTTTCATCATCCATTTTCTCAAAAAGCCAAAACTCCTCTTCTGATCTAGCTGTTAGACGATTGATTTCTCTCTCGCTTGGTGTATCTGTTCCAAGGGAGCTTGTACCTTTACGCATGACCTCTTGAAGCATTTCTCTCCTGTCTTTAGCTGCAAAATGCAAACAAAAAAAAACATTAACTTCTGAAAGATGGCAATTTTGGTTAATTTAGTATATTAATCATGTTTCTCAGATCTTAAGATTTAGCTAATGCGTAATAAGTCATAATGTTAACAACCTTCTAAATTGTTCCAACCCAATCTGACCCGGCCATTATGACCGTATTTCGAATGACTCATTAGACCCAACCCAGGCTCAACCTGTGACCCAATGGCCATTTTGTATAAACAAAGAGGGGCACAAAGGCTAAAATCGGAAGCGACAATATATTCGCTGACGTATGACTGGTTGGGTAAAACATAAATACGTTATTTTAGCTAAGACGGGACGGGTCAATTGGGTTGATAATTCCCAAATTTATATGCATAAAACCTGCAAAAAAATTTATTTAAAACACTAGAGCGCTAAAATAATAATATCATTTTTGGAACATAATATAGTTGAGGCACTAAATAGTTAAAGAAAGTATTTAGACTTTGGAGAATAAGTCTTCCACGTTTAACCAACCCGACTTGGATCGTAGCAAAAGTACCCATTTTGAGCTGTTATCCAACACGCTAATGATCCAAATACTAACCTGTAGCAGTTGTGTTAAACAATCCAGCCTGTATCACTTTAGCATCAATGCCCATCTTCTGCTTCGCCCGCTCCAATATCACCTCCTCAACTGACCCAACACTGACCAAAACAAAAACCCTCACTTCCTTTTTTTGACCAATACGATGTGCTCGATCCTCCGCTTGCTGATCCATCTGCGGATTCCAATCACTATCAAATATAATCACAGTATCTGCCGTCTGTAAATTAAGCCCAAGACCTCCGGCTCGTGTGCTCAAAAGAAACATGAAGTAAGGAGAGTCGGGAGCATTAAATTGCTTTAGCAAAGTGCCTCTTTCTTCTGTCTTTGTTGAGCCATCAAGCCTTAAAAACTTAAATCCATGAAGTTGAAGATATACTTCAAGAATGTCCAAAACACGAGTCATTTGAGAGAAAAGGAGAACTCTATGCCCTGCTCGATGAAGCTTAGGTAATAAACGATCAAGTAGCTCAAATTTTCCCGATGCTCTTACAATTTCTTCCTTTCGCCAAATATTATATTCACCAGTAAATAGGTAAGGATGGTTACAACATTTTCTAAGCTGCATTGAGAGGTTCTGCAAACTTTTAGATTTACCCGATCCTGCAAGCAGATCATTGTTTAAATATACGAAATTTCAATACAATAGATTATTGTGCTATCACGAAAAAAATATATATACAGCCAAAAAATATAGCACAGTTTAGGGACACTGTTGAGTGTTGACTAACAAAACGAATCAACAGGGGAAGAAACAGATACCCGATAAGCACTTTCATAACTCACTCATGTAAACCATTATACCACCAATAGGAAAACCAATATTCTTATTTCTTAAAATAGAAGGGAAGAAAGTTAAACTCTAAATATACATTGCAGTTAGCCTTCTCTTGATTAAATTATCATTCTAATATACAAAAAAAAAAAAAAAAAAAAAAAAAAAAAAAAAAAAAAAAAAAAAAAAAAAAAAAAACCACTATCAATAACTTATTACGTAGTAGTAATTATTTCACTTTAATAGGTTGTTAAAACCCATAATTTTCCAAGTTCTAGTTGCGTTATGGTTTCAACTTTCAACAATAGTTTTGAACGTAGTCTTCCAAGTTCCAGAATTCTCTTTCATTGTATTTTAGCTTTATTAACCATTTACCAAAGGTTTCACGTGTGAAAAGGCTAAAACAAGTTATTTTCATGTTGCTTATCAGCTTTAGATATATTTTGAGGGTGTTTTGAGATTAGTGGCACCCTCCAGTTCCAAATTCCATGCTGGCAGCATGTCACTCCTTAATCCAAACATACAACACGAGTGGTATCTAATTGTCCTCTCAACTGGTGATAGGCATTTTACAGTTTATCAAACATAATAATGTAACCATCACACATATCATACAATATACTGCACAAATAGGGACAAATTTTAGGTTAAGTAAACTAAATTTGCACGATTGGTTACATTTCTATATGACATATTTGCAATTTGCATGTCAACATGGACTACATATTAGCATAAACGGTTCATTTATAGTCGAATCAAACTTTTAGAGATAGTATTTTATTTTTTATTTTGTTAAATTAAGTTGTTGGCTACCAAAATTTCCATTTCTTGATTTCCTGCAATATATCATACAATACATTGCACAAATAGGGACAAATTTTAGGTTAAGTAAACTAAGTTTGCACAATTGGTTACATTTCTATATACTGTATGACATATTTGCAATTTGCGTGTCAACATGGACTACATATTAGCATAAACGAGTTCATTTATAGTAGAATCAAAATTTCCATTTCTTGATTTCCTGCAATTTCAATCTAAATGCTTTTCCTAACACAGTACTCAGTTTTGTATAGGGTATAAAAGTTAGATTGAAAGTTACCCTAGAAATGTGTTGGTAATCATTTAGATTGAAATTCCAACCAACAATAATTCTAGTTGCGTTATGGTTTCGACAATAGCTTCAATCTAAAGGGTAAGTTGAGCATCGAGCCACAATGTAGATCTAGGGTAAAAGTTACTAACCGTTATCCATTCCGACCCTCCCAACATCAGTGACTTGCTTGTAGTATACTTTCTGCCATGCTGACATGTCACATTTTAGTATAAACTGTTTCTTCTGTGGAAGGTACTTCTCCACCTCATCTTTCTTCCTTCTCAAAATAAATGGCCTTATGACCTGCATTTTGTAGTATAAAGAATCAATAAAAACAGACTTGACAGAATAAGAGTATGGGGGTGTTTGTATCTGCATTTTAGAAGTGATTATGTGATTTTGTACAATCAGTGTTAGATAAACAGCAAAATAAAACAGGTTATTGATGAGAGAGTTTGAACGTGCTATTTTGTTTAAATCTGTAACCATCAGTAATCTGTTATCTGAACGTTTTGCAAAATCTAAATATTTGGGAAAAATAATACATAAAATATACGTCTTGTGAGAACGAAGTAAAAATCTCCAACAATTAGGGTAAAACACAGGATGCTTAGGTAAACTCTATTTCAACCATTGATAATAAGTTCTATCGCTGCTAGTATGAAAGTGAATATCCAAAGCAGATTATTTAACATCAAATAATTTAATTCAGAAACACCAGGGTTTAAAAACTAATTACTGCAATTACAAGTCACGATACTAGAATAATCAGTTTTAAAACCCCAAAAAAAACTACCTGGTGTAGGCGCCGAATGATCAACAGCTCTTCTTCATCTGTCAGTGACACATCACATTTATCTGCAAATGGTGCATTGAACCACTCCTCAAAGTTCTCAACTGAATTAAAAATTGTTGGAAGAAGAAAATTTAGTAGGGCCCAAAGTTCTTGTAAACTATTCTGAATTGGAGTGCCAGTTAACAGAAGTCTTCGTCGAATCTGGTAGCTGCAAGATATTGCTTAATCGGTCAAAGAGTGTTTGATGTCATTTGTATATGCTGATAAGAGCTCTAAATCAAGAATACAATCACAGACATGTATTTAAACTGATTGATTATGATTTTTATACTGTTTGGAATATTCATCAATGCAATCTTACTTTAGTAGTTTGTTTAATTAGTAGCAGCATCTTGATATTTGAAAATGTAGAAACAAAATCTACGACAATATGTCAACTCTTGTAAGAGGTCATCCAAAGTGTTGAAAATAAAAGTAAATTCTAAGGAGACAAATATCATTCAATAAGATGTTCGATGGTGATTAGAAATGTCCTTATAGCAGATTAGATAGTGGGTCAAAACGAGTAATTTTTGCGCTGGTCAAGTCAGTTAAGCCAAGATACTTTTTTGTCAATTAGTGAACTGTTATAAAATATTAGTATGTCAGATACTCAGATATGATTCCAAACAATATATTATTATCTAGTTTTTCAGTTATATAATTTAGGATAAGTTATGCATTGAGAAAGCACTTTCGACTCTATCAATTCATGTAAACTGACAACAGTCAACCCATCCACATGTAAATGGGTCAAAATTGCCACCACTATCGGTGATGGAAGAGCATTACTCCTGCTTACCCGGATACAAGAGTCTTAGCAAGCACAGATTCTGAATTCTTTAACCGATGTCCTTCATCAACAACCATGTAGTGCCAATGAATTTTCTTAAGAAATGCTTTGTCTCTCATTATAAGATCGTAGTGGGTGATCAGCACACTGAATTTCCCGTCAGATAACTCTTCTCGCATTGCTTTTCTCTCCTCAAGACGTCCATCGTATAGATAAGCAGGAATACTGGTGGAAAAGTAAAATCAGTATGAAGTTATATGATATAAACCAAGTGCTTCAGGCTGCACTCATATGTGTCTCAAGTCTCAGCAAATACTTCATATGCTGCCTTACCTGGGAGCCCATGTTGAAAATTCATGAATCCAATTTGGTAGTACAGCTTTTGGGGCCACAATTAAGTGGGGCCCAGTCACACCCTTGTTTTCCGACAGATAAGCTATCAAGGAGATGGTTTGAATTGTCTTGCCCAATCCCATTTCATCAGCCAATATTCCATTAAGATTGTTATTGAACAAAGACAGCATCCATTGAAGCCCTTCTAACTGGTAGGGTCTCAGTTCGCCACCTTGTAGCATTGATGGCTGCTCTGTTACCTGTAGGAATTTAATATATTAGAAAGGTGTTGTGTAACTTTGGTAGACATGGGTTCCTCCAAAAACCAATTAGAAGTACACTAATAGCTTCAAATCAGTTTAACATTCAGCTAAAGCAGATTATAGGAATAGCAAATATCTCATCATTAGTCACTGGTAAGGGTGTTTGGATGTGCACTTTGAGACTGATTATGATATATTGAATATTCAGAATCAGATCATAATCCGCAACAAAACGTACTGCAAAAAATCGTGCTTCAGTATGCTGTGAAATAACTTATTTTTGAACAAAAAAGATATTCTCATATAGTTAATAATCTGTTTCATAATGTAGATTCAAACACCCCCTAAATACTAATAAATGGGACACTAGCAATGCAGAAAACATGTTAGGCGATGATGATTTTATGTGGTACCTTCTCTTGGATTGAATGGATGGCTGAATTATATTGCCGTTGGCCTTCAAGTAAGGCTGAGGTCTTTACTCCGTCATCTTTGTCCTCAATCGGATCATCATCTTCATCAGGAACTGATTCCTCGAGGATTTTCATCTTTGTAGCAGGCTCCTCTTGCACTTCGGCTTGTGGACCATTTAGAGGTTCAATACCATCATGATCAGCGTCTTTTTGGCGTTTCACAGCAGCTCCTAAACGGACAAGGAGGTCATTCGTTTTCCCTAGAAGCATTGTTAACCGTTCATTCTTGCTTTCCTCAACCATTTTCATGTAAGTTTCCTGGTCATCTGATTTTAAAGCTTGGAACCTCAATTTCTCTTGCCGAGTAGCACGTTGCCTTTGCCTTCCATGCCATGCCTAATTGACACAAAACAAAATTTTAATACTTGGGAAGCATCACTTGCAAAAGTAAAAAAAACGTCTCAGATTTTTCTATGTTATGCTTATGCGTATGCACATCAATTTTCTTCGTATGTATTCACAATGTAAATACAAACACACATTATATATAAAGATAAATATATTCGCATACCTGAACACCATCATTCCGTTGCTTCCGACGTTTCTGAGAGGCCTGTATATTCAACTGGAGTTCCCTTATTCCATTTAATATATCTGCAAAGAATTTCCTCTTCCTAGTTTCTACTTTGTTCTTTTCTTCCTCCTCTAATTTTGAAAGTCTCTGCAGCAAGTGATGATGTGATGTGTGAGAAACCAAATTAGTCAAAATATATGAATAAACAAAGATCACCTATTGTAAAGCATAAAAAAAACAAAACATTTTTTTAAGTAATCAAAAATATACATTAACGGTTATCCTTAACAATGAACAGACTCTGGTAAATACATGAATAACCGTCAGAACCATGGTTTCAATAGGCTGGAAAAAAGTTAGCTACAAAATCAGGTTATTCCATAGCTAGCCACAAAATGTATATGTTGGTTATTAATTACGATGGGATTGAACAAAGAGAGTAAAAGGTAGAAAATTACCTCGGCATCTCGTTTCTTCTTCAGAGGGTTGTCTGAGTCAACAGCGAAAGCATCTCCAACGCCATATGGATAACGAGGCAGCTTCATCTTGCCCCAATCAAAGAGTTGTTTCTCCGGATTCGCACAGTTTAAGCACAACATGTATTCTGAGCTGACGTCTGACCTGACTTTTCTTTGCAACTCGGCTAGCTGAAATAAAAATATATCATAAGAATGAAAGAGTGTCGCTGAAAAACACAACAGATTTAACTATACAGTACTATCAGAACATGCTACTCTTTTAAACATTAGAAAGGTCATTTAGTAACATTGTGCAAGTACTATTATAATTAGTGTCTCAAAATTTTGGTTGCTTTCAGTTTATCTCACGCAAAACTTAGTTGGGGTATTTGGATTTGCGTTTTGCAACTGATTATCTAACTATTGCGACTTGAAGTTGTGGGGATAAGATGATTCTGCTTCAACTAATTTGAATATTTACGAAAATCATAATCTGTTTTGAACAATCAATTTCATACTAGCTACAACTAAACTGATTACAAAGAAGGTAAACTACAAGTACCTTTGCTACCCTTGTATTAAACTAGTATAATAGATATTTATCTGCATTTAATGGAAACATGGTGTGGCATCAATATATGTACAACACAACCTATATTCCAAACTAGTTTTAACATCAATAAATGTAAAAGTCATGCTTATTTTCATCCACCATTGTCATATGCAACCAAATGATGCCCAAACATCCAACCATAAATATAATATGCTGAGATAACCAACAAGACCTCAGCCATCTCAATCATTCTGATAATCTTTAGATACAATAGAAAGTAAGTAAAGGCAAGAACTTCTAAACTTGAGTTCACCTTAAGCCCATAGAGTTCAATCAAGCACTTTGTCTGCAGGTCCTCACCTCTGCTTGTAGGCAAGTCTGGATTCATGATAAAGAAAAATGAATAAGCAGAAGAATAATAAGGCATATTCAAGTTTTCACCATCGATTTTATGATAATAAAGACCATATGCATAAAAGACCTCAAGTTTATTTTGCGAATGACAATGCATCTAAGTGGATAGTGATTAATGAACAATCTACATAAAACTCTACAGCAAGAAAAGCATAATATAAAAGATTATTCAGGGCGTGCAACCTTCAAGTTGAGTCACGCGACTCTGGATGTGGCTCTCAATCCGTTTTTTCCTTGCTTCTGCCATTTCGGCACCCGTCATGTGATTTCGTTGCTTAGCCAGAGCATCCTCAAGGTCTGCCAATAAATCTCCATCTGTAAATAGACCGTTATCCTGCAATGAGATCAAAAGGGCAATGGTAATGAAATCAGCATGACCAAAAACACTTGAAATCGCATTCACACATTTCCATGTCCGAATTACTGCTACTAAAAACATGAATCATTCGAAAAATTGAGTTTCGTGTATTCAATTACATAAAACATGTCACTTCTATACCATCTTATAAACGTAATATAACTCCAAGTGGCATAAAACTGAAAGTGGAGAAAGAATACAAGTAATAATACATAAACATCTGGAAAAAGAAAACACTACAATCACTTCAACTCATCGAGGTGATTGTATTCACATATCTTCTATCAGAATAATAAATTCCCAATGAAACACACCACTTCAACAGACGTATCTTCTATCTACCTTGAACATCGTTTAACATTCAACCTATGCACTTGTACAAACAATAACAATCATGAACCTATTTCATCTAAAGCAAAAATAGTTATTACAACTAATACAGAAGGAGACCCAAACTTACACTTCAAGTGCAAAACCAAATACTGACAACAAACCATTGAACACATATAGCTTCCTTTATTCCAAACTTACCCCTACACTGTACAATTAACTAACCTCGCTTCATTCAGCATTACACATAAAACCCTGATAAAACCTACTTCACTGAATGGAAAATCACACTTTAATTTTCACAGTTCACAATATTTTATCTAAATATAACCTATCAATCACATCAATCAACCAGAATAAACACATAAATTTAACATTCGAAACGTAACAAACAAGTCACGGCCAATGAATTAAAGGTAAATCACCTAAAATTCAATTAAACTGAAGTCACACCTAAAATTTCAAAATTCAATAACTAACCCTAACCTCTCACTCACACCAATCCACAAACAATTCAACCACAAAATCACATAAAACAAAACATAACTAACATTCACAAACATAACAAAGAGCTGACAGCATATAAATAATCAATAAAAAAAATCCAAAACTTCATAAAACTCAAAACACGCTTCTATTTACACTTCAAAAACGTGAAACCGAGTACGGACAACAAACTATTGAACATATACAATTTCCTTTCTTCAATAATTACTCCTATGCCAAAAAGTGACTAACCTCGCCATTATTTCATTCAACAAACAAAAACCTAATATTCAACTAAGCAACATCGCATGCCAATTTCCATCAACAAACACTCATAAATAAAAAACCGAATTATCATTTAAAGCATAATAAACAACTAACAGCATATAAATCTTCAACAAAAAAACGTAAAATTCATTCAAACTGAAATTAAACTTCAATTTCCACAACACAAACAATACAAAAACTTAATCAATTCACAAAACAACTCACTGCAGATAATCATCAGTACAAAAACTTAATCATACAAACTGAAATCACGCTTCGATTTTCACTATTCAGCATACAATAACTAGCCCTAACCTATTACATACACAATCAATTCACAACATCTAACAAACACCTCACAGTAAATTAAATAACGAGTGGTCAATTAAAAAAACGTAATACTCATTCAAACTCAAATTAAGCTTCTATTTCCACAATCACATCACACGATAACTAACCCTAACTAATCAATCACATCAATACACAATCAATTCAAAATCAAATATACTACCGATCTCACGATAAAATATAACCTAATCATCATTCACAACAAAATAAACAAATAACTTCACCGTAACTTAATTCAAAATCATAACAATAAATTAACCATAACTAACCCTATCTAATCAATACACAATCAATTCACCAACAAAAACACATTAAAACAACTTATAGCCAATAAATCATCAACTAAAGCAAAATTAAACATCAATAACTAACCCTAACTTATCAATAAACAAAATAAACAGCTTACAGGCAACGAATCATCATCAGATCCATCAGCGTGAACATCATCACCATTAGCATAGATAGAATTAACGGCGTCAAAAACATCAGGCGGAAGAGGCAAGTTACGCGAGAGGAAACTAAGAGCAGAGATCAACGTCTTGGTGTCATCTATACGTCCTTCTTCATCTGGTGCGTATGATAGGGATGTAGTCATGGCGGGAAATACACACTCCCACTCCACAACCACTTATTTGAATTTGTTTGTTTTTTTTTAACAAAAATTATGTAACAGAATTATTTTTAGGGGGATGAGGGTTAGGTTTAGTTTGGGTTTGGGGTGTGTGGTGATGGGCGTTAGTTAGTTAAAAAAATTAAGGGTGTGTTTGGGTGTGTGGATAACTAATGTGTGTCATTTTACGAATTTGCCCCTAGTTTGTTTTTTTTATTTATTTATTTTTTTTTTTTTTTTTTTTTTAAATTAACATTTTTAGGGTCGAATTTGATATTTTATTTTATTATACTTTTACATTTTTTTAAATAATCATGGTTTCTTATAACAAGTTATTTTATCTTTTTCAAAATGTTGGTGTGTCATCATTTCAGTATTTTTTATGCCTAGCATAAACATCTAAATCGACGATGGAACCGAAGTATCGTCCGTACATATATATGTTATAGTCTTGTGCGAACATGGGTTTTTGAAAATGGTTTTTCAGTATAAAAACTTAATTTATTTATCTCAATAACCCATGTTTTTACGCGAGTTAACTTATTAAGAGAAATAATGTGAGTCGTTATTGAACATGAATAGTAAAAAAAAAACATCGTTACTTAATATCGAGGAATAAAATGAGTTGTTTGTATATATACAATATCGTGTATTCATTTATATATTACAATAACTCGTGCTTTTATTTTAACATTTATAATTCCGTGCATGTACATTAAATAACAACAACATATATGTAGTTTTTAAAATCAAATAAAAGGTGTAGGGGTATAAACTCTAACGGTATTTATTAAATTTATAAAGTTATTAAAATCATGAAAACTCATAAGTTTTTTACTTATAAAATCTAACAAATAAAATTTTATTAAATAATCCTTCCACTTTTTTAAGTTTTTTCTTATATTTTTGACACATCAATTTTTGAACGTTTTTATATTAGAGAGAATTGCATATATCCCCATTTAAACTTCACAAATTACATATTTCCTCAGCCAAATTTTAATATTACAAATATACCTAATCTTATCTATTTAACTCTCACATTTATTTATTTATTTTATATAAAACAATTTAAGATATGACAATTCTACCTTCCCTCTGTCCATCCCCGATAAAACTCTTTTAACGTATAATCTGGTTTGCACAAATAAGATTATCTAGAAAACAATTATATAAACCAAATCAGATTTCACATATATACTCATTTATGCAAATCACTAGCCAATTTCCATTAGCCAATATTGCAGCCAACCAAATCAAACCATGCAAAAAGAATCATGTAAAACGAAATAAAAACCAACAATTAAATTTTAAACAAAACAAAAAAATAGTTGATTCCATCTTAAATATCTCTTAATTCATATTTTAAATTGTTTATTAAAAAATAAATAAAATGGGTAAATATGAGAGTTAAATAGATAAGATTGGGTATATTTGTAATATTAAATTTTGGTTGGGGAAATATGCAATTAGTAAAGTTTAAATAGGGATATATGTAATTCTCTCTTTATATTAAATGAAATTTTAATGAAGTGTGACCAAAAAAGTTATTTTTGACTATTCAGTTGGTCAATAGGAGGGCTCGATTTGCAATCATACTCTCATATTAGTTGATGTAAAAATGTCCATTTTAAATTTATTATTATTATTATTATTATTATTATTTTGCTTTAGTATTTATTCTTAAACTTTGGTTTTTAATTATCTATGGTTTCCAAACATTGTTAAATTATGATGCGTTTGCGAAAAGATTTGGATTTGGATTTGGATTCGGTATGGATTGAAAGAAAATGAAGAGAGATAAAATAAATAATAATATAAAATATTATCTTACTTTATTAAAAAAGAAGATAAATTTTTTAAATGACCCATTTCTAGTGCTATCTTAAAAATTTGGACCACGCCTATACTTTTTTCCGGAATAAATTTTGAAATATCATCCGTTAGATTCATTAGTAGATAACTTTTTAACCATACATGTGTCTCCCAACCAATTTCAGGCGAGTGATGGGCAAGATGGTAGGCTAGGCGAGTTTAAAGGCTGGGCGAGGGGCTGGCGTGTGTTGGGTGAGGTGCGCGATAGTTGGGCGAGGGTTGGATGATGGCTGGGTGTTACACCCAAAACCGAGTTTTAAGTATTAAACAATGAAAATGCTATTGAAATAGTTTGACTAAGAGTCTAAGACCTTTGTGAGTCGGGAGACTCGATATGATTGGTTATTCAATGAAAGTTAAGTTGTATTCAAACACGATAGTCAAGGAATATGTAATGTGGTTAAAGAAAGATTGATGTGTTACCTTTATAAGAAAGAATGACTTAAGGATTAAAGTTATCAAGTGTTAAATGAGTTATAAAGTTAATATCGCCAACGTAGAAAGAA
Organism: Artemisia argyi; assembly: GCA_030686995.1. Classification (NCBI taxonomy): domain Eukaryota; kingdom Viridiplantae; phylum Streptophyta; class Magnoliopsida; order Asterales; family Asteraceae; genus Artemisia; species Artemisia argyi. The sequence goes on along the minus strand of CM060707.1, from coordinate 35,822,071 downwards.
AATGGACTTGAGGGACCTAAGTTGCCAAATGACCAAACTAGTACTAGAACCACCTAGTTTTAGTACTAGAACAACCTTGTTTTAGCCTGTCATGACTTAATTTGAAAGGATTCTCCTGTAAGGGATTATTCTTGCCAAAATCTCAAACCATAACCACCTTGTTTTAGTACCAAGACCAAATTGTTATAGTACTATAGGGACTACTATTGCCGAATGACTAGACTTATAACTAATATATTCTAAATTTCCCTGGATAATTCTACACATTTCTTATATTCAAGAGAATGTGTATGTGCCGGTTTACAAAGAAAAAGGGAGGGAAGATGAAGCTTTGATGATCTAGTAATTAAAGATTTAGTGATTCCATGTCAAAGGTTAAGCTCTAGCAATGATTCCTACAAGTGAATAACCTTTCTTTAGTTGAATTTGATGAATTAGGGTTCATGTACCCTAATTTGGGGAAAATAGGTAAATGATATTTTAAGTTAAATTAAAGAGTTATAGTGATTATGAGATTATTTATATTGGGTTAAAGTTGATAATTTTATGGGTTAATAATCATATGATCAATACATGATTATATGATAATTAGAGGTGTTAAAAGGTGAGCTATAGTTGTATACTCATTGTTATAATATTTTGATTTAGTGTTTATGTTGATATGATTTTTTACCTAGATTACAAAGTGTGAAAGATGATGATGATGTTAATGATATCTTAGCTTGGATTTAAGGTAAGTAAAATGGTTATGACATGAGATTATATTGACTTATTCATATATGTGTTATGTGGAAGATGATAGTGAAGGTTTAAGAGGTACTTGACTTAGTGAACTTGGATTAAGAATATATTAATGCTAGTTTGGCAAGACTAGCCAAAGTTGTGTTTAAGTCAATTGTGATTTATTTAAGGTATGTAAGAATTATGTTTGATTGATGATAAGTGTATTAAGTGTGATGTGCAAGTATTGATGAAAGTAGTCTTACGAACTAATGTGATGTGAATGATACTTATGTGCTTAATAATGTATAATATCATGTGATTGTCCTTTTTACTTACTAAGCGTAATGCTTACGGTTTAGATGTTTAACTGTATTGTAGGTTTGTATTGATTTAAAGAATGGCTCGGATAGTAGCTCATGGTGCTAATAACGTTGGAAGTGCTTGTTGATATTAGACAAGTAAATTATGATTGATACCAAGCTCGAGTCAAGGTTGAACCCCCAAGTGTCGTAAATGATTTGTACTGTTGTTTTGAAGTGTCAAAGTCCAGTTTAAATATATATGAGCTATGCACAAGTTGTGTTTAAGTTGAGTTGAAAAAGTCAAAAATGGGTGTTTGGCAAAACACCCATCGCTTGGTAAAGCACGTGTTCAAGGGTCGTTTAGACTACAAATGTTTATGGAAATGATGTACTATGTTATATTAAAGATTTATGGAAATTTTCATTAATTTTCGAGTTATAGAAGTTGAGTTTTAGTCGTTTTGGTTAGGTATGAAAATGGGACATCATTAGTACATAAAATGGGTCATGTTATAAAAATCATATCTTTTAATCTGTGAGTTGTTAAAAGTCGTACCACCCGTCATTTTAAAAGTAATTGAGTCTAGTTTCATTTAAAAATAGTCTTAAGGGCTGGTTTGTAAAAACAGAAGGTCAGTTTTGGGTCATGTCGTTTCCGCATAAAAGTTTAAAGTTTTGGTCAAATCGGACATGGGGCGAAACACTGGGTGAGCTGGACAAGAGTTGGGCAAGGGGCTAGGCGATGGCTAGGCGAGGGTCGGGCGATCGCTAGTTCTTTGCATGTCTCCATGAATGGTTCCTTATTTCACACTATGTTGCAATGTTTAATTGTGTGTAGATGATGTTGTAGTGGTGGTTGAAGATAGTTATCAGTATGTGGGTTGTTTCATGCGTGTTTTTTCAAAGTGGAGAAGAAAGAGACGGATGACAAAGGTTGATTGTTTGATTTTGTATATATTAATAGTTGCTAGTCATATACCAAGAGCTACTATTTTCAGATGATCATATAATATTTAATGCATAATGTATATTTTTCAGATGATCGTATAATATTTAATGCATAATATATATATGTGGTACTTGAAATAATGGTTTGACTTTAGTAAAAACCTTTTGGGAATGGTGAGTATATTTTTTATTTGGATAGTACATCTAGGGTGCGCGGGAATTGTTTGTATCTAAGAATCAATGTAATGTATTACTACTATTCCCCTCAAACTCTTGCGCACATGACACATGGAGTGTGTTAGGACTCTTTCGTAATATAAAAAGTTATGGTTCAATTTAGTAAACATGGTAATATATTAGTTTATATTGGTAATTAGCTTAGAAAAATAATGTTATCTTTAATATTTTATTTAATTTTAGTTCATAAAAATAAAAAATAATAAGAAATAGAAAATAAATTTAAAATGTGTAATTCACGTGTAGGAGAGAGAACAAAGTGTTAACATATTATTAAAGTGATGTCATACGTCCTAACATAATTTTTACATTGTATCTCAAAAGATACCAACTTGATGAGGAATTAATGTATGAGTGTCGTTTCATTGAAAACAATAAAAATACCATACCAAACAACATTTTTCTCAAATAACTTCATTATCCCAAATCAAAATCCTTAAAACAAACAGGCATTTAATGTAAATTTGTTAGAGAATTGATACAAAACCAACTTTTTTTTCAATAATTTTAATCCAAAAGATGTATAATTGCACAAAATTATATACAAAGTGATAAAAAAAAAAAAAAAAAAAAAAAAAAAAAAAAAAAAAGGAACATCTTTTGTATATTGGAAAACAAAGAGTGAAAAGATTTCACCGATGATTTGAAGTTTACATATTTTTAGCTAAATGTCAAGAAATGTTTATATTCTAGATAAAAATAAGAATAAAAAGTTCATAGTGAAGCATTTTCATACTATCTTTTTATTTTTTACTTTCTAAATCAGTAGAAGCAAAATCATAAATCGTTTATTTTCCTTGTACAAATAATAAAAGATGTGTGTAACCGCAATGGAGTGCGGTCATCCATCATCCTCTTTATATGAACAAGAGTGAATATTCAAAACTTCGTGACAATGTCTTAAACATATATAAAATGATCATGCATATGTTAGATACCATTTATATTAAACTAGACTAGCCATACTATAAATACTATTGATTAAGTGTTTATGAGTACTATGAGAGCTATGATTTAAAATACTTCGAAATATATTACCAAAATTGAATGATATACAAAAATCTAACACAAAGAACTATCTTTAAAAGTATCAAACTAAATCACATAAACCAAAATAGACGAAACCAATTCGAGCTCAATAACAAACATCGAAACTTCCCACCAGAAGCACATAAAATGCGGTTATATCTCATAAATACCATTCCAAACACCATAAAAAAACACACTCAAACAACTTACGCCACCAACCGAGGTTGTTTCAAGCAGTGGTGGTCGATGTCATGTCAGTTGTCTCAATCAGCGGTGATGGTCGGCGTTTAAGGCATTTTGTGCATGTATATCTTTTGTGTTGCGTTAAAAGACATATAGAGATATACGAGAGATGAATATATTATGTTGGTGTGTGGTATCTTGTAAAAATGTTATGTTAATTTGAAAGTAGATATATTTTATGTCCACTAGAATATCATATTTTGGTGTGGTTAAAGGGGAAGTCAAAATTTTCAAATAAATGAGACGTGGTTTAGTAAATATAGTTTTACACTTTGTAACAAACAAGGATCTCAGCTCGCACGTTGCTGTGGAGTATGTTTATATGACACTATCTCGCGTACCAGAATAAAAAGCTTGATATCAATGAAAAAAATTAATATAAGCTCGTCTTCTTTACGTATAAATACAATATAAATAAGTTTTTAATTAATGGATACATCATAATGGTGGTCATGCTAGAGAGCTATGAGACATTGGTTAGACCACTTGACATATCACTCATATCCACTATTTGCTTTAATAGCAACTACAACTGACATGTCAAGTGGTCTATCCAACGTGTCGTAACTCTTTAGCTTGACCAATTGCAATAAATGCTACTACATTTATTACGCACAAATATTCGCCCAGATTTCCTCTTCTTCCTCGACCTCTTTTTCTCACTTCATGTTACACCCAAAACCCGTTTTAGTATTTTACTATGGGTATGACCCTCGACGAGTTTGACTAGGTATATGTGTGTTGTGTTAAAAGTTACGTATAAATATTAATATGTAAATGACTAGTATCGAACCCGAGACCTCGGGATTGCACACAATACAAACGAGAGTCAAAGATTAATAAATATTAATTGTTAGTTATATTTATTAATAACACAAGTTCAAGGATTAATGATTGTTAGTTATTAAATGTATGGACTAATTATCATTAAAAGGAAACGGAAAGGACTAGAATGTAATTTGGATAGCAAGAAGGATCCGGAACACCCTCTTGGGTGTATGGCCGGTCGATCAAGCCTAAGGATGGGTCGACCCATGCCTTGCTTGCTCCCGAAGATTACTCTAGTATATAAACAAACCTTAGGGTCATTCATTCACACCTTTTGTGCACACACAATACCATAAGTTTGTGTTTTCATCTCTTGTTTCTTCCAGCCGATCGAATCCCTAAACCCTTAGGGTTTGATCGAAAATTTTAATAACAAAACATTACTTGTGTTTTAATCTTGCAATTAATTTGATTCGGTATTAGTTTGTGTGTACAAGAACGAGGTAACAACTCACTATAGTTGTTATCAAGGAATCGATCAATAAAACGGTAAAGGATTGATCATTGATTCATAAACCCTAATTAGGGTTCATCAATTAATTCAAGATTTGTTAATTTGATTCTTGTTCGGGCTAGAATCACCATGGTACGTTCCTATTATGTTTTAGTTAATATTTACGTGTTATACTTGATCTAGCTTCCGCATATACGTGTACTTTGATTGTCAAACTCTAACAGTGGCATCACGAGCCATGTATAACATGTAATTGATTACTAAAACATAATAAAAATCGGATCTTTAATTGTTTTAGATACATGTTTTTGATCTAGGGTTTTTCTTTAAATTTTTTTTATAAAATTTGAAACCCTAACCCTAATTTAAAGGGGGGTCGATTTTCCACATAAAACCCTAATTAGGGTTTGTGGTTTAATTGATTAACATGTAATCACTAGAAACCCTAGGTCTTTAACCGGTTATGTGAACGTATCTTGTGACCTATGTGCTAATTGTTAGGTTTTATCCGTGACGAAACATGCATGTTAGTCATGGATTTTTTTTTTAATTTATTTATGTCACATGTTTTAGATAGATCTATATATATATATATATATATATATATATATATATATATATATATATATATATATATATATATATATATATATATATATATATTAAAATCAATTTATATACTATGTGGTGTGTATATTAGCTTTGGCCTACGCAATTGATTCGTCAATGTATGTGGCTCTCTTCCATTAAGAGGAGAAGGCCTTAGTTGATTACATGCATATTTATACCTAGAATTGATTTTATTAGGATCTTTTTAATAAAGATTGCATGTGGCTAATTGTTTCACTTTTATTATTATTAGTTGTTTATTTTTCTTTGAATTACTTGTTTTTATTGTTTCTTAATTGTTTGACTTGTTGTTAGCAATAAAAAGGGTGATTTTCATAAAGAAAATAATACAGACTAATAATGGTGAAACCCTAAGTGATAAAGATTGAATCTTGCGGAGTCTTATGTGCCAACAACGGTTCGCTTCGCACGGTAATTCGCTCCAAGGCGAGACTAGCAAAGATTCATACTTTATTACATGTTTTGAGATTGAATCCATAAACTTTTGTTTGATTGATGTTTTGTACAAACCTGCTTTTAAAAGTAATTCTTTTAAGACAAAATTCATAATCGTGATATGAAGGCTTAGAAAAGAGCCTTAGAGTATGTCTTGGTTATCACACTCTTGAATAAGTCTTAACCGAATTTCTTTTAAAATCATTCTTGTAGAAAGTCATCTTAGGGTTTTTTTAAACCTCAAGTAAAACTTTGTGTATTAATTTCACGAATTGATAATAAAAAGGTTTTGAAAATTTATGTTATAAAGATGAGTGCATGCATCTTTATACATATTTTGATTGACATATCAAAATTGAATACCCTTAAAATTTAAGTTACATGCCATCTATCTATAAGGAACACTTGGAATTTTAATTTAGTAAATGTGAGACCTAGGCTAAATTATTATAACAAGGTAAAATTCTATTAATGCGTGAGACCATAGATAGAAATTTTACAGTTTCTAAGGAAGACGACTTAATTAAGTTGTGCGTGAGACCTAGAACTTAAGGCATGAGATGGGATGAAACATGGTTACAAGGAAAATTGATGAATCAATTTGATGTAAATCCCATAATGGTCTAGGAATTGGAAATCTTGTTTGCCAATTATTGTTTGACAGATTACCATCTTTTGTACTTTCACCACTAGCAGATCAACTGATGTGGTGGAACTATATAAAGTTGGATCCTAGATTTTCAAGAAAATTTTGGTGGTTATATGAATATAGCCTATGGGTATTTTATTTTCTTGAAGATATTTATTATCAAAAATACTAATGTTTGAACTTTTATCTGTAGATATGGCTCAACCCGATAACCCAACTGTGATTTCTGCTTTTAAGAGTCATCTTGAAAGAGAAAAAATGACTAGAAAGATTTTCAATGATTGGCACCGTTCGCTCAGAATTGTCTTGAGGGCTGCCGGTAAGCTCAATTACTTGACCCAGGAATGCCTAGCTGAGCCTCCTATATCTGAACCAGAAGATGTTAGTACAGCTTGGAGGGTGGAACATGCTAAGTTTAATGAGGTTGCTTGTTTAATACTCACTAGCATGAGTGCTCCATTACAAAAGAAGTTTGAGTACTTTTTCCCTAAAGATATGCTTGAAGTACTTCAACAGTCCTATGAGAAACCACCCGCAATTGAATTGTATGATGAACTTGACAAGCTACACAACTGCAAGCATGGTGATGGTAAACCAGTTGAAGATTATGTGAATGAGATGAAAGAATACTTTGATCAACTTCACATAATTGGATTTGGTTACCCCGAGAATGTGCAAGTGCACTTGATCAACAGGTCCCATAACAAGGACTTTGCTGGTTTTGTGCAGAATTTCAACATGCACTACTCGGGGAAGACAGTCTCAGAATTTCTCGCACTGCTTGTTGATTATGAGAAAAGTCTACCAACCAAGGTCAAGGCCCCTACCCCGCAAGTGTTGGCAATTCGTGGGGGGAGAATCCAGAAGAAATCGCATGTGAACAAAGGCATGGGGAAAGGTGATAAAGGCAAGCAGGTCATGGCCTATCAACCTCAACCCAAGATGAAGCAGCATCAGCCTAAGCAGAACAAGGTGAATCCGCCAAGCAAGAAGGATCAGGCTTGTCACCATTGTCATGAAAAGGGCCATTGGAAGCGCAATTGTCCTCTCTACATTCATGACTTGCGACTCAAGAATCAGGGGAATGAAGCTGGTAACCCCAGTTCATCAGGTGCGTTCTTTATGATTGAATTATTCACTCTTACTCCTAAATTGAATTCATGGGTATATGATACGGGATGTGGCATTCATATTTGCAATACATTGTAGGGGTTTAGAGTTGAGAGAAAGTTGGCCTATGGACAACAATTCCTGCACGTAGGTAATGGAGCACATGCAGTAGTTGAAGCTATAGGAGTTTTTAATTTAGTGTTGCCTTCGGGCTTAGTACTATCTTTAAATAATTGTCATTATGTACCGTCAATTGTTAGAGGTGTAATTTCATTTTCATGTTTGTTGAACCTTGGTTTTGATCATACTGTTTCAAGCAATGGAATTTCAGTTTCTTTAAATGGTGTTTTTTATTTTAATGCTATTGCTGTGAATGGTGTGTTTGAAATTGATATGAATGATAATGATAATGTTTTTGTTAAAAATAATTCAATGTATAACATCAACAATAAGAGAATCAAGAAAGGTCTGGATTCATCTTATCTTTGGCATTGTCGACTTGCTCACATTGGCAAGGCTCGCATGAAAAAGCTGCAACATGATGGGCTTTTAGAAAAGATCAATGATGAATCATTTGATAAGTGCGAATCTTGCATTGCTGGGAAGATGACAAAGAAACCCTTTAAAAATAGGATTGAAAGGGTTAATGATCTACTTGGTCTTATTCACACAGATGTGTGTGGACCACTTAGACATGTGTCAAGGAGAGGTGCTAGTTACTTCTTAACATTTACGGATGATTACAGCCATTATGGTTATGTTTATTTACTTAAACATAAACATGAGGTGTTTGAAACATTCAAAGTGTTTAAAGCAGAAGTAGAGTTGCAACTTGGAAAGAAGATTAAAGCTCTTCGATCCGATAGAGGTGGTGAATACCTGAGTCAGGAGTTCATAGATTACTTAGCTAAGGTGGGAATTGTCCAGCACCTTACTTCTCCATATACTCCACAACAAAATGGTGTATCTGAGAGAAGGAATCGTACATTGCAAGACATGGTACGATCTATGTTTAATCTAACAACTCTTCCTTACTCGTTTTGGGATTATGCCTTGGAATCTGCGGTTCGCATTCTTAATATGGTTCAAACAAAGAAGGTTGATAAGACTCCATATGAGTTATGGACTGGAAAATCTCCTAACTTGTCTTATCTTAAGGTCTGGGGTTGTGAGGCGTATGTTAAACGTGACTCAGCAGACAAACTCCAACAAAGATCTGTAAAGTGCATCTTAGTAGGATACCCTAAGGAAACTATGGGTTACTACCTTTATTACCCAACTGAAAACAAGGTTTTGTTGCAAGGTATGGAGACTTCTTGGAAAAAGAGCTCATATCTCAAGAATTTAGTGGGAGAGTATATGATCTAGAAGACGATCATGAAGATATAGCACCTTCTGAAAACACTAGCCAACTTCCTGTGGAACCTGAAAGTTTAGGTCCTCCACCTGAAGTTAAAGTGGTTCCCATTCGTAGGTCAACTAGACCTGTGAAAGCTCCTACACGTCTATGTCTTAATGTAGAGTGTGAGGAAAACTTGATAGGGGATCTTGATGAACCTACAAGTTATAAAGCTGCCATGAATAGTCCTGAAAAAGAAAAATGGCAGGTTGCTATGAATGGGGAAATGCAATCCATGGAAGACAATGAAGTCTGGGAAGAAGTAGACCTACCTCCGGGTGCCAAGTTAGTTGGTTGTAAATGGCTCTACAAGAAAAAGACTGATATGGATGGCATTGTACACACCTATAAGGCCCGTTTGGTAGCTAAAGGCTATACTCAAACTTTTGGTGTTGACTATGTGGAGACCTTTTCTCCTGTAGCTGACATAAGGGCTATTAGGATTCTTATAGCCATAGCCGCTTACTATGGCTATGAGATTTGGCAAATGGATGTCAAAACCGCCTTCTTAAATGGTCGCTTAGATGAAGACATCTATATGGCGCAGCCTGAGGGGTTTGTGAATCCAGAATTCCCAAACCGTATATGCAAGCTTAAAAGATCCATTTATGGATTGAAGCAAGCATCACGATAATGGAATAAGAGATTTGACAGTGAGATTAAGAAGTATGGATTCATTCAAAATCTTGATGAGCCATGTGTATATCACAAAGCTAGTGGGAGTAATGTAATTTTCCTTATATTATATGTTGATGACATATTGATCATGGGAAACGACATTCTAAGTTTGCAAAAGGTTAAGGCATATCTTGGAAGTTGCTTTTCTATGAAAGATTTAGGGGAAGCTGCATTTATTCTGGGAATCAAGATATATAGAGATAGATCTCAGCGATTAATTTGATTAAGCCAAAGTGCTTACATTGATAAAATATTGAAGAGATTCAATATGCAAAATTCCAAGAAGGGATATTTGCTGATGCAAGAACAACATGGCTTGAGCGAGAAAGTTTGTGCTTTAACACCTGAAGAGGTGCAACGCATGAAGAGAGTCCCTTATGCTTCGGCTGTGGGATCTATTATGTATGCAGTAAAAAGCACAAGGCCTGATGTGGCATTTGCTCAGAATTTAACCAGTTGATATCAGCAGAATCCAGGTGAAAAACACTGGACTGCTGTTAAGAATATTCTTAAGTACCTTAGGGCTACTAAAGAGATGTTCTTAGTTTATGGGGGTACACCATCTGCAGAACTTGATGTTACAGGTTACTGCGATGCTTCTTGGAAAGGTGATAAAGATGATACGAAGTCTCAGACGGGATATGTCTTTGTCATTAATGGTGGAGCTGTGGATTGGAGGAGCAGAAAGCAGATTGTACTGGCGATGTCAGCTACAGAAAGTGAGTATATAGCTGCTTCAGAAGCTGCAATGTAAGCTGTTCGGATTAGGAAGTTTGTTTCAGGGCTTGGGGTTATGCCTTCGATTCGATGACCTATAAAAATGTATTGTCACAATTCAGCTACAATTACATTTGCCAATGAACCTGGAATCATGAAAGGCACCAGACATTTCCCGATTAAGCATCACTATGTTCGAGAACAAGTCGCATTAGGTGAAATCGAAATGCTCAAAGTTCACACAGATGAAAACTTAGCAGATCAGTTTACAAAGCCTTTACCTGGCACCAAGCTTTACAAGCATGCTGAAGGAATAGGACTTAAATTAGCTGAAAGTTTCATGCCCATTTGTGATTAGTATTTAGATAAGGGATGTAATGTACAATTATTATTTTAATGAAATAAAATATTGTTTATGTTTATTTATTCATTGTCTTAATAATATATCCCATATTTGCATGTTAAGATCCATGAATAAATTATTATTCTAAATTGTCCGTTGTCGATTAATGATATAGGAATATCATTAAACTAAGACAATTTTGATTATTGGTTTAGGATATACTTGAAAGTATATTGAAGCGTAGTCATACCAATTTCACATGATGCTCAATGAATTGAGTATTGGACTTATCCCAACAATATGATTTAATATTTAATGTGAGAATCATATTTAAAGTTATCCTCAGACTTGAGATACCAGATAAGTGTCATGGATGTAGTGCATTTTTGTTAAGCAATCTACCGCTTATCGTAATTGGAAGTTATAAGGGTTGTTTTCAGAAGTGTTGCAAAGTTCATGGGTTATTCTTGTAGTCAAGAGAGTATTTGTTCCTTGTGATTTGTTCAGAAGTTTAATACTGCTGGGCCCCTCGTAAGGTTGACAAAATGTTTGCGTGGCCACGCCCAAAGTCTGTCTGGAATACGTTCAGATGTTTTGGTAATTTTGTTCAATTATAAAGAGACGAGAAACATAATATTAATAAAGAATCTCACATCTTTATTAAATGTAGTATTAGAAACAAAATGATAATTATAATGATGAATCATTAAAGGTTTTCCAGGAAACCTAGCTCGGGTCGTGCTGGGGGCATTGGAGTGTTGCAAGACGCCAACCAATGTCATTTTACTATTAATAGATATACGAGTGGGAGCTATTAAAAGTTACGTATAAATATTAATATGTAAATGACTAGTATCGAACCCGAAACCTCGGGATTGCACACAATACAAACGAGAGTCTAAGATTAATAAATATTAATTGTTAGTTATATTTATTAATAACACAAGTTCAAGGATTAATGATTGTTAGTTATTAAATGTATGGACTAATTATCATTAAAAGGAAACAGAAAGGACTAGAATGTAATTTGGATAGCAAGAAGGATCCGGAACACCCTTTTGGGTGTATGGCCGGTCGATCAAGCCCAAGGATGGGTCGACCCAAGCCTTGCTTGCTGCCCAAGATTACTCTAGTATATAAACAAACCTTAGGGTCATTCATTCACACCTTTTGTGCACACACAATACCCTAAGTTTGTGTTTTCCTCTCTTGTTTCTTCCAGCCGATCGAATCCCTAAACCCTTAGGGTCTGATCGAAAATTTTAATAACAAAACATTACTTGTGTTTTAATCTTGCAATTAATTTGATTCGGTATTAGTTTGTGTGTACAAGAACGAGGTAACAACTCACTATAGTTGTTATCAAGGAATCGATCAATAAAACGGTAAGGGATTGATCATTGATTCATAAACCCTAATTAGGGTTCATCAATTAATTCAAGATTTGCTAATTTGATTCTTGTTCGGGCTAGAATCACCACGGTACGTTCCTATTATGTTTTAGTTAATATTTACGTGTTATACTTGATCTAGCTTCCGCATATATATGTGTACTTTGATTGTCAAACTCTAACATGTTGACTAGTCGATAAATGGTTTTACATGTCTAAGTGTGTTCACATGGTCAGAATATTAATCGCAACACGAAAACACAGACACATAAATAAAAATAGTTCCTTAATAAGCTCAAAGATTCTAAAAACAATCAAGAAGGTATGTTGTCAAGAAAAAACTTATTCTGAGCCCATTATATCATTGAAGATCAAGTATTCGGGTTTTGCTTTTTAACTAATATCACTTATAAAATAAGCAAGTATGACCACAACTTATAGGAATCGATCAAAATCAACACCCAAGGAAACGCACCAGACCTCACACCAAACTCATTGCATACAACAATACAACAACATGTATAACTAAAAACAACGATCATTTTTTTTATCGACAACACTCATAAAACCAAGAGTTAAGACCGTAACTCATATATAGCATATAAAACAATCATTCATAATCATATATGAGATTCTAAATGATATTAGCATGTGCTTATTTTGCACGATCAAAAAACACATGCCCTGAAAAATTCCAAAAATCACATTTTTGTTCAAACAATTGGCCAATTTCAAAACAAAGCGATCTTAAACAGTTAATACGAAGAAATTAGTAATAAGCAGCCTAATATGTAGCAACATATAAATCCCAGGTTCCTACTACTTCGCGTTTCATAACTCGCATGACCACATATCAAATTGTAACATGTACTAGGAAACATCTGTTTTGCAACAAAAAACATAGTTCAATTTCGCGGACATATAAAGATACGAAGAATTAACCTATCCAAGCTCTGATAACTCAAAACATGCGCTAAACATACACCTATTTAACACATAACAATCTTATTTTTTAAATAAGTCTGATCATACATCAAATTCTAACAAATATTGGGAAGCACATGTTCTGCACACCAAAAATTTATCGCACGACCTAAGAAGGAAAAAATAGACAAACACATTAGTTTTGCAGTCCAAACTTAAGCATACAAAATCAGCACTCATGACTACAATTCAAGCAACAACATAAAATATGGCGACCCACTACAATTTCCTGCCACAATACTCATAAAACCACATATAAAACTGCCCAAAAAATAGCTGCTAATAAAATATTCTAATCTAACCCTTAGCATAGAAAATCAACACTTATAATCACATATCAAGCAAGAACGTAAAATATACCAAGCTACCACATATAAAATCCCAAATTCCTACCGCTTCGCATTTCACAACTTGCATGACCACATATCAAATTCTAAAAAATACTGGGAAACATCTGTTTTGTAACAAAAAAATAGAACAGTCCAATCCAAACATAAGTATGCAAAAGCAACACCTATTAGCACATATCAAGCAACAACATAAAATGTACTAGCTACTACAATTTTGCGGATGTATAAAATTGCAAAGACTGGACCTATCCAAACTCTGATAACTCGAAACACACACAAAAATTGTTATCACGACACACTTATTTAACACATAACAGTCTCATGTATTAAATAAGTTTGACCACAAATCATATTCTAACAAATATTAGAAAGCACTTGATCGGCACACCAAAAAAATTGATCGCATGACCTAAGAAGCAAAAATAGACGAACACATAAGTTTTGCAGTTTAAACTTAAGCATAGAAAATCAACATTTATGACCACATATCAAGTAACAACATAAAATATGCTAATTCACTACAATTTCCTACCACAATACTAATACGACCACATATAAAACTGCCCAAAAAATAGGTGCTAATAACTAAGAACAAAATAAATAAATAAATAAATAAATAAAAACAATTGGTTTTCACAACCAACAAAATACAAAGAGATAATTCCAAAATGCCTTGGTCGTCCAACGAGTGCACCTTTTCTAGACATGAATTTTTTTTCCTCTCTCAAAGTTGACATGTGCTACTTTAGATCTGGGCTACCTAGTTAAAATCATGACATGTGTCTCATGTAGTACTATTTTTTCTTTAGTAAGCCTTGTTGTAAATTACATATATACCATCTTCTTCATTTGTTATTACATATATACCAACCACCCATCACCACCACTAAAACCCATTTATTTTTCTTGTAACAACCACCAAGTCACTCGTACATGTAGCATTATAAAACTCAGTCTTTAAATTGAATACAATCATCACCCACCTGGGGATGTTAGTTAACAAAAAAAAAATAAAAAAAATAAAAAATGCAAGAATATATTGGATTGTACATCCACATCCACTAGAAGCTTTCCCAGCACACACAAGGTTGCCACCCTCAATTCAACACTAGATCCAAAATCAAATCGTGTACACTGATATTTTATAACATTTTCAAAATAAGTTATAGTTTTAATGGTGTAAATCATTCAAAAAGGAAAAAACCTTGGTATACCTTCGTCAGTTGTAAATCAATAAATTGGGTAAGTGATTTTTGACTGTAAAATTGGATCTATATTGATTTTGGATCATATAACATTTTTCAATCAATCGTGCAAGTGATTTTCGATCTATATTGTATCTGTGATTGATTTTGGATCTAGGGTTCATATCAAGAACTTGGGTATTTGAGGTTTAGGAATTGTTTAGTAATTGTTTTTTGGTCGAATCTTGATATGGGGTTGCGTTTTGGTGGTGGTTGTAGGTTGGGGTGATGATGGTCGGAGGTTGGTGGTCGCCGGATTCTGGGTTTGAAGTTCGAAGGTGTTAGCCGGAGAAGGTGAAATGGCTAGCCCAATTCCAAAGTAGCCCAAGGTGAAATGGGTAGCCCAATTTCAAAAAAAGGGTATGTATGTCATTTATAATAAGACATAATCAAGACAAAACAGGACACGTGTCATGAGTAGCCCAATTCAAGGTAGCCCATGTCTATTTTGAGGGGAAAAAAATCATGTCTAGAAAAGGTTAACTCGTTGGGTGACTAAGGCATTTCTAGAATTTGCTCAAAAACAAAAAGTCTAATCTAAGCCTAAACATACAAAATCAGCACTTATGATCACATATCAAACAACAACATAAAATATAACAAGTTACCATAATTTCAGGCAACATAACTGATGCGTGGGAATCGCACCTTGCTTTACCTCTCGAGGGATCTCGCGAGGCTTACAACCCCCACCAGGCAGTGTACCTGATCGTTGTAGTATAGTATAGTGACAAGTACCGGGGGATTGATCGTTCAGCTTAGGAATAGTGTCGCTAGGATTAGAAAGCCTAATTAATAGTTCTAAAGATGAAAGATGATTATTTTTGTGTTTTTATATTTTATGAAAGCAAGTAAAATCTCGGGTTTTGGAAGAGTGGGCGGAATTAGTTGTTATTCAACTAACCCAAAAACTACTTTATAACTAATTAAACTAATGAAAATGAAATTAAACTAATATTAAACTAAGGTTGTGAGCAGTATTTGGAGAAATTGTGTTTACTTAGACTTCATTACTCCCTAGATATCTTTTACATGTCAATTACTTGTTACACTTGTATGGATGACGGATTGTATTCCTTAATACCATTCGTGGGGTGGCATACATAACTCCCCAACTCTATGAGCTCTTATCTCCTCCTACACCATGACCCAGCACAACTATAGGGATTGTAAACAGTGGCTCATGCATTAAATACAACCAATAAAGACCTAGTACGCCTCGGTTCATGTTTCTTAAGACGTTCAAGCATGTTACCATTTGGAGATCTGCCAGTTTTCTTAAGCCTAACATATAATATCATTCATCCAAGAACAAGAATAGACAAGTAATCAACACATAATCAACATCTAGGTTTCATTAGATCTAAGCAAACACAAAGTAAATCTAGCCTAGCATAGTAGAATTAAGATAAGAACAAAAGATAAACAACCAACACATAGACATATTGATTGAATTAAGAGTATACTTATCTCAATTACAATGCAAGGTCTCAAGGGTTTGGAACCCTTGAAAAACCTGTAAAAGAGGCACCAAAATCGTCTTTAGGGTTTTACCAAAACTTCTCCTCCTTTAATGAAAAAACTAGAAAACTATATATAGGAAAATCGTCCTGACGGCGTCAAGAGTTAATTCTGACGCCGTCAGCCAACCGCCAATAACTTCCTCGGACGCCCTAGATCCACTTGTGACGGCCTTGGTGACGCCGTCACCACCTACGGTAAAATATTCTTGGCCACTTTGACGCCGTCATCTCTTCATTTGACGCCGTCACAACCTACGGTAAAATATTCATCCTTTCTGACGCCGTCAAGAATAAATCCTTGACGCCGTCACCTTGTAATTCCAGCTTGGATTTTCGGTATTTTGTTGTTTTCTTCACTTTATGCTCCAAAAACGTCCAAAATAGCCTCTTTTCCAGAATTCACTCTCCAAAACACCTAAAATCACAAAAGGAACGATTTAGGGCAATATTTGATCAAATAAAGTCGGATTCGGGCTTAAATGACCCCCTAAAAACGGATCATTTTTCGCCTCATCATATACCCTTACACTTGAGATTTGCTTGTCCTCAAGCAAATGAGCTTTTATTCTACTCAAAAGACAAGTTAGGGGTCATTTAACACTAATATAAAAGTAATTACAACAAATAATCGTTCCACTAAAGACCAATAGACAAGCACGGAGGTCATACACAAGCACCTCACAAATAGTGTTTAGATACTCACATCTATCGGGTGTAATAAAGTAATATAACATTATGGAAATGGAAGATATCTCTCACTACCTGTCATAGCAAAATAGATTACCATAGGCTTGGGAAAGGATCAAACCTCCACCACATGGCGTAAGCACCTAGGATAAACTATCAAAGAGGTCTTTTAAAGGGTTATAACGTTAGGTGTAGGGATATGAATTACACGGTTTTGTTGGATAAAGGAAGTTTTACTGGTGGCGAGTTAACAATCTTGGTTAATTACATGTACAAGATGGCGTTGCTAAGCCAAGACTAGACTCGACTTAAGCTAATAAATGAAAAATAACAAAAACATAAAATGAACATAGAATGAAAACGGGATGGTAGTCCGTATGTTTTTTCTTTCTTTTTTCTCTTTTTCTTAATTTTTTCGTTTTTTTTTTTTTTTTTTTTTTTTTTTGTGCGCATACACTCTTACCCTACCATCCAAAATAATACATCATAGGGGTATGAGCAATCCCCTTACACTTGAATCTTTACATACTTTACATTAAACTAATCTAATGACTCAAATTAAGAAAATCAAAACACTTGGAGCACTTTTAAGATTAACGTACATATGGGGGTAATAGTATTATGTTCTTCCCCATTACTCCATAAAATAAGTACTTACCCATGAGTCCCAATCGTCCCAAAACAATATGTACAAGGATATGACTCGACTTAGCAACCATGTAATCAATTAGAAAGTTAACTTAGGGTTTAACAAATAACAATAATGCACTAAAAATGAGCGCATATACGGAAGGCTAAGGCGATTTGGTTGTACGTTTAAGTGGGGTGTAACAAATTCTTCCTTTAAGTAAAATGCTTAAAGTTAGAAACGAAAAGATAGGCTCGGAGGGGTGTACTAGGGGTATCGTGTACTAAAAATGAGTACAACGCAAAGGGTGTGGGAAAAATTAGTTGACTTAACTAGCCAAGTAATATGACTTAAATGGTCAAGTAATTATAATACGGGTTTAACACAAGGGTGATCCTAATGCCTCTTATCATGTAGTAAATCCTACCACACGAATGTAGTCTCACTAGCGGTCTCGGGATGCATCACTAACGCAAGTTCTAGAATCTAAATGCTACCGGTACACTCATAAGCACCAATAATAAATGCTTTTCCTATCAAATCTAAAGGCGAACCTCACATTTTTGGGTGGAAAATTTTTCTGAATATACGGTTATGTGCTAGTCATACAACCTCCTATCCATGAGACGCTTGCTATGGCTAAAGTTTCACTCCTAAATGTTGTAAAAAATTTTAAATTTGGCGCTAAAATTGCACTAACAAGTATTTCTCATAGTTTTATTACTCATCTACTATCAAGCAAAACAAACTCAAGCGAAAGTGCATATGTAAGGTATCATCTTTTTACCCTCCCCTTACACTTAGGATGAACATTGTCCCCAATGTTCAAGTAAAGAATGTAAAAGTTAAGAAGTAAAGAGAATGAAATCAAATACTCCCCTGATTCGCTCGGTATGGATTATAGGTTGGCCAGGTTAAATCTTCCTCCAAGAAAATGAACAATCAAAGCTTCCCTTCCAGAATATAAATCATCTTCTTGTCATAAATAACCTGTAAATGCTGACAAAAGTAGACAAGGCAACCTCGCGTAAAATCGGCGGCATCCTATATAAGTTACTAAATCCTAGAAAACAAAGTAAGATATAATGCTTGTGGAATGAAGTTTGCAGATTTCCTGGAGATTATAAAACTTAATAATTCACAAAAACCATAAGACTCCGTTAGAAAAACAAAACCGGCAAAATTTCCAGATTTTTGACTCCTGACGCCGTCAAGAGCAATACCCTGACGCCGTCAGAATGGACCTGCAGAAATTCTTATGTTAAGTTTCCGGAAAATTTCTGGAAAAACTTGGTCCTACTTCCTGGAAAATCCTGCAAAACTTCATTATGACTCGATACAAGCATTTGACTCTAACAAATACGAATATACATGTTCATTAATTATTGTGGAGAATCATGATAGATTTGTTTCTTAAAAACATATTTGGGGTTTCCCCTTACGCTTATCTTTTGCAAAAATACCTTTAGGTTGAAGTTAAGACTAGGCCAAACAACATAATAAAGTATTTCCACATTTTAGTTGAGAAACATGATCAACCAACAATAAAAATAAAACATGCATACGGAAGATAATAACAATCAAACAAATAAAATCACACAAACACATGGGTTGCCTCCCAAGAAGCGCTTGTTTTTGTTCGAGTCACGAGCCTGACTCCACCCTTATTTAATGAAAATAGGGGAGGTTCTCCCTACACTTAGGATTAAGTGCGGGTGGAAGTAGCGATACACACCCTTAGGGTGGAAATATGCCTCATGAGGAAAGAGTGATGGATGAATTATATGCTCAAAGGGGTGTGCTCCTATCATCATAACCTTACCTAATTCAATCGGGTTAATGGGTGGATTAAGATTTTCTCCTAGAAAGGGATCATTTTCTATCAACTTCGAGAGACTACTAGTTGGGGATCCGTCTTGACCTAATAAACCCGGTTTAAACCCATAATGTTTCTTATGATCAATCATAAATGGGTGATGTAAGCATGTAAGGTCATTTTCCACTCCTATATTGGCTTCCTCTCTACAAGGCTTAGAGTCCACTACCTTTATCCTAAGACTACCCGGACTACATGGGTTGATGGGTGGGTCGGCTCCTCTTTTGTCTCCTAGATGTATATCTAAGGATGGAAAGTTGTATGAAGATTGAGGTTCCGGTTCATCAACACTAGGTAATTCCCTAGAACTAAGAGTAAGGTTATCACTACAAGTATTCAAACCTATACCCTCTAGTGGTGTTTGGTACAAGGGTTCTACCTCTATTGGGCTCCTATAGTCTCTTCTACTTCTTCCGGGTAAGTCACGGGTGGTGTGTATTCCTCAAGTGATGGTAGGACTTGTGGGGTACTTATTGGGCTTGGGTTTTCTACTATCTCTTCCATTTGTATTGTGGTGAAATCATACCACCCCGTATGCCCAGTTATCTCATCTATAGTTTTATCCCCAAACAGTCTTCTTGCTTGTTCCCTTAAACTTGCTATCAATTGATCCGTAACAACGTTTGTTGGGTTGTCCATTTTTTTGGCAAGTATGGCACAATTCTCTATGGTTTCCCATGCTTCATCAGCACTTAATCCCCAAAGGTCCCCATGTGCGGTATAGTCAATGTCCATTTTGGTATAGTGGTCAACACGATGGTAAAATATTTCAATTTGGGACCACAGATCAAAATTATGATGAGGGACTTTTCGGAGTAAATATTTAAAACGAGCCCATGCATCATAGATAGGTTCATCCTCATGTTGTTTAAACATCAAGATGTCATTAGGAGTGGGTAAATTTCGTGGTTTGTAGTATGGTGGATTCGCGTTCTCCATAATGGCTAACGGAATAGTCAATGGAAAGGTTTTTACTAACAAAGACACAAAGAAAAGATAGACTAAAGAGAACCTAAAAATAAAAATAAAATCTTACTAGAAAGGAATCTAGCAAGTAGACCTAATAAAAAGAAATCCTAACCTAGACAATAACTATTCCCCGGGCTGCGGCGCCAAAAACTTGATGCGTGGGAATCGCACCTTGCTTTACCTCTCGAGGGATCTCGCGAGGCTTACAACCCCCACCAGGCAGTGTACCTGATCGTTGTAGTATAGTATAGTGACAAGTACCGGGGGATTGATCGTTCAGCTTAGGAATAGTGTCGCTAGGATTAGAAAGCCTAATTAATAGTTCTAAAGATGAAAGATGATTATTTTTGTGTTTTTATATTTTATGAAAGCAAGTAAAATCTCGGGTTTTGGAAGAGTGGGCGGAATTAGTTGTTATTCAACTAACCCAAAAACTACTTTATAACTAATTAAACTAATGAAAATGAAATTAAACTAATATTAAACTAAGGTTGTGAGCAGTATTTGGAGAAATTGTGTTTACTTAGACTTCATTACTCCCTAGATATCTTTTACATGTCAATTACTTGTTACACTTGTATGGATGACGGATTGTATTCCTTAATACCATTCGTGGGGTGGCATACATAACTCCCCAACTCTATGAGCTCTTATCTCCTCCTACACCATGACCCAGCACAACTATAGGGATTGTAAACAGTGGCTCATGCATTAAATACAACCAATAAAGACCTAGTACGCCTCGGTTCATGTTTCTTAAGACGTTCAAGCATGTTACCATTTGGAGATCTGCCAGTTTTCTTAAGCCTAACATATAATATCATTCATCCAAGAACAAGAATAGACAAGTAATCAACACATAATCAACATCTAGGTTTCATTAGATCTAAGCAAACACAAAGTAAATCTAGCCTAGCATAGTAGAATTAAGATAAGAACAAAAGATAAACAACTAACACATAGACATATTGATTGAATTAAGAGTATACTTATCTCAATTACAATGCAAGGTCTCAAGGGTTTGGAACCCTTGAAAAACCTGTAAAAGAGGTACCAAAATCGTCTTTAGGGTTTTACCAAAACTTCTCCTCCTTTAATGAAAAAACTAGAAAACTATATATAGGAAAATCGTCCTGACGGCGTCAAGAGTTAATTCTGATGCCGTCAGCCAGCCGCCAATAACTTCCTCGGACGCCCTAGATCCACTTGTGACGGCCTTGGTGACGCCGTCACCACCTACGGTAAAATATTCTTGGCCACTTTGACGCCGTCATCTCTTCATTTGACGCCGTCACAACCTACGGTAAAATATTCATCCTTTCTGACGCCGTCAAGAATAAATCCTTGACGCCGTCACCTTGTAATTCCAGCTTGGATTTTCGGTACTTTGTTGTTTTCTTCACTTTATGCTCCAAAAACGTCCAAAATAGTCTCTTTTCCAGAATTCACTCTCCAAACACCTAAAATCACAAAAGGAACGATTTAGGGCAATTTTTGTATCAAATAAAGTCGGATTCGGGCTTAAATGACCCCCTAAAAACGGATCATTTTTCGCCTCATCTATAACTCACATGACCACAAATAAAACATTCAAAAAATGAACCTTGTGTAAAACATGCAATTAGTACACATTATTTAACAAACAACAATCTCATAAAACAATTTTAAACACAACTTATAGACCCGCAGACAATAATTAAATCATTAATTGGTAACCCCCCTCACAGTAGCACATACATAACACCAAAGTTAATCAAGAAAAAAAAAAAAAAAAAAAAAAAAAAAGCCTTCATCACTTTTCAATATTTACAAAATAAACCAAAAAATTGAGAACTGCACATTTTTAATGCAACTATAATCAAGAACATAACATAAACCGGTATGTTGAACTTGCAACAATTTAACAAAATTAGGTGTAAAAAACTTAGAAGCAAACTAAATCAAGTAAAAAAAAACTGAAATAAGTTACAACCACCACATGCAACATATCATTTCTAAAATCTTACACACTAAAAACTTAATTGTAACCAGCCACTAATAAGTAGCTAAACCTCAATTCTTGAAACATTAAAACAACCAAACAGAGAGCACTCATTTAGCTTAAACCCAACATCATTAAAACCAAATATAACATTCACATTACCTGATAATAGCCTCACTGCAAACTCACAGCTGTGACTCCAATTACTATCTAGAAAGTGTACACACCTGAAAAAATGCGAAAAACATTCAGCATAAGAACATGATACAGATGCAAAATCAGGAAACCAAACTTCATAAATGTGATTCAAACTATAATGACATAGCAAGCATAATGAGACATCCTACTCATTATTCCCACCACAACCCCAAAAAATCCAACCACCTAAATAAAAAACCCCTAAATTAGCTCTAATTTTCGTACCTGCACCCATTGTGTGTGTGAGTTTTTTATAAAATACCAAACAAATAAAACTGGGTTTCGATTATGTAAATGATTTTCAAATTGATAATGGAACACAGGTGTACAACAATGCAGCGAACCGATCTAATACCCGATAATCCAAAGCATGTGTCAACCATGCAATTAGGCCAACAAATTAAGTGTCAAATTAGTGGAGATCACATTATGAAAAAGAGCACTAACCGAATTTTTTAATCCCTACAAGCCGACAGCTCGGCTCGGCATGCGAACAATGTCGGCTCAAGCCGCGGCTCCACATTGTACACAAGCCGTCCCATTCCCTCAAGCCGATTCTCAAGCGGCGGCTTCGGAATAATGCAACATCCTCAAAACACTTCTATAAATGTTATATAGTGTAATTCGTTTTTGCTTTACAAGTAGTATAAATAAATACTTTTAATATTGTTTGGCAACCAAACAATTACTATCATTACTTAGGAAAGCATACCCAAAAATAATTTGTTGTTGGAAACAACTTGTATAAACTGATTTGTTTTAATTCTTTTATGAGGTTTGTAAAGATATGTTAAATCAACCACAAACTTATGCATGTTCATAACATTATTTATTCTCTTAATGATGACGATTGACGACATCAAAAAAGAAATAAAAATGTATTCAACACCCATATTTTTATATTGTTACATGTTGTGATGGAATATAAAATTCTATAAAGTAAAGAAAAGTCTCATTTAAATAACAAACCAAATACGACCATATGTACTCCCCTTTTAGAAGGTCCCTGGAAATCTCAAAAGATGAAAGAAAAAACAATGATTGAATTGAATATATTTCAAATCATTCACGACTATTAATTATTAAACTAAATAATGTTATATTGTATATTCGTTCAAATAACACGTATTCATTTCTATAGGTTACTTTGAATAGCACTGTATTATTTTTGTTGTTATTGCAAATCTATGATACAAAAGCTGTATTTTTAGACATCATTGACTATTAATATTATTAAAAAAAATAAATCAAACTCATTTATGTAGCAAAATTCTAATATGCAAGTGTTATATAATTTTTATAGTTAATTAAATATATATACTAAAAAACTTTAGATCATTAGTTATGTGTAATGAATATTGTAATAGTTAGGAGTAAGCACCATAATGGTTTTAGTAATCCTAATTTTATAGTGGACACCAACATTTGTTTCCCAAACCATTGTACTTTCTTACATGCTTCTCCTAACATTCAAGTAACAACAACTAAAAAATACAACAAGCGACTAACTGAAATGGTTTTCAAATACAATGGCTCAACTAAAATGCGAATGTGATCTTGTTATTAATCTATGGTTACATACTAATACTGTACTAAATATTTATAAAAATAAAATCATGTGGTGATTTCTAGGCGGTCACCCTATACTCTCAATCCTACTTGTCTTAGAATTTTACAAATATTAAAAGTCAAGTATTCTTTTAACCTCTGTCATATGTAAAACTTGTCATCTATAAATATAATTGATATTGTGACATCATAATAATTGTAAAATATCAAGTGGTGCAAAAAGGTTCCCCATTGCCACCCTAGCTACCATCATCTTCTGTCACCACTTTCCTTCCCTATAAATTCATGCCATAATCTCTTTCTCTTATCTCTCACACTCAAACAAAACATGTCTACAATTTTTTGTCTACAACATTCACAACCTTCCATGGAGGCAACCACCATGAGACTTAAACTTGTTTCACCAGAATCTTATACCCAAAACACCCTTTTTTCAAGTTGGGATACTACACTCCAATCACCTACACCCCATAAACCAATTGATGATTATTTCAAAACGGATACAAACTTATATGTTCATAACCAAAACTCTTTGAAACTTAGCCAAGAAAGCCTAGAGATTTGCACCGAAAGTTTAGGTAGCGAAACGGGTAGTGATACGAATGAGGATGACGCTATTTTTGCCTACCCAACGTCGCGTAAACTAGTGAAAAAGACTAGAAGAGATCAAGTAGTTTCAAAGAAGGTGGTGTCACGAAGCTTTCCACCTCCATTGACTACTATGAGTGGCTCTACTCCATTTCAAGTAAGGCCTCATCGCGAAGGAGGGAGGTTGATCATTGAAGCTGTGGAGACTACGACTTTAGGAAACAATTGTTTTCAAGCCGAAAGGAGTCATGGCAGGCTTCTCTTGACATGTTGGAAGAGAGAAGAAAGTGTTTCGAATATGGATACGGATATGGATACAGATATGGATACGGATACAAATACTCAAAGCAATGAAAATGACATGGATGACTTAGAGAATGATGAAGAGGAGAATGAAAGGAATGTGGTTGTTGAGAAATTTCAAAGGCTAAGAAGGTGCAATGAAGATGAGCATGGAGATAAAGGAATATGTTATAATTATTGGGAGCCTTGTTGTTGGGTTGCTACTTCCTAATTTTGTTTAAACTATCAAACTTATAATCAAACTTATCGGTTTTTTCTTATTCAAAGAGAAAATGTGATTGTATGTGAGGAAGGATAATGTAAATTGATGCATGTGCTTTATTTTCATGAGAAAGGTTATAGTAAGACTAATGGTTTTTTTTTTTATCGTAGTAATTTGTCAAATAATTTTGATATTCACTACAAAACTCCTATTGTACGTCAAATGTCATGAATCCCTTTCACTCGTAATAAATGATAATAAATGTGACAACTATATGTGCATAATTCCAGCCCTGACAAGAATCTCCAAGTTTTTCACGCGGAAACGTATTGGAATTATAGACGAAAGGTTTAATAGATTTCACATGCGATTTTACAAATATTTCAAATAACATGCGATTAGGTTCTACGTACTCAGACCTTCATAATTTGCTTTTCTAATCTCATCCTTTTAATGATCTTCGATGAATTCAGCCCTGCATTTCTATGTCAGGAGTATATCATTTAACAATTTCAAATCAACAAACGTGTGGGATCGGAAATCATCATTTCCTGCCCCAAAAATTTTTCAGGGTATCCGAAAGAATAAATCTTGATGCTCTTTTAGTCGTTTTCATTGTCCTTCCAAAAAGTTAGGCGGTCGGAGTGTACTATTTATGGTTGTAGGGTTATGAGGGGGAATTTTCTTTAATATAGCTAACAAAGTAATCAACTAATTAGACCAATGTGAATTCAAACAAACGAGTCCAGTTCAATCTGCATCGCGCGTGCTTTGAATACTAAGTCGTACTTATATACTACGAGTACTAGTTTACATCATTAAAGATCGCAAGATCTTAGATCACCAATTGACGCAAGGATCATATATATGAATCGTTTACATGAAGACTGTCGAAATTTGACAGATAGTTTAGATAATCAATCACAAAGATTAGCAAAATCTAAAAAAAATGGGTTGAAATTTTTTGTTATCTCGTTGTATTTTCTAGTTACTTGCTAGTTTTTTTTTTTTTTTTTTTTTTTTTTTTTTTAATGAACACTTTACCGCGCGCTAAAAAACATATACTAGTGAATTGCTAGAACATATACTAGTGAATTGCTAGCTCTTTTTTAATGAAATCTCTGCCGTTTAGAAATAAACACCGCCATGATTAAAAGGAATATTAGTCGTGACAACCTAATTAACTTTCCAAAAGGAGTGATCCAGATAAAGTGTGTAAGCATGTTGTTGTGACGTACTTGACGGAATCAATGAATCATACAGTACAGAATCATTCTATAACCGGTTGTCCATGACGTGGCCTAGCTAAGCTAAAACCCAAAACCATGACCAAAGGGCATAAAGTTGACTTTCTATATTTCTATACTAACTGTCTAAAGTTGTTCTATATTTGCATCCGACTTTTGTTCCACTAAATGTCTAAATATAGACTCGGGTTTCCAAGTACTTACATAAGTTAGCTGCGAAATTGGAACAATATTTGGGATCAAATGATCGTTACACTAGAAGTACTTGGTCTTGTTTATCGTAGTAGAAATATCATGTTTCTACTTTCTACCTATGTTTTTGTACATCTATAATCCTTTTTTGGGTTTAGTTTTCAAACATCACTAAATTTGCAACATTAATTAGGATGTCTATTAATTTGGCTTGTGAAAATTGTGTTTATAGGATATTTATTTACTGACATCAACAATTTTGGTGTTTCACATGCACTAATACATATTTTCAGTAGTTATTCAACATATAAAATTGTTATGTGGTAAATGATTAGGGAGAGCACTTGTAATGTGTTCCAACCATTGTTATCTGGTCCAAAGTCCGGTAAACAATTCTACGTGATCACGCCAAGTGCCAACTTTCCTTAAAAGGTGAGAGCTTTATCTGGTTTGAATTGTGTGGCGGTGGACTCAAATCTCCTGGATTAATCGGCCAAAAAAGTCGGAAACTATAGTTAAAAAAAAAAAAAAAAAAAAAAAAGTCTGATAAACAAATTAGGCTTGAACAGTAGCACACATGTATATCATATGCGAGTTTTGTTTTTGGCTAGTGAAAAAAAATTTCTTTGCGTTTTGATTAAGCTAGTATGTTAGTTATTCAGACTGTTTATATGTAGGGTTTTTCTATCTTGTGCCCAAAGTCACAAGATAAGAAATGCAAAAAGTACACATACACTCTGTTCTCCAGTTGTATTTTGAAAGGGGAAAGAAAGCAAAGGATGGTAAAGGAATGGGAATGGTGGGGGAGGAAAGAAAGTCACATTTGTGTTATGTGTTCTAGAGTTGGAAGTAAAATAGGTGAAAAGTAAAGAAACATAATAGTCTATCTTTTTAATTCTTAAAAGCCAAAATAACAATATTATTCTTTAAACAAATTATTGATTGAAACCAGTAACCAATTACACAGCAAACCGGAAAATGAAATAACTAAGCTCCCTTTTTAGCTTTAATCTTCACGTTCCAATCATTGATGGCCCAAATGTCCAAGACAAACAAATTAATATTTGGGGATCTCGTTTAAAAGATGAACGCAAGTTTCATTCAAGGTTTAAAAGTACAAAATCCCAAAACCCCAACAGATCTTGAGCCTGAACAAGTGAACAACAACTTTACCATGGATTCAAGGACCAAATCCCAAAACCCCAACAACAATTTTTATACGCAAGAAACTTTTGCCTCAACAACAAATTCAATTTTTGAGAAGGTAAAATGAATACCCACTTTCATAAGATCCCCAAATAGAGCTACAGAACTTGAATAATGTTGAAAGGTCAAGTGTTTAAAGTTGATGAGGATGAATGTGAAGGACAAAATTTGATGGTAAAAATGTGTTTTAGCAGATTAATGGGTAGATTAGATTTATTTATATTTTGTCAATAAAGGGTCCACTATGTTTACTTGGGTTTCTGCCCAAAAATGGGATGGAAGTTTTGGTTCCAAAAAGCACGAGTTTCCCCTCCTTTTCATCTCTTTTCGGTCCCCTCCTTTCCTGATTTATTTTTGGAGAATACAAATTTTTTTGGGTTTCTTCCCCTTCCTTTCCATTTCACTCCAAAACAAATTTAGACAACACAGTGATAAAGTATTAAAGGACCCACAAAAAATACATATTTTATAGATCCTTATGTCTATTTTCGTAGGTCCTTAGTACTTTTTGCTTTCTTATCTTGTGCCCTAGGGCACAAGATAGAAAAACCCTTATATGTATGCAGTTTCGGAGCCAGAAAGATGTTAAATTGTATGCACTTTCAATCTTTTATATAATAAAATAAAACCCTTATTGGGGATTTTTCATTTCAAAAAATTCAATTCATACCTTATTAGGTAATAATTTAATTAAATAACTTTTTTAAAAAATAATTATTTTAAAAAGAAACCTTAAATATTTCCTTATATGACCAAAGATATCAAAAAATCATTTTTTTTACGTAGAAAAAAAAAGTCAAAATACACATGGGTTAAGATTTACTACTTTATAGTTTTGGTTGCAAAGTGTAAAACTAAAAAGAAACGAGAGTTCTTCCAGATTCACTCAACCTAAAAACACTCCATCACACCGCATCAATGCATTAAATCAAACACAAATTTACTTTTTTGATGTGGACCTAAATCAACATTCGGTTTGATTAATCAAAGGTATGTTCTTTAATGAATGAATCTAATTTACATTAGTTATCGGCTTATTGATTAATGGATCGATTTAGGTATTTTGTATTTTTTTTGGTGAAGATTAAATCTTTATGGTGGTTTTCAGTAGTTATTTTTTTTAATCAATGCAGCAGTTTTACAATTTTCATAGGATAAGCTTTTCGTGCACTAAAGTATCCTTTTATGATATGATACGTTAATACTAGATTACTACTGTAGATAGCAATCTAGACACCAAAATCTAGACACCATATGGTGATTAAGTTCCACTAGCAAGGATCTAAACACCGCATGATTATAGAATCTAGATGTCTTGTAGGAGGATTGCTTAGATGTCTTATATGATGATTAGGCCACTCATTTATAACTTTGTTCTATTTTTAACTTCAAGAGAAAGGATATTTATGTTTGTAAAAGAATACTTATGGTTGGACAACAAGGAGTGCAGCTATTTCAGGAGTGTCCCACAAGTATCATCTGAGAAAATTGTGAAAGGGAGCCTCAAATTTGATGGGGGTAATATACCAAGAGGTTGCTCATCGCTTCCACTATCCAAGAGTTGCCAAATTTAGCTTTTGATGATATCCTGTAGAGAATACACACCAAAAGTAAACAACATTATAAGTATGAAATATAGATGTGAAATAATCTAATGTTCTAGAATGGTAAAGTCATATGCACATGAAGTTATAAATACTTATAAGAACATAACTTGAGTTCAAAACCAGAGCATTTGCCAAGAGGATGATGTAAAATCCCAACTAAGAGTTCGACAGCAAGGGTTGATGCAATAGGAGCAAGTCCAGGACGTGTTACTATACATAGTTGGTCCAAAGTGCAGTTAGATGTTGACTGCATGATATATCGAAGCAATTACATTATGCTAACATACAATACATATAGAATAAAATATAATATTTGCATATTTTATAACTCATTTATTTGTTAATGCATTTTATTAAACATTTATCCTAACTAGACTTTACTCATATGTGATTTTTTGTAACATGTGAGTCTATAAGCCAGTGCAAATGGCTAATAACTTTGTGTAACCTTTTAATTATGAAATGACATGTATGCAGGGAGATGAAGTGGATAAGCTACATATCCACAGGGGTAACAACATCATTACAGAAGTAACAACCCAACCACAGCTTGCTATCACTCCGTGTCAGGGATATTTCTTTAACACTGGAGATAAAGAGCTAAAAGATTCGGATTTTGACTCATCAGTTGTATCGGGAGGACCAGACCATGGCGCATTACCAAGAAACTGTCAAATCCTAACGCGACAGTAATCGTAAGCTGTACAAATATTTTCCTGTTAAAGGTCCTTCTATTGTAGACCAATTGACTATCCAGGCTTAGGTTTCACAGTTTTCAAATGATGGTGCCCTTTTTGTTGCTGTGTTTCAGGTACCTTTTGTCCTCTCAATAAAGTTGATAATATATAATGAAAAAATAAATTAAATTAGGAGCCGTTCTTTTGCAACAGTGAAGCCACATTAGGATTTATAATGTTGAAAAGAGGTGGAAACTTCAGAAGAATATTGTTGCGAAATTCTTGTGATGGACGGTTACTGATACACCTCTTTCACCAGATAAATGTTTCCTGGTGAGTTTTATCCTCCCCTGCCATTGACATGTATCAGGCACCTATATTCTTTGTAATTGACGGCAATGTCGCTTGAGACTCCATAAGGTACTTTCCAAGTATAAAACCTAAATAAATGAATAGGTTGGTCCAATATTAGTGCCACTTGAGTTACTTCATTCAGCAAAATTAGCTGTTGAGAAGGGCAGTCCCAGGGTCGCAATGAGTCTTGTGTAAAGCATTTGTATGACTATATCATGCCAGCTTTAATAGAGGCGTTACACAAGGTTAATTTTGTCATTTTCCCTCCCCTTATTTCAGGTTGTTTCCATTATTTACTAAATTTTTGCTTACATGAATACGAGACTGAAATATGCGCAAGTATGCTGAATGCAATCAACGAGTGTGTTCATGTGTGCATCATCTATTTTTCCAATTATATAGATATTGTAGGACCGTAGAACAACCTAAATCACTATTGAATCAAGCCTCAACCTAGAGAGAGAAAGTAAGTAGAGAGAGAGAGTGGGAACTCTAGTGTGTGAAATAATAACCTTGTTATGACTAAGAGAACCACTAAGAGAACCAACCTCAAAATGAGGCCTTACAAGTGTATTTATACTTGTAGTCTAGGGCTTCACATATCTTTGACCATATTACATAACTAGCCCTTAGACTTTATACAAGCATGAATAATACACATAAACTTAATAAACTAGCATTTACTAACTATTACATTGATATATTAAACTAACTATTTGACTCAATAATGATCGTCACTTTTCATCCTAACAATCTCCCCCTAAGGGACTATCATTGAGATCTCACTTTGATTTCATAAATGATCAACACTTCTAATGCTAACAATCTCCCCCTAAGGGTGATCATTGAGATCTCTCTTTTGTGACTTTGATATTTGATCTTTGAAGCTTGTTCTCTTGAACTTTGAGTCCTTGTGTAATAGTTTTGCTAGTTCCTTTGTTCCATGTAACAATTCACAATTTCAGGTTAATTACCATTCCCGGAAAAATTTCACTATTCACTTTTTACTATTCACTTTTTACTATTCACTTTTCACTATTCATCTCAGAAATTTTTATTTCATATTCTCGTAAGTTAAACTATTTTAACGATAATCCGAGAGTTTGACGCTCGTCGGATCATTTCTGCAAAAATCACAAAGCCGTGTTCGAGATTTACTTTTAGGTTTAAACGTCATTCTAGCATCCCGATATGTCCATAAAACATTATAAACAATAGAAATATGATTTTCTCTCATTTTAAGACAATTCCAAAAGTTTTGGAATTTTCCGTTTTTCAGTTCAGCGTTTTACGCAAATTACGCGTTTTAGACCCGTGTTTCCAGTTTTTAGCAGGGTTTTAGCATCCGATAGAACCTACCACTCATTTTATATTTTATTATGGAGTATATTGATAAGTTCTAGCATATTTATAAGTTTCATATTTTTAGGATACCCGATTTTAAGTTTCATGACTTAATAACTTACCGTTAGCGATTACCGGGACCAAAACTCACTCCGTAAGCTAGATAATACCAAGTTTAAGTACCTAGTCACTCCTCCCATCATATGAACGTGTATATGATGATTCACCAAGCCTTGGTGGCTTGGTGATAAGCCTTGGACTTTAGGATACTTGTATATTAAGCAAACTTGGTCACCAAGGGTTCATTAGATCATTACAAGTGTACAACTTGGTCTCCAAGTTTAGGCAACTTCCTAGCACCTTTCTAACCTCCTCAACTCACTATAAAAGCCCTCCCCATCTCTCTAAGTCGTTCACCACCTTAAACAACACATGCTCTCTTCATTTGATCTTATACTTCAAGTATTATCTCAAGAAATCAAGTGCAACATCAACATAGAAACCCTAGTTTAGTTTTGATTCATCAAAACTACTTCAAATCCTTAGAAACTTTGGTGATTTCTCTTGAGTTTGAATCCACTCAAGTCACCTCAACCTTCATCATCCATCTTTCAAGATTACAAGAGTAGAAAGATTGCATGAAGTGAAGTGGGTTGAAGCAAGTCTATCAAAGTCCTATCCTTACATGTTAACTTCCTTTCATCTTTGAAAGCCAAAAGTTGTAAGCCAAACCCTAACATGCTTCTTGTTAAATAATCATGTTCATGTTATTTACCTATTAATCATGCTATATTATGTCTTGTATGCATGTCCAAGATGTATAAAAATGAACAAAACAAGTTATTGTAATTGATTGTTAAGATAAGTTATTAAAACAAGTAAACTAGTAACTTTCTTGGTAAGACCTGATCAAAGTGGTAAAAATATGATATTGGATTATTACATATTGTAGTAGAGGACCTAACAAGGAAACCGTAGCAATTTGAACCACCTAAAACGAGTATACGAGTCAAAAGTTATGACGATTTGAAATTACCAAAACTTTGCGGCAAAGCTGCCAAAACTTTCTGTTACAGAAACATTAAACACGCAAAAAGAGGCATTTCTGGTCCGATTAATCAAAAAGTTAAAACATGAAAGTTGTCCGGAATCACGTTTTCCTTCAGGAACAAAGAAGCTCGAGCCTTGAAAACACTTTCTGAGTGAGATATTTCTAAATTTCTTAACAGCTATTTACATATATATAAGTCACTATATTATGGTTATACTTTAAAAGGAACAAGAGGTCTTATGACCAATAATCAAGACCACCACCATGGCTAGAGCCAAGGTTGTGTCTCATGACCTTGGAACAAGGACCAAAGGTCATGGCTAGGCCATGATGAAATGACCATAACAACTTACATAGGCGTAAACATGAAACAATGAATTAGACGATAACATGAACAAGCAATTTGGATCTACTTCACTTAAAAGGAAACCATGAGATATTACCAAGAGAAAATGGTCATTCGAGACTTATGAAACTACCCCTAATAACAATCTTCATGTACTAATAAACTTTCCTAAGTTTATTCAAAATATCGGACATGTAACTTTTCGAATCAAAACTTATATCTATATATTTTATCAACTACTACAATAGTAGGGAGCCTCATGTGAGGAGTTCATTATGTAAGCCGTCAAGATGAGTTGTGGATTTACGAGTTAAAGTGTCCTGGCTCCTCGAACGCTTACTAACATGACTTCTGAAATATGTCAGCCCGAACGGTAGTAAACGATATACAAAACATACATGTTCATGAATCTTTTCTTTCAAAGACATACAATATACATCATACCACATCATGGACTAGATGCAAGATATATATATAGGCACTCCGTTATATTCTTTACACAAATCCTAAGTCGCAACATTCTATTATAGGTTGCTCGTAGAAACCTACACGATCCAACCATCACCTTCATTACTTGCTATTCTACTTAAGGTGAGTTCGTAGCCCCACTTTCTATTGTTTAACTATTTTACAAACCCATGGGGGGAATACATGCTATTATTTTTCTACTCGAACACAATGCTTTCTAATGTATGCTTCCCGACTATATTTTATTGTCACTAAGTATCGATTGCCATGTTCGAAGTCCCTATATCATGAACCATTAGTCACTACCTATAGTGAGCGCGAATATTGTGAATAGATCTATTGGGATTGACGAATCCCATTTGTGTTGAACAACGATGAGTTCACACAAATGCACTATATTTGAGATTTAGCGGTATAACGGCAAAAGTACCTTGATAGGGCTTCTATAATGCCAATTTTGTTGGTTCGATGTTAATGTTTTGGTTGCATGAGCTTA
Organism: Artemisia argyi; assembly: GCA_030686995.1. Lineage (NCBI taxonomy): Eukaryota > Viridiplantae > Streptophyta > Magnoliopsida > Asterales > Asteraceae > Artemisia > Artemisia argyi. The sequence continues at coordinate 35,787,865 of CM060707.1, read as the reverse complement.
GTGAAATAAATAACGATTTTGTTTTCTAACTATGAGTGTGAGTCTATAGCTCACACTACGATTATTGTGTTCAAACGATTTAACTAAACTCTACGAATTCCACTCAACCTTTGTGTTGACCTCTCAAGCATGTATTTCAGGTTCATGACGATCAAGGATGGTACGGAAGGACACGGATACTCAAGAGGGCTATAAATTTACTTATCATTCAAAAACTCACTTAATGTGATTTGTAAACATGGAACCAATTGGGACCTCATTTTGTAATCTCTGATATTTATATAATTTGAATGATAAATCTTTTAAAACGACTCAATTGGAGTTCGTTTTCTATTATTGTGACTATTGTGCCGTCGAGTAACACCCAGTTCGAATTCCGCTGCAACCATGAATTGGGGGTGTTACATTCCAATCATGCTTTGTGATCTTTCTTGCCTTTGATCAACATCTTAACATTGTTGTCTTTACGTCTTTTCCAACATGCTCATACTTTGATTGACATTGAATCTTTGTGAAGTTCTCTTTTCTTAGACTTTAATCTTTGTTTCTTAAGTTTGTAGATTCTTTGACTTTGTCTTAGAAACGTTCTGAACTTTGCTTTGCTTTGATCTTTGAAGAGAACTTTGCAGGGTATGAGCATGTGGATCTTTGAGTGATGGTAACGGTCTTTCTAAAAGGAACATTCATCAGTACCTGCATAAAACAGTTAGCAATAAATCAACCGGTACTTACAGGTTCGGAATTAGAAATCGTCAACAGCATAGTGTGAAGACTCCTTCTAAGCCTTACCATGGCCGTTCCCATATCAGATACTCCCGAAAGAGCTTACGAGACCTACTAAGTAGCTCAATGACTGGGTGAGTCGCTGGGGATCACTCCACGATTGTAGACCGTTTGAAACATAGAACCATCATGATAGATAAGGCAAGATCCGTAGATCTCATAAAGACTCTTACAACTTTTGTCCTTTTTGGCGAACACAAGTGTATTCATAGGAAGTGTATCCTAAGATATCTTTTTAATAAATCTCATGGCTCTAGACTCGATAAGTGCATAATTTGGTTTCCTATGCGGAGACTATGGAGAGGTCTCCTGCTTCAATATCAACCATCTCTAAGAGATAAGTCGATAAATTACACCGGTTCCCCGTGAGAATGAAACAAGTACCTTTTGAGAGATACTCGAGTGGCAAGAAGGTTTAGTGCAGTGCGTCACTGGGTCCATGACGTCTTTATCTTCAATACCGGTGTCACCTTAGCAACAACCAGTAGCATATGAATTGAACCCGGTGTCTGCCCTAAGGTTGAACATTTGGAGGGCTATTTCTTTTCACCCTTTTCATTTGCTTTTCTTTTTAATTCTTCAACCCCTTCTTTCTCCTTTCATTCTTTTCTCCTTTTTTCAAATCATACCTAAGGACTTCTAATTCTAATCTATTGGAATTGTCCTTGGGTAGATCCCTCCGGCTTTGGCGGATCATAGGACGGTTTTTCCTAACCTTAGTCACCTTTTAACTCCATGACTATCCTATTGTTGCCATCAAACCATTTGTGAAAATCTCTCAAAGTGTTATGATAATAAAACATACTTTGTTAACACTTCGAGAGTTTTACATTTCATTTGAAGGACTCCCCCTTCACATGTGCTCATGGATTGTTAAGAAATTTGCACATGCGTGAGGAGTTTGCACTTTTAGAATTGAACCACTTTCAATGAACATGACCGATTCGAGACACGCTTACATCACTAGTTAGACTAGCTTGAAGTTATTACCCGGCCTGGTCATATCCACAGAAAGTTTCTCGAAACGGTACATTTCTACTAAGACAAATCCTTTTCGAGACACGCTTAGGTGGCTAGTTAAAGAGTTCCATTGTCAGCTTTTAGGTGACAACTAGCTCTAGTAACTAACTTGATGTTATTACCCGTCGAGGATAAGTCTTTTCGATTACTAACTTTTGTTGTTTCGTCAATTCTTGGGTCATATCTGAGTCGAGCTCTTTTGAGATTCAAGACGATCACATTTTAATCACGTCTTCTCCCCCTCAAAAATAGCATATCCATGGTATTTTTGATACCAATTGATTAAAACATTTTCTTTTTGGATAGCTTATGGGAGAAACGGATGTTTGTTAATACCGTATTTGTTTCCTTTAAGCATGATCTTTTTGGAACAACTTTATATTACTCCCCCTCAAAAATAGAACATTTTGATTAAATTAAAGCTTTTAAGGATTTGAATGAGTAAAATCTTGAGCTAAAAAGTTTTGATAACCTTTTGAAATATTTTGAAAAATTTTGCTCAGAAAATTAAGAAGACTTTGATAAGCTTTTGGAGAGAAGACTTCTTATCATTTAGGATTGTCGCACAGAAATGTACAACAGGGTCCTTTCTTTGAAAATCACGGGTTATACACTGTAATGTGTGCATAAGCCATTATGTTTTTAGGATAAGTGCTCAAAAGATATTTAAAACCTTTGAATGATTAAGCACTTTTCTTTCTTTGAAGAACGAGTCCTTAGCTGAAATACTAAGAAGTTATAAACTTAACATAAGTTATACTTAGTTTTTAATCTATTGTTAGGAAGTCTTGCGTAAATGTGCTGCTGCAGAGCCTAAATATGGTGAGAAGTGGCATCGATATCAAAGGCAGTAGATAATTCACATCAGCCGATAGAAGCCATCTTGAAGAAATCTATAGTTTCCGTTTTTCAGGAAGAGAAAGATGCAGAAGAGAAAAAACATCGGTAATCTCTATTCCAGACTTTTTTTAATGTACTTATATATCTGTTATGTTGACTTAGTGGTTGTTGGGAACATTTTTTTTTTATAAATCGGAGTGTATTAGTATTCTTATAAATGTTTTACCTATCTTTTTTGTTTTCATATAGATAGTTTATGTGTCCCATAATATTTGTCAAATGAGCGGTTAACATTAATTGTTTCAGTTGATGTAGGTTGCATACATTATGCCTACCCTGAAACAATGTTAAGTAATGAACCATATTTAATTGTGTTCCGGATGTGTCAAAAATGTGTCCGAACACTTTTGATGGGCCGCAAGTTCATAAATATTTTTCATGCATGGTTCATATATAGTAAGTTTGTTTTTAGTCGTTACTGATTTTTGAGAGATTTATTTTAGAGCCTTGGTGCGATTATATTTGGCAAAATAGGCAAGTTTGTCCCAAAACAATTGTGTATTTTGAACATTTAAGCCTTAGCTAAAAAAAGGTTATGTCAAATAACCATGGATATTCATAAATATGCAATCTTTATGGTATTTTTTTAATTATTTTTTTATAGTGTCTTTATAGTATTCTATTCTATTTACCTCATGAAATGTTCTATAGACATATATAATATATCTAAATATACAATGCTTACCCTCCCCTGTACTGGTTACTCATGAATCACATTCTGTAGATTCATTGTGGTGCTAATATTGCTCACTTCGATTTAAAAAAGAAGACTTTCTGTTATAACCATATCATGTATGCAAGGGTAAAATGGCTAGAAAGTTTAAACTACATAGTTGGTTTGAATATGATTTGCATTATACAAATAATACATCTTTCACTGAGAATGGCATGGTGGTCTTTCTGAATTTGCTCGGCTGAGACTTAAATAGAGGCGTGCAGTGATTGTCTTTGCAGAAGGTCCAATCATGCAGGTTCGGAATATTTTTCTGAAACGAGGAGAAAGTTGCATGTAGGGGATGGCTATCTTATTATCTATCACAATACACGTGGAAATTTCAAGCCATATAATAATGGGTAGTTTGGTTGTTTTAGTTTAATAGAAGGTAAAACGAGTAAAATATAAAAAAGTTAAGGTAAAATGGGTTTAACGACTTTAACAGGTGTCTAAACTATAACATGTGTGTACGCGTGTGTGTGCGGTGTGGTGTCAATACAAGACAGTGGGAGTTCAAGTTTATAAGTGTTGACGAAATTATTGTTGTGCCGACTCATTCGCATGTTACAGGTTATTCCCAAAGTTGTTCTCTGAGAGTATTTCCCTTCATTTTATTTTTTTAAACACAAGGGTATTTCCCTTTATAATTCTAAATTATTAAGTTTTAGTTATAACCGCATATCTTTTTGTGCCAAAATTGTTCATTTATTAGTTAGATTATGGTGCACGTACACAATAAGAACATAATCTTGAAGTCCCTACAAGTGTTATTGTGGCGTTCTAATTAAATTAGCCTTTTACGCTCTTAAAGGCAGAATAAATTGAAAAGATAAGTTAACTATAATATTTGAGATGATGTTACACCTCATAAGAGTTGGCTTATGGAGCAACTCAGAAACTTTCCGAGAAAGAAATACAGCCCAGATTGATATCAGTCTCCTCAAAAGAAAGGAACGCATACAACAATGTCTCCACAAGCAAAAATAGTGTTTGTTGGGCTCCTTCCTTTTTCCTTCCTTGTGGCCAGTTACCTTAAGACTCTCTATAAAAGTACTATGTATCAACTTTTACCACGTACATCAAACATAATTATAAATCACAATTTAAAATCATAATCAAAATGAAAAACAAAAAAAATAAGCTATTTGTTTTAATTAAATAAAAATACATTATTGAAAATTTTAGGAAAAACCTCGCGCATGCGCGAGTTTTATAACTAGTTAAATGCTATACGCAATATGGTGCTCAAATAAAGAGTGTAAGTAGTACATATATACCTTTGCTCTAAAATTTAAATATGTCCGTCCTTGTATGTATTTTTAACAAACTCGAACGTACTTAGCAGTGATGCACGGAAACTTCAATTTGGATGAAGTACCCGTTTAGGAACGTGTTGGGAGCGGGATACGCGGTGGAAACGTGTGCGAAACGTTTCCAAGGCGTTTCTTGGTTTTGCGAAACGTTTCGGATGGAGTATCTTGACCGTTTCTGTTATGTCAACCAAGTATCTAAGCCGTATCTTGGGTTTCTTTGGTTTTAATGGGCCTTTTTTTTAAAGAAACGTTTCTGGAACTCAAGCGACACATGCATTAGGGTTTCACTGATATACATATACGGCACAAGGATTCATTCATCAAACACAACAAGAACTTATACGACACAATTTATCAAACACAACAAGAAACACTTATGGCTTCTCAAGAAACACAACAAGAAACACAAGGATCATCAAGTGCTGATACGGATCAACCTCCGTTGTGGAGATACGTGACTAAACTCGAGAAGCAAGGTGTATCAGGAGGATGCATGAAGTACTTTTGGATTTTACATTTTACATCAACAATTATCTATTTTGGATTTTCTTTAATATATTTTTAATTTTTTAATATTTTTAATTGCCGTATCTATGCCGTACCCGTATCTTGAATTTTTGATTTTTGCCGTTTCCCGTTCCCGTAACGTTCCCAGATCCCTATGCCGTTCCCGTTTCGGTGCTACACTGGTACTTAGTGATTAAAACATATATTTTTTATCAAAAGAACCAAACCAGCTCAGACTAGCTAGACCGAAGTTAATGTACATGTACCGAATCTTGCGTACTTAAAACTAATTTTCTGCTATGATTGGTACAATATGATATCTTGTGCATGTTACGTGTTTAATATGACTTTAATTCGAAAAGTTGATGATATGATATCCTGTAACGTTATTCGCAAATGAAATCGCTCTAGGAGAGAATATTTATTAAGCTGACAAAAATGCCGGCAGTTGCAAACAACTCACATGCAGAAACTTCCAGCTTCACGTTGTCGATCGATAAAGGGTGCATGCAAACAATTTCCATGCATGTGATAGGTACCACATGTGATACCAGTGAATCTGATCGATACGATTTGATGAACTTGCAAACATATAGAAGCCGGCGACCGTACAACGGTTGGGACCATCATATTGGCGATACAAGTTCCTCTATATATAGTCCCGCGTGCGTCCCTTTCAAGTGCATATACGTACGTACGTCTCTTAGGATGTAACCGTGTAATTCTGGACACCACTAAATTTATCATGAAGTTTAGTATTATTTATTTTATTTTTTTGAACGACAAGTTCATCTATCTTAATATCTAGTCAGTACAAAAAATAGTAGTAATCTCCACTTTTATTTTTTTTAAAAACAATCCACATATATAAGCGTGTACAATTAAAATAAAGCTATACTTATAAGTGTAGCAAATGTCTCCACACTTTTATTTTTGAATATTTTTTGCAATTTTGCCACACTTTTAGGTGTGGACATTCAAAAAATATTTCTACACTTTTAACCGTGGATAATATCTCCACACTTATATGTGTCGCAAAATTTGTCACACCCATTATTACTACACTTGAAAAAGTGTGGAATTAATAAATTTACACATTTTTAAATGTGGTCATTTGACATTTAAAATGTGAAAAATTCAACTTGTTTTTTGTAGCGAGTATATGTTGAGCTAAAAGAAATACTAGTAACTAACATATATAACGAGAAAATGAATAAGCAACCACAAACGAAGAGCGCGTACGCTAATGTGGTCTAGTTGAAGATCGACTTATGCTCATGAACAAGAAGTATGATTGTGTTAGGAGAACCAACATGATACCCGCGTGATGCTACTAAAGCGGGTGAAATCAATTAGATATGTTAGGTAACAACGACACGAACTCGATAATTGTTGATGGTGTCGAGAACACAAAAAAGGAAAATGTCATTTCTTTGTTGGAATTATTATATCATGACATTCATATAAATAAACCAAGTACATCAAAGTGAGCATAAGCGGAAGCAATTATAATAGATCGAATAACATGTAATTAATTAATCATTAATTTAAATAGTAACATACCGTAGTGATTCTAGCCCGAACAAGAATCAATGCAATCTTCCGAAACCAATGAACCCTAATTAGGGTTTATAAGGATTATAAGAATTACCCCTTACCTTTTTGTAATTCAATCTAAGAATCAAACAATAGTGTGTTTGATTCACGTTCTTGTACACACGTACTAATTCAAGAAAAGTTTATGCAAGTAATAAAACACAAAACCCTTTTGATCTTATGAAAAATCGAAACCCTTAGGGGTGTTCGGTTTTGGATCGACCAAGAAAAGACAAGGAGAAGAAAACACCAAGATGTGTGTGTACAAGTTATGAGAAACAATGAATCTTGGGTTTGTATTTATACTAATGAATACTTGGAGCTCAAGGCACAAAGGAGGTGGGTTTGCCCCCCTTGCCGATCGGTTTGGAGCCCATGGAAGGGTTTCCGGAACCTTCTCTTGTTTCCATGTATTGTCTAGTAATTAGTTTCCTAATCTTCGTTTAATAATTAATTAGTCATTAATCAATAATACTAATTATTATTTATTTGTTTTGTGTTTAATAATTAATTATAACATTTTATAAATAATTATTACATTTTCTCTTCATATGTATTGTGTGCAATCCCGTGATCTCAAGTTCGATCCTAACACACAACTATTATTATTTTGTCTATAAAACCAACAGCTCCCACTTAGACATATCATAATAGTGTGATCACATCGATTAGCGTCTTGCAACACGTCAATGCCTCTAGTACAACTTGAGTAAGGCTCCTGGAAAACCTTTTAATGATTTCTCATTATTATTATCCCTTTGTTTCTAATACCGTGTTAAATAAGGATATGGATCTAGGTCATTCCTTAATTAACCATTCTGTTTCTCGTTTTTTAAAATTGACAAGATTACCAAATCTTTTGAACCTTTCATAAAAGACCTTGGGCGTGGCCACGCAAACACCTTGACAACCCTACGAGAGGCCCAGCAGTATTAAACTCCAAAAATTAATTTGAAGGAACAAATTCTTTATTGATTACAAGCAAAACACACAAACTTTGTAACACTTCCGAAAACAACCCTTATGACTACCAGTTACGTATAGCATTAAGTTGTTCCACAAAAATGTACTACATTCATGACCGTTATCTTGTATCTCAAGTCTAAGGATAACTTCTTATGATTTACTTAATGACAAGATCCATAAAATAATATCATATAGTTGGGATAAGTCCTATATTCAGTATCATCGAATATCGTCTGAAATGACATGTCTACGCATCAATATACTTAAGTATATTATATCAACTTCAGATTTGTCTTAATTTAATAATATTCCCATATTATTAACTGACAACGGACAATTTAGAATAACTCTTATTCATGGATTTAAACATGCAAAAATAGGACAACAATAATTAATAACAGAAATAAACATACCAACATACTTTATTTCATTAAAATAATAATTATTTACAATATCCTTTATTCAAATATTAATCACAGTTATGCATGAAACTACTAGCTAATTTAAGTCCAATTACATTGGCTAATTCATTAAGCTTGTCTTTCTCCAAAGCCTTAGTGAACGGATCAGCTAAGTTTTCATCTGTGTGAACCTTCAACAGATTTATTTCACCTTCGTCAACCTTTTCACGAACAAAGTGATACTTCCGTAGAAAATGTCTGGTGCCTCTCATGACTCCAGGTTCATTGGCAAATATGATTGCAGCAGAATTGTCACAATACATATTAATAGGTAATTCAATTGAAGGCATAACACCAAGCCCATAAATGAATTTCCTAATCCAAACAGCCTCCATAGCAGCTTCTGAAGCAACAATGTATTCAGCTTCTGTTGCAGACATCGCAATTGTACTCTGCTTCTTGCTCCTCCAGTCTACAGCTCCTCCATTGATAACAAAGACATAACCCGTCTGAGACTTCGAATCATCTTTATTACTTTGAAAGGATGCATCGCAGAAACCTGTAACACAAAGTTCTGCAGCTGGATTTCCATCATATACCAAAAACATATCTTTTGTATTCCTCAAATACTTAAGAATATGTTTAACAGCAATCCAATGTTTTTCACCTGGATTCTGTTGAAATTGACTGGTAATATTTTGAGCAAACGCCACATCTGGCCTTGTGCACTTAACTGCATACATAATAGATCCTACAGCCGAAGCATAAGGAACTTTACTCATGCGAGCCACCTCAGCAGGTGTTGAAGCACAAAACTCATTACATAAGCCATGTTTTACTTCCATCGGCAAATATCCTTTCTTGGAATTTTGCATATTGAATCTTTTCAATATTTTGTCAATGTAAGCACTTTAACTTAATCCAATTAACCGCCTTGATCTATCTCTATAGATTTTGATTCCCAGAATGTATGCAGCTTCTCCTAAATCTTTCATAGAAAAGCACTTTCCAAGATATGCCTTTACTTCTTGCAAACTTGGAATGTATTTTCCCATGATCAATATGTCATCAACATATAGAATTAGGAAAGTTACATTATCACTCCCACTAGCTTTGTGATACACACATGGCTCATCAAGATTTTGAGTGAATCCAAACTTTTTAATTTCAGCATCAAACCTCTTGTTCCATTGTCGTGATGCTTGCTTTAATCCATAGATGGATCTCTTAAGCTTGCAAACACGATTTGGAAATTCTGGATTTTCAAACCCTTCTGGTTGTGCCATATAGATGTCTTCATCTAGATGACCATTTAAGAAAGCGGTTTTCTCATCCATTTGCCAAATCTCATAATCATAGTACGCTGCTATAGCTATGAGAATTCTTATAGCTCTTATGTCTGCTACAGGAGAGAACGTCTCCTCGTAATCTATTCTAAAAGTTTGAGTAAAACCTTTAGCAACTAGACGAGCCTTATAAATGTGTGCATATCCATCCATGTCAGCCACTTACTCCCAACTACCTTGGCACCAGGAGGTAAGTCAACTTCTTCCCAGACTTCATTGTCATGCATGGATTGTATTTCCCCATCCATAGCAGCTTTCCATTTAGCCTTTTGAGGGCTATTAATGGCAGCTCTATAACTAGTAGGTTCATTAAGATCCCCTAGTGTATGCTGATCAACCTCTACATTAAGACATAGACGTTCAGGAGCTTTCACAGATCTCGAAGATCTGCGAATGGGAATTACTTCAACTTCCGATGGAGGACCCAGACTTTCCGGTTCTATAGGAAGTGTGCTAGTGTTTTCTGAAGGTAATGCATTATTTAGATCATCTTCTAGATCATATACCCTCCCACTGATTTCTTGAACCACAAATTCACTTTGAAGAAAATCACCATATCTTGCAACAAACACTTTGTTCTCAGGTGGGTAGTAAAAGTAGTAACCCATAGTTTCCTTACGGTATCCTACAAAAATGCATTTTATAGATCTTTGTTGGAGTTTATCTTGTGAGTCACGTTTAACATACGCCTCACAACCCCAGACCTTTAAATAAGACAAGTTCGGAGCTTTTCCAGTCCATATCTCATATGGTGTCTTATCAACCTTCTTGGTGGGAACCATATTCAAAATACGAACAGCTGATTCAAGAGCATAATCCCAAAAAGACAAAGGAAGATTAGTTAGATTATACATTGATCGAACCATGTCCAACAATGTACGATTCCTTCTCTCAGATACACCATTTTGTTGTGGAGTATATGGAGATGTGAGATTCTGGACAATTCCATTCTCAGTTAAGAAATCTTTAAAATCTTGACTAAGGTATTCACCACCTCGATCAGAACGAAGAGCTTTAATCTTCTTTCCCAAATGCAATTCTACTTCTGCTTTGAAAACTTTAAATGTTTCAAACACCTCATGTTTATGTTTAAGTAAATAAACATAACCATAACGGCTGAAATCATCCGTAAAAGTTAAGAAGTAGACAACACCTCTCCTTGACACATGTCTAAGTGATCCACATACATCTGTGTGTATTAAACCAAGTAGATCTGAAGCTCTTTCCATATTATTATGAAAAGGTTTCTTCGTCATCTTCCCAGAAATACAAGATTCGCATTTATCAAATGACTCATCAATGATATCATTCAAAAGCCCTTCACGTTGTAGCTTTTGCATGCGAGTCTTGCCTATATGGGCAAGTCTACAGTGCCAAAGGTAAGACGAATTCAAGTCATACTTCATTCTCTTACTTATGCTGTACATCGAATTATTATTATTGTTGGAAGTCACACAATTATTCATATCAATTTCAAACACACCATTCACAGCAATAGCATTAAAATAAAAAACACCATTTAAAGAAACAGAAATTTTATTGCCATCAATAGTATGAGAAAAACCAAGATCCAACAAACATGAAAAGGAAACAACACCTCTAATTATAGAAGGTGCATAATGACAATTGTTTAAATAAAGTACTAAACCCGAAGGTAAAACTAAATCAAACATTCCTATGGCTTCAACTGCTGCTTGTGCTCCATTTCCCACATGCAGAAATTGCTCCCCACAAGCTAGTCTCCTTTCCTCTCTAAACCCCTGCAGTGTATTACAAATATTAATACCACATCCAGTATCATATACCCAGGAATTTATTACACGAGATAAAGTAAATAATTCAATGACAAATAAGTTACCTGAAGTGCTGGCGCCCATGTGCCCAGTCTTCTTAACCTTATTGTTTCGCAAGTCATCGAGATAAAGAGGACAATTCCTCTTCCAATGGCCCATCACCTTGCAGTAATGGCATCCTTGATCCTTCTTTGGATTATTCTTGATAGGAGGGTTCTTCTTAGGTTGAGGTGGTTGATAAGCCATAACCTGCTTATTCTTATCAGCCTTTTTCTTTCCTTTACCCTTCTTCTTGTTTGCATTTGGCTTGTTAATTCTACCCCCTTGTATAGCAAGAACTTGGGGCGTTGGAGCCTTTGGTGTCAACCCTTTCTCATAATCAATGAGCAGTGCGTGCAATTCACTTACTGTCTTCCCCACGCAATGCATATTGAAGTTCCTCACAAAACCATTAAAATCCTTGTTAAGGGACCTATTGATTAAGTTCACAGCCATATCATTGTCATAGGGTTTCTTAAGTGTTTGTAGTTGATCCATGAAACTTTTCATCTTCAACACATGAGCACTCACAGGTTCACCATCACCCTGCTTACAACCATGTAGAGCCTCCATCAAATCGTAAATCTCTACATTTGATGGTTTCTCATAGAGTTTCTTGAGTTCATCAATCATGTTCATGGGGAAATACTCCTCAAACTGCCTTTGAAGAGGTATGGACATTGCCCCTAACATCATTGCGGCCACATCAATATGTTCCTTGCAATCAAGATTCCATTTGGCCTTAGTAGCATCAGTAGCTGTCGTGCCTTCAGGTTCAGCAGGACAAGGCATTTTCAAGATTTCAAGTTGACCAGTCACTCGCAGGACTATCCTTAGTGAACGGTACCAATCATTGAAATTTTCCGAGCCAGTCAATTTTTCTCGTTCAAAATAAGTTTTGAACACAGAACGAAAGTTGGTGTTATCAGTTTGAGCCATTTCTATAGATAAAGAAAGTTCAAAACATTAGTATTTTTGATAATACAATTTTTCAAGAAAATTAAAATACCCAAGGAAAATAAATCCATAGAATAATCTTGAAAACTAGGATCCTCCATAAACATAGTTTCATCACATCAGTTGATCTGCTAGTAATGAAAGTACAATATGAGGTAACTTGTCGTACAAGTAATTGGCATAACATTTGTCCAATTCCTAGATATATGGGATTTACAATCACAAAACATTTGTATTGTAAGCATGTTTAGTCCCCATCTTAATGCCTTGAGTCCAAGTCTCACTTCCTACTCAATTTAAGTCGTCTAACTTAAAAACTGTAAATTCACAAATCCATCACATCAGTTAATCTGCTAGCAATGAATTTATGAAATTTACCTCTCCATTGCAATCTCGCCAAGTCTCACTTGACGTAAATTACAACTTCAAGTGTTCTTAATTAGATGGCATTCAACTTAATTTTATAAGGGTATTAATATTTTGATGTGATCAAAATAATGTATGAAGAAGCATGCATACAACTTCATAACATTGGTTTTACAAAACAATTTTATTACCAATTTGCTAAGAGTAAAATAACAAAGTTTTGATTGAGGTATCGGGTTCACCAATTAAAGAATAACCATCAATTATCGTCCACTATATCGTACTTTTGCATAAGCCCGAAAGCTTAGTGTTTCGGATAATCATTGTGGAATTGTGGATTATTCACCCTTAAGATGACAATGTACATGTAATGGTTGTTCGGTAAGTCTAATTTACACACAAACGAGCGTTAAGACAGAATGTTGTCTATCTAAGGCCACAATTTAATGCGTTGCCATCCTTATACCCATCTTATAGTGTGTAAACTTCGGTCGAGCCTATTTAACCATTACGTACAAAAACATCAATCAACCAATCCTTTGAAATTTTAAACTCTTAAAAACCAAAACAATTTCGCCATTATTTAGTCCGTATTATTTTTCTATTCAAAAAATTACCCTTTTCGTTTATATAAACATGTCTAACACAATAAATAAACAAAACAAGTAATATGCAATAAAAAATAAAACAACTAAATAAACACATATACATAATCATAACAATTAAATATGTATAAAACATGTAGTCACATGTAAATCTTATTCAAAAGTCCTATTAATAATCAAATCTAGGCGTATAACGTATTAATTCAATTAGGGTTTTCTTTTTCTTAGAAAAAGAGCCACATCCATCGATAAATCGATTGCGTAAGCCAAAATTAAATAAATACCACATAGCACATAATTGATTACTTAATATTGGAGTCTTCCCCAATTCGACATCTATTAAAATTTACATGTTTTAATATAACTTAACCGTTAATATATATAAGCAATTTAAACAATTTAAATAACACAGTAAAAATCCATGCAAATATGCACTTTTTTATGGATTTAGCTTAACAATTAACACATTGCACCAAGATCGTTTACTAAAACGCATATCAATTAAATGACATCTTAGGGTTTCTAATCAAATTTTTTTAAAAAAAATTAAAACAAAACCCCTAAAACCCTTTAGGTCATTCGACCAAAAAAAATTTAGGGTTAGGGATAGAACACATAAACCCTAAAAAAAACATGTAACTATACGAATCAAAATCCAATTTTTATCCGTTGCGATAATTAATTACACATTATAACGGCTCTAGATGCCACTGTTGGAATTATTATATCATGACATTCATATAAATAAACCAAGTACATCAAAGTGAGCATAAGCGGAAGCAATTATAATAGATCGAATAACATGTAATTAATTAATCATTAATTTAAATAGTAACATACCGTAGTGATTCTAGCCCGAACAAGAATCAATGCAATCTTCCGAAACCAATGAACCCTAATTAGGGTTTATAAGGATTATAAGAATTACCCCTTACCTTTTTGTAATTCAATCCAAGAATCAAACAATAGTGTGTTTGATTCACGTTCTTGTACACACGTACTAATTCAAGAAAAGTTTATGCAAGTAATAAAACACAAAACCCTTTTGATCTTATGAAAAATCGAAACCCTTAGGGGTGTTCGGTTTTGGATCGACCAAGAAAAGACAAGGAGAAGAAAACACCAAGATGTGTGTGTACAAGTTATGAGAAACAATGAATCTTGGGTTTGTATTTATACTAATGAATACTTGGAGCTCAAGGCACAAAGGAGGTGGGTTTGCCCCCCTTTCCGATCGGTTTGGAGCCCATGGAAGGGTTTCCGGAACCTTCTCTTGTTTCCATGTATTGTCTAGTAATTAGTTTCCTAATCTTCGTTTAATAATTAATTAGTCATTAATCAATAATACTAATTATTATTTATTTGTTTTGTGTTTAATAATTAATTATAACATTTTATAAATAATTATTACATTTTCTCTTCATACGTATTGTGTGCAATCTCGTGATCTCAAGTTCGATCCTAACACACAACTATTATTATTTTGTCTATAAAACCAACATTCTTTGACTTACCTCCATGTATTACGTGGATGTGAGGTTCTTTTTTTTTTTTAATCACGGGACAACAGTTTTTTGTTATCTAAAAATGACAAATATATAAATTAGTTCTAAAATTTCAAAATAATAATAAAAAAATCCAATATATAATAATAAAAAAACATTACTAATAATTCAATATACATAAAAGAATTTAAAAATAGTTGAGATTATATGTCTTTAATATAAATTAGTAATTTTCGGTTATAATAGTAACTTTTCATTCAATTGTTGTGCTAATTTGCATTTAAGAAACCTAGACGAGTACCCGTGCATAGCAACGAGATTTTATAGCGACAGATAGTTTATTGATAAAAAAAGTTTATAGGTTATAAACGAAAAATAATAAAAATTTTAAAATTTGGGAATTAAACATAATGTTTTTAAACCCGGTTCGACCCGGGTGGTTCAACCACTTGAACCGTTTCGGTCGAAAAATGGGTCAATTTAAACGAGGTAAACTTGCTAGGTTGGGTTGAAAATGGGTCAAATTAAACCGGGTCAACCCGGCGGGTTTGAAGCGTCCCGGGTCAACCCGGTTTTTGATTTGTATTAATAGTTTCCTTTTGACCTATATGTTTTCAACATTTCAATTTTTAGATTCAACTTTTCACTTTTCAGTTTTCCCTTCAGGTACCCTGTAATGATTAACCGGAGAAATAGATCTCGATGAGGCTTGATTCACCAGTTTGTATCGGTTTCAACGGGTCCTCTTTGGTTCGTTTTCAGATGATTTTTATTGGTTAGCCGAACCGGTGGCGACACCAGTTCCCGGTTGAACCCGTTGGTACCGTTCAGTTTTCAAAACTATATGTACCATCAACTTGTTAGGTTGTATGAATCTTTGTGTGTTTTATTAATTTATATAATGTGTATAATAACATGTACTTTTCGTTTTAGAGTGTTAAAAATAACATTAATTAGTGTGTTTAATTATTTCCTATGAATTATATTGTATATTATTTAAATTGTATGGTATTGTGAAAATTTTATTGTACTTTTTAGTAAGTGGTATTTTAATTGGTTGTATTCAATTTGGTAGATATGTTTTTAATTGGTTGTACAATGTGAATAAATCATTTTACTTTTAAGTAATGGGGTGTTTTAAAAAGAGTACTAGTTACATTATTTTTCTCTCTTATATGACCAAGTGTTGAAAACTCAACTTTTCACTTTGACTGTTTTTTCTTTATAAGTATTATAGATATAGATATTTCCGTTACCAATTTAATTATCTTGACTTGTTTAATTTTTTTGACCTGTTTTTGAATTTGCTTCTATTGTTAAAATATGCCTGAGATGTGTTGTATTGTATGCATCAATTATAATACTACTTAAGATTTTAAAACGATGTACTCTTTATAAAGTAGTAAAGGTAATCGAAAGTGTTGCCATATATAACCCATGTAAAATACATTATATCCATAAACCTTATGATTCTATATGGCACTCGTATACCTATATATTGTAACAAATCGACGCTAAGAGCAGTAGGTACCCTGGAGTCATTCCGCTGGTATTGTGAGAAAAAGTGCGGTCACATCTGCGTCTTTTCCCATAGCACCAAAACACCCTCACTCCTATAACACCAGTTTCCAGTGCCATTGTGCACTTTAGACCTCACATATAATTTTTCTTATTTTTTTCGTGTATTGAAATAAACTATTACAATTAACTAAAATTAAAATTTCCTGAATAAAAAAATACACTAAAAAAATATCCACGATATCATGTCTAAGCTCCTATCCCGATGTTCTTTGTTTTTCCTTGATGTGTCTCACATCGTTCGATCCAAGTACGTGTAATATTCAGTTGTGGAGAAACATACAATTCGTTAAATTCACAAACTACGAAATCTTGATCTTCCAGTATCACGTTATGTAATATGATGCAACAATACAAGATTCTTCATAGCGTGTTGACTTAAAAAGCACGTGCGGGTTGTTGTATAATTCCCCAACGACCTTGTTGGTCTCCGAAAGCTCGTTCGATGTATTTTCTTGCACTCTCTTGAAGTCTTTTTTAAACTACATTGTTTGCATCCCTTGCAATAGAGTATGTTTTAACAAATGTATACTATTGAGGATAAATTACATCCGTTAAATAGCAACATTTTGCGTATGTTTTTCCATTTACTACAAAAGGAGCTTCCGAAGCTATATCGGCAAGAAGTTAATCAAATAATGGGGAGCTGTATAAAACATTGAGGTCCTTATTTGCCCCCGGAACACCAAAATAGGCATGCCAAATCCATAATCTTGTGATGCAATGGCTTCAAGCATAGAGTTGGGTATTTATGGTCACGTCTTTTGAATTACCCGTGTAAGTCCTTTGGACAATTTGTCCATTCCCAGTGCATACAATTAATTCTTCCGAGTATTCTTGGGAGTCCATGTTTTTCTTCATGTAATGCATATATATGTTGGATATCATTTAAACCGGAGATTTTTTTTTTTTTTTTTTTTTTTTTTTTTTTTTTTTTTTTTTGGTATAAAGTATATGTGCATTTAGTGAAGTTGTGTAAACAATTATGTGAGTTGTTCACCAATCTGCAAGTACTCGTCAAATATATCAGGTGTTGTGCCGTATGCTAATGGGCGTATGGCCTGTGCATTCCATGATAGGACATTAGGACTGATATTTAAACGACCAAAGCATCATGTATCTCTTTTTACAACCAAACCTAGTCTGTTTAATTACTTATCCAGTTGAGAAGTCACTTACACTTTATTCCCGAGTTTTAATATGAAAGAGAAGAAGAAAAGAGACAAAATTAGACAGAAAAGAAGAGGATAGTAATGTAATTTGTTTTTTTTACACCGTGTTTCCGAGTTGAGAGAGAAAAGAAGATAAAACTGATGATTTTACATTTATATCCTTTGTTACATACAAAATTTATGTTTTATTCTTGGGTATTTAAGTCATTGTTTAATTAAAAAGTTTCCAAATATACTTTTTTCCCAAATCATCCCACTTTTGGGAAGAAAGTTTTGAAGAGAAATATAACCAAATTTCCTCCCATCTTCTTCTCTCTTCTCTCGTGAAAAAACTCTGGAACACAAATTTATTTCGTTTTCTTCCCACTTCTTTTCTCTTCTTTCAAAATTAAAACTCGGGAACGCAGTGTTAATTCAAATATGATTTCTGAATCGCGTCCATAAAAACCATGAATTGCCATTTTATGTTACATTATTGAAGTACCTCAAATTAGAAATTTATTTGGTGTTGTTGGCCGGATTTATTTAGCTTGGGGTAGGTATCTACGTTTATTTACAAAGTCAATTAGTATATTGGATATTTGAAAGAAGATACATACTTTTTGTTATGGCCAAGTTTGGTGAAAAAATTTACCTTTCAAGACAGTGGAGCGTAGCGCGGAAAGGCAATCTAACGACTGCTAATAATATACTAGATTGTTGATTAATATTCGTAACTAGCAAGTAGTAGGTAAAGCAATTTTTACCATGAGCCAATCTATAATCGACAAAACAGATGTCACAAAAGGTACATAAAAAGGTCGTTCAGACAAAAATATAAAAACGAATAAAGTGATATATATGTGCGAGACATGCACAAGACAATTTGTCTAAAAGTAATATTGGTACACAAAAAGTTGTCACTGCTATAAATTAACTAACAAACATTGAATATATAATTATCTAAGACAATCTAGATTATCGTGGGTGCTTACGTTTTAAGTGAGGTTTCATAAGGCAATTGATTTCAATGTTTCTTTTGAAGATGTCTAGTAACACGATTTTTTTTTTTTTTTTTTTTTTTTTTTTTTTTTTTTTTTTTTTTAATGTTTTACTAGTAAAGTATGAGTAACACAAATTTTGATTGTGCTATTTTCTAATTCAATTCATACACCACTCCTGCAATTTTAAACATTAACGTACACACACGTATTTATTTGAAAAATGTAATAAATTATATCCAAGTTATGTAATAATTGTAATAAAACGACTTTCGCATTGCAAACCCGTAAGAATTAGAGAGGAATTAAAATTGGTTCTACTATGTAACTTTCTCGATTTTGATCGCGAAGAGTTATTTTGAGTTTTTTTTTTTGGTACTCAAGAAAACTTAATCTTGTATATATGTCAAATCAACTGTGGCACTTTAGATCGGATGAAGGGATTATTACATCTAAACGACTAGATGGCACCATAAATAAACGCTTTAGCAAAGCCTTGAACTTGCTTCGTAACATATAATCCCAAAAAAGGGAAATTGGAAAAAAAAAAAAAAAAAAAAAAGATATCATACATTAACCTTTACTCATTGTATTTAGCGTCTTTATTATTATTATTATTATTATTATTATTATTTTTTATTTTATTTTTTTAGCTTTAACTTTTCAAATCCGTGTCATTGTGTGTATCAGTGACCTGTTTGGCCTGTTGCAGCAGGTTGAGTTAACGATCGTTTGTTTTATTATTGCAGCGTTAGTCCTTTATACTAACGACAATTTATAAAAAACTAAATAGAGCCTGTTAACTTAACGATCGTTTATTTTATTATTGCAACGTTAGTCCTTTACACGTTTTCGCACGTTTTTAAACGTTTTTGTCCGTTTTCGCACGTTTTCGTCTGTTTTTGTCCGTATTCACACGTTTTCGTTCAGTTTCGTCCGTTTTTACACGTTTTCGTTCGTTTTCACACGTTTTTATCCGTTTTCGCACGTTTTCGTCCATTTTGTCCGTATTATTATACATTTTCTTTCGATTTTCCTATAAAAAAATTAGAAAATAAAAAAAAAATCAAAAAAATTTTTTTTTCAAAAAAATTCAAATTTCAAAAAAATTAGAAAAAAAAATTAAAATAGAAAATAAAAAATTTCTAAAAAAAATAAAAAAAATTCAAAAAAAATTCAAAATTTTTTTTCGATTTTTTTTTTCGAAAAACAAAAATTATAAAATAAAATTTTTGACAAATAATTTAAAAATAAATTATTTTTCGATAATTATCTAAAAAAATATATTTTTCGATAATTATTTAAAAAAATTATTTTCCAATTTTTTTTATTTTCTAATTTTTGTTTTTCGAAAAAATATTTTCGAAATATTTTTTAATTTTTTAATATTTTTTTAAATTATTTTTATTTTATATTTTTTTAATATTTTTTACATTTTTTTAAAATGTTTAAAAAAAATGATTTTTTTTTTCAAATAAATATTTTGATTTTTTTGATATTCTATTTTTTTTTAATTTTTATATATATTTTTTAATTTTCTATATTTTAAAAAAAAATTTCCATTTTTTTTTCAAAATATTCTTTTGGAATTTCTTTTTTGTGGTGATGGACTGTGCATGAAATGATTATACATATTCAAGGACGTGTAAAAACAAACGAAAATGTGCGAAAACGGACATAAACGGGCCAAAGCCTATTAGAACGGATGAAAACGTGCAAAAACGTGAAAAAATGGATGAAAACGTGCGAAAATGGACGAAAACGTGCGAAAACGAATGGAAATATGTAAAAACGGGTCGAAAACATATAAATACGGACAAAAACGTGCGAAAACGGACAAAAACGTGTAAAAACGGTCGAAAACCTGCGAGAAAGTGTAAAGGACTAACGTTGCAATAATAAAATAAACGGTCGTTAAGTTAACAGGCTTCATTTAGTTATTTATAAACGGACGTTAATACGGTCGTTAATATAAAGGACTAACGCTGCAATAATAAAACAAACGATCGTTAACTCAACCTGCTACACAGGTCAAACAGGTCACCGGTATACACAATAACACGGATTTGAAAAGTTAGTGCTACAATAAAAAAAGGACGTTACATAGAATGACAAAAAGTGGCAAGTATGATGCCTTTTTGGCCAATTTCCCTCCCAAAAACCAATATATACAGGGACGGAACTAGGACACAAAACGACTAGGTGCACTTAAAATAAACTAAACAATACTACAAGCACAAGTTTTAGGGACCAGATGCATTTAAGGAAAATCGAGGTTTTTTTTAACAAAATTAACACTACGCAACAAAAATCCATAGGTGTCCCGGGACCTCCAGTGACACCCTGGTTCTGTCACTGACTATATATACATGAAGTATCTCCAAATAGTATGTTTGTTTTTTTGTAATTCATTAAGTACGACTGGTGCATATCTGGTCACAATACGAAAGCCCTTCGTATAAATATTGATTCAAATGCGCCAAAAGTATCACAAAAAATTAAGCATATGATATAGACGATCGAGTCTAATTAAGGCTTCCAAATTTACCATGAACATGTAACGTTCTATAGTCGATCAGATAAGACCATAGCACACCACTGCCCTGTCGGTACGATTTCAAAGTCCTTCAATGAAGGTTTCAACCTACAAGTGTTCGAATCTGGAGAAGGCAGGGTTTACTTCAATTTAAGTGTCGTGCCTTCGGGCGGCTTAAGTTGAAGGTTTTCCCTCCATCAGGTTTCAAATTGGACTTGAATTTCCCAAATGAAAGTCAATTAAAAAAAAAAAAAAAAACTTAATGACTTATAAAGCACACATCTTGGAGCTGAAACCTTTACAGTGTTCCATGTTTTTTGCGCCGGTAACAAGTCGATCATATAAAAACATTTAAATTCAAAAGTTGAGCACCAGATCTTTAAAAGCTTGTACGGTCGAATTTTCATAAAAAAGATGCCATGCATTATCAACTCTTCCCAATTAAGCAACCCTAAAGATTTGTGACGAGAGTGGATCTAAAAGTGAAGTTGGCCTAAAAGAGACGATTAAATTAATACAATTATTGTTGAAGAGCACTTTTCTTTGAAAAAACTTTCGTGTCTCTTTTCTGACTGCTTTACTTTCTTAGAGTTGGTTTTGTGTTTGGATTAGGTAGTCACTTGGCACTGAAACAATTGGTTCCATTTTCGGAAAACAATTTAAAAACCCTAAACTAGTCCAACACATATATGTGTCATTGTCGGGTTGAAAAGTTTTTACATATGCATAATCTTGTCGATCAATCAAACAAATCGATGGTTCTGATCAAATCTATCTTCACGAGCATGAATGAATATCTCTTATTTTGTACTTTTACTCATTAGTAGTTTTATGTTCATGGAGCTAACCAAAATATTTGTATCTGTAAAACTTAGCTACAAATGAGTCATATTGATTGCCACAATTATTATTTTACAAATATAGATAGTTAATAGTGCTACAAATCGGGCTTACGCAAGTTAGTTTTGTGTATTTTGTTTTTTTAACCGGCGATAGCATTAACATACTCTAGCAAGGAATCAGTTTTGCGAAAGCCAATTTAGTATCAAAAATCCAACTTAACGAACAAGCTTTGCTTTTTTAAACCTGCCTACAAATGAGCCATGAGTGAGAAAGAACTTTGGCTTCATCAATCCTTTTGCGTAGATTTTAAGTCGTAGAACACCCGGTTTCTAAACCTCCAAGTAACCTAGCTTGGTAAGGTTTGCTGAATCACTCCCACGAGCGTACAAAATCATATCGACCTACTTTAACCTTCCTTCAAGCTTCCATTTCTGTTCATGCTCGAAAATCTCGGACGTGTCATTTTCCATTCACGTTATCATACAAATATCAAATTACATTTCATCAATATCCATTTATAGTTGACGATTCTAAAACATAACCTCAACGATGAACATACTAGTTCGTTAAAAAATGGAAGTTTAATGATATAGTGTTGATATTCTAAATATTTGTTTACCTTTTTTAAATTTAGCGAGAGTTACATCACTACACAAAAAGTACAACTGGCGACGGAGGTTTCAGCGAGGACACGTCCTCGCCACAACCTACTAACGACAAAAAAAAAAACTTTTAAAACTTTGACCAGAAAGAAAGTACGGATGAATTTTTACTAAAACTTTTGACGAAAAGTATCTTCGCCAAAAGGTTGACCCAATTTTAATTTTCCCTTGATTTTTCATTTAGGTTAATTGTTTTCCACTAATTTTTCATGCCAACCTTTTTGGCGAATACATGTCCTTGCTAAGAGTGTTGACCAAAACATAAATTTAATTAAGAGGTTATGGTTTAAGTAAATACTTTTGGCGATGACACGTCGTCACCAAATGTACCTAAAAATAATTTTAAATTAAATAAAAATGATTTTTGTGAATTATAAATGATCTAAATTAATTAAAAATTAAAAATGCATTACATTAATACGGTTTTGCAATGAAGAAGTTTCATATATTTCTCATTTACAAAAATGTAGACAGATAAACGGATACGATTTCCTTTGTTCATGTTATCTGAAGAAGTTAATCGAGTCTCTGACTCAAATGTACACGGCCTAACCGGGTACCCGTAAACGTTCCTAATTGTGTGTACATAGTAAGTTTTGAACCTAAAACCCTTGCTAGCGACATCTTGTGCTTATAAAGCTAACGATTGCTTGTAGTTATATATATTCGCATATACAAATTTTTAACTGGATAGAATGGTTTGTGTTTCTTCAATTGTTTATGAGCTAGACTAATAAAATCTGTTTGTAAAATTTTTTTCCTTTTAGACAACAAACGGATAAGCACAAATCATGTGGTGATGATTAATTTAGCAATGACGACTTCAGTTCATACTTTTCGACCTTTAATCAATAAGCAATACGTTCTTTCACCTTTTCAGCATTATAGACAGTTAACTACTTAAAGATTTTAGCAAAAGACATTAGTTAATCCATTAGGACATACTTACAAATAGCCAAACAAATGGATGCCTTAGCAATGATGACAATTAATGGGAAAATTTTGTGTCGCCTTCAATTCTTCTTTTTCTAAAGAAAAGTAAAATAAAATATAAACGTGGGAATTCATCCAATTAAAACTGAACCTTTCAAATTAGTGTCACATAACTCACATGTCATATATGCATTATCCGAAGAGGTCTTGGTTTTAGATTTATTATTTGTGAAAAAATAAAAAGATGACATATCAGAGATTATAAATATATAATTCAATTTTTTCTAATATTATAAACTTGTTTCTGTATGTTGGCTTAGTGGTATAAGTGAACATGTAACATGTAACTGAATTTTAACCAAATGGTTGTACGTTTAAGTATGATAAATACATATATTTTTTAGATTTATTTGTAGTACGTGTAGTGTTAAGTTGCCTTTTGTTTAAAGAAAAAAAGTTGTGTCGATAGTCAAAAACCTAATATTGTCATCTAATATAGCAAAAAAAAAAAACAGTTTAAGACAAATATTACCACATAGAAAGATTTTCCAAGTGGGACCTATTTGGCGGACACTATGAGTTAAAAAAAACAGGCTAAAAAAATCTACGAGATACGAGAAAGTCACCCAATTGCGAGAAAAAGTCGTGAATTTCGCTAATCCAGATTCCAGAGGAGCAAATGAAGCCATGACAAATAAATCATGATGGGTATCTATCGTATCTCAATAATCTTCATTCTAGATTGCCAAATCTTTGCTACTTTTGTCCATTTTTTAAAAAAGATGCTACTTTGCAGCAACGAGCAAATACATGTATAAGATGATATCTACGTACATACTGCCACACAGTGTTTTTTTTCTTTCTTTTGGTGTGACTAGCATTAAATGTATAAGATGATCGAGCATGGAAATGGGTCGCATACTCGCATGTAATCAATCATATATAGCTTTCCTTAGAAAAGTTCCAAAGAAATATATATCACACTTTAAATACATGGCTAAAAACACATTTATATATTACGTCAAAGAAAAGCAGTCAAAAGATTTGATCCATTATATTTCATTTATATTCCACATACGAGAAACAAATAAGGACAACGACTCAATAGAATTTCGTTGATGATCACTTATAAATAAATAAAGAAGTTACATGACAAAACTGTTGTTAATTCTCATTAATTATATTATATATAATTAATTACATGTCAAAGTATATATAGTGATAAAAAATAGGCTTAACCCTAAACAAATCCTAATCCAATACAAACAATGGGCCAATACAAATCATGGGCGAAACTTATAAATTAATGCAGTTGGAGTGGGAGAGGAATGAATGTTCAAACCGTCTCAAAACTAGAAAACATAGTAGATGGAAGACATTTAGTGAAGATGTCAGCAAACTAATAATGCGAGGGAACATGCAAAACACTCACATGGCCAGAAGCAACCAAGTCACGAACAAAGTGAATGTTAATCTCAATGTGCTTTGTGCGTTGATGTTGCACTGGATTAGAAGATAGATAAACCGCATTGGCATTATCACAGTAGATAAACATAGCAGAAGACAACAACATGTGAAGCTTACGAAGAAGATTAAAAGATTACGCAACCAACAAGTCTGAGCAACTGCACTGGCAACACCACAGTATTCAGCCTCAACACTGGAACGAGAAAGCGTAACCTGACCCTTAGAGGACCAGGAGAGAAGATTGTTGCCAAGAAACACATAATACCCAAAAGTAGATCGTCTTAGTAGGACAACCAACACAGTCAGCATCAGAGTAAGCAACCAAAGAAGATGTCGAAGCCATAACCCATAATACCACAAACATAGCGTAAAATCCTCTTTAGAGTGGTAAAATGAGGCATCCTTGGTGCATGCATATATAAACACACCTGCTGTACTGCATAAGAGATATTTGAACGAGTAAAAGTAAGATACTGAACGAGTCACATATATAATCCGAATGAGTTCATTATGCCTATGTCCGCCGCAATAGACATACGAGTGTGATAAACATGTGTAATTTAACAGCTATAAATCATGTTGTTAGGGTTCCATCGTTCTAACAAATTAATTATCATCGTACTTGTTGAAGTAAAAGTTTGCTTCTACTCCGGACAAGCGAGATGAATCCTTCGGACTTTGGACTGGTCCTTCGGATTCGGGGTGATCCTTGTTGGTAGTTGATTGCTTCGGATATCTGCAAAACAGGTACGTCCGTTAGTCTCGCCCCGGGAATGTATCCCAGGACCAACCTACGGCATGAGAGTAAGTATATGTTCTTAGAGAAAGAAAATGTTTGTAAAGTTAGAGAGTGAGAGAATTAGTTAACCTTTAAGTGAAGATTTCCTCTCTATTTATAGGCCTCCAATATGGAGTGCCAGGCTGGTTTGTACTTAGTTCCTTAATGTTTGCTAATTTATGCCATTACCATATACTTGGCGTACTTGTTTGTACTTTGGTTCATGTACTTACTAGTTTATCCGAACGGTCCTGATCTCCGGAGGGTTGAGGTCATGCGGACATTTTAAACCCTTCGGATATTGGTCTGTCTCGCTTAAACACATTTGTGTATGCCTCGTTTGACATAGAGCCGGAAGGTATTTAATTGTACGGCCTAAATCCGGAGGGTACATACGCCAACATGTCCCCCCCCCCCCAGTATCATAGTATTGGTTATGCCAATGGTGTGATACTTAGTTTATTTTTGTAGTTTTCCGGAGCGTGAGTCGTAGCTTCGTCGTTTGCTAGAGTCGTGTACAAAATGCCAAAAGTAATTAATGTGTCGTTTAAGGTGCGCCGTCGTTTTTTACTGCGTCCTCTAGATTGGGACACATGTATGTTCCTCCTGTTATACGGTTTAGATGGAGACACGTCTGCCCTACGGGTGACGTGACGTTTCGCGCCCAATTTTTACCGCCTATAAATAGTCCCTTTTTCCTCATTTTCACCACTGTAAATTTTCTTCTCCACACACACAGACTTCTGACACATTCTATATCCTCCGTATTCCGAACGACTATTCTCATCGTCTTTGAGGTACGTCCTAGTCCGTTTAGTTTTTTGTTGTTTGGCTATACTCTTCCTTATCAGACTCATTATGTCGGAATCTACTGCGTCGTTTGAGTATGAGGACGTATCCATGCCGGAGGGCTCACACGTTAAGAAGGATATACGTCTGAGGCCGTCTACGATGGACGAAGGTGAAGTACTTGTCGTAGTGGAGACTTTTGGGATACCGAAGGATTTACATCCGAGGGTACCTCCGTCAGGAATGACGATGGATCGATTACCTGCGGATGCCATTGGTTTATACGCAGAGTATTTCTTTGACAGAGGCCTTACCGTCCCTTTTTCTACTTTTCTCTTAGATGTTATTAAGTACTTTAAGATTCATATATCTCAGTTGGTTCCGTTGGGTATGCATCGTGCTACCCTTTTTGAGGTGTATTGCCGGAGCATGCATATTCCTCCTACTACTCCTTTGTTTCGCGTCTTTTATAAACTCAGCAAACAAGGTTGCTGGTTTTCCTTAGAAAAACGTGTGCACAAGGATAGAAAAATTTGCTTCGGGGAATTTCCTTCCTGTTTGAAGGGTTGGAAATATCATTTTTTTTCTTGATTGATAGGAGAGCCATTCCCTTTGCTATGCCTTGGAGGCATTCGGATTCGGATGTGTCTGATCCGTTTCCCAAGAGGAATGAGTACGATGCTGCTCATACCGAAAGGCTGGCCGAGACGATCATTGAGCCATGCCTAGTTCCCCAGTCGTTCTTATATGCTCTGGGTCTATCGGATCATTGGGAATTTACTGGCTTCCGTCCGGCTTTGAGGGATGAGCAAGGGAGGGTATAGACTTTGTTATAAATATGAATTTTTAAGTTGTGCGTCTTTTTTTCACTTTTAATTATAGGTTTTGTTTGTTCGCAGGTGTAACCATGTCGAGCTACTTGAAGAAACCACCTCTTCGAAAGACGGTGAATGTGGTAAAGGGGGACCCACTTCCGCAGGGGCAAGGACGCGAGATACATACTACTCCCCCTCTAGCCTCCAATGTTGAAGTTCCGGAGATGGATGAGGAGCTGAGGAGGGTCGAGGTTCCGGACGACCGTGTGCTGGCTGCCAAAGACAAAAAGAAGGAGCATGCAGCAAAGCTGGGTTCTAAGAAACCTCTGGTGAAGAGAGCCGGAGGGAGCATCTCTTCTAAGGTTCACAACAGGCACCAGCAGTCTGCTGACAATGTTATTGATCTAGATGCTATAGAAGGGGTTGAAGAGCTGAAGCTCATCCGCTCGGTGCACCCGAAAGATATCCCGACTGGTATGCCTTAGTGAATAATCTGTCCATAGTTTTTTCCTTGATTTGTTTTTACCATTTATTGATGAAGGTTCTTTATTTTCAAGGAGTTCGAAGGGTGCCTCCCAGTGTCCGGGAAAGGGGGTTTTGATAGATGAGGAGGATGTTGAGCTGGATATAGAGGGGGACGACAAGGATGATGACACCTTCGTCCCTGCATGGGTGGTAAAGAGGGGAACTCGCATGAATAATGCGAATGTTTGCCGGGACATGATGATCAATTTGGCCACCCCGGGTGAGGAGAGGTATTTGGATGGTCAGGATGATAATGAGGCTATCCGAAGGTCTTGGTTACTGTTGGGCAAAAACGCTACGGCTCAGGCGGATGTCATTTTCCGTTTTGAGTCTCTTCAACGTGAGCATCAGAAGTTGTCTGAAACTTACAAGGTGTGTGAGCAAGCCTTGGATGATAAGGGTAAGAGGTTTGATGAGATGGCTGAGGAGTTGAAGGAGCTGAAGGTCAAGCATGCAGAATGTGCTACGGTGAATCCGGAGGGGATTCAAAAGTTGCGTGCTGAGAATGCTAGTTTGGAGGACAGGGTCTCTCAACTTGAAGTAGAGAAAGAGGAATGGAGAGAGGTTTCTGGGGAGCAGGATGAGAAGATCAAGCTATTGGAGGGTCATTTATCTGATGCCAAGTTGAAGCTGGCCGATGAAGAGAAAGCTTACAAGGAGCTTTACCAAGAGAAGCAAGAAATTTCTATAGCCGCTGGTAATGCCGAAATGGAGAGAAATCGTATTATCAACGAGTTCATTCCGGAGGCTATTCATCGCTTTCTTGGTAGTCATGAGTTTCGGACAGCACTGGCAGAACCCTTTAACTTGTATTATCAGTCTGGGCTGATACATGGGGCTGGGTTATTTGAAGAGCCGGAGAAGGCGGCTAAGCTGTTAGGAGAAGTCGAAGGGATGGATTTTGAGGCCGATGACAAATACCATTCATTATATGATCAGGCCCTCTCCCAGGACTACCCTTTCATCCAAAAAATCCGCCAGACAATTTAGCGAAAGTTTGATGAGCTGATTGCCTTGGTTCCAGATCCTGCTCCTACTCTGGAAGTTGAAGAGCCGGTGGTTGAATCTCATACTGAGAATCCCTCCAGTAATCCATCTGTGGATCAGACTACCTCGGCTTTTCTCTGAAGATGTTTTTAAGGGTTTGCATACCTCCATTTTGACTATGGGCAGAGGCATTGCAAATTCTTTGTGAGGCTATTGTTACTGAACTCTTTCCATTGTGAACTATGTGCCGGAGTCCGAATACTTCCATTTTGACTATGGGTTTAGGTATTCCGGACTCCCTGTGAAGCTCTCATTCCCAGTTGCTGCTGATGTAATAGTGTAGGGTACTTGACGTTCCGTTATTTTGTAGAATAGTTTTCTTCGGAACAACTTAATGTACTTGGTAATTCTATGTAATAGAATAGGTTGTTAACATTCTATCTTTTATTGTTCCATTATTCCGGAACACTTGATGTAATTAATTTTGATCGGATGAATATATATCATTTACCTTCGTTGTTTTTATTATGTCTTTATGCTTTTTGTGTTATGTACGTTCCGGGGCATTTGTGCCTTTCAACTATTGGTTTCATATTGTATTCGTCTGAGTTTAATTTACTGGTCAACATGCTTCCTCCGTATTTTTGCCTTAGATTATACCTGTTTGGAGTTTTGTTATATTGGGCAACTTGTGTCCTTCGGCTCTTAGCCTTAGATTATACCCACTTGGGGTTTTGTTATATCGGACAACCTGTGCCCTTTGGCTCTTGGCCTTAGATTATACCCACTTGGGGTTTTATTATATCGGACAACCTGTGCCCTTCGGCTCTTGGAGTTTTATTATATCGGACAACCTGTGCCCTTCGGCTCTTGGCCTTGGATTATACCCACTTGGGGTTTTATTATATCGGACAACCTGTGCCCTTCGGCTCTTGGCCTTACATTATACCCACTTGGGGTTTTATTCTTGCTAAGTAGTTTGACGTTTAGATAAAAACAACTTTTCTTATGGCCCAACTGCATAGTATGCTTTATTGATAATAGGAAAATGGCTCATGCCTTACAATAAGTCTATCGGAACAACTGATTACATAAAACACTTTTTTAAATTGATTGCGTGCCAGGTTCGAGGTACTTCTATGTCGTCCATGGTTTGCAGCTTGTACGTTCCATGTTGGTAGGCTTCCGTTATCTGGTAGGGACCTTCCCAATTTGGCCCTAATTTTCCTTGATCTTCCAC
Organism: Artemisia argyi; assembly: GCA_030686995.1. Taxonomy (NCBI): domain Eukaryota; kingdom Viridiplantae; phylum Streptophyta; class Magnoliopsida; order Asterales; family Asteraceae; genus Artemisia; species Artemisia argyi. The sequence continues at coordinate 35,757,748 of CM060707.1, read as the reverse complement.
CCTGCTGGCTTCATTCTTTCGATACACAAAGTCCCCCACCTTGAACGCTTCAGGTCTGACCCTTCGGTTGTAGTATTGCTCCACCTTCTTTTTGTATTTGGCTTCCCTTATTGCTGCCATTTCTCGCCTTTCTTCCAACAAATTTAGGTTTAAGCCGATCTCATCATTGTTGTCTTATGCGTTTGCCATCATGGTTTGAAAGGTAGGCATACCGATTTCCGCTGGGATGACCGCCTCGCTTCCGTAGGTCAGGCTAAAGGGAGTTTCTCCATTGCTAGTTTTTAGGGTGGTACGGATTGCCCACAATATGTTTCGTAATTCATCTACCCATCCGGATCTTTCCCTTCCGAGCCGTTACTTGAATCCTTTCATCAGGCTTTTGTTTGCCCTCTCCACCAATCCGTTGGCCTGAGGATGAGCTACGGCTGTGTTGATTTGTGTGATATTCAATCTTTCGCACCAACTTTTGAACGGATCTCCTACAAAATTGCTTCTATTATCCGTAACAATTATTTTGGGTAATCCGAACCTGCAGATGATGTTATCCCACACGAATTTTTTCACTTCCTTTCCGGTCGTCTTGGCTAGGGGTTTTGCTTCCATCCACTTGGTAAAGTAATCAATGGCTACGATTACATATTTGACCTTCCCTGGAGCTTCGGGTAGGGGTCCTAACACGTCTACAGCCCACTGGAAGAATGGCCATGGAGCCATGACGGAAGTTAACATTGTTTTTGGTAACCTAGGAATCAGAGCGTGTATCTGGCATGAGTCACATTTCTGGATAACTTCCCTGGCATCCCGGTGCATGGTTGGCCAGTAATAGCCCTGCCTCATAAGTTTGGCTACGACGGATCGTGGTCCAGAGTGCATGCCACATGCTCCCTCGTGTACTTCCCGGATGACATAGTTGGCCTGGAAGGGTCCTACGCACCGTAGCATTGGTCCTAGATAGGATTTTTTGAATAGTACATCATCGATTAGTGTATATTGGCTTATTTTCATACGAAGGGTTCGGGCTTCATTTAGATCCTCCGGCCATATCCCTTCTTTTAAGCATCGGAGTATGGTGACATCCAGTTTTCTTCTTCTTCTTCTTCTACTATTGCATTGATTATCTCTTCCTCAGTGGACGGTTTCTCTAACACTTCCACTAAGATTTCTTTTGTTAAGTGGTTGAATGCTACGGATGCTAGCTTGCTTAGTACGTATGCTTTTTGGTTTTGTGCCCTCGGAATATTCTTTATCTTAAATTGTTTGAAGCAAGCGATGTATTCTTTACCTTTGGCAAGATATTTGGACATGCTTTCCGTATATGCAGTGAACTCTCCGTTAATTTGACTTGCCACAAGGTTTGAGTCCACTCGTACGTCTAGCGCTTCTATATGCATTTCCCTTGCGATTCGTAGCCCGGCCAGGAGTGCTTCGTATTCTGCTCCGTTATTAGTAGCTTCAAAGTTCAATCGGAGAGCATAAGTATATTCTTCCTTTTCCGGACAGATCAGTACTAGCCCCGCTCCGGAGCCTTTTTTGCTGGAAGCTCCATCGGTGTACAAGATCCACTCTCTAGTTTGGGAGATGTTGCATATCTCCTTGCTTCCCTTTTTTGGATCCGGATAATCGGTGCCGATGGGTACCTCGTTGATGAAATCGGCTAACACTTGTCCTTTGATAGCATTTCTGGGTACATAGGTGATGTTGTAAGCTCCTAGTTCTACCGTGTATTTGGCTAACCGTCCGGAAGATTCAGCTCGGTTTAGTACTTGCTTGATAGGATGATCCGTTATGACCTTGATAGGGTGAGCTTCAAAATATCGCCTTAGTCTTCTAGACAGATGTAGTAGTGTTAAGGCCAATTTTTCAACCTGAGCATACCTTTTTTCGGCCTCATGCAATGTTCGGCTTACGTAGTGAACAGGGATTTGCCGTCCTTCTCTTTCGACCATCATTACCCCGCTTATCGCCTCCGTTGCTGCCGATAGGTATAGGTACATGTCTTCCTTTGGTTTTGGCGTTGTTAGGCATGGTAGCTCAAAAATCATCTTCTTCATCTCTTGGAAAGCTTTTTCAGCTTCCTCCGTCCATTGGTATTTTTCTTTATTGTCTTTGGTAATGTTCTTTAGTGTTTCAAAGAAGGGTAGGGATCTTTCGGCAGATTTTGATAAGAAACGGTTTAGTGCCGCCAGCTTACCACTTAAGCTTTGCATTTCCTTCAGTGACTTTGGTGATTGCATGTCGGCAATTGCCCTGGTTTTCTTGGGGTTTGCTCTGATCCCTTCGGACGTTATCATATATCCGAGAAATTTACCTTCTTCCACTCCGAAGGAACATTTCTTAGGGTTTAGTTTCATATTGATTCGCCGGAGATTTTCAAACGTTTCTGCTATATCGGCTAAAAGCTCCTTCTCCGTTTGGATTTTGATGACCATGTCATCTACATACACTTCCAGGTTTCGGCCAATTTGCGTCCGGAAGGCGGAGTCTACTAGCTTCTGATAGGTCGCTCTGGCATTTTTCAATCCGAACGGCATTTTGACATAACAGTATGTCCCATGATCAGTATAGAAGGCTGTTTTCTCTTCTTCTTCCTTTGCCATTTGTACCTGGTGATATCCTTTGTAAGCATCTAGGAAACATTTGTATCAGAACCCCATTACTAATTCGATCTTCCAATCTATTTCGGGTAGCGGATAGTAGTCTTTTCGACACGATGAGTTGAGGTTTTTGAAATCGATGCACATCCTTTAACTCTCGTCCGGATTTTTTACTAATACAGGATTGGATATCCAGGTTGGATATCGGACGAGTCTTATTATCTCTGCTTTTAACCATTCTTCTACGTCCTTGTTTATAGCTTGATTCTTTTCCTCCGAAAAGAATCTCTTCTTTTGTGCAACGGGCTTGTCTTGGACATTTACATTAAGCTTATGCTCAGCCGCCCATCGGGGAACACCAGTCATGTCCGAAGGTTCCCATGCGAAAATGTCTCGGCTGTTTTTGAGCAACGTTATTAGCTTCCTTCTTCCTTCTTTTGAAATTTTTTTTCCTATTGTCACCAATTGCCCTGGGTAAGCCGGATGAACCAATATTTCTTCGGTTTCCGTTGTTCCTTCTTCTATCATAGGCATTGGAAGACTTTCAACCTTCATTTCTTTTTCCATCAAGAATTTTTCCTCTAGCTTTCTGCATTCCGATATGATGACTGACCGGGTGACCAAAGTGGCGATACCTCTTGGTGTTAGGAATTTCATCATGGCATGTATGGTCGAAGGGATAGCTCTTAACTTCTTGATTCCGGAACGTCCCAGTATTACGTTGTAGGGGGAGGGAGATCTTACAATTGCAAATTTCATAGTCGTCCGACGATATAATCCTTCGTTTCCGAAGCATACCTCTAGTTCTAGTTTGCCCAACGGATTTATCGCTTCTCCAGCAAATCCAACTAGCCGTGTGTTTGCTTTTATCAGTCGGGATTGGATGGAGGGGTCAAGGTTTAGAAAGCAGTGTTCATACATTACTTCTATCGAAGCGCCTTGATCCACGTATACCCTACGTACAGTGTATCCCTCGATCTCTGCTTCAACTATTAGCGGTTCTTCGGAAGCATCTCCGGGGAGTATGGGAGGGAAACTTATAGGAGTATTCATCCATTCTTCTTCTTGATCCATGATCTTCCGCTTATATTTTCTCTCCGGATACCGAATCATATTGATAATTCGACCTTGGTTGGTGTGATTGTTATTTCTTAGAGGTGCCCTCTCCCTTTGTCGAAAATCTCTGATTAGGTGGTCTAGTTTGCCTGTCTCCATAGCTTTTTTGAGTTGTTCTTTCAGGTTGTTACAGTCGTTGGTGAGGTGACCCTTTTCCCCATGGTAATCGCAATACTTATCCATGTTTTCTCTGGCAGGTCTTCCTCTCAACGGAGGTGGTGCCGGAAGTCTAAGATGGTGTTCAGTTGCGAGGATTTCTTTGGGAGCTTTGGAGAGTACATTTAAGTCTATGGGCCGGACATCCCTCCGATTTACATCATTGCGGCGGTAGTTCGTTCTGTAATCATTCCTGTTTGGATTTTCGTTTCTAGTTTGCCCATAAGGTGTGTAGTGATCATTTCGCCGGGGTCGGAATTCTTCTCGATGAGTATCTCTCCTGCGATTCCCTCTGAAGGAGGATCGTTGCATGCTCTGGTCGTTCCGGTTATACGAGTTAGGATGGTAATCTTTTCTGTAGTTATCTGCTCGTTCTCCCCTTAGTACTTCGGTCAATCGATAAGCTCTTTCGGAACGGATGAAATCGTCCACCCTCATCATCATCTCGGTTACTGTCCGGGGGATTTTCTCAGAGAACCTCTTTGCCAACTCCGGGCGCTTACATCCGTCCATAAAAGAGGATATTTGCATTATCTCCGGGACCCCTGAAATACGGCTAGCTTCATCAGTCCATCGTTCCTTGAATTCCGACAGGGCTTCATTGGCCTTCCGGACAATCTTAGTTATTTCCATAGGATCTCTGATACATTTTCTACGTAGAGCAAATCTTTGCACGAATTTTTCACATAAAGTGTCCCAATTGTCGATACTTCCCCGCAGAAGGCTATCGAACCATCCTCTAGCTGCATCATCTAAAGTTTGTTGAAACATCATACACCATATGGGCATAGACCAAGCACCTTGGTTGGCAGCTCCTTCGAACCTTGTGATGTGATCGTCCAGATCTGTGGATCCATCATATAATTTTATGTGAGAAGGCATCAAGTATTTTGCATTTTTAGGTCCGGAGAAATCAATTATCCTTCGGGTGAATGGGCTCTTGGACGCTGCCTTGAAAGGCTTGGAAAGATCGTCCGTCACTTCCTCTTCTGCTTTCTGAGCTCCGGTATCCTGATGTTCTTCGTCCTCGAAGTCGAGCTGAATAGGCTTAATCGGTGTTACCCCTGTGGCGTTGTGCTATTGGATTAGAGCTTTCAATGCGGTGAGGTGATTGTGGATTTGTTCTATGCTATTGGGAATTACTTCTGAGTCTTTCCCACTTCCTTCAGGTGTTGTAGGAGCAGGACCTGTCATTTCTAAGTTCGGGTAGAGTGAATGACGGGTCCCACGGATGGCGCCAATTTGTTGAAGTAAAAGTTTGCTTCTACTCCTGAATCCTTCGGACTTTGGACTGGTCCTTCGGATTCGGGGTGATCCTTGTTGGTAGTTGATTGCTTCGGATATCTGCAAAACAGGTACGTCCGTTAGTCTCGCTCCTGGAATGTATCCCAGGACCAACCTCCGGCGTGAGAGTAAGTATATGTTCTTAGAGAAAGAAAGTGTATGTAAAGTTAGAGAGTGAGAGAATTAGTTAACCTTTAAGTGAAGATTTCCTCTCTATTTATAGGCCTCCAATATGGAGTGTGATGCTAGTTTGTACTTAGTTCCTTAATGTTTGCTAATTTATGCTCTATTACCATATGCTTGGCGTACTTGTTTGTACTTTGGTTCATGTACTTACTGGTTTATCCGAACGGTCTCCGGAGGGTTGAGGTCATGCGGACATTTCAAACCCTTCGGATATTGGTCTGTCTCGCTTAAACACATTTGTGTATGCCTTGTTTGACATAGAGCCGGAAGGTATTTAATTGTACGGCCTAAATCTGAAGGGTACATACGCCAACAGTACTCTAAATATAAGAGATATTTTTAATTAGCTCGTGCACATAGGCTCGACAAGAATATCATCTAAACCATTTAGAAATCTTTGTGTCATCATAAAATGGTTCATTTGTTTTCTCATAAATATAAGTTGATGTTCAAACCTCACTAGGTATATATCTTTAAATAATCATTATAAATAGTTGAAAAGGGCCACCGATGCTCTAGTATAAACCCGTACATTCGAGTTAAAAACTCACTCGTCTTAAAAAAAAAAAAAAAAAAAAAAAAAAAACACTTCTACAGGTAAAAACCTCATTTATTAGTGGGTTAGTTGCCTTTAGAAAATGTTTGTGACAAGAATAATTTGATTTGGATTCTCTGCATATTTTGATTTGGATTCTTTGAATATTTTGCGTCCCATTTTTCTAACAAGAGTGGGTGACACGCGTCCATTATGTTATTCAAAATCAGACATCAAGATGATTGTCAATCACAACCATATGTGACTATAACATATGCACTATAATTTTAAGTTGAATTTTTTCTCTTTGACTTCTATAGTTCCACATCTAATCGACATCCAAGGTTGGTTCCTTTGCCGCCTAGTTTACTCTGAATGGGATACTCTCAAGTTCATACGAAATTTGTAACAACCTTCAGCACAAGTATAAGCTATTTTTATAAACGGATTGTCTAACAAATTACATAATAGGAAGCGAAAATATTTCATGTGTCGCGGCCAAATGAAAGCACACAATCAATCACATAGATGCCAAAATAAGTGCATCTTACACTCATGTCGAAAATAAGCTGTTTTTAGCACATGTCAAAATGATTCGTCTGAGTCGAGCTTTACTTGCATACAATTTTATTGTCCATCTATAAAACGTGTTACAGTATATATATGTTAAATATGCTAACGAAGCTATGGAGTATTTTATTACTACAATTGTCGGTCTCTTGGAATTAAAAACGTTTTGAAATGCTTTATGCGAATTATATTTTGAGCAATTTTCAATTCATTTGACCAATAGATTCGTTGTTCTCTTAGCTTAATTTTCCTCATTTTAAATCAAAAATTTATTCAGTTCCTTTTTTGCAATGTTTTCAAACCCGGGTCAACCAGTTGGACCGGTACCCGGTCAAAAAACGGGTCAAAATAACCCGGGTTTCTAAAACCGGGTCAACCGGTTAGACCCGCCGAGTTTTGAGTGACCCGGGTCAACCCGGGTTTTGAAACCCGGCCGGGTTTGGATTTGTTTTTTTTACTCTTTATTTTTTTTTTCCATTGTTAAGGTGCTATTTTTGTTTGATATGACTTTTTTATGGTGTATATTCACTCATATTTGTGAGTAGTTTCCACTTATTAGATTGAATTCGGGTTCTGATATCCAAAGCGCTTAGCATGATTAGGAGTTTAGGACCCCTGTGCTTGAACCGTAAGGTTATTTGCTCTTTTTTCACTTCAGAGTAGTGTTTGGAGTTTGAACATTAAACTTTGGACAATAGAAAATGGATTTTTGGAAATGTGCATAAAACCGGGTCTAACCGGGTTGACCCGGCGGTCGAACCGGTTGACCCGGTGACTTGGCCGGGTCGATCCCAAACCCTGGTTTCAAAACATTGTTTTTTTTTTTTTTGTAAACGAGTCAATTACACGACTTATTTTAATTATACCAATTTTTCAATATGCATGCATAAGGAGTTAAGGACCAGACGAGTGACACAATCACATATGTTAATGGGCCTCAATGGAATGTATTTCGCTTTTCATTTGGATAATCCAATGAAGTTACTAAGTGGCCCATATGTATCAATGTATGTCATGAAATTAAGCATGACCAATATATTTTGTTGTTTCACGTTGTCTAGTAAAATTAGGGGAATTCACAAATCGGGTTATACCCGGAAATTGAAAACCGTAATCGAACCGAATTAAATATTCGGTTTTCCGTTTAGATGGTTTGGCAAAATGAGAATCGAAAACCGAATTCACATAATATATATTTGTATATATTTATAATATACAAAAGATAAAAAAAACATCAGAACTCTTTAGTATATTAATATAACATTTTTTAAACTTGATTTATTTCTTCGAAAATCTATATAATTAGAGGAAAACAAATATAAATTATGCATTCGGGTCAACAAAAAACTGAACCGAATCTAAATTTGGTTTTCGATTTGTTTAATTCGGTTCGGTTTAGGTTGATTTTCGGTTTTACTCTTATAACAAATTTAACCAAACCAAACAACCCGAATAGCCAAATAACGAGAAAAGTTCAAATGCATACTCTTATTGTGATATTCTGAATATCACTTGTGATTTTCTTATGTTTTCGTCCGTTTTCATATGTATTTGTCCGTTTTCATACGTATTCATCCGTTTTCTTATGTTTTCGTCCGTTTCTGAATATCACAATTGATATTTAGAATATCACTTGTTATTTTCTGAATATCAATAGTGATATTCTGAATATCAATCACTTGTGATTTTCTGAATATCACTTGTGATTTTCATGTTACAAAACATTTGTTGAAAATCACTTGTGATATTCATAAAATCACTTATTATATTCAGAATATCATTTGTGGTATTCATAATATCACTTGTGATATTTTGAATATCACAGAAAATCACTTGTGATATTCAGAATATCACAGAATATCAATTGTGATATTAAGAATATAACTTGTGATATTTAGAATATCACTTGTGATACTCAGAATATAACTTGTGATATTCAGAAATATATGAAAACGCTTGAAAACGGCCAAAAACATTTAAAACAGACGAAAAAGAATGAAAACGTAAGAAAACGGACGAAAATGTATGAAAACGAAAGAAAACGTATGAAAGTGTAAAATACACGTATGAAAAGGATGAAAACGTAAGAAAACGGACGAATATGTATGAAAACGGAAGAAAACGTATGAAAACGTAAAAACACGTCTAAAAATGGACGAAAATGTATGAAAAATGGACGAAAACGAAAGAGAACGAATGAAAACAGACGACAATGCATTAAAACGAACGAAAACATATGAAAACGGACGAAAACATATGAAAACGAACGAAAACGTATGAAAACAGACGTTAACGTATGAAAGCGGACAAAAACAAATGAAAACGGGTGAAAATGCATGAAAACTGGCGAAAACATATGAAAACAGACAAAAACGTATTAAAACAGACGAAAACATATGAAAACAGACGAAAATGTATGAAAGCGAAAAAAAACCGTGTATTAGGAAAAAAAAAAAAAAAAAAAAAAAAACGTTTTTAGAATAAAAGACAAAAAAAAAGTGTATTAGAAAAGAAGGGAAAAAATGAATTAGGAAAAATTGCAATAGAAAAAAGAAAGAAAAAAGAGAATAATAAAGAAAGAAAAAGAAAAAAGAAAAAAAAATTAAAAATATGGACTTAGATTTACGTATTTAATCTTATGTTAATCTCTACCATTAGATCAAAATAGATGGATGGTAGGAATTTGTCCCTTTGTAAACACCAAAATGAGAGTATGTAAAATAAAGTGACTCCCAAATAACCGGATTGATGAACACGGTTAAGTAAAATGAAAATGAGGCTGCGCCTTCATCTTTGGAGGCTCAAGTTGAGGCACGTTTACTTATATTTTCTCGAATTCTCGTGTCGTAAAAATAAATAAATAAATAATTAAATAAAATAAAAAACCCAACCTAGCAAGTTGACCCGGTTTAAATCGACCTATTTTTCGACCGGAACGGTTCAACCGGTTGAACCACCCGGGTCGAACCGGATTTCAAAACATTATGTTTAATTCCCAAATCTTCAAACTTTTATTATTTTTCGTTTATAACATATAATTTTTTTTATCAATAAACTATCTATCGCTATAAAATCCCGTTGCTATGCACGGGTACTCGTCTAGTGGGTTTAAAGATGAAAGTCACTTTTCGGGTCAACCTGCCGGGTTTGAAGCATCCCGGGTCAACCTGGTTTGTGTTTTAATTGGTTGTATTTAATTTGGTAGATATGTTTTTAATTGGTTGTACAACGTGAATAAATAATTATACTTTTAAGTAATGAGGTGTTTTAATAAAAATATTAATTACATTTCATTTTTTTCTCATTTAACCATTATTGAAAATTAAACATTTCTTGCAAACTCAACATTTGAATTGTTTGACCATTTTTATATGTAGTAAAGATAGGGCGCAAAAGCTAGGTTCTCTATCATGAACTTGTACACTCATGTCGACACAAGTTGAACGCACCACACAATGTCATTTGACTTTCATCTAATATTGATGTCAATTCTTGTCTTGTTACAATCATGCATTTAATTGACAAACGTGGCTCTCAAATCAAAGAGTACATCGAGTATTTGCCCAACTAATTTTATTTTTCTTCCAAAGGTTTTCACATGTCTCGTCTGTTTCTTTTTTAAGTTTAAAAGCTTACATAAACTTATAGCGTCATATACCGTGAAATCATGTTAACTTCATAACCATGGATTCCTCTTTAGTTTAAGTTTTTCACTTACTTGAAATGTAAACATGGAAACAATATAACTAATATGTTACCAAACAAGAACTAAAACGGATGAGACCTCACATAACCCCAGCGTCCAACTATAGAATCTTCAAATTTTAAACATCGAACAGCTGAATACAGAAAATAACTCACAGCTTCTTGCAAAATCCGCATTTTTATCTCAAAGGGCCAAAAGTATGTTTAACAGAAGTAACTTCTCTACACATCCGTGTGAATACAACTCGATAAAAAACAAACCATTCATACAACAACACTAGGACACCAATCAAATCCAGAGGAATGAAAGAACCGCCATAAGTAGAAACATTAAGTACTGCATAGGACCAATCTTGGACCCAAAACCTATATTGTTACTACCTGGCGAATATCCACCTTCTGGGGTGCTTGTGGTCAATACAACAACGATCCAATTATCTTCAGAACCGATACCAACTCCAGTATACTTGGTATCATTTAACGACATTGAGTATTGGGATTGAGTGTAGTTGGAGAGTACAAGTGTCGGGTCAAGATTAGGAACACAAGCGGGAAGCACAGCTCCGTCTCTTGTAGTGGAGACATTTAAATGACATTTGTCCAAAAGTTCTGGGTAATTGGAAAATTCTGGTTCGGTACCTGGTACTGTGTTAGAACCAGTTGTGTTTGTGCAAGGTTTGTTTTTGAATTGGTCGGCGATTTTGTCGGCCAGGCATTTGGCTCGGTCATTTTCTTTTAGGGTCGATAAGTTTAGGGTTGCTCTGTAGCTATTGAGTCCTGAAAAAAGACTGTCTTCTTCATCTGCAAAATGAACAAAAGTTGTATTAAATCGATATTAACGAATGTAGAGCTGTCAGTTTGGACCATTTATCTATGACTGGAGAACAAGCAGAACAAGTTTTTTTAGCTGAAAGGGAACAAGTCAAATAGGTCAAACGGGTTGAGAGTAGCCCAAAGTCTTTTCCAATTCATAAGCCTCCTCCTAGATTGTCTTATTCAGAGATTCAAACCTTTGTTGTAACAAATTCGATATTAAACGGATTTAATTTAACTTAATAAGTCAAAAAATGGACAAAAAAGTGCAAACCAGTATAATTATCAATTTAACCCACTGTATTATAACCCTTACAGAAAATAACCATGTAACAAAAATCGTTTTGAACCATCACCTAACCCACACGACCTACCACTCTTGCCACCTCCATTAAGGGAAGTTCGAATAAAGTTTTGTAGGAAGCCGACATGAAATTCAAGGTTTATTTATTTATTTATTTATTTTTTTATTATTATTATTTTTTTGGTGATTATGATATTTAAGTTAGAGTTGGGTCCAAACCAAAGCCAGGGTTTGATCTAAAAATAGAGTCACATAAACTGCAAAATCAGTGTAATTGTTCAAATTAACAGGCACCATATTAAATGATATCTACGTACATACTGCCACACAGTGTTTTTTTTCTTTCTTTTGGTGTGACTAGCATTAAATGTATAAGATGATCGAGCATGGAAATGGGTCGCATACTCGCATGTAATCAATCATATATAGCTTTCCTTAGAAAAGTTCCAAAGAAATATATATCACACTTTAAATACATGGCTAAAAACACATTTATATATTACGTCAAAGAAAAGCAGTCAAAAGATTTGATCCATTATATTTCATTTATATTCCACATACGAGAAACAAATAAGGACAACGACTCAATAGAATTTCGTTGATGATCACTTATAAATAAATAAAGAAGTTACATGACAAAACTGTTGTTAATTCTCATTAATTATATTATATATAATTAATTACATGTCAAAGTATATATAGTGATAAAAAATAGGCTTAACCCTAAACAAATCCTAATCCAATACAAACAATGGGCCAATACAAATCATGGGCGAAACTTATAAATTAATGCAGTTGGAGTGGGAGAGGAATGAATGTTCAAACCGTCTCAAAACTAGAAAACATAGTAGATGGAAGACATTTAGTGAAGATGTCAGCAAACTAATAATGCGAGGGAACATGCAAAACACTCACATGGCCAGAAGCAACCAAGTCACGAACAAAGTGAATGTTAATCTCAATGTGCTTTGTGCGTTGATGTTGCACTGGATTAGAAGATAGATAAACCGCATTGGCATTATCACAGTAGATAAACATAGCAGAAGACAACAACATGTGAAGCTTACGAAGAAGATTAAAAGATTACGCAACCAACAAGTCTGAGCAACTGCACTGGCAACACCACAGTATTCAGCCTCAACACTGGAACGAGAAAGCGTAACCTGACCCTTAGAGGACCAGGAGAGAAGATTGTTGCCAAGAAACACATAATACCCAAAAGTAGATCGTCTTAGTAGGACAACCAACACAGTCAGCATCAGAGTAAGCAACCAAAGAAGATGTCGAAGCCATAACCCATAATACCACAAACATAGCGTAAAATCCTCTTTAGAGTGGTAAAATGAGGCATCCTTGGTGCATGCATATATAAACACACCTGCTGTACTGCATAAGAGATATTTGAACGAGTAAAAGTAAGATACTGAACGAGTCACATATATAATCCGAATGAGTTCATTATGCCTATGTCCGCCGCAATAGACATACGAGTGTGATAAACATGTGTAATTTAACAGCTATAAATCATGTTGTTAGGGTTCCATCGTTCTAACAAATTAATTATCATCGTACTTGTTGAAGTAAAAGTTTGCTTCTACTCCGGACAAGCGAGATGAATCCTTCGGACTTTGGACTGGTCCTTCGGATTCGGGGTGATCCTTGTTGGTAGTTGATTGCTTCGGATATCTGCAAAACAGGTACGTCCGTTAGTCTCGCCCCGGGAATGTATCCCAGGACCAACCTACGGCGTGAGAGTAAGTATATGTTCTTAGAGAAAGAAAATGTTTGTAAAGTTAGAGAGTGAGAGAATTAGTTAACCTTTAAGTGAAGATTTCCTCTCTATTTATAGGCCTCCAATATGGAGTGCCAGGCTGGTTTGTACTTAGTTCCTTAATGTTTGCTAATTTATGCCATTACCATATACTTGGCGTACTTGTTTGTACTTTGGTTCATGTACTTACTAGTTTATCCGAACGGTCCTGATCTCCGGAGGGTTGAGGTCATGCGGACATTTTAAACCCTTCGGATATTGGTCTGTCTCGCTTAAACACATTTGTGTATGCCTCGTTTGACATAGAGCCGGAAGGTATTTAATTGTACGGCCTAAATCCGGAGGGTACATACGCCAACATGTCCCCCCCCCCCAGTATCATAGTATTGGTTATGCCAATGGTGTGATACTTAGTTTATTTTTGTAGTTTTCCGGAGCGTGAGTCGTAGCTTCGTCGTTTGCTAGAGTCGTGTACAAAATGCCAAAAGTAATTAATGTGTCGTTTAAGGTGCGCCGTCGTTTTTTACTGCGTCCTCTAGATTGGGACACATGTATGTTCCTCCTGTTATACGGTTTAGATGGAGACACGTCTGCCCTACGGGTGACGTGACGTTTCGCGCCCAATTTTTACCGCCTATAAATAGTCCCTTTTTCCTCATTTTCACCACTGTAAATTTTCTTCTCCACACACACAGACTTCTGACACATTCTATATCCTCCGTATTCCGAACGACTATTCTCATCGTCTTTGAGGTACGTCCTAGTCCGTTTAGTTTTTTGTTGTTTGGCTATACTCTTCCTTATCAGACTCATTATGTCGGAATCTACTGCGTCGTTTGAGTATGAGGACGTATCCATGCCGGAGGGCTCACACGTTAAGAAGGATATACGTCTGAGGCCGTCTACGATGGACGAAGGTGAAGTACTTGTCGTAGTGGAGACTTTTGGGATACCGAAGGATTTACATCCGAGGGTACCTCCGTCAGGAATGACGATGGATCGATTACCTGCGGATGCCATTGGTTTATACGCAGAGTATTTCTTTGACAGAGGCCTTACCGTCCCTTTTTCTACTTTTCTCTTAGATGTTATTAAGTACTTTAAGATTCATATATCTCAGTTGGTTCCGTTGGGTATGCATCGTGCTACCCTTTTTGAGGTGTATTGCCGGAGCATGCATATTCCTCCTACTACTCCTTTGTTTCGCGTCTTTTATAAACTCAGCAAACAAGGTTGCTGGTTTTCCTTAGAAAAACGTGTGCACAAGGATAGAAAAATTTGCTTCGGGGAATTTCCTTCCTGTTTGAAGGGTTGGAAATATCATTTTTTTTCTTGATTGATAGGAGAGCCATTCCCTTTGCTATGCCTTGGAGGCATTCGGATTCGGATGTGTCTGATCCGTTTCCCAAGAGGAATGAGTACGATGCTGCTCATACCGAAAGGCTGGCCGAGACGATCATTGAGCCATGCCTAGTTCCCCAGTCGTTCTTATATGCTCTGGGTCTATCGGATCATTGGGAATTTACTGGCTTCCGTCCGGCTTTGAGGGATGAGCAAGGGAGGGGTATAGACTTTGTTATAAATATGAATTTTTAAGTTGTGCGTCTTTTTTTCACTTTTAATTATAGGTTTTGTTTGTTCGCAGGTGTAACCATGTCGAGCTACTTGAAGAAACCACCTCTTCGAAAGACGGTGAATGTGGTAAAGGGGGACCCACTTCCGCAGGGGCAAGGACGCGAGATACATACTACTCCCCCTCTAGCCTCCAATGTTGAAGTTCCGGAGATGGATGAGGAGCTGAGGAGGGTCGAGGTTCCGGACGACCGTGTGCTGGCTGCCAAAGACAAAAAGAAGGAGCATGCAGCAAAGCTGGGTTCTAAGAAACCTCCGGTGAAGAGAGCCGGAGGGAGCATCTCTTCTAAGGTTCACAACAGGCACCAGCAGTCTGCTGACAATGTTATTGATCTAGATGCTATAGAAGGGGTTGAAGAGCTGAAGCTCATCCGCTCGGTGCACCCGAAAGATATCCCGACTGGTATGCCTTAGTGAATAATCTGTCCATAGTTTTTTCCTTGATTTGTTTTTACCATTTATTGATGAAGGTTCTTTATTTTCAAGGAGTTCGAAGGGTGCCTCCCAGTGTCCGGGAAAGGGGGTTTTGATAGATGAGGAGGATGTTGAGCTGGATATAGAGGGGGACGACAAGGATGATGACACCTTCGTCCCTGCATGGGTGGTAAAGAGGGGAACTCGCATGAATAATGCGAATGTTTTCCGGGACATGATGATCAATTTGGCCACCCCGGGTGAGGAGAGGTATTTGGATGGTCAGGATGATAATGAGGCTATCCGAAGGTCTTGGTTACTGTTGGGCAAAAACGCTACGGCTCAGGCGGATGTCATTTTCCGTTTTGAGTCTCTTCAACGTGAGCATCAGAAGTTGTCTGAAACTTACAAGGTGTGTGAGCAAGCCTTGGATGATAAGGGTAAGAGGTTTGATGAGATGGCTGAGGAGTTGAAGGAGCTGAAGGTCAAGCATGCAGAATGTGCTACGGTGAATCCGGAGGGGATTCAAAAGTTGCGTGCTGAGAATGCTAGTTTGGAGGACAGGGTCTCTCAACTTGAAGTAGAGAAAGAGGAATGGAGAGAGGTTTCTGGGGAGCAGGATGAGAAGATCAAGCTATTGGAGGGTCATTTATCTGATGCCAAGTTGAAGCTGGCCGATGAAGAGAAAGCTTACAAGGAGCTTTACCAAGAGAAGCAAGAAATTTCTATAGCCGCTGGTAATGCCGAAATGGAGAGAAATCGTATTATCAACGAGTTCATTCCGGAGGCTATTCATCACTTTCTTGGTAGTCATGAGTTTCGGACAGCACTGGCAGAACCCTTTAACTTGTATTATCAGTCTGGGCTGATACATGGGGCTGGGTTATTTGAAGAGCCGGAGAAGGCGGCTAAGCTGTTAGGAGAAGTCGAAGGGATGGATTTTGAGGCCGATGACAAATACCATTCATTATATGATCAGGCCCTCTCCCAGGACTACCCTTTCATCCAAAAAATCCGCCAGACAATTTAGCGAAAGTTTGATGAGCTGATTGCCTTGGTTCCAGATCCTGCTCCTACTCTGGAAGTTGAAGAGCCGGTGGTTGAATCTCATACTGAGAATCCCTCCAGTAATCCATCTGTGGATCAGACTACCTCGGCTTTTCTCTGAAGATGTTTTTAAGGGTTTGCATACCTCCATTTTGACTATGGGCAGAGGCATTGCAAATTCTTTGTGAGGCTATTGTTACTGAACTCTTTCCATTGTGAACTATGTGCCGGAGTCCGAATACTTCCATTTTGACTATGGGTTTAGGTATTCCGGACTCCCTGTGAAGCTCTCATTCCCAGTTGCTGCTGATGTAATAGTGTAGGGTACTTGACGTTCCGTTATTTTGTAGAATAGTTTTCTTCGGAACAACT
Organism: Artemisia argyi; assembly: GCA_030686995.1. Classification (NCBI taxonomy): domain Eukaryota; kingdom Viridiplantae; phylum Streptophyta; class Magnoliopsida; order Asterales; family Asteraceae; genus Artemisia; species Artemisia argyi. Next base: position 35,741,249 of record CM060707.1, on the reverse strand, counting down.
TAATGTACTTGGTAATTCTATGTAATAGAATAGGTTGTTAACATTCTATCTTTTATTGTTCCATTATTCCGGAACACTTGATGTAATTAATTTTGATCGGATGAATATATATCATTTACCTTCGTTGTTTTTATTATGTCTTTATGCTTTTTGTGTTATGTACGTTCCGGGGCATTTGTGCCTTTCAACTATTGGTTTCATATTGTATTCGTCTGAGTTTAATTTACTGGTCAACATGCTTCCTCCGTATTTTTGCCTTAGATTATACCTGTTTGGAGTTTTGTTATATTGGGCAACTTGTGTCCTTCGGCTCTTAGCCTTAGATTATACCCACTTGGGGTTTTGTTATATCGGACAACCTGTGCCCTTTGGCTCTTGGCCTTAGATTATACCCACTTGGGGTTTTATTATATCGGACAACCTGTGCCCTTCGGCTCTTGGAGTTTTATTATATCGGACAACCTGTGCCCTTCGGCTCTTGGCCTTGGATTATACCCACTTGGGGTTTTATTATATCGGACAACCTGTGCCCTTCGGCTCTTGGCCTTACATTATACCCACTTGGTGTTTTATTCTTGCTAAGTAGTTTGACGTTTAGATAAAAACAACTTTTCTTATGGCCCAACTGCATAGTATGCTTTATTGATAATAGGAAAATGGCTCATGCCTTACAATAAGTCTATCGGAACAACTGATTACATAAAACACTTTTTTAAATTGATTGCGTGCCAGGTTCGAGGTACTTCTATGTCGTCCATGGTTTGCAGCTTGTACGTTCCATGTTGGTAGGCTTCCGTTATCTGGTAGGGACCTTCCCAATTTGGCCCTAATTTTCCTTGATCTTCCACCCTGCTGGCTTCATTCTTTCGATACACAAAGTCCCCCACCTTGAACGCTTCAGGTCTGACCCTTCGGTTGTAGTATTGCTCCACCTTCTTTTTGTATTTGGCTTCCCTTATTGCTGCCATTTCTCGCCTTTCTTCCAACAAATTTAGGTTTAAGCCGATCTCATCATTGTTGTCTTATGCGTTTGCCATCATGGTTTGAAAGGTAGGCATACCGATTTCCGCTGGGATGACCGCCTCGCTTCCGTAGGTCAGGCTAAAGGGAGTTTCTCCATTGCTAGTTTTTAGGGTGGTACGGATTGCCCACAATATGTTTCGTAATTCATCTACCCATCCGGATCTTTCCCTTCCGAGCCGTTACTTGAATCCTTTCATCAGGCTTTTGTTTGCCCTCTCCACCAATCCGTTGGCCTGAGGATGAGCTACGGCTGTGTTGATTTGTGTGATATTCAATCTTTCGCACCAACTTTTGAACGGATCTCCTACAAAATTGCTTCTATTATCCGTAACAATTATTTTGGGTAATCCGAACCTGCAGATGATGTTATCCCACACGAATTTTTTCACTTCCTTTCCGGTCGTCTTGGCTAGGGGTTTTGCTTCCATCCACTTGGTAAAGTAATCAATGGCTACGATTACATATTTGACCTTCCCTGGAGCTTCGGGTAGGGGTCCTAACACGTCTACAGCCCACTGGAAGAATGGCCATGGAGCCATGACGGAAGTTAACATTGTTTTTGGTAACCTAGGAATCAGAGCGTGTATCTGGCATGAGTCACATTTCTGGATAACTTCCCTGGCATCCCGGTGCATGGTTGGCCAGTAATAGCCCTGCCTCATAAGTTTGGCTACGACGGATCGTGGTCCAGAGTGCATGCCACATGCTCCCTCGTGTACTTCCCGGATGACATAGTTGGCCTGGAAGGGTCCTACGCACCGTAGCATTGGTCCTAGATAGGATTTTTTGAATAGTACATCATCGATTAGTGTATATTGGCTTATTTTCATACGAAGGGTTCGGGCTTCATTTAGATCCTCCGGCCATATCCCTTCTTTTAAGCATCGGAGTATGGTGACATCCAGTTTTCTTCTTCTTCTTCTACTATTGCATTGATTATCTCTTCCTCAGTGGACGGTTTCTCTAACACTTCCACTAAGATTTCTTTTGTTAAGTGGTTGAATGCTACGGATGCTAGCTTGCTTAGTACGTATGCTTTTTGGTTTTGTGCCCTCGGAATATTCTTTATCTTAAATTGTTTGAAGCAAGCGATGTATTCTTTACCTTTGGCAAGATATTTGGACATGCTTTCCGTATATGCAGTGAACTCTCCGTTAATTTGACTTGCCACAAGGTTTGAGTCCACTCGTACGTCCAGCGCTTCTATATGCATTTCCCTTGCGATTTGTAGCCCGGCCAGGAGTGCTTCGTATTCTGCTCCGTTATTAGTAGCTTCAAAGTTCAATCGGAGAGCATAAGTATATTCTTCCTTTTCCGGACAGATCAGTACTAGCCCCGCTCCGGAGCCTTTTTTGCTGGAAGCTCCATCGGTGTACAAGATCCACTCTCTAGTTTGGGAGATGTTGCATATCTCCTTGCTTCCCTTTTTTGGATCCGGATAATCGGTGCCGATGGGTACCTCGTTGATGAAATCGGCTAACACTTGTCCTTTGATAGCATTTCTGGGTACATAGGTGATGTTGTAAGCTCCTAGTTCTACCGTGTATTTGGCTAACCGTCCGGAAGATTCAGCTCGGTTTAGTACTTGCTTGATAGGATGATCCGTTATGACCTTGATAGGGTGAGCTTCAAAATATCGCCTTAGTCTTCTAGACAGATGTAGTAGTGTTAAGGCCAATTTTTCAACCTGAGCATACCTTTTTTCGGCCTCATGCAATGTTCGGCTTACGTAGTGAACAGGGATTTGCCGTCCTTCTCTTTCGACCATCATTACCCCGCTTATCGCCTCCGTTGCTGCCGATAGGTATAGGTACATGTCTTCCTTTGGTTTTGGCGTTGTTAGGCATGGTAGCTCAAAAATCATCTTCTTCATCTCTTGGAAAGCTTTTTCAGCTTCCTCCGTCCATTGGTATTTTTCTTTATTGTCTTTGGTAATGTTCTTTAGTGTTTCAAAGAAGGGTAGGGATCTTTCGGCAGATTTTGATAAGAAACGGTTTAGTGCCGCCAGCTTACCACTTCAGCTTTGCATTTCCTTCAGTGACTTTGGTGATTGCATGTCGGCAATTGCCCTGGTTTTCTTGGGGTTTGCTCTGATCCCTTCGGACGTTATCATATATCCGAGAAATTTACCTTCTTCCACTCCGAAGGAACATTTCTTAGGGTTTAGTTTCATATTGATTCGCCGGAGATTTTCAAACGTTTCTGCTATATCGGCTAAAAGCTCCTTCTCCGTTTGGATTTTGATGACCATGTCATCTACATACACTTCCAGGTTTCGGCCAATTTGCGTCCGGAAGGCGGAGTCTACTAGCTTCTGATAGGTCGCTCTGGCATTTTTCAATCCGAACGGCATTTTGACATAACAGTATGTCCCATGATCAGTATAGAAGGCTGTTTTCTCTTCTTCTTCCTTTGCCATTTGTACCTGGTGATATCCTTTGTAAGCATCTAGGAAACATTTGTATCAGAACCCCATTACTGATTCGATCTTCCAATCTATTTCGGGTAGCGGATAGTAGTCTTTTCGACACGATGAGTTGAGGTTTTTGAAATCGATGCACATCCTTTAACTCTCGTCCGGATTTTTTACTAATACAGGATTGGATATCCAGGTTGGATATCGGACGAGTCTTATTATCTCTGCTTTTAACCATTCTTCTACGTCCTTGTTTATAGCTTGATTCTTTTCCTCCGAAAAGAATCTCTTCTTTTGTGCAACGGGCTTGTCTTGGACATTTACATTAAGCTTATGCTCAGCCGCCCATCGGGGAACACCAGTCATGTCCGAAGGTTCCCATGCGAAAATGTCTCGGCTGTTTTTGAGCAACGTTATTAGCTTCCTTCTTCCTTCTTTTGAAATTTTTTTTCCTATTGTCACCAATTGCCCTGGGTAAGCCGGATGAACCAATATTTCTTCGGTTTCCGTTGTTCCTTCTTCTATCATAGGCATTGGAAGACTTTCAACCTTCATTTCTTTTTCCATCAAGAATTTTTCCTCTAGCTTTCTGCATTCCGATATGATGACTGACCGGGTGACCAAAGTGGCGATACCTCTTGGTGTTAGGAATTTCATCATGGCATGTATGGTCGAAGGGATAGCTCTTAACTTCTTGATTCCGGAACGTCCCAGTATTACGTTGTAGGGGGAGGGAGATCTTACAATTGCAAATTTCATAGTCGTCCGACGATATAATCCTTCGTTTCCGAAGCATACCTCTAGTTCTAGTTTGCCCAACGGATTTATCGCTTCTCCAGCAAATCCAACTAGCCGTGTGTTTGCTTTTATCAGTCGGGATTGGATGGAGGGGTCAAGGTTTAGAAAGCAGTGTTCATACATTACTTCTATCGAAGCGCCTTGATCCACGTATACCCTACGTACAGTGTATCCCTCGATCTCTGCTTCAACTATTAGCGGTTCTTCGGAAGCATCTCCGGGGAGTATGGGAGGGAAACTTATAGGAGTATTCATCAATTCTTCTTCTTGATCCATGATCTTCCGCTTATATTTTCTCTCCGGATACCGAATCATATTGATAATTCAACCTTGGTTGGTGTGATTGTTATTTCTTAGAGGTGCCCTCTCCCTTTGTCGAAAATCTCTGATTAGGTGGTCTAGTTTGCCTGTCTCCATAGCTTTTTTGAGTTGTTCTTTCAGGTTGTTACAGTCGTTGGTGAGGTGACCCTTTTCCCCATGGTAATCGCAATACTTATCCATGTTTTCTCTGGCAGGTCTTCCTCTCAACGGAGGTGGTGCCGGAAGTCTAAGATGGTGTTCAGTTGCGAGGATTTCTTTGGGAGCTTTGGAGAGTACATTTAAGTCTATGGGCCGGACATCCCTCCGATTTACATCATTGCGGCGGTAGTTCGTTCTGTAATCATTCCTGTTTGGATTTTCGTTTCTAGTTTGCCCATAAGGTGTGTAGTGATCATTTCGCCGGGGTCGGAATTCTTCTCGATGAGTATCTCTCCTGCGATTCCCTCTGAAGGAGGATCGTTGCATGCTCTGGTCGTTCCGGTTATACGAGTTAGGATGGTAATCTTTTCTGTAGTTATCTGCTCGTTCTCCCCTTAGTACTTCGGTCAATCGATAAGCTCTTTCGGAACGGATGAAATCGTCCACCCTCATCATCATCTCGGTTACTGTCCGGGGGATTTTCTCAGAGAACCTCTTTGCCAACTCCGGGCGCTTACATCCGTCCATAAAAGAGGATATTTGCATTATCTCCGGGACCCCTGAAATACGGCTAGCTTCATCAGTCCATCGTTCCTTGAATTCCGACAGGGCTTCATTGGCCTTCCGGACAATCTTAGTTATTTCCATAGGATCTCTGATACATTTTCTACGTAGAGCAAATCTTTGCACGAATTTTTCACATAAAGTGTCCCAATTGTCGATACTTCCCCGCAGAAGGCTATCGAACCATCCTCTAGCTGCATCATCTAAAGTTTGTTGAAACATCATACACCATATGGGCATAGACCAAGCACCTTGGTTGGCAGCTCCTTCGAACCTTGTGATGTGATCGTCCAGATCTGTGGATCCATCATATAATTTTATGTGAGAAGGCATCAAGTATTTTGCATTTTTAGGTCCGGAGAAATCAATTATCCTTCGGGTGAATGGGCTCTTGGACGCTGCCTTGAAAGGCTTGGAAAGATCGTCCGTCACTTCCTCTTCTGCTTTCTGAGCTCCGGTATCCTGATGTTCTTCGTCCTCGAAGTCGAGCTGAATAGGCTTAATCGGTGTTACCCCTGTGGCGTTGTGCTATTGGATTAGAGCTTTCAATGCGGTGAGGTGATTGTGGATTTGTTCTATGCTATTGGGAATTACTTCTGAGTCTTTCCCACTTCCTTCAGGTGTTGTAGGAGCAGGACCTGTCATTTCTAAGTTCGGGTAGAGTGAATGACGGGTCCCACGGATGGCGCCAATTTGTTGAAGTAAAAGTTTGCTTCTACTCCTGAATCCTTCGGACTTTGGACTGGTCCTTCGGATTCGGGGTGATCCTTGTTGGTAGTTGATTGCTTCGGATATCTGCAAAACAGGTACGTCCGTTAGTCTCGCTCCTGGAATGTATCCCAGGACCAACCTCCGGCGTGAGAGTAAGTATATGTTCTTAGAGAAAGAAAGTGTATGTAAAGTTAGAGAGTGAGAGAATTAGTTAACCTTTAAGTGAAGATTTCCTCTCTATTTATAGGCCTCCAATATGGAGTGTGATGCTAGTTTGTACTTAGTTCCTTAATGTTTGCTAATTTATGCTCTATTACCATATGCTTGGCGTACTTGTTTGTACTTTGGTTCATGTACTTACTGGTTTATCCGAACGGTCTCCGGAGGGTTGAGGTCATGCGGACATTTCAAACCCTTCGGATATTGGTCTGTCTCGCTTAAACACATTTGTGTATGCCTTGTTTGACATAGAGCCGGAAGGTATTTAATTGTACGGCCTAAATCTGAAGGGTACATACGCCAACAGTACTCTAAATATAAGAGATATTTTTAATTAGCTCGTGCACATAGGCTCGACAAGAATATCATCTAAACCATTTAGAAATCTTTGTGTCATCATAAAATGGTTCATTTGTTTTCTCATAAATATAAGTTGATGTTCAAACCTCACTAGGTATATATCTTTAAATAATCATTATAAATAGTTGAAAAGGGCCACCGATGCTCTAGTATAAACCCGTACATTCGAGTTAAAAACTCACTCGTCTTAAAAAAAAAAAAAAAAAAAAAAAAAACACTTCTACAGGTAAAAACCTCATTTATTAGTGGGTTAGTTGCCTTTAGAAAATGTTTGTGACAAGAATAATTTGATTTGGATTCTCTGCATATTTTGATTTGGATTCTTTGAATATTTTGCGTCCCATTTTTCTAACAAGAGTGGGTGACACGCGTCCATTATGTTATTCAAAATCAGACATCAAGATGATTGTCAATCACAACCATATGTGACTATAACATATGCACTATAATTTTAAGTTGAATTTTTTCTCTTTGACTTCTATAGTTCCACATCTAATCGACATCCAAGGTTGGTTCCTTTGCCGCCTAGTTTACTCTGAATGGGATACTCTCAAGTTCATACGAAATTTGTAACAACCTTCAGCACAAGTATAAGCTATTTTTATAAACGGATTGTCTAACAAATTACATAATAGGAAGCGAAAATATTTCATGTGTCGCGGCCAAATGAAAGCACACAATCAATCACATAGATGCCAAAATAAGTGCATCTTACACTCATGTCGAAAATAAGCTGTTTTTAGCACATGTCAAAATGATTCGTCTGAGTCGAGCTTTACTTGCATACAATTTTATTGTCCATCTATAAAACGTGTTACAGTATATATATGTTAAATATGCTAACGAAGCTATGGAGTATTTTATTACTACAATTGTCGGTCTCTTGGAATTAAAAACGTTTTGAAATGCTTTATGCGAATTATATTTTGAGCAATTTTCAATTCATTTGACCAATAGATTCGTTGTTCTCTTAGCTTAATTTTCCTCATTTTAAATCAAAAATTTATTCAGTTCCTTTTTTGCAATGTTTTCAAACCCGGGTCAACCAGTTGGACCGGTACCCGGTCAAAAAACGGGTCAAAATAACCCGGGTTTCTAAAACCGGGTCAACCGGTTAGACCCGCCGAGTTTTGAGTGACCCGGGTCAACCCGGGTTTTGAAACCCGGCCGGGTTTGGATTTGTTTTTTTTACTCTTTATTTTTTTTTTCCATTGTTAAGGTGCTATTTTTGTTTGATATGACTTTTTTATGGTGTATATTCACTCATATTTGTGAGTAGTTTCCACTTATTAGATTGAATTCGGGTTCTGATATCCAAAGCGCTTAGCATGATTAGGAGTTTAGGACCCCTGTGCTTGAACCGTAAGGTTATTTGCTCTTTTTTCACTTCAGAGTAGTGTTTGGAGTTTGAACATTAAACTTTGGACAATAGAAAATGGATTTTTGGAAATGTGCATAAAACCGGGTCTAACCGGGTTGACCCGGCGGTCGAACCGGTTGACCCGGTGACTTGGCCGGGTCGATCCCAAACCCTGGTTTCAAAACATTGTTTTTTTTTTTTTTGTAAACGAGTCAATTACACGACTTATTTTAATTATACCAATTTTTCAATATGCATGCATAAGGAGTTAAGGACCAGACGAGTGACACAATCACATATGTTAATGGGCCTCAATGGAATGTATTTCGCTTTTCATTTGGATAATCCAATGAAGTTACTAAGTGGCCCATATGTATCAATGTATGTCATGAAATTAAGCATGACCAATATATTTTGTTGTTTCACGTTGTCTAGTAAAATTAGGGGAATTCACAAATCGGGTTATACCCGGAAATTGAAAACCGTAATCGAACCGAATTAAATATTCGGTTTTCCGTTTAGATGGTTTGGCAAAATGAGAATCGAAAACCGAATTCACATAATATATATTTGTATATATTTATAATATACAAAAGATAAAAAAAACATCAGAACTCTTTAGTATATTAATATAACATTTTTTAAACTTGATTTATTTCTTCGAAAATCTATATAATTAGAGGAAAACAAATATAAATTATGCATTCGGGTCAACAAAAAACTGAACCGAATCTAAATTTGGTTTTCGATTTGTTTAATTCGGTTCGGTTTAGGTTGATTTTCGGTTTTACTCTTATAACAAATTTAACCAAACCAAACAACCCGAATAGCCAAATAACGAGAAAAGTTCAAATGCATACTCTTATTGTGATATTCTGAATATCACTTGTGATTTTCTTATGTTTTCGTCCGTTTTCATATGTATTTGTCCGTTTTCATACGTATTCATCCGTTTTCTTATGTTTTCGTCCGTTTCTGAATATCACAATTGATATTTAGAATATCACTTGTTATTTTCTGAATATCAATAGTGATATTCTGAATATCAATCACTTGTGATTTTCTGAATATCACTTGTGATTTTCATGTTACAAAACATTTGTTGAAAATCACTTGTGATATTCATAAAATCACTTATTATATTCAGAATATCATTTGTGGTATTCATAATATCACTTGTGATATTTTGAATATCACAGAAAATCACTTGTGATATTCAGAATATCACAGAATATCAATTGTGATATTAAGAATATAACTTGTGATATTTAGAATATCACTTGTGATACTCAGAATATAACTTGTGATATTCAGAAATATATGAAAACGCTTGAAAACGGCCAAAAACATTTAAAACAGACGAAAAAGAATGAAAACGTAAGAAAACGGACGAAAATGTATGAAAACGAAAGAAAACGTATGAAAGTGTAAAATACACGTATGAAAAGGATGAAAACGTAAGAAAACGGATGAATATGTATGAAAACGGAAGAAAACGTATGAAAACGTAAAAACACGTCTAAAAATGGACGAAAATGTATGAAAAATGGACGAAAACGAAAGAGAACGAATGAAAACAGACGACAATGCATTAAAACGAACGAAAACATATGAAAACGGACGAAAACATATGAAAACGAACGAAAACGTATGAAAACAGACGTTAACGTATGAAAGCGGACAAAAACAAATGAAAACGGGTGAAAATGCATGAAAACTGGCGAAAACATATGAAAACAGACAAAAACGTATTAAAACAGACGAAAACATATGAAAACAGACGAAAATGTATGAAAGCGAAAAAAAACCGTGTATTAGGAAAAAAAAAAAAAAAAAAAAAAAAACGTTTTTAGAATAAAAGACAAAAAAAAAGTGTATTAGAAAAGAAGGGAAAAAATGAATTAGGAAAAATTGCAATAGAAAAAAGAAAGAAAAAAGAGAATAATAAAGAAAGAAAAAGAAAAAAGAAAAAAAAATTAAAAATATGGACTTAGATTTACGTATTTAATCTTATGTTAATCTCTACCATTAGATCAAAATAGATGGATGGTAGGAATTTGTCCCTTTGTAAACACCAAAATGAGAGTATGTAAAATAAAGTGACTCCCAAATAACCGGACTGATGAACACGGTTAAGTAAAATGAAAATGAGGCTGCGCCTTCATCTTTGGAGGCTCAAGTTGAGGCACGTTTACTTATATTTTCTCGAATTCTCGTGTCGTAAAAATAAATAAATAAATAATTAAATAAAATAAAAAACCCAACCTAGCAAGTTGACCCGGTTTAAATCGACCTATTTTTCGACCGGAACGGTTCAACCGGTTGAACCACCCGGGTCGAACCGGATTTCAAAACATTATGTTTAATTCCCAAATCTTCAAACTTTTATTATTTTTCGTTTATAACATATAATTTTTTTTATCAATAAACTATCTATCGCTATAAAATCCCGTTGCTATGCACGGGTACTCGTCTAGTGGGTTTAAAGATGAAAGTCACTTTTCGGGTCAACCTGCCGGGTTTGAAGCATCCCGGGTCAACCTGGTTTGTGTTTTAATTGGTTGTATTTAATTTGGTAGATATGTTTTTAATTGGTTGTACAACGTGAATAAATAATTATACTTTTAAGTAATGAGGTGTTTTAATAAAAATATTAATTACATTTCATTTTTTTCTCATTTAACCATTATTGAAAATTAAACATTTCTTGCAAACTCAACATTTGAATTGTTTGACCATTTTTATATGTAGTAAAGATAGGGCGCAAAAGCTAGGTTCTCTATCATGAACTTGTACACTCATGTCGACACAAGTTGAACGCACCACACAATGTCATTTGACTTTCATCTAATATTGATGTCAATTCTTGTCTTGTTACAATCATGCATTTAATTGACAAACGTGGCTCTCAAATCAAAGAGTACATCGAGTATTTGCCCAACTAATTTTATTTTTCTTCCAAAGGTTTTCACATGTCTCGTCTGTTTCTTTTTTAAGTTTAAAAGCTTACATAAACTTATAGCGTCATATACCGTGAAATCATGTTAACTTCATAACCATGGATTCCTCTTTAGTTTAAGTTTTTCACTTACTTGAAATGTAAACATGGAAACAATATAACTAATATGTTACCAAACAAGAACTAAAACGGATGAGACCTCACATAACCCCAGCGTCCAACTATAGAATCTTCAAATTTTAAACATCGAACAGCTGAATACAGAAAATAACTCACAGCTTCTTGCAAAATCCGCATTTTTATCTCAAAGGGCCAAAAGTATGTTTAACAGAAGTAACTTCTCTACACATCCGTGTGAATACAACTCGATAAAAAACAAACCATTCATACAACAACACTAGGACACCAATCAAATCCAGAGGAATGAAAGAACCGCCATAAGTAGAAACATTAAGTACTGCATAGGACCAATCTTGGACCCAAAACCTATATTGTTACTACCTGGCGAATATCCACCTTCTGGGGTGCTTGTGGTCAATACAACAACGATCCAATTATCTTCAGAACCGATACCAACTCCAGTATACTTGGTATCATTTAACGACATTGAGTATTGGGATTGAGTGTAGTTGGAGAGTACAAGTGTCGGGTCAAGATTAGGAACACAAGCGGGAAGCACAGCTCCGTCTCTTGTAGTGGAGACATTTAAATGACATTTGTCCAAAAGTTCTGGGTAATTGGAAAATTCTGGTTCGGTACCTGGTACTGTGTTAGAACCAGTTGTGTTTGTGCAAGGTTTGTTTTTGAATTGGTCGGCGATTTTGTCGGCCAGGCATTTGGCTCGGTCATTTTCTTTTAGGGTCGATAAGTTTAGGGTTGCTCTGTAGCTATTGAGTCCTGAAAAAAGACTGTCTTCTTCATCTGCAAAATGAACAAAAGTTGTATTAAATCGATATTAACGAATGTAGAGCTGTCAGTTTGGACCATTTATCTATGACTGGAGAACAAGCAGAACAAGTTTTTTTAGCTGAAAGGGAACAAGTCAAATAGGTCAAACGGGTTGAGAGTAGCCCAAAGTCTTTTCCAATTCATAAGCCTCCTCCTAGATTGTCTTATTCAGAGATTCAAACCTTTGTTGTAACAAATTCGATATTAAACGGATTTAATTTAACTTAATAAGTCAAAAAATGGACAAAAAAGTGCAAACCAGTATAATTATCAATTTAACCCACTGTATTATAACCCTTACAGAAAATAACCATGTAACAAAAATCGTTTTGAACCATCACCTAACCCACACGACCTACCACTCTTGCCACCTCCATTAAGGGAAGTTCGAATAAAGTTTTGTAGGAAGCCGACATGAAATTCAAGGTTTATTTATTTATTTATTTATTTTTTTATTATTATTATTTTTTTGGTGATTATGATATTTAAGTTAGAGTTGGGTCCAAACCAAAGCCAGGGTTTGATCTAAAAATAGAGTCACATAAACTGCAAAATCAGTGTAATTGTTCAAATTAACAGGCACCATATTATTCTGAGATTAAACCGTCTTTTAACATTCCAGTGAAGTAAGGGGATGGACGTAGCCCAAGGGTCCTATCATCTAAATCATGCACTTTCATTGTTCTGAAATAATAGTTTCGCTGTCCAAATTTTTGGTGACAACTTACACAATTCCTTATAATATAAGCTAATCCTTTTCTTTTCGACTCGTGTTTGAAAAAACATAACCCTAACCAACCATCACATAAATCAGCTAGACAATCTTAAAACTTATGAAAGGAGACCGGAAAGTCAAATCTAGTCAAGCTCCCTACTTTAGGAGACCGGCTAGTCAAATCTAGTCATGCTCCATATATTCTGCAAACACACTCTTATAAGAAACACGTATAACGATCATTTTGAAAGACGAATGCTCATTCAAACAATCTTTGGATGAGATAAAAAAAACATCATCCAAGTCTAAGTTTCAAAAGAGAAAAACATCCAAATCTAAATGAAATTTTATCAACCTATAATGTGCACCAAGAGAGGACTTAATAGATACTTAAAAACTACATCTAGTGTGTATGCGATTTACTGGTTTCAAAGTACTTATATGCTTCAAACATAAGTAAGTACCAACATGCTTCCTTTAAAGGTGCTTATGGACTTTAATAGAAAAGGTAATTTCCACCCTAACATTTAAAATGCTTCCTTTAAAGCTGCTTATGGACTTAAATAGAAAAGGTAAGTTCCACCCGAACATTTAAATAGAAAAGGTAAGTTCCACCCGAACATTTAAAGCTTCTTCATTAACACTTAACTAAGTAATGAGGTGGCAAAACGGGCAGGCCGGGCAGGCTCGGGCCCGAACGGGCACAGGCTTAAACAAGCATTGGCTAAACGGGCTCATGTTATAGGAGTCGCTTTATAAAAGACCCGAAACGACGAAAAAAATTCCTCAAACGTAACACCTCATTTATATTTAAAATTTTAAATAACTAAATATATTATATCTATAAGTGTCTCTTTAAAAACAATTGCAATGTTCTCTAGTTGAGAGAAAACATGTGTCTCTTAATGCCCCATTTAACTTATAAATGGGCCATATATGCCCATTTCAAGAAAAAGAACAAAGAACAAGGCTAAATGCGCCCAAATCTTTCACAAATTAGGCCATAGAAGCCCATTTTTTTTTTTTTTTTTGGGCACAAAACAAGCTTGTTAACGGCCTATTTTAGGCTTATCTTAAACATATAACTAAAACTACTTAATCGCCTATTTTTGAGTAAATAGTAGCGTAAGCACTTGAAAAAATGACAAAACTTAGAGCATGTTTGGCGCGCGAACTTATCAAAGCTTATCATAGCATGAGCTTATTTTTTTAGAAAATAAGCTATTATTAAAAATAAGTCTCGTTTAGCTTACATAGCTTGAAGGAGCATGTAAAAAAAATAAGCTGCTAAATAAATGGAATGCTAGCCGAAGAAACATGTAGAAAAAACCTGCAGCAACACCCGCTCTAGCTCCTACTAGTGCCAAACATACCCTTATTCTTTAAGCAAGCGGTAAAAAGTTTCTTAGAAAGGGGAGCAAAAAAACTAAAATGTTAGAGGTCTCAAGTTCAATTCAGGTGCAAAAAACTTTCAAGTGGCCACGCCAACCTTCTTAGAAAGGGGAACGCTTTGCCCAATTTGCGTCTGTGAGCGGAACCAGAAAGTTATGATCGATGGGCAAACTTGGATAACTTTTAGAAACTACACTACAAATCACCTCGTTAGAAGTCAAATTACAAAAATAGCCAAATATTTCGAAAAGTATAAAAAAATTACCAAAAAAGAAAAACTTTTTAAATCTACTTCCATTCACACAAGTTTAAAAAAATGTGATCCAAATCTTTCAGATCTCAATAAAATCCAACACGAATACAATCAGATCAACCAAATCAGATTCATTAATCAATTCTAACTGAAATAAAAAAGCAAATAAAACGAACACATACCATCACAATGGACTGTGTGTTTGGTGCAGATGATTGAAAGGAGGATTACAAGTGCAAGGATGACGTGTCTTTGAAAATACGCCATTTCTTTTCTTGATTTACTTGAATCAGAGAATGGAGTCTCAGTTGTTGATATATAGGGAAATAAAAGTTAGCAGTTGGCGAAACGGTGTCGTGTCAGCGGGATTTCGTTTTCTTGCTGTTGGTTATATTTATGTTTTAAGTGTTTGGCATTATTGGTCTTTTTATTAGTCGACATTGTTTTTATAGGCCCATTTGTATTAATTTGTAAGCCTACCCCATTAAGTTTAGCTCTAGAATAATCATTTTTTGTATCGATTGCATGCCAGAGGAATTATTACCGCAGGGTATAGAGGGGGAGGTCATAAGCGTCTTTACCGTAAAATAGGTTTTTGACGGAATGAAAAAGACATATATGGTAGAATCGTAACCATAGAATACGACCCGAATCGAAATGCATACATTTGTCTCATACATTATAGGGATGGTGAGAAGAGATATATTTTACATCCCAGTAGGCTTTGTTTAATGAGAATCAGGGTAAATAATCTTCTGGTATGGTATTTGATCCATCCCTAAAAATCATCTAAAAAATTTCCCTCTCTACTGAACCTTAACTTCTTCACAAATCGGTGCTCACGGTCGTGGATGACATTCCTCCAACACCTCCTACACCACCATCTTCAACGTCTGATAAAATCATTCCTTTTGGTGTTACAAGCATCACCAACAATGTTCTCGTCAAACTTAGCTTAGAAAAACATAATTATAACTCTTAGAGTTCATTCTTTAAAATTCATCTTGGAAGTATAGAGCTCAAGTCACACATCGAAGACAAGCCATCTGAAGGTACCTCTACTAGTGCCCCGAATGTGGAATGGTGCAAACTTGATGATCTCATCAAGATGTGGATCCTTGGTACCATATGTGACTTCTTACAATATCAAGTGGTGTCTACTGTAAGTAATGCGAAAGATCTATGGGATCATATTGAATGCAATTTTCACGATAATAAGGATGTTAGGGCTATTAATCTTGATAATGAACTTCGGTCTATTAAGATTGGGAAGATGACTATCAACGAATATTGCACAAAAATCAAGTCCATGGTGGATAGGGTAAAAAAGTTTAGCTCTTTGGTAAGTGACAAAAATTTGGGTATATATGCGGTTGATGGTCTTGATTCTCGTTTAGCTACTATAGTCAAAATCCGTCATCGTGAACCATTTTCAACGTTTGAGACTTGAAGAATCATCGCTGAATGAAGAGAATTCTATGCATACAATTGTTGATAGTAGCTCTTCTTCCTAAACTATTCTCATGGCTGTTAACTGGGACCAATAAGGTAACCATAATGCCTCTAGTAATAAACCTCAAACCTTACCACAATCGTGTAACCATTTTTATAATGGCACGTGCAAATTTGGGGACCGTTGTAAGTTCATACATGACCATAAGAATCGCTCAGTTTTGGCATCTGAGTCTTCTATAGGTTATGGGAATTATTCTTGTATGATAAGTGCTAATAATTCCTCGCCAGTCATCACAACAATTACAGTGGACTTCCTTAACTCCTTTTCAAATTCGTGTTGCCTAATCATTCCCACAGCCCACTATCATTAACCGAATGGGCCAACAACTTTCTCAATAGGCCTAATCTGCTTTTGTTGTCGAGACAGCCTACTAATAACACATGCTTACTTATCCGTCCAACAACAGACTTTGGTCTATTCGGCCCAGTAGTCCTATCCGGTCCAATTACAGCCTGCTAACCCTTTTAGTGGCATTCTTGGTGCAGCTCCAACCATGTACTTATCTCAACATATTGCTCTTCTTAGTACGTTTAGCATTATTACTTTGCAATACCCAACACGAAACATGGATAACGGTGCATATTCTCATCTTAATTCTAGTTCAAGTAATTCAATTACTATTTTTAACAAACGTTTATAACCTTTTGTGCATGTTAGTGGTTATAATTCTATTTCCGTCACTAATACTGGCCATAATATCCTTCCCACTTTGCATCATTCCCTCCATCTTCATAATGTACTTATCGATGGAAAATGTAGGAACAAATTTAAAAATTCTTTAACAATAAACAAAATAAATAAGCAACGGAAGATAAAAACCCTACAAATACTTTTCTACGAGTCAGTGATCTATATAGAGTTTAATGACTAATAAAAAAAACAAAACAATGCTTGCTTGCCTTTTGGTTTGAGTGGGAGATCAACATAAACACAAAAGATATAAGAGCAAGATTCTCTCACTGTTATTGCACACTAGCTATCTGGTGATTGCAACATCGTGCTAGCGATTGATCTAAGTAGCAACAATGAACAATCCAATTACTTGAAAGCACAACACGCAAATGTTTTTATAACAATTATTATAAAACCCTATGATTATCTTCTATTTATAAGCATCTCTAAAAGATATATAACCATATTTAATTTCAAGATAATAACTAAAAAAATAAAGATATAATTAGTAAATTTAAAAAGATTTGATATAATCCAATAATATACGTTTCTTTCTAAACAAGTCAAATAACCAAGTCCGGCCCGACTCAACCCTAGTGTGGCCGGCCGCATAGTGGGCCCCACATGGGCTTCACCCATTTGGTTTTTATTCAAGCTTGTTCCTACTTAATTTGGTCAAACCAATTAGGCCCAATGTGTTTTCATATAATTAGACCATTTATATATTTACAATAAGTATATAAAGCCGCAATCTCGAGCTATTGTGTATGACCCCGTGGAATCATATATTAATAGTAGTATTTAATTATGTTATATCATCCACATAATCTTACAAACTCTCACTTGGGCATGTTATAATTTCCAGTAATTATATACCGACAAACAATCGTCAAGCAACAGATCTTTATGCCACCCAAATACATGACTTGTCTGCCAGTTGATAGATCCGAATAATAGATCATTAACTCTGAATGATTTATGATTTCAACAATATTCATATTCCCTTTGTTTATGATATATGTTAATTTGAGACATGGATTAAGTAATCTCAAATCTCTAACATTTGTTTCTCGATCTAGAATCAATGATATTAACAAAGTAAGTTACAACAATAGTTTAACCTCTACTTTAGACACAATCGTGTAAATACCAGTTAATTCATCAAGTGACCAACTGTAATATCTTGCTCTTCATAAGAGGAACACATCATTTTGCTTATATCCACTTTATAATATACGATTCATAAGACTTGAAACATATCGTAAGAACCTCGAATTACCCATGTGTTAGACATGAATCTAAGTTTACTCCTCAAGCATTATAAAAGATATATCAAAAATCGAAGGAAAATTAAAAATACAAATCATAAACGTGCTTCACTTATTGACAAACATATATGTCGTAACATCTCGTATGGGTCATCTAATATCTATCACTATGAATAAATATGAATTATGGCCAAAACAAGTAAATTATTTGTATAGAAATCAAATGAACACTAGTAGCTTCATATTAGTCTTAATTTATATTGTGCCCAAACAATATAATCGACTATTATAACAACCCACAAACACCCATTACTATCATTCCCATTACAAATACCTATAGCAGGTATTTCACATGTAAATTTTTGCTTTTTATATACATTATTACTTGCATGACTCACTAGACCTACTCACGTATCTACACAAGCCAAATAACTCAACACTCATATCCTATAAACCCCAGGTATGTCAAGCATAAACTCATAACAACACCATAATAAGTAATTCACCAATCTAAAACACTAAACATAATATAAAACCCTAATAAACCCTAAACTAAAACTTAAGTAGGATTATGTGCTTATCTGAACCTATATGCTTAGTTAAACTAGTATGAATGTGTTCAAGGCTTAAGTAAGAGTTTCTTTAGGAATATTACGATATATTAGGACTATTAGGCTATAGAATAGAACCCTTAGAACTTAGATACAAACCCCCTAAGCCCTAAACCATAACTAGGTCATAGATAACTAGAATTAGGTCTAAACCCTCCCAAAACTTCCCCATAGGTCACTACCACTTAGTATAAGCCTTTTAGAACTTATGAATAGTTATTAGATACCCTTAGGACACTAACTTAGGCAAAAAAACCATAGGATAAACCCTAGTCTCTCACTAAACCCACTTAGGTCATTTAGGTCACAAACTAGGTCAAACCTTCCCAAAACTTTCCCATAGATTACCCACACTTAGAATAAACCCTTTAGGTCTTAGGATTAGTCACTAGACACACTTAGGAACTTAATTTAGGCACTAAACCTTAGGTAAAACCTACTTGTAAGCTACTTGTCACCCTCCTTCCCTAAACCGCCTCTACGGCTCAATCTCCACCATAACCGGCCTAGGCAGCCCCCTAGCTACCATGTAGCTCCTCCTTATCACCACTTGACTTGCCACAGCCCCCCTCTAGCTCTGCTTGCTCAGCCCTCCCCATGCACGACACCTAAACCCTCGTTCCATGCCAAACCGCCATAGCGAGCCCTATAAATACTCCCCTCCTCCCTTATTTCTTCTCCACACCTCTCACCCTCCTCTCTACCTCATATTTCTGTAGTACTAAGTTGTTAGAAGCCATTAGGAATGAGTAGCTAGGCCTTGGTCGCGTTGTGTTGTGGTTTGAAGTCGTACGAGCCCTAGAAAAACCTAACCCTAGTTCTAACCCACGTAAACCCCCCTAGCCAAGTAAGTCTTTCATTTAGTTAATTTAGCTTTAGTATAGTCTTAGGATAGATTTAGGATGCCTTAGATAGCTTAGATACCCTTGCATGAGCCTAGAACCATTCTACTTGCTAGTTTACGTACTAAAACCCTAGATCGAGTCATATACTTGCATCATGCTATAAGTCATTAATTTAGGTCATACACTAGTTAAACATAGCTTAGATAAGTTAAAATAAGTAAAAAAATACGCTAGAAAACTTAAATACTAGATAAAATATAAGTTACATGCATATTAGCACTAGTTTTGCAAAACTTTGCATGCATAAGGGTATATATCATAAATTCCTGAAATTATAAAGTTTTGGGACTGTTTTTAACATTTCCTAGAAGTTATAAGTAGTAAGGACTAGTTTTACATAATATTAAAACCCTAGGATAGGTAATAACATAAGTATAAACTGAAAAGGACTAAAAACGTAAATAGTATAAAGTTAAAGGTCTAAAATGGTAAATATAGAAAACTTAGGAGTCTTAGGTTAATTACATAAAATATAGAAGTCTAGGGACTAGTTGTGTCAAGTATAGATAGTTATTAGTATAAGTAATATAATAATATAAAACTTAGGGTAGAAAACGTAAATATATAAACTATAAGGGTAAAAAGTGAAAATATCATATAAGTATAAAACCTAAATAAATTTAGACGCATAACACAATACTAGGGAGCTTCATACGAGGAGTACTATGTGAATATTTCGTTTTTGACGAGTTTGTTGGGTTTACGAATTAAAGTGTCCTGACTCCTCGAACGATTATTGCATATACTTCTGAGATATGATGGCCCGAACGATGATATGATTATAACTAAACCCTAATAACAACATAACTCAGTAATAGGGAGCATTGTGTGAGGAGTATTAACTTCTGAATTATGATGGCCCGAACGGTATTATGTTGATAACATAATACAATAGTAGGGAGCTTCATGTGAGGAGTCATATACTTTTGAATTACAATGGCCTGAACGGTGTTATGTTATATCTAAAACATTAACAAACCTAAAAACAATAACTTAAGAAACATAAACATGATAACTAAAGCTTGACATACATACCAAAATCAACAACACACTAGGATACGTGAGTAAGGCGGTCTAGTTCTTGAGTCACTATTTGCATCACTTAGATTACTCTACGCCCAGGTGAGTTTTTCATAACCTTACATCTTTTTAAACTTTCACACTAAATGCTTTTATAAACCCTGTAAGGGGGATACATGCTAAATGCTTTACTTAAAACCGAATACAAGTCTTTTTCATTGGTTGTTTGCACGAGTAAACTAACAGCCACCACTACATAAACAAAATTCATGAATCTAATCGTTTGGGATGTTTTATCCAAACGAACGCGAATATAGTTGATAGATCTATTGGAGTTTGACAACTCCCGTTGGCATTAACACCCCACTAGGTGGTACCAATAAGTACTATATTTGAATCCACTCTAGGTATAACTTTGGCAAGTTATCCTTCTATCCCCTCATGTTTGGTCTGCAGCCCACATGACCCTGATCGTTAAGGTGTGACTCATGAGCCTAGTGCAACCTACTAAACTCCTAATAATTGTGCATGCATCACAATTATCACAAAAACTTACATTTTCCCAGATGGGTGTAACAACTGAACCCAGGGAACTTGTATTCACTAACCCCTAAACCTATGATTCTCACTCAAGACCTAGTGTTGACTTTTTAAGCATGTATCCTAGGTATATTACTTCTATGGACCTATGGCGGAAGGAGGTACTGAACTCGGAGGACTTTTCATGGTTATCATTCAAACACAACCAACCTAACACTTAGATTTTTGGGACCTCAACAAAATGAAAGTATATCTTTTATAATTAAAACTCTGATAATTATGAATGATAACTAAATTTCCAAAACGTCTCTTTTCGAGTCATTTTCTATTACTGTATCTGTGATTCTATGAAGTAATACCCCAAACACTTTATCCGCTGCGATCAGTGACAAATGGGGGTGTTACAGATTGGTATCAGAGCTTCAGTTGTAGAGAACAAGGTCAAAACCTAAACTACAACTATTTTTCCTAAACCCGAGGAAGTCCTTAGTACCTCTGCCATCCTGCATAACCATATGCGCTAAGGTAAGTATAATAATTGCCTACTTAACTGCTAAATGATTTACTTCTTTATTATATAGTTATGTCTACTCCCCTCTACTCTACCCCTATCTCATCTAGTCCACATCCGGAGAATGATCTTTCCTCTCCGAATGTACTAGATTATTCCCCTAAACCCTATGACTTAGAAGACTCTAGGAATAGTTTAGATAACTGATGAGGCGGAAAATGAACCATTTTTAGGGGGTCATTTAAGCCCGAATTCGAATTTATTTGATCAAATAATGCCCTAAATCGTTCGTTTTGTCATTTTAGGTACTTTTAGAGTGAATTCTATAAAAGGAAGCATTTTGGACGTTTTTGGAGCATAAAAGTGAAGAAAACGGCAAAGTCTTAATTTTCCTTGCTGGGAACAGTACCTGATGGCGTCAAGAGTTTTCATGTGACGGCGTCAAGAGTTGGAAGAGGTGACGGCCCAGTGAAAACGTAACGGCGTCACGTATGGCCGTCAAGGTTCAAGATATGGTGACGGCCCAGAGCAAAATTACACATGACGGCGTCAAATCTGGATCTAGGCAATCCGATATCATTATGGGCGACGAGTTGACGGCGTCAGAAATTCCTTCTTGACGCCATCACCCTGTAAAATCTATATATAGTTTTGCAATTTTCATTCATTAGGAGAGACAAGTAGGGTGTAACTTTGGAGAAACCTTAGCACGAATTTTACTGTTCTTTCAAGGGTTTTTACCCTTTGAAACCTTTCATGTTCAATTGAGATAAGTACTCTTTCAATTCATTCAGTATGTCTATGTGTTGTTTGAATATATCTTACACTTGTCTTAAATTTAACATGCTAGGCTAGATTTCTTGTGTGTTTGCTTAGATGTAGTGAAATCTAGATGTTAATTATGGGTTGATTGTTTGTTTATAGTTGTTACGGATGAATGATTTCGATGTTAGGCTTAAGAAAACTGGCAGACTTCCAATGGTAACATGCTTGAACGTCTTAAGAAACATGAACCAATGCTTACTAGGTTATTATGGTTGTATTTAATGCATGAGCGAATTCTAATGATCCTATGTTAGGAGCTTCTTAGCCGGCTCGACATAGGAGTGAAGTAGGAGCTTATAGAGTTGGGGAAGTACGTACGCCACCCCACGACTGGTATTAAGGAATATGACCCGTCATCCATGCAATTGTAACAAACTATCAACCTGTAAAATATATCTAGGGAGTAATGAAACCTAAGTAAACACAATTCTCTCCATTATTGCTCACACCACTAGTTTAATTAGCTTTATTTTCATTTCTGTTAGTTTATTTTGATTGCATCTTAGTTATTGGGTTAGTTGATTAGCAACTAATTCCGCCCAGTCTTCCAAAAAACCGAGATTTTTACTTGCTTTTATAAAAATATAAAAATACAAAAAGAATCAACCCTCACCTCTAGACCTAGTTCTTAGGCTTTCTAATCTTAGCGACACTATTCTTGAGTTGAAAGATCAATCCCCCGGTACTTGTCACTATACTATACTACAACGATCAGGTACACTGCCTGGTGGGGGTTGTAAGCTTCTCGAGATCCCTCGAGAGGTAAAGCCTGTTGCGATTCCCACGCATCAAGTTTTTGGCCCCGCAGCCCGGGGAATAGCTATTGTTTAGGTTAAATTTTATTTTTATTAGGTCTACTCATTAGATTCCTATCAAGTGAGATTTTTTTTTTCTTCTTTTTATTTTGTAGCTTTCTCGTAGTCTATCTTTTCTTTGTGATGTTGTTTGTAATTTGCTTCAAATGGATTTTACACTTAGACTTCTAAGATTGCAAGATAAGGATGAGCGGCTAGAACACCAAAGAGTTCAAAATACCTCATTTAGAGACACCTATGAATCATATGAGCCTTTACCTAGGTTAGATTTTTATGAATAACCTCTATGTTTAAGATCTCGTTTTAGTGAGGCCAATAGGAAATGCGACCTAGTTTGCCAAGGAATTATGGAGAGATCCGTTGCAACAAACCATAAGTTAGATGAAGCACTAGGTTTGCTATTATCACTACCTAAGAAAACAATTAAGGAGGATTTAGCCGAGCATGATCACATTAATCAAAAAGACCTAGGTTTTATGACCAATGACTTTGAATCTCAAGGAACACATGATGAATCCTTTAGGAAAATTGAATATAAGATTATTGAGGATGATCCGTATGATTCGGACATAGAAGTTGAGATGCCTAAAGAAGCGCGTGAGATACTTAGGAGAATGCTTAGGATAGATTCTACCAAAACACATGATGAGGATATAAGTGATCTTGACACATGGAATGATGAGATCAATAACATAATCCCACAAAATAGTCAACCATCATTTGAGGCACACACACCGCCTGTGACTTTGATGTGCTATTTGTTAGTGCAAGTTTTAAATTTATAAGAGTGAATTACCAAATCTAGAAACAACACATACGAGCAAGTGTACTCGTCCGTTATAGCAAGATATGATGGTAAGTCGGGATCGTTCGCAGGGATTTGTGAGTGAATCGAAAGACAAGTCTAAAAGTAAATCTCTAATGTACGCAAATATGATAATAAGCAAATTCAATAAATTAAAAACTACACTTGTTTAGACTAGTTTTCTACTTAATGACACACATGATTGTGATAACTTTTGATAACATGTTGGTTGAGATAATTAGATGGTGATCTAATCTATTGTTTCTAAAAATTAAACCTTCGTCAAGATTTTAGTTCATAAAAACAAGCTTTAGGTGTAAACCAATCAATTCAAGATCTATCCAAGGTTCATAAGGTATGGTGGATATCTTAAATACAAGAAAAACTTTTATTACCAATCAAATACTCTTAGAAAATGGTCAATACAAAAGGTAACCTCTTCATAGACAAAAAGGTCACAATCGTTTATAAACATTTAAACTTTCGTCCTACTAAAGGTTTACAAACAATCCGATTTGACGTTATAAAAGAATTCTTATCACAATCATACTTCTTGTTTCTTTGTTTAGTCAAGAATAATTATGGTGAAAAACAATCATTCATAGACAAATGATTATAACTAGTTGAGTAATAACAAATCTTTCGACCTTTGAAACTATTATCAATTAGTTAACCTTGGCTTAAACAAATGTCACGATGAAACTTAAGGTACAATTGGTTCTTAGGATTGACTTGAGATTAAATTAAAACATGTTATCACAATCATCACTATCACTAAGTATAAAACATCATCAAAACAAGTGTAAAAAGATTACTAGCCACTCATGGCAAACATGCAAATAAACTCAGAATATTTAACATAAGAATCCATGGTTATAAGTCTTACAATGCTTTGAAATTGATAACAAATGACAAGGTATTGATAATCTAAGAGTTGGTGATTATTTCTTGAGATTTCCGGATTCCAAATGTTGCTTCCTTGGTCCTCCAAAGTTCCTGGTTCTTTCTGCACGAATTTTCCTCCTTAGAGAGCTAGAAGATGATAATAATTGTGTGTAGTAATGAGAGTAAATGATATCTTCAGTTGTGTGTTGAATGGTGTTGAGTTATGCACTTTTGAGGTCCCTTATAGGCTTGTCCAACACTCATGGTAATAAATAAGAACTTAAATGCTTGAACTTGGACAATAAGACACTAAAAAGGGCCTATAACCATGGGACAAAAGACCAAGATTCGTGCACAAAGTTGGTAAAAACATGCAGCTTCGGCCATCCGATCGGTTGCGGGTTGGCACCGATCGGTTGGTGAAAGGTAATTATGGCCATCCGATCGGTTTCATACCAACCGATCGGATGGTAACTTCTGACAGCTTTGGACTTTGACTTTGACTTGAGTAGTTCTTTATGTACTATCCAAACTTGATTAACTTCTGAACTAGGAACTTTGAGATGACAAAACTTAGATTCTCATATGAATTACTTCATAGATTGGACTTTTGAGCTTGGGAATCTTCGTGTAATCGTGTATACTTCACTTCCTTCACTTTTTCTCCATTTTTCCTGCATTTGGCTACATATGCTACAAAACATACTTTGATACGATTTAGTAGCAAAAGCATATAAAAACATGTTAACTTTGAGCGTTATCAAATCTCCCACACTTAAACTTTGCTTGTCCTCAAGCAAATCTAGAAGAAAACTAAATATCCACATGGTATCCAAAAATGATTAGAAAAATGTGATGCAAATCCACCAAGTACAAGTACAAGATACGATTCATCGTTTTAAGCTTTAGTGGTGAAAAATCCGAGATGTTTGACAATACCCAATGATTTTCTTGCTTGATTAACATTTCTAAACACCTCACGAAAAAGAAACAAAGTATAATTCACTAAATCGCTCATTTATTTAGGTAGTGGAGTAAATAAGAGAAATCACACTCATTGCTCAGTTATGATCTAATTATTACCATAAGCTTGTATAAGAAACAAAACTACACCGCAATGGCGTAAGCACCAAGTCTACATATCAAAGAGGTCTTTTATTCGGGTTATAATGTAAGGCTTTGGGTTGTACCAAGCTTATGTTTAAACATCTCATACAAAAACATAATAGATTACTGGCGCGAGTTCTTGATTACTCAAAAACCGGATGGTCACTACAATATTCTTGCACTTGATATTCTCACAAAGCTATTACAATATCCGGATAGATAAAGTAATTTGGTAAGGGTAGGGATAAGACATGGGAATATTTATGAAATTGGTTTTAAAAGAAAAATAAAGTAAAGTCTAAGTCCCATTGTTGCTAGTCACCGAACAAACCACGAACCCATAAATGATTATAGTTACAATCTTCCTCTTCTTCAAATAATGATACATCGATTCGCCATAACAAAATTCTTCATACTTAGCTCATTGGCTAACAACATATCACAAGATTTCCTTTATTCATATATATAGCACATTTGCTATAATTGTCACCTTATAGTTACGATGATTTTTTTTTTCTTTTTCTTTTTTTTTTTTTGCAAATCCCCCACACTTCGCATAAGCATCACCACAATAATACAAATAAGAAGTCTTCGTCTTTGTCGGAATGGAAAACACATGATTGGTGAAGTGTGGCTAACTAATAATCATCAGAAACTATCCAACAACCAAGCAACTAGCAACCCACCATTTAGACTTTGATAAGGGTAACGCTAAGGTTTAAAGTGTAAAATATTTTTGTATTTTTCTGGATGTAACAAAAATGAAAAGGATGGCTCGAAGGGTGTAACTAAGGGTATCTAGCGTTAAAGATGAACGCTAACAAAAGGGTTAAAAATTGGAAATTAACTAATCAATGTGACTAGTTAAAAATCAATAATGAAGGCAATTTGGTTAAAATCCTAAAGTTGCCTTTATCACGTATGCAAACTTATATTACAAAAATGTAATCTCACAACGGTCTCGTAATGATTTACAAGCTCAAGTTCTAGAATAAATAAAATCACCGGCACACTCATAACAAGAGATTCAAGCATAAAAGATGTATGCTATATATGAAATAGGCTCAAATCCTCATAATTTAGTGGAAAGGGTTATAATATGCGCTAGCAAATGTTATCAATCCCAGAATGGATTGCAATATTAATCGGGACACATCTCAAATTTTTCAAAAATTTACTATTTTTTACCAGTGGATAGATCCAGTTATTCTAATAAATTATTCCTAAAAGCGTGAAAACAACTAGATTACAAGGACAAACAAAATTTAAAAATTAAATCAATATTAAACTTAATTTCTTATTTTACCTACTCACCCCCCACACTTAAGTTAAACATTGTCCTCAATGTGATAAACGAAAAAGCATAAAAGTAGGGAAAATGAGAAAATAAACCATGATATCCGGTGTTATCCAATATTCTTTTTCTTGTAGTCAACACCTGTATTATTAGAAACAAAAACAAACAAACAAAAAGCATTGCAGTTTTATTCAAAATAGTGGCACACCCCCACACTTAAGTTCAACCAAGTAGTAAAACTTTGGGGTATAAACACTGAAAATCAAAAACAAAATAAAACACACGGGTTGCCTTCCGAGAAGCGCTTGTTTTATTAACGAGTCCTCAGCCAGACCCAAACTTCGAAATAGATTATGAAGTTTTAGTGTTATGTTTCCTTTTAGGGATATACAACACATTTCCTATCACAATTCCCTCTCCTGTTTCATCTATGTTTTCCAATTTAACATTTTCCCATGCTCTAGGAAGAGCATCATAGATAAAACCATTACTGTGTGCCCAAGGAACCATTTCCTTGTGTGGAGCCATGAATGTGATAGCTTCATATTCAAATTCAGATGAAATTTCTTCATTAGAAATCATGTTCAATTGCTCCGTATCATAATAAAGTTTAATTCGTTGCCCATTTACAATGAAACTTCCACCATGTTTGTCATAAAGTTCAACATAACCTGATGGAAATCCATGTTTCACTATATATGCTCCAAACCATTTTGGTTTGAGTTTCGGAGATTTAAACTTGTATTTCATATTGAAAAGCAAAACTTTATCTCCAGCTTTGAATTGTTTTCGAATTCTTAGCTTTCTATCGTGATTAACTCATCAAGTTCATGTAATTGCAAAAATCTTTTTTCTCCAGCTATTTTTAAATCAGGATTACAGTTTCTTAACGCCCAATAAGCACGATGTTCAAGTTCGAACGGTAGATGACATGTTTTCCCATACAAGAGTCTGTACGGTGTCGTACCAATTGGTGTCTTATAT
This sequence comes from Artemisia argyi, assembly GCA_030686995.1. NCBI lineage: Eukaryota > Viridiplantae > Streptophyta > Magnoliopsida > Asterales > Asteraceae > Artemisia > Artemisia argyi. Next base: position 35,713,311 of record CM060707.1, on the reverse strand, counting down.
GCCGTACGAAATGCCCATAGAGCGTCATCTAATTTCCTTGACCAAACGGAAGGATTGTCTTTAACCGTTTTTTCAAGTATTCTTTTTATAGCTCTATTGGTATTTTCGACTTCACCACTAGTTTGTGGATGATAAGCTGTAGCAAAACGATGATGAACTCCATATCGTTTCATTACTTTCTCCATTTGTTTATTACAGAAATGGGATCCTCTATCACTTATTAAAGCTTTAGGAATTCCATAGCGAGCAAAAAGCTTTTTGAGAAAGTTGACAACAACTCATGCATCGTTAGTAGGAAGAGCTTCAGCTTCAACCCATTTAGAAACATAATCGATTGCAACGAGGATATATTCGTATTTGTGTGATTTAGGGAAGAGTCCCATAAAATCAATTCCCCAAATATCGAATATTTCACAGACTTGAATGCTCTTTTGAGGCATTTCGTCTCTTCGAGAAAGGTTACCGGATTTTTGGCACGCATCACAGTTTTGAACAAGAGTATACGCTTCTTTGAAAATTGTAGGCCAATAAAATCCAGCATCAAAAACTTTTCTAGCTGTAGTGGAAGGACCATAATGTCCCCCAGTTGGGCCATGATGACATTCATCAAGAATTTTTCTTGTTTCGGCACCCCAAACACATCTTTGTATCATTCCATCCTTGCACATATTGAAAAGATAAGGTTTTTCCCAATAATAGTGTTTTAGTTCTGAAAAGAACTTACTACGTTGGTAGTGACTCATCCCTTTTTTAAGAATGTCTCCTGCAAGATAATTTGCGTAATTTGCAAACCATGGTATTTCCTCATCATCATCTTTATCTATCGTCATGAGAGTTTCTTCTGGAAAATAATCATTAAATACATTTTCTTTTAATTCTTCCAAATTTGGATTCTCAAGACGTGATAAATGATCAGCTGCAAGATTTTCTGCTCCTTTCTTATCTTTTATTTCGATATCAAATTCTTGCAGTAATAAAATCCATCTGATAAGACGTGGTTTTGCATCTTGTTTGTTAAACAAATATTTGAGTACGGAATGATCGGTAAAAACTATCGTTTTTGAAAGCACAAGATAAGATCTGAATTTGTCGAATGCAAAAACTACGGCTAATAATTCTTTCTCCGTAACCGTATAGTTTTGTTGAGCATTGTTGAGTGTTTTACTAGCAAAGTAAATAGGACAAAAATGTTTTCCTTCACGTTGTCCTAAAACAGCTCCAACAGCGATATCGCTTGCATCACACATGATTTCAAATTGTAGTGACCAATTAGGTGCAACCATAATTGGGGCACTAGTCAATTGACTTTTCAATGTTTCGAAAGCTTTAATGCAGTCAGCATTGAAATCAAATACAGAATCCTTTCCTAAAAGTTTAGTCATAGGACGTGATATTTTTGAAAATTCTTTGATAAATCGGCGGTAAAAACCGGCATGTCCTAGAAAACTTCTAACGGCTTTAACGTTAGTTGGTGGTGGTAATTTGGTGATAACATCTATTTTAGCTTTATCTACTTCCATCCCTGAACTTGATATCCTGTGTCCTAACACAATTCCTTCAGTTACCATGAAATGACCTTTTTCCAAATTAAGAACTAGATGTGCGGCTTCACATCTTTCAAGCATTTTATCGAGATTGGAAAGACAGGTTTCAAAAGAATCACCGAAAACTGAAAAGTCATCCATGAAAACTTCCATAGATGTTTCAAGCATGTCTTGAAATATTGCGATCATACACCTTTGAAAAGTTGCAAGTGCATTACATAGACCAAAAGGCATACGCCGGTAAGCGTAGGTTCCAAAAGGACATGTAAATGTGGTTTTCTCTTGATTGGTTGGATCGATAGGAATTTGGAAATATCCCGAAAAACCATCAAGGAAGCAAAAGTATTTGTTTCCTGCTAATCTTTCGAGCATCTGATCCATGAATGGTAAAGGAAAATGATCTTTCCTGGTGGCTTTATTAAGTTTTCTGTAATCAATACATACTCGCCATCCAGTGACAGTTCTAGTAGGAACTAACTCATTCCTTTCGTTTGTCACTACAGTCATTCCTCCTTTCTTTGGAACACAATGAATTGGACTCACCCATGGGCTATCCTCAATAGGATAAATAATTCCTGCATCAAGAAGTTTAATGATTTCCTTCTTAACAACCTCTTTCATATTTGGGTTGAGTCGACGTTGTCTTTCTACAACGGGTTTAGAACCTTCTTCACAATTGATTTTGTGTTTGCAAAAATCAAGACTAATTCCTGGAATATCAGAAGTTTTCCACGCAAAAGCGCGTTTATGCTTCTTAAGAACAGAAATGAGTATTTCTTTTTGATTTGTTTTTAGTAACGACGATATGACTACTGGAAGAAGTGAATTTTCTTCTATGTAAGCATATTCGAGATTATTGGGAAGTGTTTTGAGTTCCAAATCAGTGGGTGGTTCTTTTAGAGATGATTTGATTTTCAATTGATCTTTCTCAATGATATCTTCAAATTTCTCTTCTTCCTCTTCTTCGACTTTTATTTCCATGAATTCGTCAAATTCTTTATCTAAATCTATTTCGCTAATCTTTTCTGAAGTAGTCATGAATGGTTTCGAATCGTCAAGTAATGCATCCAATTCTTCTTCAGTGACTTCATCAATTACATCGATGTTATAGCATGCGTCATCACTGGAATTTGGATATTTCATTGCTTTATCGATTAAGAACGTGATTTGATCTTCTCCTACTCCAAGATTTAGTTCTTTACCTTTAACTTTAATCATTGCATTAGCAGTGTTTAAGAAAGGTCTTCCTAAGATTAAGGGTACTCGACTATCTTCTTCCATTTCTAAGATGACAAAATCCACAGGAAAAACAAATTTACCAACTTGAACAAGCATATTTTCAGCAACCCCAACAGGATATTGGTATGTATGGTTGGCTAATCGTATACTCATCTTAGTAGGTTTCAATGTATTGATGGAAAGTTTTGAATACAATGAATAGGGCATCAAATTGATACTTGCACCTAAATCGGCTAAAGCATCACATGTGATGTTGTTTCCTAATGTACATGGTATAAGAAAACTTCCGGGATCTCCAAGTTTTGGTGGAATTTTGTTTTGAATTATAGCAGAGCATTCTTCATTAAGAACAGTAGCGGAAATTTGTTCTAACTTGTTTCGATTATTAAGAAGTTCTTTCAAAAATTTCCCATAATTGGGCATTCCAGCTAGAACATCAACGAGGGGTACGTTAATTCTAACTTCTTTGATCATCTCTAAAAACTTCTTATTTCGCTCCTCTCTTTTCTCTTTTCTTAGGGCTTGTGGATATGGTATTTTTGGTGTATAAGGCTTTATTGGTGGAACGGTTGGTTTTTGGGTTGGTTCTTTTTCAACTGCTTCTTCCTCCTCAGCTTCTTCCTCCTCTTCTTGAATAAGAGTATTATCGGTAGGAATGGGTGGTGGATCATATGAGAGACCACTTCGAGTGAATACAACATTGATATGCTCATTTCTGTTGCGTGGTGGACGATAATTCTTATCGTTTGATCCAGATGGTTTTGGATTGGATTGGGTGTTACTTGGTAATGTACCAGGAATTCGAGAAGAAAATTGATCAGAAAGTCTACCAAATTTTTGTTCAAGATCCTGAATAGAAGCTTGATGATTTTTCTGACCTTGCTCAACTTTGGTTTTGAGATTGAAAAATTGAGTTTTTACGAACTCATTTGTGGTTCTTTGAGCATTTACGAATTCTCGCATCATTTTTTCGAAATCAGATTCTTCCTTTTTATCTGAATTTGTTGGGTTTGGATTTTCTGTTCGAGGTTGAAAATCACAGTTGTTATCCCTTTGTTGGCGATCTTGCCAATTTACAGAACTTCTTCCTTAAAAATTACCACGAAAACTTCCTCCACGATATCCTCCTTGGACATAATTGGCTTCCCCTTCGTTGGGTCCATTCATAGGTTGGTCATCACACTCGGATGATGTGTGATTTCCTCCACAATTATTACAGCCATCTCACATTTCTTTCATTTCTCCTTTTATATCTTTGTATTGCGAGTCCATTTTAGAAGACAAGGCTTCTATTTTGTCCATGAGTTTTGAATTATCTGAACTTTCGGCAAAAGCAACGGTTTTCCGTAAGGGTTTGGTTTTGGAATCTTTTGACCAATCGAGTTTAAGAAGTACTCGATCTTCAAGAAGTTGATATGCCTCATTTGGTGTTTTGTAAAGGAAAATTCCTCCGGCATCAATGATTGCTTGAGATGCTTCATCAAGACCATGATAAAAGATTTGGATTATTGTTCCTCGTCCTAAATTATGACCATGACAACTGCGAAGCAAATCTTTCATGCGAAGCCAAGCTTCAACAAGAGATTCATTAGGATTTTGTGAAAAAGCATGGATTTCTCCCATTAACCTATCATACATGGCAAGTGGAAAGAATCGGCTTACAAAAGCTTGCCTCATCTCCTCCCAAGTATTAATAGTTCCTGGGGTTAATTCGTTATACCATACTTTGGCATCTCCGGCGAGTGATGATGGAAAAAGTTTGAGCTTGATAGCATCGACATTAGTGTCTCCATAACGAAACATGCCACAAATTTCAATGAATTCGACAATGTGTTTATGCGGATCGGCCCGCGAACGGCCATCGAATTGACGGTCTTTGATCATAGAAAGATGGTGACCTTTAACGGTAAAGTTTTCACCAAGGTCGGCGACAACAATAGCAGCTCCAGGAGTGGGTGCTACGGTTCTATTGGCGGCCCACATGGGTAAATCGTCAGCCATGGGTAATGGTTCAAAAAGATTAGAAATTGGGTGTTCTTCGGAAAGATTATCAAACCAATTAAGAATCGTTGAAGATCTCTTCTTACGAAACAAACTTTCGGGATCGGATAAGGGTGTACTAAGCTTTTTAGTAGTAGAACGAGTGTTCATACAACTATCAAGAGAATTGAATTAATTACCTAAACAAAAGAACAAGAAAAAAAAAAAAACAGAAAAATTCAAACCGAATCGGTTGGAAATCAAACCGATCGGTTGGACGCTACGGTGAAATTAAAATGTGAGAAACCGAATCGGTTGGAAGAGAAACCGATCGGTTGGTTGCTATGGAATTTTTTTTTTTTTTTTTTTTTTTTTTTTTTTTTTTTTTTTTTTTTGAAAACGAACACGAAAGGAAACGGACTTTTAAAACTTAAAGAAACACGATCAAAATCCCCGGCAGCGGCGCCAAAAACTTGATGTGCTATTTGTTAGTGAAAGTTTTAAATTTATAAGAGTGAATTACCAAATCTAGAAACAATACATACGAGCAAGTGTACTCGTCCGTTATAGCAAGATATGATGGTAAGTCGGGATCGTTCGCAAGGATTTGTGAGTGAATCGAAATATAAGTCTAAAAGTAAATCTCTAATGTACGCAAATATGATAATAAGCAAATTCAATAAATTAAAAACTACACTTGTTTAGACTAGTTTTCTACTTAATGACACACATGATTGTGATAACTTTTGATAACATGTTGGTTGAGATAATTAGATGGTGATCTAATCTATTATTTCTAAAAATTAAACCTTCGTCAAGATTTTAGTTCATAAAAACAAGCTTTAGGTGTAAACCAATCAATTCAAGATCTATCCAAGGTTCATAAGGTATGGTGGATATCTTAAACACAAGAAAAACTTTTATTACCAATCAAATACTCTTAGAAAATGGTCAATACAAAAGGTAACCTCTTCATAGACAAAAAGGTCACAATCGTTTATAAACATTTAAACTTTCGTCCTACTAAAGGTTTACAAACAATCCGATTTGACGTTATAAAAGAATTCTTATCACAATCATACTTCTTGTTTCTTTGTTTAGTCAAGAATAATTATGGTGAAAAACAATCATTCATAGACAAATGATTATAACTAGTTGAGCAATAACAAATCTTTCGACCTTTGAAACTATTATCAATTAGTTAACCTTGGCTTAAACAAATGTCACGATGAAACTTAAGGTACAATTGGTTCTTAGGATTGACTTGAAATTAAATTAAAACATGTTATCACAATCATCACTATCACTAAGTATAAAACATCATCAAAACAAGTGTAAAAAGATTACTAGCCACTCATGGCAAACATGCAAATAAACTCAGAATATTTAACATAAGAATCCATGGTTATAAGTCTTACAATGCTTTGAAATTGATAACAAATGTAAAACCTCGCGAAAATTCACATAATTAACTTCGGTTAATTATATAAATAATCTTTGTCATTATTGTAATTACCATTTTTACGGGGAAATTTAAAATTTTCTTTGTATATTAAAATGGTCACGATTACGATATTGCCAAATTCGTCAAACGACAAAACAAGTTCTCGACACAATTTACAAAATATTAATAATTCACTAAACCTAATTAATATTTACTAATTCTAATTAATAAACCGGACCCTTAATTTCTCGGCCCAATCCATCATTCACTATTCAACCGGCCCAAACACCAAAATCCATTTACACTTATAAATATTTCATAACAATCGATCAAACAAGCTCCAATTCACCTCGTTTATTTTTAATTCGTGCACACTACATATATATATTTTTGCACCGTCTCGTTCACCACCTAGCCAAATATTAGTGTGTCAAATCCCAAGTTCATTGGACGACGTTTGATAACATTTTTAAGTGGCAAAGTGATTGAACCGAACTCAACTCAATCGATTTATATATTATTCATTTCTTATCCATTTTAATCCCCGTTTGTTCCTATGAGTTTCTAAGATTATTTGTAACATGTTTTCATGTATAAATAATTAAGTATGATCGACTAAGACTCCTTGAAAAGCAAATGATCAACTCGTTTGATAGATTAAATGGATGTCGACATTAGGAAACTCACAAGGACAAATATCAATTGCCTAGCTCTTTCCAAACTCATTTTATATTCATTCTAGGACTCTATTCACTGACTTCACCTATTACTCTTGTCTCTCACAATAATTAGAGCCTTACTCTTAATATATATATATACATACGATCGTCCCTTTTATTCTCCTCCTTCATCACCAAATCGTTTTTAAACTTTCTCCATTCTAAGATAACTTAAAAACCTCAAGAGAATCATACGAAAGCATTTGGAAGCAAGAAGTTTGTAACTCCTTGTTATACGATCCTTTCTTGTTGAATTTTATTCGAACGTGTATATATATAAGTTTTTCAAACCGTTTCCCTCGACTCTCTACCACCCTAGTGGTGTAGTAAGTCGTCTTTACTCTTTCTCAACTCATATTAATCGTTATTTTCATTACATGCATCATGTTTAGTATTTTTCAAACGTATATGACTTTATATTAATAATTAAGTACGTATATATATATATATATATATATAGAAAGTGTTACGTGACTAGCCTCTATCTTGGAAGGCCTAGGAGTCACGTATCATGCTTAAAATACGTTTAAAGTTATTATACATGCATCATATTTACTTATTTTGAAACCCATATACACGTATAAATTTCATGCACATATATAAAAATTCACTAAGTTATTTTCTTGCAATTTCAAACGAGCCAAACACCTCTCAAACGCATCGTATATCTTTTTATTTCATATAACAAACGTACCATATTTTTCTACGTACTAATAGACCACCTAGAAAACTATTATTTTCATTTATACAACTTATAAAAATAATCACGTTTTGACACCCTACTCGAGCCATTTTGAATCGACACAAACCGTATTTTTCAAATCAAAACTTAAATAAAAACCTTATAGTTGTCGATTGGGCTTAACCAAGGCCCAATAAGATTTTATGATAAAACAGCCCACTGGGTCCATAAAATATATTTTTGGAATCATAAAAGAAGCCCAAGTTCAAGCCCAAAACATTTTTCATGCCCTCGCCTCTAAATTTTTAAATGGGCTTATGTATTGTTTCGTTAAGGCCCATGAGCTAGAAAATTAAGCTTTTCATACAAATAAGCAGTTAAAATAAGCTTTATACTTAATAAATAAGCTACAGAAATTTTATTAAAATTTTTCTAATCATTTTTGTATTTTTGGACTAAAAATGTAACGCGACGACACCTAGAAGGACTAATATTGAAAACTATGAAACTTAGGTACTAAAACTGTAAAAACAGATTTATTAAGGTAGAAAATGAATTATTATTAATATCCAAGCTTAGAAATGACTTTTGAATAATTAGAGAACTAAAAATGTAATACATTTATAAAAAAGACTAACGGCGTAACGCTAACATCGTTGGTATAAAAGTTGTAAAATTGGAAAAAGGACAAGGACTACACTTAATCTATTTGACATTGTTATTTTATTTTCTATTTTACGGCAACCCTCACGTCATATGCATTTTCATTTCATTTTATATATATATATTATTTATTTTTACGTTAAGTATATTTATAACGATACTTAAAAGGTTAATATTTTTACTTACGATTAAAAAAGGTAAAACTACGATGGATATTTTAAATAAAGTATTTTTTTTTTCATATCATGCATGACATAATAATTTCACTTCACATCATCTATTCGTCATAACGAATAAATCTTATTCGTTATTCGTTCGTATTTACCAAGTAGTATTTGGTTATATTCTCTGATAAATTTATTTATCAGGTTCTGTGTCAAAGACATTCCCATAAATCTCATCCTATCTTACTTTTCATCCTTTCCAAATCAATCCAGGTGAGTCATAGCCCCATTTCAAATAATTGTTTTTAACTCATTGGGGGAGATACATGCTTACATATACTTTGATAACTTGATAAGTATATGAATTAAAATAAAATACATGATTCAAATCAATTTCCTAATTGATATTAAAATAATATAATTTGTGATTTATAATATATTGATATTCCCAATGTGATTATTGTGGTATGTGAAAAATCTATATTGATGAATTATTTGACTGAAATATTGATATTCATGTGAAAATTGTTCCCAATTCGATTATTGTGATATGTGATGTAAATGTATTACTGGCGATATATTCAAACTGAATTTCTGATACTCAAAAGATGATATTTTCAAATTGAATTTCTGATACTCAAGCGATACTATTTTCAAATTGAATTTCTGATACTCAAGCGATACTATTTTCAAACTGAATTTCTGATACTCAAGCAATACTATTTTCAAATTGAATTTCTGATACTCAAGCGATACTATTTTCAAACTGAATTTCTGATACTCAAACAATACTGTTTTCAAATGGATTTCTGTGATACGATACTTGATTTCATGATGTGTGCTAAATGAGCCCATTAAGTCCTTGATATTGCCTAAGTTAGCTATCGCCATGAAGCCCCTCAATCATGAGCCATTAACCACATTAAAGTGAGTGCGAATATAGTGAACAGCTTCGAAACCTGTTAAGGATTGACCCCCTGTCCCACTAATGCTTGACGGAATGCCAATTGCAATTGGTTAGCCGCATTAGTCGTGATACACTATATTCGTAGACATGTAGGAATTGGCAAATCACCTACGCATAGAGGGCAAAATCTGTCATTAATTTGATAGAACACCCCCTTTTGGTTAAGCTTTGGTGTCATGAGGCTTGGTGCAATATCTATAAAGGAAATATATATGTTTTCAACATATATTTAGATACAGCTGTATAGGTTCGCCCATATGTGAATTGTTTATCTGATCGATTTAGTATCATGAGTTTCCAGCTCATGTTAAGATTGTTGATTCCTTATTGAATGTGATTGAATACTTATATGATTTATTTGTGAATATATTCGATAATTGTTTCATTTTTGTTTGTATTTTAACAATACCAAATATTCCTGAAATCTAACAAAATAAAGGGTTTTTCCTAAAACTCTATGAACTCACCAACCTTTGTGTTGACACTTTTAAGCATGTGTATCTCAGGTAATTTAACGGAGCAGGACAAGACACGGAGTGGGCATATATTACTCTGATAAATTAAAATGGTGTAAAAATCAAATTTGTCATTTTTACAAGCCTTTATATCTTTTCATAAGATTTTAAATCAAATTGTTCATCTTTTATCAAAAATATTATTTAAATGACAAATGACTTTCAAAATGTTTCTTTTAAACCATTTTATGTGGTTAAAACTTCGATCCTCACCGTAACACCCAAATTAATTTTCCGCTGCGACAAACCTTAAAAATGGGGGTGTTACAACAAATGACAAGGTATTGATAACCTAAGAGTTGGTGATGATTTCTTGAGATTTTCGGATTCCAAATGCTGCTTCCTTGGTCCTCCAAAGTTCCTGGTTCTTTCTGCACGAATTTTCCTCCTTAGAGAGTTAGAAGATGATAATAATTGTGTGTAGTAATGAGAGTAAATGATATCTTCAATTGTGTGTTGAATGGTGTTGAGTTATGCACTTTTGAGGTCCCTTATAGGCTTGTCCAACACTCATGGTAATAAATAAGAACTTAAATGCTTGAACTTGGACAATAAGACACTAAAAAGGGCCTAGAACCATGGGACAAAAGACCAAGATTCGTGCACAAAGTTGGCAAAAACATGCAGCTTCGGCCATCCGATCGGTTGCGGGTTGGCACCGATCGGTTGGTGAAAGGTAATTATGGCCATCCGATCGGTTTCACACCAACCGATCGGATGGTAACTTCTGACAGCTTTGGACTTTGACTTTGACTTTGACTTGAGTAGTTCTTTATGTACTATCCAAACTTGATTAACTTCTGAACTAGGAACTTTGAGATGACAAAACTTAGATTCTCATATGAATTACTTCATAGATTGGACTTTTGAGCTTGGGAATCTTCGTGTAATTGCGTATACTTCACTTCCTTCACTTTTTCTCCATTTTTCCTGCATTTGGCTACATATGCTACAAAACATACTTTGATACGATTTAGTGGCAAAAGCATATAAAAACAACCAAATAACATACACAAAAACACTAATAACGCTTATAAAAACATGTTAACTTTGAGCGTTATCAGAGTTACCCGGAAGAAGTAGAAGAAACTTTAGGAATCCCGATGGAGGTAGAACCCTTGGACCAAGCACCACTTGAGGATATAGGTTTGAATACTTGTAGTGATAACCTTACTCCTAGTTCTATGGAATTTCCTAGTGTTGATGAACCGGAACCTCAATCTTTACACACCTTTCCATCCTTAGATATATTTCTAGGAGACAAAAGAGGAACCGACCCACCCATCAACCAATATTATCCCGGGTAGTTTTAGGATGAAGGAAGCCATTCACTCACCCCCTTCACCTCACGTGGCATATTTCCACCCTAAGGGTGTGTATCGCTACTTCCACCCGCACTTAATCCAAAGTGTAGGGAAAACCTCTCCTATTTCTGTTAAATAAAGGTAGAGTCAGGCTCGTGATTCGAACAAAAACAAGCGCTTATTGGGAGGCAACCCAAGCTTTATTTGTTTGATTGTTTGTTTATTTAATTTTATTTGTTTCCGTGTGCATGTTTTATTTTTAATGTTTGTAGCTCATGTTTCAAAGTAAATTGTGAAAATGCTTTATTTTGTTTTTAACTTCGTCTTAACTACATATAAAGGTATTTTACAAAAGATAAGTGTAAGGGAAATCTAAATCTGTTTATAAGAACGGAATTGGACACGAACCACAACAATATTAAATGAACATGTATATTCGTATTTGTTAGAGTCAAATGCTTGTATCAAGTCATAATGATGTTTTGCAGGATTTTCCAAGAAGTAGGACAAAGTTTTTCCAGAAATTTTCCGGAAACTTAACGTAAAGATTTCTGCAGGTCACTTCTGACGGCGTCAGGAATTAACCCCTGACGGCGTCATGTGTAAAATTTTGGAAATTTTGCTAGTTTTGTTTTTCTAATGGAGTCTTAAAGTTTTTGTTAATTCTTTAGTTTTATAAACTCCAAGAAATCTGCAAACATTCATTCCACAAGCATTATATCTTACATTGTTTTCTAGGATTTGTTAGTATATATAGATTGCCGCCGATTTTATGCGAGGTTGCCTTGTTTGTTTTCTCAGGTTTAACAGGTTATATATGACAAGAAGATGATTTATTTTTCTGGAAGGGAAGCTTTGATTGTTCATTTTCTTGGAGGAAGATCTAACCTTGTTGACACACTATCCACACCGAACGAATTAGGGGAGTATTTGATTTCATTCTTTTACCTATTTCACTTTTACATTCTTTAATTGAACATTGGGGACAATGTTCATCCTAAGTGTAAGGGGAGGGTAAATGATGATACCTTATAGGATACAATTGCACTTGAGTTTGTTTGTTTGATGGTAGGTGTGTAATAAAACTAAGAGAAATACTTGTTAGTATAATTTTAGCGCCAAATTTAAAATTTTTTACAACATTTAGGAGTGAAACTTTAGCCTTAGCAAGCGTCTCATGGATAGGAGTAGTATGACTAGCACAAAACCGTACCATTCAGAAAAATTTTCCACCCAAATACGTGAGGATTCGCCTTTAGATTTGATAGGAAAAGCATTTACTATTAGTGCTTATGAGTGTACCGGTAGCATTTAGATTCTAGAACTTGCGTTAGTGATGCATCCCGAGAAAGCTAGTGAGACTACATTCGTGTAGTAGGATTTACTACATTATAAGAGGCATTAGGATCACGCTTGTGTTAAACCCGTATCATAATTACTTTACCATTTAAGTCATATTACTTGACTAGTAAAGTCAACTAATTTTTCCCACACCTTAGCGTTGTACTCATTTTTAGTACACGAAACCCCTAGTACACCCCTCCGAGCCTATCTTTTCGTTTCTACCTTTAAACATCTTACTTAAAGGAAGAATTTGTTACAACCCACTTAAATGTACACCCAAATCGCCTTAGCCTTCCGTGTATGCACTCATCTTTAGTGCATTATTGTTATTTGTTAGACCCTTAGTTAATTATATAATTGATTACATGGCTGCTAAGTCGAGTCATATCCTTGTACATATTGTTTTGGGACGATTGGGACTCATGGGTAAAGTACTTGTGTTATAGAGTAATGGGGAAGAACATCATATTATTACCCCCATATGTGCGTTAATTTTAAAAGTACTCCAAGTGTTTTGATTATCTTAATTCGAGTCTGTGGAAAACTAGAAGGGGGGTTGAATAGTTTACCGCTTTTTAACTTGATTATCTTTCAAAACGTTACGTTTGTTTAAAGATATAAACTCAAATTACTTGTTTAATTCTTTGAAAAGCTTTACGTGTAATTAACGATTCTAACTAAGGACACTATATAATATGCAAAGACAAAGAGAGAAACGATCAAACCACAACACGATTGTTTATCGTGGTTCGGATACAAGGACTCTTTTTCCTTGCCCTACATCCACGCCCCGAGTTTCCACCTCGAGAGTTATAAGCACTAATCAACAAGCTCCTTTCACCGGCGGAGAAACCTTTACAACGTCGCTTACACTTTTACCGATACTAGGCTAGATGTCGAGTTCTTTTACAAGGGTACAACCACTCCCGTCGTCGCTTACACTTTTACCGACACTAAGCTAGATGTCGAGTTCTTTTACAAGGGTACAACCACTCCCGTTAGTTCTTTTACAAGGGTACAACAACTCCCGTCACACTTTGTATTTTGAGGCCTAAAATACTAACCGATCACTTCTACACACAATACAAATGTAGTATAAACTACCAAAGCTTATACATAACAAAGCTAACAAGTCTTGCAACTTTTGAGTTAAAACTTGTAACTTCTTGGATGAACTTGTGAACTCCCTTGCTACATAAGAGGACCACACAAGTCAAATGTTTCTGAGTTAGTTGAAAGAGTATGTGAAATATATGTCCTAAAGTGATGGATGAAAATTAGCAAGTGGCTTGGTATTTATAGCAAAACAAACAGCAGGTCTGGCGGATACGGCGGAACCCTCAGATGGGTTCCGCCCGTGTACCCCCAGGGTTCCGCCAGGCTTGCAGTAGGTTTTGTAATAAATCTTTCAAACCAACCAAAGTCACATCAACTAAATCCTAGTCAAACACATTGAAGCAAAAGAAGAAAGCTTCCAAAAATGTGTAAGAGGTTATGGTAAGTCAAACACACAAGCTTACCATAAATGTATGATGTGACATAACACTTTCTAAATAAAGAAATAAAAACAATGTTTTGCTTAAAAAGAAATGTAAACCTAGTTATGCAAAACTTAAAACTAAAGTGATGTTAGTACTATAAACTAAAGTTCATATTTTGTCATTAACAAAACTTAGCAAAGATCGTAAAATATAAATAACATTTTTAGGCGATATTTGTATTAACAATCTCCCCCTTTTTGTTGATGACAAAACATAAACTTTATTTGTAAGTAAGCCACAAGATTTAGTGTTAAGTCTTATAAAGTTTGTATTAAAACTTGTTTTTGCTAAGAAGACGTGATATGCAAGAGTTAGAAAGAAAAAAAATGAGAACAAGTTTAATATAAATTCTCCCCCTTTTGTCGAAACAAAAAGAAGAGTAGCGAAGCGGAGCTATGCACGTGCTCCCCCTTGGTTGATACTCCCCCTAAATGGAGTGCCAAGAGAGGAGACATGGATTTTGAACCTACAAGAAAAAATGTTAGTAGCCGCACAAGACAAGTGTAAAACAAGTCATCAAATCACTTCATGTCAAAAACACAACTAAGCGTTGCGAAGCGGAATAATTCGATTCTCATGCTCCCCCTTGAATATTACTCCCCCAAATGGAGTATCAAGGAAAGAAAACATGGATAATGATCCTACAAAAAGGAAGGTTAGTTTCTAAAACACAAGATATATGTATGCTACCATAGCAAGGCATAGTTTACTCACAATACCTAAATGGTCAACAAACAATGCATACCTTATAGTAGAATGAAATTCATTTCATGTAAAATTAGACTTATAGAAAGTCAAAGACAAGAAATTTGGAAGAAAACATCCTACATCTATAAAAGAAAAGCATCATTATCCTTAATGAGAAACATTTTCCAAAAACAAGGCTAATGTTGTTTAAGGATGAAAATGTGTGTTGAAGGGTGTAGTGGGCTTTATTTTGAAGGTTGTGTAGGTGAAACGGTTTTTGTTTGTTGGTTTTGGTGTTGGTGCTCTAAACTTGATTTGTTGATTTTAATGGAAAACATTTTCCAAAAGAAACGGTTTTGTTTCATTTTGGAGACTCTAAACTTGAGGTGGGTGAGAAAAGGATTGTAGATGGTCCAAAATTTGGTTTAGGATAAACCTCATTTCTTCGGATAGCTCGCGAATTTCCGTTCGACACCTTTCACTAATGTGAGTGGTTCTTTCGCAATGTCCGCAATCATGGCGGGGAAAGTTTGGTGGAAGAGAGGTTTGATTTGTTGGTGGTGGATGGTTTGAACTTGAAGGAGCAAATGTGGATGGTTGAGAGGTATTTTTGGTTCCTTCACTAGATAAGTGTAACGTTGTTTGTAAAACCATAATATGGTTGATTTGAGAGTCAACCATACGTTTGAAGGCATGAAGGTGGTTTAAATGAGTGTTAATCTCATCATTAAGGTTTGGAGATTTTTCCTAAATGGATGCTTCTATTTTCTTATACGAAGGAAATAGAGATTCAAAGTGTTGGGAATGCTCTTGTGGTGGTTGTTGTTGTTGTTGTGGTGGTTCTTGTTGTGGTTGTTCTTGTTGTGGTGGTTGTTGTTGTTGTGGTTGTTGGTTTTGAACAAAATGGCGGAAACTTGGTTCTCCGGAAGGATTACCATGAAGGTCTTTGTAAATTGGGTGAAACACAAAAGATTGTAGGTGTGTATGACCTTGATCTTGTGAAAAAATTGATGGTCTATCATAACGGTAAGCTAAAGGTTCAACCAAAGATGGTTGATGAGGTGCATCATCTAATGACTCATTTGGTTGACAACTTGGTTGTTGTTGGGTTTCCATTTGAGCAATGGTGTCAAAGAGTGACAATGACGGAGGGCTTGATGATTTAGGTGATAGGTCTTCTAAAGTTTCCAAATAGGGTAGTAGTGATGTTGGTGGTGTATGAAAAAGTTCCATTGGTGTAAGTGTTGGTGATTGAGGTGATGGAGTTTTTGATGGTTGAGATTGTTGAGAAGGTGAAGTTGAATCACTTGAAGGTCTAGTTGGTGGCGGAATAGTGGCTATGTTGATGTTGCAATGTGTTGGAGAGGGTGTTGGAGTAGCAAGATTAAGCAAATCTTGAATAGTGTCACATTGGTATTGCAAGGTGTTGAGGTAGTAAGGTTAAGGAAATCTTGGATAGGTGAAGAAATGTCAAGTGATGCATCACTTGATGATGAAGAGCTTGATTTGATGGTTTTGTTGAAGCAACAAGGTTTTACACTAATCCTAGCGGTTTTTGCAAGGGATTTTGATGATTCGGATGAGGCGTTGGATTTAGTTATTTCAAAGGTGTGGTTTTGAAGCTTTAGTAGAAGGGATTTTGATGGTGATAGTGTGATTTGAAGTGTTGCAAAATTATCAAATTTATAGAGTGGAAGAGATGTTGGAAGGGGTGTTTGGATTTGATGTTTTACCATACAAATGTTGAGGTTTCTAATGATTTAGAAAATATCCAAGAACATGTCAAATCATTGGATGTCAATCAAATGGAAATGGGTGGAGTGAAAGGCTAACTTATGCACTCAATGCTAAGTGATCATGGAAAGTGATTTGGTTGAAAATGTTCTAAAGGTTTTGAAGGATCCTTTTCAAGGGTTCCTTGGGTTAGTTATATTTGAATTTGAATTTTTGGCGGGAAATAACTTCCTAATTGTTCTAGTGAGTGAGAGTGATCCTAATGTGTTTATTGGAAGTAAGGGAAGATGTTTCTCACTAAAGATAATGATTTGACACTTTACAAATTTTGAAATTTAGAAAAATGACAAAAATTTTCTGTAGGTGACTGGCGGAACCCTCGCGAAACACAGGCGGAACCCTGTTTTGGGTTCCGTCTGGTCCGTTGGGCCAAAACTGGGTTACCCAGAATTTACACTGGCGGAACCCATTTGAGGGTGCTGCCAGATCCGCCAAGCCTGGAAAAGTAGGCAGTCCACGTTTTTAACCCGCGAGACGATTTTCAAATTTCTCGAAAACTCTTAAAAATGAAAATTTATTATATGTCTGATTAGGAAATGCAAAAAAATGGACATGTAGACATTCATATCATAGGACTTTGACCGGGGGCTAACGATTTTCACTATACTTAGTGAAATTTTCCATAAGCATAACAAATTGACAAACACCTCAAATATTGTCAATATGCATAAAGGCTCATACAAAACATAATCCAACAAAAGTAATAAAGCATGGAAGTGAAAAACAATACAAATCACATAGTTTAACACATACAAAGTTCTAAACCCTTCATAAGCCAAACACTCTTTAATCACACATCTCACAATCGGTCTATCTTCTTATTGAGCTTTCTTAGGTACCTTCCAAAGCACTTGAAAATTCCTTTGGTTTGCTTGAATTCTTCGGATGCATTGCTAATGACGGGGAGTTCTTGAAGGTAGTCTAAAGGGGGTAGCTTAGAGTTAGGAAGTTTATCGTCATCGCTCATATCGGACGATGATGATGATGGTGAAGGTGAGCGAGTACGCTTGCCCTTAGCTTTGAAGACTCTTTTATCACTTAGAGGGACGAAAATGTGAGGAACGAGAGAATAGTCAAGGCACATTCCCTTATCATTAGGAGGAATGGGTGAGATTGCTCTAAAGAGGCGGGTGAGAAGCATTCCATAAGGAAGAGCGGTTGTTCCTACCAAGGGTATGTCGGCCATTCTTTTGGCTAGGTAATAGGCTAAGTTAAAAGGTTGACCGGTGGAAATGCTATAGAGCATGTAGCTAAGACATGTGTTGACATGATCTCTATTTTCTATGGAACTTATAACGTTGGCTCTAAGAATTTCTTCCCATTTCTTAAATTGTGGTTTAAGCTCATTGAGTTCCATACCAAAAGGGTCCCTATCTACCTCATTTCCCGAACGATTCTTCTTAGTTGTTGAGGTCCTAACAAAGAGATGCTCACGAATTTCTTCCTTATTAGCAAGAGGAGTGTCGTATGGATGATAACACTCAATAGAAATCAAGACTAGAAAGGGGCCACTTATCCGTGTAGAGACATGTACCAACATTAGGGACACCAAGAATTGTTGCAAAATCTTTCAAGGGTATGATGTTTGATATTTGATTGGTTGTAAAGGTTAGTGAGAACTCACCATCGTCATCGAAGAAAAGGCTTATGGTTGCATAGAATTCTAAGATGAACCTAGGACAAATTTGCTCATCGATGTCTAGGAGGCAATCAAAGTTGATTGCTGCAAAGTTTTGGCGAATGGATGTTCCTTTTAGGAAGGATGGATCAATGGTTCTTCCTTCATGAACGTAGCGTTTTTCTAGACTCTTAAAGGTTTCAACTTGATCTTTAGTGAGGCCTTTGGTCCTATGGTGTTTGGGTAAGTACTTAAGAGTTTCCTTGTGATCGGAGAATGTTGCGGGAGGCATGTTGATTCCTAAAAAACACAAAATTTTAAGTTTCAATTAATGATTTTTATAATGTGCATGTTCTAGTATAAGCCTATATGAAAACAATGTGGAGGTGAGGTTATCTTGACTCATTTTGATGCTTGAACCATTTTTGTAATGCAAGTTATGTTATAAAACAAAAGATAACCCAAATGCTCCTAATTCAATATAGCTTCGTTTAAATGTACCAAAAAATACATATTAGTTATGTATTCCCTTTAGCATTCAAGAGACATTATGCAAGTGATGTTTCAATGACGTTTTTCATTTGTTTTAACAATGTGGTGAAAGGTGGTGTTCTAGTGACTTTTAAAAGACAATGAACTTTGTGTGTTTGGTAAATCATGACAATAACAAAGAGGATATAATTTCTAACTAATGGAAATTATGATTAGTTTAAAACCAAGGTTTTTCATGATTTAACAAGTTTATGCATAAACCCTAAGATTCTAGCTAATGTATGTAGATGAAAGTGATAGACTTTGATTGAAAATGCAATTGTGACAAAAATACTTACAAAGTTGATTGGATTGGAAGAGATGTGATTGAGAGCCCTAATTTCCGTGTGGTAAGGTGTTTGTAAGTTGAAGTTGTGAGTTAAGAGATGTTTGGTTTTGAATTTAAAATAAAAATGTGCTGCAGATTCGGCGGACCAGGCGGAACCAAAGGGAGGGTTCCGCCCGTTTGGTCTCAGGGTTCCGCGGGTACAGCAGAGGAAAAATTTAAAAGGATTTGTCTTGATTTTTGTGGTTTTATCCTAATGTTCAAAACTAAGGTTTTAAGTCTTATGAGTCTTTTCCTAAGTCTACGAATGATGAATGCTTCTCATTCAAAAGGTTTTGTGAAAACGTTGACAGAATGGTTAACGTATAAGACTTTCTTAGTTAAGATGTTCCTCAATGAACATTTTTACCAAGGCGATGATGATGGATCACACTATGTCAATTAAGAACATAATGGATTGAATTGTCGCTGAAGTCGATGCTCCCTTTGTTGAAGGGATAACAATGTTGATAAGATGAATTCCGTTGTTGACGCGAGTTAGCTTGTTCAAGTGGAGCTTGTTGACGTGCTTCTCCATCCGATACTAATTTGAGAACCTTACGCGTTTTGGAGAATCATTGGGTAAGTAAGTATAAAAGTGCAAGTACCACTTGTGCTTTTCTTATCAACTTATTACCGACATAATTCCATTTGGTATACACTATGGTTTCTATTCCTGTTCCTTTGGGATACCATACTCCTAGTTGTATAGTACCTTTTGATGTATCCAAACAAGCTCTTCCGAAAGAGTTGTTTTAGGATCTTCTCTAAAACGAGCACATAGACAAGCACTAAACATAATGTTGGATTTATTTGTTGTGAGAACAAGTAAACTTCCAAACATTTCTCTATGTTTAGTTTTACCTACGGATTTACGAACCTCATTCTTGATAAGTCATAAAGGACTTAATCATTGTGAACATGTGAATAACTAGGAATGTCTTTGGGTGATTATTCCTTGCTTTTGGATCTTGCATAGGTTATTAAAAAGTCTTTCATAGATTTACATTGTTTTCTATTTTGAAAGAACTACTTTGTTTTAATGGTTGCTTTACTCTAATGTCCAAAAAAAAAAAAAAAAAAAAAAAAAAAACACTTTTTATCAAATTTGCTTTAATCACTACTATGACCCATGATTCAAGTTTTTATGACATTGTCAATATTGCTTGACTCAATGTTTGAAAAGATGTTGTTTTTTAATTTTAATAGTTCATCTTCCTTGTTATTGATCTTGACTTACTTGTCTTATTAATGTTGGACTTTCGACTAAGTCATCATCTACCAAAGATGATATCTTAGAAGGAGGTGGTCTTTCATCGAATGTTAAATTCAATGACTCCTCGACTCTTTGGGTTTATTTACTTAAAACACTATGAGTGTAAATGTCCAAGAGATGCAACATCATAAGACTATGGGTCGAATTTGACGTGCAAATCCTAGATGTTTATAAATCATTTTCTCCCAATCATCCTAATGAATTCAAATGATTTATTTTTCTTTGTGTGTCTTATATGAAATTTTAACAAAAGAATGGTTGAATTTAAGACACAATTGAAAATGTAAGGTATAATGTTAAAAGACGTTGTACTACAAATATCAATGCAATATTGTGGTTTTGCTAGATTTGCAAGTATCACAAAAGTGTTGTTTGTCTTATCACTTAGGAGATTCTTAGTTAACTCACTTGTAGACAAGTATTAAGTGAGACTCACTCAAGAGTTACTCGTGTCTTTTCTCGAAAGTTTAAAGAGGTAAAATACCTTATATCTCCTACTAGATGAAGTGTCTAACTCCTTTAATCCTGAAGGATCTAATCCTTGTTATTACTTACACAACATAAACACCTTAGAGGAAAAACTAATAACATTACCCACGACAAATCTTAATGCTAATTAACAAGAAACAATGAAAGGTAAGTTGAAGAGATGTGTACTTTTTAAGCTCCATAGATTAGCCACCAAGACGATAATCAATAAGCAAATAATCTTGACTCGTAAGAGAGCTAAACTCAAATACTTATGAATCCAAGGAGGTTAAACAAACATATAAAAGTATTGAACATGATATCTTTAATCCTTTTATCATGAGCACCAAATAGAGATAAAATTTCTCCTACAATTCTCTCATAGGTTTCACAAATACAACTTGTTTTGTTTTACTTGTTGATGGTGCATTTTTGTTAAATCCTAATCCGGTTTTATCACTAAATGACTTTTGACTTTTCAAAACGCTTTTAAGAGCTTTTGAACTTTCTTCAAATTTAGCAATCATTTTTCCTTTCTCATTTTGTCTTTTAATTTCATATTTGCAAGCTAGACATATTTTGCATTCAAGATCAATTTCAACATTACTCTCAAGTCTAGACATTTTATCTTCTAACATGATTTCTTTTTCAAAACTGTTCACAAGAGATTTTGAGGATTCAGTGTTAAAGATAGCTTTTAGGTCCATGTTACAAAATAGTTTTGACTCATTTTCTACTTTAGAAAACTCTAGGATAAATGTGTCAAAGCAAAAGTGTTTGGTTTTAAATTGTACCTTGCTTGATGTTTTATGAAGTTGAGAATCACAAACCGGATAGTTGGCTACATCATCATCCATGTCTTTCTATGAATCATAAGCAAGGCCATTATGAGCTTGACACAAGTAATCACCTTCACTTGTACCTTCATTTAAAACATTTAAACTAGTAGCACATGTATTTACTTCAACTAAGCGTCTATCTATTAGGTTTTCTATGACATCTAACTCATGTGTGAGATCGAATTGATCATCTTTGAATTGACATATTCCTTGATGAAAGTTGATTATATTTTTCCAAATATCATTAGCTGTTTGACAAAAATACATTCTTTCATATTCAATTCTCAGTAAAGCTTTATAAATCATTAATTTAGCTTTAGTGTTTTTATCAAACTTAAGATAATCATTTTGATTTTCAAAACTTGTTTTCGTTGATTTCAAATCACCAATATAAATAATATGCCAAAGATCTTGATCAATTGATTTCACATAGTTTTCAAGTATACTTTTTCATTCAAGGAAGTTTTCTTTTTCAAATAGCGGTGGGTTTTGAATAGGTTTCCCTTCTTTGAGATTTTCAAAATCCATGGATCGATCCAAGTTTTAAAAGACAATATATTTTAAAGATCTTGAGTAACATAGCACTTGATGCCAATTGTGGAAAACTAGTAGGGGGGTTGAATAGTTTATTGCTTTTTAACTTGATTATCTTTCAAAATGTTACGTCTGTTTAAAGATATAAACTCAAATTACTTGTTTAATTCTTTGAAAAGCTTTACGTTTAATTAACGATTCTAGCTAAGGACACTATATAATAAGTAAAGACAAAGAGAGAAACGATCAAACCACAACACGATTGTTTATCGTGGTTCCGCTACAAGGACTCTTTTTCCTTGCCCTACATCCACGCCTCGAGTTTCCAACTTGAGAGATATAAGCACTAATCAACAAGCTCCTTTCACCGGCGGAGAAACCTTTACAACGTCGCTTACACTTTTACTGACACTACGCTAGATGTCGAGTTCTTTTACAAGGGTACAACCACTCCCGTCGTCGTTTACACTTTTACCGACACTAAGCTAGATGTCGAGTTCTTTTACAAGGGTACAACCACTCCCGTTAGTTCTTTTACAAGGGTACAACAACTCCCGTCACACTTTGTATTTTGAGGCCTAAAATACTAACCTATCACTTCTACACACAATACAAATGAAGTATAAACTACCAAAGCTTATACATAACAAAGCTAACAAGTCTTGCAACTTTTGAGTTGAAACTTGTAACTTCTTGGATGAATTTGTGAACTCCCTTGCTACATAAGAGGACCACACAAGTCAAATGTTTATGAGTTAGTTGAAAGAATATGTGAAATATATGTCCTAAAGTGATGGATGAAAATTAGCAAGTGGCTTGGTATTTATAGCAAAACAAACAGCAGGTCTGGCGAATACGGCGGAACCCTCAGATGGGTTCCGCCCGTGTACCCCCAGGGTTCCGCCAGGCTTGCAGTAGGCTTTGCAATAAATCTTTCAAACCAACCAAAGTCACATCAACTAAATCCTAGTCAAACACATTGAAGCAAAAGAAGAAAGCTTCCAAAAATGTGTAAGAGGTTATGGTAAGTCAAACACACAAGCTTACCATAAATGTATGATGTGACATGACACTTTCTAAATAAAGAAATAAAAACAATGTTTTGCTTAAAAAGAAATGTAAACCTAGTTATACAAGACTTAAAACTAAAGTGATGTTATTACTATAAACTAAAATTCATATTTTGTCATTAACAAAACTTAGCAAAGATCATAAAATATAAATAACGTTTTTAGGCGATATTTGTATTAACAATCTCCCCCTTTTTGTTGATGACAAAACATAAACTTTATTTGTAAGTAAGCCACAAGATTTAGTGTTAAGTCTTATAAATTTTGTATTAAAACTTTTTTTTGCTAAGAAGATGTGATATGCAAGAGTTAGAAAGAAAAAAATGAGAACAAGTTTAATATAAATTCTCCCCCTTTTTGTCGAATGGTAACAAGTTTGTATTAAAACTTGTTTTTGCTAAGAAGATGTGATATGCAAGACTTCCAATGGTAACATGCTTGAACGTATTAAGAAACATGAACCAATGCGTACTAGGTTATTATGGTTGTATTTAATGCATGAGCGAATTCTAATGATCCCATGTTAGGAGCTTTTAACGGCTCGACATAGGAGTGAAGTAGGAGCTTATAGAGTTGGGGAAGTACGTATGCTACCCCACGAATGGTATTAAGGAATATAACCCGTCATCCATGCAATTGTAACAAACTATCTACGTGTAAAAGATATCTAGGTAGTAATGAAACCTAAGTAAACACAATTATCTCCATTATTGCTCACACCACTAGTTTAATTAGCTTTATTTTCATTTCTGTTATTTTATTTTGATTGCATCTTAGTTATTGGGTTAGTTGATTAGCAACTAATTCCGCCCACTCTTCCAAAAAACCGAGACTTTTACTTGCTTTTATAAAAATATAAAAATACAAAAAGAATCATCCCTCACCTCTAGACCTAGTTCTTAGGCTTTCTAATCCTAGCGACACTATTCCTGAGTTGAACGATCAATCCCCCGATACTTGTCACTATACTATACTACAACGATCAGGTACACTGCCTGGTGGGGGTTGTAAGCTTCTCGAGATCCCTCGAGAGGTAAAGCCTGTTGCGATTCCCACGCATCAATAACCCTAACTTAAAACACATAAGAGATTTCAATGCTAAGACATCACCCCTACCTCCCTTAAACCCTATTATACATCCACTTTTTCCTACCCATAAAACAGAACCCCATGGTTTCTTTCTCCCGAGAGAACCATATATACCTAAACACCTTATCCCTACCTATACCCCTAGATTTGACTTTAGGCAACCCTATACCTTAAACCCTACCCCTTACTTAATAAACCCTCCCATTCCATCTTGGAAAGATGAAATTGGAGAAAAACCCTCTAGGTTGACTCTAGAAGATGAGGAAAACCAATTAGAGGAGATTTTAAATAACTTAGATGAAATTTTTCTTGATCTCTTTGAGAAAATAGAAAAAGGTCATAATAATAATAACTTAGATAATCAACCTGACTATAGTAGTTTAAGAAAGAATTTAGTATAGAACACTTTTAAAATAGCTAAAATACAGAAAAACCAAATGAAACATCACCATAAAATAGCTTTTTCCCGCTTTAGGATTTGCACTTTAGAAAAGATAATAGATAATGATGAGGAAAACTTAGAAAATACTAACACATGGAATTAGGAAATTAGGAAACTTTAGAAAACCTTAAGTAGATAAATAACCCTAGGAGACATGCCTTAGAATAGTTAGAGTCTTTAGGATAAGTAGAATAGGAAATAAATAAAATAGGTTAGGATTTAGAAACTACCTGGTACCCCTCAATTAGGGTAGATTAGATAACTAGACTTAGGATTACCCTTCACATTAGAAAACCCTTAGGAAAACCTATAACCTACCTTTAACCCTTACCCTTAGGATCTTAGGAAACCCACCCCGATGTCTTAGGTAAATAGAATCTCTAAACTGTTTTAAATTTCTCTTACCCTAACCCTTTTCAACTCTTTTTCCTCTTACCGATGGTGAGAATCCTCATTCTTCACCATAGAGATCTGAATTCTTTCTCCTCTGATCTCTAAACCTTCACTTCTTTCCATGGCTTTCTTAAGCTATCTTCATTCTAGTTAGAGATCTACCCCTAACTATTCCATATGCAAATATATGATCCTCATATATAAGCATATTCCTACTCTTTATTCCTCTTAGATTAATATGATACCCGAGCTAGTTTTCCCCAATCCCCTTTAGTAAACCCCAAAACCTTAGTTAGGATTTCCATACTTGAGGTTAGAAATACCATTAGGATTATAAAACTTTAGACCATTAGGATTAGAAAACCTTAAACCATTAGGATTAGAAACTAAAAACCCCTGCCCCAATAGACAAAGGATAAGACTTAATAGGAAAACATTAGGATTAGAATATAGATTAGGAAAAAACTTAGGATTAGATAACCCTCACCATAAGCCTTTAGAACCCTAGTTTAGGATAGACACACTTACCCCATATGAATAAGTATATTTAGGTCATAGATTACCCATACCTAGCCCTTAGGATAACCATACTTGTACACTTGAGGATTTTAGATTATACCTTAGGATTTGACAATTTTTAGAATACCCATTAGGAAATTTCACTTAGGAGATACTATGGATAGTGCCTTAGCTGGTTTCAAATCCCTAGGAATAGTAATACTCATAATAATAGTAATAATGGTAATGATAGACAACCTAAAACAAAAGAGAAAACCTGAAACAACACCTAAAAATAAGGATATACCTAGTCAAGCCTTAGGAAAGAAAACACTTAAACCTAATCCCTCTTTAGAACCCTCTACCTCAATGGAACCAAACACCTCACCCTTAGAAATTAGGATTAGTTAGAAGAACCTTAGGAGGAAAATAAAATTCTGGGAAGAAATCTAGTAAATCTAAAACTTCGATAGGATATTCTCCTTCAGGTATCCTATACTCTTACTCTTCCGTTTAATCTCATCTTTTCATTTCTCTCTTTCTACAGTTTAAATCTTTTCCTCTCACTTCCTCCTACTCTTCCATTTAAAATCCTATTTACTCGCCGTTTTCCCCACTCCACAAATTAAACCATACTTTTCCATTTTCCCCACTCAACCCACTCCAAACTTCTTTTCCTTTTCCATTTCCCCTACTTTACCCTCTCATCCTTTTTCCTTTCTCCACTCCACTCCCATAAATCCTTCCCTCCAATTCCCTTCATTTTTTAATTCTCCATCATTTTACACTCTATTTTCTTCTTTCTATATTCTCTCCCTACCTCATCCTGCAATGCTCTATTAGTTAGAACTTGCATTTCTCGTCATAACGCAAGTTTCTATTAATTAGAACTTGTAAGAATACCTACATCGAACTTTAACCCTCATTATGTTCGACTACGATACTAAATCTCGCTTTGCAAGAAATTGTAAAAATGAGATCTTCTACGTCCGCCATTCTAGTCTTAACATGGGAATCTACCATGTGACAAGTTGCTAAACCGGAGAACATTAGAACTTGTCCTTACCATGACCAGAACTAGTCTCTATCATGACTAGAACTTGTCTCTATCATGACTAGAACTAGTCTCTATCATGACTGGAACTTGTCTCTATCATGACTAGAACCTGTCTCTACTTGACTAGAATATTCCTCTACCGTATCTATAACTTGTCTTCACTGAGATGAAAATTAGTTATCATATGAGTTGAAACTTGTCTCTAAAAATTTCCTTACCATATATCCTTAAATATGGTAAAACTCTCTTCACTTTCCACCGATACTGCTTAAGGATGATTTATGATGACTATCCTCTTAAAATGAACTAGGATGTTCCTACATTTTAATGAGAAAGTTATAAATCAAATAGGTTAAGAATTTATACGCTCTTGTTTTCAAATATTGGGATGCCTTTATTTGTAAATAATGAGATATAAAAACCTAAGTATCTGGTATTTGTACAAGCAATTCCTACTCCGCTTGTGCAAAATCTTCTTCCTTTTCACATCATTTTCCTCGATAATCCTCTTCTTTCTCTACTTTCTCGACTATTTCTCTCCTCTACTCCTATAATCGTTAAAATCTCGAGACGAGATTTTCTCTAAGGGGGTAAGACTATAACAACCCACAAACACCCATTACTATCATTCCTATTACAAATACCTATAGTAGGTATTTTACAAGTAAATTTTTGCTTTTTATATACATTATTACTTGCATTACTCACTAGACCTACTCACGTATCTACACAAGCCAAATAACTCAACACTCACATCCTATAAACCCCAGGTATGTCAAGCATAAACTCATAACAACACCATAATAAGTAATTCACCAATCTAAAACACTAAACATAACACAAAACCCTAATAAACCTTAAACTAAAACTTAAATAGGATTATGTGCTTATCTGAACCTATATGCTTAATTAAACTAGTATGAATGTTTTCAAGGCTTAAGTAAGAGTTTCTTTAGGAATATTAGTATATATTAGGACTATTAGGCTATAGAATAGAACCCTTAGAACTTAGATACAAACCCCCTAAGCCCTAAACCATAACTAGGTCATAGATAACTAGAATTAGGTCTAAACCCTCCCAAAACTTCCCCATAGGTCACTACCACTTACTATAAGCCTTTAGAACTTAGGAATAGTTATTAGATACCCTTAGGATACTAACTTAGGCACAAAACCATAGGATAAACCCTAGTCTCTCACTAAACCCACTTAGGTCATTTAGGTCACAAAACTAGGTCAAACCTTCCCAAAACTTTCCCATAGGTTACCCACACCTAGAATAAACCCTTTAGGTCTTAGGATTAGTCAATAGACACACTTAGGAACTTAATTTAGGTATTAAACCTTAGGTAAAACCTTAAACATATAATAAGTAGAAACTAGTTCTAAACTTAACTAAAATTTAGTAAAACCTAAACATAAGCACCTTAAACACCTCAACCTAGCACCCTAACACCTTCGTCATACACAAGCACACACCCTAACACCTCTAAGCACACACACAAGTAGGTGCATCACCTACTTGACTAATCCACCAGTAATCCACCCTAAACCTCCCCTAATCCACCACTAAACCACCCCTAATCACCCTAAACCACCCTTAAACCCACCAAGCAGCTTACAAGCACCTCCAATCTACCAAGCAAGGTGGTGACTGGTGGATCACCTACTTGTAAGCTACTTGTCACCCTCCTTCCCTAAACCGCCTCTACGGCTCAATCTCCACTACAACCGGCCTAGGTAGCCCCCTAGCTACCATGTAGCTCCTCCTTGTCACCACTAGACTTGCCACAACCCCCCTCTAGCTCTGCTTTCTCAACCCTCCCCATCCACGACACCTAAACCCTCGTTCCATGCCAAACCGCCATAGCGAGCCCTATAAATACTCCCCTCCTCCCTTATTTCTTCTCCACACCTCTCCCCCTCCTCTCTACCTCACATTTCTGTAGTACTAAGTTGTTAGAAGCCATTAGGAATGAGTAGGTAGGCCTTGGTCGCGTTGTGTTGTGGTTTGAAGTCGTACGAGCCCTAAAAAACCCTAACCCTAGTTCTAACCCACGTAAACCTCCCCCTAGCCAAGGAAGTCTTACACTTAGTTAATTTAGCTTTAGTATAGTCTTAGGATAGATTTAGGATGCCTTAGATAGCTTAGATACCCTTGCATGAGCCTAGAACCATTCTACTTGCTAGTTTACGTACTAAAACCCTAGATCGAGTCATATACTTGCATGCATGCTATAAGTCGTTAATTTAGGTCATACACTAGTTAAACATAGCTTAGATAAGTTAAAATAAGTAAAACATAGGTTAGAAAACTTAAATACTAGATAAAATATAAGTTACATGCATATTAGGACTAGTTTTGCAAAACTTTACATGCATAAGGGTATGTATCGTAAATTCCTAAAATTATACAGCCTAGGGATTGTTTTTAACATTTCCTAGAAGTTATAAGTAGTAAGGAGTAGTTTTACATAATATTAAAACCCTAGGATAGATAATAACATAAGTATAAACTAAAAAGGACTAAAAACGTAAATAGTATAAAGTTTAAGGTTTAAAATGGTAAATATAGAAAAATTAGGAGTCTTAGGTTAATTACATAAAATATAGAAGTCTAGGGACTAGTTGTGTCAAGTATAGATAGTTATTAGTATAAGTAATATAGTAATATAAAACTTAGGGTAGAAAACGTAAATATATAAACTATAAGGGTAAAAAGTGAAAATATCATATAAGTATAAAACCTAAATAAATTTAGACGCATAACACAATAATAGGCGCTTCATGCGAGGAGTACTATGTGGATATTTCGTTTTTGACGAGTTTGTTGGGTTTACGAATTAAAGTGCCTTGACTACTCGAACGATTATTGCATATACTTCTGAGATATGATGGCCCGAACGGTGATATGATTATAACTAAACCCTAATAACAACATAACTCAATAATAGGGAGCTTTGTGTGAGGAGTATTAACTTCTGAATTATGATGGCCCGAACGGTATTTTGTTGATAACGTAATACAATAGTAGGGAGCTTCATGTGAAGAGTCATATACTTCTGAATTACAATGGCCTGAACGGTGTTATGTTATATCTAAAACATTAACAAACCTAAAAACAATAACTTAAGAAACATAAACATGATAACTAAAGCTTGACATGCATACCAAAACCAACAACACAATAGGATACGTGAGTAAGGCGTTCTAGTTCTTGAGTCACTATTTGCATCACTTAGATTACTCTACACCCAGGTGAGTTTTTCATAGCCTTACATCTTTTTAAACATTCACACTAAATGCTTTTATAAACCCTGTAAGAGGGATACATGCTAAATGCTTTACTTAAAACCGAATACAAGTCTTTTTCATTGGTTGTTTGCACGAGTAAACTAACAGCCACCACTACATAAACAAAATTCATGAATCTAATCGTTTGGGACGTTTTATCCAAACGAACGTGAATATTGTTGATAGATATATTTAAGTTTGACAACTCCCGTTGGTATTAACACCCAACTAGGTGGTACCAATAAGTACTATATTTGAATCCACTCTAGGTATAACTTTGGCAAGTTATCCTTCTATCCCCTCATGTTGGGTCTGCAGCCCACATGACCCGGATAAGGTGTGATTCATGAGCTTAGTGCAACCTACTAAACTCCTGATAATTGTACATGCATCACAATTATCACAAAAACTTGCATTTTCCCAAATGGCTGTAACAACTGAACACAGGGAACTTGTATTCACTAACCCCTAAACCTATGATTCTCACTCAACACCTAGTGTTGACTTTTTAAGCATGTATCCTAGGTATATTACTTTTATGGACCTATGGCGGAAGGAGGTACTGAACTCGGAGGACTTTTCATGGTTATCATTCAAACACAACCAACCTAACACTTAGATTTTTGGGACCTCAACAAAATAAAAGTATATCTTTTATAATTAAAAATCTGATAATTATGAATGATAACTAGATTTTCAAAACGTCTCTTTTCGAGTCATTTTCTATTACTGTATCTGTGATTCTATGAAGTAATACCCCAAACACTTTATCTGCTGCGATCAGTGAAAAATGGGGGTGTTACAACTATTGATTTTAGAACAATTGTATTCATATGTAAAACGTACAAATATAGAACACATTAATATAAACGAAGAAAAACTTTATATAAATTACAACAGTTCCAATATCCAAATACAAGATTTAAACCATGACAATTCCAAATCTACATTATAAAGCCCCATTCCATTAGCATGCAACCCATCCTTATCAGAGTAATGCTTTCGTTAGTAGGCCAACAATATTGTCATTGGGTTAATATGTTAGACAATGGAACGCGTAGGCTATAATGTTTATTTGTCAGGTATTTATAAAGTAATATACCTGGAAACCCTAATGGACCCAACCCGCAAGTCGGGCTTGAGCCAACTAACTTATTCATTTAATATTCCCCCGCAGTTCGAGCGGCGAAATCGCGAAAGCTCGGACTGGAGTAGTAAACTAGACGAAAAAAACTATAACATAATAAAAAGATAACTTTAATCAACTCGTAACATAACCGTACCAACGGTCGACTAAGTCGACTGGTAACAAAATCGTACCAACGGTTGACTTTAGAAACTGGTACCAACGGTTAACTTTAGTCGACTGGTAATAAAACCGTACGAACAATCGACTGACAAACAAACAATAAAACAACTATATTTGTTATTTTTATTTTCTTAACAAACCACAACCAGATATAATCAGAATCAAATCGGACCAGAGCAGCAGTCGAAAAGTCGGCCCAAAATATGCCGTATCAAGTAGTACAGATCCAAAATTCCAAAACAATCACAAATGCAAATAATTATAACCGAGCCACTAAACTTATGCATGTTCATCTTTCAATCAGATTAAGCTACTAATCTTCCAAAGGTTATTAGGTTTTGATGCAAATTGACGGTAGTTGTTGTGTTTTTGTGATTAGGGTTTGACGGGTGGCCACTTAAGTCTGAAGATCAGACCCGTTCCGATACTATGTTAGATAATGGAACCGTAGGCTATAATGTTTATTCGTCAGGTATTTATAAAGGAATATACCTTCATCTAATATAATATACAAAGAAGTTACTAAATTTTGATAAAAAGTTTGCATAAATTACTAAAGTTTCAAAATTGTCATCTAGATTACTGAACTTATAGGAAACATATACTTTTATAATTCTAGTGTTAAATCGAGTAACTTGAACGAATATTTTTTGATAAGTTAAGCAACATAAATGTCGTGTTTTTTCAAGTTCAGTAATGTTTGCGTATATTTTTATAGTTTAAGTAACCTCAAAATGTCATATTTTATAAGTTTAGTAACCTAGATGACAATTTTGAAAGTTTAATAACTTAATTGAACTTTTTATCAACTTTAGTAGCTTCTTTGTATATTAACATGTTGTCATTAGTATGGACTTTAATAACATCTACATCATTCCATTCAACCACTTCGCGTATAAAATGATACTTGCGAAGGATATGTCGACTGCCTCTTTGTACTATGCGTTCAGTTGCAAGTAGGATTGCACTTGAATTATCGCATTTTCATAGGGATTTCGTTACTTGGAACAACACCAAGTTCCTTTATGAATTTCTTCATCTAGACAGCTACTTGCGCAGCTTCTAAGACACCGTTGTATTCAGCTTTTATAGATCACATTGCAACAATGTCTTGCTTCGAGCTTCTCCACGCTACCACTCCGGCATTCATAACGAAGACACATTAGGAATCTCGATTAATTTGGAATCCACTTTCACCGTCGATTAATTGAGACTTAGTATCATCTCGATTAATTTGGAATCCAACATCCGTGTAGCACTTTACATCAAGCACTCCTTCCAAACCTCCATAAATCTCCTTGTCATACTCAATGCAAAAGACACATTAGGTCTTGTGTAAGTCATAGCATATATAATAGATCAAATAGCCGATACCAATTACATTTACGTCATATACATAAAAAGTACTCATGTTGTGTAAGAAGCTTCCCAACCAAATTGTTGTAGGTTCAAGTATTGCTTCAGATATATGAGATAGATTGTGATGTATATCGTTTGAGATAAATAATTGTCGTTCTTAAAATATGACACGAGTGTAACTCATTATTTTAAATATTCATATCTTTATAGATAGTCACATAAATACAACAACCTAAAATATTTTAGTGATATGTATCCTACTTAACAATATTTTAAATAGTCGACGGTGAAATCCAACAATCGACATGGCCAATAACGACACGACTATTATATCATCACCGGCAATAGTTTTTAGTGGTTTGGCTTTTAGTCTTTTGTTGTATTTTGTAATTTATATCCAGTCTTTGGTTTTTTGTTGTTTTTTTCTTTTTAAGGTCCACGATTTTAATTATTTTGTTAATACAGTAGGTGTTTTATTTGTATTTTATTGCCTTTGTTGGTTGTATATATTGCCTTTAAAAAATGAGGGATGCTACATCCATTCACAAATCCCACACAAAACATTCACACGCTGAGGTGTCAGGCACTGATTGGTGGGATGAGAGAGAAGTATATCTCATCCCACCAATCAGTGGCTGACACCTCAGCGTGTGAATATTTTGTGTGGGATTTGTGAGTGGATGTAGCATTTTCCTTAAAAAATATCATCATCGACAACAATGAGTACCAGTAGTTCCCCTAATAATATTAACATACATTTCAAAGCATCTTGTAATATTAGCATACATTTCAAAGCATCTTGTGAAACTTTAGTTGGCTCACCAAATAGAAATTGTATCACTAAATATGAAAAAGCCAACCAACTCGGTTAGCTCAGTCGGTCACAAAAGATTTTTTAAGGTGCTTTGGGAAGGGATGTTTAGTTAGGGAAGGTCTCAAGTTCGAGTTCCGTCCAAGACTTTTACCCCTTCAGGCGGTAAAGGAGCAGCAGGCGGGTCTCAGGCCCAGGCCCAATTGGATGTCACTGCTGTACCTGAACTACTAACAACTAACAAGCCGTTCAAAAAAAAAAAAAAAAAAGTTGCTAGGTTTATTCGGTTAGGTTAGTTGGTTGGATTTTTTTTTTTTTGGTTAAAACCAAAAATCAAACCAAACCGATTTTAACTTGGATTAAACCAAACCAAAAACTGAATTTGGATTTGGTTCAGTTTTCGAATTGACACGAATAAATCAGTTTTATAATTTATACTAGGTACTTTTTTCATTTAGTTATACAGTCTTTTAGCAAAAAAAAAAAAAAAAAGAAAGAAAAAAAAAAATCAAGCTTAAAAGTTTGATACATGTATAGAAAAATAGAGTGTTGATGTTTTTTTATATGTATATAATATATACAATATATATATATATATATATATATATATATATATATATATATATATATATATATATATATATATTTATTTGAATTCGTTTTTACTTTTTAGGTTTGGTTTACATTTTTTCAAAGCATATCAGAACCAAAAATAGAATATTTAATCGGGTCAGTTTTGACAAATTCGGTTCAAATACAAATTCAGTTCAGTTTTGTTCGGTTTCGATTTTCGGTACATGTGGATTCAGGGCCGTCTTGTGGTTTTTGGTGGCCGTATGCAATAATAAAAAAGAGACCTTATTTGTAAACCAAAAAGAAATCGCATATAAACTTGAATTAAATGACTCATATATATTTAATATACTAGAAGAGTACCCGCGCAATGCGGCGACGGGTAACCTGTGACAATTTTTATGGACAGTATAAATATTCGAAATCAATTACAAGTCGACACTTATATACATTTAATTTCCCAGATATTACTCTGAATTTTTAATAGCAAAATTAGTACATTTAACTTTGGGCTGAAACCTATTTATATGTAACTTTCTTTTTGTGGAAATGTTTTTGGTGAATAAGACTTCTAAATTTAAATGTCCTAAATACATTATAAGGCAGTAAAGATATTATACGTATTTATATATAAAACAAATAAAAATGTGGCCCTTTTAAATGAAGGCCCTGTGCGACGGCATATATTGCACACCCCTCCGAGACCTCGGGATATTACCCGATTTGATAACAGCCCTCTCACTTGTTGCATTTCTAGTTGCGTGAACTTGAGCCTGATTGCATGTGGTTTGTTGCTCAATGGGCCATTGTGAATAAGCAAAAGAGGGCAAGGCAAAATGTTACTTGTGAAAACACAAAAATCAGATTAAAAAACGCTATATAATGTACTACGAACTATGATATTATTTTCATAAAAGATGTCACATAGTCTAACATGTTTACGCACATATGCATAATTACATCTAGAACGTGAAATAACAAAAACATATAATAAACTAAAATATGTTCACATATTGTACAAACCAAACAAACTACAAAACAAAAACATAAAATAAATAATAAATAAAATAATACAAACTAAGCAAAATTTTATCAAACTTTTAGCATAAAAAAACTAATCAGTAAAGCTATTGCCAAAAAACGTACAAATAATTAAACTAAATTATAACCGAAAAAATTAAGTTACAGGGTGCCTGCAACTGCATCGCGCGGGGACCCTGCTAGTACATATATTAGATGCATTTTAACCAACTGACTTAGTTCAGTTGGCCACCTGTGCTAGAGCTTAGGGGTTTTTACCCAGTGTTCAAGTCTCGCAAGTAACAAAAAATCCAGATTTTCTTCCTAATGCGAAGTCGTGAGTTCTATAGGTTTAGTGTGGTGCCGTTAAAAAAAAAATATTAGACGCATTTAATCAATTTACGTAAATCTTTTGCATTTATCGTCCTTTGCATGTTAGCATATAAATGAATAAATATGCATATAATTCATGTAACGAAAACTCACTAATATCCCTAATAACATGTATTAGCGTCATTCTCACAAAAGGGTATGTTTGGGGAGGGGATTTTATGGGGCTTATGGGGCTTGGGTTTTTAAAATAAGCCGGCTAATTAAATAAGTCTCGTTCGCCATGGGTGTTATGGAAGGACTTATAAAATAAGCCGGCTAAAAACTTTAGCCCCATAAAAGAGGCTAAAAACTTAAGCCCGGGGCTTTTGAAGAATAAACTACTTATTTACCCACAAAAATATCTAACATATACAAAAACTTTTTTTTTTTTTTTTTGAAATGCATACAAAAACTCATTTAATTATGTCCTTTTTAGTAATTTTACAATAATAAGCCCCAACCATAACCCATTTACCAAACAAGTTTATAAAAATACAAATTTTAATTTCGGCTTATAATATAAGCCCTAGCCCCAGCTCCAGCCCATTTCGCCAAACATACCCAAAAACTTAAACACTAGCTTCCTTGTTTTGTACTGTACTATTTTACTAGTTCAAGAATATGTTATTGCAACTATCACAGCCATTTACAAATGTCACTATCAGTAGTCATCGTAAGTAGTTGACAGCCACCCAGTTCATACCTAATACAGAAATATCATATGAACATTTTCTTTGTTTCGTAAAATATAAAAGAAAATAAATAAGAGCATGCTAATATAAAAGACCATAAGAAACAAAAAGGAAGCATCCAGACACAAAATGTCAAGCAGCGTCAATATCTGATTGAGCCGACATTATGAAGCCCACACGTGCCACGTAACATGTCTTTCCTACGCCCCCACTTGCATCCGCGCTTATTTTTGTCTTCCTGGGACCCACAAACCCTGTTTTTTTCTCGTACATGCCTATCTCAACCATTTATATATAGATAGATAGAATCTCATTTTCTTCGTCAAACAAAATACCCATTCATTCATCGCATATTGAAATCTTCAAAAGATCATCCTCAATCACATATTCATCTTTTTTTCTTGTTACAATAATGGAATTGAAAAAGATGGTACCAAAGGTTTCTCGTAGCGGACGACAAATGCAACGTTACAATAAAGGCCAACAACGTCAAGTTGTTGGATGTATTCCTTACAGAATTAATAATAACAATGCATTGGAAGTACTTGTGATTAGTGCACAAAGAAAAGGCAAAAGGAATGTTGTTTCCCAAAGGAGGCTGGGAATGCGATGAAAACATCAAAGAAGCCGCGCTAAGAGAGTCGATAGAGGAAGCTGGAGTGTATGGACTAGTCGAGGGAGAATTGGGTACATGGTGTTTTAAAAGCAAAGGAAATGATGGATATTACGAAGGACATATGTTTCCATTACTTGTGAAGGAGCAACTCGAGTTTTGGCCCGAAAAAGATATTCGAAGAAGAGCTTGGGCAGGCCCGGCCCTAGGGGTGGGCGAGCTGGGCGACCGCCCAGGGCATCACATAAACGGGGGGCATCAAATATCAAATGTAGTTTTAATAAAGAAGATGACTGAAGTGGAAAACTGTTTAACCCGATTATACCAAGTAGAAGTAAAATATGGATGAAGAAGATGATAGGTTTTGTAAGAGAGAGAAAGTAAAATTAAATATTCAATTATGTACAATTGCTTTTAGTCACGTGAGGATGAGATGAAAAATTAGAAAAGTTATTTTATTTTTTGAAAAACAATTCATCTTTTAGTTTCTTTCCAGGGATAGTTCAGAGTTTCGGTAATTCAGTAAAGTTAATTAATAAATTATATAAGGTATTAGTAATATTTATTCCAAATAGTCATCACAGAAAAGATTGAGAATATTTGATACTAATAACATTCTATATAATAAAATAACACACTTAATTTGAATCAGTTTTGCAAAAGTTATCTTTGAGAACCGAACTCTACTGATAAGAAATCTCGATTTTGAACATCCTGCTTGACCAATAGTAGTAAAAAAGAAATATATTTTTCGGTAAAACTGAATAACGTTATATTGTTCAATTTTTTTTAGCAAAGTAACGTTATATTCTAGTTAGTTGATAGAATTTATAATCAAGTGCAAAGATAATATAGTTCAATTTTTATCAAGACGATACGCTGTTTTGTTTTTAGGGAAAAGAAAATGTGTCGTTGTTTACAACATTTAGTAGGGGCATTTTTCGGTCGTCTCGCCCAGGGCATCAAAAATCTCAAGACCGGCCCTGAGCTTGGGTGAGTGTTGCGAAAGCTAAAGAAGTTTGCCAATATACTTGGATGAAGGAAGCGTTGGATTTGTTAGTAATAAGACTCAAATATGCTCCCTTAAGTAACTTGTGAGCTGTGAACATACGTGATGAGATGATGCAATATACTGTGGATGAGAAGGATGAGGTGTTCAAAATATTTTTACAGAAACGTGGTTCATAATATTGAAGTGTCTTCATAACAAGTTCCTGCCCCGGTTGTAAAGGAATGAAATCACAAGCATCGTAGTATTCTTTAAGCAAGCAATATGTTTCCTCATCAATACTATCCACCTCATCAATACAGTTATAACCAGTCAATTTGAGCCCTAACGGTCTTGTTTGTGCCTCCTCCCAAGAAGATGAAAAGTGCACATGATCCTCATCTAGAGAAGCAATCCAAACCTGAGCAAGAGCTATTTGATGCAATTGACATACAATCTTTAACGCCTCTTGAATTTGGTCCCCAGCAAGTTTGAGACCATTGATACTCTGTTCCACAAGTGTAAAGAAGTATTTATACACATGTAATTTCTCACAGTAGGATAAAGAAGTGAGAAAAGACGAAGACTTTAACTTATTATTAAAAACATATTTACAGAAAGCATATTTACCTTATATGGTATACGATCTTGGACATTGTACACACCCAGACCCTCTTCCTGGATGTATGCAGTAACAGCTTCAGTAAATTGGTTTGAGATGGTTATAAATATATTAAAAAAAAAAAGGCGTACCTACCTTTATTTTCAAATTCATTTCATTGAATAATTCAACATGATCAGTAAACCATGATGAGCACTCGATAACACCAATACAATCAGAAGAGGAAGAGGTTTGGGAAGGACAACAAATAGGTATCATAATAGAAGAATTCAAACGACACTCCTGAAGAGCATAACGCAACAATGGATCCACCTCAAGATTAACACTTGGGTCCATAGATGCTATAATCTCTGGAAAACGATTGAGGAATGCAGAGGCAGGTGTACCCCTCCCAAACTTACTATTCACATCAATATCATACACATGCTCCACACAACGTCTCCTATACTTTTTGAAATCTTTGTTAAGAAAGCTGAGGGCAAAAGGTTGACGGGAAGTTGAAAGTAGATGTTTGCCGCCGATTGTTACTGCTGCCCAAAACTGAGCTATTAGAGGAAGCTGGAGTGTATGGAATCAGTGGCGAAGCTTGGATTTTGTAAGTGGGGGGTCGGGATCTAAATTTTTTTTTCCTAAGGCTATATTTCAGGTATACCGAAATTTTTGGGGGGTCGAAACCGAATATACCGAAATTTTTCTACACGAAAACTATATACCCCATACATCGCAAAA
This sequence comes from Artemisia argyi, assembly GCA_030686995.1. Taxonomy (NCBI): domain Eukaryota; kingdom Viridiplantae; phylum Streptophyta; class Magnoliopsida; order Asterales; family Asteraceae; genus Artemisia; species Artemisia argyi. Next base: position 35,674,202 of record CM060707.1, on the reverse strand, counting down.
AAAATTTCGGGGGGTCGGGCGCCCCCCCGGCCCCTATGAAGCTTCGCCCCTGTATGGAATAGTCGAGGGAGAATTGGGTACATGGTGTTTTAAGAGCAAAGGAAATGATGGATATTACGAAGGACATATGTTTCCGTTACTTGTGAAGGAGCAACTCGAGTTTTGGCCCGAAAAAGACATTTGGAGAAGAGCTTGGGTGAGTGTTGCTAAAGCTAAGGAATTGATTACCCACCTCACCCATTTCTTTGCATTCCTTTCCATTTCCTTTTGTCTTTCCCTTTGCCCACTTTGAACCAAGCGGACCCTTAGTTAGTTGTAACAAGAAGTGTTTAGAAAGGTCTTAATTCTTTTTATGGTGAATAATAAATATTTTATCCAACTATTCTTATTCTTATTGTAAAAATCCCAATGTTGATAAGATGAGATGGTGAATTGCAAACAAAATAAGCTAATTAGAAAGGTAAGGAAAAATAACATTCCAACATAGTCACACACAAAATGATAAGTCTTCGAAAGTAAGGACCACGGAGTAACAAATCAATCAGGATAAAGAATCTAGAATACTTACCTGGCTATTTAACTTCTTTTTGGAATTCAGTTTACGTAAAATAACCCATATTATTAAAATTTAATATAAAAGGGGTTTTTATATGTAAGCTTTTAGAAGACAAAGGACTAGAGGTGGTGCAGTGATGGAACTATCAAAGGTTGGACCGGGTAAAAGAAGAAGTAAAAGATAAGGGTGAGATGGTCCGCAAAATGGAAGCCCACACGTGCCACGTAACACGTCTTTCCTACGCCCCCTTTTGGCATCCGCGCTTATTTTTGCCTTCCAGGGACCCACAAACCCTGTTTTTTTTCCGTACATGCCTATCTCAACCATTTATATATAGATAGATAGAATCTCATTTTCATCAATCACAAATACCACTCATTCATCTTCAAAAGATCATCCTCAATCACTTGTTCATTTTTGTTTCGTGTTACAACCAATTAGTTGAGAAACAACATCTCACACAGCAAAAATACTACTGCTAGGATACAAGCTCTTTTGTATAACAATAATGGAATTGAAAAAAATGGCATCAATGGTTTCTCGTAGCGGACGACAATTGCAACGTTACAATAAAGGCCAACAACGTCAAGTAGTTGGATGTATACCTTACAGAATAAACAATAATGCATTGGAAGTACTTGTGATCAGTGCCCAAAGAAAAGGCAAAGGAATGTTGTTTCCTAAAGGAGGTTGGGAATGCAATGAAACCATTAAAGACGCCGCGCTAAGAGAGTCGATAGAGGAAGCTGGAGTGTACGGAATTGTCGAGGGAGAATTGGGTACATGGTGTTTTAAGAGCAAAGGAAACGATGGATATTACGAAGGTCATATGTTTCCGCTACTTGTGAAGGAGCAACTTGAGTTTTGGCCCGAAAAAGATATTCGGAGAAGAGCTTGGGTGAGTGTTGCTAAAGCTAAAGAAGTTTGTCAATATACTTGGATGAAAGAAGCGTTGGATTTGTTAGTAATGAGACTCGAATATGCTCCCTTAAGTAACTTGTGAGCTGTGAACATACGTGATGAGATGATGCAATATACTATGGATGAGAAGGATGAGGTGTTCAAATGGGATCTTCAGTTGATCCCAATGCAATTAGGATTATGCTTGGCAATAGTTTCTCGTCAATCTTGCGAAGACTTTGGGTTCGGCATGTAAACTGTATCTTGTCTACATCTAATCGGGTTGACGGATCAAACATGATTGACCACCCATCCAATCCATGACACCATTCAAGAAGCTGATGTACACAATATTCACCCACCCAGTCTCGAGAACTGATTCAAGAACTTCCTTTCCACAATACCAACTAACCTTTTTTAGTTAATGTACACAACTTGTTCAAATCATTTATCATTACAGTTGTTATTTTTGTAAATGTTATTACAGATCCTAATGAAAGGTAAACAAAAGTCATCAATGTGGTTCCATTATACTCTCTTTTCTTGCGTAAGTTTCTTTGTTTTGATCCAAGATATCTACAAATACAAGTATTACATTTCTTGTCTTGAACCTTTTTACAATAGTTGAGAAGATAGTTAAGTTATGCATCTATTTTTCCTAGTGGTAATTATACAAATATATATGTATATATAAAAAACAAACAGAACCATCAAAGAGAACATAACATATTTCACAGAAGCCAACAGGACCAGCTACTGGTTGTGTAGAAGCACACGCAGTTGAACTGCAACATTTCTCGAATTTTGTATACAGTAACTCAAGTCTTGATCAGAATCCATTAATATCCACTCTTCATCTTTATCAAGGAACTTGATCTTAAATGTCCCGTCCTCCAGCTTGAACCTCTCACCAATTTCATTCTTAACAGTAAGAAATGTTGCTTCAGAGATAGGGAGATGTAATATGATTTTATCATCTGCAATTCTGCATACTCTGCTTTAATAACAGTATTTTCATTTCTCTTGAGAGGTGAGGGGTCCTGAATTACTCCATTATCCTTTTCATGTGTGTGACTTTCTTTTATTTTGGTTTTTGTTGGATTTATTTGCCTTTCTCTGCGGTAAATCTGGTCCTTGCCACCCGGGCATGCCCAATTCATTGCACTTGCGTTTCAAAGTAGACAAGGAAACTATAAAACAGAGCATATGAAATTAGATTTCTCAAACATATCGTATAAAAAGGTGTAGTCAAATAAAAAATGTTAGTTATATATCTCACTGCCAAGTTCTTCTGCAGCTTCTTTCTGGGTCTTTCCATAATGTTGTTCAATGTCTTCACGAGATAATTCGATTTTCGTTGTATCGCGTTTCACCTTTGAACACGCATTGTAGTTGACGACCATTGCTTTCTTACCTTTATTCATTGCTTCAGGTATTGGTGATAATCTTTTTTCTTTGAAAATTTTGAAAAACTTAGTCTCACTCCTTGTTAAATAATTTTGTTAAATATTGAAAACCTTGGTTAAATAATTAACCAGTGAAAATGAAAATAAAGATAGAAAGAGCCTACTTATGATCACCTGACGATAAATTCTTTTGAGATCCTTCATCTTTGCTACAAAAAACCCGGAGAGTCCCTTCAGTTTCAGGTTTCGTGTGAAGAATACCTTCAATGTTTTCAGAGAGCCTCTCATCATCATGATCAGCCATCGGATTTCCATCACCTAAAATGTTTTCTGCAGCTTGTTTCATGAATTAAGTGTTACATATTAAAGTGCAGTAAAATTTCAAGATATATGTCCTATGGGGTCATAACCAACTCCATTCGAATTAGGTAAAACAAGTTGTAATCCTGGGAAAAAAAAGAATTCCATTACCGAGAACCGGAGCATTTTTGCAAAGTAAATCTGGTCCTTGCCATCCAGGTATGCTCAAATTATTGCGATTGCGTTTCTCACACATATTGTATAAAAAGGTGTATGATATGGGTCTAAATGAGAAAGTCAACAATTCAGCCAGATAACCCAATAACTGTTTTTCCCAGCCTTTTTTTATTTTAAATGGTCGTTATGTACTTTTCATTTTCAGCTTAACAATTGTAATATTTCTTCCAAATTAAAAACTTGTTCAATTCATCTATCCAAGAACAATCACAATCATTCAACTACATTTCGAGTTACAATTCTCTTTCTTTGTGATTCCTAATTAGTTGCTGGTTCTTATTCGGATTCTAATCCCTATAAGTTCATATTAGTGTAGTCAAATCGAAAATGATAGTTAAATATGGTACCTCGAAGTTCTTCTGCAGCTTCTTTCTGTTTAGTGTTTTCTTTGAAGATTTTGAATTTTGTGGCAGTTTCAACATCTACAACATGTAACTGGTCACCAAGTTCTGCACCAGAAGCAAGCTTGAAACGTGGCAAATGCCTTTTTAATGTTAAGAGTAGCGCCTCCAACTCTTGAACATAATTTGGATTATGGTGCCATATGAATTCAAATGCACAACGAAAATCACCAGTATCAATACGTGTGCATATTGTAAAACCACTACATACAACATCATCAGTTGATACCCATGCCATTAGTGTATCAGTAGTCAGTTGAGAAATATCTTCACAGAAGCGTGGTTGATAATCTTCAAGTGTCTCTTCAACAAGTTCCTTCCCATCTTTTAGAGGAATCATATCGCAGGCATCATAATATTCCTTAAAACGCCAATGGGACGCTGTAGAATCCTTATTAACACTATTATAACCAGTCAATTTTAGCGCTAACCTACGTGTGGTTTGAGTGTCCTCTGAAGAAAAAGAAAAGGGCGCATGATTCTCATCCTCGTAAGAGATCCATACTTGAGCAACAAATATCTTATGTGATTCACATACGCTCTTCAATGCTACTTGAATTTCATCCCTAATATGTGTGAGACCATTTATAGTCTGTTCCACAAAATTAGTGAGGAAAGGTCACTACTTTCAACTATAATAAAAAGAATATTTTTTCATAAAAAATCACTAATAAGGTATTTAGAAATCCTTACGTTGTATGGTATACGATCTTGTACATTAAACACATTCAGACCCTCTTGCTGCATCCAAACAATAAATGTCATTAATTAGCAATGATATAAAATCATCTTCTGGCTGGAGCTAAGAAATGAATTTCATAATTAATGAGAGTGTTAAAAGTTAATCGAATTAAAGAAATAAGATAAGGGGCAATTCTACAAACGGACCAGTCGCTCAAAGTGGTGGACCTTTGTGTACCTAAGTAGGTTGGTTTCTTGAAATGGCTCGAGCGACTAGCGAATTTAACATAAGTTCGACATGTGGCACCCCAAAAGTAGTGCCCAATCATAATGTGTAAGGCATACTTTTGTGCTACTTATCACATGCGACTTATCAAAAGTTCGAGCGACCTTCTATTTTGTCACTTTCCTCCAAAATAGTCAAACTTCCACAAATAATATTTTATTCGTTTTGAACCTTCCCAAAGCCCAGCGACCTAGCGAAAAGTTTTAAGCGACTGACAAAATGTCACTTTTTTGTACATCACACATCAACCCTTTTTTAACCTTTTCAACAACTTTTTTTTTTTAATAATAATTCGTTTTAAAGTATTTTTAACACCATTTTTTAATCCTAATTATCCAGCGAATTAATTAGTATAGCTGAGCGATATTCTAAAATCTGAGCGACTTTTTTTATATCCTCAACCAAATGAACCGTTTTGTATATTCTAAATTTTCAAATACCAAGAAACTCACAAGTTCCTTTCCACACCTACTCCCACTAAAAATTCAAATCAAAATCAAACGTTAGAACCCTAACCCTTAATTTGTGTATACACATTTCGAACCCCAAATTATTAATCAGTCAATGCAAATGGAAAATATTGACGGATACTTTCATGCAAAGGTAACGATTTGTTCCAATTTAGAATTGCTGGAAAAGATTAAAAGTAAGTTGGGGAAGAATCAAAATCGAATTAGCCTATTCCGGGAAAGTGTATTCGCGCAATGGTTGGATATTCCCCCTTGTCATTCAAATGATAACCATCTCCTAAACTTCGTTTTACAGCATAAGGTATATATTCCTAAATTACTTGATACTTGTCCACCCATTACATATAGAATTGGGGATAATTTGTTGCGGTTTGGCCGTGAGGAGTTTTTGTTGGTGACGGGTTTTGTTTTCGGCCCTTTGCCTAACCACGTAGTAGTTGATCGTAGCCCGTTTACCTTGCGAATCTTCCCTCATAAGCAGTTTGATAGAAAGGTTACCGTAAAAGGGAATGAGCTTTTATATATTTTGAACAACGATAAAGTATTTGATGCTTTGCCAACTGAGGATGCTGTCAGGGTTTGTCTTTTGATATGTGCTGAGGTCATATTTACCGGTCGTGGGCCTTGGTACAATGTACCTAATGAATTTTTGTAGCTCGTTGAGGATTTTAATGCTTGGAATGCTTATCCATGTGGAGAGTACTTGTGGAGACGTTTGTACGCCAGTCTAGCCAATTTGGTTCCTAAGCATTATCAAAGGTATTACAAGAAGAAGCAGGCAGTAACCCCAGATAAAACTGCCACATATAATATTTGTGGATTTATTTGGGCTTTTAAGGTATGATTTTTTTAAATCAAATTGTATAATTTTTTGTGATTGTTTTCTTGTACCAAAAATAACTTTAGATTCATCGTTTTATTTAATTTTAGATATGGATTCTTGAGAGTTATCCCAATAGTCAATGATGCGTGGGAATCGCAACAGGCTTTACCTCTCGAGGGATCTCGAGAAGCTTACAACCCCCACCAGGCAGTGTACCTGATCGTTGTAGTATAGTATAGTGACAAGTACCGGGGGATTGATCGTTCAGCTTAGGAATAGTGTCGCTAGGATTAGAAAACCTAATTACTAGTTCTAGAGGTGAGGGATGATTATTTTTTGTATTTTTATATTTTTATAAAAGCAAGTAAAATCTCGGGTTTTGGAAGAGTGGGCGGAATTAGTTGCTATTCAACTAACCCAAAACTAATATATAATCAAATTAAAATACTGAAAATGAAATTAAACTAAATTATACTAAGGTTGTGAGCAGTAATTGGAGAAATTGTGTTTACTTAGACTTCATTACTCCCTAGATATCTTTTACACGTTAATTACTTGTTATACTTGTATGGATGACGAATTGTATTCCTTAATACCATTCGTGGGGTGGCATACATAACTCCCCAACTCTATGAGCTCTTATCTCCTCCTACACCATGACCCAGCACAACTATAGGGATTGTAAACAGTGGCTCATGCATTAAATACAACCAATAAAGACCTAGTACGCCTCGGTTCATGTTTCTTAAGACGTTCAAGCATGTTACCATTTGGAGATCTGCCAGTTTTCTTAAGCCTAACATATAAAATCATTCATCCAAGACAAGAATAGACAAGTAATCAACACATAATCAACATCTAGGTTTCATTAGATCTTAAGCAAACACAAAAGAGATCTAGCCTAGCATAATGGAATTGAGACAAGAACAAGATATAAACAACCAACACATAGACATATTGATTGAATTAGAAGAACACTTATCTCAATTACAATGCAAGGTATCAAGGGTTTGGAACCCTTGAAAAACCTGTAAAAGATACACCAAATTCGTCTTTAGGGTTTCACCAAAACTTCTCTTCTCTTTAATGAAAAAACTAGAAAACTATATATAGGAAAACTGGGTTGACGGCGTCAAGACAACCATGTGACGCCGTCACCTCGCCGCCAAATACTTCCTCGGACGGCCTTGATCTACTTATGACGGCCTATGTGACGCCGTCACCAACCACGGTATTTTATTCTTTGTACTTTGACGCCGTCAGGATGACTTTTGACGCCGTCATCAACTACGGTGTTTTATTCATGATGTCTGACGCCGTCAGGGTATAACTCTTGACGCCGTCACCTAGTGTCTTCAGCATGGAAAATTGATACTTTGCCGTTTTCTTCACTTTTATGCTTCAAAAACGTCCAAAATGGCTTCTTTTCCAGAATTCACTCTCCAAATACCTAAAATCACAAAAGGAACGATTTAGGGCAATATTTGATCAAATAAAGTCGGATTCGGGCTTAAATGACCCCCTAAAAACGGATCATTTTTCGCCTCATCATATACCCTTACACTTGAGATTTGCTTGTCCTGAAGCAAATGAGCTTTTATTCTACTCAAAAGACAAGTTAGGGGTCATTTAACACTAATATAAAAGTAATTACAACAAATAATCGTTCCACTAAAGACCAGTAGACAAGCACGGAGGTCATACACAAGCACCTCGCAAATAGTGTTTAGATACTCACATCTCTCGGGTGTAATAAAGTAATATAACATTATGGAAATGGAAGATATCTCTCACTACCTGTCATAGCAAAATAGATTACCATAGGCTTGGGAAATGATCAAACCTCCACCACATGGCGTAAGCACCTAGGATAAACTATCAAAGAGGTCTTTTAAAGGGTTTTAACGTTAGGCATAGGGATATGAATTACACGGTTTTGTTGGATAAAGGAAGTTTTACTGGTGGCGAGTTAACAATCTTGGTTAATTACATGTACAAGATGGCGTTGCTAAGCCAAGACTAGACTCGACTTAAACTAATAAATGAAAAATAACAAAAACATAAAATGAACATAGAATGAAACGGGATGGTAGTCCGTATGTTTTTTTTTTTTTTTTTTTTTTTTTTCTCTTTTTCTTTTCTATTTTTTTTTTCTTTTTCTTAATTTTTTCGATTTTTTTTTTTTTTTCTTTTTTTTTTTTTTTTTTTTTTTTTTTTTGCATACACTCTTACCCTACCATCCAAAATAATACATCATAGGGGTATGAGCATTCCCCTTACACTTGAGTCTTTACATACTTTACATTAAACTAATCTAATGACTCGAATTAAGAAAATCAAAACACTTGGAGCACTTTTAAGATTAACGTACATATGGGGGTAATAATATGATGTTCTTCCCCATTACACCATAAAATAAGTACTTACCCATGAGTCCCAATCGTCCCAAAACAATATGTACAAGGATATGACTCGACTTAGCAACCATGTAATCAATTTGAAAGTTAACTTAGGGTTTAACAAATAACAATAATGCACTAAAAATGAGCGCATACACGGAAGGCTAAGGCGATTTGGGTGTACATTTAAGTGGGGTGTAACAAATTCTTCCTTTAAGTAAGATGCTTAAAGTTAGAAACGAAAAAATAGGCTCGGAGGGGTGTACTAGGGGTTTCGTGTACTAAAAATGAGTACAACGCTAAGGGTGTGGGAAAAATTAGTTGACTTAACTAGCCAAGTAATATGACTTAAATGGTCAAGTAATTATGATACGGGTTTAACACAAGGGTGATCCTAATGCCTCTTATCATGTAGTAAATCCTACCACACGAATGTAGTCTCACTAGCGGTCTCGGGATGCATCACTAACGCAAGTTCTAGAATCTAAATGCTACCGGTACACTCATAAGCACTAATAATGAATGCTTTTCCTATCAAATCTAAAGGCGAACCTCACATATTTGGGTGGAAAATTTTTCTGAATATACGGTTATGTGCTAGTCATACACTCTCCTATCCATGAGACGCTTGCTATGGCTAAAGTTTCAATCCTAAATGTTGTAAAAAATTTTAAATTTGGCCCTAAAATTACACTAACAAGTATTTCTCATAGTTTTATTACACATCTACTATCAGACAAAACAAACTCAAGCGAAAGTGCATATGTAAGGTATCATCTTTTTACCCTCCCCTTACACTTAAGATGAACATTGTCCCCAATGTTCAAGTAAAGAATGTAAAAGTGAAAAAAGTAAAGAGAATGAAATCAAATACTCCCCTGATTCGCTCGGTATGGATTATAGGTTGGCCAGGTTAAATCTTCCTCCAAGAAAACGAACAATCAAAGCTTCCCTTCCAGAATATAAATCATCTTCTTGTCATAAATAACCTGTAAATCCTGACAACAATAGACAAGACATCCTCGCGTAAAATCGGCGGCATCCTATATAAGTTACTAAATCCTAGAAAACAAAGTAAGATATAATGCTTGTGGAATGAAGTTTGCAGATTTCCTGGAGATTATAAAACTTAATAATTCACAAAAACCATAAGACTCCGTTAGAAAAACAAAACCGGTAAAATTTCCAGATTTTAACTCCTGACGCCGTCAAGAGTAATACTCTGACGCCGTCAGAATGGACCTGCAGAAATTCTTATGTTAAGTTTCCGGAAAATTTCTGGAAAAACTTGGTCCTACTTCCTGGAAAATCCTGCAAAACTTCATTATGACTCAATACAAGCATTTGACTCTAACAAATACGAATATACATGTTCATTTAATATTGTGGAGAATCATGATCGGTTTGTTTCTTAAAAACATATTTGGGGTTTCCCCTTACACTTATCTTTTGCAAAAATACCTTTAGGTTGAAGTTAAGACTAGGCCAAACAACATAATAAAGTATTTCCACATTTCAATTGAGAAACATGATCATCCAACAATAAAAATAAAACATGCATACGGAAGCAGATAACTATCAAACAAATAAAATCACACAAAACATGGGTTGCCTCCCAAGAAGCGCTTTTCTTTATTTACGAGTCTTGTAGCTAGACTCAAAGTCATGGGTTACTACGTGATTCGGGTGAGTTCCTCGTTGAGGACATCTTTGGGATCAAACTTAGGTTTCAACTTTCTATCGGTTTCCTTAGTATGGTATGACCTTTCAAACTTTTCTCCATCCGGATCATACAAGGTCATTCTAATATGCCATGACCCGTCACCTTCTTTAGGTGGCTTGTCCCACATCCATTTACACTTATCTCCCTCTCTTTTCCATTTATTCCTTTCTATGTTGATGGGCATTACGCTTAATAACTCAATCATCTTCCTAAAGACTAAGGGGTCCTCAAAGGGGTCTAGCTCCTCATCTCTAGCTATGAGTTGTTCTACCGAATGTGTCTTCTCAACAAAGTCCTTCTCTAGATAGAATGGGTATTGAGGTCCTATAAAGTTCCTTTCTATCCAAGGCCCATATCTAGATGGTCTCCTATTCATCTCTACCCAATACGGTGTTGGTTCCTCATCACAATCATAACTATGCTTCTTAACATCATACACCGACCAAGTATCGCCTTCACCTACCGTTATCTTTGATTCCTTGCAATCTATCATTGCACTAGCGGTTGCTAAAAATCCTCTTCCTACCAATAATGGGCATGTAGTGTCACTAACCATGTCTAGGACGTGAAAATCCGCTAATATAGTTAACTTCCCTACGTGAACAACTATGTCCTTAATCATTCCAACCGGGTGTGCAATACTTCCATCCGCTAGTCCTATCAATACCTCCGTTTCCTCTAACTTTCCTAGCTTAAGAGCGGTGAATAAGGATAAGGGAATCAAGTTGAGGCTTGACCCTAAATCGGCTAATGTGTCGAAAGCTTCGGATCTTCCTATCTTACAAGGCAAAACAAATATACCCGGGTCATCAAGCTTTTTAGGCAACTTATTTTGAACGAAGGCGGTCCCATTTTTGCCTAGCTTACACTTCTCATATTTTTCTAGGAGGGCACTATAGTAGGGAGCACGCGCTAAGACATCAATGACGGGGCGTTCTAGGTGAAGTTCTTTGAATTCATCGTCAAGGTCTTGCGTAAGAGGTGTTTCAACAATGCTTTTGACCGGTTCTATAATGGGTGTTTTATTTGATTGGTCCTTTTGGGGAACTTGGTTTTGTTTGAAACACGTGCTCGTTGACTTGACCGAGTAATATTGTGGACACGAAGTAGGTGACGAAACGGATGATATGGAATTAACGGTTAGTTTCGGATTTTTTACCGTGTCACTTGGGAGTGCTCCCATTTCTCGGTCATTGAGAACTTTCAACAATGCATCAATTCTAGTGGTCATCTCGCTTTGCTTTTGTTTGAAATCGGCTTCAAACTTAGATATGCGAGCTTCTTGAGATGCCATGAACTTTGACATCAATCCTTCAAAATTGTTGGTACTACCATAGTTGTTAGAAGGATTGTTGTTGAAAGTACGGTTGGATGGTGGACCGTTTGGTTGGAAAGGATTAGGCAGATTGGAAGAATTGGGTTGATTTTGTTTCCACCTAAGGATTGGGTGATTTTTCCATGAGGGGTTGTATGAATCACCGTATGTGTTTGGCTCGGGCTTGAAAGTGTACCACTTATCTCCCGCTTCGTCGGTAAGCGTGGATGCGTAGTCCGCAAAAGCTGTTCCGGGGAGTTCCACACAATCACGAGTGTCATGGGGACCACTACATAATTCGCATGAAGAAGTGATTTTGTTCACTTAGCTTGAATGCTTCGGAGCTTCGTAAGATTTCATGAGAAACTTGACTTGGTCCTCAAGTTCCATGATCCTACGGTCGGGAGTGCTAGAATTGTTCGAAGGCAAAGATATTGCCTTGACCGTTTTGTTCAAATCACGGGGATCATTCCAACTTTCGTTGTCATAGAGAGCAAGATCTTCTATGAGTTCCGCACTAAGATCACGTAGCTTACCACCGGCCGATTGGTCAATGGTTCGCCTCGTGGAGATGTCGATATGGTCATAGAAGATTTGGACTTGGAGCCAAAGATCTATGCCATGATGAGGGACTTTTTGGAGTAAGTCCTTGAAACGAGTCCATGCTTCATAAAGAGATTCATTTTGACGTTGTTGGAACATCAAGATGTCATTCCTAAGCTTAGTAGTTCTCCCCGGTGGGAAAAATTGAGCAAGGAAACGAGTGGTAAGATCATCCCATGTGGTGATGGATCCCGCGGGTAAACGCTCAAGCCATTGACTAGCTTGATTCGGTAGAGAAAATTGGAATAGGCGTAAACGGGTAGTCTCTCTAGTTTCAACACCTAGGTCTATGGAATCTACGATTTTGAGGAAGTCCTTAAGGTGTTGGTTTGGATCTTCGGAACGAAGTCCATGGAATGCACATCCGCTTTGCACCAACCGGATGGTGTCAGATCGCAAGGGGGTCACATTGTCTCCGGTGAGCTCAATGGTGTTTCGGTAGCCTTGGTGGCTAGGTCGGGAATACTCTCCTAAGGTTCGGGGCCTAAGGGGTTCTAATGGTGGGTTTTGTTGTGGTGGGATGATGGGTTCAAAGATGTTACCACCTTCCATGATGTCGGATGGTAAAGAGTTACGAACAAAGACACGAAGAAATAAGATAGACTAAAGAAGACCTAAAAATAAAAATAAAATCTTACTAGAAATGAATCTAGCAAGTAGACCTAATAAAAAAAATCCTAACCTAGACAATAACTATTCCTCGGGCTGCGGCGCCAAAAACTTGATGCGTGGGAATCGCAACAGGCTTTACCTCTCGAGGGATCTCGAGAAGCTTACAACCCCCACCAGGCAGTGTACCTGATCGTTGTAGTATAGTATAGTGACAAGTACCGGGGGATTGATCGTTCAGCTTAGGAATAGTGTCGCTAGGATTAGAAAACCTAATTACTAGTTCTAGAGGTGAGGGATGATTATTTTTTGTATTTTTATATTTTTATAAAAGCAAGTAAAATCTCGGGTTTTGGAAGAGTGGGCGGAATTAGTTGCTATTCAACTAACCCAAAACTAATATATAATCAAATTAAAATACTGAAAATGAAATTAAACTAAATTATACTAAGGTTGTGAGCAGTAATTGGAGAAATTGTGTTTACTTAGACTTCATTACTCCCTAGATATCTTTTACACGTTAATTACTTGTTATACTTGTATGGATGACGGATTGTATTCCTTAATACCATTCGTGGGGTGGCATACATAACTCACCAACTCTATGAGCTCTTATCTCCTCCTACACCATGACCCAGCACAACTATAGGGATTGTAAACAGTGGCTCATGCATTAAATACAACCAATAAAGACCTAGTACGCCTCGGTTCATGTTTCTTAAGATGTTCAAGCATGTTACCATTTGGAGATCTGCCAGTTTTCTTAAGCCTAACATATAAAATCATTCATCCAAGACAAGAATAGACAAGTAATCAACACATAATCAACATCTAGGTTTCATTAGATCTTAAGCAAACACAAAAGAGATCTAGCCTAGCATAATGGAATTGAGACAAGAACAAGATATAAACAACCAACACATAGATATATTGATTAAATTAGAAGAACACTTATCTCAATTACAATGCAAGGTATCAAGGGTTTGGAACCCTTGAAAAACCTGTAAAAGATACACCAAATTCGTCTTTAGGGTTTCACCAAAACTTCTCTTCTCTTTAATGAAAAAACTAGAAAACTATATATAGGAAAACTGGGCTGACGGCGTCAAGACAACCATGTGACGCCGTCACCTCGCTGCCAAATACTTCCTCGGACGGCCTTGATCTACTTATGACGGCCTATGTGACGCCGTCACCAACCACGGTATTTTATTCTTTGTACTTTGACGCCGTCAGGATGACTTTTGACGCCGTCATCAACTACGGTGTTTTATTCATGATGTCTGACGCCGTCAGGGTATAACTCTTGACGCCGTCACCTAGTGTCTTCAGCATGGAAAATTGATACTTTGCCGTTTTCTTCACTTTTATGCTCCAAAAACGTCCAAAATGGCTTTTTTTCAGAATTCACTCTCCAAACACCAAAAATCACAAAAGGAACGATTTAGGGCAATATTTGATCAAATAAAGTCGGATTCGGGCTTAAATGACCCCCTAAAAACGGATCATTTTTCGCCTCATCAGTCAACAATGGTTTAAAAAAGTCCCTAATAGGATCCCACATGGTCTTTCTTGGTTAAAGATTAAAACATTCTGAAAACGTGATTATTCTATACTGTTTGGTCAGGTATTCGTTGTCATTATTCTTTGTTATTTGTTTACTAATTTAGGATTTATGTATAAATTTGGTTTTGACCTTTTATAATAAATTTGTTACACAGGGTTCGGATCCTGTGGAACTTGTTCCGACTAATGATGAAAAGTTGAACCCACGCTTTGTGCGTAGTACTGAATATTTTGGACATGTAGCAAATGTCGCTGATGATTCAGATGATGCCATTCCTCAACTATCAGAAGTTCCTTTTGAGGTACATTGTTAACTTTGAAAACATTATGTTTGACCCTTAAGGCCTATAAGATATAAATTATTAATGTACATCTCCTAAATCTTTTAAAATTATTTGTTACTTAGGTACAAGCAGAAGAGCTCAACGATGCAGCAGAAGAGGTCAACGATGCAGCGGAAGAGCTCAATAATGCAACAGGTGGAGGGCTTCCAACAGCCGCAGCAGAATCAATTACCGAAGTACCTAAATTAGTTGCTGAGGTTGAGGCCTTGAAGACAATAGTTCATTTGATTGGTAACTCAGGATCGAATGTTGAAGTATTCAATGATATTAAAAAAAGGCTTACCATTGTTGAGAAAGCTTTGAACATACATCATCCAGAGGTCAGCGGTTTAATTTTATTTTTTAATCTGTACCACAATTTGATAATAACAATCTTAGGTCACCATAAAAGCGTATATAAATGTCTTTTTAATTTCAGGCTTCGACAGCAATACAGACCTCAAATATTATTCATGCCAATCCAGAGCCACAACAAACTGGCAATGAAGATTTGCATTCCAAAGATGCCATGGTAGTATCCTATACACACTTTATAATCGTTTATTTATAATTATTTTATTATTTTATTAATCATTTTAAAAAGACATTTTTTTAAAAATTATCCTTGAAACACCATTTTTCTTTCATTTCAGGATTCAACACATATTCAGAGCTCAAATGTTATTCATGCCAATCCAGAGCCACAACAAACTGGCAATGAAGATTTGCATTCCAAAGATGTCATGGTAATATCCTATACACAGTTTATATTCTTTTATTGATAATAATTTTTTTAGTTTATTAATCATTTTTAAATTTTTTAAAAAAATCATCGTTCAAACACCATTTTTCTTTTATTTCAGGAGTCGACATGTATTGAAAGCTCATATATTTTTCATGCCAATCCAAAGCCAGAAGAAACTGCGAATGAAGATTTTCATTCCAAAGATGCCATGGTAATATCTGTCTCATTCTAGTGTAGTGAATATGGACAGATAAGGGAGTGTTTGGTTTTGTTTTTTATTGTGTCTATTTTGGATTCTGTGTTCCTATTGCTTTGGTTCATTTTCACTGCATCTATTATCTTTTAGGATTGATAAGTGTTAAAATTTGAGCATCAGTTGTAGTATATTAAGCCCTGTAATCTGAAACCTAGTGTAATCACAGTTACTTAAAGGGTGTTTGGATTTGAGTAGTCTGTTGTAGTGGACACTGTTTCAAAGTTTGTTATTTGCTTAGATACATTACTTAGGGTATTATTAAGTCTTTACTAGCTTGCATAAAAATTAGTAGTTCAATATAAAGAGGTCAAGACATATTTTGGAGCATCAAAAGTTTAATTGTTAGTAATTGTTAGGTTGCATAAACATTATAGCTAGTTACAATAATATTTAGGTAGCTTAATTTAGATTAATAATTGCTTATCATAATTACAGTAGTCATTTAGATCAGATATTGTTTCATTTTGGTCAAAGTTGTATTTAAAATCAAAAGTCAAAAACAGTTATCATTTCTCAGTTCAATCAATAGTTGGCCCCCATAAGATGGTCAATTAAGGTTTAAACTGATAGCTTATGGATTCTGTACTTGGGTTCTGAGTTCTTAGTAGTCCAATCAATAGTTTGCCCCCATAAGCTAGTCAATTCAGGTATAAACTGATAGCTTATAGCTTCTGTACATTGGCCTGTTTGAGACATGGGGTTGTTTTTGCATTTGAAGCATGCAATTGTGCATATGAGCTTGTATCTGTGTTTAGTGTATGATTCTGAGTTTAATTTGAGTAGCTTAAGTAATTTGCACCACTACTTTTCTTCTGGATCAGATTGTGCTTATTCTGTTTGTTCATTTTTAAAATTTTTGTTAATGTTGAAGACAGTAAGCAAGCATGGTTCTGATGGTAATGTTGAAGAGAACATGGGCGATGGGCATGTTGGTGTGGGCCATGTTACAGATACATGTGGTAAAGATGCGGGAAGTCGTGATGGTAATGTTGAAGAGAACATGGGCGATGGGCATGTTGGTGTGGGCCATGTTACAGATACTTGTGGTACAGATGCGGGAAGTCGTGATGGTAATGTTGAAGAGAATATGGGCGATGGGCATGTTGGTGTGGGCCATGTTACATATACATGTGGTAAAGATGATGTGACAGATGACATGGATGTTGACGAGAACAAGTGTGATGGTGTCTTACATGTGGAAGATACGAGGGCTGATGACTACAAGGGTGATGAAGATTGTGTTAGGGTAAACGAAAAAGATTGTGTCAAATTAGTCGATGCGCAGTTGGCCACCAAAGACAAATGTGTGGACGTTGATGAAGTAATGGAGTGTGTTTCTGATGAGAATGTTGATATGGATGTTGAAGGTTGTCATGGCCATGTTTGTGTCACAACAGATAATTTTGGTGGTGAGGTATTAAAAGATCGTGATGAAGATTGTGTTAGGACAACTGAAAAAGATTGTGTGAAATTAGTTGATGCGCATTTGGCCACTGAAGGAAAAGGTGTTGATGGTCATGAAGTAATGGAGTCTGGTTCCTATGAGAAAGTTGATAATGGAAATACTAAAGTTATCGAAAAAGTAAATGACAGAATAACCAAGTTGATTTTGGACAAGAACGACAAGGAAGCTGAAAAAGCAAGAAAGGTCACTTTTTGTAATTACGACAAAAATATTGAACTGGACCTTTCTAAAGAAGGACAAGTAAATAATCCTTCGAATGACGCTTCCGAGGTACTTTACCATATGAGTACGTTGTTAACTTACTTTAAATACCATTTGTAATAGCGATACTAATATCAATAATGAACTGTGCTTACAGGACATTTTCATGCGTCTTCAAAGGAAGAGGAAACCGGGTAAGTCTCCACAACAACCCAAACCAAGTCAACCACTTAAGAAGAAATGTCGCAAGAAATATGTACCAAAAGAGAAAAGTGTGACAAAAGAGAAGACTCCTGATGTTCAACCAAAGAGGACAAAACAGGTTGGCAAGTCTTTGAAGGACCCCTTTGTGGAGCTACCGGCTACAACTCCAAATTGCCCAAAAGGAGGTCCAAGAGACTTAGTGAAGTGATTGGTGTACCCTGTGCCCTCGGAAACAATGTTGAACAATTTCCGCTGGAACCTTGGGTAGAGGTTTGTGACTATTTATTTTTAAACACCCCTTGTATATATCTCCATACATATTAATAGATGATGCCTTAACATTTTTTCTCTAAAAAAAAAATAAATTACAGAATCTGAAGCGTCCGGTTGGTTTCCTTAAGAACAAGAAGTTAGGTAACAAAATAAGTAAGCCAGAAAGTATGAATTGTTTCATGACAAAAGGTAAAAAGTCGTCGCATAAGTTTCCTTGGGGTTCCGACGTTGTTGTTAATCGGCAATTTTGGCTAGCTTTGCTGGGAGTTGGCCGGGGTAACAGAAGAGGATGGCTCAACGATAAGGTACTTAATTTACCAGTTGGTGTATTCGTTTTAAATAGAAAACATTACATTTATATGTTGATAGTTTAACAATCCCATTTTTATAAATACTTTTCAGCATTTGGATGTTTGGATAGACTTAATGTGGCACTTTAGACCCGCCAATGCAGATTGGGCGATGGCCAGTTCTTTTTTATCGTCTACCCTTCTTAAGGGATCATTGCCTTTTTATTATGGCAACGGAGAAAGGTATCCTGTGCCATGGTCTAGTGTTGACAAGGTTGGTACAATTCAACGCCACTTCTTAATTATTATTATTATTATTATTATTATTATTATTATTATTATTATTATTATTATTATTATTATTATTATTATTATTATTATTATTATTATTATTATTATTATTATTAGTTTTAGTTTTCTTAATCATAATGGTTATGTTAACATGTAATAATATTTTGTTAAAATGTAGGTCTACTTTCCTTTGAACGTAACATCGGACCACTGGTTGCTCGCAGAATTAGTTTTTAGTACCGGCGTTGTAACATTTTACGATTCACTTCCTACGCCAAATCCAGAAACGAGACCGGATCATTTAAAAATGAGGGCCAATTTTGAGGTAATTCTTCCAAAGTATCTAGAGAAATGTAAAGTTTTTGAAACCAAATCCATATCTGTTTCCAATTATAAGATATCTTTTCGAGTGGCTGATAATGTCCCTGTACAAGCTAATCTATATGGAGACTGTGGAGTATGGGTATGCATTTTTTTGTACCGGTTGTCTAACAATCTAAGTATGAAGGTTGATGATCCTCTTCAGGTTGCGTTAGCCTATCGAGAGCACATGGTTAGATATTTTTGGAAGTATAAGGTGGCTTGTGGTAAAAACACTGAATAGACTATGTTTATATGATTTCTAGTTATTTGGTAGGTGGGTTTTGTTTTATTTTATTTTGTGTTTGTTATACTAATGTTGCCACCACCTTTTGTGTACTGGTTTAGTCATTGTACAATGTATGTTGAAGGATATCGTAGGTTTATGTTGTTTGATTTTAAATATATAGTGCCTTCATATGTGAATGCTTTTGAATTACATTGGAAACATTCATTACTACTAACAACAACCATAAATGAGTTTATTACAACCTACTAATTAATACTTGGAGCTAAAACAAGAGCAACGAAGAGTACAACCAGCAAACCGAAAACAAATAAACATTTGTCATGAACTTTAACTTTTGACTTGATGGTAGCCAACTCATTCTTCATGTTCATCAGCATTTCATCTTGTGAGACAGCAACAGCTTGACTAGAAACAATATTTTCCCCCTTCTTCTTGTTTAACATATTTTTCTCATGTTCTTTGTAAAGCAAATATTTGTAGTACTCACTTGGTAGCTCCGGGTCTATGAACCCAAAAAATCCGCATTTCGTCTCCTTGTCCTAAACAAATCACGCTGTTAACAATTATTGATGAAAAGTAACAATATAATTAAGTACTTTTTTGTAGGTATAATAATCTTACCCATATGGGACAAGCCTTAAACCTTCTACCAGGATGTTTTCGTGTCCAAGAAGTTTGAACTTCGACCGGCAATGGTATTGGACATTCGCAATGACTCGCATTGATGTAGTATTCGATGGACTTTATATTTGACCTAGAATTGGAAGAAGAGGAAGTCATTGTTTGTGTTATTTGGCCTATTCTTTGACAAGATTATATAGATAGAAAGTGAATAGTAAAATCACACATACCTAGGGAGGGAAATGAATTTTTGGAGGGAAATGTAGACTGGAAATGAGAGGGAAAATGAAATTTTGGAGGTATATTTTTAAGCGACATGTTAATTGAGCGACCACATAGACCGAGGGAAAATGAAATTTTGGAGGTATATTTTTAAGCGACATCTTAATTGAGCGACCACATAGACCAATCTTAATTGATTGGTACTGGGTTTCTTCACATTCCAGAGAAAAAAAAAACATAAATATATAAAAAATGAGTTCATCAAATTCCTTAAAATTAAAAGTTTTATTGGATTATCAAAAAAAAAATTCGTGGAGTTTTGCTTCCACTTGACGTTAATTACCGCAACTTGGTAAAGTATGTCAAGAAGAAATACGATATTACAGACAAGAGCGTCAATTTACACTACATATCCGGATCCAAGAATATTACTCTACGTGACGATGGTGATGTATCATTCTTTGTTAAAGAAATTTGTTGTAAGCAAGACACTGTTCAGACACTTTTTATCGATGTTATAGAGCATACTTCGGAGGTAACCCCGTCTTCTTCTTTTAAGTATCTTGATATAGATCTAAATGTTTCTTTGTTCCCCGATGAGTTTGATCTCCCAGCACCAACAACTAAACCTGATAATACTGAACGCGTGATTGAGGATGTTCAGCCTCGTTGGGAGAAATGTTCATTTAAAAATATGCCTATCCCACCCCATTCACCTGATCCTATAATTAAGGTAGTTAATAACCTGAAACAAAATATAATATCTAAAGTAAAGTTGGGTAATAGGTTTGATGATAAGGATTTGTGCATTTTTTCAATAGGAATAAAAGCTATAGTTGAACGGTTTGAGTATAAAGTAATCAAGTCTAGTCCGACTAGGTACGATGTAAATTGTATGCAAATGGGTTGCAACTGGAGCGTTCACACAAGAAAAAGTATTGTTAATCGTAAATTCTATGTTTCCAGCATTAACGACGTGCATACATGTTCGAGAACTAAAATAAATCCTAATCATCGAAACGCTACACAACAAATACTTGCTCGCATACTTATGGAGAAACTAAAAGATAGTAGAAGGATCTATACAGGTAAGGACATACAAAAGGATTTGAATGTTGAGTGGAAAATTGATGTTTCTTATAAAAGAGCTTGGGGTGGGAAAAACATCGCATTACAGTTGATAAACGGTTGCCCTAAGGAATCTTTTGAGCAGTTACCGTATTATTGCTACAACTTAAAGTTGGAGAATGAGGGGACGGTAACACACATTGAGACAGATGATGATGATCGATTTAAGATGTGCTTCATAGGGTTCGGTGTTGCTGTAAGTGTCTATTAAATTATATTTTCTTAAATTGTACATATATTATTAGTTACATTGTATTGAATATTGAAGATGTGCTTTATTTAAATAGATTCGGAGCTTCTTGCGTCATTTGCGGCCATTGATAATAATTGATGCCGCACATCTTAAAGGGAGATACCTTGGAACGAATATGGTTGCTGTTGGAATGGACGGAAACAACCAGATCCTACCAATTGCCACTGGTGTTTGTCAAGGTGAGAGCAACGAAACATGGTCTTGGTTTATGAGTAAATTGAAAGAATGCATTGGTGAGGTTAAAGGTTTGTCCATCATATCTGACCGGCATCTGGCAATTGCACATGCATGTAGTACCGTTTTTCCTAATGCTTTTCATGGGTATTGTTGTCGTCATTTAATGATGAATTGCAATCTGAAGAGTAAAAAGTGGAGGGCTATATATTGGAGGACTTGCAAACTTTACACGGAGCGTGAGTTTGATGATTCAATTTCTGAGATTCGAGCCTCAAAACCACTGGTTTATAAAAAGTTAGAGGATGCTGGATGGGGAAGGTGGTCACGAGCATATTGCCCTGCAAACAGGTACAACTATTTGACATCAAATTCTGCAGAATCAGTAAATTCCTTGACAGCAAGAGTTCGGAAAGTTCCAATAACCATGCTAATGGAGTACTACAGAGGGCTTCTACAACAATGGTATTGTGACCGCCGAGAAAGATATAAAGGTAATTCATAATAATGTATATTTTGTTTTGTTGACCGTTTCATATATTTAAGCATATTGTAATTTTTTAATTTTAGATGCACCAAAGGATGAACTTACTGATTGGGCAGCCGCAAAAGTAAATGATAGAATGGTCAAGAGTGCCACTTGGGTTGTTAAAGGGATTGAGATGTTCAAATTGTACCAAGTTACTGATTCACGACTGGTTCATGTTGTTGACTTTAAAAAACGAGAATGCACTTGCTGTAAATGGCAATTATCAGGTTTACCCTGTGGCCATGTGTGTGCAGTATCTAGAGCTGAATCTTTGAATAACAATAGCAGTTGGGCGTTAAAATGGTTTAAGAAAACAGAACTAAAAAATACGTACCAAGAAAAGGTGTATCCTTTAAAAGACAGTAAACAGTGGCGTACTCCTGCTGACCTGCAAATTGTAAAACCACCGGTTCTTGTCAAGCGACAAGCAGGTAGACCAAAAGAGAGAGACCGTATCCGTTCACAAGGGGAGGAACCGAAAAGCACAAAATGTACAAGGTGTGACAAAACAGGACACACAAGAGAGTCATGTTATGTACCATTGGTAACAACAAAAGTATTTCTTTATATTTAGTTTAAATTACATATTTTTGTTTATTTTTTAGTAGCATTGTTTTTTAAAATTACGTTACATCTCAGAAACGTAAAGGAACATCAGAATCGAGCTTCCCTGCATCTCAAACACATGAACAACAAGGGCAGAACAGAAGGGTCAGTCAAAGAACACGTTCAGCTGTCGACCGGAGAGAGTCAAGCACCCCTTTCATATGGAATTGTGAATCATCTATTTCTCAATCACAACCAGGGTCATCCGGTCAACGTCAATGTATTCATTTGGACGATTTCTAGTTTATTTTAACTATTGTCATATGATATGCGCATGACTAAGTTGTGTTTTTTTAATTTCCGAACTAAAAATTTCATGGATTGTAACTTATTGGGATATGTTGGATGTTGTTGACATAATGCCCTTTTTTAGTGGGTCTGGTTTGTGCTTTTTTAACTCCGCAACTATGTATACTTACCTTTTTTTGTTGTTTGTGTTTTTTAAATCCGTAACTAAACCTTTAAAACTATTGATGTACTTTCTGAAACAAAGTCGCTGGAATAAATAATATTATTAGGATACGTTCAAATCAAGTTTTACATATAGGAATAATTCACTTTAGATAATGACATTCACCAATGGTATCTAAATAAAACAACACATTAGTAAAACGAATCATCCGATACCCAGCCCTCCTCATCACTTGAATTTTCTAGTTGCTCATTGAAAAGCCCCATTTCCCATTGGTGAAGTAAATCCTCTTGTTCCTGCTCCCTCCGAGCGGCTGCAGCACGTGCTTCGGCTTCTTCAAACTCCCTTAATACTTCTTCATCTTGTTCAAGTTGCCGGAGTTGTTCGTCACTTAAACCAAGGGGATTGGGTTCGTATTCCAGAGGTGGATCATTCTCAAGTGGGAGCATATGCAAAAGATCTTCAGGTATAATGTTTGCCGGTTCATCTTCGTTTAGCGTCTCATTTTCATTTGTGAATACAGGGAAGGTATGTTCCGGTGAAGTGTAATAAACCTGTTCATTTTGTGGCGGACTTGGGAATTGCTGAGAGAAATCTTTTTTTGACATTTTATGAAAATCAGCTTGAGAGTTGAGTGTATGATTTGTGTATGTGTTGATTGAATTAGATGAGTGTATGCCATGAATGTGTTTTTATAGGCTA
Source organism: Artemisia argyi (assembly GCA_030686995.1). Classification (NCBI taxonomy): domain Eukaryota; kingdom Viridiplantae; phylum Streptophyta; class Magnoliopsida; order Asterales; family Asteraceae; genus Artemisia; species Artemisia argyi. The sequence goes on along the minus strand of CM060707.1, from coordinate 35,650,622 downwards.
CTTTAAAAAATTAGAATTTCAAACCAACAAAAAATCCCGCCCATATTTGTCAATTTGAATTTAGGTACATCAAAGGTGTATTTGAGACTTTGAGTAACACATATTAATAGCTTAAAATTTTTAGCCGTACGTATTTTAGTCGCTTAAAAATTAAAAGTAACAAACCACCAACAGCGGTGGTCAAAACAAGCAAACGATGACTAGATCCGGTCAAAAAAATCAAATGACACAAATATTACCCAAATATTTCCCCCAAATCGACTACACTAACAGCGACGGGAAAAAACTCCTCCACATAACGTCTAAGCTCCACGATGAGTTTTTCGCAACTGATTACGGATTAGTCTTCCTGTCACACGTATATATACAAATCTCTTCATCTTACTTACCATTTTAATTATCATATTTAAGAGTTTATGAGAATATAGTTGTTTTTTACAATATTTTATTAATAGGTACAGAAAGAAGACATCTTGTACATTTTGCCACTTGATTTCCAACATTTTCAGGAAGTGTGTGTGATCCAAGAATTTTATGATGCGTTCGAAAGAAAACCCAAAGAAGCACTTCTATGCATGAGCGCTGCAGTACACAAGGTAAGAATATGTGAGTAAGAGATGTTTGTTTACTCGATTCCTATGGCGTTTGACTATGAAGTTTTAATTTAAATAGGTCCTTTGCTCCAATTCAAATGATGAAAAATGGCATGAGAGTGCAAAGGTAAACATTCGTTTGCACAACTACCCTGAATCTATGATTGCTTTGAAGAATTTGAAGGCAGCTTACATTGGTATATTTATTTCTGAATTCTAAATTTTAATTTATAATCTATGTTATGACGGATTAGTATCGTTTACTAGTTCACTATATATATGTAATTGTACAGAAAGGCTAGTTTCTGTGCGTGATAATGTGGTAAAGGTTAGCACTGTTAAGCCTTTGGTGGTACAAATGAGTTTTACTTGTAGCAAATGTGTAACGGAAATTCACCGTGACTTCCCTGATGGGAAGTTTTCACCTCCTTCTGCTTGTGTAATTAACGGATGCAAAAGCAGATCTTTTAACCCAATTAGATCAAGTGCACGACCAATAGACTTTCAGAAAATAAGGTGCACTTACATAAAATGCTTCATATTTTTTTATGAATTTATATTATAATCTTTAACTATGTATTTACTCTTTTAGAATTCAAGAGATGTTGCAAGCTGAACATAACGAAGAAGGCCGTGTACCACGAACTGTTGAATGTGAGTTGGTTGAAGATCTTGTAGATTTGTGCATCCCTGGAGATGTTGTGACCATTACCGGTATACCAAGGGTGATTAACAATTACATGGATATAGGAGGAGGTATTTTCCATCACGTTATCATTCCATAATTTCTGACGAATTATTTTATATTCTAGTTACATCAAATTATTATATTCCTATAAATTGTTTATGCGTGTTTTAGTTAAGGGCAAGAATCGAGGATTGTATTACTTGTATATAGAAGGAATTTCAGTCAAAAATTCCAAGTCTCAATATGTGTCCGAGACTTTACAAGATACAGAGCATGTGACTGTAGCTACGGAGTTGCTGGATCAGGATTCTTTCAGTGAACGGGATTTAGAATTTGTTGCCAGATTTTCTTCAGAGCATGGTTCAGACGTCTTTCGTCAAGTACTGCAATCAGTTTGCCCCTCTATCTATGGGCATGAACTTGTTAAAGGTCCGTAAAATGCTATACGAAATTATTTTTCCACTAATTGTTGCTGATTAACCGTTCGTTATATTTTTCAACTTTTTAGATAAACACAGAAACAAGTTTTTTTCACGTGTACCCTTGGTAAAATATTAAGGTATAAGAAAGTATGTATGTTTTCGTTAAACAGCTGGAATCACATTGGCACTATTTGGAGGAGTAAGAAAGCATTCAATGGATCAGAATAAAGTTCCTGCCAGAGGAGACATTCACGTAATCATTGTTGGTACGAAATAATTTAAATCATGCCTTTTATTTTTGTATTTGTGTGTATTCGCCAATCAGTATTTGTAGACTGACCTGTGACAACCATATGTCCCATATTAGGCGATCCTGGTCTAGGAAAGAGTCAGCTACTGAAAGCAGCTGCTTCATTTTCACCATGAGGTATATATGTTTGCGGGAATGCCACAACAAATGTTGGACTCACGGTTGCTGTGGTGAAGGATTCAATGACCGGTGACTATGCCTTTGAGGCTGGTACATTTTTTTTTAATTTTTTTATTAATATTTTTTTTTTTTGAAATTGACTACATTGATCGGATATGTTGTGTTTTTCAACAGGTGCCATGGTACTGGCAGACAAGGGATTGTGCTGTATTGATGAATTTGATAAAATGTCTGCACAACACCAGGTTAGTCTTCAATTAATATCTCACATAGTTTAAAAAAGTATATTAAACAAATGCTATATATAGAAGTATCTATTGACATTTATAAGCACCAGTCTCTACTGGAAGCTATGGAGCAACAACGTGTATCAGTTGCCAAGGCAGGACTAGTAGCAAGTTTATCGGCTCAAACAACTGTTTTAGCAGCAGCAAACCATGTTGGTGGTCATTACAAGTACATATTGTTTTCGATTTTATTTATTAATTATCAATAAACATTTTTTTCAAATTGCTTTCATTTTACTAATTGCATATTTTGGTTGTAGCCGGGCGAAAACTATGAATGAAAATTTGAAAATGAATGCTCCTCTCCTATCACGGTTTGATTTGGTTTTCATATTACTTGACAAGCCTGATGAGCAACTTGACAAACGAGTTTCGGAACACATTATGTCAGTAAGTCACTATATGCCAAGTCCTTCCGTTGTAGTGGATTACCTCTTTTGAGGATACATTATGTCACCTATTTGGTCGTTTTATCTTATAGCTTGTGCCGCGAGTAACAATCACAGTGTAACGGTTTCTTTTTCTTGCAGCTGCATGCTGGGCATGTGGATACATCACAAGCTTTGAAAAGACTAAAAGGTGTGTACTTATCTCAGTAGATTTATTTATCCCATTGGGTGTTTGAATGAGAGGGCTCTTTATATGTATGCTGCAGAATCTCCAAGTGATAACTTCGCATACTTGAATGGAAAGAATGGTTAATTAGTTAAAAGGTTGAGAATTGATCCGAGGCACGACCGTGATTTTGTTCCATTGCCTGGTCCTCTTCTTCGTAAATATATCGCCTATGCAAAAAAATTTATATTTCCAAGGTGAAATAAAAAACCATTCATGATGCAACATCCATTCTTCAACCTTTTTCATGACATTATTTTTATTTTTCTATGAAGGATGACAAGACAAGCAACAAAAATCCTGCAGGAGTTCTACCTAAAACTCAGAGACCACAACATGTCTGCTGATGGCACACCGATAACAGCAAGGCAGTTAGAAAGTCTAGTAAGGTTGGCAGAAGCACGGGCTAGGATTGAGTTGAGAGAAGAAATAACCGTTCAAGATGCTATGGTAAGTTCATTTAGTACAACTGCAATGCCACATTCTTATATACTAATAAATGTTTATATTCCACAATATCTTAATGGTTTGTTGGCTCAATATATGTATCCAAAAGGATGTTGTTGAGATAATGAAGGAATCCTTGTTTGACAAGTATGTTGACGAGCATGGACTTGTGGATTTTTCTCGGAGTAGTGGGATGAGTCATCAGAAGGAAACAAAGCGATTCTTAAGTACTCTAAACAAGGAATCAGAGTTGACACAGAAAGACTGCTTTCTATATCGGTAAACACCAATTTCGTATTGTTATCATAAGAATTTATGCGTGGTGATTACTATCCGTTATAATGGGGAACTAACCTCCTTATAATATTTTCAGGAAATCTACAGTTTGGCTGATAAGATCGGGTTAAGAGTTCCAGATATTGATACATTTGTGGAAAATCTAAACATTGCTGGCTATTTACTTAAAAAGGGCCCAAAAACATATCAGGTGAAATTTGTACATGCTGTAAATACTGGCTTGTAAAATAATGACCAAATCGTTATATATTTCTCTCCCTATTTTCAGGTGGTATCATCATCATATTGCCGGAGCCAACCGTCGAGGGGGATAGCATAAGTCGGAAAAATCATCTTATGCTTATGACATTATTTAATGCGAGTAACCAACCTATCTTTTTGTTTAAATGTAATTTATTTTGGGAAACACAAATTAGTCGCTTAATCTTTTTAGCCGTAAGTAGTTTAAACCTTGGCTATTTTGCTTAATATCAAGGGCTAAAATAAGCTAAAGAGCTGTGGCATGGAAAAACAAAATTGGATCACAAAACTAATATATCAACTACACATCTCACAAGATTCTCATAACCAATGTCCAATATCAACAGTTGTTTGGTTTCAATAGTTAAACTATAAAAAAAAGTCGCTGAAACAAAAATGCATAATCATAATTACAAGTCACATAGGTGCAGGCCACGTGCAACCTGACATGTCAAGTCACTTAATGGCATTGACCAAAAAGGTGCAGGCCACGTGCAAAGAAAAAAAGTTGGATTTTAAAAACTCGCTTTTTTGTTCAACTAAAACTCGCTTTTTTGTTCAACTAAAAGGTCGCTTAGTTCCTATTCCCAATGGAAAATTTTGCCACCAAACCAACTATACAAAGTACATAAAAAAGAGGACCCCTTACTTGGCTGTGTACCCATTTTTGCCAGCAAACCAATAAAAACACAAAAATAAACCAAAAGTAACAAATCAATTAACAATGACTGTGTACCCATATGGAAAAAAATGTTTGAAATTCTAAGGGGACCCATTACTTGGGAAATAGAAAATGTCGCTTAAATAATAGTATGACGCTCAAATCTTTTATAAAGTCGCTAAAACAAAATTAAATGAGTTTATAATTACAACGATTCAAAACAAAAGTACAAATGTAAAAAGTAATCTAACAACTGTGGATCTCCAAGCATCCATCAACCCAATTCATACAGATACACATTTTTTGTATAAAGTAATTAAAGAAAAAAAAAATTAAATACACAAATAAAAATAAACTTAAATAACCATTTTCATTAACATAAAGGGCTTAAACGATTACATCATTTTCATTAAAGCATTACCATTTAAAACAACTTAAAAGCAAAAGATTACCAAAAGAAACCCTTGACAAAGTTCCAACAAAGAACTAATCATAAACTTCGAGAATAGAGATGTGCTCCTCTTTCTCAGTCAACCCTTGACGAAGTTCCATCAACAGAGCAGTGACCATCTCCAACATGTTACGCAGCCTGACCAGAGACTTATGTTCACAATGATACACATCCCCAGCAGACTCTTCTTCATCATGATTCAAGGACCATAACTCTGCCAACCTAGCTGTTTTTTGTTGGATTGTTGATTGTAGTTCATCGCGTCTTTCTCCAAGAAACCTTATGAAAACTTCGTCTTCAACATGCTCATGACCATACACAAACTTGAAAGCTTTGTGTAGTTCTTGAGATCCAGAAACATTTTTAAGTTCGGTAAGAAGGGGAGTTTGATCATCAGCAGCCATTGAACAAATGATTAGGGTACAAATTTTTTATTTGGGTGAAAAGTTAAGTATAAAAAAAGTTGAGATGAATGGTAATTATATAGGGCTAAAGATTGATACAAATAGTCGTGATTCATGATTACTAAATTTAAGTGAGCAATTAATTTGCAGAGATGGTTTATTTTCCCATGCAAATATATCAAATAGCATTCATACCTGGGGAAATATAAAATTTCGCTTAAATACTATTGCGCGCTCGAATTTATTATAAAGTCGCTAAACACGTATTTCTAAGAGTATTTACTGAAGTTGGTACCTTTATGCAAAAGTACGTAAAAAGTTGATGTGAAAAGTACAAAAAGGTAAAAGTGTAAAGTACCAAGGGTTGACATGTTGCTAAGTCGCTCAAATTTAGTTGATTATTTAGAAAGCCTATTCGAAAAAGATCATGGTTTGTGATTAAAAAAATGAACAAAATCTTTGAAATTCAAAGGGGACCACTTACTTGGGGAAATATTAAATTTCGCTTGAATAATAGTATGACGCTCGAATTTTTTATAAAGTCGCTAAACAAGTATTTTTAAGAGTATTTAATGAAGTTGGTACCTTTGTGTAAAAGTACTTAAAGAGATGATGTTTAAGTACAAAAAGGAAAAAGTGTTGAAAAGGTTGGTGTGTAAAGTACCAAGGGTGACATGTTGATAAGTCGCTTAAATTTAGTCGTTTGATTGCTAAAAGGTTAGGAACTGAAGGTATTAAAGTCGCTCAAATGACCTAAGTGTATCAAATTTATACTTCTTTGTATCGTTAGCCGTGTTACATGAATTGTCAATGTTTATCAACTTGTAGTGTTACATTTTATGCTTATCAATTTCATACATAATTAAACATAACCAAAATGCATAACTTTATAACATAATATATGTAATATTGCAAAGCATTTTGTTACAACATTGAAAAATTTAAACAAAAGCTTTGCAAACTACATCAAGTCGCATTACTTTAAAAGTTCGACATAGATTAACCTACTACAACAACGGTTAAACAACAACTATTTAGTAAGTGCAAATAAACAAAATACTTATCGAGTTATTGAATATTATAGCATCAACAAAGGGAACCATTGTTGTTTCACATTTTCTTGACCATTGTACGTCCAACATCTTGACAAGCAACTTCTTCCTCCTTAGCAACTTCTTCATCCTTAGTAACACGCTCAAACTCAACAGAAACATGGCTTCCAACAGATTCAAATTCATCAATAAGATTCCTACCTTTTAAAGTTCTACCTTGAAAATGTCTTTTCTTTGACACATACTGGATAACAGTTGCGCCTCTAAATGCAGGAACTTCATCTAGGTTGTTAAAAAGCCTTTTCCCATTCAAAAGGACTAGATTCACAAACTTTATTGTTGGTCGACACATACGGGATGGCATTAGACCCTCCCACGACTGACAAAGCTGGAACATCCTGAGTGTCATCATCTAAAGCTTCTTCAAAGTCAATAAAAAGATTCTTACATCTAAATGGACTAACTTTAAAACAAGCTTCCTTAGAAACATGTTGGATAACAGTAGACCCTCCCACACTTGACAAAGCCGCAACATCATGAATGTCATCATCAACAGCATCTTCAAATTCATGAAAAAGATTCCTACTTTTGAATGGAGTAGCTTTGAAACCAATTTCCTTTGACTCATTTTGGATAACAGTAGACGATCCAACTGTATGACCATGCTCAACATCATTAACAACCTTGCAACATTTTATAGGACTAGAACCATACCCACTTTCAATTTCAGCAAGGGACCTTAAAAAAGTCGGAGACCTACAGCCACACTTGCAGTCCTTTGGAATGTACGGTTTGTTAACAGACCTTAAAAATGACGGGCAATCATTAAAATCATCATTATATGGAAGCTCTCCCATCCCTCTAAAAAGACTAGCTTCCCTTGCTTCAGTCCAAACCTTAACATAAGGTGTCCTCAGGATATCAGGTGAATTTTCTTCTGATTGTTCCCATGCACGTATTTCTTCCAAATTCATATTATCCAGATCATTTCTTCTTTTTTCATGAAATCTAACTCGAGATGTTACCTCAACGTCAGGGTCATCAAAAAGCAAGTTCTTATAATAACTGTCAACTAAGACTGACTGGGGAATTGCACTGAAAAAGACCTCAATGACTCCATGAATATTAGCCAACTCAAACATTTTCTTAACATCACTATCAGTTTCGACAATGGTCAAACCTTCTTCTAAACTATATCCAGGTTTACAATAGAACCATGCCCATATATCTTCTTTTATGTTTTTCAACAAAATGTCACACATTTCAAAATAAGATAACCTAAATGACTTAGGTAACTTCAAGTTTATAATTTCCCCACCAGCGTACCTTAAGGGAAGAACCATAAAAATACTACCATGCCACACCTCGAAGACGAACTCATCAAGATTATGGGAGTCCCTGTGTAACAGTTGAAATAATTATAAGAAACATATATTAGTATACAAATCATTTAACTAGAATATAAATAATAATACACAAACTTACATCCAATTGTCAAACACCATGTCACCAGATCTTGTTGGTGACGATTTTAAAGATCCCAAGGATCCCATCCCTATGGTAAAAACTTAAAAGACAAAGAAAATTGTGTGGTTATTAGGTTGTTAAGGTGATGGTTCCCTAGATATGTGGGGCTTTTTATATCTCATACATGTTGGATAATAGACCTAATGCTATTTTTATTTTGGACAATAGATAGAAGAGCAAATTCCCAAAAAAGGGACAATTATTTTTCAGTTTTATTGAACAAAGATGATGGTCTTAGTACAATATGCATGGCAACACTATAATGATAAACCACATCATTTTTGGGTTTCTTATGAACAATGTTTAGTTGTTGTTTTGTATATCATATAATGATAACTTATTTTATGTAATGTACAATAATTTATCAATGTCGTAATGTACAAAAGTTTATCAGTTTCAGTGATCAATTTCTTCTTTTTGTTTGTATTGGTAGGAACCTTATATCTACACTTCACTTTGTCAATGTCGAAATATGAGTTTGCATGATAGCAGTTACATGTTTACTCCATTGGCACACGGTGTATCTACTAATGTTGTAAACAAACTGTGGGTTATTGACCTCATGTAGTTGGCCATCTGTATTGTGTGTTGGCCAAAGTCAAAAATAAAGGGGGTGTCATAAGTTGAATCTGTAACATTCCTTTCATGCAAAAGAAGGAAATTCAGAACATGGTTGTGATGATCTTCAGTTCTAATATCAATCCATGGGCCGAAAACACTACTTTTAAACATGTTGTAACAATAATATACTTAGATCAACACAAGATCAGTACAACATTATACTAGCATTAACATTTAGTCCCTTACACAATAACTTTATATTTTTTAACAAATTGAGATGAAACGCTACATATGTTTAGTAAAGAAAATAGTCTAAGAAACATCACTCATCTTGAATGCGATAATGAAGGAGTGTGACATGTCATGAACAGTCCACACTATATCATTCTCGCATTGAAGACGTCTCAATTATAACGGCAGATCTATCTAACGTTTTTGGTTTTGAGCTTTAATGTTTTATTTTCAGGATACCGTTTTATACAGGTTGTTGTTTGATCAAACACCAACCTATATAAAAAGGTATCATGAAACTAAAACATTAAAGCTAAAAACCAAAAACGTTAGATAGATCTTCCGCTATAATTGAGCTTTAAGTCCTTAGAAAACATGTTCTTACTATGATTTTTATCGCTCAAATAAAATCTCATGAACATACTTACTAATTAAGTAGATTCGACGACATTAGAGAGCTAATAAAATATACACTAAATAACTAAGGAAAATATTAGTTTTGTTAAAATGTTATAATCCCCAACTTGACGACACAAAAAACAAGTAAATTAGAAACAACATCAGTACAACATTATACTAGCATTAACATTTAGTCCCTTACACACTAAATTTATCATTTTTAACAGATTGAGATGAAACGTTACAGATGTTTAGTAAAGAAAATAGTCTAAGAAACATCACTCATCTTGAATGCGATAATGAAGGAGTGTGACATGTCATGAACAGTCCACACTATATCATTCTTGCATTGAAGACGTCTCAATTATAACGGAAGATCTATCTAACGATTTTTGGTTTTGAACTTAATGCTTTATTTTCAGGATACCGTTTTATACAGATTGGTGTTTGATCAAACACCAACCTGTATAAAAAGGTATCCTGAAAATAAAGCATTAAAGCTCAAAACCAAAAATCGTTACATAGATCTTCCACTATAATTGAGCTTTAAGTCCTTAGAAAACATGTTCTTACTATCATTTTTATCGCTCAAATAAAATGTCATGAACATACTTATTAATTAAGTAGATTCGACGACATTAGAGAGCTAATACAATATACACTAAATGACTAAGGAAAATATTAGTACAACATAAACTAAATGATGCTAATATGACCAACCTATACACATCTTCCTAACAGTGAAGTTGCTCAAAATTTTAAAGGCTAATATTGACCTAAAAGGATGGTCTCGATACAAAGAACTAGAGTACAAATACAAAAAATTTAACCCATTAAAGGTATTTGGGTCAGTCATTGTTTAAAAATGGTACAACATAATGGATAGATGTTTAAACACAAACCCTGTGTGTAAAAAAAACTCAGTCATTTGTTCACGGTATGCAAGTGCAGCCTGAACAGGATCCTCAACATCTAACGACATACCATAAGCCAAGCGATATAAAAAGATGCATACCCAAATACCACAATCACCAAATATCCCGCTCTGTTTCGGTATTTTGTCAGGGTGATAAAAGGTAATGGTGTATGTTGAAGGATCTATGCCTTTATTCTGAAATACTTGCGCTTGACTTAGCACCTCAGGTAGTTGAGTCTGTGGCAAAGTGTAATAAGGATTCAAACAGTGTAATGTATAAACCTTAATTAAACGGATATTTAAACGAACCTTTAAACATTCCATCACTTGGAAATAAAATTCTGTCAATGCATTGACAAAAACTTGGCCACTGTCGTAAAATGTAACTAGTCCCGTCTCTATCTCGAAACGTGCAAGAAACCAGTGACTTTCTGTTTCATTAATAGGGATAAAAACCTACAGTGGATGTGTGGCAAAAATCATCAAAATAATATGACAAGCAAAGAAAATACGGGAGCAAAAAAAAGGAATTACCTGCTTAACATAGGACCATGGAATGGAGTACCTCTCCCCATTAGCGTACCACAAAGGCAGCGAGTTTTGAAGTATAAGCTGTACAAAGTAGCCACTAACAATAGCCCAATCAGCGGTTTGGGGTCTCACATACCACATGTAGTTTACCCACAACTCTATATGCTGTAAATTGGGAAACATAAACGAGTGTGAACAAACTTTAAATAAAATATTTCAATCGGGTGATCATGTTGCTAGTTCAAAAGATCATACTGCTGATCATCCGGGTAGTTTGAAAGAAACTATTTGTAGGGTGAATTACAGATGTTATATTACTTACCTCATCTAGTAGCCAACCTTGCCTTTTGGGGTCTAAGCAAACTAAACTTTCCCAGAACCTTCTATCAACAGTCACATCTTGACACCATGGGAACTTACAATTTAGCGGACCAGTTTCACAAAGATATTGGCGGTACTGATCCGAAAAATAAACCTTGTTGACATCTTTGTGTCGGCGTTTGAGATCCTGTTATAAGACACAATTACACTTATGATCATAAATGAAAATTACAAAATAATTCATACAATCAAATAACAAGTTTTAATACCTCAACCCACGGCTTAACATGCTTAAGCTGTTCCGTCAAATCTGGATTCAGTAAGCCAAAGCATTGTGCTTTCCTTACCGCCTTTTCTGAATATGCTTTAGTCCAGTAATACACATTAGCTTCACCGGAACATTTACTCTTCTTTGTAGGGACGATGCGAGCTAAACTATTTTCCAGTGATTTGTTCCCTTGAGCGCTACTGACCATTTCTTTCATTCACTTTCAGCGTGTAACATCTTTTCCTCTTGCATCCTTATCATCTTATCCTCCTCCCTCATCAACCTCTTCTGCTCTTCCCTCAATTTTTCTAATGTTTCACGTCGTGATCTCAATTCTTCTTGAATAATAAATTCCTGTGAAAGTAAATTTACTTTTTATAATTATTATCATATATTATCGTACAAAATTACTGTACATATATATACAGTCAAATTGTAATTCACCTTTGAAACATCATCATATTCGTAAAATTCTACACATTGTGAGAAGGCAGTATCCATGCTTGAATGAAACAACTCAAGAAAACAATCATTGAGCTCCTCATAAAACTCTCCACTCAGATTCCGGAGATCATCATCAAAAACCAATTTCTCCTGCGAATGAAAATATACTGGTTAAAAGATAAATTATATTTTTAACCTTGGCATGTGAATGTAAGTAAAAAAGGAAACAGGTTATAATACCCCATTTCTTTCTCGAGCAAGAACCTGAATAATTCCCTCTAATTTGAACAAACGGGCATTAAGCTCTGTAATAACACCATCCTGAATTATGCTAATCTCTAATAAACTGCTTTCACTATTGCGTATAATAGGTAAATGTTTCCGCTCTACTTTGCCACGTTTGCGTGCCGTGGCCAACTTGTTTAAATACTCATCACCGATATGTGTGGTTTTCACTGGGGGAGTTCTAGGTATGTAATCATTGAAAAAATCCATAAACTGTATATACCAATCACATTTCCTCTCAGCTAATGTAGGCCTAAGATCTTGAACAACATTTGATTCCTTACACAAAAAATAAAAAAATAAATTTAATTAATTAACAATAAAATAAATCATTAATACAACAATTTGGATGAAGATATCTACCTTTCCAAATAGGTACTTATAATCTGATATCTTAAATGTTGTGTTCTTTGACCATGATATTCCTCTGGGTACCATTTCTGGCAATTTATTCCACCAAATAATGCTTCTTTCAAATGATTCCAGTATCCATATCTATAAAATGGCACGAAATAATTCAGATTTGTTGAAAAAAAAAATACCAAAAGTAAGTGGGAAAGAGTATATTGATTTAAAAAAATACAAACCTTGAAAGCCCAAACGAAGCCTGAAAGCGTATATGTTGGAACAAACTTTCGGTCTTTGTTAATACCTTCAAGGAATTTATACTTGTGTTTAGAAGCCACGTCCAAAATTTGATCATATAACCGTCTCCAAATATACTCCCCCCATGGAAAAGCATCCCACTCATCAAGGTTTTCAATCAATCGAAATAGTGTATCATCAACTTCTTCAACCAATAATCTGCCCATAAAGATAACCTCCAAGGCTAACAATAGACAAAGACGTACGACATCTTCATCGTATATAATACCAAATGAATGTTCATCTTCAATGAGACCAAAGATATCTAAACTAGTGACCTTTTTACCTACATGGTTTGGGAAAACCCTGTTCCTAAAATTGAGATGTCCTGACTTATATGAGTTTAAATCTACATTTCCAAAACTAAAACCTGTGATAAGACAAAATTCTGGTCTGCCGAAATGTATAGGACGCTCTTCAACATAATATACAATTGGCATATCATAATGAGCATTACTCGGTCAACATTGTTTTTGTAAGATATAATCTATCATATGTGGTTCGTGATCAAAATAAGAAAGGTCCAACCATTTACCAAAACAAGTAGCCCGAAACAACTTCCTACGGTTTTGATCCAATTTTGATTTTATCAGAGAAAAGTAATTTGGTTTACTTCTAATAATGGGTTTGGCTTGACATTCCTACATTAACAAAAAAAAAAAAAAAAAAAGATAATAAACACCAAAACATAGTAACCACCACATGAATATAATGAATCTGGTGAAACAATATTTGGTTGCAAACTAAACTATGAAATTGAATGCAAAGGTAAACAAACATAATTAAACCAATTTAAATCAAATAAATATGCAGACATGTCATGTATAACAATATATGCAAGTGTAAAGCATTTTCATTATACGAATACGAATATGATTTACAAAAGGTATAGAATAATGGTCGAAACATAGTAAACATACCCTGATATGAAACAACATTAAGATTCTTTTAAGAAGATGGGTCTTGGTTTGTGAGAGTATAGTAGTGTTTTTTGTGTTTTTGGGATATAAAATTTATAATATACAACGGCCTTGTTGTTGAGGATATAAAAAAAGTTGCTCGGATTTTAGAATATCGCTCAGCTATACTAATTAATTCGCAAGATAATTAGGATTAAAAAATGGTGTTAAAAATACTTTAAAACGAATTATTATTAAAAAAAGTTGTTGAAAAGGTAAAAAAAGGGTTGATGTGTGATGTACAAAAAAGTGACATTTTGTCAGTCGCTTAAAACTTTTCGCTAGGTCGCTGGGCTTTAGGAAGGCTCAAAACGAATAAAATATTATTTGTGGAAGTTTGACTATTTTGGAGGAAAGTGAGAAAATAGAATGTCGCTCGAACTTTTGATAAGTCGCATGTGATAAGTAGCACAAAAGTATGCCTTACACATTATGATTGGGCACTACTTTTGGGGTGCCACATGTCGAACTTATGTTAAATTCGCTAGTCGCTCAGGCCATTTCAAGAAACCAACCTACTTAGGTACACAAAAGTCCACCACTTTGAGCGACCGCTAAGTCTCAAATTTAGCCCATAAGATAATTGGTTTGAGATGGTTATGAATAAATTATTAGAAGCTCAATGTACATACATACCTCTAGTGCCCTATTCATAGTATTCACAATTTCAAGATTGATTGATGATATTGATGAACACTCGACAACCCCGATACAAGCCGAGTAGTATTGTGGACAACCAATAGGCAGAGTATAAGAAGTCCACAATCCAGAGTCAGAAGCATATCGCATCAATGAACCCTCATGGTGACTTTTCGTGTCCAAAACTGCCTCTGGCAAACGATTCAGGAATGCAATGGTGGGTGGACCACTGATCATGGTCATAGGATGGTGGTCCTCATGTTGTTCAATGTCATCTTTAATAACCTTATTGTTATCATTACTCATATCAATATTACACTCATATCCCACACAACGTCCCCTATATTCTTCAAGGCCTTCACCAAAAACACTGACGGCAAATGGTTGACCAGAAATTGAAAGTACAAGTCTGTTGCCACTTGTAATGGGTGCCCAGAACTGAACTATTAATTCCGCACTGTTACTTACCTTAGAAAAAGCAGATTTAATCTTGTCATAAATCATCCGGGTGCCAAGATCACCTGAGTACAGTGGTCATGTCTAGGTGAGCGAATTACAATTCAAAAAATAATTAACCAGTGAAAATGAAGATAGAAAGAGGCTACTTATGATCACCTAAAGATGAATTATAGTGAGATCCTTCATCTTTGCTACAAAAAATCCAGAAAGCCCCTTCAGTTTCAGGTTTCTTGTAAAGAATATAGGTTGGGAAGGTTTCAAGGAATTCAAAGAGCCTCTGATCATCACGGTCAGCCATCAGATTTCCATTACCAAAAATGTTTTCTGCAGCTTGTTTCATGGATAAAGTGTTACATATTAAAGTGCAGTAAAATATCAAGATACGTGTGTCCATATGGGTCATAACCAACTCCACTGGAATTATGTAAAACAAGTTGTAATTCTGGGAGAAAAAAGACTTTGCATTACCGAGAAAATTTTCTGTGGTAGATAATCCAAATTGCTGCTCAATGTCTTGTTGAGGTGTGAGGACTAGAGCAGGCTTGCACTTCGTACCGAAAGGTGCTATGTAGTCCACAGCCACTTGTTTCTTCCCTTCTTTCAATGCTTCAGGTATTGGTGATAACCTTTTTAATTGGAAAATATCGAACTTCTTTTTAATTTCTTTACCTGTAGAATTGTCAACTTCTATCACATGTAGTTTGTCACCTATTTCTGTACCGGAAGCAAACTTGAAGCTTGGCAAACACCTTTTTATCTCTAAAAGTATTTTCTCCAACAAAATAGGATTGAATGAATTACGTTTCCATAAGAATTCGAATACATAATCAAAATCACCACTATGAAAACTCCTCATGCATATCGTAAGACACCTACATCCCTTATCACCTACCCATCCCATAAGCTCATAACTGCCCAGCTTCGAAATATTTTTACAGAAACGTGGTTCATAATCATGAAGTGTCTTCATAACAAGTTCCTGCCCCGGTTGTAAAGGAATGAAATCACAAGCATCATGATATTTTTGAAATTTCGAAAAATATATTGCGGAATCCTCATCAATACAACCAGTCAATTTGAGCAGGCTTGTTTGTGCCTCCTCCCAAGAAGATGAAAAGTGCACATGATTCTCATCTAGAGAAGCAATCCAAACCTGAGCAAGAGCTATTTTATGCGATTGACATACAATCTTTAACGCATCTTGAATTTGGTCCCTAGCAAGTTCGAGACCATTTATAGTCTATTCCACAAGTGTAAAGAAGTATTTATACACATGTAATTTCTCAAAGTAGGATAAAGAAGTGAGAAAAGATGATTACTTAAGCTTATTATGAAAAGCATATTTACAGAAAGTGTATTTACCTTGTATGGTATACAATCCTGGATATTGTACACACTCAGACCCACTTCCTTTATTTTCTTATTCATCCAATTGAATAAATAAACATAATTATTAAGCCATGATGAGTATTCAATAACACCAGTACAATCAGAAGAGGAAGAGGTTTGGGAAGGACAACAAATATAGAAAACCACACTCCTGAAAAGCACACTCCTGAAAAGCATAACGCAAGAATGGATCCACCTCGTGGTGGTCCTTAGATGCCATCTCTGGAAAACGATTGAGGAATGCAGAGGCAGGTGTACCCCTAACCTTATTATTCACATCAATATTTTACAAATATAGAAAAGTCAAAAACAAACAGAACATAACATATTTCACAGAAGCCAACAGGACCGGCTACTGGTTGTGTAGAAGCACACGCAGTCGTCTCGAATTTTGTATACAATCACTCAAGTCTTGATCAGAAGTCATTAATATCCACTCTTCATCTTCATCAAGGTACCTGATCTTAAAAGTCCCGTGCTTCAGATTGAATTTCTTACCAATTTCATTCTCAACATTAACAAATGTTGCTTCTGAGTTACCGAGACGTATTTTGATTATATCATCTGCATACTCTGCTTTAATAACAGTATTTTCATTTCTCTTGACGGGTGAGGGGTCCTGAATTACTCCATTGTCCTTTTCATGTGTGTGTCTTTCTTTACTTTGATTTTTGTTGGATTTATAAGCCTTTCTCTGCGGTAAAACTGGTCCTTGCCACCCGGACATGCACAAATTATTGTGCTTGCGTTTCAATGTAGACAAGGAAACTGTAACAAAAAGCATATGAAATGAGGTTTCTCAAACATATCGTATGAAAAGGTGTAGTCAAATCGAAAACGTTAGTTAAATATGCTACCTCCTAGATCTTTTGCAGCTTTTTTCATGGTCTTTCCATAATGTTGTTCAATGTCTTCACGAGATAATTCGATTTCCGTTGTATCACGTTTCATCTTGGAACGCGCATTGTAGTTGACAACCATTGCTTTCTTGCCTTTATTCATTGCTTCAGGTATTGGTGATAATCTCTTTTCTTTGAAAATTTCGAAAAACTTAGTCTCACTCTTTGTGGAATTTTCAATGTCTATAACACGTAACTGGTCACCAAGTTCTGCACCAGAAGCAAACTTTAAACGTGGCAAGTGCCTTTTTAAAGTTAAGAGTAGCGTCTCCAAC
The DNA here is from genome assembly GCA_030686995.1 of Artemisia argyi. Taxonomy (NCBI): domain Eukaryota; kingdom Viridiplantae; phylum Streptophyta; class Magnoliopsida; order Asterales; family Asteraceae; genus Artemisia; species Artemisia argyi. Next base: position 35,633,287 of record CM060707.1, on the reverse strand, counting down.
AGGAGAACATAATTTGGATTATGGTGCCACATGAATTCAAATGCACAATTAAAATCACCAGTATCAATGCTCATGCATATTGTAAACCCAGTACATGCAACATCATCAGTTGATACCCATCCCATTAGCGTATCAGTACCCAGTTGAGAAATGTTTTCACAGAAGCGTGGTTTATAATCTTGAAGTGTCTTTTCAACAAGTTCCTCCCCATTTTTTAGTGGAACCATATTGCAAGCATCATAATATTCCTTAACACGCCAATTGGACGCTGTAGAATCCTCATCAACACTATTATAACCAGTCAATTTTAGCACTAACCTACGTGTGGTTTTAGTGTCCTCTGAAGAAAAAGAAAAGGGCACATGATTCTCATCCTCGTAAGAGATCCATACTTGAGCAACACCTATCTTATGCGATTCACATACACTCTTCAATGCCACTTGAATTTCGTCCCTAACAAGTGTGAGACCATTTATAGTCTGTTTCACAAAATAAGTGAGAGAAGGTCACTACTTTCAACTATAATAAAAAGAACATATTGTCATAGAAGATCACTAATAAGGTGTTTCAGAAATCCTTACGTGGTATGGTATACGATCTTGTACATTAAACACATTCAAACCCTCTTGCTGCATCCAAACAATATATGTGATTAATTAGAAATGATATAAAATCAACTGATGGCTGGAGCTATGTCGAGAATGAAATTCATTTCATTAGATAATTGGTTTGAGATGGTTATGAATAAACTGATAAAAGCTCACTGCACATACATACCTCTAGTGCCCTATTCATCGTATTCACAATTTCGAGATTGATTGATGATATTGATGAACACTCGACAACACCGATACAAGACGAGCAGCATTGAGAAGGACAACCAATAGGCAGAGTATAAGAAGTCCACAATCCACAGTCTGAAGCATATCGCATCAATGAACCTTCATGGTGATTTTTAGTGTCCAAAACTGCCTCTGGCAAACGATTCAGGAATGCATTGGTGGGTGGACCACTGATCATGGTCATAGGATGGCGGTCCTCATGTTGTTCAATGTCATATTTCATAATCTTATTATTATCATTATTCATATCGATATTACACTCATATCCCATACAACGTCCCCTATATTCTTCAAGGCATTCACCAAAATCACTGACGGCAAATGGTTGACCGGAAGTTGAAAGTACACGTCTGTTGCCACTTTTAACAGGTGCCCAGAACTGAACTATTAATTCCCCATCGGTTTTTACCTTAGAAAAAGCAGATTTAATCTTGTCACAAATCATCCGGGTGCCAAGATCATCTGCGTACAGTGGTCATTTCTAGTTGATCAAATTACAATTCAAAAAATTAATTAACCAGTGTAAATGAAGATACAAAAAGGCTACTTATAATCACCAGAAGATGAATTCTTTTGAGATCCTTCATCTTCACTACAAAATACCCAGAGAGCCCCTTCAGTTTCAGGTTTCTTGTGAAGAATATAGGTTGGTAAGGTTTCAAGGAATTCAGAGAGCCTCTCATCATGACGGTCAGCCATCAGATCTCCATTACCAAAAATGTTTTCTGTAGCTTGTTTCATGGATAAAGTTTTACTTATTAAAGTGCAGTAAAATATCGAGAGATATATCCAAATGGGTCATAAGCAACTCCACTGGAATTATGTAAAACAAGTTGTAATTCTGAAAAAAATAAAATAAATAAAATAAAAGAAGATATCCATTACCGAGAAAATCTTCTGTGGTAGATGTTCCAAATTGCTGCGCAATGACTTGTTGAGGTATGAGGACTGGAGCTGTCTTGCAGTTCGTATCCAAAGGCGCTATGTAGTCCACAGCCACTTGTTTCTTCCCTTCTTGCAATGCTTCAGGTATTGGTAATAACCTTTTGGATTGGAAAATATCGAACTTCTTAATTTCTTTACCTGTATAATAGTCAACTTCTATCACATGTAATTTGTCACCTATTTCTGTACCGGAAGCAAACGTGAAACTTGGCAAACACCTTTTTATCTCTAAAAGTATTTTCTCCAACAAGATAGGTTTGAATGAATTATCTTTCCATAAGAATTCGAATACATAATTCAAATCACCAGTATGAAAACTCCTCATGCATATTGTAAGACCCCTAATCCCATAAAAACCAAGTGATCCGAATCCCATAAGCTTATAAGTGCCAAGCTGAGAAATATTTTTACAGAAACGTGGTTCATAATCTTGAAGTGTCTTCTGAACAAGATCCTCCGGATGTAAAGGAAGGAAATCACAAGCATCATAATAATTTTGGCAAATCCAAGAATATGTTGCGGAATGCTCATCAATACTTTTATAACCAGTCAATTTGAGCCCTAACAGACGGCTTGTTTGTGCCTCCTCCCAAGAAGATGAAAAGTGCACATGATTCTCATCTAGAGAAGCAATCCAAACCTGAGCAAGAGCTATTTGATGCGATTGACATACAATCTTTAACGCCTCTTGAATTTGGTCCCTAGCAAGTTCGAGACCATTTATAGTCTGTTCCACAAGTGTAAAGAAGTAGGATAAAGAAGTGACAAAAAATGATTACTTTAGCTTATTATGAAAAGCATATTTACAGAAAGTGTATTTACCTTGTATGGTATACAATCCTGGACATTGTACACACTCAGACCCACTTCCTTTATTTTCTTATTCATCTCATTGAATATTAAATCAACACGATCAACACACCATGATGAACACTCGATAACACCAATACAATCAGAAGAGGAAGAGGTTTGGGAAGGACAACAAATAGGTATCATAAAAAAAGTCCTCATATCACAGTTCTGAAAAGCATAACGCAACAATGGATCCATCTCGCGTATAGATGCTATCTCTGGAAAACGATTGAGGAATGCAGAGGCAGGTGTACCCCTCCCAAACTTACTATTCACATCAATATCATACACATACTCCACACAAAGTCTCCTATGTTTTATGAAATCTTTGTGAAGACGGCTGAGGGCAAAAGGTTGACCGGAAGTTGAAAGTAGATGTTTGCCGCCGATTGTTACTGGTGCCCAAAACTGAGCTATAAACTCTTTATAGTTATCCATCTTGGAAAAAGCAGATTTAATCTGGTCGTAAATCATCATCCGAGTGCCAACATCATCTGTGTAATTATTTATTTACAGTGGTTAATTTTGTATACAAATTAAAAAGTGAAAATGAAGATAGATCGATCACCTGATGAATATGAATTGCTTTCATATATTTCGTCCTTGCTACTAAAAACGAATAGTCCATCACCCAAAGATCGAGGTTTGCTGTGAAGACGATAAGTTGGAAAGCTTTCAAGGAAATATGCAGCAGAAGGATCCACCTCCTCCATCGTTTAGTTGACTTTTAAGTCTAATCACCTAACCGCCTCTCACATACTCAGATGGTGAGATGTATAGACGTTTTATAAGCTAATCTATGCTAAATTGCACAAAAGATCCTTCTTCTATTTGAGAAATTGCACCTCTTACTTTATACATTTATCTATAGCTTCTGGTTAATTACTTACGGACTAGTTCATGTTTTCGGAGACTTAATTACAAAAGCCGTAACTGTGGTTTACACACAACTAGCTAAGGACACATGATGTAGTACATGGGCTAATTAAATGTTACATTACATACTAAAATTAATATTTAAGAGATGTTATATCAAAGGTTGTATGCTACCTTTTGTAGCATCAACAAATAAGCAGATTTGTTAACAAATTCACTTAATTAGTAGGAAGAAACTCAAGAAAAAGATCATTTGATGTTATAATTTAGACAAATTTAAACAAATAACTAGATATGTCACTAATATTTTTCATGAATTACACTATACAATTCTGATTACTCAACTCTCGTCAATGCTTATTGTTGAATTTTTCAACTTTCCGCGACTAAGAGTCCAATCTCTTTGTCTTTGTTATATTATCACATTTGACTGAAAGTAAACAAAAGAACTAGCATGTATGCAATTGAAAACTTAATTTAGCAACAATGTACGCAATTATATCAAACAAACTTTTTTTAAAAAAACTTATGTACGTTCAAATAACCTATATAACCATACTATCAACAATGGCCGTATAAACCAATAGCCTTGGTGTTGGGTAGGGATGTAAACGAGAAGAGACAACTCGCGAGCTACTCGGGATCGACTCGTAAACTACTCGAAATCGACTCGATGTAAACGAGTCGAGCTCGAGTTCGAGCTATTCGAGTATATTTTTGAGTCGAGCTCGACCTCGAAAATACATTGCGCGTGAAGCTCGCAAGCCTTAAAGAGCTTCAACTAAATTACACTTTTACCCTTTTATATACATATATTTACTTAATTTTCATATAAATCAAGTCGAGCCGAGCTTGATATGTTGAGTATTCATCGAGTTTGAGCCTTAAATTTGAAAATAATCGAGCTCGAGTCAAGCTCGAGCTTGGCAGTACTCGGCTCGACTTAACTCGTTTACACCCATAGTGTTTGGGACTTGGGGCTAAGAAATTATTTATTTCCTTATCATAGTCATTTACAAAGGTCAAACTATTAGTAGTCATCGTAAGCAGTTGAGTGACACCCGGTTCATACATAATACAGTAACCATACTATATTATAAAGCATGAATGCCTTCTATTATTAGAATACTTAAAATTAAGCCTTACAACTTGTAAAGCTATAAGTACAACAACAAATGCTACTTATAGAAATTCCCCTCGTATTTAATTCTAACATACAATTAATACTAACATTAAATACAATAAATAAATCATTATATACATTAAATACAATTAATTAACTGGTCAATAAATATAATTAATCCACTTATTAAAACACCCCTTACATAAGAAATACAAATTATCAAGCATATTGTACACCAACTTAAACACAATTCTTGCATTAAATGTCAATAATACAAATAATAAAGCATATTATACAACAACCATTTATATATAGATAGAATCTCATTTTCTTCATCAAACACAATACCATCCATTCATCACATATTGAAATCTTCAAAAGATCATCCTCAATCACATATTCATCTTTGTTTCTTGTTAGCAAGAATACTACTGCTAGGCTACAAGTTTTTTTTCTTTTGTAACAATAATGGAATTGAAAAAGATGGTACCAATGGTTTCTCGTAGCGGACGACATTTGCAACGTTACAATAAAGGCCAACAACGTCAAGTCGTTGGATGTATACCTTACAGAATTAACAACAACGCATTGGAAGTACTTGTGATCAGTGCACAAAGAAAAGGCAAAGGAATGTTGTTTCCTAAAGGAGGCTGGGAAACCATCAAAGAAGCTGCGCTAAGAGAGTCGATAGAGGAAGCAGGAGTGTACGGAATAGTCGAGGGAGAATTGGGTACCTGGTGTTTTAAAAGCAAAGGAAACGATGGATATTACGAAGGACATATGTTTCCGCTACTTGTGAAAGAGAAACTCGAGTTTTGGCCTGAAAAAGACATTCGTAGCAGAGCTTGGGTGAGTGTTGCTAAAGCTAAAGAAGTTTGCCACTATACTTGGATGAAGGAAGCTTTGGATTTGTTAGTAATGAGACTCAAATATGCCCCCTTAAGTAACTTGTGAGCTGTGAACAACATGATGAGATGATGCAATATACTGTGGATGAGAAGGATGAGGTGTTCAAATGGGATCTTCAGTTGATCCCAATGCAATTAGCATTATGCTTGGCAATAGTTTCTCGTCAATCTTGCAAAGACTTTGGGTTCGGCATGTAAACTGTATCTTGTCTACATCTAATCGGGTTGAAGGATCAAACATGATTGACCACCCATCCAATCCATGACACCATTCAAGAAGCTGATGTACACAATATTCACCCACCCAGTCTCGAGAACTGATACACGAACTTCCTTTCCACAATACCAACCTTTTTTAGTTAATGTACACAACTTGTTCAAATCATTTATCATTACAGTTGTTATTTTTGTAAATGTTATTAATGATCCTAATGAAAGGTATACAAAAGTCATCAATGTGGTTCCATTATACTCTCTTTTCTTGCGTAAGTTTCTTTGTTTTGATCCAAGATATCTACAAATACAAGTATTACATTTCTTGTCTTGAACCTTTTTACAATAGTTGAGAAGATAGTTAAGTTATGCATCTATTTTTCCTAGTGGTAATTATACAAATATATATATGTATATATAAAAAACAAACAGAACCATCAAAGAGAACATAACATATTTCACAGAAGCCAACAGGACCAGCTACTGGTTGTGTAGAAGCACACGCAGTTGAACTGCAACATTTCTCGAATTTTGTATACAGTAACTCAAGTCTTGATCAGAATCCATTAATATCCACTCTTCATCTTTATCAAGGAACTTGATCTTAAATGTCCCGTCCTCCAGCTTGAACCTCTCACCAATTTCATTCTTAACAGTAACAAATGTTGCTTCAGAGATAGGGAGATGTAATATGATTTTATCATCTGCATACTCTGCTTTAATAACAGTATTTTCATTTCTCTTGACAGGTGAGGGGTCCTGAATTACTCCATTATCCTTTTCATGTGTGTGACTTTCTTTACTTTGATTTTTGTTGGATTTATTTGCCTTTCTCTGCGGTAAATCTGGTCCTTGCCACCCGGGCATGCCCAATTCATTGCACTTGCGTTTCAAAGTAGACAAGGAAACTATAAAACAGAGCATATGAAATTAGATTTCTCAAACATATCGTATAAAAGGTGTAGTCAAATAAAAAATGTTAGTTATATATCTCACTGTCAAGTTCTTCTGCAGCTTCTTTCTGGGTCTTTCCATAATGTTGTTCAATGTCTTCGCGAGATAATTCGATTTTCGTTGTATCGCGTTTCACCTTTGAACGCGCATTGTAGTTGACGACCATTGCTTTCTTGCCTTTATTCATTGCTTCAGGTATTGGTGATAATCTTTTTTCTTTGAAAATTTTGAAAAACTTAGTCTCACTCTTTGTTAAATAATTTTGTTAAATTTTGAAAAACTTAGTTAAATAATTAACCAGTGAAATATGAAAATGAAGATAGAAAGAGGCTGCTTATGATCACCTGAAGATAAATTCTTTTGAGATCCTTCATCTTCGAAACAAAAAACCCGGAGAGTCCCTTCAGTTTCAGGTTTTTTGTGAAGAATACCTTTAATGTTTTTAGAGAGCCTCTCATCATCACGATCAGCCATCAGATTTCCATCACCAAAAATGTTTTCTGCAACTTGTTTCATGAATAAAGTGTTACATATTAAAGTGCAGTAAAATATCAAGATATATGTCCATATGGGTCATAACCAACTCCATTCGAATTATGTAAAACAAGTTGTAATTCTGGGAGAAAAAAGACTTTGCATTACCGAGAAAATTTTCTGTGGTAGATAATCCAAATTGCTGCTCAATGTCTTGTTGAGGTGTGAGGACTAGAGCAGGCTTGCACTTCGTACCGAAAGGTGCTATGTAGTCCACAGCCACTTGTTTCTTCCCTTCTTTCAATGCTTCAGGTATTGGTGATAACCTTTTTAATTGGAAAATATCGAACTTCTTTTTAATTTCTTTACCTGTAGAATTGTCAACTTCTATCACATGTAGTTTGTCACCTATTTCTGTACCGGAAGCAAACTTGAAGCTTGGCAAACACCTTTTTATCTCTAAAAGTATTTTCTCCAACAAAATAGGATTGAATGTGTTAAATGTTACGTATAAACATTAATAGGTAAATGTCTAGGATCGAACACGAGACCTCGGGATTGCACACTTTACAAACAAGAATAATGTAAATAAATATATATGTTTATTAAATGTATGAAATATATATATTTATGTCACTTAATGGACTAAACGGTCGTTAGTTGTTAACCGTATGGACTAACTATCGTTAAATAAGAAAAACAAGGACTAGAGTGTAACTTGTGTGACAAGGAGGTTCTAGAAACCCCTTTGGGAGCCTATGGCCGGTCGAAGCCCACACAAGGGTCGACCCAAGCCTTGCTTGGTCACCAAGATATCACATAGTATATATACAAGGCCTTGGGGTTAAACCTACCAATCTTTTGTGCACACACTCTAACCCTAAAACTTGTTTTCTTTCTCTTGTTTTTGTGGCCGATCGTACCACCTCCCCTCCAAGGGTTCTTGGTCGATTTTCTAAGTACAAAACCATTAGTGATTTGTTTACTTGCAACAACCTTTATTCGTTGGAGTTTGTGTGTACAAGAACGAGGTAATTACTTACTTTAGTAATTATCAAGAGATCGATAAACAAAACGGTAAGGGGTTTATCATTGATCTATATTGTCCAAGAATCAAGGTTTATTTGAAGTGCATCGGGTACGTTTACTATTTACGTTTTGGTTAATATTTATGTGTTATACTTGATCCTACGCTTCCGCAATATGTGTATTTGATTGTTAAACTCTAACAGTGGCATCACGAGCCATGTATAACATGTAATTGATTACTAAAACGTAATAAAAACCGGATCTTTAATTGTTTTAGATACATGTTTTTTTGATCTAGGGTTTTTCCTATTTTTTTTATAAAAATTTCGAAACCCTAACCCTAATTTTGGGGGGGGGGGGTCGATTTTCCCATGAAACCCTAATTAGGGTTTTGTGGTTTTCTTGATTATGTGTAATCACTAGAAACCCTAGGTCATTAACCGGTTAATTGAACGTATCTTGTGACCTAATTGCTAATTGTTAGGTTTTAATCCGTGACTTACATGCATGTTTGTCATGGATCTTGTTTTGTTGTCACATGTTTAGATAGATCTTAAATTGGGGAAGACTCCAATATATATTAAAATCAATTTTATATGCTATGTGGTGTGTTTTTAGCTTTGGCCTACGCAATTGATTCGTCAATGTATGTGGCTCACCTCCATTAAGAGGTGAAGGCCTTAGTTGATTACATGCGTTATTATACCTAGAATTGATTTTATTAGGATCTTTTCTAATATGGTTTGCATGTGGCTAATTGTTTCACTTATATTATTATTGTTTGTTTGATTTTCTTTGCTACTTGTTTTATTGTTTTAGTTGGACTTGATGTAAGCAATAAAAGGGTGTTTTCATAAAGAAAATTAAAACGGACTAATAATTGTGAAACCCTAAAGTGATAAAGTAAGAATCTTGCAATGGTCTTATGACAATCGTGGTCCGATTCGCACGGTAATCAGCTCCCAGTCGAGACTAGCATTATTCAAACTTTATTACTATTTTGAGATTGAATCCATAAACTTTTGCTTGAATGATGTTTTGTGCAAATATACTTTTAAAATTAAGGCTTTTAAGATGATATTCATAACCGTGATTTGAAGGCTTAGAAAAGAGCCTTAGAGTCTGCCTTGGTTATCACAATCTTGAATATATCTTAAACGAATTACTTTTAAAATTATATGTTGTAGAAAGTCATCTTAGGGTTTTGGCATAAACCTCAAGTAAAACTTTGTGTATTAATTTCAGGAATCGGACATAAAAAGTTTTATGAAAACTTATGTTATAAAGATGAGTGCATGCATCTTTGTACATAATTTTGATTGACATATCAAAAATTAATACCCTTAAAATTTAAGTTACGTGCCATCTACCTATAAGAAACACTTGGAATTTTAATTTAGTAAACGTGAGACCTAGGCTAAATTACTATAACAAGGTAAAATTCTTTTAACGCGTGAGACCATAATTGTAATTTTACAGTTTCTAAGGTAGACGACTTAATTAAGTTGTGCGTGAGACCTAGAACTTAAGGCATGAGATGGGATGAAACATGCTTACAAAGGCAAATTGATGAATCAATTTGAGTAAATCCCATAATGATCTAGGAATTGGAAATCTTGTTTGCCAATTATTGTTCGACAGATTACTATCTTTTGTACTTTTACCACTAGCAGATCAACTGGTGTGGTGAAACTATGTAAAGATAGATCCTAGATTTTCAAGAAAATTAGTTGGTTATATGAATATAGCCTTGGGTATTTTATTTTCTTGAAGATATTGATTATCGAAAATACTAATATTTGAACTTTATCTGTAGATATGGCTCAACCCGATAACCAAACTGTGATTAATGCTTTCAAGAGTCATCTTGAGAGAGAGAAACTCACAGGAAAGAATTTCAATGACTGGTACCGTTCGCTCAGAATTGTCTTGAGGGCGTCTGGTAAGATGGATTTCTTGACCGAAGAATGCCCACCTGAGCCTCCTGCTACTGCTACACCAGAAGCAAAGGCGGCTTGGAAGGTGGTACATGCTAAGTACAATGAGGTTGCTTGTCTAATGCTCACTAGCATGAATGCTCAATTACAAAAGAAGTATGAGTATGCGTTTCCTAAAGATATGCTTGAGATGCTTCAACAATCTTATGAGAAACCGCCTGCAGTTGAATTGTATGATGAACTTGACAAGCTACACAACTGCAAGCATGGTGATGGTAAACCAGTAGCCGATTATGTGGATGAGATGAAGGACTCCTTTGATCAACTTCACAGAATTGGTTTTGGTTACCCTGAGAATGTGCAAGTGCACTTGATCAACAGATCCCTTAACAAGGATTTTGCTGGTTTTGTGCAGAACTTCAACATGCATTGCTCGGGGAAGACAGTCTCAGAATTACTCGCATTGCTTGTTGATTATGAGAAAGGTCTACCAGCCAAGGTCAAGAATCCCACCCCGCAAGTGTTGGCAATTCATGGGGGAAGAATCCAGAAGAAATCGCATGTGAACAAAGGCAAAGGGAAGGTTAACAAAGGCAAGCAGGTCATGGCCTATCAACCTGAACCCAAGATGAAACAACATCAGCCTAAGCAGAACAAGGTGAATCCGCCAAACAGGAAGGATCAGGCTTGTCACCATTGTCATGAAAAGGGCCATTGGAAGCGCAATTGCCCTCTCTACATTCATGACTTGCGACTCAAGAAGCAGGGGAATGATGCTGGTAACCCCAGCTCATCAGGTGCGTTCTTTATGATTGAATTATTCACTCTTACTCCTAAATTGAATTCATGGGTATATGATACTGGATGTGGCATTCATATCTGCAATACCATGCAGGGGTTTAGAGTTGAGAGAAAGCTGACCTATGGACAACAATTCTTGCACGTTGGTAACGGAGCGCATGCAGGAGTTGAAGCTATAGGAGTATTTAATTTAGTGTTGCCTTCGGGCCTAGTACTATCTTTAAATAATTGTCATTATGCACCGTCAATTGTTAGAGGTGTAATTTCATTTTCATGTTTGTTAAACCTTGGTTTTGAGCATACTATTTCAAGCAATGGAATTTCGGTTTCTTTAAATAATGTTTTTTATTTTAATGCTATTGCTGTGAATGGTGTATTTGAAATTGATATGAATGATAATGATAATGCTTTTGTTAAAAATAATTCAATGTATAGCATCAACAATAAGAGAATCAAGAAAGGTCTGGATTCGTCTTATCTTTGGCATTGTCGACTTGCTCACATTGGCAAAGATCGCATGAAAAAGCTGCAACATGATGGGCTTTTAAATAAGATCAATGATGAATCATTTGATAAATGCGAATCTTGCATTGCTGGGAAGATGACTAAGAAACCCTTTAAAAATAGGATTGAAAGGGCTAATGATCTACTTGGTCTTATTCACACAGATGTGTGTGGACCACTTAGACATGTGTCAAGGAGGGGTGCTAGCTACTTCTTAACATTTACGGATGATTACAGCCGTTATGGTTATGTTTATTTACTTAAACATAAACATGAGGTGTTTGAAACATTCAAAGTGTTTAAAGCAGAAGTAGAGTTGCAACTTGGAAAGAAGATTAAAGCTCTTCGATCCGATAGAGGTGGTGAATACCTGAGTCAGGAGTTCATAGATTATCTAGCAAAGGAGGGAATTGTCCAGCACCTTACTTCTCCATATACTCCACAACAAAATGGTGTATCTGAAAGAAGGAATCGTACATTGCAAGATATGATACGATCTATGTTTAATCTAACAACTCTTCCTTTCTCGTTTTGGGATTATGCCTTAGAATCTGCGGTTCGCATTCTAAATATGGTTCCAACAAAGAAGGTTGATAAGACACCATATGAGGTATGGACTGGAAAAGCTCCTAACCTGTCTTATCTTAAGGTCTGGGGTTGTGAGGCGTATGTTAAACGTGACTCAGCAGACAAACTCCAACAAAGATCTGTGAAGTGCATCTTCGTAGGATACCCTAAGGAAACTATGGGATACTACTTTTATTACCCACCTGAAAACAAAGTATTTGTTGCAAGGTATGGAGACTTCCTTGAAAGGGAGCTCATATCTCAAGAATTCAGTGGGAGAGTATATGATCTGGAAGACGGTCATGAAGATGTAGAACCTTCTGAAAACACTAACGAACTTCCGGTAGAACCTGAAAGCTTAGGTACTCCACCAGAAGTTGAAGTGATTCCCATTCGTAGGTCAACAAGATCAGTAAAAGCTCCTACTCGTCTATGTCTTAATGTAGAGAGTGATGAGTATATACTGGGTGATCTTGATGAGCCTACAAGTTATAAAGCTGCCATGAATGGTCCTGAAAAGGCCAAGTGGAAAGAAGCTATGGATGGGGAAATGCAATCCATGGAAGACAATGATGTCTGGGAAGAAGTAGACCTACCTCCAGGTGCCAAACTAGTTGGGAGTAAATGGCTCTACAAGAAAAAGACTGACATGGATGGCGTTGTACACACCTATAAGGCCCGTTGTGTAGCTAAAGGCTATACACAAACTTTTGGTGTTGACTATGAGGAGACCTTTTCTCCTGTAGCTGACATAAGGGTAATTAGGATTCTTATAGCCATAGCCGCTTACTATGACTATGAGATTTGGCAAATGGATGTTAAAACCGCCTTCTTAAATGGTCGCCTAGATGAGGACATCTATATGGCGCAGCCTGAGGGGTATGTAAATCCAGAATTCCCAAATCGTGTATGCAAGCTTAAAAGATCCATTTATGGATTAAAGCAAGCATCACGACAATGGAATAAAAGATTTGATGGTGAGATTAAAAAGTATGGATTCACTAAAAATCTTGATGAGCCATGTGTATATCACAAAGTTAGTGGGAGTAATGTGATTTTCCTTATATTATATGTCGATGACATATTGATCATGGGGAACGACATTCCAAGTTTACAAAAGGTTAAGGAATATCTTGGAAGTTGTTTTTCTATGAAAGATTTAGGGGAAGCTGCATTTATTCTGGGAATCAAGATATATAGAGATAGATCTCAGCGATTAATTGGATTAAGCCAAAGTGCTTACATTGATAAAATATTGAAGAGATTCAATATGCAAAATTCCAAGAAAGGATATTTGCCGATGCAAGAGCAACATGGCTTGAGCAACAAGGTTTGTGCTTCAACACCTGAAGAGGTGCAACGCATGAAAAGAGTCCCTTATGCTTCGGCTGTGGGATCTATAATGTATGCGGTGAAGAGCACAAGACCTGATGTGGCGTTTGCTCAGAATTTAACCAGTCGATATCAGCAAAATCCAGGTGTAGCTCACTGGACTGCTGTTAAGAATATTCTTAAGTACCTTAGGGCAACTAAGGATATGTTTTTGGTTTATGGGGGAAATCCATCGGCAGAACTTGATGTTACAGGTTACTGCGATGCTTCTTGGAAAGGTGATAAGGATGATACGAAGTCTCAGACGGGTTATGTCTTTGTCATTAATGGAGGAGCAGTGGATTGGAGGAGCAGAAAGCAGAGTGTACTAGCGATGTCTGCTACAGAAAGTGAGTATATAGCTGCTTCAGAAGCTGCAATGGAAGCTGTTTGGATTAGGAAGTTTGTCTCAGGGCTTGGAGTCATGCCTTCGATTCAAAGACCTATTAAAATGTATTGTGACAATTCTGCTGCAATCACATTTGCCAATGAGCCTGGAATCATGAAAGGCACCAGACATTTCCCGATTAAGCATCACTATGTTCGAGAACAAGTCGAAATAGGCGAAATCGAAATGCTCAAAGTTCACACAGATGATAACTTGGCGGATCAATTAACAAAGCCTCTACCTGGCACTAAGCTTTATAAGCATGCTGCAGGTGTAGGACTTAGATTAGCTGAAAGTTTCATGCCCATTTGTGATTAGTGTTTGGATAAAGGATGTAATGTACAATTATTATTTTAATGGAATAAAATAAGTTTTATGTTTATTTATCATTGTCTTAATAATATATCCTATATTTGCATGTTTAAGATCCTTGAATAATTTATTATTCTAAATGTCCATTGTCGATTAATGATATGGGAATATCATTAAACTAAGACAAATTTGAGTATTGGTTAAGAATATACTTGAAAGTATATTGATGCGTAGTCATACCAATTTCACATAATATTCGATGAATTGAATATTGGACTTATCCCAACAATATGATTTAATATGTAATGTGAGAATCATATTTAAAGTTATCCTCAGACTTGAGATACCAGATAAGTGTCATGGATGTAGTGCATTTTTGTGAAGCAATCTACCGCTCACCGTAACAGGGAGTCATAAGGATTGTTTTCAGAAGTGTTGCAAAGTTCATGGGTTATTCTTGTAGTCAAGAGAGAATTCATTCCTTCTGATTTGTTCAGAAGTTTAATACTGCTGGGCCCCTCGTAGGGTTGACAAAATGTTTGCATGGCCATGCCCAAAGTCTATCTGGAATACGTTCAGATGTTTTGGTAATTTTGTTCAATCATAAAGAAACGAGAAACAGAATTTTAATAAAGGAACTCACATCTTTATTAATGTGGTATTAGTAATGAAAGGATAATTATAATGATGAATCATTAAAGGTTTTTCCAGGAAACCTAGCTCGGTTTGAACTAGGGGCATTGGAGTGTTGCAAGACGCTAACCAATGTCATTTTACTATTAATGAATATACGAGTGGGAGCTGTTAAATGTTACGTATAAACATTAATAGGTAAATGTCTAGGATCGAACACGAGACCTCGGGATTGCACACTTTACAAACAAGAATAATGTAAATAAATATATATGTTTATTAAATGTATGAAATATATATATTTATGTCACTTAATGGACTAAACGGTCGTTAGTTGTTAACCGTATGGACTAACTATCGTTAAATAAGAAAAACAAGGACTAGAGTGTAACTTGTGTGACAAGGAGGTTCTAGAAACCCCTTTGGGAGCCTATGGCCGGTCGAAGCCCACACAAGGGTCGACCCAAGCCTTGCTTGGTCACCAAGATATCACATAGTATATATACAAGGCCTTGGGGTTAAACCTACCAATCTTTTGTGCACACACTCTAACCCTAAAACTTGTTTTCTTTCTCTTGTTTTTGTGGCCGATCGTACCACCTCCCCTCCAAGGGTTCTTGGTCGATTTTCTAAGTACAAAACCATTAGTGATTTGTTTACTTGCAACAACCTTTATTCGTTGGAGTTTGTGTGTACAAGAACGAGGTAATTACTTACTTTAGTAATTATCAAGAGATCGATAAACAAAACGGTAAGGGGTTTATCATTGATCTATATTGTCCAAGAATCAAGGTTTATTTGAAGTGCATCGGGTACGTTTACTATTTACGTTTTGGTTAATATTTATGTGTTATACTTGATCCTACGCTTCCGCAATATGTGTATTTGATTGTTAAACTCTAACAGAATGAATTACGTTTCCATAAGAATTCGAATACATAATCAAAATCACCACTATGAAAACTCCTCATGCATATCGTAAGACACCTACATCCCTTATCACCTACCCATCCCATAAGCTCATAACTGCCCAGCTTTGAAATATTTTTACAGAAACGTGGTTCATAATCATGAAGTGTCTTCATAACAAGTTCCTGCCCCGGTTGTAAAGGAATGAAATCACAAGCATCATGATATTTTTGAAATTTCGAAAAATATATTGCGGAATCCTCATCA
Source organism: Artemisia argyi (assembly GCA_030686995.1). Lineage (NCBI taxonomy): Eukaryota > Viridiplantae > Streptophyta > Magnoliopsida > Asterales > Asteraceae > Artemisia > Artemisia argyi. Next base: position 35,617,382 of record CM060707.1, on the reverse strand, counting down.
ATACAACCAGTCAATTTGAGCAGGCTTGTTTGTGCCTCCTCCCAAGAAGATGAAAAGTGCACATGATTCTCATCTAGAGAAGCAATCCAAACCTGAGCAAGAGCTATTTTATGCGATTGACATACAATCTTTAACGCATCTTGAATTTGGTCCCTAGCAAGTTCGAGACCATTTATAGTCTATTCCACAAGTGTAAAGAAGTATTTATACACATGTAATTTCTCAAAGTAGGATAAAGAAGTGAGAAAAGATGATTACTTAAGCTTATTATGAAAAGCATATTTACAGAAAGTGTATTTACCTTGTATGGTATACAATCCTGGATATTGTACACACTCAGACCCACTTCCTTTATTTTCTTATTCATCCAATTGAATAAATAAACATAATTATTAAGCCATGATGAGTATTCAATAACACCAGTACAATCAGAAGAGGAAGAGGTTTGGGAAGGACAACAAATATAGAAAACCACACTCCTGAAAAGCACACTCCTGAAAAGCATAACGCAAGAATGGATCCACCTCGTGGTGGTCCTTAGATGCCATCTCTGGAAAACGATTGAGGAATGCAGAGGCAGGTGTACCCCTAACCTTATTATTCACATCAATATTTTACAAATATAGAAAAGTCAAAAACAAACAGAACATAACATATTTCACAGAAGCCAACAGGACCGGCTACTGGTTGTGTAGAAGCACACGCAGTCGTCTCGAATTTTGTATACAATCACTCAAGTCTTGATCAGAAGTCATTAATATCCACTCTTCATCTTCATCAAGGTACCTGATCTTAAAAGTCCCGTGCTTCAGATTGAATTTCTTACCAATTTCATTCTCAACATTAACAAATGTTGCTTCTGAGTTACCGAGACGTATTTTGATTATATCATCTGCATACTCTGCTTTAATAACAGTATTTTCATTTCTCTTGACGGGTGAGGGGTCCTGAATTACTCCATTGTCCTTTTCATGTGTGTGTCTTTCTTTACTTTGATTTTTGTTGGATTTATAAGCCTTTCTCTGCGGTAAAACTGGTCCTTGCCACCCGGACATGCACAAATTATTGTGCTTGCGTTTCAATGTAGACAAGGAAACTGTAACAAAAAGCATATGAAATGAGGTTTCTCAAACATATCGTATGAAAAGGTGTAGTCAAATCGAAAACGTTAGTTAAATATGCTACCTCCTAGATCTTTTGCAGCTTTTTTCATGGTCTTTCCATAATGTTGTTCAATGTCTTCACGAGATAATTCGATTTCCGTTGTATCACGTTTCATCTTGGAACGCGCATTGTAGTTGACAACCATTGCTTTCTTGCCTTTATTCATTGCTTCAGGTATTGGTGATAATCTCTTTTCTTTGAAAATTTCGAAAAACTTAGTCTCACTCTTTGTGGAATTTTCAATGTCTATAACACGTAACTGGTCACCAAGTTCTGCACCAGAAGCAAACTTTAAACGTGGCAAGTGCCTTTTTAAAGTTAAGAGTAGCGTCTCCAACAGGAGAACATAATTTGGATTATGGTGCCACATGAATTCAAATGCACAATTAAAATCACCAGTATCAATGCTCATGCATATTGTAAACCCACTACATGCAACATCATCAGTTGATACCCATCCCATTAGCGTATCAGTACCCAGTTGAGAAATGTTTTCACAGAAGCGTGGTTTATAATCTTGAAGTGTCTTTTCAACAAGTTCCTCCCCATTTTTTAGTGGAACCATATTGCAAGCATCATAATATTCCTTAACACGCCAATTGGACGCTGTAGAATCCTCATCAACACTATTATAACCAGTCAATTTTAGCACTAACCTACGTGTGGTTTTAGTGTCCTCTGAAGAAAAAGAAAAGGGCACATGATTCTCATCCTCGTAAGAGATCCATACTTGAGCAACACCTATCTTATGCGATTCACATACACTCTTCAATGCCACTTGAATTTCGTCCCTAACAAGTGTGAGACCATTTATAGTCTGTTTCACAAAATAAGTGAGAGAAGGTCACTACTTTCAACTATAATAAAAAGAACATATTGTCATAGAAGATCACTAATAAGGTGTTTCAGAAATCCTTACGTGGTATGGTATACGATCTTGTACATTAAACACATTCAAACCCTCTTGCTGCATCCAAACAATATATGTGATTAATTAGAAATGATATAAAATCAACTGATGGCTGGAGCTATGTCGAGAATGAAATTCATTTCATTAGATAATTGGTTTGAGATGGTTATGAATAAACTGATAAAAGCTCACTGCACATACATACCTCTAGTGCCCTATTCATCGTATTCACAATTTCGAGATTGATTGATGATATTGATGAACACTCGACAACACCGATACAAGACGAGCAGCATTGAGAAGGACAACCAATAGGCAGAGTATAAGAAGTCCACAATCCACAGTCTGAAGCATATCGCATCAATGAACCTTCATGGTGATTTTTAGTGTCCAAAACTGCCTCTGGCAAACGATTCAGGAATGCATTGGTGGGTGGACCACTGATCATGGTCATAGGATGGCGGTCCTCATGTTGTTCAATGTCATATTTCATAATCTTATTATTATCATTATTCATATCGATATTACACTCATATCCCATACAACGTCCCCTATATTCTTCAAGGCATTCACCAAAATCACTGACGGCAAATGGTTGACCGGAAGTTGAAAGTACACGTCTGTTGCCACTTTTAACAGGTGCCCAGAACTGAACTATTAATTCCCCATCGGTTTTTACCTTAGAAAAAGCAGATTTAATCTTGTCACAAATCATCCGGGTGCCAAGATCATCTGCGTACAGTGGTCATTTCTAGTTGATCAAATTACAATTCAAAAAATTAATTAACCAGTGTAAATGAAGATACAAAAAGGCTACTTATAATCACCAGAAGATGAATTCTTTTGAGATCCTTCATCTTCACTACAAAATACCCAGAGAGCCCCTTCAGTTTCAGGTTTCTTGTGAAGAATATAGGTTGGTAAGGTTTCAAGGAATTCAGAGAGCCTCTCATCATGACGGTCAGCCATCAGATCTCCATTACCAAAAATGTTTTCTGTAGCTTGTTTCATGGATAAAGTTTTACTTATTAAAGTGCAGTAAAATATCGAGAGATATATCCAAATGGGTCATAAGCAACTCCACTGGAATTATGTAAAACAAGTTGTAATTCTGAAAAAAATAAAATAAATAAAATAAAAGAAGATATCCATTACCGAGAAAATCTTCTGTGGTAGATGTTCCAAATTGCTGCGCAATGACTTGTTGAGGTATGAGGACTGGAGCTGTCTTGCAGTTCGTATCCAAAGGCGCTATGTAGTCCACAGCCACTTGTTTCTTCCCTTCTTGCAATGCTTCAGGTATTGGTAATAACCTTTTGGATTGGAAAATATCGAACTTCTTAATTTCTTTACCTGTATAATAGTCAACTTCTATCACATGTAATTTGTCACCTATTTCTGTACCGGAAGCAAACGTGAAACTTGGCAAACACCTTTTTATCTCTAAAAGTATTTTCTCCAACAAGATAGGTTTGAATGAATTATCTTTCCATAAGAATTCGAATACATAATTCAAATCACCAGTATGAAAACTCCTCATGCATATTGTAAGACCCCTAATCCCATAAAAACCAAGTGATCCGAATCCCATAAGCTTATAAGTGCCAAGCTGAGAAATATTTTTACAGAAACGTGGTTCATAATCTTGAAGTGTCTTCTGAACAAGATCCTCCGGATGTAAAGGAAGGAAATCACAAGCATCATAATAATTTTGGCAAATCCAAGAATATGTTGCGGAATGCTCATCAATACTTTTATAACCAGTCAATTTGAGCCCTAACAGACGGCTTGTTTGTGCCTCCTCCCAAGAAGATGAAAAGTGCACATGATTCTCATCTAGAGAAGCAATCCAAACCTGAGCAAGAGCTATTTGATGCGATTGACATACAATCTTTAACGCCTCTTGAATTTGGTCCCTAGCAAGTTCGAGACCATTTATAGTCTGTTCCACAAGTGTAAAGAAGTAGGATAAAGAAGTGACAAAAAATGATTACTTTAGCTTATTATGAAAAGCATATTTACAGAAAGTGTATTTACCTTGTATGGTATACAATCCTGGACATTGTACACACTCAGACCCACTTCCTTTATTTTCTTATTCATCTCATTGAATATTAAATCAACACGATCAACACACCATGATGAACACTCGATAACACCAATACAATCAGAAGAGGAAGAGGTTTGGGAAGGACAACAAATAGGTATCATAAAAAAAGTCCTCATATCACAGTTCTGAAAAGCATAACGCAACAATGGATCCATCTCGCGTATAGATGCTATCTCTGGAAAACGATTGAGGAATGCAGAGGCAGGTGTACCCCTCCCAAACTTACTATTCACATCAATATCATACACATACTCCACACAAAGTCTCCTATGTTTTATGAAATCTTTGTGAAGACGGCTGAGGGCAAAAGGTTGACCGGAAGTTGAAAGTAGATGTTTGCCGCCGATTGTTACTGGTGCCCAAAACTGAGCTATAAACTCTTTATAGTTATCCATCTTGGAAAAAGCAGATTTAATCTGGTCGTAAATCATCATCCGAGTGCCAACATCATCTGTGTAATTATTTATTTACAGTGGTTAATTTTGTATACAAATTAAAAAGTGAAAATGAAGATAGATCGATCACCTGATGAATATGAATTGCTTTCATATATTTCGTCCTTGCTACTAAAAACGAATAGTCCATCACCCAAAGATCGAGGTTTGCTGTGAAGACGATAAGTTGGAAAGCTTTCAAGGAAATATGCAGCAGAAGGATCCACCTCCTCCATCGTTTAGTTGACTTTTAAGTCTAATCACCTAACCGCCTCTCACATACTCAGATGGTGAGATGTATAGACGTTTTATAAGCTAATCTATGCTAAATTGCACAAAAGATCCTTCTTCTATTTGAGAAATTGCACCTCTTACTTTATACATTTATCTATAGCTTCTGGTTAATTACTTACGGACTAGTTCATGTTTTCGGAGACTTAATTACAAAAGCCGTAACTGTGGTTTACACACAACTAGCTAAGGACACATGATGTAGTACATGGGCTAATTAAATGTTACATTACATACTAAAATTAATATTTAAGAGATGTTATATCAAAGGTTGTATGCTACCTTTTGTAGCATCAACAAATAAGCAGATTTGTTAACAAATTCACTTAATTAGTAGGAAGAAACTCAAGAAAAAGATCATTTGATGTTATAATTTAGACAAATTTAAACAAATAACTAGATATGTCACTAATATTTTTCATGAATTACACTATACAATTCTGATTACTCAACTCTCGTCAATGCTTATTGTTGAATTTTTCAACTTTCCGCGACTAAGAGTCCAATCTCTTTGTCTTTGTTATATTATCACATTTGACTGAAAGTAAACAAAAGAACTAGCATGTATGCAATTGAAAACTTAATTTAGCAACAATGTACGCAATTATATCAAACAAACTTTTTTTAAAAAAACTTATGTACGTTCAAATAACCTATATAACCATACTATCAACAATGGCCGTATAAACCAATAGCCTTGGTGTTGGGTAGGGATGTAAACGAGAAGAGACAACTCGCGAGCTACTCGGGATCGACTCGTAAACTACTCGAAATCGACTCGATGTAAACGAGTCGAGCTCGAGTTCGAGCTATTCGAGTATATTTTTGAGTCGAGCTCGACCTCGAAAATACATTGCGCGTGAAGCTCGCAAGCCTTAAAGAGCTTCAACTAAATTACACTTTTACCCTTTTATATACATATATTTACTTAATTTTCATATAAATCAAGTCGAGCCGAGCTTGATATGTTGAGTATTCATCGAGTTTGAGCCTTAAATTTGAAAATAATCGAGCTCGAGTCAAGCTCGAGCTTGGCAGTACTCGGCTCGACTTAACTCGTTTACACCCATAGTGTTTGGGACTTGGGGCTAAGAAATTATTTATTTCCTTATCATAGTCATTTACAAAGGTCAAACTATTAGTAGTCATCGTAAGCAGTTGAGTGACACCCGGTTCATACATAATACAGTAACCATACTATATTATAAAGCATGAATGCCTTCTATTATTAGAATACTTAAAATTAAGCCTTACAACTTGTAAAGCTATAAGTACAACAACAAATGCTACTTATAGAAATTCCCCTCGTATTTAATTCTAACATACAATTAATACTAACATTAAATACAATAAATAAATCATTATATACATTAAATACAATTAATTAACTGGTCAATAAATATAATTAATCCACTTATTAAAACACCCCTTACATAAGAAATACAAATTATCAAGCATATTGTACACCAACTTAAACACAATTCTTGCATTAAATGTCAATAATACAAATAATAAAGCATATTATACAACAACCATTTATATATAGATAGAATCTCATTTTCTTCATCAAACACAATACCATCCATTCATCACATATTGAAATCTTCAAAAGATCATCCTCAATCACATATTCATCTTTGTTTCTTGTTAGCAAGAATACTACTGCTAGGCTACAAGTTTTTTTTCTTTTGTAACAATAATGGAATTGAAAAAGATGGTACCAATGGTTTCTCGTAGCGGACGACATTTGCAACGTTACAATAAAGGCCAACAACGTCAAGTCGTTGGATGTATACCTTACAGAATTAACAACAACGCATTGGAAGTACTTGTGATCAGTGCACAAAGAAAAGGCAAAGGAATGTTGTTTCCTAAAGGAGGCTGGGAAACCATCAAAGAAGCTGCGCTAAGAGAGTCGATAGAGGAAGCAGGAGTGTACGGAATAGTCGAGGGAGAATTGGGTACCTGGTGTTTTAAAAGCAAAGGAAACGATGGATATTACGAAGGACATATGTTTCCGCTACTTGTGAAAGAGAAACTCGAGTTTTGGCCTGAAAAAGACATTCGTAGCAGAGCTTGGGTGAGTGTTGCTAAAGCTAAAGAAGTTTGCCACTATACTTGGATGAAGGAAGCTTTGGATTTGTTAGTAATGAGACTCAAATATGCCCCCTTAAGTAACTTGTGAGCTGTGAACAACATGATGAGATGATGCAATATACTGTGGATGAGAAGGATGAGGTGTTCAAATGGGATCTTCAGTTGATCCCAATGCAATTAGCATTATGCTTGGCAATAGTTTCTCGTCAATCTTGCAAAGACTTTGGGTTCGGCATGTAAACTGTATCTTGTCTACATCTAATCGGGTTGAAGGATCAAACATGATTGACCACCCATCCAATCCATGACACCATTCAAGAAGCTGATGTACACAATATTCACCCACCCAGTCTCGAGAACTGATACACGAACTTCCTTTCCACAATACCAACCTTTTTTAGTTAATGTACACAACTTGTTCAAATCATTTATCATTACAGTTGTTATTTTTGTAAATGTTATTAATGATCCTAATGAAAGGTATACAAAAGTCATCAATGTGGTTCCATTATACTCTCTTTTCTTGCGTAAGTTTCTTTGTTTTGATCCAAGATATCTACAAATACAAGTATTACATTTCTTGTCTTGAACCTTTTTACAATAGTTGAGAAGATAGTTAAGTTATGCATCTATTTTTCCTAGTGGTAATTATACAAATATATATATGTATATATAAAAAACAAACAGAACCATCAAAGAGAACATAACATATTTCACAGAAGCCAACAGGACCAGCTACTGGTTGTGTAGAAGCACACGCAGTTGAACTGCAACATTTCTCGAATTTTGTATACAGTAACTCAAGTCTTGATCAGAATCCATTAATATCCACTCTTCATCTTTATCAAGGAACTTGATCTTAAATGTCCCGTCCTCCAGCTTGAACCTCTCACCAATTTCATTCTTAACAGTAACAAATGTTGCTTCAGAGATAGGGAGATGTAATATGATTTTATCATCTGCATACTCTGCTTTAATAACAGTATTTTCATTTCTCTTGACAGGTGAGGGGTCCTGAATTACTCCATTATCCTTTTCATGTGTGTGACTTTCTTTACTTTGATTTTTGTTGGATTTATTTGCCTTTCTCTGCGGTAAATCTGGTCCTTGCCACCCGGGCATGCCCAATTCATTGCACTTGCGTTTCAAAGTAGACAAGGAAACTATAAAACAGAGCATATGAAATTAGATTTCTCAAACATATCGTATAAAAGGTGTAGTCAAATAAAAAATGTTAGTTATATATCTCACTGTCAAGTTCTTCTGCAGCTTCTTTCTGGGTCTTTCCATAATGTTGTTCAATGTCTTCGCGAGATAATTCGATTTTCGTTGTATCGCGTTTCACCTTTGAACGCGCATTGTAGTTGACGACCATTGCTTTCTTGCCTTTATTCATTGCTTCAGGTATTGGTGATAATCTTTTTTCTTTGAAAATTTTGAAAAACTTAGTCTCACTCTTTGTTAAATAATTTTGTTAAATTTTGAAAAACTTAGTTAAATAATTAACCAGTGAAATATGAAAATGAAGATAGAAAGAGGCTGCTTATGATCACCTGAAGATAAATTCTTTTGAGATCCTTCATCTTCGAAACAAAAAACCCGGAGAGTCCCTTCAGTTTCAGGTTTTTTGTGAAGAATACCTTTAATGTTTTTAGAGAGCCTCTCATCATCACGATCAGCCATCAGATTTCCATCACCAAAAATGTTTTCTGCAACTTGTTTCATGAATAAAGTGTTACATATTAAAGTGCAGTAAAATATCAAGATATATGTCCATATGGGTCATAACCAACTCCATTCGAATTATGTAAAACAAGTTGTAATTCTGGGAAAAAAGAAGAATTCAATTACCGAGGACTGGAGCAGTCTTGCAAAGTAAATCCAGTCCTTGCCACCCGGACATGCCCAAATTATTGCAACTGCGTTTCTCACACATATCGTACAAAATGGTGTATGATATGGGTCTAAATGAGAAAGTCAACCCAAAAGTCAACAATTCAGCCAAATAACCCAATAACTGTTTTTCCCGCCCCTTTTCATTTTAAATAGTCGTTATGTACTTTTCATTTTCAGCTTATCAATTGTAATCTTTCTTCTTCCAAATTGTAACAAACTTGTTCAATTCATTTATCCAATAACAATCTCAATCATTCAACTACATTTCCAGTTACAATTCTCTTTCTTTGTGATTCCTAATTAGTTGCTAGTTCTTATTCGGATTCTAATCCCTATAAGTTCATATTAGTGTAGTCAAATCGAAAATGATAGTTAAATATGGTACCTCGAAGTTCTTCTGCAGCTTCTTTCTGTTTAGTGTTTTCTTTAAAGATTTTGAATTTTGTGGAAGTTTCAACATCTACAACATGTAACTGGTCACCAAGTTCTGCACCAGAAGCAAGCTTGAAACGTGGCAAATGCCTTTTTAATGTTAAGAGTAGGGCCTCCAACTCTTGAACATAATTTGGATTATGGTGCCATATGAATTCAAATGCACAATGAAAATCACCAGTATCAATACGTGTGCATATTGTAAAACCACTACATACAACATCATCAGTTGATACCCATGCCATTAGTGTATCAGTAGTCAGTTGAGAAATATCTTCACAGAAGCGTGGTTGATAATCTTCAAGTGTCTCTTCAACAAGTTCCTTCCCATCTTTTAAAGGAATCATATCGCAGGCATCATAATATTCCTTAAAACGCCAATGGGACGCTGTAGAATCCTTATTAACACTATTATAACCAGTCAATTTTAGCGCTAACCTACGTGTGGTTTGAGTGTCCTATGAAGAAAAAGAAAAGGGCGCATGATTCTCATCCTCGTAAGAGATCCATACTTGAGCAACACATATCTTATGTGATTCACATACGCTCTTCAATGCTACTTGAATTTCATCCCTAATATGTGTGAGACCATTTATAGTCTGTTCCACAAAATTAGTGAGAAAAGGTCACTACTTTCAACTATAATAAAAAGAACATATTTTCATAGAAGATCACTAATAAGGTGTTTTAGAAATCCTTACGTTGTATGGTATACGATCTTGTACATCAAACACATTCAGACCCTCTTGCTGCATCCAAACAATATGTCATTAATTAGCAATGAGATAAAATCATCTTCTGGCTGGAGCTAAGAAATTAATTTCATAATTAATGAGTGTTATAATTTAATCGAATTAAAGTAATCAGATAATTTGTTTGAAATGGTTATGAATAAATTATTAGAAGCACAATGTACATACATACCTCTAGTGCCCTATTCATAGTATTCACAATTTCGAGATTGATTGATGATACTGATGAACACTCGACAACACCGATACAAGACGAGTAGTATAGAGAAGGACAACCAACAGGCAGAGTATAAGAAGTCCACAATCCACAGTCTGAAGCATATCGCACCAATGAACCTTCACGGTGATTTTTCGTGTCCAAAACTCCCTCTGGCAAACGATTCAGGAATGCATTGGTGGGTGGACCACTGATCATGGTCATAGGATGGCGGTCACCATGTTGTTCAATTTCATCTTTAATAACCTTATTATTATCATTCATATCAATATTACACTCATATCCCACACAACGTCCCCTATAATCTTCAAGGCCTTCACCAAAATCACTGACGGCAAATGGTTGACCGGAAGTTGAAAGTACACGTCTTTTGCCACTTGTAACAGGTGCCCAGAACTGAACTATTAATTCCCCGCGGTTATTTACCTCAGAAAAAGCAGATTTAATCTTGTCATAAATCATCCGGGTGCCAAGATCATCTGTGTTGTACAGTGGTCATGTCTAGGTGATCGAATTACAATTCAAAAACTAACTAACCAGTGAAAATGAAGATAGAAAGAGGGTACTTAAGATCACCTGAAGATGAATTATTTTGAGATCCTTCATCTTCTCGACAAAAAACCCAGAGAGCCCCTTCAGTTTCAGGTTTCTTGTGAAGAATATAGGTTGGTAACGTTTCAAGGAATTCAGAGAGCCTCTCATAGTCTCATCATCACAGTCAGCCATCAAGTTTACTGCAGAAAAATAATTAACCAACTCCCTTGGAATTATACAAAACAAGTTGAGTTCTGGAAAAAAAGAAGAATTCCATTACCGAGAAAATTTTCTGTGGTAGATGTTCCAAATTGCTGCTCTATGACTTGCTGAGGTACGGGGGCCGGAGCTGTGTTGTGGTTCGTATCTAAAGGCGCTATGTAGTCCACAGCCACGTGTTTCTTCCCTTCTTTCAATGCTTCAGGTATCTGTGATAACCTTTTTAATTGGAAAATATCGAACCTCTTAATTTCTTTATCTGTAGAATTTTCAACTTCTATCACATGTAATTTGTCACCTATTTCTGTACCGGAAGCAAACTTGAAACTTGGCAAACACTTTTTTATGTTTAAAAGCATTTCCTCCAACAAGATAGGATTGAATGAATTATGTTTCCATAAGAATTCGAATACATAATTAAAATCACCAGTATGAGAACTCCTCATGCATATCGTAAGACTACTACTTCCATGAGCAGGAAGAGACCACTCCCATCCCATAATCTTATAAGTGGCAAGCTTCGAAGTATTTGTACAGAAACGTGGTTCATAATCTTGAAGTGTCTTCAGAAAAAGTTCCACCCTCGGTTGTAAAGGAATCAAATCACAAGCATCATAATAATCTTTAAGAAAGCAATATGTTTCCTCATCAATACCGTTATAACCAGTCAATTTGAGCCCTAACAGTGGTCTTTTTTGTGCCTCCTCCCAAGAAGACGAAAAATGCACATGATTCTCATCAAGATAAGCAATCCAAACCTGAGCAAGAGTAATGTGATTCAACTGACATACAATCTTTAACGCCTCTTGAATTTGGTCCCTAGCAAGTTTGAGACCATTTATAGTCTGTTCCACAAGTGCAAAGAAGTATTTATACACATGTAATTTCTCACAGTAGGATAAAGAAGTGAGAAAAGATGATTGCTTTAACTTATTATTAAAGGCATACATACAGAAATTGTATTTACCTTGTATGGTATACGATCTTGGACATTGTACACACCCAGACCCACTTCCTGGATGCAAACATATATGTAATTAATGACATGAAATGGAGAGCTAAGTTGAACTTAATGCAGTATTTGTCTTTATTATATATGCGAAGGACAACAAATAGGTATCATAAATATATTAATGGGAACTTAAGGCATACCAACCTTTATTATCTTATTCATCCAATTTAATGAAAAAAAAAAGGATCTCCCCATGATGAGCATTCAATAACACCAATACAATCAGAAGAGGAAGAGGTTTGGGAAGGACAACAAATAGGTATCATAATAGAAGTCGTCAAACAACAACACTCCAGAGAAAGATAACCACACGGACCCGCTTCAAGATAAACACGTGGGTGAATATCTGCTATTTTTGGAAAACGATTGAGGAATACAGAGGCAGGTCTACCCCTAAACTTACTATTCACATCAATATCATATCCATACTCCACACATTGTCTCCTATATTTTTTGAGCGTGGAGTCAAGATCGCTAACGGAAAAAGGTTGACCGGAAGTTGAAAGTTGAAGTTTGCCGCCGATTGTTACTGGTGCCCAAAACTGAGTTATTAATCCATCACTGTAATTTGTCTTGGAAAAAGTAGATATAATCTTATCGTAAATCATCGCCCGAGTGCCAACATCATCTGTGTAAGTATTTACGTACAGTGTTTAATTTTGCATACAAATTAAAAAGTAAAAAATGAAGATGGATAGATAGAAACAGGCTAGTTGATTAAGATCTATCACCTCATGAAAATGAATTATTTTCATATATTTCATCCTCTCTACTAAAAACCCATGGTCCATAATTATAAGGAGGTCGAGGTTTGCTGTGAAGATGATAAGTTGGAAAGCTTTCAATCGTTTAGTTGAATTTTCAGTCTACTAACCTAACCACCTCTGAGATGGTCAGACAGTCAGATGTATATAGGCTAATGTATGCTAAATTGCCAAAAAGATCCTTCTTCTATTTGAGAAATTGCACCTCTCAGACAGTCAGACAGTCAGATGTATATAGGCTAATTATGAGAAAGTAATAAATTTCAGCAGACGGAGGAGCTCCATGATAGCCACCATCGTCTCGGGCATGCATCTGCTTATAAACATATAAATATAAAAACAGATCAAACCTTAAACATAAAAATTATAATCACAAACGGATTGAAAATAAAAAAGTTAGAAAATTTTAACATTATCATTTGTGCTATCATGCCTCAAGTCCATATTTGTAGCTATTGAAAATTGATAATCAGTGGGATGGTTGTACAAGTGCTTAAGGCTCCTTCGGGCCATGGCCACAACTATCATATAAGGCAAGGCTTGGAAGCAAGCTATCTGTGCCTATCAGCGGGAACTGGGCTTGGCTTGGTTAGTAGTGCCCGCCCATTCTGTCTCACCCGTCTACCGACCCATGAGTTCTTCGGAGCGGCGTGCAGGCCAGGCTTACGGGAAACCTCGAAGAAGTGCCTCAACGCGCCGCAGCCACTATTTTACTTTGATTCCTTTTATGCAATTATGAACTCCACGTAACTTTCTCGATTCCAAGGCAACTTATCCTTTTGGAGCTGACGTAACAAACTACGCGATCCACCCGCAAAGCCAACAAAAATCTGATCCGAATAAAAAAATTATACGGCAGTGTCTATCCAAGGAGAGGGGGGTATCCCCAAATTTTACAATGGTTACTACTCGTACTAAACATGTGTCTTGTCTAAAAAGGAGGCATGTAAGACCCAGGACTTTTAGATACACCACTAACAATCTGCTCTATGTGTCGAGAACCTTCATTTCATAAAAGAGCAATAATAAATAAACATACATGAGACTATATTGTCATAATCAATTGAAAACTCATATGACCAACTAGAACTTTAAGTTGTGCATTAAGTGGCGAAACAGGTATCTCGAACCATATTTTGGGTGCAATGACTAACCAACATCAACTCTATTCCTTTATAAGTGGAAAGAGCAAATAAAATTAACAGCTTCAATGTTCTCTATAAAAAATAAGGCATACAGACAGATAAAATTACAGACATTCAACAACCCTTCAAGCTTGTTGGTAAGCATTTGGTTTTCAGCTAACAAAAAATGAAGTTGGTTGATATGTAGCAGATACACTTTCTTAATACTAAAGAGTAGCATTTTCGCAAGATACAATGCTTCAAATACATTCTCAGACCAACGAAAAAATTGTAAAGAAAATCAAAATAGGTTACATATCACTATATCAGTTTTGTGATCATTCATAAAGTATTTAGCGAATAAGTTCAAATGTGTTATAATCTAGCCGAGCACTCAAAAACGAAATGAAACGTGAACTTTAGCAAATCTACTGTAATGAAAGAAACTAAAGAAGAAACATAACATAAAATTTCCCAAGCAACTGTAAAAAGGCATAGACATTTCATCGAACACTTGGTGGCCATTTAATATTAAGTGAGAGTTACCTTGTCTAACGTTCAAATAACTACTGTAATATGAAGATGAAACAGTTGAGTTCGGAGTCGAAAACAATCCAAGGTCAAAAGGTTCTTCATAAAAATATAAGAGATGATGTTAATCGAGAGGCTCTTCATCAACAAACTGAAAAAGAAAAGAAAAAATGAAGTAGAAAGAATTGACCGATTTGGGAGTGTGGTAGCTCTTCGTCTTCTTTTCTTCTATTTGACTTTCTTAAATGATTTTTTTCTTTTCTCTATTTTTTTTTTAACCTTTTTAGTAGTTGTACTTCAAATACTTGTAAATGATGCTTCTATACTTGTATGCACTTAAAAATCTATATTAAAAATCTTAAAATAATTAATATGAGGGAAATGCATCCCTCTCTATTATAATGTATTATAAACATACTTTTTCATGTCCTGCATAACTACATAATTTAAATATTATACATAATGAATCAAAAGTTTAAGTAGGTTATGCCTAATGAGATTGTCATCGATATAGGCTGCATAACAAGACCAAAGAAAAAATAGATGAAGCATAAACGGACTTTAGCACTTTAAGAATTGTGGCTACTAAGTACTAAGGGTATAATGTTCACCAATTAAATATCGTATTTATCAACTAAAATCTATTTTTATTTGTTTAAAGGGGGGATTGCATATATATTTTTGGTATAAGTTCTTTATGCACATGATCCAATGGTATAAAGTGAACACTTATTTTGAAACATCCCTAAATAGTAATATGAACCGAGAGAAGAAGAGTATTTGAATTTCAAATTCTTGTTTAAAGAGCCCACGCTTATATACAAGTCCAGGAAAACCCTCCAACTTACCTTTTGTGAAGACAAAAGGTGAGGGAAATTTTCATCTCAAACAAAATGACAGTCTCACAGGAGAACCCGGTTTTCGTTTCTCTTCAACAAGAAACTTTAACATAATTTATGATGTTCAAATTGATAATGAGGGGTTCCTAATCCATATACTATACTAGCTTTAAGACCCGCCCGATGGGCGGGCTAACTCTAAAATTGTGTTTTGATTAAAATTTAATGATAAATCTATAAATCAGATTGTATAATGAGACCATAACAAATGTGTAAAACGTAAAAACACATATATAAATAAATCACCTCTTTGTATATTGTAATCAATCATTGATATGTAATTATCATTTTTTGATAAACATATCATATAAAAGATATATTTCAGATCGTGAAACAAAATAAAATATAAAATCAAATACATTTATTTATAACTTACAATTCATTGAAAAACAAAACATTCATCATGCGCCCTTTAATCATCATTGAAAAAGTTTAAATCAAATGATACCCTCACCAGGGCCATATATCACCATGTGCAAGGTGATCGACGGCACAGGGCCACAATTTTTTTAGGGGCCCCATGATTACAAGCACAAAGAGGCTGGTATAATCCGGTTTTCACCTTAAAACTGATCAGAATGGTTCTAAAAGGTTTGATACATGTATTACTACTAATGATAATGTATAGATGATTGCCTTCTTTGTAGGTAAACATTAAACTTAGCACAGAGCAATGGCGTTATCCAACCGGAGGAAGAAGATGACATTTAGGCATTTTCACTTCACAACCCTTATGTTTATATACTTTTACACCCTTTTCCTAAATCTCTATTTTGTTTTTCTAATAAGTACAAACATGTTTACAAAGTTATAATTTCAACCCTTTAATGATAAACTTATTACAAGTTGTCCGGTTCGAAGTAATAAACACCTAATATATTATTTTTCAAAGATCTCCTAATAATGTCGATGTCATAAACTCGACGTGCCTAATACACCATCGTTTTGACAGTTAGAACAAATTGTGTATACTTATAAACATTTGTTTTTCATATTAGAAATTTTACGATTATCGCATAGGGCCCCCAAAATCTACGGGACGGCCCTGACCCTCACTTATATCGTGACCCAATGTGCGAAGCTGGGCGATTAACTCTTGAGCCTTTGATAGCTTCTTCATAATATTTTCGAGAAAATATTTAGTTATTCACTCATTTCCAGCATTAAACTTCAACCAATCCATAAACGACTATATATCAATGTCAAAAGAAATAAAAAAAAAAAAAAAAAAAAAAAAAAAAAAAAAAAAAGTGAATTAGATAAAAAAGAAATGACACTATGTATAGATAAAAAAATGACACGTTGACATATCAAAAGGTATTTATAGAACAAAATATATACCCATGTGATTAAAATATAACATGACACTTTGTATGTATAAAAAAGGTGACAGAAAAATCAACCTATCATAACATCAGACCATAAGACAATGACAAAACATGAACCTTAAACTTTGTATGTTTTTAAGATATTAGATTTTCAGAGATGATATTTACATCCCAACCGATCAACAAATCGATTAAGGTGTAATTTTGAAACAATTACCTACTTGTTGAAAAAAATAATAATAATAATGAAAATTAAACGTAATCAAAATTATATGTGATACAAATTTGAAATGACCAGTAAGTATAAGCACAACAAATATCAATGTAAACATATTGAGAAGAAGATGGAAACCAAACGGATCAGGTTTTATTCCTTTTTGATGCAGTCACTAAATGAAAGAATAAGATAGCCATGGTTAGAGAGAGAGAGTAAAGAGTAAAGGGAAACTTGTGTTTATTGATAAGAAAGATGAAAGGAAAATACAAACAAAGTCTCACCCTCCTAGTGAAGTCTAGGAGGGCTTATATAGCCTAACACAAACTAACTATTACAATATTACGATTCTAGTCCTTGTGTTTTGGCTAAATGAGATAACTAATGTAATCTCGTAAATGTCGTTCCATTTACGTGTTGGGATTATAAACTTTGATCCCAACAATCTTCCCCCAATGAGGCGACATAAGGGATTACTTACAACATTTCCTATAAGGACAAATAAGAATAAAGAAAGGTCTTCATCGGCTTTTTAAATTGCTGAGGATGGTGACAGTTGACGCTCTTTGTCTTCATCTTGTACCTCGGCTTGAGAACTTTTTCCTTCACTTGTAGGCAAATGATGTAATATGCATGAAATGGATTAACTTCCCCCCAATTCATGCTCCATGTCTTTAGCGGCTTCTTCGTACACTTCTTTTTGGCGAAGTTTCTGAATCAGCTTCCCCCCAAACTGACAACCGTCTTCAGCAGATTCGAAACTTTGATGTAGTCCACATGTCTTCTAACTATTGAAGTTTTGAGTACGCAGTGGAATTTGTAGATGACATCACAAACCACACCAAGCAAATCTGACTAGTCACTTAATCACAGTTATACTCAATGCGGAAGTTCCGTTCGGGGGTAACATGCAAGAAATCAGCAAGATCATCTCACTTAAGTAGGCTACTTCACACTTCACACCCCGCGAGAGTTGAAATGATTACACCAAAATCACAAAACTTAACCACTGATCATCTCTGCGGACGTCTCTCCGGTAGTAATAAAATTGTAAGCTCGATCACGTGAGTCTATTATGCGTCCTTGATGTGCACATTTCTTCCCCCTAATTGCAGATCCTCGTGGAAAATGAGTGTTTTCGCAAAGAAGTCAAGAAAAGTCAAAGAAGCAAAAGAACACCCATTCTCTCTTCCCCCACGATGTCTTCGCGGAATCGGAAGCATACACACTATGTTTACAATGGAAATGGAGGCAGCGTAACCCCGTGTGTCTAATTAACCGAATATGTATGAAGTATCATAAATAGCCCGTGAGAATCAACTGCTGATAAACATCTCTACTCTTTTATACTCCTCTCAACTAACACTTTACCGACCCCATTATCATTCTGACGGCTTTTTGTAGTGACTGCTGATGGAGAAAACCCAATATGACGAACTTGAGACTGAAGTAAAATAACCCGAACTTGTGACTTAAA
This sequence comes from Artemisia argyi, assembly GCA_030686995.1. Classification (NCBI taxonomy): domain Eukaryota; kingdom Viridiplantae; phylum Streptophyta; class Magnoliopsida; order Asterales; family Asteraceae; genus Artemisia; species Artemisia argyi. Next base: position 35,598,977 of record CM060707.1, on the reverse strand, counting down.
CTTGCACTATTGTCTGACTAAGAACCAATACTGAGAATTTCAATAAAAGGTAGAATCATATACCCATCCAACCATCCTTAATTGTATATGAGCTTCTCTCGAATTATCCACATCTTTTGGTGACACTTGAGCACTACAACGTAACTCCTTTAAAGTGATAGCTATACACTGTGAGCACAACAACGTAACTCCTTACATCAGGTATAACTAGACAACTCAAGTCTTTGTCATTCGTACGGATAAAAGCTCGAACAAGGATCTCGAAGAATCATGCATCCAACCAACCCCGATATCTTCAGAAACTAAGTACACGCACCCGTGAAATTCCACTTCAACCTCAAATAAATAATAAAGAATTATCGCCATAGTCACATCTAGCGGTTAAATGCCCAAAACTAGCCTTATGAAGGTTTAATTAAATTTAATAATGGTTTCTCGATCTTGTCAAAAATGTATCCCCGTGAAATATTTAAGCACCAGAGTACCACTCTTTAACTAATAATCTATCCAAAAAAAAAATTTGTGTAACCAAAAAAAAATTCGGATAGTCACATGTGTCATAGCCCAGTCCAAGTAGATATTAGTAATTCAGCCCACGACTAATCTAGATCAAATCCACAAGAAGTGATAAACCCGGTCCACATCCACACATATCCTAACCTTACGGGTATTAAAACTACACCTTATCATTCCATTACCCTAATTATACTCATCTTAAAAAAATAATCCGCCCCCATCACCTAATTGTGTATCATTCTCTTAAACTCCCACAATCAACAAGCTCATCTCATCTCAGTCTTCACCATCATCATCACTTCGTTAAGCAGATCAAACACCACCATCAGTCATGTCAATTGAATACAAGCCACAAACCTTTGATCACTTGATTCGAAACAACCCACGAAGAACTTAGGCAATGAAGGCTTCAAGATCTGTTGTAGGATCTCGGGTAAGGTTGTATCTCTTTGTTTAAACGTTTTGTGCTACAGTCAACGAAACAAAGATAGACAATAATATAATTGTTATTTGTCCTTCTTCATATTCGGATATAAATTGAAGCGAGTATTAAATAAAAACTAGATCGATGATGATTTCTTAACGTGTGTTGGATCTGTTGAAGGTTTTGAGGCACGAAATAAGAAAAAAACTGAGATCAATTGATATTATTTTTACTTATAAGTTTGAGTCTTGTGGAAGTGATGGTGAGAAGGAGGAAGTGATATAGGTTAGATTGGTATTGGAATTGTTGTCGTTATTGTTGATGTTGGTTTTGAATTAGATATGGCAGTGGTTATGTATGTCGTTGGCTGATGATGATTTTAAAACTGAAGTTACATTGAGTCTTGGTATTTTGTTTGGGTCGTGGTCATCTGCTTCATCTAATATTCTTATTCTTTATTCATTTGGCAAGTTTACGCATAACTTTACGCGTAGACTTGTTTGGAAATCTTTTGCGTAAACTATCTTATGCGTAAACATGACTTACGCTAAACATGAACTTTTGCGTAGACTTTATGCGTAAGCATAATCTTTTGCGTAGAACCCATCTTTTGCGTAAGTATTACGCGTAAGACTGGGGTTTTACGCTTAAGATGAACCTTACGCATAACTTGTCCAAGTTATGCGTAGAAAATCTGAAGTTTCACGTAGGAAGAGGGTTTTGACCCGTTGACCATGTTCCGGCGTACTTTCCGACCAGTTTTCAACAGTATTTCCGGCTGCTTTTTCTGACCAGTTTTATGCCTTCTATTTGACCACAAATATCTCACAGGTTTGGTACAGTCACAAAATGATAGTTTGATAACTTGGACTGAAGGACCATAAAATAGTCGCCTTTTGTAGATTTGACCATAAAATTTGATGACTTGACCATTTTATCGATACAAGATAACCGTATGAAATATTACCACAAACGTATGAAAAAAAATAGCCTAGTTAATAAATATGGTAATATCAGCTGCAAAGACATGATACGAAGCAAGAAAAAATACACTTTTGACAAGAAAACACCACAATAAGTCAACCAAAAACTAAAAAACCAAGGCTCTGATGCCACTTGTAGGATCGTGGTTTTGATTGATTATTGTGATTCGGGAGGTCGAGTAATATGAAAGTGAATGAACTCCATGGTTAGAGAGAGAGAGAGAGTAGAGAGAGAAGGGAAAAACTATGTGTTTTATTGATAATGAAAGGTAAATTACACAAAGAATCTCACCCCTCCATGGAAGTATGGAGGGGTATATAAAGCCTAACACAAGCTAAACTATTGCAATATTACATAACTAGTCCATGTGTTTTGGCTTAACAAGATAGCAAATGTAATCCCGTAAATGTCGTTCCATTTACGTGTTGGGATTATAAACTTTGATCCCAACAATGCACTCACTAAATTTCGACCCATTTGATACTTTTGGACTCATTTCCAGTTTATGTTAATATCATTAGTTTTCCCATTTCACATAAGATATACTCAAATCAACAATTCTCTTCCTTAATGGGTCAAAATGTCATCTTATTCGACACAAACAGGTCGAAGGCTAATAGTTTTCCTTATTTCTTACATGTGCGCTTTTGCAAACCATAAAAAGTGTTAATTGATGTAAAATAGTGCTTTTACATTTTATTTTAGAAGTAGACTACAACATACAAATAATATTGACTAGTATTACCTGCACAAATAGTTTGTTTATTATACGTATGCAGCTCAAGTCATAAAAATCCTAAAAATCATCGCAGTATCTAGCAGCTACATCAACATGTAATATTTTCCAAAGATGTGTGATTATTATCTTCAGAAACAATCTATATGTCCTTGTCTTTCAAGCACTTTTCCTGATACATCTACAACAACAACAAAAAACAGTAACACCGAAATTAGCTTTAAGAACCATAAAAAAGGTTTCTTAAAAATAAGCAAATGCATAGCGAAAATAACTCCACTTTATTCAAATTTTTATTTTAATTAAGCATTTATTTTAGGCAGAAAAACAATAGTAAAAGTTGCTAAAGTTTTGACTCAAGATAACAAAATTGCAAAAAAAAATCAATCTAAGGTAATTTGGCCTGGTACGCAATCAAAATGGTGACCCAGGGCACATGTGAGTAACTTTGACCATGTTGACTTTAACTTGAGTGGTTAACTTAAAAGATTATTTTATTTCTCATAAAGTGGTATCTACTTTTGGGTGTTTAGGTAAGCTACTTTGAAGAGTATCAGCTTATAGCCTTTTAAAAATACAGTAACTTGTTTGAAGTATCCAAACATCTTGTGGTGTACTGACATATTTTCCGAAAATAAGCTCTTTTTAAAACTATAGAGGAGTTGATAAGCTTTTATAAATAGGTTATCCCAAACACCCCAAAAAAACAAAAGAAAAAAATAATATTGGAACTTAAATAGGTTTTCTGAGGTATCAAAGTTGGTTTGACTGTAAATAGAATTATGACCAAAAGTCGCAAATACAATCGTCAGCATTTACTTGTTGTTCCTTTTGTGTGAGACTTTCCCATAAAAACTTGAATTCTTTTGTGTATGACATCCTCCTGGCCATGATACAACGGTTTTAATCTGTCATAGTGCTCAGAGTAAAATACATTATACCCACTTGAGTCTTGTTTAGGTGGGGACGGTTCTCTTAAAGCAAGTTGATACATATTCTGGGTCCCATGAGAAGGCGCTGAAGCATCGGATGGCAAATGACATAGAAAACACGACAGCTTCTTGTGCCCCAAATCTACAGTAACTAAATAACCTTGCTCAAATCGGTTATCAATGGTTCCAGTCACTTGCCCACAACCTCAACCTTTTGCCTTGTTGCACCACATAAAAAAACTCCTTTGTTTTTATAGTGTCTTTTTTGCATATCCCAGTGTAGCTGCAAAAAACGTACTTTTTGTGGTGCAACAAGGCAAAAGGTTGAGGTTGGTGGACAAGTGACTGGAACATTGCAGCCATCACTTCACTCCATCTTCGGTCACTAACAATCTGTACATGAAATGTATACCATTATGATCAAGAAACAGAAGTGCTTAGTCTTTGCATATTTTTTATTCTATAGTACAGGATAAAATATTATACCTTTTCGAAGGCACCTCGTGAAGTTACCTATATAAATAGACGATGTAGATCTAAAGACGAACCTCCCATGATTGGGATCCTAAACACCAGCAACAATAGAGATCTCATTATCTATTATATAGAAAGTATATGGTCGTTCAAAATGCACAAACTTTTAAGACTGGATAAGACCCCTTTTGACCTACCAAAAGATACACGCTTCGACAAATTACGAACTCAACAAATATCACAACAGAAAAAAAAAAATAGCTGCCCAATTTATTGACTGATTTGAAATCAATTTTTTAATCCAACTAGAACAACACTTGCACAAAACCAGAACTTGTTCTATATGATAAAAATGATCAGACATTTACATTTACATTCAAAAAACGAAGAGCATAATATGAGCATTACTGCATATGCAACTTTGATCTAAAACTACAAATATGGCGTGAGAAATTGAAACATGAAAGATCGGATGACTGTAGCAAAAACAAAAAGAATTCTTTCAGAAGCTATGTACATCACTTTTATACTGAATACCATTGAAGAAAGGACGACGAATCTAATAACATAGTGTGACTATAAGATATCCAATGCAACCAAGTAAAAATGATAAATCAATCATAATTGACCATACGTATAATATTGTACATCTATACCAACTATTTGCCAAAGCTAATGACTTTAGCTTTGAAGGTTATATAAATTCCATAATATGGCCAAGCTCAAACCAATGGCAAAGTAGTCCATGAACCCAAGGGTTTCATCTATTTACAATTTCAGTCTCATCCAGCTGGTTAATAGCTTACCTTCCTCACATTGAGATGAAAAACTAACAATTTACACATACTAAAACTCATAAGGCTATTCAATTCAAATAGACCATCATTAATTAATCTGGTAATTACATTTGCACATACTATTTCGTATTTACGGCAATCAAACCTAATCCTGGTCTAAAATTCACATGTATCGTCTGAAAACAAACACATAATCAAATTCATCTCAACTACATGATTCATTCAAAACTACTAAATGTTATGCATAACATCTTATGTAGTATTTCCCTCTATGTCTAGTCCTCATGATTAAGCAGATATACAGAAAAATGTCAATGATAAAGCAACAAAAATACTACATGTTATATAGTTCGCTATAAGGGGGTATAATATGCATATCACGCAATACCAAAAATCTGTCCAACACATATTAGATGAGAATGATTAGTTTTGTGGACTACTTCCAGGGACTCAACTAAAACTGTGACATGCATGTTACAGTAACTCCAACAAACTTTAAAAAGCTAAAATAAAAACAATATTTAACCATAAAAACAACTCACCTTAATTAGGGTGCGATTGATGCTTGTTTCTTTGTTTTTATAACTTCTAGTATCTTTAATCAATTTTGATAAAATATCAGCAGTCCTTTGATAAGTTAACATATTAGTTACGTATGGCTCGTTGAGTACACCTTAACAATTCACTCACACTGTGTTAGTCTAACAGTCCTTTGATAATTTTCAAATCAAGCGTGTAATGGATAAGAAGTCTGCAATGATAGAGACACTAACTATACAGTTTTACAAACAAGAAATATCTTGGTATAGATAACAAACTTATGAGGTGTTTCAGTACGCTTATTTTGGAGAATTAATAGCTTATTTTATTGTCACGTAGGATAAACCAATGGGTGATCCATCAGAAGTATAACTAAAATTATATTACTTACAAATAACACCAAACTTACTTCGATGGTCAGTGTTGCATTCGCAAAGCCGCGAACATCAGTATCAATTAAAAGGAGACACTCCAATAATGAAAGAGAAGTAGGTGGAAAATCTTTAAAAGTTTCAACACAACTGCAATAGTTTGCCAGCAAGAAGTTCAGTTAAAATACAGCCAGCATTCAAAATATGAAAAAAAAAAAAAAAAAAAAAAAAAAAAACTGCTCATAGTATATAAACAATGATACAATCATTATATAGTTACATAACCAAAACATATTTTAATAATTAATAAAAATAGTATCAATACCTTTCTTTAGCATCACCATGAACCGTATTAAAATTAGCTTGCCAATTAGACGCCAAATATGTTTTGTAATAAATTACAATATTAACACAGATTACTATAGAGTTGTAGGAAAATAGAAATACGTACCTTGTCGCCATCTTCTAAAAAACTTCTGAGCGGATCTTAGGCGAACTGTATGTATAATCTTGCACATCCATGTTGTACCTACCATAGAAAAATACAAAGCTATACATATATACTCACAACGAAGATCTGTAACCTAATTTTAGTTATTAGAGAAGCTAGTTAATTATTGATTTAACTATTGATCGTTCATTCACTATACCTTTTTATAAGAAATACAGCTGCCTAAGAAGGCTTGATAGATTCTTCCATCCTCTGCCAAATCATATAGCAACATCTAATAGCTCCCCATTGTCCTTACTTGGCCTTTGCTTAGCATCCACTTGGTCACCTTAAACATGTGTGATCAAATAACTTATATAACAAACTAAAACAAAAAATGGAAACACTAGACAAAAAGATAAAAGCTCCAAGTTATAAGTTTGTACCTAAATAAGTTTTTTCAATTCCTTATCACGTTCTAGTGATTTTAAAGCTTTGTTAAATGTAATTAAAGAAAATTTCAAATACCATGTAATGAAAGAATCAAGAGTCCCATAGACTTCCTTTTTGACATTTGACAGTCCCTTGATAATGTATACCATTATATTCAACAAAAGAAAACTTAAACATAGTATCTCCTCACATATATAATAGAGGAACTTGCCAACTCACATTTGCCACCATGTACAAAAAGAATTCCATGCTGTCAAAAATAAAATACGTGGCATCCAAAAACACGCGCCTATCTCACGCCTCCTCCTATCACCCCAATCATCTCCTTATTTTCAGAAACAAGTCAATTCCATTCAAAATCCACCCAAAAATACACTTACACAATCAGAGATCTTCCAACAAACACAAGCTCGCTTATACCTTCGGAATGCCATCACATATCTTCCAAAACAATTGGAACAAATCAACACAAACCCTAAAACAATCAAAATCAACAAAAATCCTAAAACAATCCATAATCTCTTAATGATCGCAAAGTCTATTGCGAAAGAATTATCACCAATCATCCAGCTTCAATTTAAGGTAAATTTTTTATTTTTATTTTTTGAGCCGATTGTAATTTAATTAGGTTAGCAATCACTTTTGATGTATAATGAATTCAAGATTATTTTCCTAGGCATTTACGTATTTTCGTTATTGATTATTTGATTTCTGTTTTTATATATTAAGGTATGTCATATGTTTTGGTAAAATGCTAGAATAAATTACATAATTTAAGTGACATTTTATGTGTAAGGAACTTTAGGTTTGATTAGTTTTGAATTGGTTGTTGTTATTTTGGGGTAAAGTAATTTTAACCTTGCATGAAAGGTGTTTGATGAAATGTCTTCAAAGAATTTTATTTACATGATATGATTCTTTCAAGCCATTTGTTAGAAACACAGTTTTTGATTTTTTTCTAATTGTTTCTTATAATGGAGATAGCATTTACTACTTAATTTCAAGTATAAATGATAAACACATTGGAGTTGACATGAGATAGTCTATGGATTTGTTGATTAGCTTATTTCAGAAAACACGAAACCGTTTGGATTAAGTTAGTCCACCAAAACATCTAACTCGAACAGTTTTAATAAGATGATAAGCGTAAGCCCTTTACCTTCAACCAAACACATAAAACTTCTTATCAGCTTTAACAGAAGTTCTTATTAGCTTTAAGAGAAGTTCTTATTATTTACATTTTTACAACTTATTAGTCCCATGTTACTTATGTTATACTTCAGGGTACTATTATGTGGCTCTTGAACCATGTGATCCTATGTCTGTTGGATCAATCCTTTAAGCCCACATATTTACAATTGTACGGGGAGCTCCAAATAAACTGCTTGATGCCGATGGAAGCTAGATCAGGTACGGAATCTTTGACTGGTTATATTACAGAAGCAAAAAAACTACTATGATAAGTATTGAGCTAACAAGATAACTTATAGATATGGCAATTTCGCCCTGTTTATATATTGGGTTGATTTGAATATTTTTTTTCTCCAACAAGATAAATGGGTAAATTTTTTATAGATACAAAGGAAAAGGGCCAATCAGGTCATATGACTCAAAAGTCATCTAAAGTGTTCTCTAAAACTTTAAAAACGCGTAAGCCATATTACTAAAAAACATGGACATATATAGTGTTGACCTAACTACCTGTTTGGACATTTACTTAGATGTAAACTCTCATTGACCCCTCTAATGGCTTAATAAACGTACATTCCTCCAAATATGAAGAAATTAGTTTCATGCTATAACTATAATGCATTTAACTTTGGGTTTAACTTTCATTCGATGTATTTGCAAACTGTTTACTGATGGTGATGGAGGAAATGGGTCAAATAAGCCGCCTGCCCATATACACCCGTTCCACCCAATCATGACAATAAGAAGAGGGGTATTAATCAGCAGAGTATGCGGATGTTACGCAATTTTCCAATTAAGGAAGTTGTGACAATTCTAAGATCAGTTTTTTTAAGTGTTTGACAAATTATTAATCAATGCAGCATTCCTTGATAAGAAACGTCATAAGAAATCTGGATGTTATGATAGCAAGGGGTTAAGAAACGCCGAACCTGGAAAAACAAAGTAAGATTCTTACATTTTTTTACATTTTTAATCAGTGGTTTGTTTTTGTAAATAAGTTGATCGTATATGCACCGAATACTTTATATAAGCCGCAACTAGATGGCTTATCAGCTTTTCAAATTTCGTATAAGCCCATACGCCCGACTAAATAAGCTAATTCAAACACCCCCTTTGACTTTTAAAGAAATTATATTACATTTATTTGTTCCTGTTATATATGCTTTATAAAATATTATAAGCAAATAAGCTCTTAAATAAAATATAATCAATGATAGAAGAGTCAAATTCATTCTGTGATCATTTAGAAAACCATGAGTCTCAATCTACTGCAAGGTCTCCCTTAATCCATAGGAAGGTGTTCAATACACCACAGTTAGAGGTGTCAATTTTGAAAATGGGTTACCAGAAGTGTGCCAATTCCTGAATCTATGTGCTTTTGCTGCATAATCATTGGCAAAGTGGTGTGGTTAATAAATATTTACAAACAAATTGTTATCAATTTAAAGTATTTAATATACACTTACTATGCTATAAATAATTGTTCAATAACTCAGGCCGGCGTAATACAAGCGAACATGGATGTTGAAGACGCACAATATTTAAACCAAGTGCTTAAGCTGAATGCCGCATACAAAATCTCAAGATTCAGTTGTTAAGAAGCAAGGAAATGGCAATGCACTCTAGACCACAAACCATATATGTACATTCCTTCTTTTATTATCTTTACTTGCAGGAATGCGTCATTATTGTTGTGTATTTGTTTGTTTTGCAGCAGGTACAGTGAATAACACACTTAGACCCGCAATTCCAAACCAATAGAATAGATTGGTGGTGTAGCAATACAGGAAGCAAAAGTTCACGCTACAGAGCGCGTACAGATTTGACCTACTGCCGTTGTAGCTAAAGCTCAGGTGGTTGTCTCACAAGACGCCCGAACCATGCAAGAGGATGATAAAACAAAGCTAGGAGACGTGTTGGCGGTATGATTTATTTTTCATATTTTGACTGTTGAATAAGCCTTCAAGATTTAAATTGGAGTACCCTCGAAATTTATGCAGGATGCAAGTACAATGCTGCTAAAAGACGAAGTGGTGACGAGGCAAGGCACCGACAAAGGTTATAGGGGCTAAAATCAGAACCAATTGGAGTTGTCTACGTACCCAGGTGGGGTGACTGTAACCATGGTGACCGTCAACCGTTAAAGATGCATCAACATCATCCATCCACTAAATCAGTAAGTACATTACTGATATCCATGTACTCCATATGTGGCTTTATGGATGACGCTAATATAGTATTTGAGACGACAATAAAGAAAGATTCCGTTTCTTGGAATGCTATGATTGTGGCACAAGGATATCATAGCTCAGCTAATAAAGCTTTAAACTTTTGTAAAAAAAATTGTTACTTAGTCTTATAGGTGGCAAATTAGGCCAGTGATGGTTCAAAAGCATTTGTTGCTGCCTTTAGCTTCTATTTTTTTAGTTATTGACTTCCCAAATGTACCCTGGAATCTCGCAAGGTGTATTTTCTACACATAAAGTCCCCAAGATCATGTGACAAAACAGACCGGCCCTTAAGTGGTGCACATGGGAAAAGTAGCCAACGACATTCTACAAGTCAAGGCAAGTAAATCAAAAAGTTTCTATATGACAAAACAGACCGGCCCTTAAGTGGCGCACATGGGAAAAGTAGCCAACGACATTCTACAAGTCAAGGCAAGTAAATCAAAAAGTTTCTATGTACTTGGGTAGCCATTTCGTGACACAATTTATTTTGGTATTTAAATTCCAATTTAATTTGCTTTCAATTTTTTTCTTTTGTCATCTCAGTAAGATCAGTGTCAATTGATTCAATAAACTAAGTTGTTTATCGAAATGCTTTGCTTGGTTTGACCTTTTTAAATTATCTTTTGCTGTAGACAAGTTTAAATATTGTCCGTGTGGGTTCTTAAAAGAAGGCTGCAAAGCTTTTCGACCATCCATCGAGTATATGACGAACATGTAAGGATTAATTTTTACAAGCTACATCTGGGTGTATATTAAAAAAAAGTTATTCGTTATTAGGCGACTAAAAGTTCCCGATATATTATATATACGAGGTGTACTAACTATTAAACGGTGTATTATATATACGAGGTGAGCGACGGGAAATTTGTATGATATATGCTAGGTGTATTGACTAATATTAGGCAACTAAAAATTTATTCGTTATAAGGATTAGTTTGTTGTAGAGATAAACATGTGTCACATATCTAAATCCAAAGTTCCCGGTGTATTATATAACTTTGAAAACATTGTATAAATTTCATGAGGCTTCTGATTTTGAAACTCCCAGGAGGAGCCCTGCATCTTGAAATCTACAACCAATAGAAGTCGAAGAGCGAGGAAGAAATGGGGGATTGTTGTCAACTATTCTATCCTACAATCTCGCAAGGGTATTTCCGAAGGATATATCCACAGGAAAATTTGAAGGTAAATCACTATTTTTAAATCTTCGTATGTTCATCTTTTGTGATTAAGATTCTATTCAACCACTTTAAACCTGCTATGACTTTGATAGGTTAATACCTTAATGAATACTCATATGATATCATTAGTTTTTTAGATGACTCATGTGTTAAAGTTGTGATTTATGATTAATATAGTCTGATTCAATTGTTTATCTATTTGTTTAGTACCTATGTGATTAAAATTCGGCCTTTTTAGTGGGTATGATCATATTATTGCTTGAAGTTTGAAATAGAGTCAAACACAGTTTTATGGTTGTCTTATGGCGTTTTATTTGAACTTGCATCTTTATTTTGTTTTTTAAGGGGTGTTTGGGGCTGTTGTAAGATTGGATTTTAGTGTGCTTTGGGTGTATAGTGCAACAGCGGTTTATGTTCCAACAATCAATAATAAGCATGAAATTTATTCAACACATTGAGGGCACAATTTATTGAAAAATGAACTCTTGACTAATGATATGGTTGATAGGTATTAGCAACACTCGATAGATTTTGTTAAAGAACTAAAATTACTTCCATTCTTTTTAATGTGAACCGATATTTGGTTTATTGGAATGGTAGTTACTTTCTAAGTCTGAAATGAACATGGTGACCAGAGTGTGTCTAATCTTATAACCAGCTCAAGTTCTTAATAATTAGAATGGTTACATTTGTGCAGGACATTAATCATCAGGTTGGTCAGTCAACGTGGCCCCATTTGGGCTAATTGTGGTAAAAACGGCTTTTTATTGGAGGTTAAGTAAAGCTCATTCACCTATAAATTTCAAGGCCAGGTACAATCAAATAAATTTAACTTACTGAATTCAATGTAATCCGTATGTTAGTTGGGTTTCAGTTCACATTTTTAGCAGCTTTGACTTTAAACATGTTGACTTTTTTCAGACATGGCATGTGGAGACCCATTAACTTAGTAGTTACCATTTGAGATTTTAATGAATTTAAGAGTAAATATTAAGAACTTTGTTTTTAAACTAAACTTAATTACTGTGAATTACTTCGTGATAAACATGATAATGATCATATGGAACTAATATCATAAAGATCTATTGCTTCTGTTATTGGTATAAGAGTTTTGCTATTCAACTAATAGATACGAAGCTAGATAAATTATATACTTTTGTTATGTCAGCCTTGGTGTGTAAACTTTATTTGTGTCAAAGTAAAACATATATTTACTTTATTTGTGTAAGCTTTAGTAGTGGTGTAGTCCAGGTTGAACATGATCAGGTAATGTGTTCTACTTGCTTAGTCGGAGAGTGTGAATGTCTTTCACCTGTGGCATATTATCCACACCCAAATGCGTGGTACAGAATAGGTTTTTATGAATGTTTGTTGTTTTGCAATTATTTTTGGTTACCTACCATTTTCATTGTGTTTGTTCACTTTGTTGTTTTTTATTCATACAATTTTAGAGTAAGAGGAGATGTCACTATGGTTCTATTTACTTGATATGAGGCAGAAACAAAGATGATGCCAATAAATGGTTACTTAAGTTAGGTTTGATTGGGTTTAGGATTTGGTTTACAGCATAAACTCTATTTTCAAGGCATTATGGCATACACTCCAGTATAGCCTATAAAAGCACAAATTTTGGTTACTTTTTTTTTTACAATTTGGGACGTTTAGAGTCTCAGATATACCACTTGGATGAAATTTTACAACAATAAAAAGCCTATTTCAGATAATGCAGTCTTGAAAGCTATAGCACTTGGCTTATGAGGTTTATGTTTATATGTTTATATGATTGTTGGATTTTGTTTGTTAATAGGATGAAGATGTAGTATCAAAACCATGCCGAGGGATCGCATAAAGGAGCTGGCAACTGCGATGACGAGGGAAGGGAGAGGATCATGATATGAGAAGCATCCAAGGATGTTACAAGATATCACTTATTACCTACAGCTACTTTTGAAGGTAATTTTTTCCACCTAAAGTCCAGTATTTTCCCGTTGTACACTACAATTTCATTTGATAAGGAGGTCTTTGGGATTGTTCAAGAGTGATTGGATCTGATCAGATAATAAAAGCAATTTTCGATGATTAGAACATCTGTATGTATACACGTTAATGCCCTTCAATATAGAAGAATGAATGTTGATGAACTCTGTCCAGCAGCTTTTTTTCCTAACTCTTTATACATTTTCTCCACTAGCCATTAACTTTCACAAATTTATGTTATGAGTATCGTTTGGTAGTTGGTTATCAGGCATTTGACAGTGATCATTAAATACTGAATAAAAAACGAATAAATTTTCTGTTATTTTTGTGACTCAAGTGTAAAGGTTTGGGATTCTCCGCTGGGCATTGAAACAGTAAAGGATTGGAATGGGATCAATCAAATTTTGCTTTGAAATTTACAAGGGGGTTAAGCTAGGGTTAGTTTTGTAAATACAATAATATATGTTTAGTTTGAAGAAAATCTTGCATTGATTCATGTCAATATCTGCAAATTATGTACATGTTAGTTTGCATTGAGGTCAAGTAATTTCATGGCGAAATTAACAAGTCAAAGAACTTCTCTTTACAAGTAGCAAGGCATGGCTTTTTCCGACCACGATGAATTTCTCAGTTTTATAGTTTATAATAAGCCTGTTCTAGGTTTGATGTTTCAAATATCTATTCTCAGTATCGAGTTGGTTTAAACTTTTTCCAATTTTCAAACTTGAAACTATAATGCAATATATTTTTTTACTTACAAAATAATAATGATTATAATAATGAACAAAGTTTGGATTCAGTTTCGTCATATATAATTATTCAATTTGGTCTGGTCCTATCCCGTTTCATTCCAATGAAATGAACTCCCCTATGCTGGCATTATGAGCATTCCCTGTTGCGTTAACTCATTTGCATGTACCTCTGACCGATATTAACTGATATAATTCCTTAAATAAGTACCAAATATTGGTTTATGATGTTGAATATCATTTGATTTAATTTGCTTTCAGGTATTCTAGAAGCATAGCCGCCATGAACATGGTAGGGCACATACTTGGTCTTGGGGACATGCATCTAGATTTATTCTTTTGGATTTCCATATTGGGGATTTCCATTATTGTGAAGCAGTTCTTGGTATATAAACTTGCTATAATGAATGAAGTTTTGCGTTATGTATTATGTTTTGTCTCAACAATATATTTTTTCAATATATGCCTTTTCAGTTAGATTGATTGTTTAGATTTATTTATGCCAGAATATTCATGATGTACTAATTAGATGAATCCGTTTATGTTCGAAAACTTATTAGATTTAACTAAGTACTTAAATTACGAATCATAAAACAAATATCATAAGTATGGATGCTAATAAGTATGGACCTCATAAGTAATAATATTATCCAATTTATATGACGCTAGCCCGTCCATCGGACGGGTCATGCGACTAGTACCATTATATTCAACAAAAGAAAACTTTATGAACGAAATAATAATTTTTTTTTATCTCATTCAAGCATTTCATCAAACACTTGATTTGCATCAGTTACATAAGTTGCTCAAATAGAAAAAATTAAGAAATAGTTGGCAGGCATGATTCAGTAACCTTCATATGGAGTCAAGGTTTATTTCAAAACTCAATCCAATAATCAAAATCCATAAATACATACAAAATCAATCCTTAATTCATCAAAATCAAACATCCAGTAACTTGATTTTGTTTCAATCCGAACAAAAAGAAAAAATAAAAATGATCTTAAACTGAATATGGTTGATTTGTGATGATGTGTTGTTTCTGCGATTGTATGATCGAGTTGTGATGTAGAAACGACCAATCGGAATTGAAATCATAGATTTTAAAAACGGAATTGAAATCAAAATAATTAATGATTTGTGCGTTGTTTATGGCCGAGTTTGTTGTGTGCGTTTAATTTTGGTACCAGATTTAAAAGTTTATAGGGGTTTTTGTTTTGAATAATTGGGTTTGAACTTTGTCTCCCTAATTAATCTCGTTTTTTTTTCTCCCAATTTTGATTTAAAAGATTTTCTAAAACTTTCTATTAGTAGTGGTTTTCTAGGTGTCATTTTTTAGAGTTTTGGGGTGATTTTTTGCCTCTAAAAATAGCAATCACACTTGTGTTTTATTTAGGTTGAGATTAGGAGTAAACTTAAACATAGATAAGGGGTTCAGTATACATTGTAATATAGAATAGTATTAGACGGGAATTAGGATTAGTGTAGCTTGCCTTGCAAGGCAAGGAAGAGGCTATATGGCCGGTTGGTTCATGGAGGGCCGGTTGGGTGTTTCCTAAACCGACTCAAACATGGTTTCTACCCCTCATCTATATTACATGTAAAGAGAAAATATATTTTCTTAAACTTAAAAAACATAAAAATAAGTAATGTGTTAAACCCAAAATACAATTTTAAATTTAAAATTCTAGTTTTACTCTGTCGCCAAAAAAAGTTTGATTTATTTTCAAAATAGTTGCCTTATAACCATCATTAAAAGACTTAACAATCACATTTAATACATAATATATATATTTAAGTACCATTTCAACTATATATATAACATATCTACAAACAGATGTAACTGGAGATGCTAGTTCGGGACATTTTTTTCTTACTTGAACTGTAAGCTTTATTCGGTATTAAGAAAGGGGTGTTCGAGGGTATAACGTGTGCATTTAATCGTAAATTCGTGTATACTTATTCCTTTTAGAGCATACACTATAATAACCATGCACCAATGTTATTTCTTCACTTATCTGCGTTAACATGCATTAAGCCATACCAGCCTTGTGCTTTAAAGCCACGTTAATGTGGCAAGTGATATGCTTGATGCAGCGTTAAGCGGCGTTTATGATTAAAAAAAATTACACTTTGGCCCCTTGTACTCTTTTATATTATGTGAATTCCAAAAACCCAAAAATACAAAACACCCCATTTAGTTTAAAATTTAAACACCCCATTTAGTTTAAAATTTAATTCTAATTTAAAATTCAAAACCCAATACCAAATAATACGAAAACACAAATCATCCAACAATTATCATAAAGCTTTTATATAGATTTGTAATTGTCGATGAGCTCTAACTTCTCTTCCCACACTTGCAACACTTGTTCCCTAACCATCATCAAGGCGACATGAAGTTGTAGATCCGTTTCATCGTTTCTTAATAGAGTTTCTAGATCGAACCTGATTGTTAGATGGTCTTGCGGCAGCTCACGCTGCCTTTCGATCTCTGGAGCACGATCATGCATCTGTAGCATAATACGAGTTATTTCACCTAGCAAATTGTTAATAAGCCTGATTATGATGGTTGAACTTGTCTACGACCTGGTTCCAAAATGAGGGATCATTGTAGACGTCTTGGTAAACTGAAATCCAAACTTCAGCAAGCAACTTTTCTTCTTTTTTCCATCAACGAGTACTCATTGCAAATGTTTGAAGTATGAAAAATAGTGTGAATTTGTATGTTATTTATATATGGTGAGAAAATAAAAAACGATCGGGATATATTTAAATTTCAAATTCAAAAGACAGGCAGGATTTCAAAATTGTAATTCAAATTGGAACGGTCTTGATTTATTCAAATTCAAACTTAAAGCAACAGTACAACATATTAAAAACGATACAAAAAACAAATAAACACGATACGGAAAAACAAATAACCACGATACGGTAAACAAAACAGTTCATTTGTCCCATTTTGGGTGGTTTCTCAAAATGAACCACACATGAACATATTGGAAACTTCTCCCACCAAATCGTTCTTCAAAAATGTTTTTTGCATTTTGGAGACGATTATTGTCATCCTGGCTAGTATGCTGCAAATTCTTGTAAATATCATTGAATTTTTTACATTCACTGCTTGTAAATACCGGTAACCATATTTTTGTTAAGGTGGTCACCGTCAGATTGATTGTTGAACCTTTCTACAACCTGGTTCCAAAAAGAGCGTTCATCGTAGTTGGCTACATCTTGGGAAACTTCCTTTAGCTAGCAAGTTTTCTTCTTCTAATGACCAACGATTATTCATTGTAAAATGGTTTAGATATTGAAGTGCGTGAAGAATAGTATGATATGGTATGTTATTTATAGGGGTTTATAGAAATTTAAAATTTGAAATTCAAAATTAAAAATATAAGCGGGATAAATTCAAATTCAAAACCGAGCGGGAACTTTTCAAAATGCAGATCTTAAAAACAAGCGGGATTAATTAAAATTCAAAACCAAGCGGGATTTTTTGAATTTTCAAAATTCAAACATAATACGGGATCAATTCAAATTCAAATTGTAAAAACGGTCCTATAAATAGCCATTCACAGACTCACACAATTCACACACAACTCATACACGTAACAATGTCACACAACGATTTCTCTCAACAAATCCCAAGTCCACCGGATAATGAATCTGTTAATCACACCCCACCGGAATATCTCTTTCCGATATTCTCAAATGAAAATGAACCACAAAACACTCCACCTGCAGATCTGTTTCCTGTATTCTCATATGAGAATCAACCACAAAACACTCCACTTGCAGTTCTCTTTCCACCGGCAAACACTCCACGAGCAAACACTCCACCGGTAAACACCCCACTGGCAAACAATCCACCGGTTGACCTCCAAAACAATCCGTTTGGGTTTTCAGAGGAATATCGCCGACAACTGGAACAAGATGAACAAAACTTCAGAGAAATTCAACAAGAAGAAGCACGTGAGGAAGCTACTCGTAGGGAGCGTGAACGAAGAGCAGCAGAATACCGATGGGAAATGAGGCTTGGCCCTCAGCAATCAGAGAGTTCTAGTGAGGATGAGGGCTGGGTCTTAGATGATTTCTTTTATTAATTGTACTTTGTATGTATAATGTAATTCGTGTTTTAAGTTTAATGTTTAATGTAATTCGTGTTTAAGTTTAATGTTTAATGTAATTTGTGTTTTATAAATGTTATGTTAGTTATTAAATGAAATATTAGTTTTAGTTTAGGGTTGAATTTGAAAATATTTGAGTTAAGGTAAGTTATTGTAACGGGTATTTTTTGGTGAGTTAAGGTAAAAAGGTTTAAGCTGATGTGGCGCTGACGTGACACTGAGTTAAAATTTAACTTTGAGTGATTATACCGAATGCTCTTATGCTCTTTAACGGGTTGAGTTGAAGGTTGCTACTTGCGCTCGACAAACGACCTACGATCTAGTGTTTCCACATCTCGTACTTCTGGTTGTTGTGTGATTGTCCAACAATCCATACTTTAGTACTCCATCCGTCCCAAAATATAAGTCATTTTTTTATTTTTCAAAGTCTTTGTTTTCCGACTTTGACCTTAATTATTTTTTTCGTGTTAGATAATACTTGATGAAAAGTATACTAATGAAAATGCATTTAAAACGCAAATTCATTTTTTATTTTTGCATAAAATATTATACACACGAAAAAAAATAATGAAGGTCCAATTCGGAATCAAAAGACTTTGAAAAAATTAAAATAGACTTATATTTTGAAACGGATGGAGTAATATTTTAAGTAGAATTGTATAGCGTTCACACTTTACTACCCTACGTTTTGATACAAATCCAATACAATCTTAGGCATTTTGTCGTGCAATGTTTAATCCCCGATCATGATACAAAGTAGCTTTAGTAGCCTAGCAATATAAACATTTAGAACGAAGTGAGTACTATTTTACTAGTTCGATAACATATTATTACAACTATAAAAGCCATTTACAAATGTCAAACTATCAGTAGTCATCGTAACCAGTTGACTGCCACCCGGTTCATACCTAATATAGTATACCTAATATCTTATGAACATTTTCTATGTTTTGTAAAATAGAAAAGCAAAGAAATAAAGAGCATGCTAATATAAAAAGAGCATATAAAAATAGCATAAGAAACAAAAAGGAAGCAACCAGACACAAAATGTCAAGCAGCGTACATCTGATTGAGCCGACATTATGAAGCCCACACGTGACACGTAACACGTCTTTCCTACACCCCCATTTGCATCCACGCTTATTTTATTTTTTTTGTCTTCCTGGGACCCACAAACCCTGTTTTTTTCTCGTACATGCCTATCCAACCATTTATATATAGATAGATAGAATCTCATTTTCTTCATCAAACACAATACCATTCATTCATCACATACTGAAATCTTCAAAAGATCATCCTCAATCACATATTCATCTTTGTTTCTTGTTAGCAAGAATACTACTGCTAGGCTACAAGTTCTTTTGTAACAATAATGGAATTGAAAAAGATGGTACCAAAGGTTTCTCGTAGCGGACGACATTTGCAACGTTACAATAAAGGCCAACAACGTCAAGTCGTGGGATGTATACCTTACAGAATTAACAACAATGCATTGGAAGTTCTTGTGATCAGTGCACAAAGGAAAGGCAAAGGAATGTTGTTTCCTAAAGGAGGTTGGGAATGCGATGAAACCGTCAAAGAAGCCGCGCTAAGAGAGTCGATAGAGGAAGCTGGAGTGTACGGAATTGTCGAGGGAGAATTGGGTACATGGTGTTTTAAAAGCAAAGGAAATGATGGATATTACGAAGGACATATGTTTCCGTTACTTGTGAAAGAGCAACTCGAGTTTTGGCCCGGAAAAGGATATTCGTAGAAGAGCTTGGGTGAGTGTTGCTAAAGCTAAAGAAGTTTGCCAGTATACTTGGATGAAGGAAGCGTTGGATTTGTTAGTAATGAGACTCAAATATGCCCCCTTAAGTAACTTGTGAGCTGTGAACAACATGATGAGATGTTGCAATTTCCCTGTGGATGAGAAGGATGAGGTGTTCAAATGTTCTACAACAAGATTTGATCATATCTAAAATGGGAGCTTCAGTTGATCCCAATGCAGTAAAGCATTATGCTTGGCAATAGTTTCTCGTCAATCCTGCAAAGACTTCGGATTCGGCATGTAAGCTGTATCTTGTTTACATCTAAACGGGTTGACGGATCAAAAATGACTGACCACCCATCCAATCCTTACACCATTCAAGACATACCAACTAACCTTTTTTAGTTAATGTACACAACTTGTTCAAATCTTTTATCATTACAGTTGTTATTTTTGTAATTGTTATTACTGATCTTAATGAGAGGTAAACAGAAATCATCAATGTGGTTCCATTATACTTTCTCTCTTTTCTTTCGTAAGTTTCTTTTTACAAGTATTACATTTCCTGTCTTGAACCTTTTTACAATAATTGAGAAGATAGTGTAGTTATGCATCTATTTCTTCTAGTGGTAATTTACAAATATAGAAAAAAACAAACAGAACATAACATATTTCACAGAAGCCAACCGGACCGGCTACTGGTTGTGTAGAAGAACACGCAGTCGTCTCGAATTTTGAATACAATCACTCAAGTCTTGATCAGAAGTCATTAATATCCACTCTTCATCTTCATCTAGGTACTTGATCTTAAAAGTCCCGTGCTTCAGCTTGAACTTCTTACCAATTTCATTCTCAACAGTAACAAATGTTGCTTCTGAGTTACCGAGACGTATTTTGATTATATCATCTGCATACTCTGCTTTAATAACAGTATTTTCATTTCTCTTGACAGGTGAGGGGTCCTGAATTACTCCATTGTCCTTTTCATGTGTGTGACTTTCTTTACTTTGATTTTTGTTGGATTTATAAGCCTTTCTCTGCGGTAAGTCTGGTCCTTGCCACCCGGACATGCACAAATTATTGTGCTTGCGTTTCAACGTAGACAAGGAAACTGTAACAAAAAAGCATATGAAATGAGGTTTCTCAAACATATCGTATGAAAAGGTGTATAGTCAAATCGAAAACGTTAGTTAAATATGCTACCTCCAAGATCTTTTGCAGCTTTTTTCATCGTCTTTCCATAATGTTGTTCAATGTCTTCACGAGATAATTCGATTTCCGTTGTATCACGTTTCACCTTGAAACGCGCATTGTAGTTGACAACCATTGCTTTCATGCCTTTATTCATTGCTTCAGGTATTGGTGATAATCTCTTTTCTTTGAAAATTTCGAAAAACTTAGTCTCACTCTTTGTGGAATTTTCAATGTCTATAACATGTAACTGGTCACCAAGTTCTGCACCAGAAGCAAACTTCAAACGTGGCAAGTGCCTTTTTAACGTTAAGAGTAGCGTCTCCAACAGGAGAACATAATTTGGATTATGGTGCCATATGAATTCAAATGCACAATTAAAATCACCAGTATCAATACTCGTGCATATTGTAAAACCACTACATGCAACATCATCAGTTGATACCCATGCCATTAGTGTATCAGTACCCAGTTGAGAAATGTTTTCACAGAAGCGTGGTTTATAATCTTGAAGTGTCTTTTCAACAAGTTCCTCCCCATTTTTTAGTGGAACCATATTGCAAGCATCATAATATTCCTTAAAACGCCAATTGTACGCTGTAGAATCCTCATCAACACTATTATAACCAGTCAATTTTAGCACTAACCTACGTGTGGTTTTAGTGTCCTCTGAAGAAAAAGAAAAGGGCACATGATTCTCATCCTCGTAAGAGATCCATACTTGAGCAACACCTATATTATGTGATTCACATACGCTCTTCAATGCCACTTGAATTTCGTCCCTAACAAGTGTGAGACCATTTATAGCCTGTTCCACAAAATTAGTGAGGAAAGGTCACTACTTTCAACTATAATAAAAAGAATATTTTTTCATAAAAAATCACTAATAAGGTATTTAGAAATCCTTACGTTGTATGGTATACGATCTTGTACATTAAACACATTCAGACCCTCTTGCTGCATCCAAACAATAAATGTCATTAATTAGCAATGACATAAAATCATCTTCTGGCTGGAGCTAAGAAATGAATTTCATAATTAATGAGAGTGTTAAAAGTTAATCGAATTAAAGTAATAAGATAATTGGTTTGAGATGGTTATGAATAAATTATTAGAAGCTCAATGTACATACATACCTCTAGTGCCCTACTCATAGTACTCACAATTTCAAGATTGATTGATGATATTGATGAACACTCGACAACCCCGATACAAGACGAGTAGTATTGAGGACAACCAATAGGCAGAGTATAAGAAGTCCACAATCCACAGTCAGAAGCATATCGCATCAATGAACCCTCATGGTGATTTTTCGTGTCCAAAACTGCCTCTGGCAAACGATTCAGGAATGCATTGGTGGGTGGACCACTGATCATGGTCACAGGATGGCGGTCCGGATGTTGTTCAATGTCACCTTTAATAACCTTATTGTTATCATTATTCATATCGATATTACACTCATATCCCATACAACGTCCCCTATATTCTTTGAGGCCTTCACCAAAAACACTGACAGCAAATGGTTGAGCAGAAGTTGAAAGTACAAGTCTGTTGCCACTTGTAATGGGTGCCCAGAACTGAACTATTAATTCCCCACTGTTACTTACCTTAGAAAAAGCAGATTTAATCTTGTCATGAATCATCCAGGTGCCGAGATCACCTGTGTACAGTGGTCATTTCTAGGTGAGCGAATTACAATTCAAAAAATAATTAACCAGTGAAAATGAAAATAGAAAAGAGGCTACTTATGATCACCTGAAGATAAATTCTTTTGAGATCCTTCATCTTTGCTACAAAAAATCCAGAGAGCCCCTTCAGTTTCAGGTTTCTTGTGAAGAATACAGGTTGGTAAGGTTTCAAGGAAATCTGATACAACCCCTTTAGGGGTCGTATCAAAATCAGAGAGCCACTCATCATCACTATCAGCCATCGGATTTCCATTACCAAAAATGTTTTCTGCAGCTTGTTTCATGAATAAAGTGTTACATACTAACATACAGTAAAATATCAAGATATATGTCCATATGGGGGTGGGGTGGGGGGAAAGAATTCCATTACCGAGAAAATTTTCTGTGGTAGATGTTCCAAATTGCTGCTCAAAGACTTGTTGAGGTGTGAGGACTGGAGCAGGCTTGCACTTCGTACCCAAAGGCGCTATGTACTCCACAGCCACTTGTTTCTTCCCTTTTTGCAATGCTTCAGGTATTGGTAATACCCTTTTGGATTGGAAGATATCGAACTTCTTAATCTCTTTATCTGTAGACTTGTCGACTTCTATCACATGTAATTTGTCACCTATTTCTGCACCGGAAGCAAACTTGAAACTTGGCAAACACCTTTTAATCTCTAAAAGTATTTCCTCCAACGAGATAGGATACAATGAATTATGTATCCATAAGAATTCGAATACATAATTCAAATCACCAGTATGAATACTCCTCATGCATATTGTAAGACCCCTACCTCCATCATTAACAGATGATCCCCATCCCATAAGCTTATAAGTGGCAAGCCTCGAAATATTTTTACAGAAACGTGGTTCATAATCTTGAAGTGTCTTCTGAACAAGTTCCTGCCCCGGTTGTAAAGGAATGAAATCACAAGCACCATAGTATTCGTTAAGCAAGTAATATGTTTCCTCATCAATACTATCCACCTCATCAATACCGTTATAACCAGTCAATTTGAGCCCTAACGGTCTTGTTTGTGCCTGCTCCAAAGAAGATGAAAAGTGCACATGATTCTCATCTAGAGAAGCAATCCAAACCTGAGCAAGAGCTATTTGATGCGATTGACATACAATCTTTAACGCCTCTTGAATTTGGTCCCCAGCAAGTTTGAGACCATTTATACTCTGTTCCACAAGTGTAAAGAAGTATTTATACACATGTAATTTCTCACAGTAGGATAAAGAAGTGAGAAAAGACGAAGACTTTAACTTATTATTAAAAACATATTTACAGAAAGCATATTTACCTTATATGGTATACGATCTTGGACATTGTACACACCCAGACCCTCTTCCTGGATGTATGCAGTAACAGCTTCAGTAAATTGGTTTGAGATGGTTATAACTATATTAAAAAAAAAAAAAAAAAAAAAAAAAAGGCGTACCTACCTTTATTTTCAAATTCATTTCATCGAATAATTCAACATCACTAATAAGCCATGATGAGCACTCGATAACACCAATACAATCAGAAGAGGAAGAGGTTTGGGAAGGACAACAAATAGGTATCATATAAGAAGTCGACAATTTACGCAACAATGGATCCACCTCGTGTATAGATGCTATATCTGGAAAACGATTGAGGAATGCAGAGGCAGGTGTACCCCTCCTAAACTTACTATTCACATCAATATCATACACATGCTCCACACAATGTCTCCTATATTTTTTGAAATCTTGATTAAGGAGGCTGACCGCAAAAGGTTGACCGGAAGTTGAAAGTTGAAGTTTGCCGCCGATTGTTACTGGTGCCCAAAACTGAGCTATTAACCCAATATGGTAATTAATCTTGGAGAAAGCAGATATAATCTTGTCGTAAATCATCATCCGAGTGCCAACATCATCTGTGTAATTATCTATGTTAATTTTGTATACAAATTAAAAGGTGAAAATGAATAGAATTAAGATCAATCACCTAATGAATATGAATTATTTTCATATCTTTCATCCTTGCTACTAAAAACCCATAGTCCTTTAAAACGAGATCGAGGTTTGCTGTGAAGACGATAAGTTGGAAAGCTTTCAAGGAATCCAGAAAGATGTTTCTCCTCCTCCTCAAGCCAGTCAACCATCGTTTAATTGACTTTTAAATCTACACACACCTAACCACCTCTCACATACTCAGATAGTCAGATGTATAGCTATTTTATTTTTATAAGCTGATCTATGCTAAATTGCACAAAAGATCCTTCGTCTTTTTGAGAAATTGCACTTCTGACTTTAAACATCCATCTAGATTCTGGTTAATTAATTAGTCGATATTTTCTAAGGTAAATTACAAAACTCGTAACCGTGGTTTACACACACCTGGCTAAGGACCCGTGTATTACACGGGCTATTCAAATGTTACATTACATACTAAAATTCAAATTTAAGATATGATATATTGAAGGTTATATGCAACGGTTGCATATAACTTATTGTAACATCAACAAATAAGCATATTTGATATTGAAATGATTCACTTAATTAGTAGAAAGGAACTCAAGAAGAGGATCATTTGATATCATAGTTAAGACAATTTTAGAGGTTTGCTGTGAAGACGATAAGTTGGAAAGCTTTTAAGGAATGCAGTAGGATCCATTGTAACAAGAAGTGTTTAGAAAAGTCTTAATTAATTTTGTGGTAAATAAATATTTTATTTAACCATCCTTATTAGTATTAGTTTGAAAATCCCAATGTTGATAAGTTGAGATCATTGTTGTTAAGATTTCAATATTAATCTTACGATTTTACGATACTACAAAGCAAAAACGATCTCATTCCTAGGATCTTTGCGAGATATGATTTTAATAAGATCTCGATCTTAATTATCTTGACCATAAGATCTTAAAATCTTGTTTGATCCGATTTTACTTTTCTCGAACCACAAGTTAAAAAACTATAAATTTATGCATTAAATTTTGTAGAATATGAAAAAAAAACATGGCTAATTGTATTAAATTTTAATAATCATAACTTTGACATACATTTTCATGATATATAATAATACGTGAATTTGCATAATTTTACACTTCCTATAAGAAAATGACAATATAGTAGAATTTTAAGATCCTGATCTGTTCATATCACGATTTGCAAAGACGAAAACGATATTAGGTAAGACCCCGATCTTAAAAACCTTGGTTGAGATGGTGAATTGCAAACAAAATAAGCTAATTTAAAAAGTAAGAAAAAAGAATATCCTAATAGAATCTCACACAAAATGACAAGTCTTCCAAAATAGAGGCTAGGAAGTAACAAATCAATCAAGATAAAGAAACCGGAATACTTACCTTGCTATTTTAACTTCTTTTTAGAATTCTGTTGACGTAGAATAACCCCAAATTATTAAACTTAATAACAAAATGGATGTATGTATCTAGGCTTTTAAAAGGGGTTCAATGATGAAACTATCAAAGGTTAGACTGGGAAAAAGAAGAAGTAAGATAAGGGTGAGATGGTCACATAAAATGAAAGGAATCAAATGCTACAATTTGTCAAGCAGCGTTAATATCTGATTGAGCCGACATTATGAAGCCACGTAACACGTATTTCATACGCCCCATTTGCATCCACGCTTATTTTTATCTTCCTGGGGTCCACAAAACCAGTTTTTTTTTTTTTTTTCCCCCTCATACATGCCTATTTCAACCATTTATATTTAATAGTTCCAAAAAAAAAAAAAAAAAAAAAAAGCATTTATATATAGATAATTTATATATAGGTAGAATCTCATTTTCTTCATCAAACACAAATACCTACACAGCCAAATAGCATGGCCATGTATGTAGTTTTGAGTCGTTGAGATTCTTTACGTGCAATGTGCAAAATAGTATGACCAGTAATCATTTATTACTTACTGCTAAATAAAAGATAAGAAACCAATTTTAATATATTTGTTATGGATCATTATATTGTGGATGTCCATATAACTAAATAGAGGCCCATGGCGCAATTAGCTATTAGGGTTTTACCCTAATATTATCTTATATATACTCTTCTTGTATTCTCTTTATGATGATCAATAGAAGAATATTCATTCCCTCAATATTGTTCATAACACGTTATCAGCACGCTCTAAAGCTTTCGGTCCGTTTTGTTTTCTCGTTTTTTTCACCATCGGTATGTCTTCAAAACTTTTACATATATGATTCGGCAGTATGCTATAGTTTTATATGATATTTGTATGTAGTTTTTGTTTAACGTGTCACAGTAACATGTATATGAATGTATGACTCTTATACTATTATTCGTTTAAAATGTTTAGTAATTAGTATTGTTTACTATGATATGTTCGTAGTATATTATATGATCAGTTTGCATACAACGTTTTGTTTAATATGGATATCATACATGCTTTCTGTTATAGATTTACGATTATTTGCTAGAACTATAGATCTCGTATTTATATCTTTGTGTACTGTCACTTTCATGAGACATGTTTTCAATAGATCTGTCGTTTTCATGTACAGTAATAGTTTATATGTTTACCATGTACAATTGTATTATAACTTTCATTCAATTTATATGTTTACCATGAATTGTCGTTTTCATTACATCTATGTTTTAATTTAGTTTCCTATATGCTCTTACTCAGATATATAATTATTATGTATTAATGTGGTAATTGTTAGATCATGTTCTGTTATATCAATTAATTCTTGGGTCATCAATAATAAATAAATAAATAAAATTCATAGAGTAGGAACAATTATGTAGTATTGATATATACATATATCTACACAGATTTAATCATATGTTTTTATGGTATTTTTATTTTTTTGCTTGATTATTGTTCATAGTATGTTATAAGTTGTTTATTGTCTTGATTTGTTTCCATGTATTTTATCACTATTTTTATAAAGAAAATATATGCATGATTCGGTTTATTTTGTTTATAAAGAATGAAAATAGATCAACTCATAATTATTTGTTCAGTGTTATACATATAGGTTTGTTTTATTTGTTTGACTTATATGTTTTAGAGCTAACAACTACACAAGTTTCAATTATAACTAATAAATAAATAGTGTATATAATGTAACACAAGTCAGAACTATATATTGTTTATAATTTGGAATTTGACTTATATTTATTTAACACGCATTTACTGTGAACGTATAGTTATCATGGAGCAAAAACTTGCAAATCTCACTATTGTGGCTTTAGACATAAGTGGAAAGAATTATTTGTCTTGGGCATTGGAAGCCGAGACATACTTGGATGCACATGGTCTTGTGGATACAATACAAGCAGAAAAAGAAACAACTAATATGCAAAAGGCTCAGGCATTGATGTTTTTAAGACATCACCTCCATGTGGACTTAAAAACTGAGTACCTAACGGTAAAAGATCCACTGGTCCTTTGGAATAAGTTAAAGGATCGATATGACCACCAGAAAACGGTTATCTTGCCTAGGGCACGATATGAATGGACTCACTTAAGGCTCCAAGATTTCAAAACAGTGAGTGAATTTAACTCGGCCATGCATCGTATTACCTCCACATTGCTATTATGTGGGGACTCAATTAGTGATGCCGAGATGTTGGAAAAGACTTTTTCCACATTCCATGCTTCGAATATATTATTGCAACAGGAATATCGAGCCAAAGGCTTCACAAAATATTGTGACCTTATTTCATGCTTACTTGTGGCCGAACAAAATAATGAGCTTCTAATGAAAAACCATGATAATCGTCCAACTGGTACTGCTCCTTTATCGGAAGCGAATGTGACAACTTATCACAATGGAGGTCGTGGTCGTGGTTATGACCATGGACGAGGACGTGGACGAGGTTATGGTTCTGGTCGAGGTTATGGTTCTGGTCGAGGTTATGTTTCTGGTCGAGGGCGTGGCAATGGTAGAGGTAATTATCATGCTGTTAATCAACGTGTTAACTTTAAGAATAACAATGGCCACAAGAAGTGGCAAGATAAGGGAAATATTAATAAGCATGAAGGAGGAAGAAAAGATAAGGCCTTGGCAGCCAATGATGCATGCTATCGTTGTGGTAGTTTTAATCATTGGGCAAAATTATGTCGTACACCAAAGCATTTGGTGGACCTCTATCAACAGTCTGTTAAGAATAAAGGAATCAAGGTAGAAGCAAATCTTGTCTATGACAATGATAACAATGATAACTATGATGATGTTAAAGAATTTACTGGTGCAACCCACTTGGAGGTTGGGGATTTCCTAGCAAATGAGTGATTGGAAGTTTGAAGCCATGAATAATTTTTTTTAAATGTTTTGTTTGGGATTTTCTTTAGGTGTTTTATTTGTTTGGGATTTTCTTTGGTTGTCTTCGTTATGTTTGGATTCTTATTATTCATGGCTATGAAATATATTTATTAGACTTAATTTTCTTTAGTTATATCATTATGTGCAATATTTTTGATATTACTAATATAAATTATACACAATTCTCACATGATTCGTAGACCATGATGCACTTTATCTGTTTATTAATATAATGACACTTAGCATATTACTATTATATTATTATACAAGTGCATAATATAATGATGATAATAATTACACAAAGTTGCCCTATATATTATTATACACTTAAGTCATGATTTTGCACTTTAACGTAGCTCATGTTTGTTTAACGTGTAATATATATAAAGTAAATAACAACAGGGATGTTGAGCATGAAAAAAAAAAATGTAGCCTATATTTATATTACATGTTTGTTTTTCTGATATCGTATTGATACGGGGGTAGGCTATATATTTATGCGTGTTTATTTTTAATAACATAACTCATATTGAGAATATATTTGTTTTATATTTTTTTTTAGAAAAGGTAGCCCATGGATCGTATAATGATCGATGACGAAGATATATGTCTTGTGGATAGTGCAACTACTCATACAATTCTCAAGAAAGAGAAATATTTTTCACATTTGAAATTACAAGAATCAAATGTTAGCACTATATCTGGTAGCGCCAAATTAATTAAAGGTTTTGGCGTGGCAAGTATATTATTACCGGGTGGAACAAAAGTTAAAGTTGATAATGCATTATTTTCCCCCATGTCTCAAAGGAACTTGTTGAGCTTTAAAGATATTCGTAAAAATGGATATCATATTGAGACAGTTAATGAAGGACATGTTGAGTGCCTTCACATTACAAATATGATTTCGGGTAAAAAGCATGTACTAGAAAAATTACCCGCATTTTCCTCCGGTTTATATTACACTCATATTAGTGCTATTGAATCAAACGCAGTCATAAACCACCAGTTTATGGACCATGCGAATTTTATTATTTGGCATGACCGGCTGGGACATCCCGGGTCAATAATTATGCGAAAAATCATAGAAAATTCAAAAGGGCATTCTTTGAAGAATCATAAAATTCTACAAAGCAAGGATATTACATGTGTTGCTTGCTCACAAGGAAAGTTGATTACACGCCCATCACAAGTTAAAGTGAAACATGAATCACTTAATTTTCTGGAAAGGATACAAGGGGATATATGTGGACCAATACATCCACCTTGTGGACCATTTAGGTATTTTATGGTTTTGATTGATGCATCGACTAAATGGTCACATGTGTGCTTATTATCAAGTCGCAATATGGCGTTTGCGCGATTACTTGCACAATTAATAAGATTGAGAGCACATTTTCCAGATTATCCAATTAAGACAATTCGTTTGGACAATGCTGGTGAGTTCACATCTCAAGCATTTAATGATTATTGTATGTCTATTGGAATAAATGTTGAACATCCTGTAGCTCATGTCCATACACAAAATGGGCTTGCTGAATCACTCATTAAAAGGATTCAGATGATTGCAAGGCCTATGATTATGAAAGCAAACTTACCAGTTTCTACTTGGGGCCATGCTATTCTACATGCAGCAACACTGATTCGCATCAGGCCAACAAGTTATCATACTTACTCCCCATTACAGTTGGTTTTTGGTCAGGAACCAAATATTTCCCATCTAAGGATTTTTGGTTGTGCAGTATATGTTCCAATTGCTCCACCACAACGCACAAAGATGGGACCTCAAAGGAGGTTGGGAATATATGTTGGATATGACTCACCTTCAATAATTAAGTATTTAGAGCCATCCACGGGGGATCTATTTACAGCTAGATTTGCTGATTGCCATTTTGATGAGTCAATGTTTCCAACATTGGGGGGAGAGATAAGACAGCTGGGAAAAGAAATAAGTTGGAAAGAATTATCATTAAATAATTTTGATCCTCGAACTAAGGAATGTGAATTGGAAGTTCAAAAGATAATTCATTTACAAAGATTAGCTAATCAGTTACCAGACGCATTTACTGACCCAAAGAAAGTGACAAAGTCAGGCAAAGAATCTAATGCACGTTTAAAACGTGGTAGACCAGTCGGTTCCAAAGATAAAAATCCTCGAAAGAAAAAGGGAGCAAATATTCAAGATAGTATAATCGAGGAAAGAGAAACGCCAGAGTCTCCCAAAGAGACACTAGACATGTTGATTCAAGAAGAACCACAGGTACCTGAAAATGAAGAGATCTCAATAAACTATGTTATGTCTAGAAAAGTTTGGAATCGAAGTGAAATAAACGTCGACGATATATTTGCATATAATGTAGCGCTAGAAATAATGGAAGATGATGAGGATCAAGAACCAAAATCTATGCATGAATGCAGATATAGACATGATTGGCCAAAATGGAAAGACGCAATTGAGGCAGAATTAAAATCTCTTAAGAAGAGAAAAGTATTTGGACAAATAGTCCAAACACCTAATGATGTCAAACCTGTTGGATATAAGTGGGTTTTTGTTCGAAAGAGAAATGAGAAAAATGAAATCATGAGATACAAGGCTCGATTGGTAGCACAAGGATTTTCTCAAAGACCTGGAATTGACTATGAGGAGACATATTCTCCTGTGGTGGATGCAACAACCCTTCGCTATTTGATTAGTCTGGTAATACAAGAAGGAATTGATATGCGTCTAATGGATGTAGTGACAGCTTATTTGTATGGCTCACTAGATACTGAAATTTACATGAAACTTCCTGAAGGGTTTAAACTGCCTGAATCATGTAAAAATAGTTCTCGAGAAAAATATGCAATTAAGTTGAATAAATCTCTATATGGGTTAAAACAGTCAGGACGAATGTGGTATAATCGTCTTAGTGAATATTTGTTAAGGGAAGGCTATAAGAATGATTCTGTTTGCCCATGCATTTTTATTAAAAGATCCGGATCTGAATATGTTATAATTGCGGTGTATGTTGATGATTTAAATATAATTGGAACTCCCGGTGAACTTCCTAAGGCTATTGAGTGCTTAAAGAGAGAATTTGAAATGAAAGATCTTGGAAAGACAAAATTTTGTCTTGGATTACAATTTGAACATCTTAAGAATGGAATCCTTGTGCATCAAGAAGCATATACTGAAAAGGTGTTGAAAAGATTTTATATGGATAAATCACATTCACTAAGCACTCCAATGGTTGTTAGAACACTTGATGTTAAAAATGACCCATTTCGACCTCAAGAAGCTGATGAGGAAATTCTTGGTCCTGAAGTTCCATATTTAAGTGCTATTGGAGCTTTAATGTATCTTGCTGGTCATACACGACCAGATATAGCATTTGCTGTAAACTTATTAGCAAGATATAGCTCTTGTCCCACAAAGAGGCACTGGAATGGAATAAAACAAATATTTCGCTATCTTCAAGGTACAAAGGACATGGGGTTATATTTCACTAACCCATCAAATACAAGTTTAGTTGGTTTTGCAGATGCGGGATATATGTCTGACCCTCACAATGGTCGATCTCAAACTGGATATGTTTTTACAAGTGGAGGAACCGCAATTTCATGGCGTTCAGTTAAGCAAACTATCTCAGCAACTTCATCCAACCATGCGGAAATTCTAGCAATACATGAAGCAAGTCGAGAATGTGTGTGGCTAAGAAGTGTGATACAACACATACGTAGATCATGTAGTAATTCTTCAGAGAAGGAGGCACCAACAGTTTTGCATGAAGATAATGCAGCTTGTATTGCTCAACTTAAGGAAGGTTATATCAAGGGCGATAGGACGAAACATATTTTACCAAAATTCTTCTTCACTCATGACCTACAGAAGAATGGTGATATTATTGTTCAACAAGTTCGTTCATGCGACAATTTGGCGGATCTATTTACCAAGGCACTTCCTACCTCAACATTTAGGAAACTAAGTCACAACATCGGTATGCGTCGACTCAAAGAGCTCAAGTGATATAGTCATCAGAGGGAGATAATACACGCTGCACTCTTTTTCCCTTAGTCATGGTTTTGTCCCACTGGGTTTTCCTGACAAGGTTTTTAATGAGGCAGCAATTCCTAAGTGTATTTAAAATATGGACATCCAAGAGGGAGTGTTATGGATCATTATATTGTGGATGTCCATATAACTAAATAGAGGCCCATGGCCCAATTAGCTATTAGGGTTTTACCCTAATATTATCTTATATATACTCTTCTTGTATTCTCTTTATGATGATCAATAGAAGAATATTCATTCCCTCAATATTGTTCATAACAATATTTACTTTTTACAAGTTTTGATCTAAAAAAAGTTATTACGAGGAGATAAACAACAACTTAGCTTACAAAATCATCAATGAATGAAACTATTTAGTGAATGAATAGCATATTTGTGTTGTATTTTACTCTGTATATTTATAACAATTTTTATAGAATGGACCAATTTTTGTACATAAACAAAAATTTTGCATGTTTGAAGGGCCTAATTCTTAAGTTTTGCCCAGGGCATCTAGAATCCACGGCGGGACGGCGACGGCGTCCAAATATATACTATAGATTCAATATTGCAAGTCAACATGTCTGTGATTGAAATGGAATTGAAAACTATGGTATCAATGGTTTCTCGTAGTAAACGACATTTGCAACGTTACAATAAAGGCCAACAACGTCAAGTCGTTGGATGTGTACCTTGCAGAATTACTACTAGTTAAAATAATCCATTGGAAGCACTTGTGATCATTGCACAAAGAAAATGCAAAGGAATGTTGTTTCCTAAAGGAGGTTGGGAGTGCGATGAAACCATCAATTAGGCCGCGCTAAGAGAATCAATAGAGGAAGCCAGAGTGTACAGAATAGTCGAGGGAGAATTCGGTACATGGTGTTTTAAAAGCAAAGGAACTGATGGATATTATTATGAAGGGCATATGTTTCCATTACTCGTGAAGGAGCAACTCGAGTTTTGGCCCGAAAAAGACATTCGGAGAAGAGCTTGGGTGAGTGTTGGGAAAGCTAAAGATGTTTGCCAATATACTTGGATGAAAGAAGCGTCGGATTTATTAGCTAGTAACGAGACTCGAATATGCTCCCTTGGATGAAAGAAACGTCGGATTTTGTATTGTAATGTTTAGTTTTATTAATGAAATGTTTGAATGTTTAATAAATAAATTTGTTGATGGTAGAATTTGTAAATTTGTAAAAAGTGGTGTTATTGGATGTTATGAGTTCATGGTGTTTTTGGTGTTATGTTATTTGGTGTTAAAATGATGTGGCGCTGACGTGGCGGGGAGTGTTGGTGTTATAACATGTTATCATTCCCAGTGCTCTTAAGTAACAAGTGAGCTGTGAACATACGGGATAAGATGATGCAATATGGATGAAAAGGATGAGGTGGTTAAATGTTTTATGACAATATTTGATCATATCTAAAATGGGAGCTTCAATTGATCCTAATGCAATCAGCATTTTGCTTTGGCATTGGTTTCTCGTCAATCCTGCAAAGACTTTGGGTTCTGCATGTAAACGGGCTGACAGATCAAACATGAGTGACCACCCATCCAATCCATTACACCATTCTAGACATTAATTTACACAATATCCAATTGTCCACCCAGCCTCGAGAAATGATTTAAGAACTTGCTTTCAACAATACCAACTAACTTTTTTTAGTTAATGTACACAACTTGTTCAAATTTTTTATCATTACGTAAGTTTATTTGTTTTGATCCTAGAAATCTACAAATACAAGCATTACATTTCCTGCCTTGAACCTTTTTACAATGATTGAGAAGATAGTATAGTTATGCGTCTATTTCTTCTAGTGGTAATTATACAAATATAGAAAAAACAAAAACCATTAAATAGCACGTAACATATTTCACAGAAGCCAACAGGACCGGCTACTGGTTGTCTAGAAGCACACTCAAATCTTGATCAGAAGTCATTAATATCCACTCTTCATCTTCATCAAGGTACTTGATCTTAAAAGTTCCATGCTTCAGCTTGAACTTCTTACCAATTTCATTCTCAACAGTAACAAAGGTTGCTTCAGAGATACGGAGATGTAATTTGATTATATCATCTGCATACTCTGCTTTAATAACAGTATTTTCATTTCTCTTGACGGGTGAGGGGTCCTGAATTACTCCATTATCCTTTTCATGTGTGTGACTTTCGTTACTTTGATTTTTGTTGGAATTATATGCCTTTCTTTGCTGTAAATTTGGTCCTTGCCACCCGGGCATGCCCAATTCATTGCACTTGCGTTTCAAAGTAGACAAGGAAACTATAAAACAGAGCATATGAATTAGATTTCTCAAACATATCGTATAAAAAGGTGTAGTCAAATAAAAAATATTAGTTATATATCTCACTGTCAAGTTCTTCTGCAGCTTCTTTCTGGGTCTTTCCATAATGTTGTTCAATGTCTTCACGAGATAATTCGATTTTCGTTGTAACCCTATAAGTTCATATTAGTGTAGTCAAATCGAAAATGATAGTTAAATATGGTACCTCGAAGTTCTTATGCAGCGTCTTTCTGTTTAGTGTTTTCTTTGAAGATTTTGAATTTTGTGGAAGTTTCAACATCTACAACATGTAACTGGTCACCAAGTTCTGCACCAGAAGCAAGCTTGAAATGTGGCAAATGCCTTTTTAATGTTAAGAGTAGCGCCTCCAACTCTTGAACATAATTTGGATTATGGTGCCATATGAATTCAAATGCACAACGAAAATCACCAGTATCAATACGTGTGCATATTGTAAAACCACTACATACAACATCATCAGTTGATACCCATGCCATTAGTGTATCAGTAGTCAGTTGAGAAATATCTTCACAGAAGCGTGGTTGATAATCTTCAAGTGTCTCTTCAACAAGTTCCTTCCCATCTTTTAGAGGAATCATATCGCAGGCATCATAATATTCCTTAAAACGCCAATGGGACGCTGTAGAATCCTTATTACACTAATATAACCAGTCAATTTTAGCGCTAACCTACGTGTGGTTTGAGTGTCCTCTGAAGAAAAAGAAAAGGGCGCATGATTCTCATCCTCGTAAGAGATCCATACTTGAGCAACACATATCTTATGTGATTCACATACGCTTTTCAATGCTACTTGAATTTCATCCCTAATATGTGTGAGACCATTTATAGTCTGTTCCACAAAATTAGTGAGAAAAGGTCACTACTTTCAACTATAATAAAAAGAACATTTTTTCATAAAAACATCACTAATAAGGTATTTAGAAATCCTTATGTTGTATGGTATACGATCTTGTACATTAAACACATTCAGATCCTCTTGCTGCATCCAAACAATAAATGTCATTAATTAGCAATGATATAAAATCATCTTCTGGCTGGAGCTAAGAAATGAATTTCATAATTAATGAGAGTGTTAAAAGTTAATCGAATTAAAGTAATAAGATAATTGGTTTGAGATGGTTATGAATAAATTATTAGAAGCTCAATGTACATACATACCTCTAGTGCCCTATTCATAGTATTCACAATTTCAAGATTGATTGATGATATTGATGAACACTCGACAACCCCGATACAAGACGAGTAGTATTGAGGACAACCAATAGGCAGAGTATAAGAAGTCCACAATCCAAAGTCAGAAGCATATCGCATCAATGAACCCTCATGGTGATTTTTCGTGTCCAAAACTGCCTCTGGCAAACGATTCAGGAATGCATTGGTGGGTGGACCACTGATCATGGTCACAGGATGGCGGTCCTGATGTTGTTCAATGTCATCTTTAATAACCTTATTGTTATCATTATTCATATCGATATTACACTCATATCCCATACAACGTCCCCTATATTCTTTGAGGCCTTCACCAAAAACACTGACAGCAAATGGTTGAGCAGAAGTTGAAAGTACAAGTCTGTTGCCACTTGTAATGGGTGCCCAGAACTGAACTATTAATTCCCCACCGTTACTTACCTTAGAAAAAGCAGATTTAATCTTGTCATGAATCATCCAGGTGCCAAGATCACCTGTTTACAGTGGTCATTTCTAGGTGAGCGAATTACAATTCAAAAAATAATTAACCAGTGAAAATGAAAATAGAAAAGAGGCTACTTATGATCACCTGAAGATAAATTCTTTTGAGATCCTTCATCTTTGCTACAAAAAACCCAGAGAGCCCCTTCAGTTTCAGGTTTCTTGTGAAGAATACAGGTTGGTAAGGTTTCAAGGAAATCTGATACAACCCCTTTAGGGGTCGTATCAAAATCAGAGAGCCACTCATCATCACTATCAGCCATCGGATTTCTATTACCAAAAATGTTTTCAGCAGCTTGTTTCATGAATAAAGTGTTACATACTAACATACAGTAAAATATCAAGATATATGTCCATATGGGGGTGGTGTTGTTGGAAAATTTAGTGCACTTGAGGGATCAATTCACACCTGGTAATGGGTTTGGAGGTATGGAGTATACACCCATTTGGTCACTGAATCCCCTGACTCAATAGTGGTTATGTTGTGAATATGCTGCTAGTTGATTCAGCTACTAGTGTGTTTCCACTGATGTGTTAACGTTACCACTGCAAGGGTTATTGTTTCCACTGCAAGGGTTGTTGTTACCACTGCAAGGGTTGTTGTTACCACTGCTAGTGTTAACATTACCACTGCTATTGATAATGTTTCCACTGATAACCACTGATCCTATAATTATGGAAATTATTATGATATAATTAATGGGTCGTTAATTGTACATAATTTCATGGGCTAGGGTTTGAGTAAACTCTATTATAAATAGAGGTCATAACTGATTTGCATGGAGAAGAAATATACAAACCCTAAACACTAAATACGCATCTGGTTCTTGATTTGTGCCTAAAACAAGAACTTCACTTGGTCTTATCCCATAGAGATATTCGTGTAACCCAGGCATAGGGTCGAATAGTTTCTATTGGAAAGTGATACCACGATTTCAAGTGAATATCCGGTACCTTTATTGATTATCTTAACCCTAATCTGGGAACTGTTTTGCAGCTATACAACCAACAATCAATAGAAACTATTAGTGATAATCAATGGCTGCTGCTATGAGACAAATGGCTGCTAACTTTTCCAAGCTGGAAAAGTTTGAAGGTGTTGATTTCAGAAGGTGGCAAAAGAAGATGCACTTCTTATTGTCAAGTATGAATGTGGTGTATGTTCTCACGACTGAGATTCCAGAAGATCATGGAGATGATGCTACTATGGATCAGATGAGGGCAAGGAGCAAGTGGGAGAATGATGACTACATA
Organism: Artemisia argyi; assembly: GCA_030686995.1. Taxonomy (NCBI): domain Eukaryota; kingdom Viridiplantae; phylum Streptophyta; class Magnoliopsida; order Asterales; family Asteraceae; genus Artemisia; species Artemisia argyi. Next base: position 35,560,668 of record CM060707.1, on the reverse strand, counting down.
TGCAGAGGTTTAATTCTTAATGGTATGTCTGATTCTCTATTTGATATTTATCAGAATGTTGAAACTTCTCAAGAACTATGGGATTCCTTGGAAGCCAAGTATATGGCTGAGGATGCATCAAGTAAGAAGTTCCTTGTAAGTAATTTTAACAATTACAAAATGGTTGATTCTAGACCTGTCATGGAACAATACAATGAACTTCTTAGTATACTTGGTCGATTCACACAACACAAGATGAACATGGATGAGGCTATTTCAGTCTCTTGTATCATCGATAAACTACCTCCTTCTTGGAAAGAATTCAAACATATGCTTAAGCATAAGAAGGAGGAGTTAACTCTTGTTGAGTTGGGCAGTCACTTGCGCATTGAGGATTCACTCAAAGCTCAAGACATTGACAAGCCAAAGAGTAGCACGGCTACTGGTCCATCAGTTGTTAATATGGTGGAGCATAACAACTCTACCAAGTACAATGACAACAAGGGCAAACGTAAGCATCAAGATAACACCAAATCTGATCTTAACAAGAAACCTAAGGTGACTTGTTGGAAGTGTGGGAAACCTGGACACTTCAGAAAAGATTGCAAGGGTGGAAAAGTTGGAAACAAATCCAATGGATCAGGCACAAGTGGAGGGAATGGTAACACCAATTCTCTGAAAGGTCAGAATGTGTTTAATAAGTCTTTTAAGATTTATTATGTTACATATATATCTGACATTTACTTTGTGCAGGATGATGATGTTGCGTGGTGGGTTGACTCTGGAGCAACAATTCATGTGTGTAAAGATAGAAGCTGGTTCAAGACCTACAAGTCAATGAATGATGGTTCTATTCTTCACATGGGAAACGAGTCAACTGCCCTGGTGCATGGAAAAGGATGTGTTGAGTTGAAGTTTAGTTCTGGAAAGAGTGTTTCTTTATTTAATGTTTTACATGTTCCTGATATTAGAAAGAATTTGGTTTCTAGTAGTGTTTTAAATAATTGTGGTTATAAACAGGTTATTGAATCTGATAAGTTTGTTTTGTCTAAAAATGGTGTGTTTATTGGTTTTGGTTATTTATGTAATCAAATGTTCAGACTTAATATTGTTCATGATAATATTGATTCTGCTTTTATATCTACATCTAAACTTTATGATTCAAACCTATGGCATGCAAGACTTGGCCATGTACATTTTAAAAGGATGCAAGATATGTCTAAGGATGGATTAATTCCAGCTTTTGATGTGAACACTGAAAAGTGTAAGACTTGTATGTTGAACAAGATAGCTAAGAAACCTTTTCAAGGAGTAAAACGTGAAACTAAAGTTTTGGAGTTAATTCACAGTGACCTTTGTGATTTACATGCTACTCCCTCTTTGGGGAATAAGAAATACTTTGTAACTTTTATTGATGATGCTTCTAGGTTTTGTCATGTTTATTTATTACATTCTAAAAATGAAGCATTAGATAAATTTAAAGTGTTTAAAACTGAAGTTGAATTGCAACAAAGTTCTTTGATCAAAAGATTAAGGACTGATAGGGGAGGTGAGTACATGGATACTCTGTATTTTCAGTCTGTTGGTATAATCCATGAAACGACTGCCCCTTATACTCCTCAGCAAAATGGTATTTCTGAAAGGAAAAACAGGGTGCTGAAGGAGATGGTTAATTCCATGTTGTCCTATTCAGGGCTGAGTCAAGGGTTCTGGGGTGAAGCTATGTTAACAGCTTGCTATTTATTAAATAGGGTTCCCAACAAAAGGAACAAAATTACCCCTTATGAACTTTGGACTAAAAAGAAACCTAACCTTAATTATCTTAGGATATGGGGTTGTAGGGCTGTTGTAAGACTCCCTGATCCAAAGCAGAAAACTTTGGGTGAAAGAGGCATTGAATGCATCTTTGTTGGATATGCTGAGCATTCCAAGGCATATAGGTTTTATGTTATAGAACCTAATGAGTCTGTTTCAATTAACTCAATAATTGAATCAAGGGATGCACTATTTGATGAGAACAGATTCTCATCTATCCCTAGACCAAGTCAAAGGATTCCAAATGGAACCAATGACAATGGTGTTTCAGAGGTTCCTGCTGATGAGGTTCCTGCTAATGAGGTTCCTACTGAGGTTGTGGAACAACAACCTGAACCTGAGCTCAGAAGGAGCAATAGGGTGAGGACTCCAAAGTCATTTGGACCTGAGTTTCAATTATACTTAATTGAAGGTACAAGGAGTGAGGTCTCTGACCAATACTCTTATTGCTTCATTGTGGAGGATGATCCCAAAACATTTGAAGAAGCAATGAAGTCCCAGGATGTTGCTTTCTGGAAAGAAGCAATTAATGATGAGATGGACTCTATCATGGGCAATAACACTTATGTGTTGACTGATCTACCACCTGGTTGCAAACCTTTAGGTAGCAAATGGATTTTCAAAAAGAAAATGAAGGTAGATGGAACTGTTGAAAAGTTCAAGGCAAGATTAGTTATTCAAGGCTTTAAACAAAAGTCAGGAATAGACTACTTTGATACTTATGCTCCAGTGGCACGTATCAGTACCATAAGATTGCTAATTGCTTTGGCATCAATTCACAATCTGATTATTCATCAGATGGATGTGAAGACAGCTTTCTTGAATGGTGATTTAGATGAGGAGGTTTACATGAACCAACCTCAGGGCTTCATCATGCCTGGCAATGAAAACAAGGTGTGTAAACTGATTAAGTCTCTTTATGGACTAAAACAGGCACCTAAGCAATGGCATCAAAAGTTTGATGAAGTGGTTTTGTCTAGTGGTTATTTACTTAATCAAGCTGACAAATGTGTATATAGCAAATTTGATGAATCTGGTAAAGGAGTCATCATTTGTCTATATGTTGATGACATGTTGATCTTTGGCACTGACCAAAATCAAGTTGATCTTACAAAAGAATTTTTGTCATCAAAGTTCTCCATGAAGGATATGGGGGAGGCAGATGTTATCCTTGGCATAAGGATTAAACATGAAAGTAACAAGATTTCTATTTCACAGTCTCATTACATTGAGAAGGTGTTAAAGAAATTTAATTACTTTGATTGTACTCCAGTGAGTACTCCTATGGATACAAGTGAGAAGCTAATGCCTAATACTGGCAAAGCTGTATCTCAACTTGAGTATTCTAGGGTGATTGGCTGCTTGATGTATGCCATGACATGTACAAGGCCTGATATTGCTTTTGCTGTGGGTAAACTGAGCAGGTATACTAGTAATCCTAGTGCTCATCATTGGCAAGCAATTCAGAGGGTCTTTAAGTATTTGAAGAGAACTATGGATTATAGTCTCTCATATACTGGTTATCCTTCAGTATTAGAAGGATATACTGATGCAAGTTGGATCAGTAACACTGAAGACAATTCGTCTACAAGTGGCTGGGTATTCCTACTTGGTGGAGGTGCAATTTCTTGGGCATCCAAGAAACAAACTTGCATTACCAGTTCAACCATGGAATCTGAATTTGTGGCTTTAGCTGCTGCTGGCAAAGAAGCTGAATGGTTGAAAAACTTGCTTCTTGAGATTCCATTGTGGTCTAAACCTATAGCACCTATTTCTATTCGTTGTGATAGTGCTGCTACATTGGCAAAGGCTTATAGCCAGATGTACAATGGGAAGTCTAGACACTTAGGTGTCAGGCATAGCATGATTCGTGAGCTTATCATGAATGGGGTGGTATCTATAGTGTTTGTTAAATCTCAACAAAACTTAGCTGATCACTTGACGAAGGGTTTGGCTAGAGACTTGGTTTTGAAGTCTGCTAAAGGGATGGGTTTAAGTCCAACTAGTCACTGAATGCAAGGATACCCAACTCCCTTCTAAGGAAACTTGGAAGCTGAGTTCAATGTGGAAAGTTGATCATTTGGTGGACTGAAGCACATGTATCACAAACATCCCAAGGTTGTGCTTGTTACCTGCTGAAAGGAGGATGAAGTCTTCACTTCTTAATGGTTAATTTTCTTTGAAAAAGTGCTAAGCAGGAGCATGAATTAAAGATGAACCACCTATGTAAATGTTGAAGTTTTGCCGCTTCAGGAAGCTTTGGACTTTTAGCTTTTACAACATTTATGAATTGGATATGGACACATGGCTTGTATAGTGTCAGGAGTATTTTAGTGTTTGAAAACTTGTGTGTATTTATCATCAGGTATTCAAATGGGTTGAAGGGTTCAATTCTTAGAACACCCTGATTCTCGAATATTTGAAAGTATATGTACTAATGTGGAAATTCAATCCTCAGGATATTTTCATTTATGCACTTGTTTTGGTTTGTGTTTGAATTTTCATGCAAAGGAAGTGAACTAAATTTGGGGAGGATTGTTGGAAAATTTAGTGCACTTGAGGGATCAATTCACACCTGGTAATGGGTTTGGAGGTATGAAGTATACACCCATTTGGTCACTGAATCCCCTGACTCAATAGTGGTTATGTTGTGAATCTGCTGCTAGTTGATTCAGCTACTAGTGTGTTTCCACTGATGTGTTAACGTTACCACTGCAAGGGTTATTGTTTCCACTGCAAGGGTTGTTGTTACCACTGCAAGGGTTGTTGTTACCACTGCTAGTGTTAACATTACCACTGCTAGTGATAATGTTTCCACTGATAACCACTGATCCTATAATTATGGAAATTATTATGATATAATTAATGGGCCGTTAATTGTACATAATTTCATGGGCTAGGGTTTGAGTAAACTCTATTATAAATAGAGGTCATAACTGATTTGCATGGAGAAGAAATATACAAACCCTAAACACTAAATACGCATCTGGTTCTTGATTTGTGCCTAAAACAAGAACTTCACTTGGTCTTATCCCATAGAGATATTCGTGTAACCCAGGCATAGGGTCGAATAGTTTCTATTGGAAAGTGATACCACGATTTCAAGTGAATATCCGGTACCTTTATTGATTATCTTAACCCTAATCTGGGAACTGTTTTGCAGCTATACAACCAACAGGTGTGGGGGGAAAGAATTCCGTTACCGAGAAAATTTTCTGTGGTAGATGTTCCAAATTGCTGCTCAATGACTTGTTGAGGTGCGAGGACTGGAGCAGGCTTGCACTTCGTACCCAAAGGTGCTATGTAGTCCACAGCCACTTGTTTCTTTCCTTCTTTCAATGCTTCAGGTATTGGTAATAACCTTTCGGATTGGAAAATATCAAACTTCTTAATTTCTTTATCTGTAGAATTGTCAACTTCTATCACATGTAATTTGTCACCTATTTCTTTACCGGAAGCAAACTTGAAACTTGGCAAACACCTTTTTATGTTTAAAAGTATTTCTTCCAACAAGGTAGGAGAGAATGAATCATGTTTCCATAAGAATTCGAATACATTATTCAAATCACCAGTATGAATACTCATGCATATTGTAAGACTCCTAATTCCATCAATAAGCTTATATGTGCCTAGCTTAAAAATTTTGTTACAGAAACGTGGTTCATAATCTTGAAGTGTCTTCAGAACAAGTTCCTCCCCCGGTTGTAAAGGACGGAAATCACAAGCATCATAATAATTTTGGCAAATCCAAGAATATCTTGTGGAATCCTCATCAATACCGTTATAACCAGTCAATTTGAGCCCAAACAGTCGACTTGTTTGTGCCTCCTCCCAAGAAGATGAAAAGTGCACATGATTCTCATCTAGAGAAGAAATCCAAACCTGAGCAAGAGCTATTTGATGCGATTGACATACAATCTTTAACGCCTCTTGAATTTGGTCCCTAGCAAGTTCGAGACCATTTATAGTCTGTTCCACAAGTGTAAAGAAGTATTTATACACATGTAATTTCTCACAGTAGGATAAAGAAGTGACAAAAGATGATTACTTTAGCTTATTATGAAAAGCATATTTACAGAAAGTGTATGTACCTAGTATGGTATACAATCCTGGACATTGTACACACTCAGACCCACTTCCTTTATTTTCTTATTCATCACATTGAATAATAAATAAACACATTCAATAAGCCATGATGAGCACTCGATAACACCAATACAATCAGAAGAGGAAGAGGTTTGGGAAGGACAACAAATAGGTATCATAATAGAATAATTCAAACCACACTCCTGAAAAGCATTAAGCAACAACGGATCCACCTCGTGTATAGATGCTATAATCACTGGAAAACGATTGAGGAATGCAGAGGCAGGTGTACCCCTCCTAACCTTACTATTCACATCAATATCATACACATGCTCCACACAATGTCTCCTATATTTTTTGAAATCTTGGTAAAGGAGGCTGACCGCAAAAGGTTGACTGGAAGTTGAAAGTAGATGTTTGCCGCCGATTGTTACTGGTGCCCAAAACTGAGCTATTAACCCATAATGGTAATACATCTTGGAAAAAGCAGATATAATCTTGTCGTAAATCATCATCCGAGTGCCAACATCATCTGTGTAATTATCTATGTTAATTTTGTATACAAATTAAAAGGTGAAAATGAATAGAATTAAGATCAATCACCTAATGAATATGAATTATTTTCATATCTTTCATCCTTGCTACTAAAAAAGCAGATTTGATATTGAAGCGAATTCACTTAATTAGTAGGAAGGAACTCAAGAAGATCATTTGAAATTATAATTTAAACAATTTAGGCAAATAACTAGATCTGTCACCAATATTTTTCATGAATCACACTACACAATTCTGATTACTCTTTATTTTTCATACATCTAAATCAACTCTCGTCAATGCTTATTCTTGAATTTTTTAAACTTTCCACGACTGACAACCCAATCTCTTTGGCTTTGTGATAGTATCACATTTGACTTAAAGTAAACAAAAGAACTAACATGTATGCAATTGAAAACTTAATTTAGCAACAAATAGCCTTGGTGTTGGGGTTGTATCAGGATAGTATCAGCAATGGCCGTATAAACCAATAGTCTTGGTGTTGGGGCTACGAAATTATTCATTTCCTTATCATAGTCATTTACAACTATCATAGTCATTTACAAATGTCAAACTATCAGTAGTCATCGTAAGCAGTTGAGTGACACCCGGTTCATACATAATACAGTAATATCATATGAACATTTTCTTTGTTTCGTAAAATATAAAAGAAAATAAATAAGAGAATGCTAATAGAAAAGAGCATGTAAACATATAAACAGGGAGGAGATAATTTGCACACTCCACAAAATGATTGGGACTTTTATACGACTCAGTTAGGGGTTGTATCGGGATGGCGCACCACTTCAAGCGGGTGCGAGCTCTTTAAGAATATTAGAGAAGAAAACCAAAGATATTTTTATTAGACAAATCGTACCTTTTATTAATGAATGAAGCTGTATATAAATACCGAATAAACCCTAACTTGTATCACAAGTCGATACATGATAAACTCACAAAATAAAAGATACGTTCCTAGATAATGACTCACACGACTCTTTTCTAATATGACTCGAAAACTATGGTATCAATGGTTTCTCATAGTGGACGACAATTACAACATTACAATAAAGGCCAACAACGTCAAGTCGTTGGATGTATACCTTACAGAATAAACAATAATGCATTGGAAGTACTTGTGATCAGTGCACAAAGAAAAGGCAAAGGAATGTTGTTTCCTAAAGGAGGTTGTGAATGCGATGAGACCATTAAAGAAGCCGCGCTAAGAGAGTCGATAGAGGAAGCTGGAGTGTATGGAATTGTCGAGGGAGAATTGGATACATGGTGTTTTAAAAGCAAAGGAAACGATGGATATTACGAAGGACATATGTTTCCGTTATTTGTGAAGGAGCAACTTGAGGTTCGGCCCGAAAAAGATATACGGAGAAGAGCTTGGGTGAGTGTTGCTAAAGCTAAAGAAGTTTGTCAATATACTTGGATGAAAGAAGCGTTGGACTTGTTAGTAATGAGACTCGAATATGCTCCCTTATGTAACTTGTGAAGTGTGAAGATACGTGATGAATTGATGCAATTTACCTATGGATGAGAAGGCCGAGGTGTTCGAATGTTCTATGACAATATTTGATCATATCTAAAATTGGAGCTTCAATTGATCCCAATGCAATCAGAATTATGCTTGGCAATGGTTTCTCGTCAATCCAGCAAAGACTTTGGGTTCGGCATGTAAACCGTATCTTGTTTTATCTAAACGGGTTGACGGATCAAACATGAGTACATGACTGACCACCCATCCGATCCATTACACCATTCAAGTCATTACACAATATCCACCCAGTCTCTCGAAATGATCCAACTTCCTTTCCACAGTACCAAGTAACTTTTTTAGTTAATGTACACAACTTGTTCAAATCTTATATCATTACAGCTGTTATTTTTGTAATTGTTGTTACTGATCCTAATGAAAGGTAAACAGAAATCATCAACGTGGTTCCATTACAATAATTGAGAAGATAGTTTAGTTACGCATCTATTTCTTCTAGCGGTAATTATACAAATATAGAAAAAAGTCAAAAACAAACAGAACATAACATGTTTCACAGAAGCCAACAAGACCGGCTACTGGTTGTGTAGAAGAACACGCAGTCGTCTCGAATTTTGAATACAATCACTCAAGTCTTGATCAGAAGTCATTAATATCCACTCTTCATCTTCATCAAGGTACTTGATCTTAAAAGTCCCGTGCTTCAGCTTGAACTTCTTACCAATTTCATTCTCAACAGTAACAAATGTTGCTTCTGAGTTACCGAGACGTATTTTGATAATATCATCTGCATACTCTGCTTTAATAACAGTATTTTCATTTCTTTTGACGGGTGAGGGGTCCTGAATTACTCCATTATCCTTTTCATGTGTGTGACTTTCTTTACTTTGATTTTTGTTGGATTTATATGCCTTTCTCTGCGGTAAATCTGGTCCTTGCCACCCCGACATGCCCAACTTATTGTGCTTGCGTTTCAATGTAGACACGGAAACTATAACAAAAAGCATATGAAATGAGGTTTCTCAAACGTATTGTATGAAATGGTGGTCAAATCCAAAAAACATTAGTTAAATATGTTACCTCCAAGATCTTTTGCAGCCTTTTTCATGGTCTTTCCATAATGTTGTTTGATGTCTTCACGAGATAATTTGATTTCCGTCGTATCGTGTTTCTCCTTGGAATGTGCATTGTAGTTGACAACCATTGCGTTCTTGCCTTTATCAATTGCTTCAGGTATTGGTGATAATCTTTTTTCTTTGAAAATTTTGAAAAACTCAGTCTCACTCTCTGTGGAATTGTCAACATCTATAACATGTAACTGGTCACCAAGTTCTGCACCAGAAGAAAAGTTGAAACGTGGCAAACACCTTTTTAGTGTTAAGAGTAGCGCCTCCAACAATACAACATGATTTGGATTATGGTGCCATATGAATTCAAATGCACAATTAAAATCACCAGTATCAATACTCATGCATATTGTAAAACCACTACATGCAACACCATCAGTTGATACCCATGCCATTAGTTTATCAGTACCCAGTTGAGAAATATTTTCACAGAAGCGTGGTTGATAATCTTGAAGTGTCTTTTCAACAAGTTCCTCCCCCTTTTTTAGTGGAACCATATCGCAAGCATCATAATATTCCTTAAAACGCCAATGGGACGCTGTAAATTCCTCATCAACACAATTATAACCAGTCAATTTTAGCGCTAACCTATGTGTGGTTTGAGTGTCCTCTGAAGAAAAAGAAAACGGCACATGATTCTCGTCCTCGTAAGAGATCCATACTTGAGCAACACCTATCTTATGTGATTCACATACACTCTTCAATGCCACTTGAATTCCGTCCCTAACAAGTGTGAGACCATTTATAGTCTGTTTCACAAAATAAGTTAGAAAAGGTCACTACTTTCAACTATAATAAAAATAAACATATTTTCATAGAAGATCACTAACAAGGTGTTTTAGAAATCCTTACGTTGTATGGTATATGATCTTGTACATTAAACACATTCAGACCCTCTTGCTGCATCCATACAATATATGTCATTAATTAGCAATGAGATAAAATCATCTGATGGCTGCAGCTAAGTCGAGAATGAAATTCATTTCATCAGATAATTGGTTTGAGATGGTTATGAATAAATTGATAAAAGCTCACTGCACATACATACCTCTAGTGCCCTTTTCATCGTATTAACAATTTCGAGATTGATTGATGATATTGATGAACACTCAACAACACCGAAACAAGACGAGTAGTATTGAGAAGGACAACCAATAGGCAGACTATAAGAAGTCCACAATCCACAGTCTGAAGCATATCGCATCAATGAACCCTCACGGTGATTTTCCGTGTCCAAAACTGCCTCTGGCAAACGATTCAGGAATGCGTTGGTGGGTGGACCACTGATCATGGTCATAGGATGACGGTCACCATGTTGTTCAATTTCATTTTTAAGAACCTTATTATGATTATTCATATCAATATCACACTCATATCCCATACAACGTCCCCTATATTCTAAGAGGGCTTCACCAAAATCACTGACGGCAAATGGTTGACCGGAGGTTGAAAGTACACGCCTGTTGCCACTTGTAACAGGTGCCCAGAACTGAACTATTAATTTGTCACCGTTATTTACCTTAGAAAAAGCAGATTTAATCTTCTCATAAATCATCCGGGTGCCAAGATCATCTGTGTACAGTGGTCATTTCTAGGTGATCAAATAACATTTCAATAAATAATTAACCAGTGAAAATGAAGATAAAAAGAGACTACTTATGATCACCTGAAGATAAATTATATTGAGATCCTTCATCTTCGCTACAAAAAACCCAGAGAGCCCCTTCAGTTTCAGGTTTTTTGTGAAGAACATAGGTTGGCAAGGTTTCAAGGAATTCAGAGAGCCTCTCGTCATCACGGTCAGCCATCAGATTTCCATTACCAAAAATGTTTTCTGCAGCTTGTTTCATGGATAAAGTGTTACATATTACAGTGCAGTAAAATATCAGGATATATGTCCATATGGGTCATAACCAACTCAATTGGAATTATGTAAAACAAGTTGTAATCCTGGAATAAAAGAAGAATTCCATTACCAAGAAAATCTTCTGTGGTAGATGTTCCAAATTGCTGTTCAATGACTTGTTGAGGTGTGAGGACTGGAGCAGGCTTGCACTTCGTACCCAAAGGTGCTATGTAGTCCACAGCCACTTGTTTCTTCCCTTCTTTCAATGCTTCAGGTATTGGTGATAACCTTTTTAATTGGAAAATATCGAACTTTTTTTTAATTTCTTTACCTGTAGAATTGTCAACTTCTATCACATGTAAGTTGTCACCTATTTCTGTACCGGAAGCAAACTTGAAACTTGGCAAACACCTTTTTATGTTTAAAAGTATTTCCTCCAACAAGATAGGATTGAATGAATTATGTTTCCATAAGAATTCGAATACATAATTAAAGTCACCAGTATGAATACTCCTCATGCATATTGTAAGACCCATACTTCCAACAGCAGTAGCATAGTAGTCCCATCCCATAAGCTTATAAATGCCCTGTATCGAAATATTTTTACAGAAACGTGGTTCATAATCTTGAAGTGTCTCCATAACAAGTTCCTGCCCCGGTTGTAAAGGAAGGAAATCACAAGCATCATAATAATTTTGGCAAATCTTAGAATATCTTGTGGAATCCTTATCAATACTTTTATAACCAGTCAATTTGAGCCGTAACAGTCGTCGTGTTTGTGCCTCCTCCCAAGAATATGAAAAGTGCACATCGTTCTCAATCCAAACCTGAGCAAGAGCTATTTGATGTGATTGACATACAATCTTTAACGCCTTTTGAATTTGAACCCTAGCACTTTCGAGACCATTTATAGTCTGTTCCACAAGTGTAAAGAAGTGAGAAAAGATGATAACTTTAGCTTATTATGAAAAGCATATTTACAGAAAGTGTATTTACCTTGTATGGTATACAATCCTGGATATTGTACACACTCAGACCCACTTCCTTTATTTTCTTATTCATCACATTGAATACATAATCACGATTAATAATATTTGATGAGCATTCGATAACACCAATACAATCAGAAGAGGAAGAGGTTTGGGAAGGACAACAAATAGGTATCATAACAGAAGAATCCAAACCAGACTCCTGAAAAGCATTACGCAACAATGGATCCACCTCTGTGGGATGCATAGGTGTTATATCTGGAAAACGATTGAGGAATGCAGAGGCAGGTGTACCCCTCCTAAACTTACTATTCACATCAATATCATACGCATTCTCCACACAAAGTCTCCTATAATTTATAAAATGTTGGTAAAGGAAGCTGACCGCAAAAGGTTGACCGGAAGTTGAAAGTTGAAGTTTGCCGCCGATTGTTACTGGTGCCCAAAACTGAGCTATTAACACTACACTGATATCCATCTTGGAAAAAGCAGATTTAATCTTGTCGTAAATCATCCAAGTGCCAACATCATCTGTTTAATTTTGTATACAAATTAAAAAATGAAAATGAAGATAGATAGATATAGAGAAACAGGCTAGTTGATTATGATTGATCACCTGATAAATATGAATTATTTTCATATCTTTCATCCTTGCTACTAAAAACCCATAGTCCATCATAAAAAGATCGAGGTTTGCTGTGAAGACGATAAGTTGGAAAGCTTTCAAGGTATGCAGAAAGAAGATCCGAATTAAAAGAATCAACCATCGTTTAGTTGACTTTTCAGTCAACTCACCTAACCACCTCTCACATACGCAGATAGTCAGATGTATAGCTATTTTATTTTTATAAGCTGATCTATGCTAAATTGCACAAAAGATCCTTCGTCTTTTTAAGAAATTGCACTTCTGACTTCATATATCTACCTAGCTCCTTCGTCTTTTTAAGAAATTACAAAATTCGTAACCGTATGATTTACACACACCTAGCTAAGGACCCGTGTATTATACGGGCTATTTAAATGTTACGTTACATACTAAAATTAATATTTAAGAGATGTTATATCAAAGGTTGTATGCTACCTTTTGAAGCATCAACAAATAAGCAGATTTGATATTGAAACAAATTTACTTAATTAGTAAGAAGGAACTCAAGAAAAGGATCATTTGATGTTATAATTTAGACAAATAACTAGATCTGACACCAGTATTTTTCATCAATCACACTACACAATTCTGATTACTCTTTATTTTCATACATCTAAATCAACTCTCGTCAATGCTTATTCTTGAATTTTTCAACTTTCCACGACTGACAGTCCAATCTCTTTTGGCTTTGTGATAGTATCAAATTTGACTCAAAGTAAACAAAAGAACTAACATGTATGCAATTGAAAACTTAATTTAGCAACCATCTACACAATTATATCAAACAAACTTTATTAAAAAAAAACTTATGTACGTTCAGATAACCTGTATAACCATACTATCATCAATAGCCGTATAAACCAATAGCCTTGGTGTTGGGACTACAAAATTATTCATTTCCTTGCAGACAAAAAAGACATCCTCCTAATCTTCAATTCCGAGATACACTAATGGTGACCGGTAAATACCCTCCAAAAAAAAATATTATGATCATCATGCCAAATCTACTTCCAATTTCACAAAAAGATTATATTGTTGCTAACTTAATAAGAGTAATATTTGAATATAAAGTAAATACGTATTTTGAGACATCACAAAACAATAATAAGAACAAAACAATAATAAGAGTTATATTTGAATTTCAAATACTTGTTTAAAGAGTCTACACTTATTTTCAACGAGTCCGACTAAAGACCTTACAACTTACCTTTTGTGAAGATATAATACCAAAAAGTGAGGGAGGATTTAATTTCAAACAAAATGACGGTCTCACAATGAGAGCCGAGTTTTCCTTTCTCTTTCTAAAACACTTGACATATTTTATGATGTTCGAATCCATAATGAGGGGTTCCTAATCCATGTACTATATTAGGATTAAATTTGGACATAGAATAATATAGATTAGGAATAGACGCGAACTAGGGTTAGTGTAGCTTGCCTTGCAAGGCAAGGAAGAGGCCATATGGCCTGTTGGTTCATGGAGGGTGGGTAGGGTGTTTCCTAAACCAACTCAAACAGGGTTTCTACCCCTCTCATCTCTATAAATGGAGGTGAGGGGGGATGCTAGTTTGGAACATTCTTCTTACTCGATTTGTAAGTTTTATTCGGTATTAAGTAAAGGGTGTTCGATGGTATAACGTGTGCATATAATCGTAAACTTGTATATTCATTTCTTATTCCTCTTGTGTTAATCAAAGAGTTGAGTTGAAAGTTGCTACATGTGTTCTACGATCTAGTTTTTTCGTTTCCGTGTATCATTCTTTGGGTTGTTGTGTCATTGTCCAACAATCAGGGCCGGATTTGGACCTGTGCAGGTTGCCGAACTGCATAGGCCACCAAATCCATTGATGCAACATTTTAAAGAAAAGCCCAGTTTATAAATGTATTTGTTCAAGTTCACGTTTAGTTCATTTGGGCCTGCGCATTATCTCCAGCCCAACAACTAAAATAATCATTTGTTCATCACTTCATCCCTCATCTTTTTTATTTCGTACCTTATTTTTCTTTTCATTGTTCTTGGTAGTTTTTTCTTGCCTATTTATTTTCTCTTCTTAATTTCTTTTCTTTTGTCTGTTTAAATTTTAATTTAAATGTTGTTGGTATGAAGGATTTGGAGACTGAATGAACAGATAGATACAATTTAGTTGTGATGTAAAATCATTTTAATATTTAGAAATTAATGGTGTACCAATATAAAATGTGACACGAATCTTTTTTCTTGCTATTGTTTACAATTTATATTTGTACTTATAATTAACCATAGTTTCATATTTAACTGATTGTGTGTTCAAGAAAAAAACTTTTATGTTTTACTTTTTAGAAATAGGGCCTCATTTTTAGCACGGCAGGAGGCCTCCGAAATCCACAGGACGGCCAACTATCCACATATGGTAATATTTAGTTGCATTGTATTGTGTTACAACTATGCGTTTCAATACAAATTCAATACAATCTTAAGCGTTTTGCCGTGTAATGTTTAATCCCTATCATGATACGAACTCTTTGAGCGATGAACTAGAAACTATTTTTGCATTGGAATCAAATTTGTCGAAAAACCGTCCACCCAAGTAGATATAATCAAGTCTTGTCATAAAACATTTGAACGCCTCATTTTCCTTATCTAACAGGACAATTGCATTAATAATTAATATCGTTTATATACATGTTAGGATGCTCACAAGTTACTAATTAAAGGAGCAGACTCAAGTCTAATTACTAACAAATCCAACGCTTCCTTCATCCAAGTATAGTGGCAAACTTCTTGAGCTTTCGCAACACTCACCCAAGCTCTTCTCCGAATATCTTTTTCGGGCCAAAACTCGAGTTGCTCCTTCACAAGTAACGGAAACATATGTCCTTCGTAATATCCATCGTTTCCTTTGCTCTTAAAACACCATGTACCCAATTCTCCCTCGACTATTCCATGCACTCCAGCTTCCTCTATCGACTCTCTTAGCGCGGCTTCTTTGATGGTTTCATCGCATTCCCAACCTCCTTTAGGAAACAACATTCCTTTGCCTTTTCTTTGTGCACTAATCACAAGAACTTCCAATGCATTGTTGTTAATTCTGTAAGGTATACATCCCACGACTTGACGTTGTTGGCCTTTATTGTAACGTTGCAAATTTCGTCCGCTACGAGAAACCTTAGGTACCATCTTTTTCAATTCCATTTCAACTACAAAACTCTGTGTAAGATGACTGTCAACTAAATGGTATAACAAGAAACAAAGATGAAGTAGTTTTTATAGAAGGAGAAGCACAAGATAAGTGATGGTTGATGAAGAAAATGAGATTCTATCTACTAGTAAGAGCTCTAGGTGCAGCAACAAGCTTCTCCCTCCCCATTCGGGCCCCACCATGCCACATCACCAAAACACCTCAACTTCAACAAACCACAACAAACCCCCCCTCACCAAACAACAAACCTCCACTTCCCCATTCGGGCCCCACCTCTTACACACTTATTTTTTTATTCCTTTTTCAATCAAATTAAATTTATTTCATTCAAAAAATAATAACTAAAATTAAAATTTTATGCTTATATTTGTTTTAAATTTAAGCTACTAAAAAAAATGCAAAGATTAAAACTACAAGGACTAAAACTGCAAACATTGGATTAAAACTACAAGGACTAAAAAAAAATACATGTTGTCTTCATCTTCTTCAAATATACCTGCAAACATGGATCCAAAAAAAAAAAAAAAAAAAAAAGAGTAAACCTGCAAACATGGGTTGTCGTACTGAAACACCGCCAGAAAAATGTCTCACAACGCATGTTGTCTTCATCTTCTTCAAATATACCTGCAAACATGGATCCAAATAAAAAAATAATAAAAATAAACAAACAAACCCAAAAAAAAAAAAAAAAAAAAAAAAAAAAAAAAAAAAGAAGTAAACCTGCAAGATTGTCAGATGGTTGCTTCGCCGTGGCCACGGCGAGTTTGCCAACGGCGAGGCATCTCCGGTGTGGCGGCGAGCAACGGCTCGCCGTTGGAAGTGCCACATCGGACGGCGAAGGGCGGTTCGTCGTCTGCACCCAGTGCTCTAATATAAATGGAGGAGAAAAACAGGGTTTGTGGGTCCCACGGGGGTGTGAAAGAATGTAACAACCCGATATTTTCCACGTCTATGTTTATTTTCCAACTTTGGAAATTTCACTATTCATCGATTACTATTCATCAAAACACTATTCATCATTTTACTATTCATCGTTTTTGATGTCCGTTTGATATTCTGAGAAACATTTGAAAATTTTACTATTCACAGAACACTATTCATTCCGGAAGAAATTCCACTATTCACGTGCATTATCAGTAAGGACCTCTCATACGGACTAGAATAGTCTGCATATCATCATAATGTCATTTACATGCTATACCACTCTTAGGATTCTCAAAATTAATATATTTAGTATATTTAACGTTTTACGTATAAGTATTTATAATTAAACGTTAACACCCGGTTTATACACGACGAATATATCTAAATATTCCCACAATGGTCCCGACATATTTTTATATCCATTTTAACATCATAAAAGTTATAACATTCAGTTACCCAGTATTTTGGAAATTTATTTTATTTATAACGTAAGCTTATGAATATTACGACAGTTTTCGTGAAAACTAAACAATAATCACCCGATCACTCCATACTTGTACTCAACATATTATTATAATCTTTATAACTTTATTTTGACCCGAATAACTTCGTTAAAATTTATTTCTAGCAAACCTGGTACCCGATTATAACTAAACTAATTAAACACTACAAAATATCTAGTTATCTTCTCTTATACTCATCAAGTATCAAAAACCCATTTCTCTTCTTCCTCATCTCAAAAGCCACGACTCAAATTCAATCCATGACCAAAATCCATTGATTTTCAAAGATCAAAGCATAAAAGTTGTTCATTTCATCATTCTAATTAAGAGTTTTGAAATATAAACTCAAGAATCACAAGATTTCTCATCCTTTAATCACCTATTATCTCAAAGTGAGTATTTAAATTTATTTTCATGTTTTCATCTAATTAACACTTATATCTCATGGTAATCATGCTTAATTTCATGCTCATACTAGTTATACCACTTTATTTTTGAATACTTTTTGAACATACAAACCCTAGATTGTGATTTAGGTGTTTCTTTGTTAAATTAACTTGATTACTAGTCATTAGGAACCCATGGCACCCTAAGAAGGTGTATGGTAGGATTAGATTAGTTTTGTGAAGTTTGCAAGAGATTTGGTTGAAGTAAAAACTAGTTTTGAACCTTGGAAATGGATTTCTAACAAGTATATATACATGCTGTCCCATTTTTGTAAATCCAGAAAAATCAGGGGATTCTGGGTAACTTTGGGCTAAAGATTTAGAAAATACTTTCAAAAACGAAGCCGTGGGCGAAAGAATGGATTAAAACGAGTTTATAACGAAGAAGTTATGATTTTTGCAAGATTGTTAACGAAAAGTATTTTTCTGAAAAATAGTTGCTGTGGGGCGTTTTTCATTGGACAAAAAGAGACTTTAGACGTAACCCGGAGGAGCCGAGCTTTCCAAAATATATTACTACATACTAAGACGTAACCGTGGATATAAAGAACAAGTAAAACGGACTTATACGACCAAGATATACACGTTTCAAAATCGGCGAAACTCTATTTATTTCCATCAGCTTTTTAGCAAAATATTACTAAGTATAGAAAAACAGTTTTTGTAAGACATCATGTTGAGAGCCAATTTACTCATTGATAAACTCATTTCTGGAAAATTTACATCATTGACAAAAAGTTAGCTCACCCAGCCTAGTTTTCAAAACATCCAGCTGTTTGTCAAAAGGATTTATAACGAACAACTTATGGACTTCCAAACTTTCCCGAAAACTGCCCAGAATCTGCCAAAACAGCCCAAACACCTCACTTGACGGCTAATTATCCTTATGATCGAGACCTGTATGGACAAACTTCACTTCTGTGACTTTTTAGATATGGTGAAAATCTTCTCAAAACTACTGAGCTTCTCTCCTAACTCTTAATATTCACTATTTCACGACTAGTTTTATGAGACCGTTTTGTCACTAATAGAAGTAATAATACTTCTACGTACTAAATTCTAGATTTTCTAGAAATATTAGCCAAGTACCCAATTTCATAACTAATGATGTATTAGTGATTACAAGTATATTTTCATCATTTCAAGGCGTTATTTCAAGGATTTCAACCCGAGGATTTCAATACTAACATGGAAACATACGATATATATATAAGTATATATATTACAATTAGCTTATTTTATTTTCTAATAGCAATATTTTTCCAAATTCTTGGATTATATATTTTTGATAACACAAGTGTTTTTCCAAAGAGTAGAGTGGTATAGGGAGCATGTGCATGTCATTCCTTTCTTCATTTCATGATCTAAAGTAGATCATATCATTCATTTAGGTTGCGGATAGAGTGCGCGCCTTACTTTAGTTCATACCTTTTTGTTATCATATCGCTTATATCAGGTGAGTATTCACGAACCCCTTTTTCTAACTATTTTAATCGCTTTGGGGTGGATGCATGAATTATTACTTGAACACTTTGAACATTGTTTTGAACCCTTTGATTTTTATGAACTCTATTGAACTTTATTGCAACTTATGACTTGTTTTGAACTTGACTTGAACTTTTGAACTTAATGTACTGTACGTGCTATGACCTAAAGTCTCGCCATTTTTGGTGGAGCGTTCTTAACCCTAAAGTCTCACCTTATTGGTGGAGCGTGCTAAGTCTCCCATGTTTGGAGCGTTCTTAATCTTATATAATAGTTGTATGATGTACTATTCGTACATTCGCATTGTTCGACGCCTATTAGTAGTATGGATAGCGCTATTAGAGGTCGGCCAACCTCTCGTCCACTATGTTACGGGACGCATATTATTTAATTAGGGGCTTTGCATGGCATACATTATTATATATGTGGTGCTTATATTGTGAACTTTCTCTAATGGTTTCTCATATTAAATAAAACGTTTATACTCACCAACTATTTTATAGTTGACCGTTTTCTCTCATGCATTTCAGGTGATCGTCAGTAAGCTTGTCAGCAAGGTCTTGCATAATGAAGTTTTCACATGTCACTTCTTTTCATTATGTATTAAAATACCATCTTTTGGGAATCAAACATATGTCTTTTATTTGCCAAAGTCGGCAATAACAACGTTGTAATGTTATATTTTTCCTTAATGTAAATTATGGTATTGTCTTATTTCTCTTTGGTGATGTATATCGATTTCGTTACACCTCGTGTTTCCGCCTTCGGCGAGGGTGTGACAGATTGGTACCAGAGCCAGAGGTTATAGAGAATGCCGATTTTTCTAAAATAAAAATCGCAACTATAACCAAAGTAACATTTTTCTTAAATACCAAAAATGATACGAGTCGACTAGTCTTAGCATTGCATTATTAATCCTCAAGTATGCATAGCCTGATCACCTATGTATAATTCAGGAAGAATCATGCGATGAAGGGAGTAGTAGTCAAAGATCATGTTTGGTCGGGTCTAGAGAGTCTGGTCACCTGAAGTTGCATTGGTCGGGTGGGTATGCATAACCTGTTTATATGTTTCAGTTTCTGTTACCGTACCTTATATATGTCTTCATGTATATACTTTCTCCTTGCTACCTTACGCCCCGTTAGATTAAGCATGCCTTTGTTTCCATCATTTTGCGATCTCCATGTCACGACTGTTATTGTACCGTACATCCTCCGTCATCATTCATGTGTCGCTCACTCAACCAACTATTTTTTGTCTATCGCAGAGACATGGCCGCAATAAACCCTCCGAATGACACTGCTGCTGGATTAGCAGACCTCCTCACTCAGATTGTTGCGCACATTGATGCTGGACGGACTAATAATGGAGCAGGTGCCTCGAACAACGGTCAGGGATGCAACTATAAGACTTTCATGACGTGCAAGCCAATGGAATTTTATGGCACTGAGGGTGCCATTGGACTGCTATCATGGTTTGAGAATGTTGAGTCGAAACTCAGCATCACTAAATGTGCTGAAGGAGATAAGGTTGAGTTCTCTGCGGGTCTGCTTCAAGGTCGAGCATTGACTTGGTGGAACAACCAGCTACAGACTCGAGGAAGAGAGGCTGCAAATGGATTATCTTGGGAAGCATTTAAGAAACTACTAACTGACGAGTACTGCAGAAAAGATGAAGTGGAGAAGCTGGAAGTGGAATTTTGGAACCACTTGATGGTAGGAGTAGAAGTTGACAAGTACACGGCCCGTTTCCATGAGCTAACTAAGATGGTTCCTCATATGGTCTCCACTGTGGAGAAGCTGATTGATCGATATGTTTGGGGGTTGATTCCTGAAATCAGGAGGGATGTCACTTCATCAAACCCAACCACTCTGCAAGCTGCTGTGGGCATGGCATACCGCTTGACAAATGATGTGATCAGGTCTGGTGGACTAACGAAAGGAAACGATGGAGGACGAAAGAGACAGGAAGATCAGCAAAGAAGCCGTGATCAAGATCAACAGGACAAGAGACAACGAGTAATGGGAAACTACGGAGTAACAACTCAAGGGCCTAGAAGATATGCCGGTTCACATCCTATGTGTACTCGATGTAACTACCACCACTCAGGAGACTGCCCAAGATGCACCAAATGCGGACAGTCGGGCCACTTCATGCGAAATTGCTCAAACAGGACTGTGAACCAAGGACCTGATCACATAGGATGTGATCAGTATGGTTATCCCAGGTTAGGTTAAATAAAACAAGTTCAAAAACTAAGACTTGTACCTATCAGAGAGCGGAATAATTTAAACACACTATTGTATTTTATTGATATTGGGTTCGATTGGTGAAATCGATCTGCCTTACAACTGAGAGAATGATCCAATATATAGGATCAGAAAACATAAACAAACAAAACACATTACCTAACCCACTAGACATAATATAATGGGTAGGCCCCTCCATTATTCTAACTTTAGACAAATAGCGGCAATAATACACACCAGCTGCCACTAACTTTTGAAAAAGGAACCACGGGTTGCACGTTGTGGGACCATCTTCTAGAGGGAATCTTGACAAACTTGTACACAATAATTTCCATAGACGTCATGGCTTTCGTCAGGGCTTCTAGATGCGACAGTATCTTGTTTTGGGAAACAGCTTCAGGTTTTGAACACGGTCTTTCTTGATAATGTTTAGACCATAATTTTCCCATCCTGGATCAACGATCACATCCTGTTCTTCGTCAGTGTCAGATGCTGTATCTGTAGGAGTCCAGTAGTTTCCGGGCTCTTTGTAAGATTTCTTTGGAGTCCATGACTTCTGCAGAGATTGACGGCCATATGTCGGAGGCAAAGTTGTCACCGCTTCTTGTTCCTGCGCATATTTGTCCTTTGCACTGTAAGATTGCATGTGCTTCTTCGACTGCTGCAACCATTTTTGTGAGTGCTTTTTCTTCCATCTCGCTCGCGATTCTTCGCAAGGCATTGGCTGCTCGGGTATCAATAGGTGTGGTGTTTGCTTCCTTTTGGATATTTCGATATTGAGTGGATAGCCTTGCTGGAGGTGGGTTAAGGTTGAGTGGCACAGGTCTGAGATCTGGGAAACGGTTATAGAGGCTTTCAGCTCCTTCATCGGTGAAGTACCATGCTGGTTCTCTTGATGTTGTTCCCAAGCTCCGTCGTCTGTCTTCAACTGGTCTATTGCTACTACTGCTGCCTTGATGACTTCCTCCATCTTTGGATTCACGTTTTCTGCTGTACATACTGTAACACAGGCATTAACAAGACGGGATAAAGAGTCAGCTAAAACATTGTTTTTTCCGTCTATGTGTTCTATCTTTATTTTTATTCCTGTTCCAGTAATTGCATCAGCAAACTTCATCCATCTGACCCTAGAGGCTTTGTTACTATTGGACTTGTTGTAGAAACTGACTATTGCACCACAGTCGGTCCTTACTGTGATTTCTTGTTTATCCAAGTAGTAGATCTTCATTTTTTCCAGGGTATTGATGCATGCATTGATTTCTGCATCGATGGTTGATTGCACGTTGTCGAATTTTCCACTGGCGTAAGCACAAATCTTTTCTGTGCTTCTCGAGTCTTCCTTCCCTTTCTTCCACTTGACTATTCCTCCCCAGCCCTCCATGCATCCGTCTACTTCGATTATTATATAGGCATCTTCTGGTGGAATTGACAAGTCTGGTAAATTCTGGACTTTAGCCTTGATTTCTTTGATGATCTTATAATCTGAAGGCTTCAACCTCTTGTCTCCATGGGTGTTGGTCTTCTCGTATAGTGGTCGTAACAGTATTCCTAGTTTAGGAATATGTTGTCGGGCGTAATTGAGAATTCCCAGAAAGGATCTGAGGCCTTTCTTTGTCTTGAGGTTTTCTTCATCAAAGTCCACAATTTTCTTTATGATATGTGGTTGGAGCTGAATACTCCCTTCTCCAATGACTACTCCCAGGAAATCTATCTTGGGAACTGCTATCTTCATTTTGCTTGGGGAGAGAATAAGACCATTGTCTTCACATATCATTAGCATTCTGGTGAGGTGATTGGCATGCTGTTCTTCAGTTCTTGAGAATACCAGTATATCGTCAATATATACTGTGATGAAGTCTTCTGTTCCGGCAAAACATTTGTTCATTTTTCTCTGAAAAACTGCCGGGGCATTCTTCAGGCCGAAAGGCATCACAAGCCATTCATAAAATCCATTAGGAGTTATGAAAGCTGTCCATGGGATAGATTCTTCTGCCATAGCCACTTGATGGAAACCTGACTTCAAATCGAACTTTGAGAAGATTTTAGCATTTTTCACCTTCTGAACAATGGTGTTGATTCCAGGTAACGAGTATTGGTCTTTGTACGTATTATCATTGAGAGATACGTAGTTGAACACCAATCTTTCTTTTCCTTTTGTTTCTTTCCCTGTAGCTGGATCAACTGTTGTTCCTGAGTTTACGAACATGGCACGGGTTCGGTGCCTGCTTTTACTTTCCCTTATGACCCCTATTTGCAAAAGAGCGTTGATATGTTTGATAAAGGCTGCTTCCATGGCTGGAGTAACATCCTTTAGTGGTTTATCTTCAATAGTGACATCTGGGTTAATGATGTCAAGTTTGCACACTTCTCCGTTCTTCTTCCAATGCTTTAGTGGGTCTTCTCCGATGAACCCTTGCTTCTTTAACTTTTCAAGAATTGGATTAAACTTATTCATAAAGTTAGGGCTAACTTTATAAATAGTTTCCTGAGCTGTTAATAGCTGGTACTCGTTTTCGTCCATTCCCAATTCTTCAATTGCTATTTGGCTAACTTCTATGTGGTTGGAGGTTTTGAACCTTGTCACCCTCTTGTAGATGGTGATCTCATCGCCTTCTATTCTGATTCCTCCTTGCATTGATCTTAAGAAGTTAACGCCTATCAGCATTTGTATGCCATCGTTGATGGTCATATCAAGAACATAGATCAATGGCATCTTGAATTTGTTGCCCTCAATTGCGAAGTGTCCATTTCTGACTTTATGCCTGGCTTCCTGTTGAGAATTAAGGCCATTGATTATGATACTTCGGTTGACTAGTTCCAGAGCTCCTTCTGGGGTAACAGCCTTATTGAGGTAACATGATGATGCTCCTGTGTCGATTATCGCCTTTGTTTTGAAGAACCTACATTCAGGGATATCAAATTCTACTGTAACATTGTACAGCTGATTTACTATTTTCTTGATCTTTGGTGGTTCTTGTTGTGTTCCTGCGTTTCTTGCAGCTTCAACTTCTATGACTACTCCTGCTACTTCTTTCTGAATATCAGTCAGGGGGACTGATTCTTCATTTCTTTTTAGCTGTTTGATTTCTTCTCTGAGTAGTTTGATAGTCACCTCTTTTTCTTGAACCCTCCTGGTCATCTCTGCTTCATTTTTTCTGATTAGATTCGCCTGTTCCTGCCATTTTTCTTCTATACTGGCTATTTCTCTGAGATGATCTTGATTCTGCTCTCTTAGCTTTCTTATAAGGGCTTTGTCTTCGATCTGTTTCTCCTTTACTTCTTTGATCTGCTTTTCGTAGACTTTTGTTCTGTCATAAAGCTGATCATTCTTCTCTTCTAAAGATAGGAACTTTTCCTTCAGGGATCTTATCATTTCATTTGCTTCTTGAAGATCTACCTCTTTCTTTTTAAGCCCCTTATTTTCTTCTTTAAGCTTTTCCCCAAAAGCTTGCCATTCAAGTCCCCTGGCACGAACCTCTTCGGTTTTCTTCACTGCTGCTGCTAACTGACCTTTGTAGTCTTCTTCCTTTTGCTGGGCTATGAACTCTTGTTTAGCTTGTTCTTTTATGAGGGACTTGATTTCTTCATCTTTGTCCTTTAACATTTGTAATAAAGGACTTTCATTTGCCCTTTCATCAACCTTAAAGCTCCTACTGGTTGATTCTGGTTTTGCAATCGTCACTTTGATGTCTAGGTAATGGAGAGAACACAGGGCACAGGCTGTGAGTTCACATCCTGGACAGTGTAATCTGGACCTTTCGTTTGTGAGCATCCCACAGTAGTAACATGTATTGAAACACGTCACACAGTTTTCTTTCCAATTGTGACTGCAACTTTTGCTTTTCTCAGGCAATTCCTTGTTTGGTCTCCATTGCCCAACGCTTTTCCTTATTTCTTCAATTTGTTCCGTATTACCTGGGTAATACTGGGCAAAACTTGTTGGTTGGAACATGTATGCGGTTTCTTGTATGACTTCTTCGTTGTCTGAGAATGTTTCTGGGTCATTATCTTCTTCATAATCACTGAATGCCATAAAGACATATTCATTGATCACTCCGAAGTTAGCTTGAGCTCCCCCTTCATCCCCTGAGATACTATAGACACTGCTGTCTTCATTCATTCCAGCTGAGACTATATCCCATTCTGGTTCAATCTCCAGGTCGTTGTATGTAGCTGCTCTTGCTATGTTGCCCTTCTGGTTTGTACATTCTCTTGCCAGGTGACCTTCTTGTCCGCATATGTAGCATTTGCACTTGCTCATTTTCATTGGATTGCCCTTGTGCTTATATTTGACCTTCCTCACATGAGAATCATGTGGTTTTCCTTTGTAATTTCTTGACTTCCGCATGGTTAACCTTTTACCAGATTTTTTGTAGTATCCTGGAATAGGTATTGATGTACAGAGATCAAGGTCTCTTAATTCCTTGCTGAGAGCTGCTTCTTTACACATTTCTGTGACGAAATCATAAGTGAAAGCAATTGCTGGTAGAACACCAGTTGCAACTCCGGGATGTTTTTCTTGGAACTTCTGCTTGATTCTTGATGCCAGCGATGGTGGAAGTTTAGAAAAGAATTTTTCGGTTACTTCGGGAAAGAATAACCGTCCTGACTTTATTGCCAACGTCTTGAATTCTTCCATAAATTTCCAGAGATCTTTTGTTCTTTCACAGATTAGCCTTTCTAGATCTCTTGTGGCAATGTTTTGCATTTCAGTAGATCCACGGTAGGGATCTTCCAAGAGGATCATCTGTCTGACTTGTGAAGTTATATTTTGTGGATCATCAGCTATTTGTTCCAAACCTTCATAGGAGGTCGGGAAAGCTGTCCGCCATTGCTGCCACATGAGTTTTTCTTGTTCTCCGAGCAAGTTTTCCACAAATAGTAACTTAGATTTGTTGTCAGCCCATGTCCTTGTGTTGAGCACGTTGATAGTGATTGTTTCCCATCGTGCTATCGTGTTTGGCCACAACCCTGGATCGGGTGGTAGCGTTAACAGAACTCCGTTACTTATGTAGGCTGGAGGTAGAGTCCATGACTCTGAATTGTATTCACCGTACCCTCCCCTAAAGTGCCTGGAATCTGTTCTTCCGACTCCATGCCCGAAATCAAAAGGGGCATTGTTTGATGGTGGGTAGATTGCTGGACCCATCATAGAATCTGGCGGTGGTTGGTATGTGAAGTTTGAACCTGAACTTCCATCATTTGTCATGAAAGCGGTTTCTCCAGTAATTTCCCTTACACGTTCTTGGAATTTTTTAAACGGATCTTCTTCTTCATGAACATAAAAGTTCATTTCTTCAGTTTCGGCTTGAACTGGATAAGGCAATTCTTCGAATTCTTCTGGTTCGAATTCTTCTGAACTGTTGGTATTTCCACCATGCTTCGTTGCGAATGGGTTATCCCATTCAGACTCTGATGAATCTGCTTGCTGGTCTTGTATAGTTACTTTGAGGGGCTTGCGATCTTCGTCGTCAAACTCATCTCCCCATCCGGCTGCAACTATTTCATGAATTGGTTTATCAGAGAATCCTGTGGGTATATCGTATCTTACATAGTAATCCCACTTTCCGCTTGGTTCTCCAAGTGTTGACCAATTTCCACCTTTCTTTTTCTTAGGTTTGTTGGATCGTTTTTTCTGGTTAAGAGGTTCATTCTGCATCTTTTCTTCGTATTCTTCACAGCTATCACAAAAGCATATATCATAGCAGATGTGAGTCTGCCTGATATGTAGACATTCATTGCATGAACAACTTCGTCTGAATTCATGCGGGTTAACTTGGTTTTCAAGAACCAATGCTGCAGTGTGCAGAAAGGCTTCTTCGTCATCACTTTGTGTTGCCAAGTTATCTGTTCTTGCGTCTACTGAGATGCGTGGGGTCTGCCTTGACCTGTATCCTTCAAACCTTAAACTTGTCGTTCGATCCAATCTTTCGGCTACTGCTACTCTTGCAGGGATTCTTGTTGTAGCGTCTTGAATTGGCTGTAGATGCCAACTCATGCCTTCCAGGGCTTCCATCGTCCTTTGTTCTCCAGGTATTTGGTGCATCTTGAGGTTTTCTTCATCAAAGTCCACAATTTTCTTTATGATATGTGGTTGGAGCTGAATACTCCCTTCTCCAATGACTACTCCCAGGAAATCTATCTTGGGAACTGCTATCTTCATTTTGCTTGGGGAGAGAATAAGACCATTGTCTTCACATATCATTAGCATTCTGGTGAGGTGATTGGCATGCTGTTCTTCAGTTCTTGAGAATACCAGTATATCGTCAATATATACTGCGATGAAGTCTTCTGTTCCGGCAAAACATTTGTTCATTTTTCTCTGAAAAACTGCCGGGGCATTCTTCAGGCCGAAAGGCATCACAAGCCATTCATAAAATCCATTAGGAGTTATGAAAGCTGTCCATGGGATAGATTCTTCTGCCATAGCCACTTGATGGAAACCTGACTTCAAATCGAACTTTGAGAAGATTTTAGCATTTTTCACCTTCTGAACAATGGTGTTGATTCCAGGTAACGAGTATTGGTCTTTGTACGTATTATCATTGAGAGATACGTAGTTGAACACCAATCTTTCTTTTCCTTTTGTTTCTTTCCCTGTAGCTGGATCAACTGTTGTTCCTGAGTTTACGAACATGGCACGGGTTCGGTGCCTGCTTTTACTTTCCCTTATGACCCCTATTTGCAAAAGAGCATTGATATGTTTGATAAAGGCTGCTTCCATGGCTGGAGTAACATCCTTTAGTGGTTTATCTTCAATAGTGACATCTGGGTTAATGATGTCAAGTTTGCACACTTCTCCGTTCTTCTTCCAATGCTTTAGTGGGTCTTCTCCGATGAACCCTTGCTTCTTTAACTTTTCAAGAATTGGATTAAACTTATTCATAAAGTTAGGGCTAACTTTATAAATAGTTTCCTGAGCTGTTAATAGCTGGTGCTCGTTTTCGTCCATTCCCAATTCTTCAATTGCTATTTGGCTAACTTCTATGTGGTTGGAGGTTTTGAACCTTGTCACCCTCTTGTAGATGGTGATCTCATCGCCTTCTATTCTGATTCCTCCTTGCATTGATCTTAAGAAGTTAATGCCTATCAGCATTTGTATGCCATCGTTGATGGTCATATCAAGAACATAGATCAATGGCATCTTGAATTTGTTGCCCTCAATTGCGAAGTGTCCATTTCTGACTTTATGCCTGGCTTCCTGTTGAGAATTAAGGCCATTGATTATGATACTTCGGTTGACTAGTTCCAGAGCTCCTTCTGGGGTAACAGCCTTATTGAGGTAACATGATGATGCTCCTGTGTCGATTATCGCCTTTGTTTTGAAGAACCTACATTCAGGGATATCAAATTCTACTGTAACATTGTACAGCTGATTTACTATTTTCTTGATCTTTGGTGGTTCTTGTTGTGTTCCTGCGTTTCTTGCAGCTTCAACTTCTATGACTACTCCTGCTACTTCTTTCTGAATATCAGTCAGGGGGACTGATTCTTCATTTCTTTTTAGCTGTTTGATTTCTTCTCTGAGTAGTTTGATAGTCACCTCTTTTTCTTGAACCCTCCTGGTCATCTCTGCTTCATTTTTTCTGATTAGATTCGCCTGTTCCTGCCATTTTTCTTCTATACTGGCTATTTCTCTGAGATGATCTTGATTCTGCTCTCTTAGCTTTCTTATAAGGGCTTTGTCTTCGATCTGTTTCTCCTTTACTTCTTTGATCTGCTTTTCGTAGACTTTTGTTCTGTCATAAAGCTGATCATTCTTCTCTTCTAAAGATAGGAACTTTTCCTTCAGGGATCTTATCATTTCATTTGCTTCTTGAAGATCTACCTCTTTCTTTTTAAGCCCCTTATTTTCTTCTTTAAGCTTTTCCCCAAAAGCTTGCCATTCAAGTCCCCTGGCACGAACCTCTTCGGTTTTCTTCACTGCTGCTGCTAACTGACCTTTGTAGTCTTCTTCCTTTTGCTGGGCTATGAACTCTTGTTTAGCTTGTTCTTTTATGAGGGACTTGATTTCTTCATCTTTGTCCTTTAACATTTGTAATAAAGGACTTTCATTTGCCCTTTCATCAACCTTAAAGCTCCTACTGGTTGATTCTGGTTTTGCAATCGTCACTTTGATGTCTAGGTAATGGAGAGAACACAGGGCACAGGCTGTGAGTTCACATCCTGGACAGTGTAATCTGGACCTTTCGTTTGTGAGCATCCCACAGTAGTAACATGTATTGAAACACGTCACACAGTTTTCTTTCCAATTGTGACTGCAACTTTTGCTTTTCTCAGGCAATTCCTTGTTTGGTCTCCATTGCCCAACGCTTTTCCTTATTTCTTCAATTTGTTCCGTATTACCTGGGTAATACTGGGCAAAACTTGTTGGTTGGAACATGTATGCGGTTTCTTGTATGACTTCTTCGTTGTCTGAGAATGTTTCTGGGTCATTATCTTCTTCATAATCACTGAATGCCATAAAGACATATTCATTGATCACTCCGAAGTTAGCTTGAGCTCCCCCTTCATCCCCTGAGATACTATAGACACTGCTGTCTTCATTCATTCCAGCTGAGACTATATCCCATTCTGGTTCAATCTCCAGGTCGTTGTATGTAGCTGCTCTTGCTATGTTGCCCTTCTGGTTTGTACATTCTCTTGCCAGGTGACCTTCTTGTCCGCATATGTAGCATTTGCACTTGCTCATTTTCATTGGATTGCCCTTGTGCTTATATTTGACCTTCCTCACATGAGAATCATGTGGTTTTCCTTTGTAATTTCTTGACTTCCGCATGGTTAACCTTTTACCAGATTTTTTGTAGTATCCTGGAATAGGTATTGATGTACAGAGATCAAGGTCTCTTAATTCCTTGCTGAGAGCTGCTTCTTTACACATTTCTGTGACGAAATCATAAGTGAAAGCAATTGCTGGTAGAACACCAGTTGCAACTCCGGGATGTTTTTCTTGGAACTTCTGCTTGATTCTTGATGCCAGCGATGGTGGAAGTTTAGAAAAGAATTTTTCGGTTACTTCGGGAAAGAATAACCGTCCTGACTTTATTGCCAACGTCTTGAATTCTTCCATAAATTTCCAGAGATCTTTTGTTCTTTCACAGATTAGCCTTTCTAGATCTCTTGTGGCAATGTTTTGCATTTCAGTAGATCCACGGTAGGGATCTTCCAAGAGGATCATCTGTCTGACTTGTGAAGTTATATTTTGTGGATCATCAGCTATTTGTTCCAAACCTTCATAGGAGGTCGGGAAAGCTGTCCGCCATTGCTGCCACATGAGTTTTTCTTGTTCTCCGAGCAAGTTTTCCACAAATAGTAACTTAGATTTGTTGTCAGCCCATGTCCTTGTGTTGAGCACGTTGATAGTGATTGTTTCCCATCGTGCTATCGTGTTTGGCCACAACCCTGGATCGGGTGGTAGCGTTAACAGAACTCCGTTACTTATGTAGGCTGGAGGTAGAGTCCATGACTCTGAATTGTATTCACCGTACCCTCCCCTAAAGTGCCTGGAATCTGTTCTTCCGACTCCATGCCCGAAATCAAAAGGGGCATTGTTTGATGGTGGGTAGATTGCTGGACCCATCATAGAATCTGGCGGTGGTTGGTATGTGAAGTTTGAACCTGAACTTCCATCATTTGTCATGAAAGCGGTTTCTCCAGTAATTTCCCTTACACGTTCTTGGAATTTTTTAAACGGATCTTCTTCTTCATGAACATAAAAGTTCATTTCTTCAGTTTCGGCTTGAACTGGATAAGGCAATTCTTCGAATTCTTCTGGTTCGAATTCTTCTGAACTGTTGGTATTTCCACCATGCTTCGTTGCGAATGGGTTATCCCATTCAGACTCTGATGAATCTGCTTGCTGGTCTTGTATAGTTACTTTGAGGGGCTTGCGATCTTCGTCGTCAAACTCATCTCCCCATCCGGCTGCAACTATTTCATGAATTGGTTTATCAGAGAATCCTGTGGGTATATCGTATCTTACATAGTAATCCCACTTTCCGCTTGGTTCTCCAAGTGTTGACCAATTTCCACCTTTCTTTTTCTTAGGTTTGTTGGATCGTTTTTTCTGGTTAAGAGGTTCATTCTGCATCTTTTCTTCGTATTCTTCACAGCTATCACAAAAGCATATATCATAGCAGATGTGAGTCTGCCTGATATGTAGACATTCATTGCATGAACAACTTCGTCTGAATTCATGCGGGTTAACTTGGTTTTCAAGAACCAATGCTGCAGTGTGCAGAAAGGCTTCTTCGTCATCACTTTGTGTTGCCAAGTTATCTGTTCTTGCGTCTACTGAGATGCGTGGGGTCTGCCTTGACCTGTATCCTTCAAACCTTAAACTTGTCGTTCGATCCAATCTTTCGGCTACTGCTACTCTTGCAGGGATTCTTGTTGTAGCGTCTTGAATTGGCTGTAGATGCCAACTCATGCCTTCCAGGGCTTCCATCGTCCTTTGTTCTCCAGGTATTGCTAGTACGCCGTTTGTCGTTAAGTGATCAATTACGTCGCCAATATTGTATTGGAAACCAACGTAGCTTGTGTTTGACAATCTTCCTACCATGGCGATTGTTACTAGCAAATTTTCCCCTCCTTGCCATGACTCATAGCCATGCGTCATGATCGAGAGTCTGAAGTAATTGTGGAAGTCATCCACACTGACCATCATATCAGGCACCATATACACCATCTGAGTGCCTTGAGCTAAATCGGCTTCCATTGTACTAATGATTCTGGTCGTGTTACTCCACCTTGTATCTTGCAAGGTTGCTAAGGCGTTCGTTCCAGCGCCTGTTCTGTGGAGAGCATGTATCCTTACTAGCACTAGGCCAATATGGATATGTTGGAGCCTTTGCTGCGTTAGAGCTCGGTAGCTTTCTTCATTGCATAGTCTGAGGTTTACTTGTTCACCTTCAGTGCAACTTATTCTTTGTTCCGAGTAATGTTCATAAACTCGGTGCATCGCCGTTTGTCTGTTGTGAGAGTACAGAATTTCTGCCGGTACCATCTGTGCTCTTCTATCTCGTGAGATAGCCAACTGTTCTTCGGGGTTGACTATTGTTTCGAGAGTTGTTCCACGGTTGTTTCTTCTTCTCCCAGTTAAGTTGCTAAGACTTCTTCTTGTTTCATAAAGTCTTCGGTTTATGGTTCTGTAGCCTCGGATCTGATCTTCTTGAGTAGGTAGTTCTTCATTCGTGGTATTGCCGCGAACGTTGGGTCTGGTTCTGGAACTTGACCCGTTCGATCTTCCTAGAAGACTCATTTTTTGCTATACTGTGAATCAAAGATGGCTTTTGGATCTTTGAAGTAGTAGATTGGACCTTGTTTTGCTCTGGGGGCTTGTGCTTTGTCAGTAGCTATCAATCCTAACCTTTTTGATAGGTCAGCTATTGAGTCACTGAGTTCTTTCTCCTTTCTGTCCTCTTCTCCTAGAGTAGCTAGACTAAGATTAATCTTACTTATTTGGCCTTCGAGGGCCTTTATTTCTTCAGCCTGCTTGAGTAACAAGTAAATCAAGGTATTATTCTGCTTGATTATCTCTTTGGAAAGGGTTGCTTGTCCTCCTTGTAGACCTCCGGGAGCACTAAATCCTACTGCTGGGCTTTCTAACTCTGCGGTTGCTTTAAGGGCTTCAATGTAATCTGAACTAACTTTGGCTGTAGTCAGATCATTCATGAGGTAGCGTACTGCTGGACTTCCTTCAAAAGTCTTTCGACTTTATGAACCTGTTCGTCAACTTTATGTAGCTTCTTCTCTAACTCGGTTGTTAGTCTAAGTGCTTCCTCTTCTACCTTCTTAGGTTGTTGAGCTATTTCTTCTACTAGGACAAGGATTTCTGCTTTGGTGAGTGGTTTTACGCCTCTTACTTCAGATGAAATCTGCTGTAATGCTTTATGGAACTCTTTTTGATTTTTCTTAAGTTGTTGTTTACACTCTTCTAACTCAATTTTTATAAAACTATTTTCAAGCTTAATATCGTGGAGATGTTTGATAATAACTTTTGCAGACAAATTTAAATGATCAAAAATAACATCGATATTATTTCTAATATCCTTTAATTTTGGATGAGAATCTTCAGATAAGTTTAAATATTCAAGGTTCGCCGTTCGGGCATGATCATACCAATCTTGTATTGCTCTTTCGAATCTTTCGCTCATATCATTTCCTTAAGAATAGAAAAACTCTTTTTATAATAATTCAAAAAAATCTTCCGGTTTTAATTCAGAAAAACCATCCAGCACTTTTTGAAAACTTTCTTTTCCTTTATCCAGTTATCGGGGCTTCAGGTCTTACCCTCTGCTGCCTTACTCTAGCCCTCGCCTCTTAGGACTTCTGAAAATATATTTTCAACGCTTATCCAAGTTTTTGTTTAAAACCTATCCAGATCAATGTTTAAAACAAAAAGAATCTTTTTATAAAAGGCTCAAGAGCTACTTTTGATTCAAGACACAGTTTGTGTAAGCAAATACAAAGAATAAAGATATCAGGTTATACCTGCCGATCTTCCCTTTGGGTTCCCCTTGAAATAAAAGGCTTCAGCCTTCCATTAATTTCATCCAAGACAAAAAAAATAATAAAATAGAGGTTTTCTTCATCAAAGTTAGGTCATATTATAATATCACAATATATTTATAAAAAAGTTCATGTTTAGAAATTGAATCGGTTGGCTATATTGGCTCATACCTTTGCACACAAGCATTCGACAACCTGTTTTAGAATTTTACTTTTTGGGGCGAGAGTTATGATCAAATAATAAGAAAATTGGAAAAATGAAAATAACTATAACTACACTTATTGAGATTAATTAACGTAGATTAGATGCATGTTTATCCATCTAGACACATCTTAATGTATTTTTAATTCAAAATACATGTAGTTATAGTTATTTTTATGGGAGTTGATACTCCACAATATTTTTTGATGATTGCATCACAAATTGTGCATTACATTATTGTATCGTACAACACTGTAATGCATAGTTGTGGTATTTGCATCAAAAAATATGATAAGATTATCAACTTCCTATTTTTATTATTTTCATTTTAAATTTGTGAGAATATCCATTTCATGGCAATATAAATTATCACTACTATCCCTCATAACTAATTAACCATGTATTAGCATCATTCTCACTAAAAACTTAAATACTTACTAGTTGAATAATATGTTATTGCAATCACAGCCATTTACAAATGTCACCATCAGTAGTCATCGTAAGTAGTTGACAGCCACCCAGTTCATACCTAATATAGAAATATCATATGAACATTTTATTTGTTTCGTAAAATATAAAAGAAAAGAAATAAGAGCATGCTAATATAAAAATAGCATAAGAAACAAAAAGGAAGCAACCAGACACAAAATGTCAAGCAGCGTTAATATCTGATTGAGCCGACAAAGGAAAGACACACGTGCCACGTAACACGTCTTTCCTACACCCCCATTTGCATCCGCGCTTATTTTTGTCTTCCTAGGACCCACAAACCCTGTTTTTTTCTCGTACATGCCTATTTCAACCAGTTATATATAGATAGAATCTCATTTTCATCAAACAACAATACCATTCATTCATCTTCAAAAGATCATCCTCAATCACTTGTTCATTTTTGTTTCGTGTTACAACCAATTAGTTGAGAAACATCTCACACAGCAAAAATACTACTGCTAGGATACAAGCTCTTTTGTAACAATAATGGAATTGAAAAAAATGGCATCAATGGTTTCTCGTAGCGGACGACAATTGCAACGTTACAATAAAGGCCAACAACGTCAAGTCGTTGGATGTATACCTTACAGAATTAACAATAATGCATTGGAAGTTCTTGTGATCAGTGCACACAGAAAAGGCAAAGGAATGTTGTTTCCCAAAGGAGGCTGGGAATGCGATGAAACAATCAAAGAAGCCGCGCTAAGAGAGTCGATAGAGGAAGCTGGAGTGTATGGAATAGTCGAGGGAGAATTGGGTACATGGTGTTTTAAGAGCAAAGGAAATGATGGATATTACGAAGGACATATGTTTCCGTTACTTGTGAAGGAGCAACTCGAGTTTTGGCCTGAAAAAGACATTCGGAGAAGAGCTTGGGTGAGTGTTGCTAAAGCTAAAGAAGTTTGCCAATATACTTGGATGAAAGAAGCGTTGGATTTGTTAGTAATGAGACTCGAATATGCTCCCTTAAGCAACTTGTGAGCTGTGAACATACGGGATGAGATGATACAATTTACCTGTGGATGAGAAGGATGAGGTGGTCAAATGTTTTATGACAAGATTTGATCATATCTAAAATTGGAGCTTCAATTGATCCCAATGCAATCAGAATTATGCTTGGCAATGGTTTCTCGTCAATCCTGCAAAGACTTTGGGTTCGGCATGTAAACCGTATCTTGTTTTATCTAAACGGGTTGACGGATCAAACATGAGTACATGACTGACCACCCATCCGATCCATTACACCATTCAAGTCATTACACAATATCCACCCAGTCTCTCGAAATGATCCAACTTCCTTTCCACAGTACCAAGTAACTTTTTTAGTTAATGTACACAACTTGTTCAAATCTTATATCATTACAGCTGTTATTTTTGTAATTGTTGTTACTGATCCTAATGAAAGGTAAACAGAAATCATCAACGTGGTTCCATTACAATAATTGAGAAGATAGTTTAGTTACGCATCTATTTCTTCTAGCGGTAATTATACAAATATAGAAAAAAGTCAAAAACAAACAGAACATAACATGTTTCACAGAAGCCAACAAGACCGGCTACTGGTTGTGTAGAAGAACACGCAGTCGTCTCGAATTTTGAATACAATCACTCAAGTCTTGATCAGAAGTCATTAATATCCACTCTTCATCTTCATCAAGGTACTTGATCTTAAAAGTCCCGTGCTTCAGCTTGAACTTCTTACCAATTTCATTCTCAACAGTAACAAATGTTGCTTCTGAGTTACCGAGACGTATTTTGATAATATCATCTGCATACTCTGCTTTAATAACAGTATTTTCATTTCTTTTGACGGGTGAGGGGTCCTGAATTACTCCATTATCCTTTTCATGTGTGTGACTTTCTTTACTTTGATTTTTGTTGGATTTATATGCCTTTCTCTGCGGTAAATCTGGTCCTTGCCACCCCGACATGCCCAACTTATTGTGCTTGCGTTTCAATGTAGACACGGAAACTATAACAAAAAGCATATGAAATGAGGTTTCTCAAACGTATTGTATGAAATGGTGGTCAAATCCAAAAAACATTAGTTAAATATGTTACCTCCAAGATCTTTTGCAGCCTTTTTCATGGTCTTTCCATAATGTTGTTTGATGTCTTCACGAGATAATTTGATTTCCGTCGTATCGTGTTTCTCCTTGGAATGTGCATTGTAGTTGACAACCATTGCGTTCTTGCCTTTATCAATTGCTTCAGGTATTGGTGATAATCTTTTTTCTTTGAAAATTTTGAAAAACTCAGTCTCACTCTCTGTGGAATTGTCAACATCTATAACATGTAACTGGTCACCAAGTTCTGCACCAGAAGAAAAGTTGAAACGTGGCAAACACCTTTTTAGTGTTAAGAGTAGCGCCTCCAACAATACAACATGATTTGGATTATGGTGCCATATGAATTCAAATGCACAATTAAAATCACCAGTATCAATACTCATGCATATTGTAAAACCACTACATGCAACACCATCAGTTGATACCCATGCCATTAGTTTATCAGTACCCAGTTGAGAAATATTTTCACAGAAGCGTGGTTGATAATCTTGAAGTGTCTTTTCAACAAGTTCCTCCCCCTTTTTTAGTGGAACCATATCGCAAGCATCATAATATTCCTTAAAACGCCAATGGGACGCTGTAAATTCCTCATCAACACAATTATAACCAGTCAATTTTAGCGCTAACCTATGTGTGGTTTGAGTGTCCTCTGAAGAAAAAGAAAACGGCACATGATTCTCGTCCTCGTAAGAGATCCATACTTGAGCAACACCTATCTTATGTGATTCACATACACTCTTCAATGCCACTTGAATTCCGTCCCTAACAAGTGTGAGACCATTTATAGTCTGTTTCACAAAATAAGTTAGAAAAGGTCACTACTTTCAACTATAATAAAAATAAACATATTTTCATAGAAGATCACTAACAAGGTGTTTTAGAAATCCTTACGTTGTATGGTATATGATCTTGTACATTAAACACATTCAGACCCTCTTGCTGCATCCATACAATATATGTCATTAATTAGCAATGAGATAAAATCATCTGATGGCTGCAGCTAAGTCGAGAATGAAATTCATTTCATCAGATAATTGGTTTGAGATGGTTATGAATAAATTGATAAAAGCTCACTGCACATACATACCTCTAGTGCCCTTTTCATCGTATTAACAATTTCGAGATTGATTGATGATATTGATGAACACTCAACAACACCGAAACAAGACGAGTAGTATTGAGAAGGACAACCAATAGGCAGACTATAAGAAGTCCACAATCCACAGTCTGAAGCATATCGCATCAATGAACCCTCACGGTGATTTTCCGTGTCCAAAACTGCCTCTGGCAAACGATTCAGGAATGCGTTGGTGGGTGGACCACTGATCATGGTCATAGGATGACGGTCACCATGTTGTTCAATTTCATTTTTAATAACCTTATTATGATTATTCATATCAATATCACACTCATATCCCATACAACGTCCCCTATATTCTAAGAGGGCTTCACCAAAATCACTGACGGCAAATGGTTGACCGGAGGTTGAAAGTACACGCCTGTTGCCACTTGTAACAGGTGCCCAGAACTGAACTATTAATTTGTCACCGTTATTTACCTTAGAAAAAGCAGATTTAATCTTCTCATAAATCATCCGGGTGCCAAGATCATCTGTGTACAGTGGTCATTTCTAGGTGATCAAATAACATTTCAATAAATAATTAACCAGTGAAAATGAAGATAAAAAGAGACTACTTATGATCACCTGAAGATAAATTATATTGAGATCCTTCATCTTCGCTACAAAAAACCCAGAGAGCCCCTTCAGTTTCAGGTTTTTTGTGAAGAACATAGGTTGGCAAGGTTTCAAGGAATTCAGAGAGCCTCTCGTCATCACGGTCAGCCATCAGATTTCCATTACCAAAAATGTTTTCTGCAGCTTGTTTCATGGATAAAGTGTTACATATTACAGTGCAGTAAAATATCAGGATATATGTCCATATGGGTCATAACCAACTCAATTGGAATTATGTAAAACAAGTTGTAATCCTGGAATAAAAGAAGAATTCCATTACCAAGAAAATCTTCTGTGGTAGATGTTCCAAATTGCTGTTCAATGACTTGTTGAGGTGTGAGGACTGGAGCAGGCTTGCACTTCGTACCCAAAGGTGCTATGTAGTCCACAGCCACTTGTTTCTTCCCTTCTTTCAATGCTTCAGGTATTGGTGATAACCTTTTTAATTGGAAAATATCGAACTTTTTTTTAATTTCTTTACCTGTAGAATTGTCAACTTCTATCACATGTAAGTTGTCACCTATTTCTGTACCGGAAGCAAACTTGAAACTTGGCAAACACCTTTTTATGTTTAAAAGTATTTCCTCCAACAAGATAGGATTGAATGAATTATGTTTCCATAAGAATTCGAATACATAATTAAAGTCACCAGTATGAATACTCCTCATGCATATTGTAAGACCCATACTTCCAACAGCAGTAGCATAGTAGTCCCATCCCATAAGCTTATAAATGCCCTGTATCGAAATATTTTTACAGAAACGTGGTTCATAATCTTGAAGTGTCTCCATAACAAGTTCCTGCCCCGGTTGTAAAGGAAGGAAATCACAAGCATCATAATAATTTTGGCAAATCTTAGAATATCTTGTGGAATCCTTATCAATACTTTTATAACCAGTCAATTTGAGCCGTAACAGTCGTCGTGTTTGTGCCTCCTCCCAAGAATATGAAAAGTGCACATCGTTCTCAATCCAAACCTGAGCAAGAGCTATTTGATGTGATTGACATACAATCTTTAACGCCTTTTGAATTTGAACCCTAGCACTTTCGAGACCATTTATAGTCTGTTCCACAAGTGTAAAGAAGTGAGAAAAGATGATAACTTTAGCTTATTATGAAAAGCATATTTACAGAAAGTGTATTTACCTTGTATGGTATACAATCCTGGATATTGTACACACTCAGACCCACTTCCTTTATTTTCTTATTCATCACATTGAATACATAATCACGATTAATAATATTTGATGAGCATTCGATAACACCAATACAATCAGAAGAGGAAGAGGTTTGGGAAGGACAACAAATAGGTATCATAACAGAAGAATCCAAACCAGACTCCTGAAAAGCATTACGCAACAATGGATCCACCTCTGTGGGATGCATAGGTGTTATATCTGGAAAACGATTGAGGAATGCAGAGGCAGGTGTACCCCTCCTAAACTTACTATTCACATCAATATCATACGCATTCTCCACACAAAGTCTCCTATAATTTATAAAATGTTGGTAAAGGAAGCTGACCGCAAAAGGTTGACCGGAAGTTGAAAGTTGAAGTTTGCCGCCGATTGTTACTGGTGCCCAAAACTGAGCTATTAACACTACACTGATATCCATCTTGGAAAAAGCAGATTTAATCTTGTCGTAAATCATCCAAGTGCCAACATCATCTGTTTAATTTTGTATACAAATTAAAAAATGAAAATGAAGATAGATAGATATAGAGAAACAGGCTAGTTGATTATGATTGATCACCTGATAAATATGAATTATTTTCATATCTTTCATCCTTGCTACTAAAAACCCATAGTCCATCATAAAAAGATCGAGGTTTGCTGTGAAGACGATAAGTTGGAAAGCTTTCAAGGTATGCAGAAAGAAGATCCGAATTAAAAGAATCAACCATCGTTTAGTTGACTTTTCAGTCAACTCACCTAACCACCTCTCACATACGCAGATAGTCAGATGTATAGCTATTTTATTTTTATAAGCTGATCTATGCTAAATTGCACAAAAGATCCTTCGTCTTTTTAAGAAATTGCACTTCTGACTTCATATATCTACCTAGCTCCTTCGTCTTTTTAAGAAATTACAAAATTCGTAACCGTATGATTTACACACACCTAGCTAAGGACCCGTGTATTATACGGGCTATTTAAATGTTACGTTACATACTAAAATTAATATTTAAGAGATGTTATATCAAAGGTTGTATGCTACCTTTTGAAGCATCAACAAATAAGCAGATTTGATATTGAAACAAATTTACTTAATTAGTAAGAAGGAACTCAAGAAAAGGATCATTTGATGTTATAATTTAGACAAATAACTAGATCTGACACCAGTATTTTTCATCAATCACACTACACAATTCTGATTACTCTTTATTTTCATACATCTAAATCAACTCTCGTCAATGCTTATTCTTGAATTTTTCAACTTTCCACGACTGACAGTCCAATCTCTTTTGGCTTTGTGATAGTATCAAATTTGACTCAAAGTAAACAAAAGAACTAACATGTATGCAATTGAAAACTTAATTTAGCAACCATCTACACAATTATATCAAACAAACTTTATTAAAAAAAAACTTATGTACGTTCAGATAACCTGTATAACCATACTATCATCAATAGCCGTATAAACCAATAGCCTTGGTGTTGGGACTACAAAATTATTCATTTCCTTGCAGACAAAAAAGACATCCTCCTAATCTTCAATTCCGAGATACACTAATGGTGACCGGTAAATACCCTCCAAAAAAAAATATTATGATCATCATGCCAAATCTACTTCCAATTTCACAAAAAGATTATATTGTTGCTAACTTAATAAGAGTAATATTTGAATATAAAGTAAATACGTATTTTGAGACATCACAAAACAATAATAAGAACAAAACAATAATAAGAGTTATATTTGAATTTCAAATACTTGTTTAAAGAGTCTACACTTATTTTCAACGAGTCCGACTAAAGACCTTACAACTTACCTTTTGTGAAGATATAATACCAAAAAGTGAGGGAGGATTTAATTTCAAACAAAATGACGGTCTCACAATGAGAGCCGAGTTTTCCTTTCTCTTTCTAAAACACTTGACATATTTTATGATGTTCGAATCCATAATGAGGGGTTCCTAATCCATGTACTATATTAGGATTAAATTTGGACATAGAATAATATAGATTAGGAATAGACGCGAACTAGGGTTAGTGTAGCTTGCCTTGCAAGGCAAGGAAGAGGCCATATGGCCTGTTGGTTCATGGAGGGTGGGTAGGGTGTTTCCTAAACCAACTCAAACAGGGTTTCTACCCCTCTCATCTCTATAAATGGAGGTGAGGGGGGATGCTAGTTTGGAACATTCTTCTTACTCGATTTGTAAGTTTTATTCGGTATTAAGTAAAGGGTGTTCGATGGTATAACGTGTGCATATAATCGTAAACTTGTATATTCATTTCTTATTCCTCTTGTGTTAATCAAAGAGTTGAGTTGAAAGTTGCTACATGTGTTCTACGATCTAGTTTTTTCGTTTCCGTGTATCATTCTTTGGGTTGTTGTGTCATTGTCCAACAATCAGGGCCGGATTTGGACCTGTGCAGGTTGCCGAACTGCATAGGCCACCAAATCCATTGATGCAACATTTTAAAGAAAAGCCCAGTTTATAAATGTATTTGTTCAAGTTCACGTTTAGTTCATTTGGGCCTGCGCATTATCTCCAGCCCAACAACTAAAATAATCATTTGTTCATCACTTCATCCCTCATCTTTTTTATTTCGTACCTTATTTTTCTTTTCATTGTTCTTGGTAGTTTTTTCTTGCCTATTTATTTTCTCTTCTTAATTTCTTTTCTTTTGTCTGTTTAAATTTTAATTTAAATGTTGTTGGTATGAAGGATTTGGAGACTGAATGAACAGATAGATACAATTTAGTTGTGATGTAAAATCATTTTAATATTTAGAAATTAATGGTGTACCAATATAAAATGTGACACGAATCTTTTTTCTTGCTATTGTTTACAATTTATATTTGTACTTATAATTAACCATAGTTTCATATTTAACTGATTGTGTGTTCAAGAAAAAAACTTTTATGTTTTACTTTTTAGAAATAGGGCCTCATTTTTAGCACGGCAGGAGGCCTCCGAAATCCACAGGACGGCCAACTATCCACATATGGTAATATTTAGTTGCATTGTATTGTGTTACAACTATGCGTTTCAATACAAATTCAATACAATCTTAAGCGTTTTGCCGTGTAATGTTTAATCCCTATCATGATACGAACTCTTTGAGCGATGAACTAGAAACTATTTTTGCATTGGAATCAAATTTGTCGAAAAACCGTCCACCCAAGTAGATATAATCAAGTCTTGTCATAAAACATTTGAACGCCTCATTTTCCTTATCTAACAGGACAATTGCATTAATAATTAATATCGTTTATATACATGTTAGGATGCTCACAAGTTACTAATTAAAGGAGCAGACTCAAGTCTAATTACTAACAAATCCAACGCTTCCTTCATCCAAGTATAGTGGCAAACTTCTTGAGCTTTCGCAACACTCACCCAAGCTCTTCTCCGAATATCTTTTTCGGGCCAAAACTCGAGTTGCTCCTTCACAAGTAACGGAAACATATGTCCTTCGTAATATCCATCGTTTCCTTTGCTCTTAAAACACCATGTACCCAATTCTCCCTCGACTATTCCATGCACTCCAGCTTCCTCTATCGACTCTCTTAGCGCGGCTTCTTTGATGGTTTCATCGCATTCCCAACCTCCTTTAGGAAACAACATTCCTTTGCCTTTTCTTTGTGCACTAATCACAAGAACTTCCAATGCATTGTTGTTAATTCTGTAAGGTATACATCCCACGACTTGACGTTGTTGGCCTTTATTGTAACGTTGCAAATTTCGTCCGCTACGAGAAACCTTAGGTACCATCTTTTTCAATTCCATTTCAACTACAAAACTCTGTGTAAGATGACTGTCAACTAAATGGTATAACAAGAAACAAAGATGAAGTAGTTTTTATAGAAGGAGAAGCACAAGATAAGTGATGGTTGATGAAGAAAATGAGATTCTATCTACTAGTAAGAGCTCTAGGTGCAGCAACAAGCTTCTCCCTCCCCATTCGGGCCCCACCATGCCACATCACCAAAACACCTCAACTTCAACAAACCACAACAAACCCCCCCTCACCAAACAACAAACCTCCACTTCCCCATTCGGGCCCCACCTCTTACACACTTATTTTTTTATTCCTTTTTCAATCAAATTAAATTTATTTCATTCAAAAAAAAATAACTAAAATTAAAATTTTATGCTTATATTTGTTTTAAATTTAAGCTACTAAAAAAAATGCAAAGATTAAAACTACAAGGACTAAAACTGCAAACATTGGATTAAAACTACAAGGACTAAAAAAAAATACATGTTGTCTTCATCTTCTTCAAATATACCTGCAAACATGGATCCAAAAAAAAAAAAAAAGAGTAAACCTGCAAACATGGGTTGTCGTACTGAAACACCGCCAGAAAAATGTCTCACAACGCATGTTGTCTTCATCTTCTTCAAATATACCTGCAAACATGGATCCAAATAAAAAAAAATAATAAAAATAAACAAACAAACCCAAAAAAAAAAAAAAAAAAAAAAAAAAAAAAAAAAAAAAAGAAGTAAACCTGCAAGATTGTCAGATGCTTGCTTCGCCGTGGCCACGGCGAGTTTGCCAACGGCGAGCAACGGCGAGGCATCTCCGGTGTGGCGGCGAGCAACGGCTCGCCGTTGGAAGTGCCACATCGGACGGCGAAGGGCGGTTCGTCGTCTGCACCCAGTGCTCTAATATAAATGGAGGAGAAAAACAGGGTTTGTGGGTCCCACGGGGGTGTGAAAGAATGTAACAACCCGATATTTTCCACGTCTACGTTTATTTTCCAACTTTGGAAATTTCACTATTCATCGATTACTATTCATCAAAACACTATTCATCATTTTATTATTCATCGTTTTTGATGTCCGTTTGATATTCTGAGAAACATTTGAAAATTTTACTATTCACAGAACACTATTCATTCCGGAAGAAATTCCACTATTCACGTGCATTATCAGTAAGGACCTCTCATACGGACTAGAATAGTCTGCATATCATCATAATGTCATTTACATGCTATACCACTCTTAGGATTCTCAAAATTAATATATTTAGTATATTTAACGTTTTACGTATAAGTATTTATAATTAAACGTTAACACCCGGTTTATACACGACGAATATATCTAAATATTCCCACAATGGTCCCGACATATTTTTATATCCAT
This sequence comes from Artemisia argyi, assembly GCA_030686995.1. Taxonomy (NCBI): domain Eukaryota; kingdom Viridiplantae; phylum Streptophyta; class Magnoliopsida; order Asterales; family Asteraceae; genus Artemisia; species Artemisia argyi. The sequence continues at coordinate 35,516,032 of CM060707.1, read as the reverse complement.
TTTAACATCATAAAAGTTATAACATTCAGTTACCCAGTATTTTGGAAATTTATTTTATTTATAACGTAAGTTTATGAATATTACGACAGTTTTCGTGAAAACTAAACAATAATCACCCGATCACTCCATACTTGTACTCAACATATTATTATAATCTTTATAACTTTATTTTGACCCGAATAACTTCGTTAAAATTTATTTCTAGCAAACCTGGTACCCGATTATAACTAAACTAATTAAACACTACAAAATATCTAGTTATCTTCTCTTATACTCATCAAGTATCAAAAACCCATTTCTCTTCTTCCTCATCTCAAAAGCCACGACTCAAATTCAATCCATGACCAAAATCCATTGATTTTCAAAGATCAAAGCATAAAAGTTGTTCATTTCATCATTCTAATTAAGAGTTTTGAAATATAAACTCAAGAATCACAAGATTTCTCATCCTTTAATCACCTATTATCTCAAAGTGAGTATTTAAATTTATTTTCATGTTTTCATCTAATTAACACTTATATCTCATGGTAATCATGCTTAATTTCATGCTCATACTAGTTATACCACTTTATTTTTGAATACTTTTTGAACATACAAACCCTAGATTGTGATTTAGGTGTTTCTTTGTTAAATTAACTTGATTACTAGTCATTAGGAACCCATGGCACCCTAAGAAGGTGTATGGTAGGATTAGATTAGTTTTGTGAAGTTTGCAAGAGATTTGGTTGAAGTAAAAACTAGTTTTGAACCTTGGAAATGGATTTCTAACAAGTATATATACATGCTGTCCCATTTTTGTAAATCCAGAAAAATCAGGAGATTCCGGGTAACTTTGGGCTAAAGATTTAGAAAATACTTTCAAAAACGAAGCCGTGGGCGAAAGAATGGATTAAAACGAGTTTATAACGAAGAAGTTATGATTTTTGCAAGATTGTTGACGAAAAGTATTTTTCTGAAAAATAGTTGCTGTGGGGCGTTTTTCATTGGACAAAAAGAGACTTTAGACGTAACCCGGAGGAGCCGAGCTTTCCAAAATATATTACTACATACTAAGACGTAACCGTGGATATAAAGAACAAGTAAAACGGACTTATAACGACCAAGATATACACGTTTCAAAATCGGCGAAACTCTATTTATTTCCATCAGCTTTTTAGCAAAATATTACTAAGTATAGAAAAACAGTTTTTGTAAGACATCATGTTGAGAGCCAATTTACTCATTGATAAACTCATTTCTGGAAAATTTACATCATTGACAAAAAGTTAGCTCACCCAGCCTAGTTTTCAAAACATCCAGCCGTTTGTCAAAAGGATTTATAACGAACAACTTATGGACTTCCAAACTTTCCCGAAAACTGCCCAGAATCTGCCAAAACAGCCCAAACACCTCACTTGACGGCTAATTATCCTTATGATCGAGACCTGTATGGACAAACTTCACTTCTGTGACTTTTTAGATATGGTGAAAATCTTCTCAAAACTACTGAGCTTCTCTCCTAACTCTTAATATTCACTATTTCACGACTAGTTTTATGAGACCGTTTTGTCACTAATAGAAGTAATAATACTTCTACGTACTAAATTCTAGATTTTCTAGAAATATTAGCCAAGTACCCAATTTCATAACTAATGATGTATTAGTGATTACAAGTATATTTTCATCATTTCAAGGCGTTATTTCAAGGATTTCAACCCGAGGATTTCAATACTAACATGGAAACATACGATATATATATAAGTATATATATTACAATTAGCTTATTTTATTTTCTAATAGCAATATTTTTCCAAATTCTTGGATTATATATTTTTGATAACACAAGTGTTTTTCCAAAGAGTAGAGTGGTATAGGGAGCATGTGCATGTCATTCCTTTCTTCATTTCATGATCTAAAGTAGATCATATCATTCATTTAGGTTGCGGATAGAGTGCGCGCCTTACTTTAGTTCATACCTTTTTGTTATCATATCGCTTATATCAGGTGAGTATTCACGAACCCCTTTTTCTAACTATTTTAATCGCTTTGGGGTGGATGCATGAATTATTACTTGAACACTTTGAACATTGTTTTGAACCCTTTGATTTTTATGAACTCTATTGAACTTTATTGCAACTTATGACTTGTTTTGAACTTGACTTGAACTTTTGAACTTAATGTACTGTACGTGCTATGACCTAAAGTCTCGCCATTTTTGGTGGAGCGTTCTTAACCCTAAAGTCTCACCTTATTGGTGGAGCGTGCTAAGTCTCCCATGTTTGGAGCGTTCTTAATCTTATATAATAGTTGTATGATGTACTGTTCGTACATTCGCATTGTTCGACGCCTATTAGTAGTATGGATAGCGCTATTAGAGGTCGGCCAACCTCTCGTCCACTATGTTACGGGACGCATATTATTTAATTAGGGGCTTTGCATGGCATACATTATTATATATGTGGTGCTTATATTGTGAACTTTCTCTAATGGTTTCTCATATTAAATAAAACGTTTATACTCACCAACTATTTTATAGTTGACCGTTTTCTCTCATGCATTTCAGGTGATCGTCAGTAAGCTTGTCAGCAAGGTCTTGCATAATGAAGTTTTCACATGTCACTTCTTTTCATTATGTATTAAAATACCATCTTTTGGGAATCAAACATATGTCTTTTATTTGCCAAAGTCGGCAATAACAACGTTGTAATGTTATATTTTTCCTTAATGTAAATTATGGTATTGTCTTATTTCTCTTTGGTGATGTATATCGATTTCGTTACACCTCGTGTTTCCGCCTTCGGCGAGGGTGTGACAGATTGGTACCAGAGCCAGAGGTTATAGAGAATGCCGATTTTTCTAAAATAAAAATCGCAACTATAACCAAAGTAACATTTTTCTTAAATACCAAAAATGATACGAGTCGACTAGTCTTAGCATTGCATTATTAATCCTCAAGTATGCATAGCCTGATCACCTATGTATAATTCAGGAAGAATCATGCGATGAAGGGAGTAGTAGTCAAAGATCATGTTTGGTCGGGTCTAGAGAGTCTGGTCACCTGAAGTTGCATTGGTCGGGTGGGTATGCATAACCTGTTTATATGTTTCAGTTTCTGTTACCGTACCTTATATATGCCTTCATGTATATACTTTCTCCTTGCTACCTTACGCCCCGTTAGATTAAGCATGCCTTTGTTTCCATCATTTTGCGATCTCCATGTCACGACTGTTATTGTACCGTACATCCTCCGTCATCATTCATGTGTCGCTCACTCAACCAACTATTTTTTGTCTATCGCAGAGACATGGCCGCAATAAACCCTCCGAATGACACTGCTGCAGGATTAGCAGACCTCCTCACTCAGATTGTTGCGCACATTGATGCTGGACGGACTAATAATGGAGCAGGTGCCTCGAACAACGGTCAGGGATGCAACTATAAGACTTTCATGACGTGCAAGCCAATGGAATTTTATGGCACTGAGGGTGCCATTGGACTGCTATCATGGTTTGAGAATGTTGAGTCGAAACTCAGCATCACTAAATGTGCTGAAGGAGATAAGGTTGAGTTCTCTGCGGGTCTGCTTCAAGGTCGAGCATTGACTTGGTGGAACAACCAGCTACAGACTCGAGGAAGAGAGGCTGCAAATGGATTATCTTGGGAAGCGTTTAAGAAACTACTAACTGACGAGTACTGCAGAAAAGATGAAGTGGAGAAGCTGGAAGTGGAATTTTGGAACCACTTGATGGTAGGAGTAGAAGTTGACAAGTACACGGCCCGTTTCCATGAGCTAACTAAGATGGTTCCTCATATGGTCTCCACTGTGGAGAAGCTGATTGATCGATATGTTTGGGGGTTGATTCCTGAAATCAGGAGGGATGTCACTTCATCAAACCCAACCACTCTGCAAGCTGCTGTGGGCATGGCATACCGCTTGACAAATGATGTGATCAGGTCTGGTGGACTAACGAAAGGAAACGATGGAGGACGAAAGAGACAGGAAGATCAGCAAAGAAGCCGTGATCAAGATCAACAGGACAAGAGACAACGAGTAATGGGAAACTACGGAGTAACAACTCAAGGGCCTAGAAGATATGCCGGTTCACATCCTATGTGTACTCGATGTAACTACCACCACTCAGGAGACTGCCCAAGATGCACCAAATGCGGACAGTCGGGCCACTTCATGCGAAATTGCTCAAACAGGACTGTGAACCAAGGACCAAGGCCAGCATGTTACGAGTGTGGAAGCTTGGATCATCTCAGAAATACCTGTCCAAAATTGAAAAGAACTCCTAACCAAGGACAGAATCGTCCAAATCTGGCGTTAGCAGTTGAAGGCCCTCAAGATCAGAATGTTGAAATTCCCCCTGCACGTGGCCGAGCTTACTTCCTAGGGAATCATTTAACCCCACAGAATCAGGACAACATGCCGGGTACATTCTTTTGAACAACCTCCTTACTTCTTAATCTTGAGTGCATAACTTATTTTTATTTCTTACCAAGTTCACGACATTGATATAATCCGAGACCTAGCGTTTTCGACCTTAGTTGCTTCATCAAATTTAACAGCGAGCACATACACCTATAGAATGGATGAATTGAATCTCGAGGACGAGATTCCTTTTAAGGTTGGTAGAATGTAACAACCCGATATTTTCCACGTCTACGTTTATTTTCCAACTTTGGAAATTTCACTATTCATCGATTACTATTCATCAAAACACTATTCATCATTTTACTATTCATCATTTTTTATGTCCGTTTGATATTCTGAGAAACATTTGAAAATTTTACTATTCACAGAACACTATTCATTCCGGAAGAAATTCCACTATTCACGTGCATTATCAGTAAGGACCTCTCATACGGACTAGAATAGTCTGCATATCATCATAATGTCATTTACATGCTATACCACTCTTAGGATTCTCAAAATTAATATATTTAGTATATTTAACGTTTTACGTATAAGTATTTATAATTAAACGTTAACACCCGGTTTATACACAACGAATATATCTAAATATTCCCACAATGGTCCCGACATATTTTTATATCCATTTTAACATCATAAAAGTTATAACATTCAGTTACCCAGTATTTTGGAAATTTATTTTATTTATAACGTAAGCTTATGAATATTACGACAGTTTTCGTGAAAACTAAACAATAATCACCCGATCACTCCATACTTGTACTCAACATATTATTATAATCTTTATAACTTTATTTTGACCCGAATAACTTCGTTAAAATTTATTTCTAGCAAACCTGGTACCCGATTATAACTAAACTAATTAAACACTACAAAATATCTAGTTATCTTCTCTTATACTCATCAAGTATCAAAAACCCATTTCTCTTCTTCCTCATCTCAAAAGCCACGACTCAAATTCAATCCATGACCAAAATCCATTGATTTTCAAAGATCAAAGCATAAAAGTTGTTCATTTCATCATTCTAATTAAGAGTTTTGAAATATAAACTCAAGAATCACAAGATTTCTCATCCTTTAATCACCTATTATCTCAAAGTGAGTATTTAAATTTATTTTCATGTTTTCATCTAATTAACACTTATATCTCATGGTAATCATGCTTAATTTCATGCTCATACTAGTTATACCACTTTATTTTTGAATACTTTTTGAACATACAAACCCTAGATTGTGATTTAGGTGTTTCTTTGTTAAATTAACTTGATTACTAGTCATTAGGAACCCATGGCACCCTAAGAAGGTGTATGGTAGGATTAGATTAGTTTTGTGAAGTTTGCAAGAGATTTGGTTGAAGTAAAAACTAGTTTTGAACCTTGGAAATGGATTTCTAACAAGTATATATACATGCTGTCCCATTTTTGTAAATCCAGAAAAATCAGGAGATTCCGGGTAACTTTGGGCTAAAGATTTAGAAAATACTTTCAAAAACGAAGCCGTGGGCGAAAGAATGGATTAAAACGAGTTTATAACGAAGAAGTTATGATTTTTGCAAGATTGTTGACGAAAAGTATTTTTCTGAAAAATAGTTGCTGTGGGGCGTTTTTCATTGGACAAAAAGAGACTTTAGACGTAACCCGGAGGAGCCGAGCTTTCCAAAATATATTACTACATACTAAGACGTAACCGTGGATATAAAGAACAAGTAAAACGGACTTATAACGACCAAGATATACACGTTTCAAAATCGGCGAAACTCTATTTATTTCCATCAGCTTTTTAGCAAAATATTACTAAGTATAGAAAAACAGTTTTTGTAAGACATCATGTTGAGAGCCAATTTACTCATTGATAAACTCATTTCTGGAAAATTTACATCATTGACAAAAAGTTAGCTCACCCAGCCTGGTTTTCGAAACATCCAGCCGTTTGTCAAAAGGATTTATAACGAACAACTTATGGACTTCCAAACTTTCCCGAAAACTGCCCAGAATCTGCCAAAACAGCCCAAACACCTCACTTGACGGCTAATTATCCTTATGATCGAGACCTGTATGGACAAACTTCACTTCTGTGACTTTTTAGATATGGTGAAAATCTTCTCAAAACTACTGAGCTTCTCTCCTAACTCTTAATATTCACTATTTCACGACTAGTTTTATGAGACCGTTTTGTCACTAATAGAAGTAATAATACTTCTACGTACTAAATTCTAGATTTTCTAGAAATATTAGCCAAGTACCCAATTTCATAACTAATGATGTATTAGTGATTACAAGTATATTTTCATCATTTCAAGGCGTTATTTCAAGGATTTCAACCCGAGGATTTCAATACTAACATGGAAACATACGATATATATATAAGTATATATATTACAATTAGCTTATTTTATTTTCTAATAGCAATATTTTTCCAAATTCTTGGATTATATATTTTTGATAACACAAGTGTTTTTCCAAAGAGTAGAGTGGTATAGGGAGCATGTGCATGTCATTCCTTTCTTCATTTCATGATCTAAAGTAGATCATATCATTCATTTAGGTTGCGGATAGAGTGCGCGCCTTACTTTAGTTCATACCTTTTTGTTATCATATCGCTTATATCAGGTGAGTATTCACGAACCCCTTTTTCTAACTATTTTAATCGCTTTGGGGTGGATGCATGAATTATTACTTGAACACTTTGAACATTGTTTTGAACCCTTTGATTTTTATGAACTCTATTGAACTTTATTGCAACTTATGACTTGTTTTGAACTTGACTTGAACTTTTGAACTTAATGTACTGTACGTGCTATGACCTAAAGTCTCGCCATTTTTGGTGGAGCGTTCTTAACCCTAAAGTCTCACCTTATTGGTGGAGCGTGCTAAGTCTCCCATGTTTGGAGCGTTCTTAATCTTATATAATAGTTGTATGATGTACTGTTCGTACATTCGCATTGTTCGACGCCTATTAGTAGTATGGATAGCGCTATTAGAGGTCGGCCAACCTCTCGTCCACTATGTTACGGGACGCATATTATTTAATTAGGGGCTTTGCATGGCATACATTATTATATATGTGGTGCTTATATTGTGAACTTTCTCTAATGGTTTCTCATATTAAATAAAACGTTTATACTCACCAACTATTTTATAGTTGACCGTTTTCTCTCATGCATTTCAGGTGATCGTCAGTAAGCTTGTCAGCAAGGTCTTGCATAATGAAGTTTTCACATGTCACTTCTTTTCATTATGTATTAAAATACCATCTTTTGGGAATCAAACATATGTCTTTTATTTGCCAAAGTCGGCAATAACAACGTTGTAATGTTATATTTTTCCTTAATGTAAATTATGGTATTGTCTTATTTCTCTTTGGTGATGTATATCGATTTCGTTACACCTCGTGTTTCCGCCTTCGGCGAGGGTGTGACAAAGAAAAAGATAAGCGCGGATGCAAATGGGGGCGTAGGAAATACGCGTTACATGGCTTCATAATGTCGGCTGAGATAATAACGCTGCTTGACATTTTGTAGTACTAGTATTTTATAGTTGAAAATTAGCAAATGTCAGCTGGACCAGCTTAAATCTGTGGATTTAATAGTCTTTGTATTGCAGTGTTGTATTTTTCGAGTATAATAAAGATCTTTTATTGCTTGCAAGTTGTGCCGGAAATAATTTAGTCACGTTTTATTTTATCGGGTTTTTTTTATCACAAATATCTTTGTGACTTCACTTCTTCGGTTTCGCCTATTTTATCTTTGTGACACTCGCACAAAAAGCAACTGAGCCCCACACAACTTCATTCCTTGTTCGTTGTCAAACGATGCAGCTCCAACCGACACACCCGTGCCATTTGTGTCACTTAAGTGACGTTTGTCGGTTGGCAACGAGCCGTTAAGAGTGGTCTTAGATGTGTGTAGAGTTCCGGATAATTTATAAAATAAAAGCTCTCGTAATTGTGTAGTTAGTTTAGTTACTTTTATAGTATTCAACTATTCTTAGAGCGAGTTTAACAATTTCAACCTATTTTCGACCGTAAAATCTTATTCAATTAAATCTCAACTTATCATTACTCTCACATGATAAATTAACAATAGTTTAATTAATAGGTTGAGCAATATCAACATATTGCTCCACTAAGTCATCCTCAACATTTAACTCCAATAGAGATGCTCTTAAAAGTTATTGCTCCACTAAGTCATCCTCAACATATTCTCAACCAATTTTCAACTCTTTCATAATCTTTTCCATTAGAGATGCTCTTAAAAGTCTAATTAGTCCGATTTCATGTTATCTGTTTTTTAGTGTGTTCTGGTCAAACTAAAAAAGCAACAATACTAATATTAACAATAGTAGTAAAATGCTACTGTATAATAGTATTGAAAAAGCTTGCCTAGGGGCACTCGTGAGATACTTGCTCTGACGATACTAAAGACTTTATTTTGGGTGATGTTAAGTTAATCTGGTTAAAACCTTTTGTTTTAAAAAATGTGAGATGTTCTCATACTGGTTTTGATATGATAAATCATGTTGGGGTTTCTATGAGATTCTTTATATTTAAGCGAATATAGCCTCATTTTTCAGTAAATATCATGTTGAAACCTTGGTTAGAATCCTATTCACCAATATTTTTAATAGCTTATAGTGAAACCCAACAATTAAAATGACCAATAATGGCACGAGTTTAGTTTTTTCTACTAATCATCTTAACACTGTCCAAAATAGTTTGTGAAACTATAGTTGCCGTACCAAGTAAAAATTTGTATTACTTTAAAAGGAAAAATTCTACCATCATTAGAAGTTGCTACTTGCGACTTTGCGAGTATATGAACTTTTTTGGTCCGATAAGCACACACAACCAATTATAGCATTCTAGTTGTCTAATGCATTATACAAAGCTTCAAAGTTCAAACACTTAATTTGTCAATTTTAGCATTTCTAGAATTATAGTTGCCTGAACTTCGGCTTGATTGCATGTGGGTCGTAAGCCCATTAAGCCATTGTGAAAAGTGAAAACGGAAAAGAGGATAAGGCAAAATGTGAGGTGTTATTTTAAAATCATTTTCCGTTACATCGATGACATGACAAATTGTGATGGGTATGTTCATAAGTTCATTGTTCAATAGTCAAAATTTCTTTATAGATCCAAATTTTACCATATAACTTATCAAGTAATCTTAGCCACTCATTTTTTATCAAAATAAAAAAAATAAACTTCTACCTTATCTTTCTATAGACATGCATTGTTATATACTTTCGACGAATTTTTTTTTTTTTTTCAAATTTTCCGCCCAGAAAAATCATATATGATTTGTAAAAATCATATATGATTTGTAAAAATCATATATAATTCGTTAAAATCAAATCATATATGATTTTTAAAAATCATATATGATTCGTAAGAATCATATATGATTTGATAACAAATCCTATATTTTACAAATCATATATGATTTTTCTGGGCGGAATTTTTTTTTTTTTTTTTAAAAAGTTCGTTGAAAAAAAAAGTTCGTCGAAAGTATATAATAATGCATATCTATGAAAGGTTTTGAGTATAGACAGTCAAGAAAATTACAAGTTTTTAGATTTATCGAGTAAGTTCCGATGGACCCGAACTGAACAGACCCAAGAACCGAAATGTCTCAAACTTAAGAACAAGAACCGGAACCATCGGGTCTGGATCCGGTCCGGTTCTTTTTGGTTCTGATCCGGTTATGTGGTTTTTTTCTCATCCCTATTCCGGCTAATATTATATTATGGCGATAGTACAACCATTAAAGCCATAAATATAGACTCGAACAGAACCACATGTAAAGTATAAATTAAAGAATCGTCGTACACTATTGAACGGGTTTGTACAATATCTGTTGGTATGCTCGAATGAATGACAATGGGTATGAGTTTGATAGTAATTGTGGGTCCCTCACCTATAAAAGATCCATACATATGTCTCTTGATGTACATGGAGTATAGATTATATTTATCATTCATTACAATAGCGGTGGGTCTATTATCTTAAACAAACACCTTAAATAACTTTCATAGTAATAGTATCATTTCCAGAGTGGGATACCAAACACACCCAGTAGTCATTAATAAGTTAATTGGGTTCAAATCTTGAGTATTTTCTAATCATTTTCACAGTTTAAGCGCAAGCTTCGTAATGATATGAATATTTACTTTTTTACGTATGATGTTATGCATAGAGAGAGCACCCAAATATTCAAAATTTCAACACTTAAATGGTTAAGAGACCCACAATAATCTTTGGTTATCCATCTTGTTTTTTATTTTTTGTTGCTACATTGTTCTATAGGAGAATATATGCACATGGGCAAGTGGCTGAATGACATGAATTAACAATTTTAGGATAATGAATGTGGTTTACTGATATTTTTTTGTCTTATCTTTAACTTTGTTTTTTTTCTTTAAATTATCGTAGAAAATAAACCTAAACTCAAACACTTTCAAATAAAGTTGACGTCATATCAAACTTCAAAGTATCTGTCTATACATAGTTACATACTTATATAGATAGGTGATAATATAGATGGACCGAATAAGTTGAATAGCACGTCTGGTAAGCAAAGCAAGTACTTTTATTTTACTTTTTTGAAAATTTGTACTCCGTATTTGTTAATAATATGTGAAGTAGCATTTAAGAGTTGTTTTACAAATTATAATTATATCTATAATTACGTTGTCAAACATTTTTATAAAATAAAACTGATACTGCTTACATTTATTGCTCACTGCTACTGCTATTTTTATCAAAAAGATACATACAACTTCTCATAATAACAATGTTTTCATTTTACTGATTAACTCAAATCTTTTCTAATTGGAGAAAAGATTTTATATTATCCAACTTATCATCCTACTACTAACTTGATTTTCTAATCATATAGTAACTGATTTGCATGAGGAGTGAGGACACATTAACATGCTGTCATTTCTCAGAATAAAATTTGATTAACTCAAATCTCTTTAATAAAAAAAGGATTACCAGCATTAACGCCCACGGTAATTCCTTAAATTAGACGTATCTGGACGTTTGTATAAACCCAAAAACAAATATTTTTAGTCAAACCAAATATTCAAAATATAATTTGTTTTATAGCAATTAAATAATTTTGGATGGCACCTTATCATGCATACGTGTAAATCCATTATCCAATCCCAACTAATCACAAAAATCCCACACGTTTTAACCTTTTATAAACCCAACTGTCTGCTCATATCTTTCATCAGTCATTCACACGAGTTTTTTCATCAAATTTTATTCAGTAACAAGAAAAAAAAAAAGATCACAAAATGTTGGCAGTGTTTGATAAAATTGTTGCTAAGTGCCCTGAAGGGTTACAGACCCAGCAAGATTCGTCGCTAAATGCTCTTAAAGATGGGCTTTTGTCGAAGCACTTTTCGTCGCTGCACCCATCTGCTGTCACTATTAATCTTGGTGGGTCTGGTCTGATTTCTTACTCCATTGATAAACAAAACCCTCTTTTACCAAGGTACTACTTGTATTTTTAACCTTTTGCACTTATTATTTTGGTGTTATATATGTTTGATCTGATGATTTTATAGTAAACTATAAGTAATAATCTAATGTGGTTTAAAGATTAGTTATTTATTTAGTGGTAGATTGATTTAGTTTTGTGGATCAGTGATCTTGATCAGTCTCACTTGGATCTTAAAAATGAAGGTGTGATCATGGTAGTTAAGTGTGAGACTAAAACCTGATCTTTGTGTAAACTTAGCTGCTAAATATTGAGGTGTTTGGGATTGCTTATTCAAATGATGATTTTCTCATTTAATTATTTTTAAGCAGAATAGCATTTTTTGAGTGTTTTGGATAAAACTGCTTCTTTGCATATTTTAGTATAATAAGAACCTAAATAAGCTGTTTGCACACTTTAAAATAAGCAAATCCTAAACACCCCTATAGGCTGTAGCATAGATCTTTGGTTGTTCTTGGTCTGGCAACCAAGAGCAGTGGTTATGGTTGAGGATAGTTTCAAAAATCAGTTGGATATTTGTTCCGGTTATAAAAAGAAATTATTTTGGGACTTGCAACACCGTCTCTATAAATTTAGTAAAAACTAAAAATAATCTCAAGTATAAATCAGGACTAAAGACTAAAGAACCAATTTAGTTCAATCCAAACACACTCATTTAGTTTATTGGCCGCTTTATACGTAGGCAATAAGGTAGTAGGCTGATTTGGGTGTTGTAATTACCTCAAAAAAAAAAAATAATAATAATCAATTATAAATAAATAAATAAATAAAACAGGTGAAAGAGTAGCAGGTCAAAATGGAGTAAACAGGTTAAAACAACCTCCTATATTCTTTTGTACAAAATCTGTTTTTGTAACACCATAACTAGCATATTTACTTAATTTGAAGAGGGGGGGGGGGGGGGGGGGGGGGGGGGGGGGATGTTAGCAAGTCAACCCAGCCTGAACCCCTTTTGACCCACCCACCCAACCTGGTCATGTTGCTGAGGCTACCTCTAAACGTATCTATGACTTCGGGAATGAGTGTTTATTAGCTAAACCGCCTAAACAATCTCTTCATTTTTCCGTCATAGTTCATTTTATCTGCAGTTTATTTTCTAATATGTTTTCTATGTCACTTGGTACTAGATATTTTGCTGTTGTGGACGACATATTCTGCTTATTCCAAGGTCACGTAGAGAATGTTGCTCCTCTAAAGCAACAATACGGTTTAAGCAAGACTGCAAACGAAGTGATAATTGTCATCGAGGCATACAGAACTCTAAGGGACAGAGGTCCTTACCCCGCTGACCAAGTTGTGAGAGACCTTCAGGGAAAATTTGTTTTCATTCTCTATGACAGCACTAATAAGTCCACTTTCGTAGCTGCTGTGAGTAAATTCATGGAAGTGCCTATATTAATTCTTTACTACTATTTTACACGTGGCTTATGGTTATTATATGTCCATTACAGCAATGGCGCAGCTACATAGGGGCGGGAGGGGGCGCTCGACCCCCCGAAATTTTTTTTGCGATGTAGGAGGTATATAGTTTTCGTGTAGAAAAATTTCGGTATATTCGGTTTCGACCCCCCATTTTAATTGTGAAATTTTTTTTATACATTAAGCAAAAAAAAAAAAAAATTTAGATCCCGACCCCCCACTGAAAATTTTCTAGCTTCGCCACTGCATTACAGGATGCTGATGGGAGTGTTCCCTTTTTTTGGGGAACTGATTCAGAAGAGCATTTGGTGCTCTCCGATGATGTTGAAACAGTGAAGAAGGGCTGTGGGAAATCCTTTGCACCCTTCCCAAAAGGTTCGTATTTTGTGTTTCTAATGCTGCATTTGGTCAGTCTCATGTCATCTAAATCAAAGTTTTAAGATATGATTAATGTGCATATAGTGGATTAAGTCGTTTCCGAGTTGCATCTGTTCTAAGCATGATATAGAGATGCTACATCAGACTAGTTAATTAAACTGCTGAGTTTGGGGTGGAGAAAGGGTGGGTCTCTGGCTTGGGTAATAGGTCAAATCATGTATTTTTTTTAGTATGGGTCAAACAGTTTGTCGCGTTGAACCATCATACAAACACTTTCTTTACGTTTAAGAATAGCTAATGCCTTAAATGTGATCAATTGCAACCAATATTGTTACAGATAAAAAGTAAAACTGTTTTCACTTTTCAGTATAGAAACATAGAAGGTTTTATCATCTGAAAACTTGTATTTTTTATGTTAAAATCTCTCATCTTAACTCATCTGGACTGGTTAGAACCTAAAAACAGCTTAAATCGACAAAATCCTTCATTAATGAGCAATATTGCCACCTAATCGACATAATCCTGCTCTATTTGGTTTTACCACAGATCGCCTAGTATTTAATATGAACTCTGATCTTGTTAATATCTTGTTCTTGCATGCGACTCAAGGGGCTTGTACATACGTATGTCCTAACAGCTGTGTTTCTATTATCACACAGGTTGTTTCTTCACAACATCTGGTGGGTTGAGGAGCTTTGAGCATCCTTTCAATGAGCTGAAGCCAGTGCCTAGAGTGGACAGTTCGGGAGAGATGTGTGGTGCAAACTTCAAGGTGGACTCCAATACCAAGAAAGAATCAGGAATGCCAAGAGTTGGGAGTGCTGCTAACTGGTCCCAACGCTACCGAACAAAATCACAAACCCGGGGCAAAAGACTATTTTCTACCCATCTATAAGAGGAAAGGGTGTCGCTCGTTGAACGAGCTCGTTGTTCCTATGTGGAGGCTCGTTGAACTCGTTGTGCCTCGCCACGACACCGGGAGGGCCTCGTTGAGGCTCGCCGTTGGTTTGCTCCTCACGCAGACGACGAGTATTGAAGCCTGACACAGAACATTCTTTTTTTTGAACGGTAATATTACCGTTTATCTTAAATTCGTTTTCTTCCTTCCTTCCTTTTTTTTTTTTTTTTTTTTTTTTTTTTTTTTGCTACACCCCTTATAAATAGAACATGTACACACTTACAAATTTACACAACAATATAAACACTTACACATATTAAAAACAAGAAACATGAGTGAATCATCACATACTAGTGTTAGTGATTTTAGAGAGATAATAGAGCTAGAGCAGATGCTGGCAGAATTTGAGCGCGAGCAGACACCGTCGATACATTCCACGTGAATGTCAAGTTGATGAAGCACGTTTATTGGCCGACTATTTTGGTAATCAACCAAAATACACTAAAGAACATTTTAGACGTCGTTATCGTATGAGTCGTAAACTATTCTTAGAAATAGTCCAAGGTATTGAATTGTTTATTGAAACTCATCATCATCTTCCCGCGCATTTTGACTTCTTTAGACAACGACTTGATGCTAGGGGTGTAATGAGTTTTAGTGTGATTATGAAATGCACATGTGCATTACGCCAATTGGCTTTCGGGATTCATGCTGATGTGTTAGATGAGTATTTACAAATAGGTGAACATTGTGCACGTGATTGTCTAGATTTTTTTTTACTATGTGCATAATCCAGCTGTATGGAAAGGAGTTTTTAAGAAAACCATCCGAGACTGACATTCACAAGTTATACGGCGCACATAGCATGGTCCATAAGATACCGGGAATGTTGGGAAGCATCGATTGTATGCATTGGGAATGGAAGAATTGTTCGAAAAAATGGCAAGGGCAATTTCACAGACGTAATAAAAAGTATCCAACCATAATGCTTGAAGCTGTCGCGTCGTATGATTGGGAATGGAAGAATTGTCCGAAAGAATGGCAAGGGCAATTTCACAAAGGTGATAAAAAGTATCCAACCATAATGCTTGAAGTTGTCGCGCCGTATGATTTGTGGATTTGGCATGCATTTTTTGGTGTTGCAGGTGCGAATAACGATCTAACCGTTTTGTATAATTCGCCGTTATTCGATGATCTGATTGACGACGTCGCCGACGTGGTTCCGTTTGAAGTATACGGAAGAAAATTTAAGCATGGGTATTATCTAGCTGATGGAATTTATCCAGAATGGGCATCGTTCGTCAAATCATTCACAGTTGCAAGTAACCCAAAAAATGCTGCATGAAGCGAAACAAGAGAGTGCTCGAAAAAATATCAAGAAAGCTTTTGGTGTCCTACAAGGGCGTTGGCATGTTATTGCACAACCAGCGCGTGCATTTACTGTGGGCAAATTACGAAGAATCATGTACTCGTGCATCATAATGCATAACATGATCTTGAAAGATCAACAATATGTGATATCCGAAGCTGCAGAAATGTATATTCCTCCGCACCCACATATGCAAAAGTCATGGGTTGAACGTTGCGCAGTGCATAGGAGACAAAACAAAGAACTACACGATAAAAACACGCACAGAAGACTTCAACGATGTCTTATCGAGCATGTCTGGCAACAACAACAATGAGAACAATTTCAACAAAATAGGAATAATTAATTTCGTATCATTTATTTATTTTTCTTTGCGCATCGTTTTTTTTTTTCGTATTATAACTTTTTTAATTTGATGAAATAAATTTAGTTTGGTGTGGTATTTTTAATTTGTGTGAAATGAATTTAATTTATTTAGTGAAATGAATAAAAAAAATAAAGTTGTAAGTGGTGGGCTCCGAATGAGTAAGTTGAGGTTAGTTATGAGTGAGGAGATGGTTAGTTGTGAAGAGGTGTTGGGGTGATGTGGCACCCGTGAGCCTCAAATGAGAAGAAATACCTCATTACCACCCACTCTTCTAAGTATCATGTTCTTTTGATCTGTAATATCCATTAGTTTATTTATGCATCTGTTTCTTCTAGTGATGGTAATTAAACAAATGTAGAAAAAACAAACAGAACATAGCATATTTCACAGAAGCCAACAGGACCGGCTACTGGTTGTGCAGAAGCACATGCACTGCAGATCGATCCACATTTCTCGAATTTTGTATACAATCACTCAAGTCTTCATCAGAAGTCATTAATATCCACTCTTCATCTTCATCGCAGTACTTGTTCTTGAAAGTCCCGTGATTCAGCTTAAACTTCTTACCAATTTCATTCTCAACAGTAACAAATGTTGCTTCTGAGTTACATAGACGTATTTTGATTACATCATCTGCATACTCTACTTTAATAACAGTATTTTCATTTCTCTTGATGGGTGAGGGGTCCTGTATTACTCCATTATCCTTTTCATGTGTGTGACTTTCGTTATTTTGATTTTTGTTGGATTTATAAGCCTTTCTCTGCGGTAAATCTGGTCCTTGCCACCCAGACATGCCCAATTTATTGTGCTTGCGTTTCAATGTCGACAAGGAAACTATAACAAAAAGCATAAGAAATTAGGTTTCTCAAACGTATCGTATAAAAAGGTGTAGTAAAATTGAAAAATGTTATATATCTCACCTTCAAGATCTTCTGCAGCTTTTCTCATGGTCTTTCCATAATGTTGTTCAATATCTTCACGAGATAATTCGATTTCCTTTGTATCGCGTTTCTCCTTGGAAAGTGCATTGTAGTTAACAACCACTGCTTTCTTGCCTTTATTCATTGCTTCAGGTATTGGTGATAATCTTTTTTCTTTGAAAATTTCGAAAAACTTAGCCTCACTTGTTGTGGATTTTTCAATGTCTATAACACGTAACTGGTCACCAAGTTCGGCACCAGAAGCAAACTTTAAACATGGCAAACACCTTTTTAACGTTAAGAGTAGCGCCTCCAACAAGAGAACATAATTTGGATTATGGAGCCATATGAATTCAAATGCGCAATTAAAATCACCGGTATCAATGCTCATGCATATTGTAAACCAACTACATGCAACATAATCGGTTGATAACCATGCCATTAGCGTATCAGTACCCAGTTGAGAAATATTTTCACAGAAGCGTGGTTGATAATCATGAAGTGTCTTTTCAACAAGTTCCTCCCCCTCTTTTAGTGGAACCATATCGCAAGCATCATAATATTCCTTAAAGCACCAATGGGACGCTGTAGAATCCTTATTAACACTATTATAACCAGTCAATTTTAGCGCTAACCTACGTGTGGTTTGAGTGTCCTTTGAAGAAAAAGAAAATGGCGCATGATTCTCATCCTCGTAAGAGATCCATACTTGAGCAACACATATCTTATGTGATTCACATACGCTCTTCAGTGCTACTTGAATTTCATCCCTAATATGTGTGAGACCATTTATAGTATGTTCCACAAAATTAGTGAGAAAAGGTCACTACTTTCAACTATAATAAAAAGAATATTTTTTCATAAAAACATCACTAATAATGTTAGGGGTGGCAATTTTTGACCCGACACGAGACCCGACCTGAAACCGACACGAAAATTAACAAGTTCAGGTTGAGCTAAATAGATCTTGGATCAGGTTTGAGTCGACATGTCTAACCCGTTTATTAACTAGGTCAGGTTCGGGTTGGGAATAAAATAAACGGGTCGACCCGCCAACCCATTTAAAGTTTTTTTTCTAATTAAAAATTATTTATATTTAATTATATGAGTTAAATAGGTTAAACGGGTTGACCCACTAACCTGTTTAACCCATTTAACTAGTGTAATGTGCTAACTTTTGTATATAACACGGATTAAATGGGTCAACCCGAAACTCGTTTAACATATTCAACCCGTGGAACATATTTAACCTGTCAACCCAAGTATATATATACGGGTTAAATGGGTCAGGTTCGGGTTACGTATAAACAGGTTAGGGTTGACATAGCTGACCCGATGATTTAAATGGGTCAGGTTCGGGTTAGGGTTTTCTGATCCGCCAACCTGACAACCCGAACCCGACCCGAATTGCCACCCCTAATAAGGTATTTAGAAATCCTTACGTTGTATGGTATACGATCTTGTACATTAAACACATTCAGACCCTCTTGCTGCATCCAAACAATAAATGTCATTAATTGGCAATAATATAAAATCATCTTGTGGCTGGAGCTAAGAAATGAATTTCATAATTAATGAGTGTTAAAAGTTAATCGAAATAAAGTAATAAGATAACTGGTTTGAGATGGTTATGAATAACTTATTAGAAGCTCAATGTACATACATACCTCTAGTGCCCTATTCATAGCATTCACAATTTCGAGATTGATAGATGATATTGATGAACACTCAACAACACTGATACAAGACGGGTAGTATTGAGAAGGACAACCAATAGGCAGAGTATAAGAAGTCCACAATCCACATTCTGAAGCAAATCGCATCAGTGAACCCTCACGGTGATTTTTCAATGTCATCTTTAATAACCTTATTATTATCATTATTCATATCAATATTAAACTCATATCCCACACAACGTCCCCTATATTCTTCGAGGCCTTCACCAAGATCACTGATGGCAAATGGTTGACCGGAAGTTAAAAGTACACGTCTGTTGCCACTTGTAACAGGTGCCCAGAACTGAAATATTAATTCCCCACCGGTATTTACCTTAGAAAAAGCAGATTTAATCTTGTCATAAATCATCCGGGTGCCAAGATCACCTGAGTACAGTGGTCATGTCTAGGTGATCGAATTACAATTCAAAACACTACAAGAAAAAGTGCATATAGTGACCAAAATTTAGTCATTTGGTCACTATTTTGGCAAAATAGTGACCATATAGCACATGGACATTAATAGTTGGTCATCCGTAAACAATTAGTGACCAAGCTCAAATGTGGTCACTAATTTCGTCACTATACATATGCGGTATAAAAAAGTGATGAACGTTACGGTTCACTAAGTGTTTAAAAAGTTAATGGCGAAAAATTCTTGTTTAAGCTTATATGTTATTAGCTTATTTGTGATTCAGCTTATATTTTATAAGCCATAAATTTTCAGCTTATTTTGAGACTTGTGGGCTTATATAAGTTTATTATAATATGATAAACTTATATAAGCCATAAGTCTTAAAATACGTCAAAATTTGGGCTATAAAATATAAGTCGAAGTCAAATAAGCTCGTAAGCCCATATATAAGCTTAAACAAAGGAGGTGATTTGCACACTTCTATTTTTTATTTGCACACTTATTGTACAAGTAATCAAAGCAGGGTGTAAATATGATATAACCGTGTGCAAATCAATTCTCCTTAAACAAACACCCCTTATATTAGAAGTGATATTTTTCCCCAATTTATAAATATCCTATCTCATTTTTATAAAAACTAAACCTTCTATTCTATACTTTTATCATTTTTATAAAAACTAAACCTTCCCAATTTGTAAATAACTAAATATCCAATCTCATTTTTATACCTTATCCATTCACAATTTATTCCCACACACCTTTTTTAATCGAACAGAATAAACACCATCACTTTATTCATCCATCACTTTATTCTATCCATCAATTCATTCATCGAACACCGAACAGTAACAAATACGTTTTGTGCCCTAATAACCAATTGAGATCGATTGAGGCGTTCAGTTTCTGAGGTGTTCGTGAAGTGGTTGAGATCGGTTGAGGCGTTCAGTTGCCGAGGTGTTCTGAGGTAGCTTATGTTTAGCTTATTTGTTAAACTCTTATTTGCTTAGTGTATAATAGTATGTTTAGTTCAATGTTTCAGCTTATTTAATAGTAAGAGATTGATGAGCTTATGTTTCAGCTTAAGTAGAAATTTGAAAATATGAACTTATCTAATTAGCTTATTTGGAGATGTGGTGTGTCATTGCCTGAAGGAAATGTGGTGTATTATATATGCGTACACCAGGTGTTCGACGTAATGTCAGGTGTTCGACGTAATGTTTGAATCAGTTTTGTGTTTTTTTTCTTCCGTTTAAAACGTTGTGAATTGTATGTTTAGAGCGTAATCCAAGTGTTCGTTGAAATGTCTGACCAATTGGATTATATGTGTAATCCAGCGTTTGAGAACCTGCCGTTATATGTTATTAGCTTATTTGTGTTTCAGCTTCTGAAAGTAATGTCGTCACTAATGATTTGTTATTAGCTTCATTTAGGTATTTGTGATTTCAGTAGTACTATTTTATTGCTTAGATGAGTTTGGTACTTTGGAATTGCAATACCACTAACTAAGAAAACTGATATGAGTATTTGTGCAATATACATAGAATACTGAGAAGAATCACATGAGATGACACGAGTAAGATATAGTTGTTGTGACTTGTCCATACAGTTTATGATCATGTTTGGGATGACACGAGTAAAACTGATATGAGTATTTTTCACTATCTTATTTCATTGTTTAAAGTAGTTAATGTTTTATAATTATTATTATGTGCGAAACAGTTTATCTGAATATTTAGGGCCAGGAGGTCAGTTCAAATGTAGTGGCAACGTACTGAAAATATATGGGTCATTTTGTATGTAAATTTTGAAATAATTAGAATTTGCTAGACGAATAACCAGTGAAGATGTAGCTGCAATAAGCAAAATTACTTGCCTAATATATAGGTCATTGTACATGTAAATCTTTAATTGACTGGAATTTGCTCAAGTTATTAGCTTGCTATATAAGGCCAAGCAGTTTGTTTAGAAACAGCTGCAACAAAATTGATCGCTAATCAGTTGGGCGTCATTTCTACACTTTTGCCTCTTTAAAATATTAAATCGGTTCACGCAAGTCTGTTCGTATGTTATTTGGCAGACATGATCTTCTCGACTTGCTTAAAAGCTTTGAAATTGGAAGGCAAAAAGAAATTAAGAGTTTGTTGGAGAATCGGCCAGTATCAAATTTTGCTCATCGTAACCGTCTTCAGGTTTGAACATTTCTATACGTTTAACAAATTACTCATATGACTTCTTGTGATACTCTATATACATTGACTCGAGAGTATTATTGTTTTAAAATTAAGGCTATGACATTTTTTTTGAGGTTGGGAAAATGTCTACTTTTATTTTGTGATAATTTTTTAGATTGAAACCTAGTACTTGTGTTAGAAGTTTTCATGGCCCAGATCTATTGTTTTTTTTTTTTTTTTTTTTTTTTTTTTTTTTTTTTTTTTTTCTTTCCATAGTTTTAAATTTTCAAGGTATATAATTTATTTGTTTTGTTAAATATATGTCGGTGTTGTGTTGACACTCTGATTCTGCTGCAGGCATTGCTGAGAGGTAGATTTTTGTGGAACCAAAGATTTGTAGAAGATAAAAAGTCTACATCTGTTGCAGCAAGTGAGCTGGGTCTTTTGAGGCAAACACACACGGTTTCTGATTTGAGGTGTGTTTTCTTTTCAGTATCTATTACACATCTGGCTGAAATGCATAGATTAGTTAACACAAATAAGCATCTAAAATTGTTAAAATATTTAATACTTTCAGATTGGTTTATATACTTATACATCAGTTTATATACTTATACATCACAAAGCAATAACAAGACTAACTATTAAGAGAGCTCATACATATAAAATATTTTAAAGAGGAGGAACATGTTAGAATTACCAGTGAGGTAAGAATGTTAGAATTAAATATTTTAAAGGTTTCTTAAATTTATTAAGAAACAAGGTTTGTTAACATTCATGCAGTTTGTATCACTGATCAGGAGTTCTAATCCTGGAATGTCAGCATGTAATTCTAACATTCTTCTTTGGTTTTATAGGTTGTTGATCTCCTTGCACCGTATCAAAGAGGAGGAAAGATTGGTCTTTTTGGTGGTGCTGGTGTAGGAAAAACTGTGCTCATCATGGAACTTATCAACAATGTTGCCAAAGCCCATGGTTAGTAGATGTCATACATTTCAGCTTTCTGATCAGTGATCACTACGCAACATCTCTTAACAGAAAATTGTTCTGTCTCGCTACCCATGTTGTTTCTCTGTCTTTGCTGGTGTCGATGAACGTACTCGTGAGGGTAATGATTTGTACAGAGAAATGATGGAGAGCGGTGTTATTAAGCTAGGTGATAAGCAGGTTAGTGTATGAGGTTCTTATCAGTTTGTGTAAACATATTATCTCTTTTAGTGGGCATGTTTTTGTTGATATCAAGATCGTCTGTAGTTATAATTAGTCTTGTTAATGTGATTATTATCGTAGTATAAATGTTACGAAGTTACTAGTTGAATAAATAGTTGCTTCTGAATAAATAGTTTTTTTCTGCATATGGATGTGTTTAACAGATATTTAAGTCTCATGACTAGGATTAGAACTTTTGATTTCAGAACCTTGTGTCAGAAAAGACATTTTTATTAGCTTGAATTAGGTTAGGGTCTATGGTTGCATTAAGGATATATGTAAGTCGCTGTATGTGCTTGGGCTTTATGTCCTATAGTTATACTTGAATATGTGGTCAGTGACATGTATAGTTATACTTAAATATGTGCTTGGGCTTTATGCATTTATGATAGTTATTTTGGTTATTGGTTTGATTGCATTGGAGCTGAAGTTTTACGATTCATTAGTAGGGGGTAACCTGGTTTGGATTTTGGTGTGATAGATAGAATGTTGATATGTTTTGTTTAGTAATTAGATTTTGGATGAGTTGATATTGGTCGTGGAACTTATTGTTATGAATGAGTGTTTTTGAATTGGTGTGAATATGAGTTTGTACATGACAGAGGACTGATAAGTGTAGGCTATCTGATGAAAGTTTGGATGTTGGTATATAACTATATAAGTTTGTGGGGAATAAGTTTTAAGCAGTGAATTGGATAATCTGATGATGGGCAAGAAAATGAAGAGAATGATGGATCTGATGATGATGATGATGGGCAAGAAAATGAAGAGAATGTTGGATCGGATGATGATGGGCAGGAGCATGAAGACTTTATTTGACCAGCAATGGGAAGTGGATAGAAATGGAAGTCTCGGATGGGGAGTTTGCTACTGAAGCGTATCAATTTGTTTACCTAATTTTGAAAAACTCATAATTTTTCTATTTTTTATTCTCTTAGACACGAAAGGTTGGAACTTGGTCATTGTTTGTACTTAATGGAATAGTTATGATTTTAATGGTAAATTTCTTGCTTTTAGAAGAATTTTGATTTATTTGGTAATTTTAATTTATAAATCCAGCAATATTAGTTGGTAGTTGGGTTTTTGTTGGAGACCACTAATTTGGTGTCTACGAGACCATGGTTAGTGACTACAAATGTTGGTCACTAATCTTGTCAAAATAGTGGTCACTATTTTGGTCACTAATCTGGTCAAAATAGTGACCACTTATCACTTTAATGACCATAATAAGTGACCAAATAGGTTGTCACAAATTTTAATGACCACTTTTAAGTGGTCACTATTTAGTGACCATTTTCAAATGTCATCACTATTACCTTTTGTGACCGACTTTTAGTGACGACGAGTGACCACTTTGATATGGTCACTAAATCAGCTTAGTGACCAAATATATACTATTAGTGACCATATTCGTGTCGTCACTATAGGCACTTTTTCTTGTAGTGAAAAATAATTAACCAGTGAAAATGAAGATAGAAAGAGGCTACTTATGATAACCTAAAGATGAATTATTTTGAGATCCTTCATCTTCGCTACAAAAAACCCAGAGAGCCCCTTCAGTTTCAGGTTTCTTGTGAAGAATATAGCTTGGTCAGCCATCGGATTTCCAATACCAAAAATGTTTTCTGGAGCTTGATTCATGGATAAAGTGTTACATATTAAAGTGCAGTAAAATATCAAGATATATGTCCATATGGGTCATAACTAACTCCACTGGAATTATGTAAAACAAGTTGTAATTCTGAAAAAAAAAAAAAAAAAAAAAAAAAAAAAAAAAAAAAAAAAAAATCCATTACCAAGAAAATCTTTTGTGATAGATGTTCCAAAATGCTGTTCAATGACTTGTTGAGGTATGAGAACAGGAGCTGTCTCGCCGTTCATATCCAAAGGCACTATGTAGTTCACAGCCGCTTGTTTCTTCCCTTCTTTCAATGCTTTAGGTATTGATGATAATTTTTTTAATCGGAAAATATTGAACTTCTTAATTTTTTTAGAACTGGCAACTACTTCTGTCACATTTAATTTGTCACCTATTTCTGTACCGGAAGCAAACTTGAAACTTGGCAAACACTTTTTTATGTTTAAAAGTATTTCCTCCAACGAGATAGGATATAATGAATTATGTTTCCATAAGAATTCGAAAACATAATTAAAATCACCAGTATGAAAACTCATGCATATCGTAAGACACCTACATCCCTTATCACCTACCCGTCCCATAAGCTCATAACTCCCTAGCTTCGAAATATTTTTACAGAAACGTGGTTCATAATCTTGAAGTGTCTTCAGAACAAGTTCCTCCCCTGGTTGTAAAGGAATCAAATCACAAGTATCATAATAATTTTGATAACCCCAACTTTTATAACCAGTCAATTTAAGCCCCAACAGTCGTCTTGCTTGTGCCTCCTCCCAAGAAGATGAAAAATGCACATGATTCTCATCTAGAGAAGCAATCTAAACGTGGGCAAGAGTAATGTGATGCGATTGACATACAATCTTTAACGCATCTTGAATTTGGTCCCTAGCAAGTTCGAGACCATTTATAGTCTGTTCCACAAGTGTAAAGAAGTATTTATACACATGTAATTTCTCACAAGCATCATGATAATTTTGATAGTTCGAAAAATATATTTTGGAATACTCATCAATACTATTATAACCAGTCAATTTGAGCCCTAACAGTTGGCTTGCTTGTACCACTTCCCAAGAAGATGAAAAATGCACATGATTCCCATCCCCATCTAGAGAAGCAATCCAAACCTGAGCAAGAGCTATTTAATGCGATTGACATACAATCTTTAACGCCTCTTGAATTTGGTCCCTAGCAAGTTTGAGACCATTTATAGTCTGTTCCACAAGTGTAAAGAAGTATTTATACACATGTAATTTCTCATAGTAGGATAAAGAAGTGACAAAAGATGATTACTTTAGCTTATTATTAAAAACATATTTACAGAAAGTGTATTTACCTTTTATGGTATACAATCCTGGACATTGTACACACTCAGACCCACTTCCTTTATTTTCTTATTCATTTCATTGAATAAATAAACACGATCAATAAGCACTGATGAGCACTCGATAACACCAATACAATCAGAAGAGGAAGAGGTTTGGGAAGGACAACAAATAGGTATCATAAAAGAAGTCTCCAAACAACACTCCTGAAGAGCATTATGCAAGAATGGATCCACCTCGTGTATAGATGATATCTATGGAATACGATTGAGGAATGCAGAGGCAGGTGTACCCCTCCTAAAATTACTATTCACATCAATATCATACACATGCTCCTCACAACGTCTCCTATACATGTGATTATATTTTGCGTTATTCGGTTACATATTTAGTTGTCTTTATGCTTTATAAGTAGAGATGCTTAAGCCAAATAATTTTAGTAACCAACCGCTTTCTAACAAACTTCCTAACCAACTTGCTTTCTAACAAATTAATTTTGAAATCTTTCTATACTAAGCAAGAAAAAAATCTGAATTTTAAGCCTTTCTAATTATAGAATAGTCCCAAATGCATTATATAGTAGTATAGATATAGACAGAATCTCATTTTCTTCATCAAACACAATACCCATCCATTCATCACATATTCATCTTTGTTTCTTGTTACAATAATTGAATTGAAAAGATGGTACCAGTGGTTTCTCGTAGACGACAATTGCAACGTTACAATAAAGGCCAACAACGTCAAGTACGTTGTTGGATGTATACCTTACAGAATCAACAATAATAATGCATTAGAAGTACTTGTGATCAGTGCACAAAGAAAAGGCAAAGGAATGTTGTTTCCTAAAGGAGGCTGGGAATGTGATGAGAACATTAAAGAAGCCGCACTAAGAGAGTCGATAGAGGAAGCTGGAGTGTACGGAATAGTCTCAGATAAGATTCGGACCGCCACTTCTCTGAAAACATGGTTCGAGGGAGAATTGGGTACATGGTGTTTTAAGAGCAAAGGAAACAATGGATATTACGAAGGACATATGTTTCCGATACTTGTGAAGGAGCAACTAGAGTGCAACTAGAGTTTTGGCCCGAAAAAGATATTCGGAGAAGAGCTTGGGTGAGTGTTGCTAAAGCTAAAGAAGTTTGCCAATATACTTGGATGAAAGAAGCGTTGGATTTGTTAGTAATGAGACTCGAATATGCTCCCTTAAGTAACTTATGAGCTGTGAACATACATGATGAGATGATGCAATTTACCTGCGGATGAGAAGGATGAGATGGTCAAATGTTCTATGACAAGATTTGATCATATCTAAAATGGGAGCTTCAATTGATCCCAATGCAATCAGCATTATGCTTGGCAATAGTTTCTCGTCAATCCTGCAAAGAGTTTGGGTTCGGCATGTAAACTGTATCTTGTTTACATCTAAACGGTTGACGGATCAAACATGACTGACGACCCATACAATCCATTACAACATTCAAGAGATTAATGTACACTATATCCACCCAGTCTATTGAAATGATTCAAGAACTTTATTTTTATTTAGTTAATGTACACAACTTGTTCAAATCTTTTATCATTACAGTTGCTATTTTTGAACATTTTTACAATAACTGAGAAGATAGTTTAGTTATGCATCTATTTCTTCTAGTGGTAATTTACAAATATAGAAAAAAAAAACAAACAGAACATAACATATTTCACAGAAGCCAACAGGACCGGCTACTAGTTGTGTGGAAGCACACGCAGTCGTCTCGAATTTTGTATACAATCACTCAAGTCTTGATCAGAAGTCATTAATATCCACTCTTCATCTTCATCAAGGTACCTGATCTTAAAAGTCCCGTGCTTCAGCTTGAATTTCTTACCAATTTCATTCTCAACATTATCAAATGTTGCTTCTGAGTTACCGAGACGTATTTTGATTATATCATCTGTATACTCTGCTTTAATAACAGTATTTTCATTTCTCTTGACGGGTGAGGGATCCTGAATTACTCCATTGTCCTTTTCATGTGTGTGACTTTCTTTACTTTGATTTTTGTTGGATTTATAAGCCTTTCTCTGCGGTAAAACTGGTCCTTGCCACCCGGACATGCACAAATTATTGTGCTTGCGTTTCAACGTAGACAAGGAAACTGTAACAAAAAGCATATGAAATGAGGTTTCTCAAACATATCGTATGAAAAGGTGTAAGTCAAATCGAAAACGTTAGTTAAATATGCTACCTCCAAGATCTTTTGCAGCTTTTTTCATGGTCTTTCCATAATGTTGTTCAATGTCTTCACGAGATAATTCGATTTCCGTTGTATCACGTTTCATCTTGGAACGCGCATTGTAGTTGACAACCATTGCTTTCTTGCCTTTGTTCATTGCTTCAGGTATTGGTGATAATCTCTTTTCTTTGAAAATTTCGAAAAACCTAGTCTCACTCTTTGTGGAATTTTCAATGTCTATAACACGTAACTGGTCACCAAGTTCTGCACCAGAAGCAAACTTCAAACGTGGCAAGTGCCTTTTTAACGTTAAGAGTAGCGTCTCCAACAGGAGAACATAATTTGGATTATGGTGCCATATGAATTCAAATGAGCAATTAAAATCACCAGTATCAATACTCGTGCATATTGTAAAACCACTACATGCAACATCATCAGTTGATACCCATGCCATTAGTGTATCAGTACCCAGTTGAGAAATGTTTTCACAGAAGCGTGGTCTATAATCTTGAAGTGTCTTTTCAACAAGTTCCTCCCCATTTTTTAGTGGAACCATATTGCAAGCATCATAATATTCCTTAAAACGCCAATTGAACGCTGTAGAATCCTTATCAACACTATTATAACCAGTCAATTTTAGCACTAACCTACGTGTGGTTTTAGTGTCCTCTGAAGAAAAAGAAAAGGGCACATGATTCTCATCCTCGTAAGAGATCCATACTTGAGCAACACCTATCTTATGTGATTCACATACGCTCTTCAATGCCACTTGAATTTCGTCCCTAACATGTGTGAGACCATTTATAGCCTGTTTCACAAAATAAGTGAGAAAAGGTCACTACTTTCAACTATAATAAAAAGAACGTATTTTCATAGAAGATCACTAATAAGGTGTTTAGAAATCCTTACGTTGTATGGTATACGATCTTGTACATCAAACACATTCAAACCCTCTTGCTGCATCCAAACAATAAATGTCAGTAATTAGCAATTTCAAGGTAATCAAATTAATGAGAGTGTTAAGTCGAGGATGAAATTCATTTCATAATTAATGAGAGTGTTAAAAGTTAATCGAATTAAAGTAATCAAATAATTGGTTTTAGATGGTTATGAAAAAATAATTAGAAGCTCAACGTACATACATACCTCTAGTGCCCTATTCACGGTATTCACAATTTCAAGATTGATTGATGATATTGATGAACACTCGACAACACCGATACAAGACGAGTAGTATTGAGAAGGACAACCAATAGGCAGAGCATAAGAAGTCCACAATCCACAGTCTGAAGCATATCGCATCAATGAACCCTCACGGTGATTTCTCGTGTCCAAAACTGCCTCTGGCAAACGATTCAGGAATGCATTGTTGGGTGGACCACTGACCATGGTCATAGGATGGCGGTCCTCATGTTGTTTAATGTCATCAATAATAACCTTATTGTCATTATTCATATCAATATTAAACTCATATCCCACACAACGTCCCCTATATTCTTCGAGGCCTTCACCAAAAACACTGACGGCAAATGGTTGACCAGAAGTTGAAAGTACAAGTCTGTTGCCACTTGTAACAGGTGCCCAGAACTGAACTATTAATTCCCCACCGTTAACAACCTTAGAAAAAGCAGATTTAATCTTGTCATGAATCATCCGGGTGCCAAGATCATCTGTGTATAGTAGTCATGTCTAAGTGATCGAATTACAATTCAAAAAAGTAATTAACCAGTGAAAATGAAGATAGAAAGAGGCTACTTATGATCACCTGAAGATGAATTATTTTGAGATCCTTCATCTTTGCTACAAAAAACCCAGAGAGCCCCTTCAGTTTCAGGTTTCTTGTGAAGAATATAGGCTGGTAAGGTTTCAAGGAATTCAGAAAGCCTCTCATCATCACGGTCAGCCATCAGATTTCCGTTACCAAAATTGTTTTCTGCATCTGGTTCCATGGATAGAGTGTTACATATTAAAGTGCAGTAACATATTTGAGATATATGTCAAAATGGGTCATAACCAACCCCATTGGAATTATGTAAAACAAGTTGTAATGCTGAAAGAAAAACAAAAAATTTCCATTACCGAGCAAATTTTCTGTTGTAGATGTTCCAAATTGTTTCCAGAACCTAAGTCCGTCAATGAAAGCTAAGTAGTCCAAAGGCGATATGTAGTCCACAGCCACTTGTTTCTTCCCTTCTTTCAGTGCTTCAGGTATTGGTGATAACCTTTTTGCCTGGAAAATATCGAACTTTTTAAATTTCTTTATCTGTAGAATTCTATCACATGTAAAGTATTTACACATTTGTAATTTCTCATAGTAGGATAAAGAAGTGAGAAAAGATGATAACTTTAACTTATTATTAAGAGCATATTAACCTTGTATGGTATACGATCTTGGACATTGTACACACTCAGACCCACTTCCTGGATGCATGCAGTAACAGCTTCAGTAAATTTGTTTGAGATGGTTAATTATAACTATATTAGTAGATACCTTTTTATTTATTTATTTTTTTTTAAAAAAAAAGGAAGAAGGGCATACCTACCTTTATTTTCATAATCATCTCATTGAATAATTCAACATGAGCAGTAAACCATGATGAGCACTCGATAACACCAATACAATCAGAAGAGGAAGAGGTTTGGGAAGGACAACAAATAGGTATCATAAAAGAAGTCCTCAAATGACACTCCTGAAAAGCATTACGCAAGAATGGACCCGCTTCCTGGAAAACACTTCCGTGCATAAATGCCATCTCTGGAAAACGATTGAGGAATGCAGAGGCAGGTGTACCCCTAAACTTACTATTCACATCAGTATCATACGCATACTCAACACAACGTCTCCTATATTCTATGAAATCTTTGTGAAGAAGGCTGACGGCAAAAGGTTGACCGGAAGTTGAAAGTAGATGTTTGCCGCCGATTGTTACTGGTGCCCAAAACTGAGCTACTATTATTCCACAAGCACCGTTATCCATCTTGGAAAAAGCAGATATAATCTTGTCGTAAATCATCGTCCGAATACCAACATCATCTGTGTAAGTATTTACGTACAGTGGTTAATTTGTATACAAATTAAAAAGTGAAAATGAATATAGACAGATGATCGTTCACCTAATGAATATGAATTATTCTCATATCTTTCATCCTTGCTACTAAAAACCCATAGTTCATAAGGTCCAGGTTTGCGGTGAAGACGATAAGTTGGAAAGCTATTAAGATAGTCAACCATCATTTAGTTGACTTTTCAGTCTACTCTCTCACATGCTCAGATTGTTTGATGATGTGTTTATAAGCTAATGTATGCTAAATTTACAGAAAGATCCTTCTTCTATTTGAGAAATTGCACTTCTAACTTTATATGTCTATCTTGCTTCTATTTAATTAATCAGCTCATGTTTTCTCCGACTTAATTACAAAAGTCGTAACCCATGTTGTCTCGCCCGGTTGAACTGTGACCCGGTCGGGTGACCGGAAGCCATTTTTTAGCCAAAAACCCGGTTGAACCGCATGTTAAAGCCGTTTGAACCATGACTTGGTGACTTTCGACCGGGTCAATTAAAAAACCGATTTTTAAAACATTTGTCGTAACCATGGTTTACACACCTAGCTAAGCTAAGATCCCGTGTATTTCACTAGCTATTTAAATGTTACATTAAATACTAAAATATATAGATGATATATTCAAGGTTATATGCTACCTTTTGTGGCATCAACAAATAAGCAGATTTGTCGATTTGATATTGAAACGAATTCACTTAATTCGTAGGAAGGAATTCAAGGAGTAGATCATTTGATATTATAACTTACACAATTTAGAGATGTACAAAAGTTATACGATTGTAAGTGGAGAAAATATCGATATAGATATCATATTTGCCATATATCTAATAAATCAATTTTACCCATATATTTTTCATCAAAATTAATAAAAATATTACTACTTTGTCACTTTTTTTAAAACAAACATATCTTGCATTGGTAAATCTTCAAGTTACGAAAAGTACACAAACACGATGAGAATTAAATTATCTTTATATAGATATAAACTTCTATATACTTTCGATGAACTTTTTTTTTTCAAACTTTCTGTCTAAAAAAATCACATGTGATTCTTCCGAATCACATGTGATTTTCATGTGATTCTTCCGAATCACATGTGATTTTCATGTGATTTTTTTAGGCGAAAATTTTGAAAAAAAAAAAAGTTTGTTTAAATTATATAGAAGTTCATATCTATAGAAAGATAATTTAATTCCCGTCACGATGGTATGAATTTTTTTCGCGTAACAATTAATGGTTTGCGAGATATTTAATTTTTTTTAAAAAAACAGTGAAAATTTATTTATTTATTTGATCAAAAAATGATGGACATTATTGGTTTATTGGATCTATGATAAATATTAGATCTATATTGATCTCAAAAGTAGGAAAGAATATATGATATGTTTGGTGAAATAGGCTGGAGCTGAAGTTAAAGCTTATGTCATAAGTTGGAAGCTGACGCATACTTTTATAAAGTTTTTTAGCGAATTAGTTAAAGTTGAAGCGTATTAATGTAATATTGTGTAACAATTCGCAATTTCAGGTTAATTTCTATTTCCGGAAAATTTTACTATTCATGTTACTATTCATTTTTACTATTCATTTCTTTCTGAAATTTTCCCGAAAGTTGATTTTTATTTCATATTCTCGAGTGATAAATCATTTCCATGGCAAATTAAATGTTTGACACTCGTCAGATCATTTTCGTGAAAGTTATTAAGGAATTACACAGAATTACACGTTTTAGGGTAAAACGGCAATCAGAAATTCTACGCACAACGAAATTTGACCCCGTCAGGTGACCCCACATCAGAAAAATGTTTAACACACTCATGATTTATTTGAGAATAAATCATGACTGAGAAAAATATGACCAGAATAAACCTCGGCCGTGAAAAACTGGAATTTTCAGTTTTACGCGTTTTTACTCGGCCGTAACCCTAGCCTTTACCTGCACCGCGTTTCTAAGACGATTTGAGTTTTCAACTTATTAGAATAAGTCAACATATTTTTCCCTCCTCCATTGACCAAAAATCATCCCTTGATGTTACAAGTCATTTCGTGATTTTTAGGCTTACGGTTTGATGTCTAAAAGACATTTAATACCAACCGACACTAGACTGAGCCCAGTCTAGACATTATAAGTCATTTTAAATCATTTATATCATATTAGAAAAGTAACATTTTACTTTTCTCAATTTTACGCAATATTCGTACATTTTACGTATTACGTGTTTTAGACCCGTGTTTCCAGTTTTTAGCAGGGTTTACCACCCAAATGGAACCTACCACTCATTTTATATTTTATTATGGGACATATGGACATGTCTAACAATAGTTTAAAGTTTCATAATTTTACGACACCCGGTTTTACGTTTCGAGGCCTAATCATTTACGGTTGGCATTTCTCGGAGTCAAAACTCATCCAAATATCTAGATATTATCAAGCCAAGCCACCTCACCCCCTTATCCCTTGTGAACCGACTTAGGGGGGGGGGAGTCACACCTCATGTGGCTTGATCTTGTAGCACGTTGTCTTAGATGGTTTACATGTGTTTTTTGGCAAGAAAATATCCTAAGTAACTAACCTCCTCTTGGAACTATAAATACCCCCCTCCCCCCTTCCTTTGGCCGGCCATCAACACACACCAAAACACTTCACATTTAGCTTATTTCCTTCATAGTTCAAGCAAGATTCAAGTGCAAGTTCAAGGTAGAAACCCTAGTTAAGTTATCATTCACCAAAACTCTTCCAAACCCTAATATACTTGGTGATTTCTTTTGAGTTTAAATCCACTCAATTCACCTCAACCTTTATCATCCATCTTTCAAGAATACCAAGGGTAGAAAGGTTGCATGAAGTGAAAAGGGTTGAAGCAAGTCTATCAAAGTCCATTTCCTTACTTGTTACTCCTTTCTTTAATTAGAAAGCCAAAAGTTGTAAGCCTAAACCTAACATGCTTCTTGTTAATTTCTCATGTTCATATCATTTACATGTTATTCTTGCTATATTATATCTTGTATGAATGTCCATGGTGTATAAAATGACTAAAACATGTTGTTGTACTTGATTGTTAAGTTAAGTTACTAAAACAAACAAACTAGTGAATTTCTTGGTATAACCTGATCAAAATGGAAAAATTATGTTATTGGATTATTACATATTACATTAGAGGACTTAACAAGGAAACCATAGCAATTTGAACCACCTAAAAATAGTATACGAGTCAAAAGTTATGGCGATTTGAAGTTACCAAGATTTCCGGCAAAACTGCCTAAAAGTTTCTGTGACAGAACCTAAAACACGCAAAAAGAGGCCTTTCTGGTCCGATTCATGAAAAAGTTAAAACACGAAAGTTGTCCGGAATCACGTTTTCATTCAGGAACAAAGAGGCTCGAGCCTTGAAAACACCTTATGAGTGAGATATTTCTCAGTTTCTTAACAGCTATTTACATATTTTAAGTCACTATACTATTGTTATACTTTCAAAGGAACAAGAGTTATTATGACCTATAATCAAGACCACCACCATGGCTAGAGCCAAGGTTGTGTCTCATGACCTTGGAACAAGGACCAAAGGTCATGGCTAGGCCATGACGAAATGACCATAACAACTTACATAGGCGTAAACATGAAATAATGAATTAGGCGATAACATGAACAAGCAATTTGGATCTACTTCACTTAAAAGGAAACCATGAGATTTTACCAAGAGAAAATGGTCATTCAAGACTTATGAAACTACCCCTAATAACAATCTTCATGTACTAATAAACTTTCCTAAGTTTATTCAAAATATCGGACATGTAACTTTTCGGATCAAAACTTATATCTATATATTTTATCAACTACTACAATAGTAGGGAGCCTCATGTGAGGAGTTCATTATGTAAGCCGTCGAGATGAGTTGTGGATTTACGAGTTAAAGTGTCCTGGCTCCTCGAACGCTTACTAACATGACTTCTGAAATATGTCAGCCCGAACGGTAGTAAACGATATACAAAA
Organism: Artemisia argyi; assembly: GCA_030686995.1. NCBI lineage: Eukaryota > Viridiplantae > Streptophyta > Magnoliopsida > Asterales > Asteraceae > Artemisia > Artemisia argyi. The sequence goes on along the minus strand of CM060707.1, from coordinate 35,481,016 downwards.
CACACATGTTCATGAATCTTTTCTTTCAAAGACATACAATATACATCATACCACATCATGGACTAAATGCAAGATATATATATAGGCACTCCGTTATATTCTTCACACAAATCCTAAGTCGCAACATTCTATTATAGGTTGCTCGTAGAAACCTACACGATCCAACCATCACCTTCATTACTTGCTATCGTACTTAAGGTGAGTTCATAGTCCCACTTTACATTACTTCAATGTTTTACAAACCCTTGGGGGGAATACATGCTATTTCTAAACCGAACACAATGCTTTGAAACTGTATGTTGCCTGATTGTTTTATTATTACTAAGTACCTACCTTGCCAATCCAGGCCCCTATCATGAACCATTTAATCACTAGTATTAGTGAGAGCGAGTATTGTAAATAGGCCTATTGGGATTGACGAATCCCATTTGTTTGAGCAGATTAGTTCAAACGAATGCACTATATTTGAACATTAAGTATGATGGCAAAGTACTTACCGGGGCAACAAAACCGCCGATTGATATTGGTACCCGTTAACGTCTTGGTTGCATGAGCTTAGTATATAATAATAACTGTTTTGTTTTCTAACATGAGTATGAGTCTAATTAACTCATTACTACCAACATATTGTGTTCAACCGTTAAACAAACTCTATGAATTTCACTCAACCTTTGTGTTGACCTCTTAAGCATGTATTTCAGGTCCATGATAATCAAGAACGGAGCGGGAAGGGCACGTACTGAAGGAAGAAGGCTATAAACTATTATGTCATTCGATAAAAACATCATAGACTTTATATTGATGTGTTTTGAAACAATGGAACCTTTTGGGACCTTATTATGTAAACTCTGATATATTTGAATAAATATGAATGACACTCTTTTTAATACGATTCGTTTAGAGATCGTTTTCTATTATTATGACTGTTGTGCCGTCGAGTAACACCCAAGTTGAATTCCGCTGCATCATGAATTGGGGGTGTTACATATTGCATAAAAATACATCAAAGTAAATTCAGATATATTTTCAGCTTTTGCGTGATAATCTACTATAGTTTGAAGAGTAAGTAATTTGACTAACTATAAGCCCCATTTGTTCGTTTCAATTAGCTTGGACTTATGGACGCTTATGACTTATAAAAGCTTTCATAAGCCAGTGTGACAAACAAAGCTTATTTCATAAATAGCTTACTTTAAAAGTTCAAGCCCTTAGAAACCCCGTACCAAACACATCCCATATTGCCATTTGAAATAGATCAATTCATAAACCTAACTATTTTGTCATCAATATTTTTCATGAATCACACTACACAGTTCTGAATACTCTTTATTTTCAAACATTTACTATCTCCGTATCAAAATTATTCTCATGATAGAGAAATCACAAAATTTAATAAAATGTGACCACTATAAATCTCAACCACTTAAAGAGAATATTCCCTTAATATATTTTCTAGTTTTTACTTAAAAAGATAAACGGACAATTATTTTGAGACATCTCAAAAAGAAAATTTGGGCTATAATTTTTGAAACGGAAGGAGTAAAATATTTGTGTCGGAAGGAAAGTAAAAGGAAGAGAAGTATATGTTAAAGTATTCATGCTCTTAAAAATTTTTAAAAGAAAGGAAGTAGACAAAAAGAGGAGGCGGAATGAAGGGGGATTTGAAAGTTCTTACTCAAAATGGTTTCCGCCCAATTTTGGGTTGTCGATGAAGTAAGAGCATACGAGGTGGTAGCGCCAACCCCCGTCATTTTCAACATGGCAAGCCAAACGGTGCCTCCGTTCCAGCGCCACTGCACCCACCTCCCCCGACGCTATTTGAAATGTGGATTCACTCACACAGCACCATTTCGTGTTTTGTGTTATTTTTTTCCTAGCCGTTGGAATATACATAACAGTCAAAAATTCAATTTTTTTTAATCTCACTTTTATAAATACTATCCCTCTTTAACCATTTTTCACTCAACAATCTTAATTCTCACTTCCAAAATACACATCCTTTCTAACAAAAATGATTTTTGATTAAGAAAATGTTAACTTTTCCGACGTCGATTATGAAACGATATTTACTTTAAGATGAAAGCTTAGCAGTATTACCAATCGTTGCAAGCTCAAACTTCTCGTACGCGTAATCCGATATACCGTGAACGTGATGTTTCTGAAAAACGTTTATTGGACAACTATTTTGGTGATGATACAAAGTATCCGGAGTACTATTTTAGGAGTCGATATTATATGAGCAAGAATTATGAAATGCACTTTCGCCATACACCAATTGGCATACAACACAACACCCGATGCATTTAATGAATATTTACAAATGGGTGAACATTGTGCATGTGATTGTCTTAATTTTTTTACTATGTGCATTATTGATTTGTTCATGCCTGCGTTTTTAAGAAAATCTGACTTTAATGACATTCAAAAATTATACGCAACACATAAAAGTGTTCACGGGTTTCCGGGTATGTTTGGATGCATTGATTGTATGCATTGGGAATGGGTTAACTAGCCGAAAGAATGGCACAGGCAATTTACTATAATGCTTGAAGTTGTTGCTTCTTACAATTTGTGGATTTGACATGCATTTTTTGAGGTAGCGAGTGCGAATAACAGTCTTAACGTTTTAGATAATTTTTTGTTATTTGGCGGCCTTCTTTAACACAATAGACTCTATTGTTCCGTTTCAAGTAATGAAGTTACGTATGAAAAAAGGGTATTATCTAGCGGATGGGATTTACCCACAATGGGCAACTTTTGTCAAATCAAACACAGTGGCACGAGACGAGAAACATGGATACTTTAAAAGGTGTCAAGGAGGTGCACTAAAGGATGTTGAAAGAGCTTTTGGTGTCCTCCAAGGATGTTGGAGAATTATACAACAATTGGTGCATTCTTGGACTATCAACAAGCTATGAAGAATCATATACATATGCATCATATTGCATAACATGATTTTGAAAGATTAAAAGTTTGCGATAAGTGAATTCAACCAGTTATAAATTAGTCCGCAGCCAAATATATAATGTACTTGATTCGAGAGATGTGAAGTGCAATGGATGAAAGCCAAAATATTACGTGATAAAGCAACACGCAGTTTTCAACGAATTCTTATGGATCATCTTTGACAATGATAGCAACCAGAAAATTAGTTTATTGATAATTTGATGTATATTTATTTTTTTGTATTTTTTTTAATTTTCGTATGTTTTTTTTTTTCGTATTGTAATTTTTATTTTAATTTAATTGAATGAAAAATTAGTTTGTTTGAAAAAATCGAAAATGAAATAAACTCATGTGGCCAAAAAACTGCAAACTGCTTAAGCCATTTGCGAAACTAATTTGAATGCATATAAATGAATAGATCGAGATGCATATAATTCAAGTCGATAAATCTCTAATGTGTGATTATAGTTGTTTTCCTCATTCGCTTTTTAAGTTTTCTACTAACTGAATACTCATTACTAGACAATATAAATTATCCCTAATATCCCTCATTACTAACCATGTTTTAGCATCATTCTCGCTAAAAACTTAAATACTGGCTTTTCTTGTTTTGTATTCCCTCCGTCCATAACAAGCGTCTTATAACTTTCAAAATATGCAAAGTTTTAATAAATTTTACTAATTATATCTTTCACCAATCAAATATCAGTTTCACTCATTAAAATCTCTTTTTTATTGGTTAAAATATAAAATGAACATTTATTTTAAAATATTATAAAATAATAATACGAACACTTATTATATAATAATAGAAGTACTATATTGTTCAATAATATATTATTACAACTATCACAGCCATTTACAAATGTCAGTAGTTGACAACCACCCGGTTCATACCTAATATAGTACGTAATATCTTACGAACATTTTCTATTTTCGTAAAATAGAAAAGAAAGAAATAAGAGCGTACTAATCTGTTAAAAAAAATAAAAAATAAAAAATAAAAAATAAAAAAAAAGCGCAATCTAATAGTATAAAAGACTATATAAAAATAGGAAGCAACCAGACACAAATTGACAAGCAACGTTAATATCTGAGCCGACATTAGGGGGTTGGCAATGCATGCGAGAAGGCACGGCGCGGGGTGGCTCCCGTGCGGGAACACCACCGCTGGTGCTCTCCTACCGCACGGCAAGGCAATGGAGCGGGGAGGTTTACCGCATGGAAATGGAAGAAAAGTGTAACAATTCGCAATTTCAGGTTAATTACTATTCCCGGAAAATTTTACTATTCACTTTACTATTCACTTTTACTATTCATTTTTTCCCGAAATTTGATTTTTGTTTCTTGGCCTCGAGTGATAAATCATTTCTATGGCAAATTAAAAGTTTGACATTCAGCAGATCATTTTCGTGAAAGTTATTAAGGAATTACATGTTTTAGGGTAAAACGTCATTCAAAAATTCTACGCACAACGAAACTCGACCGCGTTAAGTGACCCCGCATCAGAAAAATATTTAGTACTCTCATGATTAATTAGAGAATTAATCATGACTAAGAAAAATATGACCAAATAAACCTCGGCCGTGAGAAACAGGAATTCTCGTCTATAAGCACTTTTACTTAGCCGTAACCTTAGCCTATACCTGCACCGCGTTTCTAAGACAATTTGAGTTTTCACATTATTTGGATAAGTCAACATATTTTCCCTCCTCCTTTGACCAAAAATCATTCCTTGATTTTATAAATCATTCGTTGATTTTTAGGCTTACGGTTTTAAGTTTAGAAACATTAAATACCAACCGACACTAGACAGAGCCCAGCCTAGACATTATAAGTCATTTTAAGTCATTAGTATCCCATTAGAAAAGTTACATTTTACTTTTCTCAATTTTACGCTGCTTTCCTACGTTTTACGTATTACGCGTTTTAGACCCGTGTTTCCAGTTTTAGCAGGGTTTGAGCACCCCAATAGAACCTACCACTCATTTTATATTTTATTATAGAGTATATTGATAAGTTTTAACATATTTATAAGTTTCATATTTTTAGGATACCCGGTTTTACGTTTCGTGACTTAACAACTAACGGTTAGCAATTTACGGAGTCAAAACTAGTCACATAAGTAGGATAATATCATCTAAGACCAAGTCACCTTTCCTTATCCATTGTGAACCGCCTCTAGGGGGGTTCACCTTGGGTGGCTTGATCTTGACCATTGATTCATTAGATGTACACATGTATACAACTTAGGCTCCAAGTAAAACTTGGTCACCAAGTTTAGGGAATTTCCTAACACCTTCCTAACCTCCTCATTCATGCTATAAAAGCAAGCTCATACCTTCATCTTTTCATCACCAAAACGCCACACCATTAATTCCTAGCACCATGATCCTTTGATCTTCAAACTACAAGTTACACTACAAAGTTCAAGGTCTTAGTATTCTCTACCTAGTTCTTAAGTTTGTTTGGTGATTCCATGGTTGAATTAGGAGCTACACAAGGTGATTAGGGGCTGAAGTTAATTGGTTTTAAAAAGGGTTAGATCAATGGTTAGCAAGTGTTGTGGTGATTGGTTGAAAGCTTAGGTTTAGTGTCCTAGTTCCATACTTGATTCCCTTTCTTAAGTGAAAGCCAAAAGTTGTAAGAAAACCCTATTACACTTTCTTGCTCTATATCATTTTCATGTTTTTTTATGTTTCTTTCATGCTATATATGGTCTTTGTATTATGTTCATGATGTATAAAAACTAGTAAAACAAGTTATAGTATAAATATGTTAACTTATGTTATTTAAACAAGTAAACTAGTGACTTTTATGGAGAACCACGACCAAAATAGTATAACTATGATATTGGACACTTACTTACTGTTAAAGAGTACTTAATAAGGAAAACATAGCAATTTGAATCACCCAAAACGAGTACCCGAGTCAAAAGTTATGGCCATAAGAAGTTAGCGAAACCAAAACGGCAAAACTGCCTATACCCTACTGTTTTGCATTCTGACCTATTTGAAAGTGGCCCTTATGGTCCGATTCATCAAAAAGTTAAAACACGAAAGTTGTCCGGAACGACGTTTTCGTTCAGTAACAAAGAAGCTAGAGCTCTGAAAACGCTTTCCGAGTGATATTTTCTTCAAATTCTTAACAGCCCATTTTTAGACCAAAGTCACTATATAATAGTTATGATTTACTAAGACCAAGAGGTCTAATGACCTAAAGCCAAGACCACAACCATGGCTAAAGCCAAGGTTGAGTCTCAAGACCATGGTAACAATGACCAAGGTCACGGCAAAGCCACGGCTAAAGACCATATAACTTTTAAAGATCAAAAACTTATATATATGTTATCAAATACTACAATAGTAGGGAGGCTCATGTGAGGAGTTCATTAAGTAAGCCGTCGAGATGAGTTGTGGATTTACGAATTAAAGTGTCCTGACTCCTCGAACGTTTACTCCATGACTTCTGAATTATGTCGGCCCGAACGGTAGTAAGAGATATACAACCTATACATGTTTCATAAACCATTTATATTCAAAGACTTACACTATATACTAAGTACTACATCATGAACATTATGCAAGACATATATAGGCAATTATTCGTATTCTTAGACGTTACTCCAAACCTAAGTCACAACGTTCTATTATAGGCTGCTCTTAGAGACTTTCGCGATTCGACTACCACTATCATTTCTCATTACATAAGCTTAAGGTGAGTCATAGCCCCTACTTTTTCATACTTGTTTTAACTCTCTCGGGGAGATACATGCACAACTACTTGCTTACTTGTACAAATACTCAAAACATTTATATTTGATTGTTTTATACTTGATTGTCTTATACTTGATCGCATTATACTTGATTTCATATATACATGATTGCGTTATACTTAATTGTGAGACTTCCAGTGGCTCCAAATTAAGTTGTTGGATGACCATTGAGACTTCCGGTGGCTCCAAATTAAGTTGTTGGATGACCATTGAGGCTTTGATACATCCTAACATTTGCGAATGTTTGATACATCATAAAAGTGAGGTCTTCGGAGATTAAGTAGAGACTCACTACTAATTGCTTAATTGTTTTGATGAACTTATACATGTCTTATTCATACTATATATATATAGCAGTGGGTTGTGAACACACAGGTTACAAGTCTCTTATGGCGGGACTTGCAACTGAGTGGATTTACAATGCCTTTGCCGTGTGAACATTCTTTAAGGCTTTTCAACTATTTTAAGACAAACTCTATGAACTCACCAACCATTGTGTTGACACTTTAGCATGTTTATCTCAGGTTAGTAAGGCGATAGCTAGTGCGTGGAACTTAGAGTCAAGCTGCATATTCTGAAGACTTACGCTTTTATCATTTACCATTCAAAACATTTGTATACATTTATGTATCATACTTTGGAATCTCATGTTTGTAACTTTAAATTCATTAATTGAATGGTAACTTTTCAAAACGTCTCATTTAGAGTTCGTTTTCTATAACTTGTACTTTGTATTATGAAGTAGCACCCCAAGTGACACAGTCTTCCACTGCGGTATTTTGGGGGTGTTACAGATTGGTATCAGAGCCTTGGTTATAGAGAACTAGGTTGCATTTAGTGCCTAGACTATAACTGCTATATACGTTAAGACCCTCCTCTTTATTTGCCTTACACACACTACATATGCATATTTTTTTGTTAGTTGTTGGTTTAGTTCCACGCTGTTAGATGATGTGACTTTAGTATTATAAGGAACCCCAGAGATTAGCCGAGTCATTAAAAACATGGAGCTCAGTAATAACTAGTTATTTAACTTGATCTTGTGACAGTTCTTGTTTGATGAGACACACGATTTGAGTTAAATAATATTATTGCTTAGCTTTAGGGATTTGATGACTTGATTATCTTACTATCTGCCTCAGAAGACGGATTTTGTGTCGGAAATTCTTAAGTAGGATGATTTAGAATCTCCTTATTTAAATGGATTGGGACGCCTCTTCATTTAAATAAAGAAATTGTAAATCACCGAACCATAAGTTTATGATCCCTTACTTACCTAAATTTGGACGCTTCTTTATGTAAGTAATGAGTTATAAATAAGTGGGTTTAATTGTATCCGATACGACTCCTTAACCAGAACCTTAGACGAATCAGAGTAAACACCACTATTTTAGAGATCCTGAAATCCCGAATTCTCTTAGACACACCGTAAGTAGTTAACATCAACAGAACTTCGGGACGAAGTTCTCCTTAAGGGGTAGAGACTGTAACAATTCGCAATTTCAGGTTAATTACTATTCCCGGAAAATTTTACTATTCACTTTTACTATTCATTTTTTCCCGAAATTTTCCCGAAATTTGATTTTTGTTTCTTGGCCTCGAGTGATAAATCATTTCTATGGCAAATTAAAAGTTTGACATTCAGCAGATCATTTTCGTGAAAGTTATTAAGGAATTACATGTTTTAGGGTAAAACGTCATTCAAAAATTCTACGCACAACGAAACTCGACCGCGTTAAGTGACCCCGCATCAGAAAAATGTTTAGTACTCTCATGATTAATTAGAGAATCAATCATGACTAAGAAAAATATGACCAAATAAACCTCGGCCGTGAGAAACAGGAATTCTCGTCTTTAAGCACTTTTACTTAGCCATAACCTTAGCCTATACCTACACCGCATTTCTAAGACGATTTGAGTTTTCACATTATTTGGATAAGTCAACATATTTTCCCTCCTCCTTTGACCAAAAATCATTCCTTGATTTTATAAATCATTCCTTGATTTTTAGGCCTACGGTTTTAAGTTTAGAAACATTAAATACCAACCGACACTAGACAGAGCCCAGCCTAGACATTATAAGTCATTAGTATCCTATTAGAAAAGTTACATTTTACTTTTCTCAATTTTACGCAACTTTCGTACGTTTTACGTATTACGCGTTTTAGACCCGTGTTTCCAGTTTTAGCAGGGTTTGAGCACCCCAATAGAACCTACCAATCATTTTATATTTTATTATGGAGTATATTGATAAGTTTTAACATATTTATAAGTTTCATATTTTTAGGATACCCGGTTTTACGTTTCGTGACTTAACAACTTACGGTTAGCAATTTACGGAGTCAAAACTAGTCACATAAGTAGGATAATATCATCCAAGACCAAGTCACCTTTCCTTATCCATTGTGAACCGCCTCTAGGGGGGGGGGATTCACCTTGGGTGGCTTGATCTTGACCATTGATTCATTAGATATACACATGTATACAACTTAGGCTCCAAGTAAAACTTGGTCACCAAGTTTAGGGAATTTCCTAACACCTTCCTAACCTCCTCATTCATGCTATAAAAGCAAGCTCATACCTTCATCTTTTCATCACCAAAACGCCACACCATTAATTCCTAGCACCATGATCCTTTGATCTTCAAACTACAAGTTACACTACAAAGTTCAAGGTCTTAGTATTCTCTACCTAGTTTTTAAGTTTGTTTGGTGATTCCATGGTTGAATTAGGAGCTACACAAGGTGATTAGGGGCTGAAGTTAATTGGTTTTAAAAAGGGTTAGATCAATGGTTAGCAAGTGTTGTAGTGATTGGTTGAAAGCTTAGGTTTAGTGTCCAAGTTCCATACTTGATTCCCTTTCTTAAGTGAAAGCCAAAAGTTGTAAGAAAACCCTATTACACTTTCTTGCTCTATATCATTTTCATGTTTTTTATGTTTCTTTCATGCTATATATGGTCTTTGTATTATGTTCATGATGTATAAAAACTAGTAAAACAAGTTATGGTATATATATGTTAACTTATGTTATTTAAACAAGTAAACTAGTGACTTTTATGGAGAACCATGACCAAAATAGTATAACTATGATATTTGACACTTACTTACTGTTAAAGAGGACTTAACAAGGAAAACATAGCAATTTGAATCACCCAAAACGAGTACCCGAGTCAAAAGTTATGGCCATAAGAAGTTAGCGAAACCAAAACGGCAAAACTGCCTATACCCTACTGTTTTGCATTCTGACCTATTTGAAAGTGGCACTTCTGGTCCGATTCATCAAAAAGTTAAAACACGAAAGTTGTCCGGAACTACGTTTTCGTTCAGTAATAAAGAAGCTCGAGCCCTGAAAACGCTTTCCGAGTGATATTTTCTTCAAATTCTTAACAGCCCATTTTTAGACCAAAGTCACTATATAATAGTTATGATTTACTAAGACCAAGAGGTCTAATGACCTAAAGCCAAGACCACAACCATGGATAAAGCCAAGGTTGAGTCTCAAGACCATGGTAACAATGACCAAGGTCACGGCAAAGCCACGGCTAAAGACCATATAACTTTTAAAGATCAAAAACTTATATATATGTTATCAAATACTACAATAGTAGGGAGCCTCATGTTAGGAGTTCATTAAGTAAGCCGTCGAGATGAGTTGTGGATTTACGAATTAAAGTGTCCTGGCTCCTCGAACGTTTACTCCATGACTTCTGAATTATGTCGGCCCGAACGGTAGTAAGAGATATACAACCTATACAGGTTTCATAAACCATTTATATTCAAAGACTTACACTATATACTAAGTACTACATCATGAACATTATGCAAGACATATATAGGCAATTATTCGTATTCTTAGATGTTACTCCAAACCTAAGTCGCAACGTTCTATTATAGGCTGCTCTTAGAGACTTTCGCGATTCGACTACCACTATCATTTCTCATTACATAAACTTAAGGTGAGTCATAGCCCCTACTTTTTCATACTTGTTTTAACTCTCTCGGGGAGATACATGCACAACTACTTGCTTACTTGTACAAATACTCAAAACATTTTGATGAGTGGGAATCGCACCAGGCTTTACCTCTCAAGGGATCTTGAGAAGCTTAGAACCCCCACCAGGCAGTGTACCTGATCGTTGTAGTATAGTATAGTGACAAGTACCGGGGGATTGATCGTTCAGCTAGGAATAGTGTCGCTAGGATTAGAAAACCTAAATACTAGTTCTAAAGGTGAGGGATGATTATTTTTGTGTTTTTATATTTTTTAGAAAGCAATTAAAATTCTCGGGTTTGAAGGATTTGGGCGGAATTAATTGCTAATCAACTAACCCAATACTAAAGATGCAATCAAAATAAAATACAAGAAATGAAAATGAACTAAATTATACTAAAGTTGTGAGCAATAAGTGGAGAAAATGTGTTTACTTAGATTTCACTACTCCCTAGACATTTTTTACACGTTAATTACTTGTTATAAATGCATGGATGACGGATCATGTTCCTTAATACCATTCATGGGGTGGCACACTTAACTCCCCAATTCTACGAGCTCTTATCTCCTCCTACACCATGCCCAGCACAACTATAGGGATTGTAAACAGTGGCTCATGCATTAAATACAACCAATAAAGACCTAGTGCGCGTCGGTTCATGTTTCTTAAGACGTTCAAGCATGTTACCAATTGGAGATCTGCCAGTTTTCTTAAGCCTAACATATAAATCATTCATCCAAGACAAGTATAAACAAGTAATCAATACATAATTAACATCTAGGTTTCATTAGATCCAAGCAAACACAAGATAAATCTAGCTCTAGCATGATGGAATTAAGACAAGAACAAGATATAGACAACCAACACATAGACATATTGATTGAATTGAAAGAACACTTATCTCAATTACACATGTAAGGTATCAAGGGCTTGGAACCCTTGAAAAACCTGTAAAATTCGCACCAAGTTCGTACTTAGGGTTTCTCCCAAAACTTCTCTCTTTTTAATGTGAAAATTAGAAAACTATATATAGGAAAAGGGGTCTGACGGCGTCAAGACCAACATTGTGACGCCGTCACCTCGCCGCCAAAACTATTCTCGGACTGCCTTGATCTACATTTGACGCCGTCAAGACTTAATCATTTCCAGGCCGTCATGACTTTTACTCTTGACGCCCTACCTTCGTGACGCCGTCAAATCTTTACTGGATCGTCATGGAATTTTGCTCTTGACGCCGTCAGAGAGTTACTCTTGACGCCGTCACCTACTGTTCCCAGCATGGAAAATTAAGACTTTGGCGTTTTCTTCACTTTTATGCTCCAAAAACGTCCGAATTGCTTCATTTTCCAGATTTCTCTCCCAAAGTACCTAAAATCACAAAAGGAACGATTTAGGGCAATATTTGATCAAATAAATTCGAATTCGGGCTTAAATGACCCCCTAAAAACGGATCATTTTTCGCCTCATCATATACCCTTACACTTGAGATTTGCTTGTCCTCAAGCAAATGCGCCTTTATTCTACTCAAAAGACAAGTTAGGGGTCATTTAACACTAATATAAAAGTAATTACAACAATTAATCGTTCCACTAAAGACCAATAGACAAGCACGGAGGTCATACACAAGCACCTCACAAATAGTGTTTAGATACTCACATCTCTCGGGTGTAATAAAGTGTAAATTACAATATGGAAACGGAAGATATCTCTCACTACCTGTCATAGCAAAATAGATTACCATAGGCTTGGGAAAGGATCAAACCTCCACCACATGGCGTAAGCACCTAGGATAAACTATCAAAGAGGTCTTTTAAAGGGTTGTAACGTTAGGTGTAGGGATATGAAATACACGGTTTTGTTGGATAAAGGAAGTTTTACTGGTGACGAGTTAACAATCTTGGTTAATTACATGTACAATGTGGCGTTGCTAAGCCAAGACTAGACTCGACTTAAGCTAATAAATGAAAAATAACAAAAACATAAAATGAACATAGAATGAAACGGGATGGTAGTCCGTATGTTTTTTCTCTTTTTCTTTTTTTTTCTTGATTTTTTGATTTTTTGATTTTTTTTTTTTTTTTTTGCATACACTCTTACCCTACCATCCAAAATAATACATCATAGGGGTTGAGCATTCCCCTTACACTTGAATTTTTACATACTTTACAATAAACTAATCTAATGACTCGAATTAGGAAAATCAAAACACTTGGAGCACTCTTAAGATTAACGTACATATGGGGGTAATAAATGATGTTCTTCCCCATTACTCCATAAAACAAGTACTTTACCCATGATTCCTGATGAGTGCTCAAACACTCATCATTTTTGGTCTAATCTGAACTGCAAAACATACAAAAACACTCAGAAATGCATCAAAATACCAAAAATATTTCAAAATTGTGTTTTATATGTTTTAGATGCAAAATGAGCAAAAACAGATGAAAAACGTACAAAGTTTGCAAAATTGGCAGTTTCAGTCCCCCAACTTTCATAAAATGACAAAACTAGTCCCTGGATATTCAAAATATGGAAAATTATCACCAAAGGTCCTTTTAAAATCATAAGTTGTCATAATTAGTCCTTTGGTGAAAAATCTCAAAAGTTTTGGAAATTTACAGTTTAGTCCCTGGAGTTTCAGAAATTGGCAGATTTGGCCCCTGGTGGGATATTTTTGAAGGAAAAATCACTTTTGGTCCCTTGAAAGTCACAAAAGCCATTTTTAGTCCGTGGGAAAAATGTTTGGAGAAATTACGGTTTTGGTCCCTGAACTTTCAATTATTGACATAAAAGGACCCCGGGATTTCAAATTTTGGAAAATTACAAATTTTGGTCCTTTAGTTATTGGTGTTTGGCAAGATTAGTCCTAATGACTACTTTTGAAAAATTACAAAATCAGCCCTTGTGTTTTCAGATTTTACAAATTAGTCCTTGTGATTTACATAGCTAGACACAAACCAAAATTAATCCAATACCAAAACCAAAACCAGTCCACCCAATCATTTACCCCAGGCCCAAACTCACCCTAAGCCCACTCCAAAAATATAAAAACTAACACCCAGTCCGTTTTATTTACCCACCCAGGGTTTGACCCCCTTTTTGTCCATCACCCCCAAACACACCCGTGAACCTTCCCCCCCCCCCCCCCCTCTGCCAAAACCTGCCATAGCCAACATACCATCATCACTCCTACCCACACTCCACACCCTACTCTTCACCTTTCCACCACTACCCTCCAAACCTTTCACCTCTGCCATAAGTTATCAGAAGACAAGTTGTAAAACCCACTTCCGGCCAAAACCTCAATTAAAGGTGGAGATGATACCAATCTGATCCAAGGGCAGAAAATGGTCAATTGAAGCTCAAGACAAGACAAGACAAGATTGTTTCTTTGTTGTATGTAGTCTCTGATGTATAGACGTAACATGGGACATGTCCATGTTGATGTTTGAGAATGATTGTAACAATTATAAGTGTTTGAGTTATAATAATATTCACCATTTCAGAGAAAAAAAAAGACAAGAAAGTGAAACCCTAGTTCATTCAATATAAATAGATCAATATGTATGCCTTTCATGGCAGTTAGGATTTAAAATTAGGAAGTAGTGTAATTTAGTTTTAGAATTAATTTTAGTTTAAGTGTTGCTTTAAATCTCAGTTGTAAAACTCTTGTTTTTAAAATTCAATAAAAGTTTAGAATATTGTTTATGTATAACTGCCTATTCATGTCTGCTTATTTTTGAACTGCTTATGTTTTTTTTATGCATTGCCTATTACCAGTTGTTGTTCACTTGTTATATTTTACTTCAGCTCATTATATGCATGTCTTGTTTTAATTTGGATTGAACATTGCTTTGGTAGCTTAAAAATCCAAAACAGTTACCTTTTAACCAGTGTTTGGCACAGTTGACTTTGAGAAGTCAAATATTGTTTAGGTCACACTCTTGATTTGATACAGCTGCAATATGACCATATTGGTAGTTTAAGAGTGATTCGCACTTAATTTGAATAGATGTGCATGATTTGAACTTGTCACTTTAGTCTTAGGATTCTTCTCAGCTTTTATTTGATCATGTAGGTATTATCTGATTTGAGGCACACTAGTTGAAGTTGTTGGTTAATAAGAGGTTAGTATAAGTTAGTAAATTCTGTTAGTTGACTTCCACAGGTCAATGATCCCACATTTTTACCCATTGTGACTATTGCATTCAGCTTCCCTTTTTAAGCTTCAATCAAACCCAAATCAGTTGTAAGATTGAATGCAAGATCTGTGGTGGTATGAACTCATGTGAATCAGCTTATTGGTGCTTGTGCTTATCTGCACTGAGCTTATTATGTGCCCCAATGACCCTGCACTCAACCCATTTTAAGTGTTTCTTTTTTGATCACAATTGCTTATTAGGTCCTAAGTAACATAGTGTAGTAGTTTTGATTAAAACTTGGCCTAAAAATCTGTCATTTGCTTTAAGATTCTTCATAACAGTCGAGTTAAGGGGTGTTTGGCACAAAGGTTCTCCCAGTTATAAATCTGTTTTCTTCCCATTTTTAAGATTCAAACAGCCTTGCTTCTTCATTGTTGGTAGATTGTAAGTCTAAATTATCAGCTTCTAGTAGTTTTGATCAAGTTTAGCTGATCTTTGAATAAATTTAGTTTTAAAATGTTTTAGTTAACTAGTTTATGTTAGACTCAGTTTAGGCCTTGTTTAGCTAAAGTTTTTGCCTTAGTTTAATTCCCCACAGGAAGTTTAACTTGCTCATTACTCGGTATTGGTCGCTTGACAATCAAAGTCTCCTCATTTGATCCATTTCTGTTTCAGCAGGCATGTCCCAAACCCCCTCAAACATGTATTTTTAACATCTTCATAAATTAGTATTAGTCTCTAAAATTTGAGTTTCAAACAGGTTTCCAGTTTATCTTGATGTTGTTATTTTTATTTTATTTTTTGCAATTTTATTTGTGAGCTTTTTACAGCCCCTAAAGTGGCCTGTAAAGCATTTACCTCCCCTGCTCACCCAGTTGACCCTCTTCTTCTTAAGTCCACAAGTTGTTCAATCCTTGATCATTTGGCTTGGTATTTGGTGATTTGTAAACCCCTTAGTACTGGCTAGGTGGATGGATTATTTGTTTGGGCTTAGTAGTTTGTTTGTCAGTTTAGATTAGCCTCCCAAGTTACCTCATACCCACTGTTCATGCTGATGCATCAGTGGGTACTTGAGTTTGTTTGATTTGTTGATTTTGCTTGAATGTTGGCATGTTAAAGTTTTATCTCAGCTTGCATATGGTTGTTTGGGATGAGTTGATGAGTTGTTTTGATTCTAGCTTATATCCAAACCTGTTTAGCTTTTAGCTTGTTTAAAATAAAGGTACTCACCTAAACCTTAACACTCCACTGTAGATAATTAAGCTTGCATAAGTTTGTTTGAGTTTGTTTGCCTGTTAGTTTTAGTTTATTAGGTTAGGTTAAGATTAGCTGTAACTCACTGCACCCTAGGAATAGCTTTTGGCTTATGGTTTTTCAAGAATCTCACTGAATCAACTCACTGGTTCAGTGGTGACTAAGCTTCCTTCATAAGCTCACAACTTGCTCTAAACTTAAGCTCACCCTTTGATTCTTGGCCCTTTTGAAAGCTTACCACCCCAGATTCATTGATCAAGTTTCACTTTGGACCTTGGATCACTCAGGTGGGCCCCACATAGGTCCAAAAACACCCTCTCAGGCCTGTTTGGTTTTAAGTTTGTGAGTTTGCTTATTTGCTAGCTCTGGCTTAATCTGTGAGTTTCTTTGGTAGTTTTAAGTTGATTTAAGCTTTTAGAAGTTATTTGTAGTATACTCTAGCTTTTGGTAATTAATTGCATTGTTTGCTTATTTTTAAGTGCTTATTTGTAAGAGCTTATTACCCATTTTGCTTATTTTGACTTCTTTTTCAGTAATTTTTATTTTTCTTAAGTTCCTAATTATATTTTAGAATTTTCCTAAAAATTTCAGATTTTTCTTTGCCTTTTTATTATTTTTAATAAATCAAAAGTAGTTTTAGTAATTAATAAATAGTTATTAATTAATAATAAATAGATATATAGTAGGAAAAATACATTTTTAGTTTTAAAATTACTTTTATATTATTTTAGAATTTTTAGAATTAAATTTTCATTTTTCTAGCTTAATTTCATAATTAGTGTAATTTAAATATTATTAATTAGTAATTAAATCGTAATTAATTAATAGCAATTAATTAATTAGTGTAAAAATTAATTTTCTTTTTTTTTAAATTTTCTTTTATCATTAGGATCGTAAAAATATATTTTTCATGTTCGTAGGGTTAGCGTAGCTCAAATTTCACTTTTTATTTCGCGCACTCGCGTTTATTTTAATTTAAACTCGCGTTTTATTTAAATAACTTTTGCGTTTTTAAATTTAGGTTACGTTTGTAAAAGTAGTTTGTTAAATTAAGAAAAACCAAAAACATAAATAAAGTGATAGCTTCTATTTAAGCCGTTTGGCTTATTTTTCTGCTTACGTATAAGCAATTTCTGATTTTAAGTTTTCAGTTTACGTTTTAGGTTAATTAGGTTTCGCGTTATTGTTAATATAGTTTGTTTAAATCATTCTCATTCGTATTTCCTTAGTTTAATCAAACTCAAACCCCATTTCTATCCAAATTCACCCGATCACAAACCCGTTTTAATACCATCCACACCTCGTCGGGACTTAACGACCCGGGGAAACCCTATTTTTCCACGGAGATTGGTTCTAGGCTGTTTGACTTTTACGGTTGACCATTCACAAGTGGTTGACCAATAATCATCTGACGGTTTAGCACCAATCAAGTCCCAATCATCCCAAAACAATATGTACAAGGATATGACTCGACTTAGCAACCATGTAATTAATTAGATAGTTAACTTAGGGTTTAACAAATAACAATAATGCACTAAAAATGAGCGCATACACGGAAGGCTAAGGCGATTTGGTTGTACATTTAAGTGGGGTGTAACAAATTCCTCCTTTAAGTAAAATGCTTAAAGTTAGAAACGAAAAGATAGGCTCGGAGGGGTGTACTAGGGGTATCGTGTACTAAAAGTGAGTACAACGCTAAGGGTGTGGGAAAAATTAGTTGACTTAACTAGCCAAGTAATATGACTTAAATGGTCAAGTAATTATAATACGGGTTTAACACAAGGGTGATCCTAATGCCTCTTATCATTTAGTAAATCCTACTACACGAAGGTAGTCTCACTAGCGGTCTCGGGATGCATCACTAACGCAAGTTCTAGAATCTAAATGCTACCGGTACACTCATAAGCACTAATAGTAAATGCTTTTCCTATCAAATCTAAAGGCGAACCTCACATATTTGGGTGGAAAATTTTTCTGAATATATGGTTATGTACTAGTCATACAATCTCCTATCCATGAGACGCTTGCTATGGCTAAAGTTTCACTCCTAAAAGTTGTAAAAAAATTTAAATTTGTCGCTAAAATTGCACTAACAAGTATTTCTCATAGTTTTATTACACATCTACCATTGAACAAAATAAACTCAAGCGAAAGTGCATATGTAAGGTATCATCTTTTTACCCTCCCCTTACACTTAAGATGAACATTGTCCCCAATGTTCAAGTAAAGAATGTAAAAGTGAAAAAGTAAAGAGAATGAAATCAAATACTCCCCTGATTCGCTCGGTATGGATAATAAGGTGGCCAGGTTAAATCTTCCTCCAAGAAAATGAACAATCAAAGCTTCCCTTCCAGAATATAAATCATCTTCTTGTCATACATAACCTGTAAAACCTGATAAAATAGACAAGACAACCTCGCGTTAAATCGGCGGCATCCTATATAAGTTACGAAATCCTAGAAAACAATATAAGATATAATGCTTGTGGAATGAAGTTTGCAGATCTCCTGGAGATTATAAAACTTAATAATTTACAAAAACCATAAGACTCCGTTAGAAAAATAAAACTGGTAAAATTTCCAGATTTTTACACTTGACGCCGTCAAGAGTAAACTCGTGACGCCGTCAGAAGTGACCTGCAGAAATTCTTATGTTAAGTTTCCGGAAAATTTCTGGAAAAACTTCGTCCTACTTCCAGGAAAATCCTGCAAAACATCATTATGACTCGATACAAGCATTTGAATCTAACAAGTACTAATACACATGTCCATTTAATATTGTTGTGGTTCATGCTCAATTTCGTTCTTATAAACAAATTTGGATCCCCCTTACACTTATCTTTTGCAAAATATCTTTATATGCAATTAAGACGAAGTTAAAAACAAAATAAAGCATTTTTAAAATTTACTTTGAAACATGAGTCACTGATGAGTGCTCAAACACTCATCGTTTTTGATATATTTAAACTGCCAAAACGCACAAAAACAATCAAAAAGATATCAAAATACTTAAATTATCCCAGGGATTGTGTTTTATGTGTTTTAAAAGCAAAATGTGCAAAACCAAAGAAAAAACGTACAAAGTTTGCAGTATTGGCAGTTTTAGTCCCCCAAGTTTCAAAACTTGTCAATTTTAGTCCCTATGCATTTATTTTGAAAGGAAAAGTCAACCCAAGGTTTTGAAAGTCAAATTCACAAAATATTACACTTGGGTATCAAGTTTTCCAAAAATTACATGTTTAGTCCCTGAAAATCCAAATATGGCAAAATAGGTCCCTGGGAAATTTTGAAGTTTGATAAATGGAAAAATGGTCTTGGAACTTTGGAATTATATCAATATTGGTCCTTGGATTCACTTGGAAAAATTAAACTTCAGTCCTCAAAGTTATGGGAAATTACAAAAATGGTCCTTGTGTTCATAAACTAAACAAACAAACCGGACCCATTAATATTTTAACCTAAAACCCCATCCAATCCATTTCCCAATCCAGTCCACCTCCCAAAGCCCACATGTCCCGGCCCATTCCCACTTTTGCTAATAAAAGCCCGGGTCAAACAGTCAAAAAGGGTCAAACGACCCTTTGACCTTCTTCTTCCCAACAAAACCGCGCAAAACCAGGGCATACTTCCCCCCCCCCTCCTCACCTTTTTCAACCACTAGCCCCCACAATTAATTCTCCTCACCTACTTAACCCTCCACAATAAATTCTAACACCAAACCCCCACCAGAACCACTCAGTTTTGCCCTATTCCAATTTGGCGCTAAAATTCAATCGGATGGCTAAGATGGATCAAAATCTAATTGGATGGCTAGGATATGGTCAAGGGTCAATGGAGATACTCAGGGGAGTGCAAGTTTGCAAGTGGAAGCCATGTGGAAGCTTTTGGACCTAGTTGTTAGCTCGATATATATAGTAAAGCTCATATGAGCTTAGTGTGTAATTTCTTAGTTTTTATGTATTTTTAGTTTAATTTTAATGCATTGTAATTCCTTTTTATTAATGAAAGTCTAATTTAAAGTTTGAATCTCATTTTCACTTTTCAAAGTACCATTTCAAATTCTCAAGTTCTAATTAAGGCATCTAATGTGTGTTTAATCTACTCAGAAGCTCTCACAAACTCAGATAAAAAGGTTTTATAAGCTTTATAAGCCTGTGTAAACATTCTTAAATCAGTTTTCAATAATTGCTAAAAATCAAGATAAAATCAAAAATAAATGAAAAATTGGTGAAAAAGAAGAAGAAAGCAAGGAGCACAGTGGATTAAGGATGGCTGTGGGTTAGGTACCTCATGGGAGGGCATAGGATTGGATAACTTGGTTCCTTGTTTCTTATCAGTTGCTTAGAAGGCTTATGTGAGCCCTTCTCTTTAATTTTTACTCTCTCGGTAGTCTAGTTGCTTGTTGCTGTTTAATTTACTAAATTATTGCTTAATCTAGTAGTAGTAATCATTTGGTTGTATTTCATGTTTGTTTGAACCAAGATTTCTTCATAAGCATCTGTTAAAGGGGTGTTTGGTTGTGACTGTGTTAAGTGTTTCAGTGGGTTTCATGGTTTCATTTTGGTTCATTTAACTCAATCATAGTCACAGCAAACCCATACAACCATTTTCTTGGTCATAAATACAGCTAAAGTCAAAATCATAAGCAATCTCATCCACACAGTAACTGAGTGGGATTTTCAATTCCAAAACCCATCATATCCATTCACAAGTTTGAGTTTTCACTTAAATTAGTCATTATATAGCTTATTATAACAGATTCAAGCAATAAAAGTGATCTAAGTTTCATAAAAGTCAAAATCTCAAAGTTTTGTTAAAAGTCAAAAGTTCATCACCTCAGAAAAACCAAAAATGGCATGAATTTTCTAGAATTTTGTGTTTGATATTAGTCCATGAAATTTGTTGTGGTAATAGTTTGTCAGTAGAAGTATAAGATCCTATGGGTATTTTATTTTTGTGATTTTTCTTACAGCTTGTGTATAAGCTCAAAGTGAGCTGCAGGGCAAGCTCTTGCCCTGTCTCAGCAGACCCAAACCATCCACCCAACTTTGGTGGTGCTTTGTGACTGACCCAGTGGGTCCCACACCTCATTCTTGGTTCCAAACAACCCCCCTCCTACCCAGGATTAAGGGTTGACCTCTTTCTTGACTTGAGACCCAGTGGACCCCACTTAGTTAGGCCCCAAAAGTCTGTCCCTCAACTGTCTCAGAACCAAATAAGCCAAGTGCTTATTTTGGTATTTTGGCTTATTTCCTTGGCTTATTTCTGTGTTTCTTGTTTTAACTTGTGCATTATACTTGTTTATATCTGTTTTCACCAAAGTAGACCCCACATCAGCTGAATTTAGCTTATTTCACTCTTGGTCAATAAAAGTCAACTGTTAAGATAATAAGCACTTGAAGTGCTTATTTCCTTGACCTCAGTCAAAGTCACTTCACAAAAGTTGTCTAATAAGTTGTAATTATCAGTTTGGAAAAAGAAAATTTCAAATAAGCCCAACTTAATAGAAGTGATAGCTTCTATTTAAGCCATTTGGCTTATTCATCAGCTTATTTATAAGCAAATTCCATTTTTACAATTTTCCTAGGCTTCTGGTGTGTTAAAACTATTTCTGTAAATTTTTCAGATTTTTCTTTTATCATTTACTATTTTTCTTAATTTAAAATAGTTTTTAGTAATTAATAAATAGTTAATAATTAATTAGTAAATCAAAAAAATATAATTTAAATTTTAAAATTAGATTTTAGTTATTTTTAAGTTTTTCAAATTTTATTTTCACTTTTCTAGTGTAATTTAATAATTATTTAGAATTTAGGTTATTTTAAATAATTAAAAAGTAATTAATAATTAGTTAATAATTAGTAATAATTAATTAAATAGTCTTAAAAATATATTTTCATTTCTAAAATTAGTTTTATAGTATTTTAGATTTTTCTAAGTTTAATTTTTATTTTTCCAAGGTAATTTCATAATTATTTATAATTTAGGTTAATTTAGTTAAATTAAAAGTAATTAGAAAAATAGTATTTAATTAATAGTAATTATTAAAATAGTGTAAAAATTAATTTTAAATTTCCAAAAATTTTCTCTTATTATTTAGTTTGTAAAAAGTAACTTTTCATACCAGTAGCCTTTCCAAATCACCGTTCTCACATTTTTGTACGTTTGTCCACGTTTTCGGCAAACGTACGGTTTTTTTTAGTTTTAGGTCATTTCTTCTCAATCTAAGTTCCAGTAACCATTCAAATAGCTTTCATAAGCTATTTTTGTTAATAATATCCAAATAATTCTCACAACAAACCCTTTCTGTGAATAAACACCCGATCACAAAGCACGTTAAAGTTACAATTCACACCTCAACGGGATTTAACGACCCGGTGATACCTTATATTACCCGGAGCATTGACCTATGCTATTTGACTTTGTTGACCATTCTTTGGTCAATATAAGTTAGGTGGTTTAGCATCAATCAATTTTTGGCGCCGCTGCCGGGGAGGTGTGCGCGTTTCTGTAGCGTCTTTTGAGATTAGTGTTATCTCACTTCACTCACTGTACAAATACCATCACTTGTGAATATTTTCAAAATCAAAACACATATAAAAAGTCATTAACACTTTTCCTAAAGTGTTAAAACACCAAAAAAAAAAAAAAAAAAAAAAAAGTAAAAAACAACAACAAAACATATCGTAACGTTTTCTGATTCGGTTTTCTTTTAAGGTGATTCTTAAAGAGAAACGATTCTGGATTACGGGACGATAACAAAAATATTGCCCAAAAAGTTTTTATCCCTAGTGCATGCGCACTCGTTCTTCAAGGTCCACTAGCCCATTACGTGAGCTGGTTCGGAGACCTCGAAGACCTCGTAGACGTTCTGTACCAACAGTCGGATCTGAGATCCGTACTGTTCCACCTCCAGCTGTCATCATGGCAGCTGAACCCACTATGAACGAGCTTCTCCAAGCACCCGTTGAGGGTTACGGAGATGCTATCGTTGTTCCGGCAATCATGGCCGACAATTTTGAGCTTCAAACTGGGTTGATAAACCTGGCCACATCACGTCAATTCTTTGGTTATGAGAGGGACGATCCTCAAGATCACATTCGATGGTTCAATAAAATCACATACACCATCAAATGCAAAGATGTCCCCTGTGAAGCAATCAAACTTCTTCTCTTCCCATTCTCCCTGGAGGGACAAGCCCGGATTTGGCTTGAAAAACAACCTCCACGATCTATTGAGACATGGGAAGATCTTGTGAAAAAGTTCGTGAATGAATTCTTTCCTCCTTCCAAAACCACGAGTCTCAAGAATGAGATCATGAAATTCACGCAGAAATTTGATGAATCCTTTAGTGAGGCATGGGATCGTTACAAGGAATTGCTCCGAAAATGTCCTCACCACGGTTTCTCCGATCTCATGACACTTGATACTTTCTACAATGGTGTAAGCCAATCCGATCAAGACTCTCTAAATGCCTCCGCTGGAGGTAACTTCTTGAATCGCACCACAAAGGATGCTTTAGCGATCATTGAGAATAAATCTAAGGTCCGCATTCCCCGAAGCAGATCGGTTTTTTCCCAAAGGGATGTTGTTCCTTCTTCCTCATCGCCCGTGGCTCAGTCTAGCACCGATGCTAGACTTGACAAGCTCACGGAAGCTGTCCATGCATTTGTTCTCGCCCAAGGCAAGAAAGATTCTTCTCCTTCTCCACAAGCTAAAATCAAAAAGATAGAAGTTTGTGTCACTTGTGGTGGTCCACATTCATATTATAATTGCACTGCCACCGAAGGCAATCCATTCGAAGTAAATGCAATAGCCGGTAATTCCAACCAAGGAGGTAGCCAATACCGTCCTCAAGTGGAGCCAAATTACCGGGCTAGCAATCAGGGTGGACCACCCGGTTTTCCTCAAAATCCAAATAGCTTTAATCCTAATCCACCAAGGGGGCCTAATATGCAAAATCAAAATCCTGCCCCCGTCAATCAGTACCCAACCCAAAGAGGTAATCAAGGGTATTCAGCTCCAAATTATCAAGATCCCCTCCCAAACGAGCTCAATAACTACATCAAAGTTAATGAGACCAAAATGAGGGCAATGCAAAATCAAATCTAAAATTTGAAGAATGATTTCCAATCATCAATAGCCAAACAGGGTCAAGAGCTTAAGAGTGAGTTGATGGTAACAAACAACAAAATAGATCAAAATCAAGGCAAGATTGAAAATATGCTTGCCAGTCTTATGAATCATCTCACTCCACCCTCTACATCAGGAGGTCTCCCGGCTAATACAGTTGTTAACCCCAAGGGTGAACTCAAAGCTATTACTACACGCAGTGGTAAAGCTTATGAAGAGCCGCCAGTTCCTCCTATTCCTCCTCCTCTTTATTCCGAGGAAGTAGAAATTGAGCCTGAGGCAACCACGGACAAGGTGCAATCTCCTAGCCCACGAAGTACCGCACACGTCCAGCCTCAGGTTGTTCCAGAAATTGTACCAAAATCTGGACTTGAACCAAAACGGGGAGTTGTATTTGAACCATCAACAACTCCTGTTGAGAACCCTAAATCCAAACCTTCGCTACCATACCCGTCACGACTTAATGAGCAAAAGCTCCGCGAAAAGGCTAGTCACCAAATGGATAAGTTTTATCAAATCTTTCAAGATTTGCATTTTGACATTAGCCTTGCGGATGCTATCATCCTGATGCCCAAATTTGCATCGATGATCAAGAACTTGTTAAGCAACAAGGAAAAATTGTACGAAATGGCAAAGACTCCATTGAACGAAAACTGCTCAGCAGTTATCTTAAAGAAGCTTCCTAAGAAGCTTGGAGACCCTGGGAAATTTCTCATTCCATGTGTTTTCCCTGGGATGGTTGCATGCTTCACCTTAGCTGATCTTGGCGCTAGCATCAACCTGATGCCTTACTCAGTGTGGGAGAAACTCTCTCTTCCTCAACTTACTCCTACGTGCATGACTCTTGAGCTTGCCGACCGTTCAATCTCTCGTCCTCTCGGCATTGTCGAAGACGTATTCGTGAAAGTAGGAAAGTTCCATTTCCCCGCTGACTTCGTTGTTGTTAAGTTCGATGCTGACCCACGAGTTCCTCTCATTCTTGGGAGAGGATTCTTAAGGACGGGTCGTGCGTTAATTGATGTGCACGAAGAGGAAATAACTCTTTGTGTTGGTAATGAAGCTGTAACCTTCAACCTCGATCAAACTTCGAGGTACTCCTCTAATTATGATGCCGAAACGGTTAACTGAATTGATGTCATTGATGTTGCGTCTGGGGAGTACGCTCAAGAGGTTCTAGGTTTTGTCGATGATTCTCCAAGTGAAAACCTCACTCCATCTTCTCACCCCATTGTTGCCAATTCTTCTCCTTCCCTCACTCCGTTTGAGGGAAGTGACTTCATCTTAGAAGAAATTGAGGCCTTTCTCAAAAGTGATTCGATTCCCGATGGAGTCGATAACCAAGAGATTGACCTCGAGAGGGATATTCTCACGCTTGAAAAATTGTTAAACGAAGATCCATCTCCTCTTCCTGTTCTACCACAAACACTTCATAAGAAGGAAGTCAAAAATGTTGAGAAAACTGATGACTTTCCCGCGGTTGAACTTAAGGACTTGCCGCCTCATCTTAAGTACGCATTTCTGGAGGGTGATGATAAATTACCCGTCATAATTGCTAAAGACTTAAGTGTTGAGGAAAAGGCTGCTCTTATACAGGTTTTGAAGTCTCATAAACGAGCAATTGCTTGGCGCCTCTCCGATATCAAGGGCATCGACCCTGAGTTTTGTACTCACAAGATATTAATGGAGGATGACTTCAAACCTGCGGTCCAACATCAAAGAAGGGTGAATCCAAAAATTCACGAGGTTATCAAACAAGAGGTTTTAAAACTTCTTGATGCCGGATTGATTTACCCTATCTCAGACAGTCCTTGGGTCAGCCCAATCCATTGTGTTCCAAAAAAGGGTGGCATTACCGTTGTCACAAACGAGGAAAATGAGTTAATTCCAACTCGTTTGGTTACGGGTTGGCACGTCTGCATTGATTATCGTAAATTGAATGACGCCACCCATAAGGATCATTTTCCTCTGCCCTTTATGGATCAGATGCTCGAGAGATTAGCGGGGAATGAGTACTATTGCTTCCTCGATGGTTTCTCGGGTTACTTTCAGATTCCCATTGACCCGCAAGACCAAGAAAAGACCACTTTTACGTGCCCCTATAGAACCTTCGCATATAAACGTATGCCATTTGGCTTATGTAATGCTCCGGGCACGTTTCAAAGATGTATGATGGCCATTTTTTCCGACATGATCGGGAAAAGTATGGAGGTCTTTATGGACGATTTCTCGGTCATTGGGGATTCGTTTAAATCATGTCTCTCCCATTTAGACAGCATGCTACAACGTTGTGAAGACACAAAGTTATGTCTAAATTGGGAGAAGAGTCACTTTATGGTCAAAGAGGGCATTGTCCTCGGCCATAAAATTTCAAAAAACGGGATCGAGGTTGACCGTGCCAAAGTGGACGTCATTGCAAAATTGCCTCATCCCACGACTGTGAAAGGTGTTAGGAGCTTTTTGGGTCACGCCGGTTTCTATCATAGGTTTATTCAAGATTTTTCTAAAATCGCCCGGCCTATGACCCATCTCCTCGAGAAGGATGCTCCTTTTATCTTCTCCCCTGAGTGCATCAAAGCCTTTGAAACATTAAAGAAAAGGCTTACCGAGGCACCGATTCTTGTTGCCCCCGATTGGGACTTGCCCTTCGAGCTCATGTGTGATGCTAGTGATTATGCTATAGGGGCAGTCTTGGGGCAACGCAAAACAAAACATTTTCAGCCTATACACTATGCCAGCAAGACTATGACCGAGGCTCAAAGTCATTACACCACCACTGAAAAAGAATTATTAGCTGTGGTGTATGCTTTTGAAAAATTCCGGCCATACTTGATTCTGACTAAAAGCATAGTGTATACGGATCATTCGGCTTTGAAGTATCTATTTGCAAAACAAGATGCAAAGCCGAGACTCCTCCGATGGGTTCTCCTCCTTCAGGAATTTGATATCATCATTCGTGATAAAAAAGGAGCTGAGAACCTGGCTGCTGATCATCTCTCTCGTCTTGAAAACCCTCACCAAAATGATTTCGAGAAAAAGGAAATAAATGAAACATTTCCTCTCGAAACCCTCAATGTGGTTTCATTTCGTGGAGACTCGATTACCCCATGGTTTGCCGACTTTGCAAACTATCTTGCGGGTAACTTCATTGTGAAAGGGATGTCGTCCCAACAAAAAAATAAATTTTTTAAAGACGTAAAACATTACTTTTGGGACGACCCCTACTTGTTCAAAATATGCGCGGATCAAGTCATCCGGCGGTGTGTGTATGGTCAGGAAGCCACTGAAATCTTAAAGGCTTGCCATGCTGGTCCCACGGGGGGCCACCACAATCCCAACTACACCGCCAAAAAGGTGTTTGATTCCGGCTTTTATTGGCCCTCGATTTACAAGGATGCCCAAGATTTGGTCAAGTCCTGTGATGCTTGTCAACGTAACGGGAATATTTCACAAAAGAATGAAATGCCTCAGAATGCAATTCAAGTTTGTGAAATCTTTGATATCTGGGGCATCGACTTTATGGGGCCATTTCCATCCTCTCACGGAAACAAATACATACTCGTGGCAGTTGACTATTTGTCAAAATGGGTTGAAGCGAAAGCTTTACCCACAAATGATGCCCGAGTAGTGGTGAAATTTTTGAAAGCTCTTTTTGCCCGATTCGGAACTCCACGTGCTATTATTAGTGATCGTGGTACGCACTTCTGTAATGACAAATTTGACAAAGTCATGCAAAAGTACGGTGTAACTCACCGTCTTTCCACTGCGTACCACCCTCAAACGAGTGGACAAGTCGAAGTTTCCAATCGGGGCATTAAAAGAATATTGGAAAGAACCGTAGGTGAAAATCGTGCATCGTGGTCGGATAAATTAGATGATGCACTTTGGGCTTTCCGTACGGCTTACAAAACACCCATTGGGTGTACGCCTTATAAACTTGTGTACGGGAAAGCGTGCCATCTTCCGATCGAGCTTGAGCAAAAGGCCTATTGGGCCCTCAAGCATGCCAATTTCGACCTCAGAACAGCGGGTGATCACAGAAAAGTTCAACTCAATGTATTAAACGAACTTCGTGATCAAGCTTACGAGAACTCTTTAATCTATAAACAAAAGATAAAGAAGATTCATGACTCAAAAATCAAAAACCGCGTTTTCAACGTTGGTGATCGAGTCCTTCTTTTCAATTCTAGACTCAAGATCTTCTCGGGAAAGCTCAAAACCCGATGGACTGGTCCATTCACTATCGCAAAAGTTTATCCTTATGGTACCGTCGAATTATCTCAAAATGACGGTCCTAACTTCAAAGTGAATGGACATCGGTTAAAGCATTACTTTGGAGAGGACGTACCATCCATGGTCGTCCCGGATCTCCAAACTTTCCCCAAGGACAATTGAATTCGGGGATAGAGTCAAGCTAGCGACTCGATGAACAAAAATTAGCAACAATACGGGTTTTCACCCGTATCTCTGATTCTTTCTATTTTCTACCACCGAGTGTGGGGGAATGGCCAACCCCCCGCTGTTTGAGAAAAAATGTATATATGTATATAAGTCTGAAGAAAAAAAAAGTTGTATATATATAGAAATAAAGTGAAAATTGGTATTTCCGCAGTTAGATTCGAATCTTGGCTTTTTACGTTCATAGCTTCGGCATAATAGCCGGGACTTTGAATATTGAGGACAATATTCATTTCTAAGTGTAGGGGGAAATTCTAACGAATTTTATCAAAATATCTTTCAAGTACCCCCGTTTTTGGCCAAAATTTTTCACTTTATTTCAAAATTTTTGTGGTAATCAGTCCGCCTTGTCTAAGCGACAAAAGGGATTGGCTAATCCAGGAGCAAATGGCTCTTGGTAAAGATAAATCAAATCCGTTGACGGCTGGCAATTTGCCCAAAATTGTATGGTTCATCAACTCCCCGAAAACAAATGAGTTGGCTAGCCCGCAAGATTATGGCTTGTGGTAAAGGCCGTGGAAAATCCATAATTGGTAATCAGCTCACCAAGATGTTGACTAGGTCCATCAAGATACTGGCTAGTGCAGGAGCAAACGACTCTTGGTAAAGACTTAACAAATCCGTTGAAAGCTGGTGGTTTGCTCAAAATCACACGGTTATCAGGTGTGCCACAGTTCTTACACCTGGCTACTCCAGAAGTGATGGCTTTTGGTAAAGAGCTTAAAATCCATCAAGTTTTCTAAAAAGATTGCTAGGGACTAGCAATAGTTCAATGTGGGGGATTGATGAGTGCTCAAACACTCATCGTTTTTGATATATTTAAACTGCCAAAACGCACAAAAACAATCAAAAAGATATCAAAATACTTAAATTATCCCAGGGATTGTGTTTTATGTGTTTTAAAAGCAAAATGTGCAAAACCAAAGAAAAAACGTACAAAGTTTGCAGTATTGGCAGTTTTAGTCCCCCAAGTTTCAAAACTTGTCAATTTTAGTCCCTATACATTTATTTTGAAAGGAAAAGTCAACCCAAGGTTTTGAAAGTCAAATTCACAAAATATTACACTTGGGTATCAAGTTTTCCAAAAATTACATGTTTAGTCCCTGAAAATCCAAATATGGCAAAATAGGTCCTTGGGAAATTTTGAAGTTTGAAAAATGGAAAAATGGTCTTGGAACTTTGGAATTATATCAATATTGGTCCTTGGATTCACTTGGAAAAATTACAACTTCAGTCCTCAAAGTTATGGGAAATTACAAAAATGGTCCTTGTGTTCATAAACTAAACAAACAAACCGGACCCTTTAATATTTTAACCCAAAACCCCATCCAATCCATTTCCCAATCCAGTCCACCTCCCAAAGCCCACATGTCCCGGCCCATTCCCACTTTTGCTAATAAAAGCCCGGGTCAAACAGTCAAAAAGGGTCAAACGACCCTTTGACCTTCTTCTTCCCAACAAAACCGCGCAAAACTAGGGAATACTCCCCCCCCCCTCCTCACCTTTTTCAACCACTAGCCCCCACAATTAATTCTCCTCACCTACTTAACCCTCCACAATAAATTCTAACACCAAACCCCCACCAGAACCACTCAGTTTTGCCCTATTCCAATTTGGCGCTAAAATTCAATCGGATGGCTAAGATGGATCAAAATCTAATTGGATGGCTAGGATATTGTCAAGGGTCAATGGAGATACTCAGGGGAGTGCAAGTTTGCAAGTGGAAGCCATGTGGAAGCTTTTGGACCTAGTTGTTAGCTCGATATATATAGTAAAGCTCATATGAGCTTAGTGTGTAATTTCTTAGTTTTTATGTATTTTTAGTTTAATTTTAATGCATTGTAATTCCTTTTTATTAATGAAAGTCTAATTTAAAGTTTGAATCTCATTTTCACTTTTCAAAGTACCATTTCAAATTCTCAAGTTCTAATTAAGGCATCTAATGTCTGTTTAATCTACTCAGAAGCTCTCACAAACTCAGATAAAAAGGTTTTATAAGCTTTATAAGCCTGTGTAAACATTCTTAAATCAGTTTTCAATAATTGCTAAAAATCAAGATAAAATCAAAAATAAATGAAAAATTGGTGAAAAAGAAGAAGAAAGCAAGGAGCACAGTGGATTAAGGATGGCTGTGGGTTAGGTACCTCATGGGAGGGCATAGGATTGGATAACTTGGTTCCTTGTTTCTTATCAGTTGCTTAGAAGGCTTATGTGAGCCCTTCTCTTTAATTTTTACTCTCTCAGTAGTCTAGTTGCTTGTTGCTGTTTAATTTACTAAATTATTGCTTAATCTAGTAATAGTAATCATTTGGTTGTATTTCATGTTTGTTTGAACCAAGATTTCTTCATAAGCATCTGTTAAAGGGGTGTTTGGTTGTGACTGTGTTAAGTGTTTTAATGGGTTTCATGGTTTCATTTTGGTTCATTTAACTCAATCATAGTCACAGCAAACCCATACAACCATTTTCTTGGTCATAAATACAGCTAAAGTCAAAATCATAAGCAATCTCATCCACACAGTAACTGAGTGGGATTTTCAATTCCAAAACCCATCATATCCATTCACAAGTTTGAGTTTTCACTTAAATTAGTCATTATATAGCTTATTATAACATATTCAAGCAATAAAAGTGATCTAAGTTTCATAAAAGTCAAAATCTCAAAGTTTTGTTAAAAGTCAAAAGTTCATCACCTCAGAAAAACCAAAAATGGCATGAATTTTCTAGAATTTTGTGTTTGATATTAGTCCATGAAATTTGTTGTGGTAATAGTTTGTCAGTAGAAGTATAAGATCCTATGGGTATTTTATTTTTGTGATTTTTCTTACAGCTTGTGTATAAGCTCAAAGTGAGCTGCAGGGCAAGCTCTTGCCCTGTCTCAGCAGACCCAAACCATCCACCCAACTTTGGTGGTGCTTTGTGACTGACCCAGTGGGTCCCACACCTCATTCTTGGTTCCAAACAACCCCCCTCCTACCCAGGATTAAGGGTTGACCTATTTCTTGACTTGAGACCCAGTGGACCCCACTTAGTTAGGCCCCAAAAGTCTGTCCCTCAACTGTCTCAGAACCAAATAAGCCAAGTGCCTATTTTGGTATTTTGGCTTATCTCCTTGGCTTATTTCTGTGTTTCTTGTTTTAACTTTTGCATTATACTTGTTTACATCTGTTTTCACCAAAGTGGACCCCACATCAGCTGAATTTAGCTTATTTCACTCTTGGTCAATAAAAGTCAACTGTTAAGATAATAAGCACTTGAAGTGCTTATTTCCTTGACCTCAGTCAAAGTCACTTTACAAAAGTTGTCTAATAAGTTGTAATTATCAGTTTGGAAAAAGAAAATTTCAAATAAGCCCAACTTAATAGAAGTGATAGCTTCTATTTAAGCCATTTGGCTTATTCATCAGCTTATTTATAAGCAAATTCCATTTTTACAATTTTCCTAGGATTCTGGTGTGTTAAAACTATTTCTGTAAATTTTTCAGATTTTTCTTTTATCATTTACTACTTTTCTTAATTTAAAATAGTTTTTAGTAATTAATAAATAGTTAATAATTAATAATAATTAATTAGTAAATCAGAAAAATATAATTTAAATTTTAAAATTAGTTTTTAGTTATTTTTAAGTTTTTCAAATTTTATTTTCACTTTTCTAGTGTAATTTAATAATTATTTAGAATTTAGGTTATTTTAAATAATTAAAAAGTAATTAATAATTAGTTAATAATTAGTAATAATTAATTAAATAGTCTTAAAAATATATTTTCATTTCTAAAATTAGTTTTATAGTATTTTAGATTTTTCTAAGTTTAATTTTTATTTTTCCAAGGTAATTTCATATTTATTTATAATTTAGGTTAATTTAGTTAAATTAAAAGTAATTAGAAAAATAGTATTTAATTAATATTAATTATTAAAATAGTGTAAAAATTAATTTTAAATTTCCAAAAATTTTCTCTTATTATTTAGTTTGTAAAAAGTAACTTTTCATACCAGTAGCCTTTCCAAATCACCGTTCTCACATTTTTGTACGTTTGTCCACGTTTTCGGCAAACGTACGGTTTTTTTTAGTTTTAGGTCATTTCTTCTCAATCTAAGTTCCAGTAACCATTCAAATAGCTTTCCTAAGCTATTTTTGTTAATAATATCCAAATAATTCTCACAACAAACCCTTTCTGTGAATAAACACCCGATCACAAAGCACGTTAAAGTTACAATTCACACCTCAACGGGATTTAACGACCCGGTGATACCTTATATTACCCGGAGCATTGACCTAGGCTATTTGACTTTGTTGACCATTCTTTGGTCAATATAAGTTAGGTGGTTTAGCATCAATCAGCCACAAACAATAAAAATAAAACATGCATACGGAAACAAATAAAATCAAACAAACAAACAAACAAATAAAAACACACAAAACATGGGTTGCCTCCCAAGAAGCGCTTCTTTTTGTTCGAGTCACGAGCCTGACTCTACCCTTATTTAACGGAAATAGGGGAGGTTCTCCCTACACTTAGGATTAAGTGTGGGTGAAAGTAGCGATACACACCCTTAGGGTGTGAATATGCCACGTGAGGTGAAGGAGGTGAGTGAATGGCTTCCTTCATCCTAAAACTACCCGGATAATATTGGTTGATGGGTGGGTCGGTTCCTCTTTTGTCTCCTAGAAATATATCTAAGGATGGAAAGGTGTGTAAAGATTGAGGTTCCGGTTCATCAACACTAGGAAATTCCCTAGAACTAGGAGTAAGGTTATCACTACAAGTGTTCAAACCTATATCCTCAAGTGGTGCCTGGTCCAAGGGTTCTACCTCCATTGGAATTCCTAAAGTTTCTTCTACTTCTTCCGGGTAAGTCACGGGCGGTGCGTGTGCCTCAAATGATGGTTGAGTATTTTGTGGGCTTATGTTGTTCACCTTATCATTCCATGTGTCAGGATCTAGCCCTAACATTCTCCCAAGTATCTCACGTGCTTCTCTAGGCATCTCAACTTCTATGTCCGAATCATAATGGTCATCCTCAATATTCTGACTGCTATATATAAATTGCCCAAGAGATTCATCATCTGTTTCTTGAGATTCATCATCATCGATCATAAAACCTAGGTCTTTTTTTATCAATGTGATCATGCTCGGCTAAATCCTCCTCAATTGTTTTCTTAGGTAGTGATAATAGCAAACCTAGTGCTTCATCCAACTTATGATTTGTTGCAATGGCTCTCTCCATAATTCCTTGGCAAACTAGGTCGCATTTCGTATTGGCCTCACTAAAAATAGATCTTAAACATGGAGGTTGTTCATAAGAATCTATCCTAGGTGAAGGCTCATATGATTCATAGGTGTCTTTAAATGAGGTATTTAGCACTTCTTGGTGTTCTAGCCACTCAACCATATATTGCAATCTTAGAAGTCTAAGTGAAGTGTCCATTTGAAGCAAATTGCATACAAAATCACAAAGAAAAGATAGACTACGAGAAAGCTACAAAGTAAAAAGAAAAAATCTCACTTGATAGGAATCTAATGAGTAGACCTAATAAAAATCAAATTCAACCTAAACAATAATTATTCCCCGGGCTGCGGCGCCAAAAACTTGATACGTGGGAATCGCACCAGGCTTTACCTCTCAAGGGATCTAGAGAAGCTTACGACCCCCACCAGGCAGTGTACCTGATCGTTGTAGTATAGTATAGTGACAAGTACCGGGGGATTGATCGTTCAGCTAGGAATAGTGTCGCTAGGATTAGAAAACCTAAATACTAGTTCTAAAGGTGAGGGATGATTATTTTTGTGTTTTTATATTTTTTAGAAAGCAATTAAAATTCTCGGGTTTGAAGGATTTGGGCGGAATTAGTTGCTAATCAACTAACCCAATACTAAAGATGCAATCAAAATAAAATACAAGAAATGAAAATGAACTAAATTATACTAAAGTTGTGAGCAGTAAGTGGAGAAAATGTGTTTACTTAGATTTCACTACTCCCTAGACATCTTTTACACGTTAATTACTTGTTATAAATGCATGGATGACGGATCATATTCCTTAATACCATTCATGGGGTGGCACACTTAACTCCCCAATTCTATGAGCTCTTATCTCCTCCTACACCATGCCCAGCACAACTATAGGGATTGTAAACAGTGGCTCATGCATTAAATACAACCAATAAAGACCTAGTGCGCGTCGGTTCATGTTTCTTAAGACGTTCAAGCATGTTACCAATTGGAGATCTGCCAGTTTTCTTAAGCCTAACATATAAATCATTCATCCAAGACAAGTATAAACAAGTAATCAACACATAATTAACATCTAGGTTTCATTAGATCCAAGCAAACACAAGATAGATCTAGCCTAGCATGATGGAATTAAGACAAGAACAAGATATAGACAACCAACACATAGACATATTGATTGAATTGAAAGAACACTTATCTCAATTACACATGTAAGGTATCAAGGGCTTGGAACCCTTGAAAAACCTGTAAAATTCGCACCAAGTTCGTACTTAGGGTTTCTCCCAAAACTTCTCTCTTTTTAATGTGAAAATTAGAAAACTATATATAGGAAAAGGGGTCTGACGGCGTCAAGACCAACATTGTGACGCCGTCACCTCGCCGCCAAAACTATTCTCGGACTGCCTTGATCTACATTTGACGCCGTCAAGACTTAATCATTTCCAGGCCGTCATGACTTTTACTCTTGACGCCCTACCTTCGTGACGCCGTCAAATCTTTACTGGATCGTCATGGAATTTTGCTCTTGACGCCGTCAGAGAGTTACTCTTGACGCCGTCACCTACTGTTCCCAGCATGGAAAATTAAGACTTTGGCGTTTTCTTCACTTTTATGCTCCAAAAACGTCCGAATTGCTTCATTTTCCAGATTTCTCTCCCAAAGTACCTAAAATCACAAAAGGAACGATTTAGGGCAATATTTGATCAAATAAATTCGAATTCGGGCTTAAATGACCCCCTAAAAACGGATCATTTTTCGCCTCATCACATTTATACTTGATTGTTTTATACTTGATTGTCTTATACTTGATCGCATTATACTTGATTTCATATATACATGTTTGCGTTATACTTAATTGTGAGACTTCCAGTGGCTCCAAATTAAGTTGTTGGATGACCATTGAGACTTCCGGTGGCTCCAAATTAAGTTGTTGGATGACCATTGAGGCTTTGATACATCCTAACATTTGCGAATGTTGGATACATCATAAAAGTGAGGTCTTCGGAGATGAAGTAGAGACTCACTACTAATTGCTTAATTGTTTTGATGAACTTATACATGTCTTATTCATACTATATATATAGCAGTGGGTTGTGAACACACAGGTTACAAGTCTCTTATGGCGGGACTTGCAACTGAGTGGATTTACAATGCCTTTGCTGTGTGAACATTCTTTAAGGCTTTTCAACTATTTTAAGACAAACTCTATGAACTCACCAACCATTGTGTTGACACTTTAGCATGTTTATCTCAGGTTAGTAAGGCGATAGCTAGTGCGTGGAACTTAGAGTCAAGCTGCATATTCTGAAGACTTACGCTTTTATCATTTACCATTCAAAACATTTGTATACATTTATGTATCATACTTTGGAATCTCATGTTTGTAACTTTGAATTCATTAATCGAATGGTAACTTTTCAAAACGTCTCATTTAGAGTTCGTTTTCTATAACTTGTACTTTGTATTATGAAGTAGCACCCCAAGTGACACAGTCTTCCGCTGCGGTATTTTGGGGGTGTTACAAAAAGTATACATTGGATGCTTTAATTATTTGACCATTAAAGGGACTAACGGATCTTTTTATTTGTTGCCTATATATTGTTTGTTATGGATTGAAATGAGACAAAAAAAAAAAAAAAAAAAAAAAAAGCCTACAAATGGATCAAAGAAAAAATAGGGATCCTAGAAAAAGTGTTCGTGGATTGAGAGGCGCAAGTCGTCCTCGAGTTCAATCACAAACCGGTCATGAATCATCTTCTTCACAACCCGGTTACCCCCCACAAATGTACCCGCAATCACAACCCGGTCACAATTCATCTTCTTCACAACCTCCTTACTACCCAAAAATGTACCCGTAATCTCCACCATTTTTCTACAACCAACAACCCCTCCCGTGTAACACCCCCAAAAATCATAATGAAGCAGCGGAAGTCTAATTGGGGTATTACATTTCGGATCATCGTCATAATCATAGAAAACGACTCAAAAGAGACGTTTTGAGAAAATATGTTATCATTCATCAAGATAAATTTTGGAGTTTGCAACAATGGTTCCATAACGTTTAGAAATACAAAGAGAAAAGGGTTAAATTAAAACGAATGATAACATTTTTGGAAGTCGTCCAAAAAGAGGCCCTAATCCACTCCGTGCCAGATGTGCTTCTTAGTTACCTGGGATAAAACATGCTAAAAAGGTCAACACAAAGGTTGAGTGAATCCATAGTTTTTAGTTAGTAATAGTTTGAACACAAGTTAAATAGTAGTAGAACAATAGGATCATGGTGTAATATATTGCCCTAAGCCTCATGACACGCAAACCTTAACATAGGGTGATATCATAAATGATATAAATAGCCTACATCACGCATGATGTAGGTGGTAGTGCCCTCGTCGTAGTAGGAGTTGCCAACTTCCTTTTTATTCAAATATAGTGCATTTGGTAACCATTTCAGGCTAACTTCAAATAGGGCGTCAACTGCCAATAGATCTACTCACTAAATTCGCGTTCACTCGCAAGTTATTAATGGTTCATGATATGAGGGACTTTTTGGCAAGGGTGTTAACTTAGGCAATATCAATCAGGGTAGCATAAAAATACTTGTGTTCAGTTTTATAGCATGTATCTCCCCACAGGATTTGAAAAACATAGTAAAAAGTGGGAGTATGAATTCACCTTAGCAATAGTAGTAGAAATGCAATAG
The DNA here is from genome assembly GCA_030686995.1 of Artemisia argyi. Taxonomy (NCBI): domain Eukaryota; kingdom Viridiplantae; phylum Streptophyta; class Magnoliopsida; order Asterales; family Asteraceae; genus Artemisia; species Artemisia argyi. The sequence goes on along the minus strand of CM060707.1, from coordinate 35,443,388 downwards.
AGTCAGATGGTAGGTGGTAGCTCCGACGCGTGACCTAGATTAGTATGACATAATTTGGTTCGCAATTCTAATTTAAGACTCGATGAACGTAATTTAGTTTAAAAGTTTTCAAAACGATATTGTTGCTTGTGTGGCATGGACTAAGTTTGAAAATAGTTTTGTAAATACCGGCTCTTGGAAGTGTACACGTACATAAGTAGACAAGAACGAATAGCGAGGACTTATACATATTTGGCTCGAAAATGACCGAAAGACGAGATGTACGGAAAATGGCGATAAGTGAGGTTGGGTTTTGAGACGTTGTTTAAAAGGTATATATATATATATATATATATATATATATATATATATATATATAGGGAAGGGATCAGGTGCATTTTTCCTTTTTAGTACGGATGGTACGGATGAATGTAGACCACACGATCATCCGTCCATCTCAGATTCTGTTAAAAAAAACGCGGTGGCAATATCGTAAATATCCCGTATTTTTTCAAAAACGTTACTATCGTATTAGCTTTTTTTTCTGAAAAAAATTCAAAAAAATCTGAAAAAATTAAAAAAATAAAGAGGACAACAAATAATTAAGAATCGCTGAAAAAATTTCAAAAAAAAAAAAAATTGTTTTCATCATTAAAGGTATTGTGATATTAGCGTATGATTTTGACTTTTGTAAAAAAGTCAAAATCAGATTCTGAAACTTTTTTTTTTTAATAAAAATTTTAATATCACAATAACTTTTTTAATATCATAAAAACTTTTTCTTAATAAAAATTGTTAATATCGCCGTAACTATCATGTTTTCTTAATATCACTCTAATATTCATACATTCTTTTTCAGTTTTTTTTAATATCACCGTAAGTTTTTTTAATATCGTAATAAAAAAAAAACAATTATATTAAGCTTTTCACTAATATCACGGTTCATTTTTACATGTAAAAAAGTTTAATATCACGTTGGTTTTACAATATCACCGTAGCTATCATGGGTTTTTAATATCACGGCTCATAATATTGTTAATATCACGGTAGAACTCATAATATGGTTAATATCACGGTAGCACTCATAATCAAAAAAACAAAAAGTTCTCAGAAAAATCTGAAAAAATAAAAAAATGAAAGAAGATAACAATATTAAGGATCGCTCAAAAGGAAAAAAAAAATTAAAAAAATCATTTGAATGGTGATTTGGTACTGTGATAGTTGCGTAGATCTTGACTTTTTTACAAAAAGTCAAGATCAGATCTGGATTGGACGGCCTAGATCTATCCGCACGTCCGCACTAAAACAAAACATCCGCACGTGATCATCACTATATATATATATATATATATATATATATATATATATATATATATATATATATATATATATATATATATATATATATATTTGTAAAGAAAAAAAGTGTTTATTAATTTTGATATAATAATTACTTATAAATTATAAGTGTAAAAATTTTAGAAAATCGGGCATGACTTAAGTATACGTTTTTATTATACGTGGTGACTGGATGTCAAAATAATTTTCGTTTAATATTTTATAACATATTGACTAATGATTTAAATAGTTCAATTTTTGAGTATAGCTTATATAATGGTTTATAGCTTTGTATGTGTTGAGAATATTTAGGTTTTGAACGTAATATGCATTTTAGAAAATCCGTTTATAAGATTCGGTTATAAAGTAGGTTTAATACGTTTCGTTTAGTTGCTTAGGTGAAAATAACGACTAGTAGTTTGAAATTTAAGTCTAGTTCATTGTTATGATTTATATATTTTTGTGGTAAAACATGTTTAGTAATTATGTTTAGTAGATTTAAAATATGTTGTGAATTAATACGGAGCAATAATGAGTCGAGAGTAAGTCGAGCCGTTTGAGTCACGAAGTAATAAGTCGAGATAAACAAGTAACGTGTGCGTATTAAATTTCAACGCACCCTTAATCCGACGTTGTTATTGTTTTTGACAGGAAAGGTTTGAGTGGGCCTGTGGCCCGGCAACAAACAAATGTACACCATGGTTCGTTGGGCATGACTTAGCCACATACCCAAGATAACACACTTGGGCTAGAGGTCCATATACACTTTTTTTTTTTTTACACAATGAAATCAGTTTAGGAGGAATTGGTGTTGGAGCAGTTTTGACGCGAGGAAAACTGGTCGAAACACAAGGCTTAGAATTTAGTTCGAACTCTTAACTTAACGAGGCCCTAAGCCTTTCTCAAGGACTATCGTTAGACCATGTGACAAACACCCTCGGGGTGTCTCGTTATGTTCGAAACCACATCTAAATGTACTCAGTTGGGGTGCATCTTGGTGATTCGAAATCAACACAAAGCAATACTCTCGGAGTCTAATCGAACACCAAAACAAAGGGTAACAACGTCCCTATGTGGGTTCGTTGACAACCAAAACAAAGAGTAAACCAACTCCTTGTGGGTGCTTCGTCGTAAGTCAAGCAAGACAACCATTATAACGCAACCTATAGTCGCATATATATACAGCTAAGTAGAACTAAATCTGAAACGGTATCAAAAGTGAATGAGATGTCGACGCCATTTTTAGCTACGCACAACTGAAATAAGCAGACCCAAGATCAAATCCGAGACAAACAAATTCAACACACCCTTTATGCTGAGCAAGACACGACCAGGACCTACGCACCCTATGTGGGTCGTCGTCGACTAAGAACAAACCAAGTGCAAAATCAAAAGAGCAGAACTAAACAACACTTCCAATCATCGAGCCAATACTATACGACTTTTATTTCAATATTAAGAGTTTGTTTCGCCACAACAATAACAATAAATAGAGAAAATATAATCATTCACAGGCTTTTGAGTCGAAAACAACAATCAAGTAACAACACAAAAGTACAAAACAAATCACAAGATTTTTCACAAATATCAGATTCAAATACAAATTTGAATGAGAATATCAAAACAAGGAAGACTAGAAACCTTACAATACAAGTGAGGTCGATTTAACAAGGAGACCAAGAAACCACTACTCGAATCCGAATCCGACTTCGAGTAAATCCACACACCATTCGAATCTTCAGAAACCAACATGACCGGCTACTGGTTGTGTAGAAGCACACGCAGACGTCTCGAATTTTGTATACAATCACTCAAGTCTTGATCTGAAGTCATTAATATCCACTCTTCATCTTCATCAAGGTACTTGATCTTAAAAGTCCCATGTTTCAGCTTGAACTTCTTACCAATTTCATTCTCAACAGTAACAAGTGTTGCTTGTGAGTTTCCTAGACGTATTTTGATTATATCATCTGCATAGTCTGCTTTAATAACAGTATTTTCATTTCTCTTGACGGGTGAGGGGTCCTGAATTACTCCATTATCCTTTTCATGTGTGTGACTTTCTTTACTTTGATTTTTGTTGGAGTTATATGTCTTTCTCTGAGGTAAATCTGGTCCTTGCCATCCGGACATGCCCAATTTATTGCGTTTTCGTTTCAAAGTAGATAAGGAAACTATATAACACAAAGCATAAGAAATTAGGTTTCTCAAACATATCATATAATAAGGCGTGGTCAAATCGAAAATGATAGTTTAATATGTTACCTCGAAGTTCTTTTGCAGCTTGTTTCTCGGTCTTTCCATAATGTTGTTCAATGTCTTCTCGAGATAATTCAATTTCCGTTGTAATCCGTTTCTCCTTGGAAAGTGCATTGTAGTTGACAACAATTGCTTTCTGGCCTTTATTCATTGCTTCAGGTATTGGTGCATTGTAGTTGACAACAATTGCCTTCTTGCCTTTATTCATTGCTTCAGGTATTGGTGCATTGTAGTTGACATCAATTGCCTTCTTGCCTTTATTCATTACTTCAGGTATTGGTGATAATCGTTTTTCTTTGAAAATTTTGAAAAACTTAATCTCACTCTTTGTGGAATTTTCAACATCGATAACATGTAACTGGTCACCAAGTTCTGCACCAAAAGCAAACTTGAAACGTGGCAAACACCTTTTTAGCGTTAAGAGTAGCGCCTCCAACAAAAGAACATAATTTGGATTATGGTGCCATATGAATTCAAATGCACAATTAAAATCACCAGTATCAATACTCATGCATATTGTAAAACCACTACATGCAACATCATCAGTTGATAGCCATCCCATTAGCGTATCAGTACCCAGTTGAGAAATATTTTCACAGAAGCGTGGTTGATAATCTTGCAGTGTCTTTTCAACAAGTTCCTCCCTCTTTTTTAGTGGAACCATATCGCAAGCATCATAATATTCCTTAAAACGCCAATTGTACACTGTAGAATCCTCATCAACACTATTATACCCAGTCAATTTTAGCGCTAACCTATGTGTGGTTTGAGTGTCCTCTGAAGAAAAAGAAAAGGGCACATGATTCTCATCCTCGTAAGAGATCCATACTTGAGCAACACCTATCTTATGCAATTCACATACACTCTTCAATGCCACTTGAATTTCGTCCCTAACAAGTGTGAGACCATTTATAGTCTGTTTCACAAAATAAGTGAGAAAAGGTCACTACTTTCAACTATAATAAAAAGAACATATTGTTATAGAAGATCACTAATAAGGTGTTTCAGAAATCCTTACGTTGTATGGTATACGATCTTGTACATTAAACACATTCAAACCCACTTGCTGCATCCAAACAATATATGTGATTAATTAGAAATGATATAAAATCAACTGATGGCTGGAGCTATGTCGAGATGAAATTCATTTCATTAGATAATTGGTTTGAGATGGTTGTGAATAAACTGATAAAAGCTCACTGCACATACATACCTCTAGTGCCCTATTCATCGTATTCACAATTTCGAGATTGATTGATGATATTGATGAACACTCGACAACACCGATACAAGACGAGTAGCATTGAGAAGGACAACCAATAGGCAGAGTATAAGAAGTCCACAATCCACAGTCTGAAGCATATCGCATCAATGAACCTTCATGGTGATTTTTAGTGTCCAAAACTGCCTCTGGCAAACGATTCAGGAATGCATTGGTGGGTGGACCACTGATCATGGTCATAGGATGGCGGTCCTCATGTTGTTCAATGTCATATTTCATAATCTTATTATTATCATTATTCATATCGATATTACACTCATATCCCATACAACGTCCCCTATATTCTTCAAGGCCTTCACCAAAATCACTGACGGCAAATGGTTGACCGGAAGTTGAAAGTACACGTCTGTTGCCACTTTTAACAGGTGCCCAGAACTGAACTATTAATTCCCCATCGGTTTTTACCTTAGAAAAAGCAGATTTAATCTTGTCACAAATCATCCGGGTGCCAAGATCATCTGCGTACAGTGGTCATTTCTAGTTGATCAAATTACAATTCAAAAAATTAATTAACCAGTGAAAATGAAGATACAAAAAGGCTACTTATAATCACCAGAAGATGAATTCTTTTGAGATCCTTCATCTTCACTACAAAATACCCAGAGAGCCCCTTCAGTTTCAGGTTTCTTGTGAAGAATATAGGTTGGTAAGGTTTCAAGGAATTCAGAGAGTCTCTCATCATGACGGTCAGCCATCAGATCTCCATTACCAAAAATGTTTTCTGTAGCTTGTTTCATGGATAAAGTTTTACTTATTAAAGTGCAGTAAAATATCGAGATATATGTCCAAATGGGTCATAAGCAACTCCACTGGAATTATGTAAAACAAGTTGTAATTCTGAAAAAAATAAAAAAATAAAAAAATAAAAAAAAAAATAAATAAAAGAAGATATCCATTACCGAGGAAATCTTCTGTGGTAGATGTTCCAAATTGCTGCGCAATGACTTGTTGAGGTATGAGGACTGGAGCTGTCTTGCAGTTCGTTTCCAAAGGCGCTATGTAGTCCACAGCCACTTGTTTCTTCCCTTCTTGCAATGCTTCAGGTATTGGTGATAACCTTTTGGATTGGAAAAGTTCAAACTTCTTAATATCTTTATCTGTAGAATTGTCAACTTCTATCACATGTAATTTGTCACCTATTTCTGTACCGGACGCAAACTTGAAACTTGGCAAACAGCTTTTAATCTTTAAAAGTAGTTCCTCCAACAAGGTAGGATACAATGAATTATCTTTCCATAAGAATTCGAATACATAATCAAAATCACCACTATGAAAACTCCTCATGCATATCGTAAGACACTTACATCCCATAAGCTCATAACTGCCCAGCTTCGAAATATTTTTACAGAAACGTGGTTCATAATCTTGAAGTGTCTTCATAACAAGTTCCAGCCCCGGTTGTAAAGGAATGAAATCACAAGCATCATGATAATTTCGTAATTTCCAAAAATTAATTTCGGAATTCTCATCAATACTAGTACTTTTATAACCAGTCAATTTGAACCCTAACAGTCGCCTTGTTTGTGCCTCCTCCCAAGAAGATGAAAAGTGCACATGATTCTCATCTAGAGAAGCAATCCAAACCTGAGCAAGAGTAATGTGATGCGATTGACATACAATCTTTAACGCCTCTTGAATTTGGTCCCTAGCAAGTTCGAGACCATTTATAGTCTGTTCCACAAGTGTAAAGAAGTATTTATACACATGTAATTTCTCACAGTAGGATAAAGAAGTGACAAAAGATGATTACTTTAGCTTATTTACAGAAAGTGTATTTACCTTGTATGGTATACAATCCTGGACATTGTACACACTCAGACCCACTTCCTTTACTTTCTTATTCATCTCATTGAATAAATGAACACGATCAATAAGCCATGATAAGCACTCGATAACACCAATACAATCAGAAGAGGAAGAGGTTTGGGAAGGACAACAAATAGGTATCATAATAGAATAATTCAAAGCACACTCCTGAAGAGCATTACCCAAGAATGGACCCGCCTCCTGAATATCTGCTATCTCTGGAAAACGATTGAGGAATGCAGAGGCAGGTGTACCCCTCCTAAACTTACTATTCACATCAATATCATACACATGCTCCACACAAAGTCTCCTATATTTTATGAAATCTTTGTCAAGAAGGCTGACGGCAAAAGGTTGACCGGAAGTTGAAAGTTGAAGTTTGCCGCCGATTGTTACTGGTGCCCAAAACTGAGCTATTAACCCTCCACTGATATCAATGTTGGAAAAAGCAGATTTAATCTGGTCGTAAATCATCATCCGAGTGCCAACATCATCTGTGTAATTATTTATTTACAGTGGTTAATTTTGTATACAAATTAAAAAGTGAAAATGAATATAGATACAAATTAAGATCGATCACCTGATGAATATGAATTGTTTTCATATCTTTCATCCTTGCTACTAAAAACGAATAGTCCATCATCATAAAGAGATGGAGGTTTGCTGTGAAGACGATAAGTTGGAAAGCTTTCAAGGAATGCAGAAGGATCCTCCTCCTCATCATCACTCGAGACAGACATGGTTTAGTTGACTTTCAATCTACTCGCCTAACAACCTCTCACATACTCAAATTAGATCAGATGTATATGTATTTTATAAGCTAATGCTAATCTATGCTAAATTTCACAAAAGATCCTTCTTCTTTTTCGAAAATTGCACTTATGACTTTATATATCTATCTTGCTTCTGGTTCATTATTAGTCCACATTTTCTAAAGTTGATTACAAAAGTCGTAACCGTGGTTTACACACACGCTAAGGACCCGTGTATTATACGGGCTATTTAAATGTTACATTACATACTAAAATTAATATTTAAGAGATGGTATTATATCAAAGGTTGTATGCTACCTTTTGTAGCATCAACAAATAAGCAGATTTGATATTGAAACAAATTCACTTACGGTGTGTTCTCGAGTTTTATAAACAAGAGAAAAGAAAATAAATTAAAAGAAACTGAAAATCCATTGTATTCTCAAGATCTGTTTAAGAAAGAAAAGAAAAGAAGAGGGAGGATTTGGAATGAAGATTATGTATGTTTTTTTAGCGACGAGTTTGGAAGGAAGAGGAAAGAAAAGAAGAGAAGATGAGTTGATTTTCTTCTCTTCTCTTCTTCTACAAACTAAACTCTAGAACACACCGTTAATTAGTAGGAAGGAACTAAAGAAGAGGATCATTTGATATTTATAATTTAGACAATTTAGACAAATAACTAGATCTGTCACCAATATTTTTCATGAATCACACTACACAATTCTGATTACTCTTTATTTTCATACATCTAAATCAACTCTCGTCAACTTTCCACGACTGACAACTGTTGACGTATGTGTCCGGACGGCACGTGCCGAAGGGCACGTGCCTGGCCGAACGCCGGACGAAAGGACCTTCTCCTATTACATAGTGGTTAAAAAGTGGGAATAGTACTTGCGCCGCCAAACCTGGTTTCAAGGGATTATGTCGGGTATAGGTTCTGACACCTACCAACTAGGCTAGGCCTAGGTCTGCGAAGTACTGTGCTCAAGTACAAACAGGTAACGAGGTTGGAGTAGTATAAATACCCCCAACCCCATTTATTATTACAACTAACCAACATTTATTATCACACACTCACATTTATTTCTATACCCCTCGGTACTCATTCTCACACCGGAGCTTGGTCCTGAGATAACACCCGGGGCGAGGTTAACGTGTGTTATTCTCTGCGCAGGTCTCTCGGATTCTCCCCGTCCAGAGGATTCTTTAGGAGAAAAGTCAAAGGTGCAGGATTTTACTTCAATAACAACCCAATCTCTTTGGCTTTGTGATAGTATCACATTTGACTTAAAGTAAACAAAATAACTGACATGTCTGCAACTGAAAACTTAATTTAGCAACAATGTACACAATTATATCAAACAAAATTTAATAATAATAATAATAATAATAATAATAATAATAATAATAATAATAATAATAATAATAATAATAATAATAATAACATATGTACGTTCAAATAACCTGTATAACCATACTATCAGCAATAGCCGTATAAACCAATAGTCTTGGTGTTGGGGCTACGAAATTATTCATTTCCTTATCAGACAAAAAGGACATCCTCCTAATCTTCAATTCTGAGATAAGGTGACCGGTAAATACCCTCCAAAAGAAAATATCATGATCATCATGCCGAATCTACTTCCAATTTCACAAAAAGATTATATCGTTGTTAAATTAATAAGAGTAAAATTTGAATATAAAGTAAACACATATTTTGAGACACCACAAAACAATAATAAGAGTAATATTTGAATTTCAAATACTTGTTTAAAGAGTCTTACACTTATTTTCAACGAGTCCGACAAAAGACCCAACAACTTACCTTTTGTGAAGATATAATACCAAAAAGTGAGGAAGGAATTAATTTCAAACAAAACGACGGTCTCACAATGAGAGCCGAGTTTTCCTTTCTCTTTCTAAAACACTTGACATATATTATGATGTTCGAATTCATAATGAGGGGTTCCTAATCCATGTACTATATTAGGATTGAATTTGGACATAGATTAGGAATATAAGCGAACTAGGGTTAGTGTAGCTTGCCTGGCAAGGCAAGAGGCCATATGGCCTGTTGGTTCATAGAGGGTCGGTAGGGTGTTTTCTAAACCAACTCAAACATGGTTTCTATACCCCCCCCCCCCCCCCCATCTCTATAAATAGAGGTGACGAGGGATGCTAGTTCGGAACATTCTTCTTACTCGAATTTTAAGTTTTATTCGATATTAAGAAAGGGGTGTTCAATGGTATAACGTGTGCATATAATCGTAAACTTGTATATTCATTCTTATTCCACTTGTGTTAATCAAAGAGCTGAGTTGAAAGTTGCTACATGTGTTAATCAAAGAGCGGATTTGGACTTGTGAAAGTTACCGAACTGCACAAGCCACCAAATCCATTGAGGCAACAATTTAAAGAAAAGCCCAGTTTATAAATATATTTGTTCGAGTTCACGTTTAGTTCATTTGGGCCCATGCATTATCTGCAACCCAACAACTAAAATAATCATTTGTTCATCCCTCATCTTTTTTTGTTTCGTAACTTCTTTTTCTTTTCATTATTCTTGGTAGTTTTTTCTTGCCTATTTATTTTCTCTTCTTAATTTCTTTTCTTTAGTCTGTTTAAATTTTAATTTAAATGTTGTTGGTATGAAGGATTTGGAGACTGAATGAATAGATAGATACAATTTAATTGTCATGTAAAACCATTTTAATATATAGAAATTAATGGTGTACCAATATAAAATGTGGCACGAATCTTTTTTCTTGCTGTTGTTTACAATTTATATTTGTACTTATAATTAACCGTAGTTTCATATTTAACTGATTGTGTGTTCAAGACTTCAAGAAAACAACTTTTATGTTTTACTTTTTAGAAATAGGGCCTCATTTTTAGCACGACAAGAGGCCTCCGAAATCCACATGACGGCCGACTATCCATATGGTAATATTTAGTTGCATTCTATTGTGTTACAACTATGCGTTTCAATATAAATTCAATACAATCTTCAGCGTTTTGCTGTGTAATGTTTAATCCCGATCATGATGCGAACTCTTTGAGCGATTAAGGAGAAACTATTGCCAAGCATTATGCTTGTTGCACTATAGAATCAAATTTGTAGAAAAACCGTCGACCCAAGTAGATATAATCAAGTCTTGTCATAAAACATCCTCATTTTCCTTATCTAACAGGACAATTGCATTAATAATTTAATATCGTTTATACCAAAAACTGTATATACATGTTAGGATGCTCACAAGTTACTTAAGGGGGAATATTTGAGTCTCATTACTAACAAATCCAACGCTTCCTTCATCCAAGTATACTGGCAAACTTCTTTAGCTTTCGCAACACTCACCCAAGCTCTTCTCCGAATATCTTTTTCGGGCCAAAACTCAAGTTGCTCCTTCACAAGTAACGGGAACATATGACCTTCATAATATCCATCGTTTCCTTTGCTCTTAAAAGACCATGTACCCAATTCTCCCTCGACTATTCCGTACACTCCTGCTTCCTCTATCGACTCTCTTAGGGCGGCTTCTTTGATGGTTTCATCCGATTCCCAGCCTCCTTTAGGAAACAACATTCCTTTGCCTTTTCTTTGTGCACTGATCACAAGTACTTCCAATGCATTATTGTTTATTCTGTAAGGTATACATCCAACTACTTGACGTTGTTGGCCTTTATTGTAACGTTGCAAATGTCGTCCGCTACGAGAAACCTTTGGTACCATCTTTTTCAATTCCATTTCAACTACAAAACTCTGTGCAAGATGATTGTCAACTAAATGGTATAACAAGAAACAAAGATGAAGTAGTTTTTATAGAAGGAGAAGCACAAGATAAGTGATGTTTGATGAAGAAAATGAGATTCTATCTACTAATATAAATGGAGGAGAAAAACAGGGTTTGTGGGTCCCACTGAGGGTGTGAAAGAAAAAGATAAGCGCGGATGCAAATGGGGGCGTAGGAAATACGTGTTACGTGGCTTCGTAATGTCGGCTCAACGAGATATTAACGCTGCTTGACATTTTGTACTTTGTAGTATACGAGTAGTATTTTATAGTTGAACATTAGCCAATGTCAGCTGGACCACAGCTTAAATATGTGGATTTAATATAGTCTTTGTATGCACTGTTGTATCTTTCGAGAAAAATAAGGTTTCTATTGGTTGCAACTTGCAAGTTGTGCCGGAAATAATTTAGTCACGTTTTATGTTAACGAGTTTTTTTTATCACAAAGATCTTTGTGACTTTACTTCTTCGGTTTCGCCTATTTTATCTTTGTGACTTTACTTCTTCGGTTTCGCCTATTTTATCTTTGTGACACTCGCACAAAAAGCAACTGAGCCCCGCACAAAAATATAGGAGACTTTGTGTGGAGCATGCGTGTGATATTGATGTAAATAGTAAGTTTAGGGGTTCACCTGCCTCTGCATTCCTCAATCGTTTTCCAGAGATAGCATCTATGGACCCAAGTGTCAACCACGAGGTGGATCCATTGTTGCGTTATGCTTTTCATGGGTGTGGTTTGAATAATTCTTTTATGATTCCTATATGTTGTCCTTCCCAAACCTCTTCCTCTTTTTTTTTTTTTTTTGAAAGGCATCTTTTATTACCAACAAAAACAAGAACACTCCATGGGACATACCCCAAGAAGAGAAAACACAAGCACAAGACCAGACGCCAGGAAACAATTACAGGCTTGTGCACAATTACATTCCAATATAGGCCAGAAACAAAAGCAACCTATCTAAAACATGAGCTATGTGAATAGACAGGAAGCATTGCCGCAAACCTAAAAGCGAAAAGAACAAGGGCTGCCCATGCGAAAACATTACACGATGAGAGCCAAACACCCAAAATGAGAAACTGGAATTGGCAGCCCGAACTAACTGTACAAAAATCAATACCCGACACCATATGATATCTAACCAGATTTTCATGGTCTCTCTAAAGCACTTCCCATTGAAGACTTCCTTTCTTTGACCTCCAGATGCTCCATTCAAATGCCAAGATCCATTTGAGAACTGAAACAGCCTAAGCATAAAGCTGCCCAACTCAAACCACACGAACATAACCGCTAGATAATTGATAAACACGCAGCTCTCGATATAGAAGCTAACCGAAACAGCCCGACGTCTTGAAAATTGAAATTCTACAAACATGAAGCCGTGAAGCTATTTAATGAGATGATTGTATTGGTGTTATCGAGTGCTCATCATGGTTTACTGCTCATGTTGAATTATTTAATGAGATGATTATGAAAATAAAGGTAGGTATGCCCTTTCCAAATTTCTTCCTCTTCCAATTTACTGAAGGTGTTACTGCATGCATTCAGGAAGTGGGTCTGAGTGTGTACAATGTCCAAGATCGTATACCATACAAGGTAAATACGCTTTCTGTGAATATGTTTTTAAAAATAAGTTAAAAGTACGTCTTTCATCTTTTTTAACTTCTTTTTCCTACTGTGTGAAATTACATGTGTATAAAAATGCTTTACACTTGTGGAACAGACTATAAATTGTCTCAAACTTGCTAGGGACCAAATTCAAGAGGCGTTAAAGATTGTATGTCAATCGCATCAAATAGCTCTTGCTCAGCTTTGGATTGCTTCTCTAGATGAGAATCTAGCTTGTGCATTTTTCATCTTCTTGGGAAGAGGCACAAACAAGACTGTTTGGGCTCAAATTGACTGGTTATAACGGTATTGATAAGTCCACAATATGTCGTTGGAGTTTTCAAAATTATTATGATGCTTGTGATTTGATTCCCTTACAACCAGGGCAGGAACTTGTTATGAAGACACTTCAAGAATATAATTAAACCACGTTTCTGTAAAAATATTTCTCAGCTGGTCACTTATAAGCTTATGGGATGGGGATCACCTGCTGATGATGGAACTAGGGGTCTTACAATATGCATGAGGAGTATTCATACTGGTGATTTGAATTATGTATTCGAATTCTTATGGAAAGATAAGATTATCATGTTGGAGGAAATACTTTTAAAGATAAAAAAAGTGTTTGCTAAGTTTCAAGTTTGCTTCCGATACAGAAATTGGTGACAAATTACATGTGATAGAAGTTCACAATTCTATAGATAAAGAAATAAAGAAGTTCGATATTATTCAATTAAAAATTTTGTCACCAATACCTGAAGCATTGAAAGAAGGGAAGAAACAAGTGGCTGTCGACTATATAGCGCCTTTGGATACAAACTGCAAGACAGCTCCAGTCCTCGTACCTCAACAAGTCATTGAGCAGCAATTTGGAACATCTACCACAGAAGATTTTCTTGGTAATGGAATTCTTCTTTTTTTTCCAGAATTACAACTTGTTTTACATATATCCTGATATTTTATTGCACTTTAATATGTAACACATCCATGAAACAAGCTGCAGAAAACACTTTGGGTATTGGAGATCTGATGGCATGGCTGACGGTGATGATTCTCTGAATCAATGAATAAAGGCAAGAAAGCAATGATTGTCAACTACAATGCGCGTTCCAAGGAGAAACTCGATACATCGGAAAAAATGTTATCTCGAGAAAACATTGAACAACATTATGGAAAGACCGAGAAACAAGCTGCAAAAGATCTTGGAGGTAACATATTAAACTATCATTTTCGATTTGACTACACCTTTTTATATGATATGTTTGAGAAACCTAATTTCTTATGCTCTGTGTTATAGTTTCCTTGTCTACTTTGAAACGCAAGCGCAATAAGCTTGGCATGTCCGGGTGGCAAGGACCAGATTTATCGCATAGAAAGGCATATAGCTCCAAAAAAAATCAAAGTAAAGAAAGTCACAGACATGAGAAGGATAATGGAGTAATTCAGGACCCCTCACACGTCAAGAGAAATGAAAATACTGTTATTAAAGCAGAGTATGCAGATGATATAATCAGATTACATCTCCCTATCTCTGAAGCAACATTTGTTACTGTTGAGAACGAAATTGGTAAGGAGTTCAAGCTGAAGCACGGGACTTTTAAGATCAAGTACCGTGATGAAGATGAGGAGTGGATGTTAATGAAAACTGATCAAGACTTGAACGACTGTATACAAAGTTCGAGAAATGTAGATCGATCTGTAGTTCGACTGCGTGTGCGTCTACACAACCAGTAGCCAAACCTGTTGGCTTCTGCGAAAAATGTTATGCTCTGTTTGTTTTTTCTATATTTGTATAATTACCCTCACTAGAAGAAACAGATGCATACCTTAATTATCTTCTCAATTATTGTAAAAAGGTTCAAGATAGGAAATGTAATACTTGTATTTGTAGATTTCTGTTTACCTTTCATTAGAATCAGTAATAACATTTACAAAAATAACAACTGTAATGATAAAAGATTTGAACAAGTTGTGTACGTTAACTAATAAAAGTTAGTTGGTATTGTGAAAGAAAGTTCTTGAATCATTTCGAGAGACTTGCTGGATATTGTGTACATTAATATCTTGAAACAGGATTGGATGGGTGATCAGTCATGTTTGATCCGGCAACCAGTTTAGATGTAAACAAGATACAGTTTACATGCCGAACCCAAAGTCTTTGCAGGATTGAGGAGAAAGTGTACTATTGCCAAGCATAATGCTGATCAAATCTTGTCATATAACATTTGAACACCTCGCCCTTCTCATCCACAGGTAAATTGCAACATCTCATCACGTATGTTCACACTTCACAAATTACTTAAGGGAGCATATCCGAGTTTCATTACTAATAAATCCAACGCTTCCTTCATCCAAGTATACTGGCAAACTTCTTTAGCTTTAGCAACACTCACCCAAGCTCTTCTCCGAATGTCTTTTTCAGGCCAAAACTCTAGTTGCTCCTTCACAAGTAACGGAAACATATGTCCTTCATAATATACATCGTTTCCTTTACTCTTAAAACACCATGTACCCAATTCTCCCTCGACTATTCCATATACTCCAGCTTCCTCCATCGACTCTCTTAGCGCGGCTTCTTTAATGGTCTCATCGCATTCCCAGCCTCCTTTAGGAAACAACATTCCTTTGCCTTTTCTTTGTGCACTAATCACTAGTACTTCCAATGCATTGTTATTGTTAATTCTGTAAGGTATACATCCCACAACTTGACGTTGTTGGCCTTTATTGTAACGTTGCAAATGTCGTCCGCTACGAGAAACCTTTGGAACCATCTTTTTCAACTCCATTTCAACCAGAAAACTCTGTGTAAGATGATTGTCAACTAAATGGTATAACAAGAAACAAAGATGAAGTAGTTTTTATAGAAGGAGAAGCACAAGATAAGTGATGGTTGATGAAGAAAATGAGATTTTATCTACTAATATAAATGGAGGAGAAAAACAGGGTTTGTGGGTCCCACAGGGTGTGAAAGAAAAAGATAAGCGCGGATGCAAATGGGGGCGTAGGAAATACGTGTTACATGGCTTCGTAATGTCGGCTGAATTAGATATTTAACGCTGCTTGACATTTTGTAGTATAGTACTCTCAGTAGTATTTTATAGTTGAACGAGTCAACAGGGCCCAGCTGTCCAGCTTAAATCTGTGGATTTAATATAGTCTTTGTATGCAGTGTTGTAATGTTTCGAGTATAATACGGAGTAACGTTTTTTATTGCTTGCAAGTTGTGCCGGATATAATTGTCACGTTTTATGTTATCGAGGTTTTTTTTTTTTTCTTTTTTTTTTTCACAAATATCTTTGTGACTTTACTTTTTCGATGTTTATGAGAGGATAAAATTAATGGTTTCTTAACTTTAAGCGAATATAAACTCGTTTTTCAGTGTAATCACTAATCATAATTGGTTAGAATCCTATTTACCAATATTTTAAATAGCTGATAGTGAAACCCAACAATTAAAATGACCAATAATGACACGAGTTTAGAATTTCTACTAATCATCTTAGCGGAGTTCAAAATGTCTTGTGAAACTATAGTTGCCGTACCAAATAAAAATTTGTATTACTTTAAAAGGAAAAAGTCAACCATCATTAGAAGTTGCTACTTGCGACTTTGCGAGCATATAAACTTCTTGGTCTGATAGGCACACACATCTAATTATAGCATGGATAAAGATCTTCTCATGTTTGTTTTCAACATGATATGGTATGTTTTTGTGAGAGGGTAAAAATAAGTGAGCCCTTAACTTTAAAAAAATGTGAGACCATTTTTTGGCAAAATCATCTTCTAATTGGTCAACATAACCTATCATGTTGAAACCAATATTAGAGAATCTCAATCCTTATAGCATTTCTAATGCATTATACAAAGTTTCAAAGTTCAAACACTCAATTTGTCAATTTAAGCATTTCTAGTTGAACTTGGGATTGATTGCATGTGGGTCGTAAGCCCATTAAGCCATTGTGAAAACGGAAAAGAGGATAAGGCAAAATGTGAGGTGTCGAGCATAAACATAGTTGTCTATTTGAAAAATAAACTCCGAAACACTCTAATCTAAGCAAACCCTCTTTGTTATTTTAAAATCATTTTTCGTTATTTCAAGTAAAGTTCGTGATGGGTATATTCATAAGTTCATTGTTCAATATCTGCCAAAAATTAATAAAGTCTATGCAACATGTTTACGTGCATATTATGTATGAATGATTACATCGATGACATGACAAATTACATGTTAGTATCATAACTCATACATGTTATACCCATGAAACTGGAAAACGTTGTGTAATCATGTCACAAATTACATGCTAGTATCATATACGAATACATGTTATATGTCACAAGTCACTCACAACAAGCACACTAGAGTGTCATGGCGCTGAGTCAAATCACGCCATCCATTTAGCATATACACTAGCATACAGGCATATTTTCTAGAATTTTACATTTATGCAAGACAAACTTACAAATATTATATGCCTCATAACATGTTTCCAGTTTAGGGACGGCGCTGATCCAGAACCGAGAACCAAACCCCATGGATTCGCGAACCAAATTTTGTGAAAAGTAAATCGATAACCGAATATAGTTTTTGTTTCTGATTCTTCAGGTCTACCCAGCTAAGAACCGATTTTCTAGAAAACAAAATAAAAAACCGTCTGCACTAGAATTATGCCAATAAAACCAAACAATATTAGATTTTTTAGCATTTCCAACCATTTACATTTAAACTAGTAGAATAACATTTAACAAATCTATAGTACTTATAAAGGAAAAATAGTCAAAGTGAAAAAGTTGAGTTGTTGAAAATTCATATGAGAGAGAAAAATAATATAATTAATACTCTTATTAAAACATCACATTACTTAAAAGTACAATGATTTATTCACATTGTACAACCAATTAAAAACATATCTACCAAATTAAATACAACCAATTAAAATACCACTTACTAAAAAGTACAATAAAATTTTCATAATGTACAATTTAAATAAGCTACAACATAATCCATATTAAATAATTAAACATAGGGCTGAGCACCAAAGGTTCAAAACCGAACCGGACTGACGCGACCGACCGAACCGACAAAAACCGAACCAGACCGACGACCCATCGGTTCAGTTTTGGTTTCAAGTTTTACATGATTTCGGTTTCGGGTCGGTCCGTTTCGGCCCAAAACCGACAAAAACATACCAAAATACACTTAGACCGACAAAACCGAACCGAACCGACGGCCCGTCGGTTCGGTTTTGGTTCCGGTTTTTCATGAAATTCGATCCTCGATTTTTTCGGTTCGGGTCGGTTCAGACCCGATGCTCAGCCCTAATTAAACACACTAATTAATGTTATTTTTGTACACCCTAAAATGAAAAGTACATGTTATTATACACATTATACAAATTAATAAAACACACAAAGCTTCATACAACCTAACAAGTTGATGGTTCATATAGTTTTGAAAACTGGACGGGACCAACGGGTTCAACCGGGAACCGGTGTCGCCACTGGTTCGGCTAACCAATAAAAACCATCCCAAAATGAACCAGTGAAGACCCGTTGAAACCGATACAAAGTGATAAATCAGGCCTCATCGAGATCTATTTATCCGATTAATCGTCACAGGGTACCCGAAGGAAAAACTGAAAAGTGAAAAGTTGAAACTAAAAAAAGAAATGTTAAAAACATATATTTCAAAAGGAAACTATTAATACAAATCACAAACCAGGTTGACCAAGGACGCTTCAAACCCGGCGGTTTGTCCCGGTTTAATTTGACCCATTTTCGACCCAATCTAGCAAGTGGACTGGGTTTAAATCAACCCGGTTTTCGACCAGAACGGTTCAACCGGTTGAACCACCCGGGTCGAACCTGGTTTCAAAACATTATGTTTAATCCCTAAATCTTCAAACTTTTATTATTTTTCATTTATAACCTATAAATTTTTTTTTTTTATCAAAAACTATCTGTCGCTATAAAATCCCTTTGCTATGCACGGGTACTCGTCTAGTAAAGTATAAACTCAAACAAACAATCATTTTATAGTTTTACACTAGCTGGGTAGCCCGCGCGTTGCGGCGGGTGTGTTTTGTGTTTTGTATTTTGTGGGTTGTACGGTGTAATTAATAATTTTGTTATTTGAAGTATGCATATGTTTACTTGGAAGCATAATTTGTTTATGTTTACGGAATTTTTTATTTATTTTTATTTCTTTTGCGTTGCGGTTGAAATTTTTTTGGGTTGTTTGTTTTTTCGGTATGCTTTTTTTTTTTTTTTTTTTTTTTTGTTATTTTAAAAGAAACAAATTTGTATAAGAAATTTTTTGTAAGTGTATTATTTTTTGTGTTTTTTATTTTTATTTTTTTGAAAAAACAAATTTTCATAAGGAAATTTATATAAAAAAAAATGTAGCGAGTACTTGTAACAATTCGCAATTTCAGGTTAATTACTATTCCCGGAAAATTTCACAATTCACTTTTACTATTCATCTTTCCCGAAAATTTTCCCGAAATTTGATTTTTATTTCTTGGGCTCAAGTGATAAATCATTTCCATGGCAAATTAAATGTTTGACATTCGTCAGATCATTTTCGTGAAAGTTATTAAGGAATTACATGGAATTACACGTTTTAGGGTAAAACGTCATTCAAAAATTCTACGCACAACGAAATTCGATCCCGTCAGGTGACCCCACATCGGAAAAATGTTTGACACACTCATGATTTATTTGAGAATTAATCGTGACTGAGAAAAACATGACCAAAGACTTCCCGGCAGGTCACCCAAGCCTGTACTACTCTCGCGTGAGCACGCTTAACCATTTGGGCGATTAACCGTTAGACCACAAAACGCGTTTCTAAGACGATTTGAGTTTTTCAACTTATTAGAAAAAGTCAACATATTTTTCCCTCCTCCATTGACCAAAAATCATCCCTTGATGTTATAAGTCATTTCGTGATTTTTAGGCTTACGGTTTGATGTCTAAAAGACATTTAATACCAACCGACACTAGACTGAGCCCAGTCTAGACATTATAAGTTATTTTAAATCATTTTTATCACATTAGAAAAGTAACATTTTACTTTTCTCAATTTTACGCAATATTCAGCGTTTTACGCGAATTACGCGTTTTAGACCCGTGTTTCCAGTTTTTTAGCAGGGTTTTAGCACCCGATAGAACCTACCACTCATTTTATATTTTATTATGGACTATATGGACATGTTTAACCATACTTTCAAATTCCATAATTTTACGACACCCGGTTTTACGTTTTGAGGCTTAATCATTTACGATTGGCATTTCCCGGAGTCAAAACTAACCAAGTATCTTGGATAATACCAAGAAAAGTCCACACCCTTGCTCTCCAAGCTTACAAACCGACCTAGGAGGGGGGGGAGTCATCCCATGTGGCTTCATCTCATGAAATTACCCCTAGATCATCTCTAAATTACACAAAACATACATGTTCATGAATCTTTTCTTTCAAGGACATACAATATACATCATACCACATCATGGACTAGATGCAAGATATATATATAGGCACTACTTCATATTCTTTACTCCGATCCTAAGTCGCGACATTCTATTATAGGTTGCTCATAGAAACCTACTCGATCCAACCATCACCTCCATTACTTGCTATTCTACTTAAGGTGAGTTCGTAGCCCCACTTTCTATTGTTTAACTATTTTACAAACCCATGGGGGGAATACATGCTATTATTTTTCTACTCGAACACGATGCTTTCTACTGTATGCTACCCGACGATGTTTTATTATCACTAAGTAACGATTGCCATGTTCGAAGTCCCTATATCATGAACCATTAGTCACTACCTTTAGTGAGCGCGAATATTGTGAATAGATCTATTGGGATTGACGAATCCCATTTGTGTTGAACAACGATAAGTTCACACAAATGCACTATATTTGAGATTTAGCGGTATAACGGCAAAAGTACCTCGATAGGGCTTCTATAATGCCAAATTTTGTTGGTTCGATGTTAATGTTTTGGTTGCATGAGCTTAGTGAAATAAATAACGATTTTGTTTTCTAACTATGAGTGTGAGTCTATAGCTCACACTACGATTATTGTGTTCAAACGATTTAACTAAACTCTACGAATATCACTCAACCTTTGTGTTGACCTCTCAAGCATGTATTTCAGGTTCATGACGATCAAGGATGGCACGGAAGGACACGGATACTCAAGAGGGCTATAAATTTTATTATCATTCAAAACTCATTTAATTTGTAAACATGGAACCATCTGGGACCTCATTTTGTAATCTCTGATATTTATACAATTTGAATGATAAATCTTTTAAAACGACTCAATTGGAGTTCGTTTTCTATTATTGTGTCTATTGTGCCGTCAAGTAACACCCAGTTCGAATTCCGCTGCATCCATGAAAAGTGAATAGTAAAAAGTGAATAGTAAAAGTGAATAGTAAAAAGTGAATAGTGAAATTTTCGGGAATAAAAGTTAACCTGAAATTGCGAATTGTTACAGTCTCTACCCCTTCAGGAAACTTCGTCCTGAAGTTTAGTGTGTCTAGGTCTCTTATCTTAATAGCGGCATAATAAAGCTAAGTTTTTGAACTAGGATAGAATAATATGGTAGGATAAAGTACGTACCCGTTACGCATTGCGGGCTTCCTTAGCACCCAAATAGTATGCTCGACCCCGAGGTGGACTATCATTGTATTCACGCTTTGGGTTATTTGCTTCAAGCATTACTGCTAGAGTCGGGTTATCCAGTACTTGTCCCTGTGCCCTATTCAACTTAGGACAAGTATTTCGGAAATGGTTTGGGCTGTTGCACTCATGGCATGTCTTTTGGTTGTTTCCTATATTGTCCGCATTCGCCTGCCTTGTAATTGATTTACACTGACTTGCAAAGTGGCCAGACTTCTTGCAATTATAACACACAGGGCATGGTTCAGACCTTTGATGATGATAAGTGCATTTAGTACACTTAGGATGTGGACCCTCATACTTTTTCTGATCATAAACTGTTGCTGCAAATCCTCTTGCTCTCTTATTATCAACCATTGTACCCTTTTGCTCGCTCGATTCACCTGCTCCCTTTCTTTTATCACTAGTCTTCAAAGTTCCATTCCTAACCATCTCATCTGTTAGGGTCCCTGCTCTTAGTATTGCACTTTGAATTGTGGAAGGTTCGGTTGTTTTCACCATCCCACGAATCTCGGGAACAAGGCCATAGATGTACCTCTCAATCCTCTTGGATTCAGGGGTAACCAGATGAGGAACTAGTTTAGCTAGTTCATGAAACCGATCTGTGTAGGTTGCATGACCAGCCCCTACCATAGAGTGATGCCAAAACTCGTCTTCTAGTTTTTGCATTTCATTAACCAGGCAGTATTCTTCCTTCAGTAGTCCTTTAAAGTCGTCCCATGTCATGCCTACAGCTGCTTCTCTAGTCCTTGCTTGAATCTGCATGTTCCACCATGTCAATGCCTTTTCTGATAGTAAGCATGCAGAATATTTCACTCTCTGGTGGATTGCACAGTTACTGATGTCAATCACTGACTCCATCTTCTCGACCCATCGAGTATATGCCAATGCACCTCCTTTGCCATTAAACTCAATTGGTTTGCATGACGTAAATTCCTTATACGTATATCCAGTCCTATGGTTGTGGTTGTTGTTGTTGTTGTTGTTGTTGTTGTTGTTGTTGTTATCATTCCTTCCTCCATTATTTGTAGCGTCATTTATGCTTCCGTGGTTTCCCGAATTGTTCATGTGATTGCCAACTTGTGTGACTATAGTGGGAAGTAGGTTTTGTAGTTGTTGGGCAATAATGGTGGAGACATCTGGATTTCCACCAGCGTTACTAGGGTTACTAGTGTCGTGAGCATCTCCTCTACCTCCACGTCCACCAGTTCTTCCACTATCATTACTAGGATTACTAGTGTCGTGAGCAGTTCCTCTACCTCCACGACCACCAGTTCTTCCACCTCTTGGTGTTGCACCACCTCGGCTAGTGCTACGAGTTACTCTCTTTGGTGCCATGATATCTACAAGGAGGGACATTTTGTCGACGTCAGATATGAGGTGATATTCCTGGACTACTTAGTCTTAAATCTTGTCAATTTTGAGTCAATTGTCGATTAATGTAAGCATGGTCACATATGTCTACGTGAGTCGTGACGCATTTATAATTATGTTGGCCACCATAATTATAATTGCTTCCTTTCACACGTATACATATTTACCAGGCACACATAACTCAACAATTGGTACTACATAATTGGGTAGACTTTCTATCATCTGCTCTTAAGTTGTGAAAGGGGTAACATAGTCTGGGTATCTAGAGAAGGTGATATGACGAAATGGACTAGTCGCGCTTGTAGAAAGGTTTGAGTGTCGTACTAGGACATATGAACCACTTCTAGGTATTAGAATCATATAAAGTAAGTATAAGGCAAATCATCAAATCTCTACAGGAAACTAATAACCTTTATTTAACTTAATCTTATGTCTTATCAAACAAGAACTGTCACAAGATTAAGTTAATTAAACAATTATTACTTAGCTCTAAATTTTTGATGACTTGACTATTGTCTCGGGTTTCTTCTAAACAAACAATTAGCAATAAGCATATGCACATGAAGTGTGTGTAAAGCAAAATAAAGAGAAGAGTCTTAATGTTTATAGCAGTTATAGTCTAGGTAGTAAATGCAACCTAGTTCTCTATAACCTGGCTCTGATACCAATCTATAACACCCCCAAAATACCGCAGCGGAAGACTGTGTCATAGGGGTGCTACTTCATAATACAAAGAACAAGGTATAGAAAACGAACTCTAAATGAGACGTTTTGAAAAGTTACCATTCGATTAATAAATTCCGAGATACAAACTTGAGTTCCATAATACAATACACAAGAGTTTTAAGACATATCGAATGGTAAAGATAAAAGCATAAGTCTTCAAAACATGCCAAGCGACTCTATGCTCCATGCAACAGCTTATCATCTTACAGACCTGAGACAAACATGCTAAAGTGTCAACACAATGGTTGGTGAGTTCATAGAGTTTGTCTTAAAATAATTGAAAAGCCTTAAGAGAATGTTCGCACAGCAAAGGCATCGTGAATCCACTCAGTTGCAATTCCCGCCATAAGAGACTTGCAACCTGTGTGTTCACAACCCACTGCTAACATATATAGTATGAATAAGACATGTATAAGTTCATCAAGACAATTTAAGCAATTAGAAGTGAGTCTATACTTCATCTCCGAAGACCTCACTTTTATGATGTATCCAACATTCGCAAATGTTAGGATGTATCAAAGACAACTGGGAGTCAATTCCCAAAGACAACTGGGAGCCACTTCCCAAAGACAACTGGGAGTCAATTCCCAAAGACAACTACTAGTCAATAAATAGAATAACGCAATTAAGTATAACGCAATCATGTATGTAAGCAATCAAGTATAACACAGTCAAGTATAGACGTTTTGAGTATTTGTACAAGTAAACAAGTAGTCGAGCATGTGTCTCCCCCAAAGAGTTAAGACAAATATGAAAAGAGTAGGGGCTATGACTCACCTTAAGCTTAAGTGATGTGAAATGAAAGTGGTAGTCGAATCGCGAAAGTCACTAAGAGCAGCCTATAATAGAACGTTGCCACTTAGGTTTGGAGTAACGTCTAAGAATACGAAGAATTGCCCATATATGTCTTGCATAATGTTCATGATGTAGTACTTAGTATATAGTGTAAGTCTTTGAATATAAATGGTTTATGGAACATGTATAGGTTGTATATCTCTTACTACCGTTCGGGCCGACATAATTCAGAAGTCATAGAGTAAACGTTCGAGGAGCCAGGACACTTTAACTCGTAAATCCACAACTCATCTCGACGGCTTACTTAATGAACTCCTCACATGAGGCTCCCTACTATTGTAGTATTTGATAACAAATGTATAAGTTTTAATCCGAAAAGTTACATATCCAATATTTGAATGAACTTAGGAAAGTTTATTAGTACATGAAGATTGTTATTAGGGGTAGTTTCATAAGTCTTATATGACCATTTTCTCTTTGTAATATCTCATGGTTCCTTTTGAAGTGAAGTAGATCCAAATTGTTTGTTCAAGTTATCGCCTAATTCCTTGTTTCATGTTTACGCCTAAGTAAGCTTATATGGTCATTTATTCATGGCTTCGCCGTGACCTTGGTCATTTTTCCATGGTCTTGAGACTCAACCTTGGCTTTAGCCATGGTTGTGGTCTTGGCTTTAGGTCATTAGACCTCTTGGTCTTAGTAAATGATAACTATAATATAGTGACTTTGGTCTAAAATGGGCTGTTAAGATTTTGAAGAAATTTATCACTCGGAAAGCGTTTTCAGGGCTCGAGCTTCTTTATTCCTGAACGAAAACGTCGTTCCGGACAACTTTCGTGTTTTAACTTTTTGATGAATCGGACCAGAAGGGTGACTTTAAAAAGCTAAATTTGATCAGAATGCTATTTAGGCAGTTTTGCCGTTTTGGTTTCGCTAACTTCTTATGGCCATAACTTTTGACTCGGGTACTCGTTTTGGGTGATTCAAATTGCTATGTTTTCCTTGTTAAGTCCTCTTTAACAGTAAGTAAGTGTCAAATATCAAAGTTATACTATTTTGGTCGTGGTTCTCCATAAAAATCACTAGTTTGCTTGTTTACTTGTCATAAGTTAACATATGTATACCAATACTTGTTTTATCCATTTTTAAACATCATGAACACAATAACAAGAACATATATAGCATGAAAGGAACACAAAGAGCATGAAAATGATAATTAAGCAAGAAAGTATGTTAGGGTTTGCTTACAACTTTTGGCCTTAATGAAAAAGGGAAACTAGGACAAGAACTAGGACTTTGTTTGAACAAGCTTTCCTCCTTTGCAACCTATGATAAACCGAGGTTATTTGAAGATTATAACGACGCCTTCTTGAAGTCCAAAGCTATTTGAAGATTATAACGACGTCTTTTTGGAGACTTTAAAGTTATAACAACTTTTCTTAGAAAATTTCCAAGATTGAAGATCAAACACTAGTTTTCTTTCAAAAACTAGTTAACTTTCTTACAAAATATAAGAAAAGTGCCTTAGGTTTTAGGACTTAAAGGTTATAAGAAGGTGTGGTGCAAGTTTTCTATGTGTTATTAGTTGGCTATTTATAGGATGAGAAAAATAGTTAACCATATATTGGGTTAGAATGTAACCATGGTTAATTTAGACACTTGTAAACATCCTAGAGATCAATGGTCAAGATCAAGCCTCCAAAATGGTGACTCCCCCCCCTAAATGGCGGTTCAAAGGTGATAAGGGTGACTAGATGATGAGTCTTGGTGTTATCTTGCTTAGTTTGTGCATTTTGACTCCGTAAAAAGCTAACCGTAAATGATTAAGCCTCAAAACGTAAAACCGGGTATCGTAAAAATATGAAACTTGAAAGTATTGTTAAACATGTCAATATAGTCCATAATAAAATATAAAATGAGTGGTAGGATCTATCGGGTGCTAAAACCCTGCTAAAAACTGGAAACACGGGTCTAAAACGCGTAATTCGCGTAAAACGCTGAACTGAAAAACGTAAAATTCCAAAACTTTTGGAATTGTCATAAAATGATAGAAAATCATATTTCTATTGTTTATAATGTTTTATGGATATATCGGGATGCTGGAAGAACGTTTAAACCTAAAAGTAAATCTCGGACACGGCTTTGTGATTTTTGCAGAAATGATCCGACGAGCGTCAAACTCTCGGATTATCGTTAAAATAGTTTAACTTACGAGAATATGAAATAAAAATTTCTGAGATGAATAGTGAAAAGTGAATAGTAAAAAGTGAATAGTAAAGGTGAATAGTAAAAAGTGAATAGTGAAATTTTCGGGAATAAAAGTTAACCTGAAATTGCGAATTGTTACAGTCTCTACCCCTTCAGGAAACTTCGTCCCGAAGTTTAGTGTGTCTAGGTCTCTTATCTTAATAGCGGCATAATAAAGCTAAGTTTTTGAACTAGGATAGAATAATATGGTAGGATAAAGTACGTACCCGTTACGCATTGCGGGCTTCCTTAGCACCCAAATAGTATGCTCGACCCCGAGGTGGACTATCATTGTATTCACGCTTTGGGTTATTTGCTTCAAGCATTACTGCTAGAGTCGGGTTATCCAGTACTTGTCCCTGTGCCCTATTCAACTTAGGACAAGTATTTCGGAAATGGTTTGGGCTGTTGCACTCATGGCATGTCTTTTGGTTGTTTCCTATATTGTCCGCATTCGCCTGCCTTGTAATTGATTTACACTGACTTGCAAAGTGGCCAGACTTCTTGCAATTATAACACACAGGGCATGGTTCAGACCTTTGATGATGATAAGTGCATTTAGTACACTTAGGATGTGGACCCTCATACTTTTTCTGATCATAAACTGTTGCTGCAAATCCTCTTGCTCTCTTATTATCAACCATTGTACCCTTTTGCTCGCTCGATTCACCTGCTCCCTTTCTTTTATCACTAGTCTTCAAAGTTCCATTCCTAACCATCTCATCTGTTAGGGTCCCTGATCTTAGTATTGCACTTTGAATTGTGGAAGGTTCGGTTGTTTTCACCATCCCACGAATCTCGGGAACAAGGCCATAGATGTACCTCTCAATCCTCTTGGATTCAGGGGTAACCAGATGAGGAACTAGTTTAGCTAGTTCATGAAACCGATCTGTGTAGGTTGCATGACCAGCCCCTACCATAGAGTGATGCCAAAACTCGTCTTCTAGTTTTTGCATTTCATTAACCGGGCAGTATTCTTCCTTCAGTAGTCCTTTAAAGTCGTCCCATGTCATGCCTACAGCTGCTTCTCTAGTCCTTGCTTGAATCTGCATGTTCCACCATGTCAATGCCTTTTCTGATAGTAAGCATGCAGAATATTTCACTCTCTGGTGGATTGCACAGTTACTGATGTCAATCACTGACTCCATCTTCTCGACCCATCGAGTATATGCCAATGCACCTCCTTTGCCATTAAACTCAATTGGTTTGCATGACGTAAATTCCTTATACGTACATCCAGTCCTATGGTTGTGGTTGTTGTTGTTGTTGTTGTTGTTGTTATCATTCCTTCCTCCATTATTTGTAGCGTCATTTATGCTTCCGTGGTTTCCCGAATTGTTCATGTGATTGCCAACTTGTGTGACTATAGTGGGAAGTAGGTTTTGTAGTTGTTGGGCAATAATAGTGGAGACATCTGGATTTCCACCAGCGTTACTAGGGTTACTAGTGTCGTGAGCATCTCCTCTACCTCCACGTCCACCAGTTCTTCCACTATCATTACTAGGATTACTAGTGTCGTGAGCAGTTCCTCTACCTCCACGACCACCAGTTCTTCCACCTCTTGGTGTTGCACCACCTCGGCTAGTGCTACGAGTTACTCTCTTTGGTGCCATGATATCTACAAGGAGGGACATTTTGTCGACGTCAGATATGAGGTGATATTCCTGGACTACTTAGTCTTAAATCTTGTCAATTTTGAGTCAATTGTCGATTAATGTAAGCATGGTCACATATGTCTACGTGAGTCGTGACGCATTTATAATTATGTTGGCCACCATAATTATAATTGCTTCCTTTCACACGTATACATATTTACCAGGCACACATAACTCAACAATTGGTACTACATAATTGGGTAGACTTTCTATCATCTGCTCTTAAGTTGTGAAAGGGGTAACATAGTCTGGGTATCTAGAGAAGGTGATATGACGAAATGGACTAGTCGCGCTTGTAGAAAGGTTTGAGTGTCGTACTAGGACATATGAACCACTTCTAGGTATTAGAATCATATAAAGTAAGTATAAGGCAAATCATCAAATCTCTACAGGAAACTAATAACCTTTATTTAACTTAATCTTATGTCTTATCAAACAAGAACTGTCACAAGATTAAGTTAATTAAACAATTATTACTTAGCTCTAAATTTTTGATGACTTGACTATTGTCTCGGGTTTCTTCTAAACAAACAATTAGCAATAAGCATATGCACATGAAGTGTGTGTAAAGCAAAATAAAGAGAAGAGTCTTAATGTTTATAGCAGTTATAGTCTAGGTAGTAAATGCAACCTAGTTCTCTATAACCAAGGCTCTGGTACCAATCTGTAACACCCCCAAAATACCGCAGCGGAAGACTGTGTCATAGGGGTGCTACTTCATAATACAAAGAACAAGGTATAGAAAACGAACTCTAAATGAGACGTTTTGAAAAGTTACCATTCGATTAATAAATTCCGAGATACAAACTTGAGTTCCATAATACAATACACAAGAGTTTTAAGACATATCGAATGGTAAAGATAAAAGCATAAGTCTTCAAAACATGCCAAGCGACTCTATGCTCCATGCAACAGCTTATCATCTTACAGACCTGAGACAAACATGCTAAAGTGTCAACACAATGGTTGGTGAGTTCATAGAGTTTGTCTTAAAATAATTGAAAAGCCTTAAGAGAATGTTCGCACAGCAAAGGCATCGTGAATCCACTCAGTTGCAATTCCCGCCATAAGAGACTTGCAACCTGTGTGTTCACAACCCACTGCTAACATATATAGTATGAATAAGACATGTATAAGTTCATCAAGACAATTTAAGCAATTAGAAGTGAGTCTATACTTCATCTCCGAAGACCTCACTTTTATGATGTATCCAACATTCGCAAATGTTAGGATGTATCAAAGACAACTGGGAGTCAATTCCCAAAGACAACTGGGAGCCACTTCCCAAAGACAACTGGGAGTCAATTCCCAAAGACAACTACTAGTCAATAAATAGAATAACGCAATTAAGTATAACGCAGTCATGTATGTAAGCAATCAAGTATAACACAGTCAAGTATAGACGTTTTGAGTATTTGTACAAGTAAACAAGTAGTCGAGCATGTGTCTCCCCCAAAGAGTTAAGACAAATATGAAAAGAGTAGGGGCTATGACTCACCTTAAGCTTAAGTGATGTGAAATGAAAGTGGTAGTCGAATCGCGAAAGTCACTAAGAGCAGCCTATAATAGAACGTTGCCACTTAGGTTTGGAGTAACGTCTAAGAATACGAAGAATTGCCCATATATGTCTTGCATAATGTTCATGATGTAGTACTTAGTATATAGTGTAAGTCTTTGAATATAAATGGTTTATGGAACATGTATAGGTTGTATATCTCTTACTACCGTTCGGGCCGACATAATTCAGAAGTCATAGAGTAAACGTTCGAGGAGCCAGGACACTTTAACTCGTAAATCCACAACTCATCTCGACGGCTTACTTAATGAACTCCTCACATGAGGCTCCCTACTATTGTAGTATTTGATAACAAATGTATAAGTTTTAATCCGAAAAGTTACATATCCAATATTTGAATGAACTTAGGAAAGTTTATTAGTACATGAAGATTGTTATTAGGGGTAGTTTCATAAGTCTTATATGACCATTTTCTCTTTGTAATATCTCATGGTTCCTTTTGAAGTGAAGTAGATCCAAATTGTTTGTTCAAGTTATCGCCTAATTCCTTGTTTCATGTTTACGCCTAAGTAAGCTTATATGGTCATTTATTCATGGCTTCGCCGTGACCTTGGTCATTTTTCCATGGTCTTGAGACTCAACCTTGGCTTTAGCCATGGTTGTGGTCTTGGCTTTAGGTCATTAGACCTCTTGGTCTTAGTAAATGATAACTATAATATAGTGACTTTGGTCTAAAATGGGCTGTTAAGATTTTGAAGAAATTTATCACTCGGAAAGCGTTTTCAGGGCTCGAGCTTCTTTATTCCTGAACGAAAACGTCGTTCCGGACAACTTTCGTGTTTTAACTTTTTGATGAATCGGACCAGAAGGGTGACTTTAAAAAGCTAAATTTGATCAGAATGCTATTTAGGCAGTTTTGCCGTTTTGGTTTCGCTAACTTCTTATGGCCATAACTTTTGACTCGGGTACTCGTTTTGGGTGATTCAAATTGCTATGTTTTCCTTGTTAAGTCCTCTTTAACAGTAAGTAAGTGTCAAATATCAAAGTTATACTATTTTGGTCGTGGTTCTCCATAAAAATCACTAGTTTGCTTGTTTACTTGTCATAAGTTAACATATGTATACCAATACTTGTTTTATCCATTTTTAAACATCATGAACACAATAACAAGAACATATATAGCATGAAAGGAACACAAAGAGCATGAAAATGATAATTAAGCAAGAAAGTATGTTAGGGTTTGCTTACAACTTTTGGCCTTAATGAAAAAGGGAAACTAGGACAAGAACTAGGACTTTGTTTGAACAAGCTTTCCTCCTTTGCAACCTATGATAAACCGAGGTTATTTGAAGATTATAACGACGCCTTCTTGAAGTCCAAAGCTATTTGAAGATTATAACGACGCCTTCTTGTCATAAGTCCAAAGCTTTCCTCCTTTACGAATTAAAGTGTCCTGGCTCCTCGAACGCTTACTAACATGACTTCTGAATTATGTCGGCCCGAACGGTAGTAAACGATATACCAAAACATACATGTTTCATGAAACTTTCTTTCAAAGACTCATACTATACATCATACCACATCATGGACTAAATGCAAGATATATATATAGGCACTCCGTTATATTCTCTACACAAATCCTAAGTCGCAACATTCTATTATAGGTTGCTCGTATAAACCTACACGATCCAACCATCACCTTCATTACTTGCTATTCTACTTAAGGTGAGTTCGTAGCCCCACTTTCTATTGTTTAACTATTTTACAAACCCATGGGGGGAATACATGCTATTATTTTTCTACTCGAACACGATGCTTTCTACTGTATGCTACCCGACGATGTTTTATTATCACTAAGTAACGATTGCCATGTTCGAAGTCCCTATATCATGAACCATTAGTCACTACCTTTAGTGAGCGCGAATATTGTGAATAGATCTATTGGGATTGACGAATCCCATTTGTGTTGAACAACGATGAGTTCACACAAATGCACTATATTTGAGATTTAGCGGTATAACGGCAAAAGTACCTTGATAGGGCTTCTATAATGCCAATTTTGTTGGTTCGATGTTAACGCTTTGGTTGTATGAGCTTAGTGAAATAAATAACGATTTTGTTTTCTAACTATGAATGTGTGATTAATTACCTCACATTACGATTATTGTGTTCAAACGATTTAACTAAACTCTACGAATTCCACTCAACCTTTGTGTTGACCTCTCAAGCATGTATTTCAGGTTCATGACGATCAAGGATGGCACGGAAGCGCACGGATTCTCAAGAGGGCTATAAATTTTATTATCATTCAAAAACACATTTATTATACATTGTAAACATGGAACCATTTGGGACCTCATTTTGTAAATCTCTGATATTTATACAATTTGAATGATAAATCTTTTAAAACGACTCAATTGGAGTTCGTTTTCTATTATTGTGACTATTGTGCTGTCAAGTAACACCCAGTTCGAATTCCGCTGCAACCATGAATTGGGGGTGTTACAGTACTGTAGCGACACGTGGCGCAAAAAAAAAAAAAAAAAAAAAAAAAATATATATATATATATATATATATATATATAACTGTAGCAAGCACTGTAGTAGCTACAGTGCTGCTACAGTAACCCCTTTCTGCCTTTTAGTATATACTAGCTGGGTAGCCCGCGCGTTGCGGCGGGTGTGTTTTGTGTTTTGTATTTTGTGGGTCGTACGGTGTAATTAATAATTTTGTTATTTGAAGTATGCATATGTTTACTTGGAAGCATAATTTGTTTATATTTACCGATTTTTTTATTTTTTTTTTGCGTTGCGGTTGAAATTTTTTTGGGTCGTTTTTTTTTTCAGTATGCTTTTTTTTTTTTTTTTTTTTTTTCTTGTTTGGTATTTTAAAAGAAACAAATTTGTATAAGAAATTTTTTGTAAGTGTATTAATTTTTGTGTTTTTTTATTTTTATTTTTTTGAAAAAACAAATTTTCATAAGGAAATTTATGTAAAAAAAAAAAAAAAAAAAAAAAAACTATAGCGAATACTGTAGCGACACGTGGCGCAAAAAAAATAATAATAAAAAAAATTACTGTAGCAATCACTGTATCAACTACAGTGCTGCTACAGTAAATGTTTCTGCCTTTTAGTATATATAGTAATTATTCACATTTTCATCAAAACAACTATAGATAACAATCCGAAAAACAAAATATAATAATTTCAAACGTTGTCCAACCAAATAACCAAAACCGTTTATGGTTTCATTGTTTGTTTCCTTTTATCTCTTCGGTTAGTTTCTCTAATTGTTCTTTCATATCTTTCACAATCAAATAGTCTTAAATAGGGATCGGAAGAGCAAAAGAACAAGTGAACCATACCGAAATTAAGTTGTGGTTTTGTTAGATCCAATAAAGAAGTGTCATGGACTTGCTCATGGTTTTAGAAACAAATTTATTCTATGAAAGGTTTTGAGTATTGAAAGTCAAGAAAATTACAAGTTTTTAGATTTATCTGGTAAGTTCCGATGGACCCGAACTGAACAGACCCAAGAACCAAAATGTCTCAAACTTAAGAACCAGAACCATCAGGTCTGGATCCGATCCGGTTCTTTTTGGTTCTGATCCGGTTCTATGGTTCTTTTGCTCCGACTAATATTATATTATGGCAATAGTACAACCATTAAAGACATAAATATAGACTCGAACAGAACCACATGCAAAGTGCTACGTATAAACTAAAGAATCATCGTACAATATTGAACGGGTTTGTACAATATCAGTAGTCATTAATAAGTTAATTGTGTTCAAATCTTGAGTATTTTCTAATCATTTTCACAGTTTAAGCGCAAGCTTCGTAATGATATGGATATTTACTTTTTTACGTATGATGTTATGCATAGAGAGAGCACCCAAATATTCAAAATTTCAACACTTAAAAAATGGTTAAGAGACCCACAATAATCTTTGGTTATCCATCTTGTTTTTTATTTTTTGTTGCTACATTGTTCTATAGGAGAATATATGCACATGGGCAAGTGGCTGAATGACATGAATTAACAATTTTAGGATAATGAATGTGGTTTACTGATATTTTTTTGTCTTATCTTTAACTTTGTTTTTTTTCTTTAAATTATCGTAGAAAATGAACCTAAACTCAAACACTTTTTAAATAAAGTTGACGTCATATCAAACTTCAAAGTATCTGTCTATACATACTTATACAAGGTGATATAGATGGACCGAATAAGTTGAATAGCACGTCTGTTAAGCAAGTACTTTTATTTTACTTTTTTGAAAAATTGTATTTGTTAATGATATGCTCTTTTACAAATTATAATTATAAAATAAAACTGATACTGCTCACATTTTTAGGTTGTCAAACATTTTTATAAAATAAAACTGATACTGCTTACATTTATTGCTCACGGCTACTGCTATTTTTATCAAGCAGATATATACAACTTCTTATAATAACTATGTTTTCATTTTACTGATTAACTCAAATCTTTACTAATTGGAGAAAAGATTTTATATTATCCAACTTATCATCCTACTACTAACTTGATTTTCTAATCATATAGTAACTGATTTGCATGAGGAGTGAGGACACATTAACATGCTGTCATTTCTCAGAATAAAATTTGATTAACTAAAATCTCTGTAATAAAAAAAGGATTACCAGCATCAAAGCCCACAGTAATTCCTTAATTAGACGTATCTGGACGTTTGTATAAACCCAAAAACAAATAATTTTAGTCAAACCAAATATTCAAAATATAATTTTGTTTTATAGCAATTAAATAACAATTGGATGGCACCTTATCATGCATACGTGTAAATCCATTATCCAATCCCAACTAATCACAAAATCCCACACGTTTTAACCTTTTATAAACCCAACTGTCTGCTCATATCTTTCATCAGTCATTCACACGAGTTTTTTCATCACAAAAATTATTCAGTAACAAGAAAACAAAAGATCACAAAATGTTGGCAGTGTTTGATAAAACTGTTGCTAAGTGCCCTGAAGGTTTACAGACCCAGCAAGATTCGTTGCTAAATGCTCTTAAAGATGGGCTTTTGTCAAAGCACTTTTCGTCGCTGCACCCATCTGCTGTCACTATTAATCTTGGTGGGTCTGGTCTGATTTCTTACTCCATTGATAAACAAAACCCTCTTCTACCAAGGTAAGGACTAGTTCTTTTATTTGTTTTTGGTGTTGTATGTTTGATCTGATGATTTTATTAGTACTAGATTGCTTTGATTTGTGGATCAGTGATCTTGATCAGTCTCATTTGGATCTCAAAAATGAAGGTGTGATCATGGTAGTTAATTGTGAGACTAAAACCTGATCTTTGTGTAGAGATAGGTGCTAATTATTGAGGTGTTTGGGATTGCTTATTCAAATGATGATTTTCTCATTTAATTATTTTTAAGCAGAATAGCATTTTTTGAGTGTTTGGATAAAACTGCTTCTTTGCATATTTTAGTATAAGAACCTAAATAAGCTGTTTGCACACATTAAAATAAGCAAATCCTAAACACCGCTATAGCATAGATCTTTGGTTGTTCTTGGTCTGGCAACCAAGAGCAGTGGTTATTGGTTGAGGATAGTTTCAACTTTCAAACATCAGTTGGATGTTTGTTCCAGTTATAAAAAAAATATTTTGGGACTTACAACACCATCTTTATAAATGTAGTAAAAACTAAAAATAACCTCAAGTATAAATCAGGACTAGTAAAGAACTAAAGACTAAAGAACCAGTTTAGTTCAATCCGAACACACTCATTTAGTTTATTGGCCGCTTTATAAGTAGGCAATAAGCTAGTAGGCTGATTTGGGTGTTGTAATTACCTCAAACAATATATATATATATATATATATATATATATATATATATATATATATATATATATATATATATATATATATATATATATATATAGATAGAAAGGTGAAAGAGTGGCAGGTCAAAATGGAGTAAACAGGTTAAAACAACCTCCTATATTCTTTTGTACAAAGTCTGTTTTTGTAACCATAACTAGCACATTTTACTTAATTTGAGGGGAAAAAAATGTTAGCTAGTCAACCCAGCCTGAACCCCTTTTGACCCA
The DNA here is from genome assembly GCA_030686995.1 of Artemisia argyi. Classification (NCBI taxonomy): domain Eukaryota; kingdom Viridiplantae; phylum Streptophyta; class Magnoliopsida; order Asterales; family Asteraceae; genus Artemisia; species Artemisia argyi. The sequence goes on along the minus strand of CM060707.1, from coordinate 35,407,465 downwards.
CCCACCCAACCTGGTCATGTTGCTGAGGCTACCTCTAAACATATCTATGACTTCGGGAATGAGTGTTTATAGCTAAACCGCCTAAACAATCTCTTCATTTTTCCGTCATAGTTCATTTTATCTCCAGTTTATTTTCTAATATGTTTTCTATGTCACTTTGTACTAGATTGTTTGCTGTTGTGGACGACATATTCTGCTTATTCCAAGGTCACATAGAGAATGTTGCTCCTCTAAAGCAACAATATGGTTTAAGCAAGACTGCAAACGAAGTGATAATTGTCATCGAGGCATACAGAACTCTAAGGGACAGAGGTCCTTACCCCGCTGACCAAGTTGTGAGAGACCTTCAGGGAAAATTTGCTTTCATTCTCTATGACAGCACTAATAAGTCCACTTTCGTTGCTGCTGTGAGTACATGGAAGTGCGTATATTAATTCTTTACTACTATTTTACACGTGGCTTATGGTTATTATATGTCCATTACAGGATGCTGATGGGAGTGTTCCCTTTTTTTGGGGAACTGATTCAGAAGAGCATTTGGTGCTCTCCGATGATGTTGAAACAGTGAAGAAGGGCTGTGGGAAATCCTTTGCACCCTTCCCAAAAGGTTCGTATTTTGTGTTTCTAACGCTGCATTTGGTCAGTCTCATGTCATCTAAATCAAAGTTGTAAGATGTGATTAATGTGCATATAGTGGATTAAGTCGTTTCCAAGTTACATCTGTTTTAAGCAAGATATAGAGATGCTACATCCGACTAGTTATGTAAACTGTTGACTTTAGTGGTGGAGAATGGATAGGTCTGGCTTGGGTAATAGGTCAAATCATGTATTTTTTTTAGTATGGGTCAAACACTTTGTCTGGTTGAACCATCCTACAAACACTTTCTTTACGTTTAAGAATAGCTAATGTCTTAAATGTGATCAATTGCAACCAATATTGTTACAGATAAAAAGTGGAACTGTTTTCAGTATAGAAACATAGAAGGTTTTATGCATCTGAAAACTTGTATTTTTTATGTTAAATCTCTTATGTTAACTCATATGGACCGGTTAGAACCTAAAAACAGCTTAAATTGACAAAATCCTTAATTGATTAGCAATATTGCCACCTAATCGACATAACCCTGCTCTAGTTGGTTTTACCACAGATCCCCAAGTATTTAATATGAACTCTGATCTTGTTAGTATCTTGTTCTTGCATGCGACTCAAGGGGCTGTACATACGTATGTCCTAACAGCTGTGTTTCTATTATCACACAGGATGTTTCTTCACAACATCTGGTGGGTTGAGGAGCTTTGAGCATCCTTTCAATGAGCTGAAGCCAGTGCCTAGAGTGGACAGTTCGGGAGAGATGTGTGGTGCAAACTTTAAGGTGGACTCCAGTACCAAGAAAGAATCAGGAATGCCAAGAGTTGGGAGTGCTGCTAACTGGTCCCAACACTACTGAACAAAATCACAAACCTGGGGCAAAAGACTCTATTTTCTACCCATCTATAATTATCATGTTCTTTTGATTTCTTCCTAATATGAGACCCTTTCCAGGGATCTCCGAGCGTACTAGATACCTAAGACAATATGTGGCATGTTTATGCAAACTCTATTAGTTGCTTTAGATGGAATATGTCTCCTGTAAGTATTTCATCAGTTCAAAAGAATTCTATGTTCTTATGAGAAAACACGATGGGCAATAAAACAACTTTCACAATTGAGACTATTACATTAATTTGCAGATAAAGTAAGATTTGGCCTTCTTGTCATAGCCATAGCAACTTTATGACATTACTTATAAACAGAACTATTGTAGCAAAGTAGAACATCCAAGCTATAATATCTATTCAGTATGTATACCAACCAGATACGTATTGTGTATTCCCTTATGTTACTGCAGCAAATTCAGTCCTTTGCATCTGTGATTCCACCGCCTGTAATCTGAAAAATGTGCCTTTTTGTTAAGGAAAACATAAATATGTGATCATAAATGGTCAGTGAAATGTGCAAATTAGATGGTCTGTAAGGATATTGCTTCAGACTCTGGGAGATTTGGTGCATCAAACACTTTGCAAACACGCTGTTCACCCTTGCCCTTCCTAAACATCAATCTCACAGTGGCTGCATGAGCAAGAACATGCCCTCCTGCTGGCTTCTTTGGATCTGAGATGAATACTCCACCACCTGGATCAGCTATCACTGAAACAAACATTCACAAATTTTCATATTAATGAGTATAATGTTAGACAAAAGGCCATATAGTTATGAATTGAATACTGAAGTTGAACCTTGGTTTGTCATATACACTGCAACGTTGAATTCTTCAGCAATCTTGGTCAATCGGGATAGCATCTGAGCCAGCTTTTGCTGCAATAAGTATTATTTGCACAAATGATGTCATTTATGAACATACACAAAGAAGCATAAAGAATATCTAAAAGCAGAAGCTAAACCTGGCGGTCTGCAAGTTCTCCTCTTCCAGTGAAGTCAACTCGGAACAGAGCAATGACAGAATCAACAATCTGGGAAATAATTACATTCAGAGTGTGAATCAGTAGACCAAAAAGAAGTACATGTTTGACTTGTTAGAAATAGTCAACTCAAGAAAGACCCACCAGTAGTCTGAAAGGTTCTTCAGCCATCTTTGCTGCCAAACCAAGGAGCAGGTTGTATTGATGCTCGTATGTGTAAGCACGTGCATAGATAATCTTCAGAATATGTGACAGAAGAAGCAATTAGTTACCATACAACCAGCAATATAGAGTGAGAAAGAAGCGCCATTACATTATCAAGTACAGCTCCAGGATCCATGCCAAACCTTTCAGCAATGGGCACAATACGATCAGGTCGGCTGCAAGCACATTATATTAAGGAATGACAAGCAAAGGCTATCATTTGTTTTTTCTTATTCTCCAGTTTCGTTGACAAAGTGGAAGTAACAGAGGTAAATTGAACTAGTTTTGATTATGAGGGATCAAACTATAAACAAGGATACAAAGTTCCCTCTGTATCAATATAAGCAACCTTCCCATTCCCTCCTTTCATGCTAATAGGAAGCTGCATATACAAAGGAGAATTGATCAAGCATTAAACGAATAAGAGAGATACTTATTACACGTCATAATTTTTTCTTAATGAAAGGGTCATAACTGGTTTAACATCAATATATCATAACAACTGGTCCTTAACATCTGAAATATGTCAAGTGATGTATAATGAAATTTGAGACGGTATTTTAAGGAAAAGACCAACAGTTTTAAATAGCAGGAAGGACAACCACAAGCAGCAACATGCATATCCGGATAACCCATCAATTGGGACATTAAAGTCAAACTAACTCATGTGACAACAATAAGTCTCAGAGAAGTGACTCAAGTGATTACCTGTGTTGAAACGCAAAGAGTATGTGCCAGCTGTGTCTTTCCAGACCTGAAAATTAGACAATTACATTGATGAGGGCGTTGTAAGACACAGAGTCACAGATCATAAAGATTCATACAAATTCCAGTATATAATATGTTTGATCTCACCTAAACTCGCCAAAAGATTCTGTGATTTGCATAGTTTCAATACCACCTTGACAAATATATGGAAATTGGTTAACTCTCTACAACATTATATTGTCATGCACAATATCAACTTAGTTAATGCAGATAATATCAAAAGTTAAGATTTTCACCTCCCAAAAGATCATCAAGAGCTTGACTTCCAGTAGTGATTCTGACAACAGCCTTTCTCTGTTTAACAAAGGATGACATAATGTCAAGTCATTAAGAAGTGAAATTCAGGTATTCAGTTAGCACAATTCGATCTAAGCATTTTGCAAATATATGTTAAAAAAATGAGCATCTTACTTTGAGCAGAAAATCGCTTCCAGTAATGTAGCCATAATTCTGGAACAGTAAACGAGCAAAAAACACTTACATGCCACATTATACGATTGTATAAAAACCAAGTATGTACTAAACAGCAGAGGACTAACCACAAGCTTCTCAGCAGCTTCACAGATTTTATCAACTTTAGCCTCAGATAAACCTTTTATGCCAGTCAAGTTCTATAATATAAAAATGACTTTAGTCAAATAGTTAACAAATAATCAATGGTAATCCAAAAACATCCAGGTTGTAATCAGTATCACCTTCTTGGTGTGCATCATCAAGCCATTGCAGGTATATATTCCTGCATCTTGTAGCTTCTTCACATCTCCAGCATTTATTCCATGAGCAGTCACTGAATAAACAAAAACACGAGACAAGGTCACACTATGAAGTGAATAATCCACCTAATTCTAGCTCCTATTTATGGAAGAGGGGTCAACTATGAAACTAAATCATCCAAGTCAAAATCGGATCAAATGTGCACAAAATGCCTAAATCATGCATCATTTATGGATACAACTTGGAGGAAGGTTCAGTTACAGAATCAAATTATCCAAGTCAAAATCAGATTGAAATCTAAATCACGGAAAATAAATGTCTAAACCAAGCATCATTTACATACACACGCACACAGCGATTCTGATATAAGTGTGACAAGCAAATCATATTATATCCTATTATATGTATAACAATTTTGATATTCTATAGGGCACTGGAATCAGATGGACGACTGGACTGGAACTTATAACTTCGTGCGACTAACAAGGGAATATTATTAATCTCTAAATCAAAAGGATCACAGAAAACTGAAATCTGATTTTGTAAGTTTATGCTTACACATCATTACACACACTGATTACTGAAATTCGAGACAAGCAATCAAATTAGTACAACAAATATGATCATACATAAAGAATTTTGATATTCATTGGATCACTGGAATTCATACAGACAAGAACTCACATTCTTTAGGCAACATTAACAAACAGCAAAATCGTCCAAAATGAAGATAACTACAGAAAATAAAATGATATCAAGCATCGTGCATCATTACACGGATAGGTTATTATTCATGTGTGAATCAAATTAGTACAATAAACTTGTTCACATTTTTAACGGTCTCGATATTCAGGAGACAACGTGAATTAGTACTTCCAGTAACAAACAGCAAAACATGTATTTTTTCCAAATCAGACTGAGCTACAGAGAACTGACATATTGATTTTCTGTGTTTGTGCTTATGCTAATGAAACGACTAATCACACATCACTACACACACTGATCATTATTCACGCATTACAAACAAATCTAACTAGATACTTGCTCACATGTTAAACAATCTCAACATACAACAGATCCCCAGAACTCGTACCAGAACACACTTAACTTCTAATAACAAACAGCAACATATCAATAATCTATAAATGGAACAGACTTACGCAAACTTCGACACTTCTCAAAAACATGAATCATTCATCATCAAGTCCACAGACACCAACTACATCACTTATAACAATCAAATCGAACTACTACAATATTCAACAGATCAACAATACGTAAATCTAGTAACAAACATCAAAACAGAATAATCTCCAAATGGAACAGAACCACATAAAACTAAAAACTTACCAAATGCATGTAACATCCATCGCTACATACAACTCGAACTACTACATTCAATTTGCTCTAAACATAACATTTGCATTATTCAACATTTCACCGAAAACTGTACGGACAAAAACTCACAACTTCGACTAACAAACATCTAAACATCAATAATCTCTAAAACGAGGTACATAAACTAAACGCTTATCAAATGCCTGAATCACTCATGACTACATACACTGGTTATAATTTATAACTCGCGTAATCTAACTACTACAGTTAACTTGATTATACGAGATCACCAGAAACTCTATTGACAATAACTCATAACTTCCGGTAACAAACAGCAAAACAACAGCTATCTCTAAATCTAACAGAATTACAAAAACTAAACACTCATCAAACGCACAAATCATTCATCATCTCACTAACAGATTAAAATTCACGTATAACAGTTAATTTGATCATACAACAAATCATCAGTTTAAACTGTACGGACGATAACGCATAGTATCTAAATCTAACATAATTCCAGCAAAACATCAATCATCTCTAAATCTAACAGAGTTACAAAAACTAAACGCTTATCAAATTCACGATTCATTCATCATCATCACTCACAAACACCGATTATTACGATTAATTTGATCATATATTTAACACATTACTTCTCGTAACAAACAACAGAGCATCAATTATCTCTATTTCTAACAGAATTACAAAAACTAGTCTCTTATCAAATTCACGAATCATTCATCATCATCACACACACACATAAACACGCACACACCGATTATTACAATTAAATTGATCAGAATTTAACGCTTACGTCATCAAATAAATCACCAGAAACTGTACAGACGATAAGCACTTAAAACAGAAAATTATGCATAGTATATATACCGGAATCAAATAACGATTACTCTATTCAATATACTTAACGCTTACGTCATCAAACAAATCACCGGAAACTGTACGGACGATAAACACGCAACATCTCGTAACAAATAGCAAAACACGAATTATATCTAAATCTAACAGAACACTAATCATTTATCATCACAAAAACAGATTAAAATTCACATAACGCTTACGTCATCAAATAAATCACCAGAAACTGTACGGATGATAAACACTTAAACAGCAAATTATCAATAATATATTCGCTATTCAAATACATCTAACGCTTACGTCATCAATAACACGTTACTTATCGTAACAAACAGCAAAATCTCATAAATATCTAAATCTAACAGAACAACAGCAAATTATAACCGATTAAGTTAGTTTATGCTCACATTTATCAATCGCTTCAAACAAATCTTCTTCCTCGTCGATCTCTTCACGTTCAACGAGCTGTAGGTGACTCATTTCTTCAGATCTGAACACGAAAGCGTTAATTAGTTAGTTAGTTGGTTATAAATTGTAATGAGTTTGAGTTAAATCGGTTAAATAAGTTTGTTAATTAAAGGAGTGTAGAGTTACTTGAGTGCTTGCATTTTAGAATTGAGATGAAATTGTGTATGTGTGTGTGTGTGAGTGAGTGAGTGAGTGAAATTAGAGTGTGTATTTATAGAGGGAAAATTGAATGTGTGTTTGAAATTTTTGGAAGGGTAGAAAGGTAATTATAGAGGTGGGAGGAAGTTGTTGCTTTGTTTTGAACACACGGTGAGTGTGTGGACTAGTTTTTTATTTTGGGAATTTTGGTAATTTTTTTCATCAATTTTATTTATTTATTTGTCTAGTTAAATAGTTGTAAGTTTTGAATTTCGTTTATTTATTATGTTCAATTGTTGTATCGTGTTAAATGGTAGTTGAAGGAGTTATTGTGTGAAGGGATGGACTTTAGGGGGTTTTCGGGACCCGATGAATGTCTACCGCATAGTGTAAATTTCCGCTAAATATTCTTATTTTTTGAAATGAATTTGGTCCAGAATTTTGTATCAGATAAATACATGTCTTTTTAGTTAGTCTACTAATATGTCAAAATATCTTAAAGTTTTAATGAAATCGTTACTTTTAATTCTTTTATTTTATTCTTTCTTTTATACTCGTCAAAAAATATTATGCATCTAATAAATTAGAGTCATGTATCCGCCTTTGATCGTGTTTTTTGAGAAGCATTTGAATTTCGTTTTAAAATATACGAAGATTGTGTTATTTTGCATGAGTAAAATTGCACAAAGTATGACAGTAATTTTTAACACATTTTTTACTTACTTAATCCAAGATACATACTTTTTTTGTTTTAAGCCTCTACATGCACGAGTCAATCGTTCTGATATTTTTATTGTTTTCAATCCATTTAAATCTAAGATTTACGAGTCACAACTGAAATAATAGCAATTTATCATCTCATGTGTAGTGTGTATGAGAAATTTTATAGGTTTTTAAAACTTTATATGATAGAATCAAAAATTAGTTTTTAAAAGGTTTATGGATACTAAGAGCAACAGGCGTCACAACATTTTAATGGCAAGTGCTATGGTAACGCGTTGCCATCATGACTTTTGATCCGATGCCATTCAATTGACGCTGAGAAATTGTGTTTTTTTCTTGAATTGAAACACAAGTAGCAATCCGTTCGTTTTCATTACGTATTGGGGGAAAATGTCTTCTATATGTTTGTTAAGGAAACAACTAAATTAGTTCTTCTTACATCACATGTGTTGGTATGAACTAAAAAAAATTATCTATAGACAAAGTCACAAAACAATAAATTATAACTCTACAAAGAAGTAGGCTTTCTGGTTACCTTTAACACACACACACACAAATAATAATAATAATAATAATAATAATAATAATAATAATAATAAATAAAATAAAATAAAATTCCGTTGCCGACTTTAACAAAAAAAAAAAGAACAAAAATTCCGTTGCCGGGACTTGAACCCGGGTCTCTCGGGTGAGAGCCGAGTATCCTAACCAACTAGACTACAACGGATTGTTGTTTATTGTTGGTACTCTAAATTATATATCCTACAGATTGTTGTTTATTGATGATGGTACTCTAAATTATACTCCCTCCGTTACTCTCTCCGTCTCAAAATTATTGTCATGAGTGAGAAAAAACTAAGTTTAATAAAAATGGGACTCATATAAATCTCAACCACTAAAAAAGAATATTCTCCTAATATATTATCTAATTTTTACTAAAAATCGAAAGTGGACAATCTTTTTAAGACATCTAAAAATGAAAATATGGACAATTATATTGAGACGGAGGGAGTATACCCTATTTATCATGTCAAGTACTGTCGAATTTAAAGCATAAACTCACTTTTGATTTAGACCTTGTCACAACAGTTTATGAATCAAATCAGAGAACAAGAAGTGACGTTCATATGCACAAAAAGTGTTAAACGCACATAAAAATAAATTACGAGAAAATAACTGACTAATCAGGAATTACGTGAATATGTTAGCAATTAGCTAAATAGCCTTTTTTTTTTTTTTTTTTTTTTTTTTTTTTTTTTTTTTTTTTCAAGACGATTATATAAATAACTAAAAAAATACGAAGATCTAAGGGGTTGCATGATACTTAGCCACAAACCCGTTCACACGACCTTGAAAAGTACCAAACTACATGATCCTTTAATCACCATAACTACAACGGCCCTAAAAGCTACCAAAATACATGACCTAATCACCACAACTACACCGACCTTAAAGACCATGACCCAGTGAAACGAGACCCGCCGAAACCTCAAACCAAGCAATTCTAACTACACTATCATATCGAGTGTTGGCACAACAAAATATAAAAATGGTTGTGGAAAATGATCCAAGATTATAAAACCAACATATGTTGGAAAGGCTTTGACCCTTGCTGAAACACCTGAACCAAACAACCTTTGAAACAACATCACTTCCATACCCGGTCCAATTGCACCGACACCAACCTGAACCTTTATTAACTCCACTTACCACAAACCAGATCTGAACCACAGACTAGATCATGGCCCTTAGACCACTAATCCGAACAAGCATCTGAACAACAATTTTACCACAAATGGATATGAAACTTTTAGCATTATTTTTACTATAATGCTGAAGTACTGCTTTTTTAATCGCCTAGGTTCGTTATTTAATCAACGATTATTTGGGAAAATAATGAAATGAAGTTAAAAAAAAATGGGCTTAATCTACGCCTTAAGTGGTTTAAACTCTTGTTCACAGAAACAGCTGAAAAAACTTTACACCTAAACAAGTAAACAACTGAGAAAACTTTACACCTAAACAACCATTGCCAGGGAATAATAGAATGAGTCTGTATTTGCATTATAAAAGACTAGGTAATATTTAGAATACATGGCTACCATAACTGGTCGTAAGGAATGATTTTTTGTGTAAAAAGTATGGTCGTTCGACTACTTGGTAAATTTTGAGTACTTAATAAATAGAATAAACAAAAATGAGAACAAATGGAAATCAAATAGATGAAGTGATAAACACTAAATAGATAGTGTTGTATTGCCTTTGATAATAAAAATACTACTGTATTTATCTACACATTTAAAACAGATTATTGTGACTTCCAGTGGCAAAATTTAGATAATTTGTTCGAAAAAGCACATCTTAACATGACTTGGCTATCACCATATAATAACTTTACAGCTCAAAAAGAGATGAATAACTGTAAAAACAGCCTTGCCAATCAAAATACAAATGACTGGAGAAAAATAAGAAAATTGCTCAACTCTTGTACATGGTAAAACCTGTTGAAGGCTCACAAACACTTGTCTGCTGTATCAAGATTGTTTATAATTTCAGATTTCACTTGTTCGGGAAGGGGAGCAGACGGGCCTGCCTTTGAGTAGAAACTTGCCAATGTTCTAATTGCTTTTTCAAGCACAATATATGATTCCTGCACCAAAATGTATGGGAAAGAAAACCTTTCATATATACAGTTCTGAAATCTATTACATGGCAAAGAATACCTTTCAAAAAACATGTCAAACAACCCAACACCATCCCCCCAATCTGCCCTCAAACCATAAGTTTTGGTTAAAAAAATGCACAAGAAAGCAAAACAATACCAGGATTTTATTAAGAGTCCTAGGATTTGCCACACATTCTATATAAACAAACTTGTGTATTTTGGCTATAGGTGGCAATTTTGACCCACGACAAACGGGTCACACTTGTTGAGCATGTCAACGATTTATTACTCAACAAAAACATGTACAATTTCAACAATGAAGCTTTTTTGATGAGATATAAACAAAAGTAAACATGACAAACTTTTTTCAAGTCAACCAAACCTGACTTGTTTTGATTCAGCTAAAAAGAAAGCTGTCACCCAAGCCACTTGAGCCGCCCATATTTACAAATTCGAAAACAGGCAATTTTTGTGACTTGAACCTCACTCTTCCTATAGAGGTGGCCATTTGGACCCATTTACTTATAAAAGGGTCGATTCAGGTTATGTGTTTAGCTCTAACGGATCAAACAAGTACAGAAATACGCATAAAAGAAACGGGTCAAACAGGTTAAAAGTCGCTCAAACTATACTTTTGATGCACAAGACAAGAAAAACCAGCTTTGACCCCTTACCCAACCCGTTTTTGAAACAAAAGTATAATGAAAATTACCTCATTGGCTACTGCCTGCTGTCCTCTCCAACTACCAAAAAACTCGCGTATAGATTCTTTAGCTGCATCTGCAGTCCGTCTAAATTTAGCCATATCTTTCGGGTCTTCCTTTAATGACTCACGCAAAGTTTTCACCACCTCTCTTGCTGAATTCAAGTATGCCTTTGGCAACACTTTCCCAGTCTTTGTTTTCTCATTAGGATCAAACAATGACTTGAACGCCCCGACTATACTTTCGTCTTTTTCCTCTTGCTCATTCGTTTCATCTACGGCCCATGCTACTAGTGGTGGAAAGATGGAGTTGAGCGATAAGACTGAAACTACTGAGATACCACCACTTGCTAACATGTGCCGCCGGTTAGCACGTATCTCTTGATGGATAACATGACACGTTGATTGTAGTTTATCTACGATGTAAGATAATCCGTTAGAGCTAATACAACTTATGGGGTATTTAGATGGGTGTTTTGGAGGTGATTATTTAATAACAAAAATTAGATACTTTACTGTAATCAATGAGGATATTAGCTGGATGTGCGTGTAGTTTTTAGAGTTATAATGATGAGATAATATGAGTGTTAAGGGTGTGTATGGTTGGAAGATATGGGTTTGAGGGTGTTTGAAGAGTCAGAGATAGAAATCCATACCCATTCCCATTCTCATTCCCCTCTTTCTCAAACTCATATCCACAGTGATTCCTTAACACATCCAGACGCCACTAGATGTTTAGCAAATCCGCTTATGCAAAAAATATAGAAAAAATGACCGAAAAGGTTTAAAAAAAAAATGAAAGCCGTTTTGTAAAGGTGAGTAAACTGTCCACAATTATGTTTAGAAAAAGGACCGTTAAGTAACTTTCTTTTACTCTGGTTATTGCAGGCTTGCAGCTTGAATCTGTTAATCCAGAGTCCAGACACTATAAATGATCATTGCGACTCAAGTGCAATAATTATAATCATTTCTAATACATAAATCCAAACACACCCAAAGTCGGGTGATCAAATACTTACATTCCTTCTCTGGAGTGATTCTGTCAACTGAATTGTAAATTGGAGGGTGGATCTTTGATGAGATGAAAGACGTCATTCTCTGTACCAAATTGTATGCAATTAGCTTTATGTCGAATGCGTTCTACATAGCATCACCCATGCTAACATTAAAGCATGGCAAATACCTTTTTACCACAAAAATCATCAGTCAAATGTTGTATACAAATTCCTAATCCTTTAGTGAAAATCTAGTATATTGGTGTTCATATAATTAAACAAGTCCAATTCTACAACAACATGTTCCGCCTCATATTTCTAAACGATAATAGTAGCTCCTAATTTGCATAGTTAGAAGGCCCCTTAAACATGAATGGTTTACATTAGGTTGGCACGGAGCATTTAGGAGCAGTGAGCCGTGAGAGCGTTGTGATTTTTAATATCAATTGGCAATCACCAAGTAGCTTTATCTATTTTTTTGGAATGATCATTTTTCAATGCTCCATGAAGTATCATTTAGGAGCGTTGAGCATTTAAAAGCTTTTTTACACGTTATGATTACACTTACAGCTACGTCACCAAACGTTTTTATAGAAAAAAATTGTTACGGCTCACCGCTACTGCTATTTTTACTAAACACACCTATAAGACATATGAACAAACTTGTAAACATACAAGAGGATCGTTTCTTTCTAAAAACAAAATTACCAAGTAAGATTTCACTTGCATAAATGATTTCCAAACACATGACGTAATTGAAATGCCACCACTTTTTTATACAGTTTTTTGTGCTATACCCATTAATATTTTCTTCTTTTTGGTGTTAACGTAGATATAGAACCAAATAAATTGAAGACCAAGATAAGGAGACATAATTATAATTTCAATATTTACCTTGAAAAAGAGAACCCGAATGGCTTTTGTGTTCAACCAGAGAGAAGAAGAGTGTCGGATACTCGGATGGTATTGGTTGGTTGGTTGGCATTCGATTACACCTTGTTTGCTTTTGGATAAGCAGCAGCAAGTCAGCAACTGTTGAGCAAATGTTTTTGTCTATTTTATTTTTCTGAAGGATTTTTATTTTTCTTTCATTGTTAGTTTAAAAACAACAATAGATTTTTGAAAAATGTCATGTCGGCACTTATTTTTATAAGTTTTATTAAGGGTTGTTTGTTCGGCTTATTAGTTTACATGTGTTCGGCTTATAATATATAAGCCAACATATAAGCTAATAAGCCGTATATAAGCTTAAACAAACACCCTTTAAGTCGAGTTGAGTTAGAGCACTGAGTGTCACATACAATCAACACTATTTTTACATGGTGAGGATTTAGTTTCACTTAAAGCCAAGCCGCTATACCTGCCTCCCCCTCGTCGTCAACGACGCTCGAGTGAAGCCACTGGTTTGCGTCAAAAAGCATATTTTTAAAGGATCACGTCATCCTTGATTAATTCTTTGCCCCCCAAAAAGATTATTTTTGCATTTCTCTTTTGTGACTTATGCAACTTGTATCTTTTGGCCCAAATGTAAGTACAAGTGTGTAAAAGTCTAAAATCGTATAAAAATACAAGTTACATAAAAAAAATATAAGTCGCATAAAAAATATACAAATCAGATAAAAATGCACAGTTAGTCGCATAAAAAATGTGCAAATCACATTAAAAAATACACAGTTGTTTATGATACTTACAAACATGTACTCTTCACTCACTTATACACATGTACTTTCAAATTGAACATTTGTCAACATCTAGGCGAAGTTACATAAGTCGCATATGACGCATAAGTTGCAAAGAGTCAAATGCATAAATGAATATTGTTTTAGGCAAAGAATTAATCAAGGGTGAATTTTGGGCAGCTAATGAATTATCTTTCTTTTTTTAATTGATTTTTGTGTTTAGTTTGTGCATGGACGGAACATGTATAGGGCCAAGGGGGGTTGTGGCCCCCTCCAAAATTTTTAACCCTATATACATTTTACATCTTTTTATTTATATTTTGTCATTTTTAATAGAAAAATTATAGTTTTGTGTATATTGGCCCCCTCAAAATAAATATTTTACAAGTTGGCCCCTCCAACATATACGTTCAAGTTCCGTCTCTGAGTTTGTGTTTCAATCGGGTGTGATGGGTTTCAAAAGTAGAGTTTTGACTTGAATGATTAAGAAAAGAGTTTTTTGGTATATAAGTGATAAGAAAAGTGAAAAGAAAAAATGTTGAGGTGTCATTTGATTTTGGCTCAAACGACTACACTTAGAGCGAAAGGTATGGTGAAGAGGGGAGTTGTTCACTCTAACGTCGCGCCTCTTCGTTTGTTCTTCACCACACCAGCCCCTCGTTTGGTGTTCACGGTTCAAACGAAGCAAAAAAGGACAAATAAGGTTTTTTTTTTTTTTTTTTTTTTCTTTTTTTAATTTTTTTTTTTTTTTTTTTTTTTTAAATAAGAACTAGAGTAAGAAATAAATAAAATTGGGGTGGGTATGGCACAAATGAAGAGTTTGTTTTGTGCTATAAGTGAGGTGGTATTTTGAAGTAGGAGTGTTAAACTGATGTAATACCCGATGAGGCCCAAATGAAGAGGTATGAAGCTACAACATACGTTTTGCTCTTATGCTCATTGATCTAAAAGGCGTGCCAAGACGACGCAAAGGCGTCGCCAAGGCACAAGGCGTGGTCTCGCCGTAAAGAAATGGACCTTGGCGTCAGCTTAAGGCGTAGTGTGGGTTAAAGGCGTAAAAAAGCATGCAAAGGCACGCCAAATCGTAAGGTGTGATGCCACTTTTAGAACCATTAAGAGGATTTAAATATTTGGGCTTGAATTTTTAGTATTTGGACTATTTCCTACTTGGGCATGATAATTTCAAAACTTAATTCATGTTTTCAATCACTCTAATCATTGTTCTTATGCATATCATCTTGAGTAAACTCGCCTTTTGTAAACTCAATATGTATATGAAATATGATATTATAACATAAATGATAAATTTATAAATATTTTTTTGCCGCTTTAGTCACGCCTTAAAAAACGTCATGGCTTCGCAATAGCTCGTAAAGTTTGAGGCGTGGCCATGCCGTCACGCCACATCTCACGCCATTTATAACATTTGCTTATGCTCTTAAATGGTTAGAGTATTTCTATTGCGGTATATTATTGTTTAGGGTAAATGCGTGATCAATCGAATATCACTTGATTTCGATCTTTGAGAATGGTAATTGTTATCAACATGTGCCGAATTTAACATTTTTCTATTGATTCAAACCTTTTGGAGAAGTAGTAAAAAGTTGGTTCTTCATCTAGGCATACATTCGTTGTGCCCGAACTTCCATTTCGTTAATAATTGTGTTTTAAGTTCGAAACATATATCTCCCACCTATATAAAACAAGGTTGATCTTGGGAAAGTTTCCCCTCAAAAATGCTTAAAACCTGCCACGTGGAAATTAATTCCCATCTACGGTCCATACGCATTCTCACACCTAAACATTCGCTTCACATTAAACACAAACACAAATTTGTTCCCCATCTTCAATCGGCTAAGATCAAAACCACCGATTGTTTTTTCCCCCAAATTCAATATCAATTCTTTTACAATCAAACACATCATAACCTAAATCAACTAAACCCCATCAATTGATTACCTAAAAAATCCAACAACAATAAATAAATTTGATACTAATAATTCTAAACAACATATGATCGGAATTCAATCCATTTACAATAAAATGGATAGTATTTACATGATTATCGAGTCAACCAACAATTGTTTCTATTGTCATGAGCCTAAATATCAATTTTGATTCAGGTAACTATTTTTATGCTTATTCCGTTAATTAATCATGTGCAATTTTAATCAATCAATAATTTGTTCTTATAAAATTTACAGGATTCAAGATGTTCATGATTAATTCAAAGTGTAAGTATTCGTTTTTTATTTTTTATATCTTTTACAATTTGTGTTTTTGTTTTGTAAAAAAAACAAAAAACATTTATAATAATGTTCTTATAAATATTTGAAAGTAACTGAAGATAATGTTGGAAAGTTTTAAAAGTATTGATATAGTGTATCAAAAATTATTAAAATCGTGCATAATTTTCGGTAACTAATTATTCCGCACATTATTTGCCTTGATTATGAAGAGTTTTGAAATTTGAATTACATTTTGACCTAATAATCTTCTATAAATTTGTTTACAACACCAAGTGTTCATCACTCATTTTTACAACTCCCCTCTATCTTATTCTTTGAAGCACAAGGTATTTTTGTTTATGTGTAAACACTTACAATTGTGTTTTGTTCTTATTCTTATCTGTTTGATAAATATACATTCCTAATATCTGAATGTTTTTTGTAGAAACAAATCATGGAACACAATTTGACTCCACTGTGTGACATAGATCCTATGTTAGATGATATAAAGGTTGTTGCACGCTGCATTAGCAAGTGGAAACCCCATACTTTGGGGAAGCCCAGTGATGTTTGGTCATTGGACTTTGTATTACAAGATGCTCAGGTATGTAATGTCCTCACTAAAATAATGTGAAAGATACAATAGTATATTTGTATAACTGGCTTCTGGAACTGTTTTTACTATGCCTTGATTATTGATATGTTTTTAGTATGCCTTGATTATGGATGTGTATAATACATTTCCCTGTGTTATCATTTTATGTTTTTGAATCCGTGAATATGAATTTGTTAATAGTTGTTTTTGAATCCCTGAATATGAATGTGTTATCATTTTATCTTTGCTTATGGTTATGTATTTCTGTAAATGGAAAATGATATGGCTAAGAATCAATGCTATTTTTTGATATTAATAATCAAGGCTTAAATTTCAATTTAAATTTAAATATGCCATATTTTGAGATTTGAAGGCCTGAATATGAATTTGTAAATAGTTGTTGATAAGTATACTTTTATTTCAAACCTTTCATTTGTTGTATTTTAATGCACAAAACCAGCATATTAAGGATGTTTTGATAGTAAAACTTACATATATTTCAGGGTAACCGTGTTCACGGTACGTGCAAGAAGGACCATATTAACAAGTTCCAGCTTTTGATCGATGAAGGATCATGTTACAGAATAGGTAACTTTGGGGTAGGAGAGAATGGAGGCAACTATCCATTACTAAGCCATCGTTACAAGTTGAATCTTTACAAAAACTCTTCTGTGACAAGGCTTGCAAGTTTCGACAACAATGTTCGTGGTTTCAAATTTGAGCCGTTCCCTAACTTATATGTTAGACAGTTTTCTGAATCAGAGAGTGTTGGTTAGTATTACATATTTCAAGTCATTCATGACGAATCACATATTAGTTTTTTGTTAATCATTTGATTTTTAAAATTAAAATGCAGATGTGATTGGAACCATTGTGTCTATTTCTGACTTGATACCCTTTACCAAATATGGGAAGGAAAAGAAAAGGAGAAATCTTATTATTGAAGATGTTGAGTATGTTTTTCCCAAATGCTTTATTAATATGTTCCTTTTATAACTTTTTTAAATTTTGTTTATATATATAATCTTTAACAGAGGGATACAGCTTCAATGTTGTTTCTTTGATGCTTGGGCTTCAAAATTTGATAAACTTCACGCTCAGAGGGAGAAAGTCGGACATGTCGTGATGATATTGCAACTTGCTAAAGTGTCTTATTTTGGTGGTAAGCATCATATCAACTAACTAATATATTTCAATTTATTTATGCAAAAAGTAATATTTGTCGTTGTCTTTAAAAATTGTACAGATAAGCCATCTGTAACGAATGCTATGTGGGGCTCAAAACTTTATATGAATGAGGATATTCCGGAAATCAATTCCTTCCGACAAATGTAATTCAAACGTTTTCAATTTAGTTTTTTCTTACCGAATACATGTTTTATTTTTATTTTTAGTTAACTATATTTAAAATTGGTTTTAAATAGGTATGAAGGAAAGGATGGTTATGATCCCGCTAAATATAGCATTTCGGTTTTCAACTCTGCCAAAAAAGATTTGACATCCGAAGACTTTTTCAAGGGTGCTGTTAAGAAAATGGTTGGAAGTATCCGTGATACTGAGGAAGTAAGTTTAGATTTTAAATTTTAGATTTCATTAATCACTTTTATAAAGTATAGCGTTCATGTTATAATCCTTTAAACATCTATTACTTGCAGCAATATAACTGTGTTATCTATGCCAAAATTCACAAGATTCATCGAGAGCATAGCTGGGCATACCTTGCTTGCAAGAGGTGTGGATGTAAGGCAACAGAAATTGAGAAAAAACACTCATCTTCGAGTAGTTCAAAATTCAAAAAACAACAGGCTTGGCATTGTAAGAAACACAAGGAAATCACTGTTGTTGGGATGAAGTATGCATTATTTTATTCTCTTTTTACATTTTAAGCTTTTGAAATTTTATCTTTTCAGCATATTTTATGCTAATATACAAACTATGCATTTCAGGATGAAAGTGATAGTCCGTGTGATTGATGAAACGGGATCTGCATCGTTGGTAATGTTTGATGATATGATAACCAAACTTTGTGGAGTATAATGTTATGGTCTCATAAAAGAGTATGGGCCTGAAGTGGATGACTATTTCCCAGTTGAGCTGAATACTTTGATTAGTAAAAAGCTGTTATTTCGCTTTGAATATTCTGAATTCAACGTAACACATAACAATCATGTTTACCAAATCAAGTTGATCTTTGATGATGAAGCCATGATCAGTTACTTTAAGAAGGATTTCATTGTGGAGGTATTATTTTTTTGAGTAATTATTCCATTAATTATTTATCTCTCATACTAAGAAATAATGTGCTCACTTATTAATCCCACATGCTTCTTATGCCATACTTTTTTATAGGAGGTTGGAGATGATGTTCAAACTCCAGATCTTGCTGGCACCAATAGCAGTAAATTCAAAAATGTTGAGAACATCCCATTTAACATTGAAGAAACACCAACTTCTGTTAAAGGGCCACAATCTTCCGCTGGTGATTCAGAAATCCAAGCTTCTGGTGGCGAAACAAGCAGTTCTGGCAGTGCAAAGCGCTCATTTATTGATTTGGAAGATTGTGAAGAAGATGATGAAGCCAAAAAGACAAAATTGGTTGAAGTGGAAATTCAGCCTCAGGAGTGATTTTATTTATATTGTCATATCATCTTCAATGTTTGTTTTTTGTCATTTGATTGTTTTCTTTAAGACTTATTTAATTTGGTTGGTTTGCAATTTACCCTATGGTTATCTTAAGAGACATATGCAGTTGGTTGATTGAAATTTCATGTTTGCTTTAATAAAGAGGATGATATATTTAATTTACTTTTTTGGGTTATTTATCTAATGTGTTTAGTTTTTGTTTATATGTACTAATTAAAGTTCAAAGTCAACATATGTCTAAAATTTGAAACACAGCTATAAGTAATTATCATGGTTTATAAATGTTCAACTAATAAAACATGTTTTACAAAGCTACAAAAACAGATTCAAATCAAGTATTGTTATTAAATTTAACAAAAAAAAACGTCATTTTAAACAAAGGAATAATCATTTCCTAAAAAAGTATTCAATTTTCATTAACATTTCAACTCTTATATAAATGTAATCCTAAATAATTGTAACAAACTACCAAGTTTACAAGCTATTGATCAATACACATTTAAAATTGATTCTTAGCCTTATCATTTCCCAAATACTCATTCTATCTAAACACTATATATACTATCAACTATAAAGCATATACATTTGCAATTTCTCTTTTATGAACATTATTTGATCACCAAATGATGGCTCATCAACAACACAAGGATTCTAAGGTAATGAACCATTCATTACAACAATTATATTATAGTTATTTACCTTTACATCTTTATAACCTTTTTAATTTTTTTAAAAAGCAATCAGTAATTGATAAAGAAACATCAAAGGATTTTTGGATTCAACTTCCTCCCGTCATTTTAATATCATCAGATGATGAATTGGTACTTTTTTCATTACCTTCGTCAATAACAATAATCAAGTCATATATGTTGTTTTTATCAACATTATATTTTTTGCAGGATGTATCTCAAACACCAAAAGAAAAAATAGTTGGAAATGTTAGTTATTTTGTAGAAAGTAATAATGGTCATGTGCAAATGAAGGAAGAAACAACTTATGATTTTTGGATTCAACTTCCACCCGTCGTTTTAGTATCATCAGATGATGAATTGGTATTATTTTCATTTCATTTGTAATTAATATTAACAAGCAATATAGGTTGTTTTTTCTAAATATTACGTTTTTTACAGGATGACTATCCAAAAAGTAACCCAAAATTAGTTGGAAATGGTGTAACTTTTGTTGACACAAATATGGCTCATGTGAAAGATGATGAGGGAATTGACAATTGGATGTGTGTAAAAAAGGATTGTTTGTTTCATGGTCAAAACGAGCACATATCAGCATTTAAAAAGAAGAATGAAACTGAAAATGTTACCGATAACATAGACGAAGAATGGATATGTGTGAACAAAGAATGCCGATTTCACAATCATGACATTGATCATGATAATTAGTATCTTGGTGTTTTACCTATTCTTAGTACTTTACATTATTATGAAAAAGTATTTCTATTCCTATTGAATAAGATTATGATAAATGTATTTATCATAAGTATTGTATTATTATGTTTTTCATATTATAGTTTATTGTTCATTCAATATTTATTGAATAACATCTTTTCCCAAATTTCTAAATACTAATATCAATAATTACATTTTAAAATCATATTTTCATAAGACTAAATACACCATTTAGAAATTCCATACATTCAAACATTCTGAATAACATATATTTCAGCATGCAAACATTCTTTAAAACATACAGGTTCATCAATGCTTCATCAATGCTGATACACAAATTACGGATTAAAAGCATCCTACTATATAAGCATGTTTTACAAACCATAGAAAAGTAAATATCCTACATACGAAACCTAAATAACCATTCAACATAAATACATAACATATTACCATACAAAAGATTTCCCATTCATATTTCCAAATATTCTAACATACATGAAAGACTGGAAAATGATCCGGCACGTTTCCATCCAAATCTGTCATGATGTACATGTACTTGAATCTTATCATTTTGTCATAATCAAATCCACAAGCACCTGCAAACTCTCTCCACTCACCAAATATGTTTATGTGATTTGTCCTTTCAGGATTCTCTTTGTGAAATTCCATCTTCACCTCCATCATGCATTCAGTTTGTCGGTGTTTCATCAAAGCATGAGTATAAGTGTGCATAGGATGGTACTCCAAGAAGTCAGCAGGTACCGTCTGCAACATAAGCATAGCCTGAATTTTAATAATTATTACTTATGATACACTATTAGTAACTATAGAAAAAAACTACTTACGAGTCTTTTCATCACAATGATATAAGAATATCTCTTATAGAAGACATCAGCAACTTCCCCAAAGTGATCCCGATGGGCTGGCCAGCGACATATGTGGTGAATTCTATCATCAGCTGCATATATATTTATTTAAATATATCATATCATCTTAAGAAATAAAACTTTATTTTAGTATTGCAAACTCCAACACTTAGTGTTTTTTAATAACTTTTAAATTATCATATGATCTTACTAAATATCATGTGTGATATTCCCACTTTACAACTAAACAGATTTGGTCAATGTAGGCTACAAAAAACATATCAATCAAATTTGCTTCCTAAATTTATGTTTTCTCTAAACCAAAGATAACCTCAACTTCAAAAACACATCAAATCTACATTTAAACCATATCATTTGTTATATATCTTCCTAAAAATTTGTTTATCAAACAGTAATTTCAAATCAAAATCAACTCATATCAACTACATATTTAAAAGATATTGGTAGTTATATAATTCCTTAATTTCAGATTATCAGTCAACTATATAATGCCTACAACTTTAGTCACATCCATTATAATAACAATCATCTATTGTAATCACAAACTACAAAAATGTCCAATACAGGTTCACCAAATGCAAACAATGAAGAAGACACTAATAAATCATCATTCCCCCATTTTAGTGTGGCAAAAAATGTAGAAGTCATCGACGTATCAGATGACGATGTGGTATCCTTTGTATAGTATAATATACAATGAGAAATTTTTATCTTTTTTATTATAAACTAAATTTTTTCTTTTTAATTTCAGCCTGTTCCCGTCAACAAAAAAAGAACAAGATTATTAAAAGATGGTAGCTTTATAGACAAACATGTTGGTGGTGATGAGCCTAATGTCCATGATTTAGAAGAAGATGCACATGATTCCAAACAGGTATCAACATTTCTTAATTCCCATTAAACATTATTATAAATTTTTATATTGGTTAATATTGTACTGAATATATTATCAAAACAATCAATAATCTATAATAAACTTCTTATGATAGGAAACTGATGATGAAAAACCTTTGCGAATAAAACGTTCAGCCAATCATACACAAACTTCATTTAAAAAGAATCATTTGTGCAATGTTATTTACGATTCATCTGATGATGACAAAGTTAATGACAAGGAAGATTTAGATGAAGCTAACAATTCTTTTGATTCGAAAACCAAAGAAAAAGGCCATGAGAAGGGAAACAAACAGTCTAATCCTTATGTGCACCATTTGGATGATTTTAGTGAGGATGAACATTTACTTGATAAAAAACACTCTTCATTGTCAAAAAAATCCATTTATACTTTAATTGATGAAGACACTGATGAAGAATTTAATGAAAAAAAGAAAAATGATGGAGGTGTTTGGGTTAACATCAATGATCTTCCATGGTCTTCTAATTATTATGTTAATCCTAACAAGTTCATTGATGATGAAGCCGATGAAGATGTTCATATTTCTGACATCCACAGCGTCCGATCTGTGTCGGACGAAGATGAAAAAGATAGTTTTATTGATGATGAGTCTTTGGGGTATTATTCTACCACAGATGAAGACACCGATGATGGCTTTTGAAATTTCCGTTTGTGTTTTATCTTTATTTACGTTTTCTTCTAATAAGCACATGTGTCTGAATAATTTATTGTTTATTATTGATGAAGAATTTCTGTTATACTACTAAATTTTATTAATCACTTTCATATTGTCTTATTCAAACTGTTTAATAGTTATATATGACCACAAGCTATTGTATAAACATATATATATATATATATATATATATATATATATATATAATCTAACCTTGGTCTTCATGAGGTATTGGTGGCTGTATCGGATGTAGCTGTGTTGCCCCAAAGAAATGTGTGTTAGTATGTTGACTTCCATCACGATTAAAAGCCATCATCCATAACACATTATTCATCTGCTTGGTGAACACCACAAGCATTCCAGCTTCCAAATGCAACGTTGCTTTAATAAGGTCCCATGCTTCATGGAAAAGTTCATATTTATAGTTTGCCCCTTCACCATTAACACGATGCACAGGAACTGTAAAGGTGTCATGACCTTCCACGTTAATCCTAATACTTCCAAAGTTCCCTAAACCAGTCAAGAATGATCCTCGAATTCTCTGTAAATCGTTAAAATTATACAATTTTGTTATTAAGAAAGTATACATACATATCCTAATAAAAAAAAAAACAAATTTAACGTCATGTATCAAGTAATACCAGAGGTTTATTTGCTGCAGCCCAAACGCGAGTCAGAAACCGAGAATAACGTCCTTCTATACCTTCGTATCCTCCAAACTCATTTCCCTTACTTTCGTATCCAGTCACATACCATGTATCATCTCCTTCTTGGATAAAATGCAACAGACCAACAGTGTTACCGATATTCAAATTTGCAAATGCAGTCCATTGTGGACCTTTTAGCGAAAAGGGCCCATGTGCAGGTTTCACATACTTCACTTTTGTACGGACCCTTCCGGAGTTGATCAAGTATACATATTTCTTTCCTGTGTATGCCTCCCAAAAGACGTTAGGCAGAACCTGAAACATGTATCTATTGTTTTAAACCATCCTAAGTATTAACAAACGAATGGTTACTATGCTTAACTATTAACAATCAAATGTCATTAATCTGGTATTTTTTATAAATTTTCATTTGTTATTGTTATACTTACCTGTGATTTGGGGTACGTTCGGCGATTCGCCCAAACTACAAACTCTTGGAGGCATTTTCCTACAAATTCATGGATTGTGCAAATACACAATCAGTTTACAATTCGCAAATTAAATAAAATCATAATTTTACAATACATTACCTATCTTCTTTTACAACTACAAAGTCCACATGCATCTTACAACAAACTAATAATCATACTTTTAATATTCCGGAAGATCAGATACATGTTTTCATTACTTAATCCACAATAATACTCTTTTACATAACAACCTTATACCATTTAAAATTAGATTATATCAAAAAATAACATGTATCAGTCACCAAACTAACAATCAAATGTTTAATCTTCCATGAAACATAACAGATATATATGGTTTGCATTACTAACACAATTATCAAGCATTACTTCATCCTATATTACCCTATTTCACTTAACAAGTTTATATCCTTTAAAAGCAGCTTAGATCATAAAAAAACTAACTTCATGCAATCAAAAAAGTATAACAAACTTCATACCTTTATCTTAACTAAAAATCAACCAAATACATATGCATTTTAACATTAAACTTTTATATGTAATCAACTACTTTTAATCTATATTTTGATTTTGTTATCGCAAAACTTTAAAGAATCCGAAACCTGACCTTTGAGTACCTTCTACACTTGGTTGATCAATGGCATTTAGTTGAAAAGACCTTCAAGTGGGCAAGTGGTACAAATTTAATCATAGGTCATAAGGTTAAGATTTAACCCCGGTCAAAAAAAATATCTACTCCAATAAAGTTGGGCCAATTTATGCTACCGGTTGTTTGATTGGGCTTTAATTTGTGTCCAAAAGTAAATAAAATGTAAATCTCTTATTTGGCCCACTAATGTTACTCTAATATTGTGTATACAGAGTAACGTGTTTCATTTATGTTGAATGCTAAATTTATGGTAATTCAAATTCAAATCTTTTATTAGTTAACATTAACAAGATTTAGCATATCAATCACACAGTTCAAAATTCTCATTCAAATCACTTTTAGTAGTAACAAATGAATAGAAAGAAGAGGATTCTTCAACAAAATCAATCACACAATGAAACTCATGAAGATCGTGTTAACATGCCTCATCATCTTAATGGAAGTTTTGATGTTCAACACCAGTATATGTCAACCAATTTATGCTCCAACAATGTTTTAAATCCCATCACGTTGAGTAAACAAATGGATGATAAGACAAAAAAGAAGCGAAAATCTGTGATGAATGACAAATCATTGAACAACAAAGTTTTATCGTACAATGATTTGCCATTCACGCCCTTGGATCAGTCTATGTCGCATAAGCAAGTACCTTATAACCAACATCATCTTGCTTCTCATGGTTTTGGAACAAATAATCACATGCTAATGCATCAACCACCGATTCGTGCTATTACAAATATTGGCTCAATCCCAGTAACATGTAAGTCGTTAAATATATAATAATGCTCATGTAGGAATAAATATGTTCCTTATTTTTGTATCATGTTTTATTAACAGCTAATTCAATGATAAGTAGTCCGCCGTTTGGAGCTCAGCCTCATGTTCTTAACTACCAGCCTATATACATCCCAACACCAGCAAATGTTTTGAACCAACATGCTAATAACAATATTCATAGATCTCCTCTATCAGATATAACATCAGGTAATTATTAAATTTATTCATAACCAAAATACTCTTTTATTTTTCATTAAACCATGCTCATATATATTCATACTTTCTATGATATGTTTTGTAGTAAAAATTTCAGCAATGAATCAAGCAAACCATGCAAATGTTCCACATGTAGCAGGATCGCAAAATAGTATATCACTAAAAAAAAGGTAGGACGCCCCCGCAAACCCCCTTTTGATACAACAACTGTATCCAATACAACTAAAGTTCGTAAAACAAATGAGAATACAAACCCTGCAATACCTAAAAGCCGAGTAATCACAGCGTCAAATGTAGATGTATATGTTCCTACGACACATTTGCATCAATCTCCATTGTCTGACATTACATCAAGTAATATTCTATCTTACAATTTGTTTAATTATACCATTATTTGCATACATACATTCTTTTGTTATGTCGCATTTTCTTTGTTAGCTACATTGGCTCGCTTAAACCAAACAGTAGCCACTCCAAACACTATTAAAAGCCGAGCAAAGACTCTGTCAAATGTTGATCACCATGTTTGTACGACGCTTTTGCAGCAATCTCCACTGTCAGACATTACATCAAGTAATATTATCAATCACCATTGTATTAATCATTATAAAGTTTTGACATATACATTGTTTGGCTTATATATTCATTTTACGTTTCAAAAGGTACATTATGTTGCTTCAACAAAAGCGTAGACACTTCAAATATTGATAAAGGTGGACGGCCCCGTAAGCATTCAATTACCTCAAACACTGTTAAAAAACCAAGAGGAAGGCCTCGCAAACCAGAACAACCAACTGAACAGCCAAACGATGCAACATATGAAGTTGATTCAAGTTTACATTCATGTTTGACACAAGGTGAATTCCATTTAATTTTTTTATTAAAACAGTATTATATTTTGATGTTAATATATAACGGCTGAGTACTTGATAACCAATTATTGTGTTGAAAATCTCTATCTTTAATAGTTCATAATACAAGTAGTAGCATTCAACATGGTCAAGCTACTCCTTCTTCAAATTGCCTTGGACCTTCATATAATGAGTTCTATACACCTGAGATACCACATATTATTACCACAACTAATGGCACATCTACATGTAAGTTTTGTTAGTTTCAATTATATATGTTTATTTCATTGCCATACTGTGTTATAAAAATTGTATTGTCATCACATATGATTTTTTTAACAATACTTACACAATTCAGTTGATGCATCAAAGACTAACCCATGTTCAAGATTCAAAAACAAAACTCCTGTTCAGTTTGACATTGGTGAGATTAAATTATATGATTCGTCGTATATTATGAAACATATATGTTTATCTATTCATTCAAATCCTAATTAGTATACGTATACATAAAATAGGTAGTCCTACTATTATAGAAACAGCTTCTCATACACATGAAACCACACTTGGAAAAGGCAAATCAGTCCCAAATGTACCTCAAAATGATTTGTTCGATGAAGAATATGAAGATGAGTATGGTTATGCTGAACACATTCAAGGAATATCTAAAGGTATTTTTCTTATTTCTTATTAATTCTTATATAGATATACAATATATTACTATCATTAAGTAACAACCTAAATTTATTTTTATTTTATCAGAGTATTTAGACTTTGGAGATCCGACTGAACAATGCGACAAATGTGGTTCTTTGTTATGGCGAGCCGAAAGTAAAAGAGGTTCTAATAATTCAAAAGATGCTGATGCGTTTTCTATTTGTTGTGGTCGAGGAAAAATAAAACTCCCATTGGCAAAGAATAGTCCTCCAACGTTGTTAACAAGCCTCTTAAAAGGAGAACACCCAAAAAGTGACTCATTTATGGAGAACATACGTCATTACAACTCTATGTTTGCTTTCACATGGATGGCTGGTAAGCAAGATACTTCTGTTAATACTGGGCGCGGTCCATATTGTTTTCGAATTCAAGGAGAAAACAATCATGTATTGGGAGATTTGTTACCAAAACCTGGTGAACCACCAAAGTTTGGACAGCTTTACATATATGATCCAGCAAATGAGGTTCAAAACTGTATTAATGTTGTTAGGTATGCCACATTTTTTATACATTTAAATTATCCTTCATTATACACAATAAATTTACATATTCTAATAGACATTTTTCCATGTTTTAATTAGTTCCCGAGATAATGCATCTTCCTCCTCATCAAAAGACATAGACCGGAAACTAACGAAAGACTTGAAAACTATGCTGGATATAAACAACCCTTTGGTTCAGAAGTATAGGCATGCTGGTCTTAAGTTAGCTTCAGGTGAGGCAAATGTTAAAATAAGGCTTTTAGGTAGGCGGCCACATGATGGAAGGCAATATGACCTCCCAACTTCAAACGAAATTGTAGCTTTAATCGTTGGCGACTTTGCTTCTATGCCTGATGAAAGAGACATAATTGTGCACAAAAATAGTGGAAAACTTAAAACAATTAGTGAGTTGCACGTTTCATTCCTTCCATTACAGTATCCGCTATTGTTCCCCTATGCTGAAGATGGTTATCGTACGGACATTTATCACCAAGGGATTACAGATGACACGCCAGACAGTCAAAAAAAGTACGTTACTATGCGTGAATGGTTTGCTTTCCGTATTCAAGAACGCCCAAATGTGTATTCACCAATTTTGAATGGTAGAAGATTATTCCAACAATTTTTGGTTGACGCTTATACCATGGTTGAGGCTGAAAGAATGAGATACGTGCGTAGGGAAAACAAAGAACTTAGGTGTGAAACGTATTCAAGATTAGTCCAAGCGGCAGAGTCAAGCAACCAGCAAAAAAATAAACGTGGTACAAAAGTTGTCTTACCGTCATCATACACCGGTAGTCCCCGTTACATGTTGCAAAACTACTTGGATGCCATGGCTATGTGTAAGTTTTATGGATACCCCGATTTGTTTATTACGTTTACATGTAATCCGAAATGGCCTGAGATTACAAGGTTTCTCCAGAAAAGGGGTCTAAAATCTGAAGACAGACCAGATGTTACAACGAGGGTATTTAAAATGAAGCTTGATCAATTGTTAAAGGATATAAAAGAGAAAAAAAAATTTGGACGTGTGCGAGCAGGTAATTTACAATCTATTTTAACATTTACATGATGTATTTTAAAAGTTGTTAACTTTTTTTTTTTTCTAATTTATTATACTAACAATTTTTTATGTTCTATAATTGTTAAACAGAAGTATATACAATAGAATTTCAGAAGCGCGGTTTGCCTCATTGTCATTTATGTGTATGGCTGGAATCCGAGGATAAGTTGAGGTTGCCGGCAGATGTAGACAGATGTATATCGGCTGAGATGCAGACCCCGAGCTACATCAATTGGTTAAAGAATTTATGATGCACGGCCCATGTGGTCCTGAACATCCAACTTGCCCGTGCATGGTTGATAATAAGTGTTCTAAGAAATTTAATGAGTCCACTTTCATTGACGAGAGTGGTTATTGCATATACAAAAGGAGCGATAATGGTAGAACGGTAAGCAAACAAGGAGCTGAGCTTGACTCTTGCTTTGTTGTCCCATACAACGCTACGTTATTGAAGAGGTACAAAATAAAATTATTATTTTATGTTATTCTTTTTATTGTCATTAGTTTTTTTTTATAGTTATCTTTAATTTTATCGTTTGTTTTTTATAAGGTACCAAGCCCACATCAATGTAGAATATTGCAATCAATTTGGTTCCATCAAATACCTTTTTAAGTATATTAACAAGGGTCCGGATAGAGTTACTGCGGCTGTTGAAGATGAAGAAAAAGATGAAATTAAGGATTACTTAGATTGTCGTTACCTATCTTCATGTGAGGCTGCATGGAGGATTTTCGGGTTTGATATACATCACAGGTCTCCCGCTGTTGAACGCTTGCCTTTTCATCTCCCGAACCAGCAATCTGTCATATTTGATCCCGCTGAAAGCATTGATTTCCAACTTGAAAAGGTTTCAGCGAATACTTCCAAGTTTTTAGCTTGGATGGATTTAAATGAACGTGATGTGGAAGCGAGAAAGTTGTTGTATGTGGAAATTCCTAAATTCTATGTTTGGAACAAAACCAACAAAATTTGGACTAAAAGAAAGCAAGGTAAGATTTTATGTTTAAACAGTTATATTATTCAATGTGTGATATTATATAAGTAACTATTCTCATATTAGCCTCCATAAATTTTAAAAGCGACATCTTTGTTAACAAATAGGTAAAAGTATTGGACGGATTCATCACGTCCCTGTTTCTTGGGGCGAGGTGTTTTATCTCCGAAGGCTCTTAAATCATGTCAGAGGTCCTCGAAAGTGGGAAGACTTTAGGGAGTTCCCTGAAGGTGTGGTTCATGCTACATGTAAAGAAGCATGTTACGCCCGTGGATTGTTGGATGAGGACAAGGAATATATAGATGGATTGGTTGAAGCAAGTGAATGGGGAATGGGAGATTACTTAAGAAATTATTTTGTAAGTTTAATACTAACAGATAGTATGTCACGCCCTGAGGTTGTATGGGAGAAGACATGGGCTCTTTTAGCTGATGATGTGTTGGATATAGAAAAAAAAACGAAATCATCCAGGTATTTATGCACTTATATTGTTCATAATCAAATATTGTTGGAGTATGCTCGTGTCATAATAAATAATTATATGGCTAGTCATATGTGAGCCTATGGGGTCACACACATATACACTTAGGTACCTCTTTATGTTGTATTTATTGTACTTACGACATGTAAATAACCTTACGTAACTAGGAAACTCTATCGGGCTTCTAATAATTAAGTAATGGACTTAATATTTTGGACTTGGAAAGTTTATGGAAAGCCCATAAAAAGCCCATAGGGGGCCGGCCATGGGGAGGAGTTTTAGGGGAGATTTGTTTTGAATTTTGGTCAAATATATGGGAGATATCTCCTCATTATTTGATAACAACTTACCAAAACTTTCTCTCCTCCTCTCTCCCTCTCCATCTCACGGCAAACAAACACCCTCAACTAGGGTTTTGTTTTTTTTATAATCAAATCCTTGATTCTTGTTTAATCAAAGGCCATTTGAAGGTTACGGGTACAAGGACTAGCATCCAAGGGGTATACGGTGAGGTGTAGTGTGTTTCACACATAGAGGAGATCAACCTTATTGATCTCTTGGGTTTCTATTAACATTTGTGGTGGTGACCTTGTTGGTGATTTCCGGTGCACGCTACAAAGGTATAAAACATATATGTTTAATTTGTTTTTATTTAGATTGATCATATGGCTCTATGGATCCGTGTGGGTGATGTTTGTTCCGCTGCGTTTTATTTGATATTTATATATTTTATATTCATACATCACCTATAGTGGTATCACGAGCCATCATATGATGTCATATGATCATCTTGTATGCGTAAAAATGGCTAAAAACGTGTTTTTTTAATGGATTTAAAAGTGGAATCTTAAAACAGCCCCTAGGGCTTATATATTATGAATATGTTGACCTTTAAGAGGTCTTAAGATCTGGACTTTTTAATCCTATGGCCATTTGTTATGCATACATCAATTGGTTTCTTGATCGGGTACGTGAAAATGGCCTAAAACGCATGTTTTTGATCGATTTATGAAACGATTTCAAATCAGGCCCTATGGCTTAATTTTCTGTGGTAAAAAGATAATTAAAAGGTCCTAACATCAGTGGGTTTTGAACCTAAGGCCATTTGACACGGGTACCTAATGGGGTTTTAATTCTTGTCTATTAATTTCTTCGTTTTCGTTGGCTAACAATTTAATTCTTGTTATTATTTTGTTATCCATGGCAAATACATGCATGTTTGTCCATGGAGTTAGCCAACACCTTGTTTCATTCATAATATTATGGTATTATTATGTTTATATGCAAAGCCGATGAAAACCTAGACCACTTGTGCATTGAATGGTTGTTTATGTTGCTTAATTTCGTGTTTTGGGGTTTTGCCATTGTTTCGGCATTTATGTAATTATATTCTTTTGGTTGTAGCCATTGTTTGGGCACTTTTACAGTAGATTAAAAGTAGATTAATTGTATTTTACTTTCAATATAATGTAATCGTGGCTTGGTGGTGAAAGGCGAAAGAGTTAAAGACGTTTTTGCCGAAAAATGACTGCTGGAACACCAGTTGGTAAAACGGAGTTTCCCGGTGATTGGTAAGGTATATTTTGCTGAAATTTTTTTTGCAGGTACCCAAGACATGGGCCTACAACTTTCTAGTTTTGAGCTAAGCCCGGGGAAGCCTCCATCATGGACTTTTGGGCCCTCTAACACGGAAATTCTGGAAGGACAGAAACTGCTTTTCATGTACATCATGGGCTTCCTACTTGCTCTTGATTGTCTTGGAGCAAGTGGGAGTCCTCCGTGTGGTTGTGTGGTTGTCCCTAGTTGACTCTTGGTTCTTGTGATGGCTCACGAGACCAAGCATAGGTTTCTTCATCGGTTGAGGCTTTGCATATTGTGGTTGTGTGTTTGTGTTGCTTTTTATATATCTTGTTTCATATGTAAAATTGCAAATAGTTTTTGATAAAACTTCAAACGAAACACAAACCATTTTAAAACTAAGACTTATGATTTAGTTTTACTAAGTTTTTGAAACTTAAATCATTGTTTTATAATAACACCTTAACTTGTTATGTATGTTATTTTATTTATGTTTTGTCCAAACTTTATTATCCATGTAGGATTAATATTAGTCATGAAAATGGACAACTTGACACACATAAATTAAAACAATGATTAGACTTAAGTTAAGAAATGTTTTTAACTTGTGCTACGAAAGGTGAATGCATGCTCTTTTCGTACACCTTTTGATCCACATCAAAACTTTTACCCGTCAAAAATTTAAGTCACGCCGTCCAATTTTGAGAACACTTGCAATTACTTTTTGCCTATGCGTGGGACCTAGGTTGAATTGTAACCCAAGGTGACTATTCTCTATGCGTGGGACCTAGATATATTCTCGCACGTTCTAAAAATTGGATGACTTAATCGAGTTAAGCGGTGAGACCTTGACCCGAGGCAAAGATGGGACTAAACATGCCAGCTTGACACTAGTTGCTTGTTCACTAGTGCCATGGGTCCCATAAAGATCTAAGAGTTGCACTTGTAATGCAATTGGTCGACGTTACCTACCTATTGAATCCTCCATTGCTAGCAGATCAACTGATGTGATGGTGGAACCTCAATGAGGATCTTAGCCTTTTCGTAAAATTAATTGTTTTAACATTGTAAACTTGGGTAGTTAATTTTAAAAAGGATTAATTATTGATAAATTACTAAAATTGAACTTTGTTTATTTTGTAGATGACAACTCCAAATTCAACCATGAACAACTCGTCAATCAGATCAATTCTCGAGAAAGAGAAATTGAATGGTAACAACTTTTTGGACTGGTACCGCAACTTGAGGATTGTCCTCAAGGCTGAACAAAAGTTTTACCATCTGGAAGAACCTTTACCTGAAGCACCTGCTGCTAATGCTACTGCTGCTGTTCGTAACGCCCACCAACGTAGGAGTAACGAACAGCAGGAGGTGGCTTGTCTTATGTTGGCTAGCATGATCCCTGAGTTGCAAAAGAACTTAGAGAACTTTTCAGCATTTGACATGCTGCGAGAACTGAAAGTTATGTTCGAGCAGCAAGCAGAACAAGAATTGTTTGACACGGTCAAATCTTTTCATGCCTGCAAGCAGGAGGAAGGGCAATCGGTCAGTAGTTATGTCATGAAAATGAAAAGCTATCTGGATCAGATGGAGCGACTGGGATACCCCATGCCTCAAATCCTTGGAGTGAGCATGATACTTACCTCACTGTCGAAGGATTATGACCAATTTGTGCAGAACTACAACATGCACAGCATGGGAAAAACCATTGCCGAACTGCATAACATGTTGAAACTTGCAGAGAAAGGCATGCCCAAGAAGGCTCCACTTGTCCTAGCTATCAACCAAGGTAGAATTCAGAAAAAGAACAAGGGAAAACCGCAGGCACCTGGCAAGGGACAAGGGAAAGGCAAGGCTAAGCTTGCTTATGCCCCCAAACCCAAAATCCCCCCACCTGCCAAGAAGGAGCACCCAGCCAAGGACACCGTCTGCCACCATTGTGGAGTGGTAGGGCACTGGAGGCGCAACTGTCACGCCTACCTGGAAGGGCTAAAGAAGAACAAAGCTAGCGTTGCTAGCACATCAGGTATCTTCACTATAGAACTTTATACTTTTCCTAACAAAACCTGGGTATATGATACTGGTTGTGGTACTCACATTTGTAATAATGTGCAGGGGCTTAGGGGAAGTCGAAAGCTGAAGCAAGGAGCTTTACATCTGTACGTTGGTAATGGCGATCGTGCAGCTGTGGAAGCAATTGGGAGCTTTGATCTTATCCTCCCAAATGGACTAGTTATTGTTTTAAATAATTGCCATTTTGCACCTACTATCACTAGAGGTGTTGTTTCACTTTCGCGTTTGAAAGATGATGGTTACATTCATACTTTTACGGATTTTGGCATTTCTGTTTCTAAGGATAATGTGTTTTATTTTAATGCTATTCCACGTGATGGCATTTTTGAAATTGATATGCGTGATCCTATTTCAAACAATAGTTCTATATATACTGTTAGCAATAAGAAATCCAAACGTAATTTGGATTCCACTTTTTTATGGCATTGTCGTCTTTGCCACATAAACAAGAAACGCATTACGAAGCTGCAACATGATGGGCTTTTAGAGTCAATCGACAATGTGTCGTTTGATAAATGTATTTCTTGC
Source organism: Artemisia argyi (assembly GCA_030686995.1). NCBI lineage: Eukaryota > Viridiplantae > Streptophyta > Magnoliopsida > Asterales > Asteraceae > Artemisia > Artemisia argyi. The sequence goes on along the minus strand of CM060707.1, from coordinate 35,372,859 downwards.
ATATCTGGTAAGATGGCACGAAAGCCTTTTTCCCATGTTGGAGAAAGAGCTACAGATCTACTTGGACTCATTCATACTGATGTATGTGGCCCATTTAGAACAATGTCTAGAGAAGGAGCTAACTACTTCATCACTTTTACTGATGATTTCAGTAGATATGGTTATGTTTACCTGATTAAACATAAACATGAAGCCTTTGAAACGTTTAAAGTCTTCCAAAGTGAAGTAGAAAATCAGCTTGGCAAGACCATTAAGGCTCTTCGATCCGATCGAGGAGGTGAATATATGAGTCAAGAGTTTTTAGATCATCTAAAAAGGTGTGGGATAGTCTCACAATTCACTCCTCCATATACACCACAACACAATGGTGTATCTGAAAGGAGAAATCGAACCTTGCAAGACATGGTTCGATCTATGATGAGTCTAACAACGTTGCCAATGTCCTTTTGGGGTTATGCTCTAGAGTCTGCTGCACGCATACTCAATATGGTTCCAACTAAGAAGGTTGATAAGACTCCATACGAAATATGGCATGGGAATGTCCCTAATCTGTCTTACTTGAAAGTCTGGGGTTGTGAGGCTCTCGTTAAACGAGATACGCCAAACAAACTTGAGCCTAGAGCTATCAAGTGTATCTTTGTAGGATACCCAAAGGAAACGATGGGTTACTATTTCTACTACCCAACCGAGAACAAAATATTTGTTGCTCGATATGCTGAGTTTTTTGAGAACAGTCTCATCTCACAAGAAGCAAGTGGGAGCAAAGTAGACTTTGATGAACTTCAAAGCGAAGATGCACAACCTTCTAGTAACACTAGTGAACATCAAAATGAGACTGAGCATGAAAATGTTGAGCCTCTTCGAGATGTTGCTCCCATTCGTAGATCCGAAAGGATACCTCAAGCACCTGAACGATATGGTTTTTATATCGATGCTGAGGAACATGAGTTAGGGGATCATTGTGAACCCGCTAACTATTGGGAAGCTATATCGTGTCCTCAACGCGAAAAGTGGAACGATGCTATGAATGTGGAAATGAAATCCATGGAAGACAATGACGTCTGGGTCGAAGTAGAACTACCTCCCAATGCTAAAACCGTTGGGAGCAAATGGCTCTACAAGATAAAGACCGATGTGGATGGAAATGAACACACCTATAAAGCTCGTCTTGTAGCAAAAGGTTTCACTCAAATCTACGGAATTGACTATGATGAAACCTTCTCGCCTGTTGCAGACATTAAAGCAATTAGGATTCTTATAGCCATAGCAGCGTATTATGACTATGAGATTTGGCAAATGGATGTCAAGACTGCCTTCTTGAACGGCCACCTAAACGAGGACGTTTATATGGTGCAACCCGAGGGCTTCGTGAATCCAAAGTATCCTAGCAGAGTATGCAAGCTTAAAAAATCCATTTATGGATTGAAGCAAGCATCTAGAAGCTGGAACAAGAGATTTGATGAGGAAATCAAGAAGATTGGTTTCGCTCAAAATCCCGATGAGCCATGTGTATACATAAACACTAGTGGAAGTATAGTCGCATTCCTAATCTTATATGTCGATGACATATTACTCATAGGAAACAACATTCCAATGCTACAAGATGTAAAATCCTGGCTTGGAAAGTGTTTTGAAATGAAAGATTTAGGAGAAGCATCGTACATACTTGGAGTCAAGATCTATCGAGATAGATCAAAGCGGTTAATCGGCTTGTGTCAAAGTGCATACATTGAAAAAATCCTGAAGAGATTTAGAATGCAAGATTCCAAACGTGGAAGTCTTCCAATGCAACCAAATACGGAATTGAGCAAGGCTCAAGGACCCTCTACACCCGCCGAGGTGAAAAGGATGAAGGGAATCCCTTATGCTTCGGCTGTGGGATCCATCATGTATGCGGTTAGGTGCACTAGACCTGATGTAGCGTTCTCTCAGAACCTAACGAGTAGATTTCAACAGAATCCAGGAGAATGTCACTGGACTGCTGTTAAGAACATATTGAAGTATCTGCGGAATACTAAAGATATGTTTCTTGTTTATGGTGGTGATGTCGAACGTGAGCTCAGTGTTACTTGTTATACTGATGCGAGCTGGGAGACAGATCGTGATGACATCAAATCCCAAACAGGATATGTTTTCGTCATGAATGGAGGTGCTGTTGACTGGAAGAGTGCCAAACAAAGCACACTTGCGATGTCCTCTACAGAAGCTGAATATATAGCTGCTTCAGAAGCTGCAATGGAGGCAGTTTGGATACGGAAATTCATTTCTGGGCTTGGCGTTGTTCCCAGCAATGAACGACCTATGGATATGTACTGCGATAATTCCGGTGCCATAATCATAGCTAATGAACCAGGTGTTCTAAAGGGTGCCAAACACTTTCGTCGGAAAGTTCACTATATTCGAGAAGTTATCAAAAATGGTGATATTCGTCTCCTCAAAGTTCACACAGATGACAATTTAGCTGATCCTTTTACTAAACCAATGTCTTGTACCAAACATGTGGAGCATGCTAGGAACATTGGGCTGCGACCTGCTAATAGTCTCATGTAAATCTGTTTTTAGTATTTTAAATAATTGGAATGTTGAACAGTTTATATCTTTAATGAATTGATGTAATGGTTATAGTCGTTTTCATACATATCAACTGTATTCCATTTTTGCATGTTTAATCCATGAATGATTTAATTATTCAAAATTGTCCATTGTCAGTTGATGATATGGGAGTATCATTGAATTAAGGCAAATGTGAGCGTGTTGGTGATTTATTTGCCAAACTCATATGTTGTTCATTGTGATGAACATTGGACTGACCCAACCTTCGAGATTTCACTGCATGGATCGGCGTCAATAGTGAATCTCGCAAATGGTTATGTCTCTTATCCTTAGACTTGAGATGCAAGTAGGTCTTGCATGTGCGGAATTTTATTCTTTGATATGGTTAAACGCTGTCCTGAATAAGGTAGTTATAAAAACCATTTTCAGGAGTGATTTGAAACACATGAATGACACGTGCAGTCAAAATAGGATTTGTTCCTCCACATGTCATGGAGTTAGATACTATTGGGCCCCTCGATGAATTGAACAGATGTTTGTATGGCCGTACCCAAATGAGATTAAGATGAATCTTAATTCACTTGGTAATCTTGTTCAATATCTAGATCGAGAAACAGAATAGTTGAACAAATGGAATGACTTTGATCCATGTCTAGTGTTCAACATAGTATCTGTAACAAAAGGAAAGATGGCATTAAAACCATTTAATTGAGAAGTTTAAGAAACTACCCTCACATATTTCTAGGGGCATTGGCGTGTTGCTAGACGCTAACCTTTGCTTGTATAATTACTTGATTATTATGACGTCGCAAGTGGGAGCTGTTGGAGTATGCTCGTGTCATAATAAATAATTATATGGCTAGTCATATGTGAGCCTATGGGGTCACACACATATACACTTAGGTACCTCTTTATGTTGTATTTATTGTACTTACGACATGTAAATAACCTTACGTAACTAGGAAACTCTATCGGGCTTCTAATAATTAAGTAATGGACTTAATATTTTGGACTTGGAAAGTTTATGGAAAGCCCATAAAAAGCCCATAGGGGGCCGGCCATGGGGAGGAGTTTTAGGGGAGATTTGTTTTGAATTTTGGTCAAATATATGGGAGATATCTCCTCATTATTTGATAACAACTTACCAAAACTTTCTCTCCTCCTCTCTCCCTCTCCATCTCACGGCAAACAAACACCCTCAACTAGGGTTTTGTTTTTTTTATAATCAAATCCTTGATTCTTGTTTAATCAAAGGCCATTTGAAGGTTACGGGTACAAGGACTAGCATCCAAGGGGTATACGGTGAGGTGTAGTGTGTTTCACACATAGAGGAGATCAACCTTATTGATCTCTTGGGTTTCTATTAACATTTGTGGTGGTGACCTTGTTGGTGATTCCCGGTGCACGCTACAAAGGTATAAAACATATATGTTTAATTTGTTTTTATTTAGATTGATCATATGGCTCTATGGATCCGTGTGGGTGATGTTTGTTCCGCTGCGTTTTATTTGATATTTATATATTTTATATTCATACATCACCTATAAATATATATGTAATCATTTTAAATCGTTTATATTTAATAGTTGTACTATCTATTGGTTGCAGACCTTCATTTAACCGATACAATATATGTTTAACGTACATTGAGGAAAAGCTGTTAAGTTGCGGAAAGAGTCTAAAGAATATAGTAAATATGCCTTACCCGAATGATGAGTTTACGATGGAAGGTTACAACCGGTTGATTTACGATGAATTGGATTATAATATTCCGGAACTCATTATACAACATGAAATCCTATTCAACAGTTTAACCAACGAGCAGAAAGGGATTTATGAAACTATTATGGGTGCAGTCGAAAATAATAGTGGAGGCATGTTTTTCTTATATGGGTACGGAGGGACCGGCAAGACTTTTTTGTACAAGACGTTGACTGCATCGTTAAGGTCTAAAGGTAATATTGTTTTAAATGTTGCATCGAGTGGTATTGCATCCCTTTTGCTTGAGGGTGGAAGAACAGCTCATTCCCGATTTGCTATACCTATAAATATTGTTGAAAATTCAATGTGTTCTATTAAAGCTGATGGAGAACTTGCTGATTTGATAAGGGAGACAAAGCTAATAATATGGGACGAAGCTCCAATGATCAATAAGTTGGCTTTTGAAGCTTTTGATAGAACATTGAGGGACATATGTTCATGCGAGTATAACGACAATGAAGATAATGTATTTGGTGGTAAAGTAGTTGTATTTGGCGGAGATTTTCGCCAAATACTTCCTGTCATTCCAAATGGTACTAGGCAAGAAGTGGTAAACGCTTCACTTAACAAGTCTTATTTGTGGAAGCATTGCACAGTTTTAAAGCTTACACAAAACATGAGGCTTCGTGTGGGGTCAAATCCAAATGATGCAGCCGAAATAAATGATTTTGCTGAATGGATTCTGAATATAGGCGAGGGAAAAATAGGTGGAAAAAATGACGGTCATGCTCAGGTGGAATTCCCGGAAGAAATGCTTATTCCGGATTCTGATGATCACGTGGCCGCTATCATAAAAGATACTTACGACAATTGGGAGGATAATTTGTGGGATCCGCAATATTTTCAAGATCGAGCAATTCTTGCGGCCACACACGAAGAGGTGGACAAAATCAATGACAGGATGATCTCCAAATTAGAAGGGAGGGAGAAGGTTTGCTATAGTTCCGATTTTGTGACTGATATAGATGTTGATTTCAACTACGATGAGTCGTTGTATACTACAAAATTCTTAAACACAATAAAGATGTCTGGTATTCCTAATCATAAGTTAGTTTTGAAAGTGGGGGCTCCAATTATGTGTTTGCGCAACATAGACCAGAGAGGTGGGCTTTGTAATGGTACAAGGTTACAAATTGTTCGAATGGGGTTAAATAACATCGAGGCAAAGATCATATCCGGTGGTAAATTAGGAATGGTCGTCGCTATTCCTCAAATGAATAACAGCCCTTCGGATAAGAAAATGCCTTTTCAACTTAATAGGAGACAATTCCCCATATCTATATGTTTTGCCATGACAATTAACAAGAGTCAAGGCCAAACATTATCTAAAGTTGGATTATTTTTGGAGCGACCGGTATTTTCACATGGACAATTATATGTTGCTGTATCAAGGGTAAAGAGCAAGAAGGGCCTCAAAGTATTGTGTTGTGACAGTGATGGTAGCTACTGTAATCACACAATAAACGTTGTGTACAAAGAAGTCCTAAATCGTCTTTGATTTTTTCTTTTTAAATATTTGTTATAGCATGTTATAATTTAAACATTTATATTAAAGGTTATATATCTTATATCCTTATTTACTCTACAATAATTTCTTAAGTTTCATAAAAAATACTTTAAGCTAGCCGGCCAACGGCCGGGCCTTAGGCTAGTTATATATATGTTGTGCCAGACTTCAATTTTGCTAATATTTGTGCTTTAAGTATAAGCGAGGTAAGGTGATCGCTTAAACATTTTAGTATGAATAATCTATTCAAATGTCCATTCGTGCATATATGCACATATGTGGCAATGTAGAGTGTACTATCAGGTAAAACAAGAAAAACAATCAAGTGAAGCTTTCACTTTAGGTTAGGTGTAATGGAGAGGTCAGATGAGCTTATTACATGGTTATGTGTTTAAATGAGGCTAGTGATTGTTTAAGTGAAGTGTATTTTAAAAATAAGTGACTAATGATTAGGGGAGAGGGAGAATGATATCATATTGAGGTGAAAATAGTGTATTTTAAAAATAACTGCTAGACTCAGTTTAAACAACTGTTGCACGACATTACTTATCAATGAGGGCAAGAATGACTCTTATCAAATAATACATACATAATTAGCACTAGTCTTGGTTCTTCATTGGTAAAATTCAAGACCAAACAATTAAAATTGTTCCTATTCTCTTTGTACAAATTAGAGCAGTGGGTGTGGCTCGTCGTTGGAGCTCGCCGTTCCAACGTGAAACTCGTCGTCCCTCGCCACGATACCAACACCCCTCGCCACAGCTCGTTGTTGCATGCTTGCTCGTGCAGACGACGAGCTATACGTTCTGACAAAGAGCCTTAGTGGGTCCCGTTTTTCAAACCCAACATATATATTTTGAGTCTATTCCTTTTTTGAGCAGATATCCGTTGCAAATAAAATGGTTCGAGATTTTATTTTTTTTTGGTTAACCGGAGATATTAAGTGGGTTTAAGATGATGTGGTTGAAGATCTGTTTGCTTTCTTTCTTGAGGAAGAGGAAAGGAGGTTGTACTGCAAGTTGGGGAAGATGATGCAAGTGGGTTTATGCAGACAATTTGGTTGACTTTATGTAAGTTACAAAATGAGTCACAACTCACAACTTATTTGTAAGTGAAATTGTATTTTGTGTTGAAAGTGAATTTGATCATTTTGTAATTTACAAAAGGGAGATGATATCTCCATATAAATAATTTACTTCATATACACGTAATTTTAGACATAATTTTAGTGGGGCCACATAACTTTTATTTATAAAATGTTTAATATGCATTTAGTTTCGTTTTTTATATTTTCGTATTGGTTTTTTTCTTTTCGTGTCGTTTTTTTTCCGGTATCGTAACTTTTTAATTTGATGAAATAAAATTAGTATGGTGTGGTATATTTAATTATTGTGAAATGAATTTAATTTATTTAATGAAATGAATAAAAAAATAAAGTTGTAAGTGGTATGCCCCAAATGGGTAAGTTGAGGTTAGTTATAAGTGAGGAGAGGTTAGTTGTGAAGAGGTGTTGGAGTGATGTAACACTCGTGGCCCCAAATAAGGAAGTGAATGTTCATCACCACACCCACTGGCCACTGCTCTTATATGGCAAACTTTGATAAACGACTTTAGATAACCTACTACCCTTAGTAAATAGTCATTTAACCATTAAGACTTAAGAGGTGTAATAATATGCAATGTGACATAAGATTCAAATTCTAGTACATAGTTTGAAAGTTGAAACTACTCATATAAGTTATCATGCTATCAATACGCCATCGATTTGTTAAAAACACATTGACAAAACATATGTTAGAAAATCTGTACTCTTATCTTGAAGAAACACTTGAAGAAACATATTTTAGAAAATCTTTACAAGGCCGACATGCCATTTTAGAGATGAGCAAGTGGATAAGAAAGGTAAAGATAACAAATGAAAAAAAAGGACATTTATGAAAGTAAAGATAAGATGTACATCTGACAATGCAAAAAGTTAAAGTTAGACTAATAACCGGCCACAGAACATAGCTAATTTCATAATTTGTTACGGTATTTATTTGAGGTAATTCCCAAATGATGCCAAAAAGTTGTGGCTTTTTTAAAATCATGTAAAAAATAATTGTGTTTCTTAAAAGAGTCATGTGCAATTGTGCGAATGTGCGATTTCACCAAAAACTTGACACGTGTCCATCTCAAAGGTACATAACCAATCATTTGCAGGCTCACACGATTTCAAATATACCCCACGTGCTATTTGACTTCTAATTACAAATGTGCGATTTTCTAATGTGCGATTTTCGGCTAATGTGCGAAAGTTAAAAAAAAAATAGCATTGGAAAAGAAACAAAATCCCACTTTGCAGGAATAAAATCCCACTTTTGTATTTCCAAAATACACCAAATATTAATATTCAAAGAACATAAACTTGTTATGAATTCTAGTTCTCTTCCCTTTGCCTTTGAATGGTTCACACAAGACACTTGCAACAAACACTTTGTTTCTCCTTTGCTTCACTGTCATAGATGAAGTCCGTGGTGTTCCCTTGCTTCCCAAATACAGTGTTCTAGCTATAAAAGTATACCAAAGTACTGTACGGACATTAAACATTTAAATGGAATCAAAATCTTGATTCTTTACATCTATCAAAAAAAAAAAAAAAAAAAAAAAAAAAAAAAAAAAAAAAAAAAAATCTTGATTCTTTACAGTTTATTTGTGGGTCCATACACCCTCATTTTGAGCTGTTTAGACTTTACTCATAAAGCTTCAACCTTTATAATCAATCTTTCATGGAACATTCATATTAACCCTCACCTCCTTTCATTTCAAACTCAATAACTAAATCTTTTTGTATCAAAATATGTTAATAAAGAGTAAATCTTTAAGGCGTTATTAGCATTTGTTAACGCTAGCATATAACAAAATAATTGAAAGGATTCCGGTTTTTATGTTAGTGTGTGGATTTGTTCATGTTAATGTGTATATGAATCAAAAATAAAAAGAAATATCAAAAATAAAAACTGAAAAATGTTTGAAAAATAATACACGAAAAAGATTTTGATTCCTGCAAAGTTAGATTTTGTTTCTTTTTCAATGGTACATTTTTTTTAACTTTCGCACATTAGCCGAAAATCGCACATTAGGAAATCGCACATTTGTAATTAGAAGTCAAACAGCACGTGGGGTATATTTGAAATCGTGTGGGCCTGCAAATGATTGGTTCTGTACCTTTGGGATGGACACGTGTCAAGTTTCTGGTGGAATCGCACATTCGCACAATCGCACATGACTATTTTAAGAAACACACTTATTTTTTGCATGATTTTGGAAAAGCTACAACTTTTTGGCATCATTTGAGAATTACCTCTATTTATTTAAGGTGTAAAGCGATTAAACGAACTTATTTTGTTTTTCCGTTATAAAAAACGTACCTATTTTTTATCCTTCTCATCATCGTGACTTCTAACTTTTTTACAAGATTTTTATGACAATAATGCTAAATTTTCTAGAAAAATGCACCAAATTCAATGCTGATTTCGCATTTGAATTTAAACATGATATATTTTGCTAACCAAATTCAATGCTGATTGTTCGTAACTTTTTCAATCGAACTCCAGCTCATTTTTCTTATTTTTCATATTGACCGATTATAATAGCAGATAACAGTAGAGTACCCGCGCGTTGCAGCGGCGGGTACTCTAAAATAAATGTTAACGACATCAAAAGGAAAAAGTGATAGCTAAGAGTTGTAAATCTTTCGGGCTATAGCCCATTGGCCGGTGCTCGTTCGGGATCGAGCCCGTTTGGCCCGTGCCCATTCAGGCTCGAGCCCATTTGGCCCGTTGCTCGTTCGGGCTTGAATATTTGTATAACGTGCTTTATTATTTGTATTAGTCAGTGTTGCAAAAATCGGCCGAATCGGCCGATTAATCGGTAATCGGCCCAGGACCTTGGAGAGAATTCCACGGAAATCGGCCGAGTCAAGAAAATCGGCCGATTAATCGGTAAAAAATCGCTAATCGGCCCCGGACCGCCTCAGTACGGATTCACGATTTTTGCAACATTGTTATTAGTGACATTTAATGTAGTAATGTGTTTAAATTGGTTGTACAATATGCTTGATAATTTATATTTTTTATGTTAAAGGTGTTTTAATAACTGCATTAATTGTATTTATTGACCAGTTTATTAATGTTAGTAAATGTGTTTTAATTATTTTAAGTATTTTTATTTAAAGATTGTATTTAATGTTAGAAAATGTGTTTTAATTAGTTTATTTTTACCTTAAAAACTTGTAATTGTATTTAATGTTAGAAAATGTGTTTTAATTAATTGTATTTCCAGCTTAAGAACTTGCAATGCTTAATTTTAAGTATTTTTTTTTTAAAAGGCCTAAATACTTTATAAGATAATATGACATTTTAAAATTTAGAGAAAATTACCTAATAAGACGCACTTTGCACTATAATCACCGAATTTTCAATTTTAGTTATCTACATGTACAAAAACGAGGCGCCACCATTTAATTTCTTTTAACTTATTTTTCTCCGAGTAATCATGATAGTGAACCTACTGATCGTTAATAACCGAAACTTTAATTCACCGCATTGCGTTTATTGTGAGTTTAGCATGACCCGTTAAAGATTGTATTTGCACTTACTATAATTCAAGCTTATGATCTTTTAAATTTTAATGAATGTAAAAAAAACTTGTTAGCACTTGGCTTTTTGTGAGATTAAAAATTTAACGTGAGGCTTTTAATATAACATTTTTGTTTATTTTATGATATAACATTTTAATATGACATTTTTGTTTATTTTATGATGAAATTCTTCTTCGAATAAAGCTAACATAATTATTCATAAGAATTTGTTTAGAGATGGCAAAAAAAGCCCGTACCCGACGGGGACCCGATCCCCAAATCCGATTTGATTGGGAAATCCCTGAGTTGACCGGGGATGGGGATGGGAACGGGGAACCCCGAATTATAAAACCGGGGATGGTGGCGAGGATGGAGATAACAAAAATCCCCGACCCCGACCCTGACCCCCGAACTTTTAATGTATAGTATACACTGTATAAGTTATATGTATATTAATACTATATATACTTGTATATGTATATATTAGTGAATAGTGGCAAATATTATACTTGAAGTATATATGTATGTATATATGATATTTAGTGGATCAAATACTTTAAAAATATTAAGCACTAACTACATATTATTCTACCAATATTTTATCTGAATACACACATTCGATACAGTTTAGTTTTGTATTATATGTGATGTTTCGGTATTTACAATATTTTAAAGTTGAATGACATTTTAATTAATCCAACTATGTACGATGTATGCTTTTTAAGACATTTATAGATCAATTATTTATAATTTCGATTACTTATGTAATTTTATACTCAATTTATAAGGCCGGAAAATCCCCGAATCCTCGTGGGGACCCCCGATCCCCATTGGGGATGGGGATGAGGATGTAAAATGATTCCCCGATGCGGATGGAGGCGGGGATGAGGATGGGGAGTGAGAAACGGAGATAAGGATGGTAAATACAATCCCCGATAATCCCCGCCCCGTTGTCATCCCTCAATTTGTTAGACTAGGAGCAATAGTCACCAAACAACCACTTTCACGTTAGCAATCACATCTCCATTTAACACACTATAAATCCACCACTAAAGTGATGTAGTATTCACCACAAAAACAAATACATACAAGTATTTGACTTTGTATAAATATACCTCACAATATTGATATAAACACTCACAAACAAAAAATAAATATGGCTAACCATGATTTGGTTTGCACCACTAAACAATGCACAAAATTAGGTTTGATGCATGATTGCAAAGAAAGTAAAGAGATGACTCGTGATGGTGGTTGCACAAAATTAGGTTTAATGCATGATTGCAGAGAAGATAACGAGATGACGCGTGATTGTGGTCACAATTTGTTGTTGGGCCACTTGCTTTACATCCGGCCAGTGGCGAAGCTTGGATTTTTCGAGTGGGGGGTCGGGATCTAAATTTTTTTTTTCCTAACACTATGGGGGGTCGAAACCGAATTAAATTGGGGGGGCGAAACCGAAAATACCGAAATTTTTCTACACGAAAACTATATACCCCTACATCGCAAAAAAAATTTCGGGGGGTCGGCCGCCCCCCCCCCCCGGCCCCTATGAAGCTGCGCCACTGCATCCGGCATTATGGTCATCGTTAAAAAAACATTGGTCAACAATAGAATCCCCTTAATCAGATTTGCACATGCTAAATCATATACCGTTATACCTTAACAGCCTTTTATAACTAAACATCTTGCTAATGGCTGTCACGTGTAAGATGATTCGAAAGCATGGCACGCTGTGGTCACAAAACCAAAAGGACTGTTAACCCAATATGGGGTTACAACCATAACGTCACACGTGGCCCCACTCACCTTCCGCCACGTCACCTTCACATTTTTATCCCCCTTTTCTCTCTCCTAGGGTTTCACCTCACCTTCATCTCATCTCCTAGGGTTTTCATCTCATAAAAAACACACAAAACTCACCTCCAAACTGTGTGAAAAATCATGGCCGCGATAACGGCAGCATGCGGCGGCGCGTCAGATCACGCGCCGGACTTTGACGAGTTTCAACGGCAGGCGTCGCTGATGACGAGTTGCACGCTTCTGTGGAAGGAGCTGTCGGATCATTTTGAGTCGTTGGAGGAGAAGCTGATGAGCAGATCTGACGTCATCAAGGGGAAGATAAAGACGTTGGAAATGGAGACTGAGAAGTCGTTGAGTTCGTTGGAAGAGAGGGAAAGTACGATCGAGAAATCAGTTACGATCGCAATGAGGAAAGTCGAAGAAGCGATTCAAAAAGCAAAAGAATCAATTGGAATTAAAGAAGAAAATAATAATAATAAAAATAATGGCGATTATGAAGAAGAAGCCTTTTATAAAAAACTGAAATCCTTTTGTGTGGAAATGGATTCGGAGGCTTTTTGGGGTTTTATTTGCGGGAAAAAGAAGGAAATTGATTTCATGAGAGAGAATCTTCCTTTGGCTTTCAATGACTGCGTTGATCCTGCTATCTTTGTATTAGACGCCTTTTCGGAGGTTTTTCCTGTTGATAAGAGGACTGATAGTGGGAATGGGAATGATTTGGGCTGGGCTTGTGTTTTGTTGTTGGAGAGTTTGGTTCCGGTTCTGGTTGATCCGGTTTTAGGGAGTGCGAGGGCGTTTGTGACGCCGGGTGTGAAGATGAGGGCGTTGGAGGTTGCGGAGACGTGGAAGGCGAGTTTGGACGAGCTTGGCGGGGTTGAGAGTGTGAAGGCGTCTGAGGTTCATACGTTTTTGCAGCATTTGGTCACGTTTGGGATTGCGAAAGATGAGGATTTTGATTTGTATTGGAAGCTTGTTGTTGGTTCGGCGTGGAGGAAGCAGATGCCTAAGCTTGCTGTCTCGCTTGGGCTCGGTGATAAGATGCCTGGTATACTTGTTATCCTTCACTATGTTTTCAGTGTCTATTTGATTTAGATTATGTAATTAGTTTGGCGCATACACCATACCATTGAAATTTTGCATCCAGTCTAATTGGTATTCATTGTCAGTATAACTTTTGAAATTAGAACATCATGTTTTGGAATAATGATGGAGTATATATTAGTTTAGCTTAGTAGCTATTGAAGTTGTATATGCTGTTAAGTGCTAGGTATCCTACTCTGTTGAAGTGATTGAAATGAAAACATGTTATGAAACGTGCAAGTGTTATTAGCTAAGCTTGTAACAAAGCATACACAAGTTGTCGGTGTTCTATGCTCTAGATATACGAGGATTACTTGAGAACGCCCTAAAGTGAAATTTGACCTTTTGGCGATAATAAAATGGTATTATTAGGACATTATATCATATGCCTCTTCTCCAGTTTGGCAGCTATAATGCCTGTCGTGTGTCTGTTTCTCTTACACGATCGGTCTCCAGTTTATCAACATTTTCTTATCTGAGGCATGACCTTGCTTGAATCTTTGTAAGCGTTTGCACCACAACTTGCATGCCTTATTGAGACGTTTTTGACTGGTAATGAGCAGACAATGGCATGAGTTGTATATCGAGCACTGTAGGTAGCTTTTCAAGATTGGTAACTAATTGTTTGATGGTTTTTCCTACCTTGTTATGGTAACCTTCTAGGATAATGGATTATTGTGTTAAATGTGGAGACTGGAGTATGTGTAATGAATAACGGATTGCATGCTTCCTTGAAGTTTCTGTTTGGCCTTCTCTCTATTGTTTGTAACCGTCGAGTTCCTCTGTTGAATAACATGATGGCTAGTGTAGTTCCTCTGTTGAATAACATGATGGCTAGCGTCTTTCTGTTATATTCATACATATATTTTACCCCTCCCAAAAGCTAATTCTCTTTTTAGAATAGAACATACATTATAGAGGAAGTGGCAATTCTAGAGATCTATTAATGCCTAATTTTCTCAATCTCTTATTCTAAACGGCCTACTTGATTAGTTTTATTATTGTGAAACTTTCACGAAGGTTTTAGCATAGCGTTGTGTCATGTCTGGATTCTGGTATGGCACTTGAGTGTTTTTTTCTTTTTCTAAATAAGAACGAATACACTAAATTTTAATACTTTGTTCCTTTGCATGCAGATATGATTGAGGAGCTAATTAGCAGGGGACAGCAGGTTGATGCAGTGCATTTCACTCAGGAAGTCGGCCTTGTCGACAAGTTTCCCCCGGTTCCTTTGTTAAAAGCTTTTCTCAAGGATGCAAAGAAGGCTGCAACATCTATCATGGAAGATCCTAACAATTCTGGCCGTGCTGCGGTATTTTATATCCCTTACCCTTTTTATTTATGTGATTCTTATATATTTACTCCCGCCTGTTTTGTGTTACTTGATTGACCGACGTGTTGAACATGTTTGTGTTCCATCGATCATCATAATTTGCTCAACATTTCTCTTAAAACTTTAGTGCTTGTTTATCTGTAAATCATGTTATGATTATCACACTTAGGTCTATAGTTCCACCTTACTTGCTGATACTGTTGAGACTAGAGTTAAGACTTTGACCCATATACTTATGAATGGGCTGATCTGGGTTGCGCTTAACTCAAATGGGTTGAAAATTTCTCAAAGTCTTATAAAATTTTAAATTCGACAACCTCCTAAATTGTTTTGTTAAGAGATCCAGATGATTTTCATAATGTAGTCCAGCAAGTGCTTGCGGGTCAACCCAACCCTATAAGGCCTGTTTTGGCCCATAGATAAAAGGACCAGTTCTAACCCCTTAAGCAAATTGCCTTTATGGCCAACGGCCGCCAACGTAATCTGACGTGGAACTTTTTCCTTTTCCTGCCATGTGATTTTTACAGCACCTAGCTGCACGCAAAGAGCAGTCTGCCCTCAAAGT
The DNA here is from genome assembly GCA_030686995.1 of Artemisia argyi. Classification (NCBI taxonomy): domain Eukaryota; kingdom Viridiplantae; phylum Streptophyta; class Magnoliopsida; order Asterales; family Asteraceae; genus Artemisia; species Artemisia argyi. The sequence continues at coordinate 35,357,636 of CM060707.1, read as the reverse complement.
TGTCATCAAATGCATCGAAGAATACAAACTGGAGGCTGAGTTTCCTCCTGAGAACTTAAAGAAGCGGTTAGAACAACTGGAGAAGGTGAAGGTGGAGAAAAAGAGGCCCGCTGCTGCAACTCCTGCCAACAAAAGAACACGAGCTTGCACAATGGGACCCATGCCACCAGCAAAGGCAGGGCGTATAACAAACACGTATGTATCTTCCTTTCCAGCCCCACCACCAACATATGTGAGGTCTCCTCAACATACCCAATATCATTCTCCCCCGTACGCGGTCCCACCACAAATGTATGGACATGGAAACACCAGGAGTCCGCCCGCTAATCATTACACAGCCTATTCACCAGAACATTCACCTGTGTTGTCGTATCCAGGTACTCCTCCAATGAACTATCCTCCACATCCTCCTGGTGGTTATGTGGGATATGGGGGTTTCCAACAAGCTTACTATCGGTAGAAGATATGACAGACATCATGACTTGTGTTGGATAACTGTGATCAATGATGACCCCTAAAATATCTTATAACGCTTTTCTGTAATATGGTTTGTAATTCGCTAACCTTTTAATCGTAGGCTGGTGTGTATTAATCCCTTTGTTAACGATATGTTTGTATTTCTAATGCTGGTTAATCCCTAATGTGAAAAAGTAGTTTAAGAAAGTGCTTTTCTAAGAAAACTCAGATGACCAACAGAGGTTCAACTTTTTATATGCTTTTACGTCGAGTCGTAAAATGTGTTGGACTTGTCATTCGAATATTAGCGGCTTGCTCTACCCAACCCTCAACCACTGATCCTATGTTTTTTAAGTAAAATTGTGCCAACTTTTGGGGCTTATGAGTAACAAAAGATATCAGCTAACTCATGGGTTTCAGCCAACTCATACAACTTATGAACATCATCATCTCTATTAATCAATTGCAAACCATCCTCTAAGGATTGTTTTGGATCGTAGAAAAACAATGCCCATTTTGGTTAATTAATCTCTGATAATACATTATCAAGGCTAAAAACACTAACATTAGTAGCTGATCTTCCTTTATACCTGAGTGGGCCATATGCAAATAACCCTTATGTATGAATTCTAAACAACACTTCACCGTCTTCTTCCTGGATATCCTTAAAAGACATCCCAAATTGGGAGATGATTGGCACACTTCATTTTTTGATTGGGACACTCATATGTACAACCGGTTAAGACACTGTATATCCACAGTACAACAGTTTAATGCATATGGAGGAGTGTCTCAATAAAAAGATGGAGTGTGCAAATCATTTCCCAAATTAAATATGATCCTGTCCTTCAAACTTGAGTGGTCCTTTTTGGATGTGTGTAGCGTTTTTGTGATGCCGAAGAATGTGTTATAAGGGGAGCTGATTTGGGGGTTATTAGGCGATTATTTGGCTTTTGTGTTCTGAAGTGTGTGTGTAACTGTCTATGTGAGAGTATTTGTGAAGTTAAGTTTTTGATTGCAAATTTTGCCATCGAAATAAAGTCGTGCTTCGGGAACCAAAGTTTGTAGGTGAGTTAATTACCGGGAACAGTAAAATGACGTTTATAGTATTATGAGGAAACTGCAAAATACATCCCTGTGGTTTACACATTTTGGCATCTTACATCCCTGTCAGAAACTTTTGGCAATATACATCCCCCATTAGGCAAACGTTTGCCACAAGCCCACAATACATCCCTCGTTAACAATGAGGACTAACGGTGCAAATTTTTTCTCTGTTATCTCTTAACGAGACTGAAAATATTACACCGTTAGCCTTCGTTAGCCAAACATTTGCAGCGTTAGTCCTCTCTTTGAATTTTTTTCCCGTTTGTTATACGTTTTATCTATTTTTTGTCAGTTTTTTCCCCTTTTTTGTACGTTTTATCAGTTTTTTAACGTTTTTATCCGTTTCTTTTGTACGTTTTATCTATTTTTTGTCAGTTGTTTTCCATTTTTTGTGCGTTTTATCAGGCTTTTTTTACGTTTTTATCAGTTTTTTGTGCATTTTTATCCGTTTTTTGTACATTTTATCAGTTTTTTAATGTTTTTATCCATTTTTGTCAGTTTCCCTCCCTTTTTTGTACGTTTTATCAATTTTTTTAACATTTTTATCCGTTTTTTGTACGTTTTATCCCTTTTTTGTCAGTTTTTTGTACGTTTTATCAGTTTTTTAACGTTTTAATCCGTTTTTTGTACGTTTTATCCATTTTTTGTCAGATGTTTTCCCTTTTTTGTACGTTTTATCCATTTTTTGTCAGTTTTATCCCCTTTTTTGTACGTTTTTATCAATTTTTAACGTTTTAATCCATTGTTTGTCCGTTTTTTGTACGTTTTTATATGTTTTTTGTATGTTTATCAATTTTTTGTCAGTTTACCTCTTTTTTGTACGTTTTATCGGCTTTTTATGTTTAATTCATTTTTTGTACGTTTTAATAAATTTTTATCAGTTTTTTCCATTTTTTTTACGTGTTATCAGTTTTTTTACATTTTTGTACGTTTACGTTTAATTCATTTTTTGTATGTTTTATCAATTATTTATCAGTTTTTTTTTTTTTTCCATTTTTGAACGTTTTATCAGTTTTTATTTGTTTTTTGTACGTATAAAACGTTAAAAAAATCTGACAAAAAAGGATAAAACGTACAAAAACCGGATAAAACTGATAAAACGTACAAAAAACGGATAAGACGTACAAAATACGGATAAAAACGTACAAAAAACAGACAAAATGTAAACAAAACTGACAAAAAATGGATAAAACATACAAAAAACGGATTAAGACATAAAAAAAACCGATAAAATGTTCAAAAAATGAATAAAAACATAAAAAAACTGATAAAAACGTAAAAAACGGATAAAATACGGATGAAACGTACAAAAAATGGATAGAAACATAAAAAAACTGATAAAACGTACAAAAAACACAAAACAACTGACAAAAAATGGATAAAACGAAAGGTTAACTTTCGTCCTCTCAACAATCAAACTGTTGAAGATGCAGATTTTACCCTGCCTATTAAGTCGGTTGAAGAGGTTAACAACAGGTTTGTGAACACTTTGTATGGTTATTTCATTGGAAAACGCCTTGCGTTTCCAATCGTGGAGAATTACGTGAAAAATACATGGGCGAAATATGGGTTAGTTCGTGTTATGATGAACTCAGCTGGCTTCTTCTTTTTTAAATTCTCGATACATAGGGGGTTGGAACAAGTCCTAGAGAATGGACCTTGGCTCATTCGAAATATTCCTATTATTTTGAACGTATGGACACCGACTGCAAATTTGATTAAGGAAGAACTCACGAGTGTGCCTGTTTGGGTTAAATTTCACAACGTTCCTATGGTCGCTTTTACTGAAGATGGGTTAAGTTTGATGGCAACAAAGATTGGACGTCCTATCATGCTTGATGCCTATACAAGTACTATGTGCTTGGAATCGTAGGGGCGTAACAGTTTTGCTAGAGCCCTTATTGAAATCACTTCTGAATGTGCTCCTGTGGAGTCCTTAGTAGTGGCTATTCCACTACTTGATGGTTCAGGTTTTAGGAAGGAAACGATACAAGTAGAGTATGAGTGGCAGCCCCCACGGTGTGATACATGTAAAATATTTGGTCACATGAATGATCAATGTCCAAAGCTGGTCAAGGCTGCTACTTCAAATGTGGTGAATGATGGTTCGAATGTGGCAAATGGTGATGGATTTACTTAAGTCAAGAGGAAAAATGGGAAAGGTAAGCAATCTGCGAAACAAATGACTCGACATATTGATGGTATTAGACTATCTAAGCCTAATACGGGTTACTATTATCGTCCAAAGGCCAAGCTGAACAAGGATGGAAATGATGGGCTTTCTACATCACAGTCTAATGGTAAGGGTGTTGGTGAAGCATCTAACCAAGCTGTTAATCCTATATCTCTTAAAAACGCATTTGATGCTCTAAAAAATAAGGATAATGTTTTCGAAAATATGAGTAATTCTTATGTGGATCCTGATCGGAATAAGGATGGGAGTGATAGTGAAGAGGTTGAAAATGTTTCTGATGAAACAGCTTGCTTTATGGAAGACCAATATGAGAATGTGGAAAATAAGGAGCCAAGCACTCCTGATAATGAGGTTATTAATGTATAGTATAGCCTCATGGAATATTAGGGGAATGAACCAATCCCCTAAACAAAATGAGGTTCGACAGGTTATTGTAGAGAATCATTTGTCAGTTTGTGCTATCTTGGAGTCTCATGTGGTCAAGTCACGGCTTGATCAGTTGTGTCCTCAAGTTTTCAGAAATTGGTCTTGGACGTCTAATGGGGCGTTGTGTAATAAAGGTTGTCGTATCATGTTGGGTTGGAATCCGGATGAGGTAGATATTGGGGTTGTCTCGCAAAATGCTCAAGTTATGCACACATTGCTAGTTTTTAAAGCCGACAAGAAGGAACTCTTTTGCTCTTTTATTTATGCTCACAACCGATATACTCAACGAAACGAGCTTTGGAATAATCTAGAAACACATATTGTGTTTTTCTGAGGTAGAGCATGGTGTTTGATGGGTGATTTTAACTCAGCCCTAAACCTTGAAGATAAGTCTATCGGGTCATCTATTGTAGATATATCTATGAGAGAGTTCAAAGATTGTGTTGATGCTATTGAGGTATCGGATGTTAATAGATCGGGGCTGCAATTCACATGGAACCAAAAGCCCAAGGGAGATGATGGCATTCTTAAGAAGATTGATAGGGTAATGGCAAACTTGGAGTTTAATAGCACTTTTGTTGGTGCAAATGCTTTATTCCAGCCCTATCGAATATCGGATCACTCCCCTGCGGTTCTTAGAATTCCTAAATTGATGCGGTTTAAGCCGAAGCCGTTTAAATTCCCAAATCTTGTTGTGCATAATTCATGGTTCAAAGAGCTTACTACAGAAGTGTGGAGCGAGAGTATAAATGGCTATATGATGTTTCAAGTTGTCAAAAAATTGAAAATGTTAAAGAAGCCTATGCGCAAACTGTTATATGACAAAGGTAATTTACATGATAGAGTGAATTGGTTACGGGACGAGTTGGATGAAGTACAAAAACCCTTGATCGTGACCCATCTAGTATCACTCTCCGTGAAGAAGAAGCAGCGTATTTGCAAGCTTTTAATGATGCCCTTATTGATGAAGAACGTTTCTTAAAGCAGAAAGCTAAAGTGGAGTGGCTTCGAGTGGGGGATTCTAACTCGGCTTATTTCCACAAGATTGTAAAGAGTCATGGAGCTAGAAATCGTATAGATCGGGTTCTTGACTCTAATGGGAGCTGCTATGAGGGATCGGCTGTAAAGGATGCTTTTGTGAATCACTATACTAATTTCCTTGGTCAAAGTGGTATCTCTAATGATTTGGACGTGCATGACTTATTTCACAACACGTTATCTACAACAAAAGCATAGCTTATGATTAGAGACGTGTCAGATGTAGAGGTTAAAGATGATATTTTTTCAATGGGTGATGACAAATCTCCAGGTCCAGACGGGTATACAGCGGCTTTCTTTAAAAGTGCATGGGATATCATCGGTATTGATATTGTTAAGGCGGTTCGGGAATTTTTTTCAAGTGGTAAACTGCTTAAAGAGGTAAACCACACGATTATTGCTCTTATTCCCAAGGTCTCTTCTCCAACCCGAGTTACTGATTATAGACCGATCTCGTGTTGCAATGTTCTTTTTAAGTGTATTAGTAAGATTATTTCTAATCGTATTAAGGATAGTCTTACTGATTTAGTGAGTATCAACCAATCAGCTTTTGTGCCGGGTAGGCGTATATCAGATAATATTCTGTTAACACAAGAGCTAATGCACAATTACCATTTAGATAGAGGGTCGTCGAGGTGTGCTTTCAAGCTTGATATTCAAAAGGCATACGATACAATGGACTGGAATTTTCTGCGTAAGGTGCTAGTTGGCTTCGGGTTCCATACTCGCATGATCAATTGGATTATGGAGTGTGTTTATAGCACTTCGTTTTCAATTTGTATCAATGGATCTTTGCATGGGTTTTTTAAAGGGGAGAGAGGGCTTCGACAAGGTGATCCTCTATCTCCTTACTTGTTTACTCTTGTTATGGAGATTCTTACCCTCATCTTGCAGCGGAAGGTTAGAGATTCAAATGAATTTGAGTATCATCATCATTGTTCTAGCCTTAAAATTGTTAATTTATGCTTTGCGGATGACTTATTCCTTTTTGCTCATGGTGATGCTAATTCGGCTAGTGTTATCACGGAGGCTCTTGAGGATTTTAAAAGCATATCAGGGTTAGTCCCGAGTATGCCAAAGAGTACGACCTTTTTTTGTAATGTTATTCATCATGTTAAAATGGCTATTCTGAGTGTTCTTCCATTTGAAGAAGGTACTCTTCCTGTCAAGTATCTTGGAGTTCCTCTAGTTTCTACAAGGCTTGTTTATAGAGATTGTAAAGAGCTTGTGGAAAGAGTTCAAAACAGGATTAATGATTGGAAGAATAAGTTCCTATCTTTTGCGGGTCGTTTGCAGCTGGTTCAATCTGTTATATCCTCTATGCATGTTTACTGGTCTTCTGTTTTTATTCTTCCTACACGCATTATGTTGGACATTGAACAGCTCATGAGAAGTTTTTTGTTGTGTCAAGGTCATATGAGGCGTGGTAAAGCGAAAGTCTCGTGGGAGGCTAGTTGTCTTCCCAAGAATGAGGGCGGTTTAGGTATCCGGAGGCTTGAGCTCTTTAATGTCGCTCTTATTACGTCACACATATGGAGTATTCTCACTTTGAAGGAGTCGCTATGGGTGAAATGGATTCATACACATAAACTGCGTAACCGTAACTTTTGGGATTATCCTTTTCGTGGCAATATGTCGTGGGGGTGGCGCAAAATCTTACAGGTTCGTACCATTGTCCGAAAATTCATATGGCACAAAGTGGGTAACGGTTCTAATACTTCACCTTGGTTTGATAATTGGTGTCCACATAGTCCACTAATCAATACCATTTCTACTCGAGATATTCATAGGGCTGGTTTTGTTTTACAAACTAAACTTAGTGACCTGATCCATGATAACACATGGATGTGGCCTACTGAATGGTTAAATAAGTATCCGAATTTGTCTGCTATTAATGTTCCTATGCAAAATTTTGACCAGAGGGATATGTTAGTTTGGAAAAACTGGATGGGAGCTGATAAAAGATTTTCAGTTGGTATTGTGTGGGAGGTTATTAGACCTCGTGGTACCACCATTGCTTGGTCGAAAGTGGTGTGGTTTCCACATTGTATCCCCCGTCATGCGTTTCATGTTTGGCTCGTCTTACATAGAAGGCTGAAGACTCAAGACCTTTTGAGACAGTGTGATGTTGGTCCTACGATCGACTTAAACATGTCTCGATGTCCTCTATGTGAAAGTGTCCCGGACTCGCACAATCATCTATTCTTTGAATGTTCCTTTTCTTCGCAAGTATGGTCTCGGGTGTGTTTGGAATCAGGTATGTCTTCTAGTACTATATCGTTGGATAATATTACAGCTTGGCTCCTTTCCTATGGAAGGTCTCGTTCAGCCATGAGTATTATTTCTAAGCTTGTTTTTGCTGCCTCGGCGTATATGATTTGGCAAGAGAGGAACACAAGGTTGTTTAAAAAGAAAAAGAGAAACGCTAATCAAGTCGTCGATGTTATTATTTCTACGGTTCGTCTCAAGCTGCTAACTTTTCATTTCAAAAAGACCTCGAATGTAGAGCGCGTTCTAACTACATGGAATCTTCCTTCGCAGTTAATGAGGGATAGCATAACATAAGGTTTTTTATGTACTGTAGCCTAGCTGGTCTATTTATGTAATATTTTTTTAGGCTAGGCGTTGTTTTTATGAGGTTGGCATGTCATCCTCATAAGTGGTGGTTTGAAGCACAATGGGTGCGTTGCTTGTTATAGTCAATATGGTGCGTTACCATATTGCCTGAACCTATTTGAATTTTTAATATACTTTACCAGGGTAAAAACCCTTTACCCAAAAAAAATGGATAAAACGTACAAAAAACGGATTAAAACATAAAAAAACCGATAAAATGTTCAAAAAATGAATAAAAACGTTAAAAAAACTGACAAAAAATGGATAAAAACGCAAAAAAAAAAATGGATCAAAACGTAAAAAAAACTGATAAAACGTACAAAAAACGGAAAATAACTGACAAAAAATGGATAAAACGTACAAAAAACTGATTAAAACGTTAAAAAACTAATAAAACGTACAAAAACGGGAAAAAAACTGACAAGAAACGGATAGAACGTAAAAAACCGAATAAAAAACTAAAAAAGAGGACTAACGGTGCAAATGTTTGGCTAACGAAGGCTAACGCTGTAATATTTTCAGTCTCGTTAAGAGATAACGGAGAAAAAATTTGCACCGTTAGTCCTCATTGTCAACGAGGGATGTATTGTGGCAAACGTTTGCCTAACGAGGGATGTATATTGCCAAAAGTTTCTGACAGAGATGTAAGATGCCAAAATTTATAAACCACATGAATGTATTTTGCAGTTTCCTCTAATATTATACCCATGGGCTTAATCCGGATAACGGGAGAATTAACATTCGTTAGCTCTCGTTGGCTATTTTGCATAGAACTTTAGCTGTCGTTGGCTAATTTGCAATTTTTTTTTTTTTTTTTTTTTTTTTTCTCTCGATGTGTTATCTGCACTTTAGGCAAACATTAGGAACGAAATTTGCACTTTACCCCCATAATATATAACTAAGTAAAGCTTCTTCTCTTTACTCCATGCTGGAAGTTTTACAAAAATAAACCGCACTCAAGATTGACTAGAATGTCAAGAAAATCTTGTGGGGTGTAATAAAAAAATAACCTATTGTGGTAAATTGTATAGTTAAACTCGTCTAGCTCACCAAATGACTCAATCCAGAAACGATTGGTACATGCCGTTCGAGTTACACCTCGTTATCAGATCTGAACATTACAACCAGAGTTATCAGGAGTTTTATATTGTTATTATTATATGTTTCTAAACAATCACGCTACTAATCTGATTCGTAAGATCCTTTTTCATTACTACACATTTTTACTACGTACCATGTTTGTACGTACACAAGTATACAAAACACGTATACTGAATTTTGACTTGCCTGTCTTCGGCTTTAACTTCAGATCCTCTTCTAGCATGTTTTAGTATAAACGTGCAATAATATATGATTTTTTGGTGCCATTTAAGTAAATAGAGACATAGAATCGCAAGTTCGCAAATAAAATTATTCCATGCTACACAAATAAATGATAAAAGAGAAACACACGTACCACACTAGATCGACACAATTAAACTTTGTCCAGCACTATATATCGACACCGCTATGTGCATATAATCATTTAGTTGTAGTAAAAATCACAAAAAAAGTACAAATAAATGATAAAGAAAACACGTATCACACTTTGTATGAGTTGCTGTCAGAATTTTGTTTTTATTTCTTTAAACAAAATCCGACAATGGAACCATCAACATAATACTTATCTCAATTTATATACACTCATTTACCACACTATATAAATGGGAAAAACTTCTTTCCTTTACCCATGTGGGATCGAGGACTTAAAACAAGTTTCACATATTAACCCCATATAAAAGCTTCTTCTAGAGGCGTAAGATTTTTTGTTGACGGCAATCATATATCATGCATCTTCTTTTTACACATTGATTTTCTTTTCTTATCAAAGTACTAATATTTGATACCAAACTCAAGTATGGTTATTTATTGACGATGCAATAGGAGCTGGATATCCTTGTTGATTTTGTATAATGTCACGAACATGTAGTGTAATGCAACAAAAAATGACATGTTGCGGTAAAGTGCAAAGCTAAATTGATATATGTACGGCCCACCAAAAATGGCTCGGTCTAGCTTCAGACGATTGGTACATGCATTCCATGTTAGACCTCACAAGTCACAACTGAATTCGACAATTAAATTGAGACATCCAAAATAAAAATATAAACTATTAATTTGGGACCGAGGGAGTATAAAATAAACGACAAAAAGTTCAGAATATATAAAAAAGTTCAGAATATATACAAATTGCTAGTTACCAAGTGTTGATGTTTATCTTTCCTCGAACAAAAACAAACATTAGAAACCAACAACATAAAACTAATCTAAATTTATGTAAGTGATATTAAACACCATATATAACTTAGCAAAAGTTCTTCTCCTTATCCAATGTAGGACTAGAACTTCAAACAAATTTCCCGTATAAGAAGTTTTTCTAATGACATATGCCATAAGACCTTTTGTTGACTTAATTAAATATTACTACTATAAACTATTTAGCTTTTTTGTACACATCGATTTTCTTTTCTTACCAATTTAGTGAAAATTGATAATTAACTCCAAGTACGGTTATTTAGTGACAATGGAAGTGGAGTTGCATATCCTCCATGGATTTGTATGATGTCAAAGAACATCTAGTGTATTGTAAAAAAAAATGGCATGTTCCAGTGAAAATGTGAAATGCAAGATTAAACTGATTTCTAAATGGCCCGTCAAATGGGCTCGGTCTACAGAGGATTGGATTGGTACAGGTCGTCCGAGTTAGTTCCTAAAAGTTTGGAATTTGTTTGACTTGATAGTTACTAATTTACTATGATTCAACATTTCTTCCATAATAATATTTTTGACCTATATTTATTGTAGTCAAATTGATAAAAAGCTCGAAATTTGTATAAGTTAATAGTTCTCTTTATTCAAACTTGTTTTTTGTTTCTTTAAACAAGATTGAGCAATAGAAACCAACAACATAATACCAATCTCAACATGGTTGATTATATTTACGACATTATATAAATAAGCAAAACTTCTTTTCATTAACCATGTGGGATTGACGGATTGTAAACTTAAAACAAGTTAAGTAACCTCATAAAAGAAGTTGTTCGAAAGGCATAACATTTTTTGTTGACATCATCAAATCTTACTTATCTTCTTATCACACATTGATTTTTTGTTCTTATCAAGCTAGAAAATATTGATACCAAACTCAAGTTCGGCTATTTAGTATTTAGTGACAATGTAATCTAAATTCACCATTCACTATCAGTGTAGAAATTAGACCGGTCTTTGTTGGACATAGATCTTTGGTCTCTAAAGATAGTTGTATTAAGATAACCCATGACCGTCATATACCCACTAAGCATAAACATTGCATACCTATCTAATTTGATATAAACAATCAAAACTACAAATTAAGCAAAAAGATGAATAAGTCGAGTACAAAAATAAGGAATTTTTTTTTATCAAAGTCGGTTACACGATATTGTAATTTATATTGCCTGTGTTTTTTGTATAACCAATTATTTTTGAAGCTATTAGACATTTAATGCCAAACTCAAACAAGGTTATTTAGTGACGTGTTATCTTTAGAACTACTATAACGTTATAAAAAACTAAAATTTCAGTTTCATAGTTCAAATACTTATAAGTATTATTTATTGTAGTCATTGGTACATTCATTATGTTAATTATTAATAGGAAATCAAGGATAAGGTGAGTTACGAACTGCATATAAAAGCTAGACAACAAAAAATTTAGATGTTATATGAATTGTTAGTTCAACAATTTGATATTGTTTCTTTTCTTCATGAACATCAAAAATGTGAAACCAACAACATAATATTAATCTAAACTTATTCAAACCATATACACAACAATATCTAAGTTAGGAAAGCTTCTTCTTTACTCCATATGGGAGGTTTCACAAAAGTAACTGTTAGTACAAAATTTGTGCAGATGTTTGATAGCCGTCTGGACTTGCTTGAAACGAGGTTTCGCGAACTGTTAGTACAAAATTCGTGCAGATGTTTGATAGTCGTATGGACTTGCTTGAAACGAGGTTTCGCGAAAGTCTTGTGAATCTTAGACTAAGTGAAAGTACTTGTGATGGTTTGCTTAGAAAGAAAGACATTATTCGTGTCACCACGGGAGGAGTTTCTCGCAGTCAACCTCGGGTGTGAGAGTAAGTATCTAAAGTGACAAAGTATGTGTGTTTCTAGTGAGAGAGTATTACCGTTGGGGTGTTTCATGCACTTCTATTTGCAGGCAAGCACCTTTTTCGTCTTCTTGGGGGTCACGAGGTGCGGTGCACCTTATGGACAGATAGGTTATAGAGGGTTTGCCTTGAAGTCATGTCCGTTGACTACTTTTTACCTCGTGAATGCTACACTTGGCTGGCTGGCAAGTCGTCGTTTCTTTCTCCTTTTGTTACGTCCATGTTTAATTCGTGACCCCACGTTATATTCCTTACCCTCTTTGGGTTGGGCAGTGATCCTGATCCCAAGGTCATTCTTGACTCGCTAAAATTCCGTCGCTTATTACTATGCACGACTACATGAAGTTATGGCTTTAACAAGACTGCCTGGGCGCACTGGACGTGTCTCGTGTGCGGTCCGGAATCCTATGATATCTGGGGATGTTGGGTGATGTTCCTCGACTCCTCGTGCCTATGCGTATTCGGTCCGGATCATTTGGGTTGGAGGATACTATTAAATATTAATGAATAGTAGCCCCGTATAAGTAGTGAGATGAACACTTATTATAAGACTGGAGAGGAGATAGTACTTACTAATAGTGATATCCATCATGTAAATAGTTAATAGAAAATTAAGGATAACGTGACCAGGTAAATAATTAGCTTTGCAATCCAAAAAGGTAAATAATTAGCTTTGCAATCCAAAAAAGGCTAGCGGCGCAGCTTGTTGATTGTTTGCCTTCAACCACTATGTAAATTCTATTTTGGTGAAATAAATTGCATATGGAAGAAAGATTTCTATATAAGATGACAAGAAATTTAGATGTTATATGAATTGTTGATGCACATGATCAGCCTTGTTTCTTTTGTCCATAAACAACATCGTGAAACCAACAACATAATAGTGCATCTCAACTTACTCAAACCATATTCACCACAATATATAAGCAAACGGAATTTCTTCTCTTTACTCCATGTGGGAAGTTTCACAAAAGTAACCCACATAAAAACTTTGCTTAGAGACATACTAATTTGCATATATAAAAGATACACAATGCGATTGGAGTTGAATATCCTCCGTAGATTGGTTAAAATGTCGAGAAAATCTTGTGTAATGTAGTAAAAAAATAGCATATGTGGTAATTGTAACGTTAAACAGATCTATGCACAGCTCATCAAATGGCTCAATCTATAGACGGTTGGTACAAGCCATCCAAGTTAGACCTCGTCATAAGATATAGACATTACACCCAGAGTTATGGTGAGGTTTATACTTTTATTGCCATGCGTCTATAAACAATCGCACTACTAATCTCATTCATAAGATCCTTTTCATTTCTACACATTTTTACTATGCATTCTGTTTGTACACATACCTGTGATATTTTCACTTTTGACTTATCCGAAAACTGTGTTAGGATAAAAAGTGTAAGAATATAAGATTACAAAAAAATTATAAAAGAGAAACACACTTATCACACCAGATGGACGCAATTAATTAAATTTATGTCGAACACTATATAACGACACCGCTATGTGCAGATAATCATTGTAATAAAAGTGACAAAAAGCTTGGAATTTGTATTTCATTGAACAACATCCAACAATAGAACCAACAACAAAATACTAATCACGTACAACTTTTGTAAACTCATTTACCACACTATATAAACAGGAAAAACTTCCTTTCTTTACCCATATGGGATCGAGGACTTAAGACAAGTTTCACATATTAACCCCATATAAAATCTTCTAGAGGCGCAAGATTTTTTGTTGACGGCAATCATATAACATGCATCTTCTTTTTACACATTGATTTTCTTTTCTTCTCAAGCTACTAATTTTTTATACCAAACTAAAGTATGGTTATTCATTGACGATGCAATTGGAGTTGGATATCCTTATGGACAGGGCCGTCTCATTGTTTTCTGAGACCCTGTGCAACTTTTACAATGTATACCTCTTAAACACGAAATAACTCGCATATGTGTCAAATGTATTTGAAAAAAATAAATAAATAAATAAATAAAATTAAAAAAAAAAAAAAAAAAAAAAAAAAAGTAAGAATCGCTTTAATTTAAGCTTCAAAAGACATTAAAAAATAAACAAATAAATAACAAAAATAAAAAATAAAATGAAGACAACATAACTAATAGTTATCTGTATCTTCAAGTTACACGACTTATAGTTTTAAGGTGATATTCTTCATACACAACATAACTAATAAGGTTTCGTTTAATTAAAAAATTTGTAGCATGCTAGTTGTCTCTTTGTATGTTCTTGTTGCAACTAGGAGATATAAGGTAGGATGCATATGCGGTAATTAGGTGTGTGTGTTTTAAGGCCTGTACAAATTGCCCAAGATCTGTCCCTTGCTTATTTCTCAAACAAACCTGCAAGCTCATGATTTCCTATAGAACGGATTGGTCGCCCTTCTATGTATCTAAAATCTGAACAGAAAAATAACTGAAGACTGACAAAAACTATTGTCAATCGTTTCACAATACTAACTAATTGATGAATCAAAACGCTTTGATGTGACGTCATGGATAGAAAGATCATATGAGATTGTGACCAATAACATAAGCAAAGAGCACAACTTGGGTCACAAAACCTACCAAGATCCACATCAAAGCAATTGCTTGAAGACTATTGTTGCGTGTAATGTGTATCATCCATCTTGAGGTAACCACAAAAATCTATTAAATTGAATTAGATGGCGTGCTTTTTGGCAGGGATAAAAAATGTCTTTGCTTTTTTTAACAATGTCTGCTGATAAACAAAACACGTTGTCATTTTTCTTTGCTTGCTCTGGTTTCTAAGCAAGAGGGAAAAGATAGAGGAACTTAGTAGTAAATATATGATCGGTTCTAAGTTCTAACATTAATATTTGTATACTTGTAACACAAGACATAGTTCTATAAGTTAGGCAAGTCAATGGGTTGGATCACGATCTTGATCCGATCCAACCTACCCCATTTATATGATCCAACGGGGAGAAAAATATGATCCATCGACCCAATTAGAGACCCAACGAGTCTATCCATTGAGAAGGATCATTATTTGGATTGACCCATGACCGGCCCATATCGACCCATTTAAAATTTTATTTTTATTTATTTATCGCTGTCATTTGGGGTGTCAATAGGTTTGGGTTGACCTGATCTAAACCCGATAAAGCAACATAGGGTCGGATTAATAAATTAGTTCGGTTCGTTTGATCCGAACCTCATATCCCACTATCAAGGTCGGGTTAGGGTTGTATTATTTATGATATCAGGTTATCGGGTCGATAAGACCGATAACCATTTGTCTTTGTGTTGCATGGACTACAGATACAATACGGATGGTAGCACTTTATCCTAAGATAATGACTTTCCTTAAATTTAATTTACATTAATTATAGTTAATCAGTTTCTAACAAACATATAATAGGAAAAAAAAGAAAAGAAAAAAAAATGAAATGAACTTCTCAAATCAACTATCTTAAGTTTACATAAATACTTCTGTTGCCGTATGTACCCTCCGGATTTATTCCGGAGTGCTCGAACCGATAGTCAAACAGTTCGAATCATCCGTAGAAAGAATCACTTCCAAAGTTTACATAAAGAGTTCATATGTCTGATGGAGAATCATTTTTGCAGAATATACAATTGGTAATTGATTTATGTAATTCTATCAAGCCTATTTTGCTGGGTAAGAAAAACAATATATAAGTGCTATATTTTGCGCTCAGTTGCCTACTGGAAAAAAAGGTATGCAAATGGTATTCTGTTCGAGTGTTTTTGTACTCGTAGATCACTTTTATGCAATTCCGTTACATACTCACAACGGTACATCACTAATTCACTATCACCATTATTAATTGTCAATGCCTCCTTCAAATCAGTTATACTTACAAGCTAAAAAGCTCAAGATCCTTCTTACCATTCACTATATCAACGCTGCTTCCAGCATCGCTTCAATCGCCACGTGCAATACTTGGAATCTACTCTTGGATTCAGATAAGATACAGTTCACCTTTCAGTTGACATCTCTCAGGTCACCCACTTGCACCTCAATTTTTACTAAACCAATACAATTCCCTGTCTACATTAAACACCAGACACCAGTTTATCGTCCTTATGTATCTATAAACTTAATTTTTGAAATTGGTGTCTGGTGTCAATGAACGCTACAACAGTGAGGAAACTTGAAGGTTTGGGTAAGTCTACGGTCCTCAAGAAGCAAACTGCCAGAGTTTGGAACAGTTTTGACAGTTAATTTGTATCCCAAATCAGTGGGTGTTGAAAAATGTTTGTGTTTATAAAGAAGTTGTGGTTACAAACTTGATGTGTTCGCAAGAAGGAGAGATGGTTGGCATCTCCCCTGACAGGGATGGGAAAAGCGGAACGGTGGATCTTATAACCCAACTTTTTTTCTATTCTTTTACACAATATGTTTCATTAATAGTATTTTGACCCTTTTTTTGCTAATGGACTCTCAACTATTATTCTGTTTTAAGTTTACAGATAGATTTGTTTTTGGGTTTGTAGATTGGCTAAGTTCTGCCATCGGTAACCTAGGTGAATGACCAGCAAAAAGTTATATGCCCAATGAGGCAATGACCCCATATGTTAGGCTAGCAACGAGCCTAACATTTTTCCAGTAAAAATACCTAACAATGGTCGAAAATGGTTGTTTTGTAATAGCAGGAAAGCCAAAAGTAATCTCTACTTGCTTCGTACTGTACTACAACTTAAAGTGTCAACCCAACCCCCACTTTTTTCTATCGGTAATTACCTCCGAGTACAACCAGCCTACTATTATAATTTAATCATCACGTTAAAATGATCTAACCGCCCAACAATAATAAAACTATGATTGCAACAATGTTTTCCTTATAAGAAACAAGCTTGTCTTACGTACTTTGTACAAAATTGAACATCAATAATAGATCACGACTTGAGCAAATAGCTAAAGGTGGCTATTAACGGAGTCCGTAAAAGATTTGAATTAATGAACATTGTAGCAAGAGTCTAACGTCATCTTTACCTATGTAGAAGAACTAAAAACTTAAACTAAAATATGGAAGTGAGCTGTCCTGTGTGCAAAATCACAAAGAACCGTATTTAGCAAATATGGTAAGAAAGAAATGGTAAAAACAAGCACTGCCAAAGAAATGGTTCCTGTGATGAAGAAAATGCTTGAGAAGAAGAATGGTACAACAGGTAAGAGTCGGAAATAAAGGCTTTGGTGACCAAAAAAAATGATAGGAGAAAAAAATTTGGACCATTTCTCGATTTGTGCGTGTCATCCTTGCGCAGGGGCCATGCTAATCTTCTCTGTATCGTTCCAATTTTATCGGATGTCCCCGAAGGGACAAATGTAAGGTGAGTTTCAGAGCTATATAAACAAGTGATAAGTTCCTCTTCTGGTCGATGTGGGATAAACTACTTTCATATCTCATACTTGAACTCATTCACAGTTTCCATTCTTTTTTCTTACTTACTTTCTGTAAATCCTGATGGCTTTTATTTCATTATATCAAAAGTGTCAATCTTAGCTAAGTATTCATTGTATTTACAACATAGATGATGGTTGGCAAACTAGCACTTAATGCATCGATTAAGTGTGTCTAATGTGGATATGATATACGTTGGCAAACTAGCACTTAATGCAACTAAACCTAAGTATGCCCCAATCTGTTCATCTTTGATACGAACCATGCCCAATCTGTTATGGTCCAAATGGAATTAGCACTTATTCCCAGCCCATTCTTTGCAATAAGTGTAAAACTTTTGCACTATGCTTTAGTTTCAAGCACCAAAAAAGTGGTCACAAGTGAGCATGTGACCTTTGCTTTTTCAACCTGAATCTGCAAGTGCCCGAAAACAGCTCTAGTATGCAATTTGTGCCTTTGTGGTTTGCTCAACAAAATAACCCAAGCCAATACTGGGAAGCCAAGTAATGGCAATACCAAAGCCAAATTATCATTTAGGTATGCTGTATGCATGAGAAGGGGAAGAAAAAAAAAAAAAAAAAAAAAAAAAAAAACATCAGCAGTGAGGGAACCTTAAGGATCTGGTGAGTCTTTGGTCCTCAAGCAAACTGCCAAAGGCTGGAATAGTTTTGACGCTTAATTTTGGATTCCACATCGGTGGAAATTGAAAAAAGTGAATTGTTTATATACCAATTAGTGGTTGCTATGTTTATGTGTTCGAAAGAAGGAGAGATGGTTGGCATCTCCTCTGACAGAGACGGGAGCAGCTTTTGAGCTTACCTGTTTACACATCCGGTTAAGACTACCCACTTCGGTGGATCTTATAACCCAATTATATTTTTACTTCACTATAGGTTTTATCAGTTACATTTCTGACCCAATTTTATAGTTTTTTCGTGAGGAATGACCAGCAAACTACCCAATGGCCCCGTATTTTGAGCCCTGTAAAAATGTTGTGAAACCAAATAAAAAGATATACTATTTCTTTATCACTGTGTGGATTGATTCTTAGATATTTAAAAAGTTTCAAAGACTTACAAGTTGATTATCTCGTTAAAATGGTCTAACCGCCTGACAATAAAGAAACTATGATTGTGATATTGTTTTCTTTATAACAAGCAAGCTTGTCATATGCACATTGCACATCAATGTATAGCAACTTGAGCGGAAAGTTAAAGATGGCTATTAACGAAGTCCGTGGAGGGAATTAATGAACATTACAGACTCTAACATATCTTCAAGTATACCGGCTTTCAAAATAACGTTTCTTTTTAATGTTCGTTACATTTATAAGAGATGTTCAAATTGTTCATTAACTGGTTATTTCATTATGAGTTAATGAGATTCACATGACAGAAAGAGAACCGTAAAAATAACAAAACTCATACCTCAGTCAACCCGACTCTAAGTGAAGTTAAATACTATTTATCTTCGATTCTAACTTATCTCCAGCAGTAGAAATGACCCTTCCTATATTGAAAATCACAAGGAGCCAACTTACAAACATGCTAAGGAAGTGATGACGAAACAAATACAGGGCAAAGTAAGGTTTATGTAATGAAGCGAACGCTTGAAGGTAAAAATGATAAACATGTTCGGGTTGTTAAAGAAAATGGTCAAGAAAAAAAAATGACCATGTCTCAGATTTGTGCAGGCCGGAAATAAGTGAACGAAGAAAAAAATTTGGACCATTTCTCGATTTGTGCGTGTCATCCTTGCGCAGGGGCCATGCTAATCTTCTCTGTATCGTTCCAATTTTATCGGATGTCCCCGAAGGGACAAATGTAATTTGAATTTCAGCGCTATATAAATCAGTGATAATTTCTTCTTCAGGTCGATGTGGGACTAAACCATTTTGACTATATCTCATACGTTAACTAATTCACACTTTAAATTCCTTTCTCTAATCTATAATCAAAATTCCTTTATCTAAGCTGTCACTGTAGTCACTAACTGAGTCGTAGTTTTTCGTTATGAGCACCAGCAAACCTGGATTATTAACGACCTAAGTAAGTCTACTGGTAAATTAGCTAAGCTATATTGTTACATGTTACTAGTACAATTCAATATTCTTTTATTTCTATCAATAAAATAGAAAGTCATCTAACAACACCATAGTTTAAAAAACCTAATCTTGAACTATGTAGATGTTTATATTCAGTTTGCAAGTGTCATGCGTTTTCGAGTCTTTTAAACCCGAAACCAAAATATAAATGCAGCTGATCATCTTCTTAGTAGCCAATAACTGCAACAAAAAAGGTCTTTTTGGCGAACTAATCTAAATACTGGACCAAAAAAGCTTATAAACATTCTTATATCATGCCTTCAATTCAACAAAATTAAATTTATCAGTTTACATATTCCAATCAGTAAGTAGAAGTTAACAATGCCTTTTAACAATTGATCTATCAAGCGTGAACAGACACAATCCGTAACAACGCCTTTAGCATAAATCTACTACATATCAGCACTAACAGATTGAAATTAAACATACCAAAACAGAGAAGCCCATACTTGCCTATGCTACCAGCGTAATTCCAACTTCCAAGTTCTCAAATATATAGGGCATGTTTGTTTAAGCTTATTTGTGAGCTTATAATCTTATGAGCTTATATGATTTCGGCTTATATTTCATAAGCCCCAATTTTCCAGCTTATTTTAAGACCTATGGAAAGCTTATTTTTGTTATATCAAAATAAGCTTATATAAGCTTATAAATCTCATTATAAGCCGGAAATGTTAAGCTTGTGAAATATAAGCTGAAAGCAAATAAGCTCACAAGTCCACAAATAAGCTTAAACAAACACCCAAATCACAAACGAACTATCAATTACACAAATCTATATCTCACTAAAGTATCCAAAATTTAAGCATTAAATTTAGTGTTTCATTTCCTGCATATCCAATCAACCTCATCAACAGAGTCGAAAACAATAGACAATAACCAATAAAATTGATTTCATTTCATTTATAAACTTTCGATTACACAATAGATCCATAAAACTATAACAAGAACATCACGACAACAAAGTACTAATTCTAAAACAACTTTTTAACCCCCAAAGCCGTACAAAGTCCTGCCTTGTCTTTTCAAAGCATAAACAACATCCATAGCAGTAACAGTCTTCCTTCTAGCATGCTCAGTATACGTAACAGCATCACGGATAACATTCTCCAAAAAGATCTTCAAAACACCTCTCGTCTCTTCATAAATCAACCCGCTAATTCTCTTCACTCCTCCTCGTCTAGCCAACCGTCTTATCGCGGGTTTTGTGATCCCCTGGATGTTGTCTCTTAACACCTTCCTATGACGCTTCGCTCCGCCTTTGCCTAGTCCCTTTCCTCCCTTCCCGCGTCCTGACATTTTTTGTTACTGTTTTGGGTTTTGGTTAATTTAATGAAAGTTGATTGGGTTTTTGATGTTTTGGTGTATGTTGAAATGTGGATGTGGGTATTTATAAACATACTTTTGGGGGTTTTTTAAAATTTTGAAATGTGAAAGAAGCGGGATATTGTTCAAAAAAAAAAAAAAGAAGCGGGATAGTGAAAAGTAATGGACGGTGCAGATTGCGGATCCGTGTGATGGGGTTTAATGGGAGGTTGTGGATCGATGACGTGGAATGGTTTGTGTTTTATCACAAGTAGTAAATGATTTCTTTGTTACACTTTTATAGTTTTATACATTCAAAAAAAAATTACTCCACACTTCCACAGAATTCTATTTGCATAGTAAAAAGAGAAATTATGATGACATGATTTAAACACTACACATGTAAAGTCATTTTTTGAGTATAATTTTATAAATTTTTTCATATGTGTAGCATTGCTCAAAACTAAAACTAATTTAAATCTGGATTATGATCCATCTATTTAAATTAGTTGGATCGTGACATCAACTTGGATCATGGGTTGAATCATGATTCATCTAGACGGATCATAATTGAGTTGGGTCATGATCCTACCGAAATCTAGCCCATTGATAAGCCTGCTATAAGGGCATCTTCAATGCATTGCACTTTTTTTAGTTTAATACATTGACGCATAATCGTTGTTTTATTTTTATTTTTTTATTTTTATATTTTTTTCTAACCTCATCATTTTATATAAAGCATTCAAAATGCATTAGGCTTAGGGTTCGTTTGGTTTGTTAAGGGATTTGGCCATTTGAGTATGAATTTGGATTTAAATTCGGTGTAAATTTTAAGGGAAAAAAATATGTGAGAGAAAATATATAAACTATAAAATATTGTCATTTTAAAAATATATATAAAAAATTAATTAACTTTTTTGTTATAAAATAAGTTTCAAAAAAACATTGTATATGAAATGAGGGTCCATTTTTATTTAAAAAGAAAACAAAAGACAGAAATTTGTTTTGTATACCTGACTTTATGGAGTGGATTCATCTATGCATATATTTGGCATTTATGCCAATCTTTGGGCTCACATTTTTGGGTGTCAAGCTATGCCTAGAATGCAATGCAGGGATTGTCTCAAGTTGGAAAATCAATTTGACTTAAGTTGGGGAAGTGTAAACAATTAGATTTGATCTAATAGCTCAAATCAAAAGAAGTTATTTCGATTTGAGTCATTGGATTTGGATCAAATCTAATGGATTACAAATGTACAACTTGAGTCAAATAATAGGAGAGGAGCCTCACCCGAATGCAAAACCTATTAAACAAACACTTCTTTAGTTTAATACATCCAATTATTTAATACAAAATATTTGTTCAAAAAAGAAAAATTAATACTGAGTATCACATGTGTTCCACTATCTTTATTATTTCAATGTTAAAAGCTCATGAAGAGGCCTACCACATTCGTATGATGCTAGGTTGTTCACAAAAGTATGGATATTCAACACACTGCCGACATGGATTTCTACAATGCATTAAGTGATCTTATTAATCGACTAATAAGTCTATTGTGGATGGCCTAGTACATGTGATACAACACGTGAGGATGTAAATTGTTCGACCTAAACTTCAAACTGGCGAAAGAAACATCAATGAAATTATGAAATCATTAATCAATTGTTTGTTGAACCACCTTCCATTTTGATGGGTCAAAGAATGTAAAGTCATATTTTGGGACCATCTTAAATTGAATACTGGCAACTGATTTTTGGTACCAGTTTCTACTTTTCCATAACATTCGCATGCAAGTTATCATCGACGAGTGTTGACTATAAATGGATTTGATTTAATCTTGGAACAGATTGTATTACGGGAGAAACAGTAACAAAACTATATGGTTTATTTCTACCAAGTTATGCAACCAAACCAAGTTTACTCAAGTTAAAATATAAACAATGCTTAAAATTTTCAAGCATGTGATTATGACAACTTCAAACGGCAAAAATACATTCAAACACTACTCACTTACTCGGTATATTCTACTACTACTTGAACTGGATTATCTAAACCCATCGACATAATAATCCCTTTGGAATGCACATCTGATCAACCCCTGATTCATTCACTACACCTATAAGTAGCTATAACAGATCACAAACCACAACCTCGTAAACATCTTAGGATTTCAATACTGCAACCGACCAAACCAATGAGGATGTAGAAACTCCTTTCGCAATGTTCTCACGTCACTGAGACTATCCTTGGAGATGGCAACTAGCCATATTTCTTGCAAATGGTAGTAAGATGAGCCCGTGCTTTACTTGCAAATACAAATCATGGTCTACTGCTTATGCATTCATGAAACAGCATTGCACGGATGACCAGAAGACGTGAAACGTACATAGTAACTATTAGCTCGTTGCGTCAAGAACTTAGTAATCCAAATCCACCACCAGTACCACCTTTCTGAGATATATCCCTTCCTTAAACTAGTTTATCACATTAGGATTAATTAACGTTGAAACATTAGAACAGTAGAATTACAAACAACAAAGACCAGGAAAGGGATTAAATACACCACCTACCATTAGAAGGTTAGTGATTACAAACCATACTAAGTACTAAAAGCATTATGAGATTTGATCAGCAGTAGTTATCATAACACCAGTGGTAGTCATGTTGTGAGCTGTCTGTCATGTCATGTCTTCTACCGATAGTAAGCTTGCTGGTAACCCCCATACCCCATATAACCACCCGGAGGAGGATAGTTCATTGGAGGAGTACTTGGATAAGATAACACAGGAGAATGCTCGGGTGAATATGCTGCATAATGATTGGCGGGAGGGCTCCTGGTGTTCCCATGTCCATACATTTGTGGTTGGACTGCGTACGGGGGAGAATGATATTGGGTGTGTTGAGGAGACCTCACATATGTTGGTGGTGGGGCTGGAAAGGAAGATACATATGTATTTGCGATACGCCCTGCTTTTGCTGGTGGCATGGGTCCCATGGTGCATGCACGTGTTCTTTTATTGGCAGGCGTTGCAGCAGCCGGACTCTTTTTCTCTACCTTCACCTTCTCCAATTGTTCCAGGCGCTTCTTCAGGTTCTCGGAAGGAAACTCTGCCTCCAGTTTGTATTCTTCAATGCATTTGATGACAACTCTAAGTGCAGATTGCTCTTTGCGTGCAGCCAGGTGCTGCAAGATATCACATGATGGAGAAAATGGAAGGTTTAAATATCAGTAAGCACTATAGCTTTAAGAAATGTTGAACATATTTGATGATCAACTGAATACAAACAAGTGACGAAAATCAGAAAACAAGATTTATAAATGTAAAGGGGATATAAATACCGCAGCACGGCCAGAATTGTTAGGATCTTCCATAATAGACGTTGCAGCCTTCTTCGCATCCTTGAGAAAAGCTTTAAGCAAAGGTACAGGAGGAAACATGTCGACAAGGCCGACTTCCTGAGTGAAATGCACAGCATCAACCTGCTGTCCCCTGCTAATCAACTCTTTAATCATATCTGCAAGCGAATGAACAAAAAAGGTTCATTAAGATACTAGTATATACCAGTAAGAAAGCAGTTCACACAAATGGAGAATAAAACCATATAGATAGTTCAAGGAGGTATGCACAAGCAGACAATCGGAACAAGAACACTGATTAAACAAATAGCATACACAAGTAGCCATAATACAAGCATAGGTAAAGCCGGCATGCTAGATAACCTAAATTGACAAAATTATACAACTTAAATCAATTCCAAGATTACAACTTAGGCACCTATTTCATGTAGGTACTAATTAACGTGAGTATGATCTCAAACAACTGATTATGCAACTTCAAGAGCATCTAAATTGATCAAATTAAACTATGGCCTTTATTTTGATACATTGATTGTCCTAAAGTCATACCAACTACAATAGTTGCTATTGTCATACACATGGTTAAGCATTTCAGATATCAATCAATTCATAAATAGAAATATTAATACACTCATAAAGAAAACCACGAAGAATAATAACAAAAGCATACCAGGCATCTTATCACCGAGCCCAAGTGAGACAGCAAGCTTAGGCATCTGCTTCCTCCACGCCGAACCAACAACAAGCTTCCAATACAAATCAAAATCCTCATCTTTCGCAATCCCAAACGTAACCAAATGCTGCAAAAACGTATGAACCTCAGACGCCTTCACACTCTCAACCCCGCCACGCTCGTCCAAACTCGCCTTCCACATCTCCGCAACCTCCACCGCCCTCTTCTTCACCCCTGGGGTCACAAACGCCCTGGCACTCCCTAAAACCGGATCAACCAAAACGGGAACCAAACTCTCCAACAACAAAACACAAGCCCAGCCCAAATCATTCCCATTGGCACAATCAGTCCTTTTATCAACAGGAAAAACGTCCGAAAAGGCGTCTAATACAAACATAGCAGGATCAACGCAGTCATTGAAAGCCAAAGGGAGATTCTCTCTCATGAAATCAATTTCCTTCTTTTTTCCGCAAATAAAACCCCAAAAAGCCTCCGAATCCATTTCCACACAAAAGGATTTCAGTTTTTTATAAAAAGCTTCTTCTTCATAATCATTATTATTTTTATTATTATTATTATTTTCTTCTTTAATTCCAATTGATTCTTTTGCTTTTTGAATAGCTTCTTCGACTTTCCTCATTGCGATCGTAACTGATTTCTCGATCGTACTTTCCCTCTCTTCCAACGAACTCAACGACTTCTCAGTCTCCATTTCCAACGTCTTTATCTTCCCCTTGATGACGTCAGATCTGTTCATCAGCTTCTCCTCCAACGACTCGAAATGATCCGACAGCTCCTTCCACAGCAGCGTGCAGCTCGTCATCAGCGATGCCTGCCGTTGAAACTCGTCGAAGTCCGGCGCGTGTATCGACGCGCCGCCGCCGGATGATATCGCGGCCATGGTTTGGTTAAGGTGTGTGTTTTTGTGTGTGTGTGTGTTTTTAAAAGTGTGAAATGAAATGAAATGAAACCCTAGGAGAGAGAAAGTGTGATAAAAAGTGGGGGGTTTGAGGGAATAGTGATGATGCTGACGTGGCGGATGAGGAAGTGGGCCACGAGTGACGTTATGCTTTCGAGCCATTTACACGTGACTACTGACAAAAGCATTATGGATGTTTTTTTTTTCGTAATTAATTAAGTAATTAACATGATTATTTAAAGAAGTGTATAATTTAAGTATGTGGAGAAGGTTTGACTAAAAAGCAAAATATACAACAAGATTGACTGATTATCTATATTGAGCTACTTGATTTTTAAGTTTCATGTCATAAATTTAAGTTTTAATGATTTATATATCAAATTTAAACATCTTTATATATTAATAAAAATAGTAAATAAATAATTTATATATACCAATTTAAACATCGGAATGTCATGTACATTTAAAATACATGTTTTGAATACATAATAATATACCATATGTTTAAAACAAATTTTGGATAAATATGTCATTATAGTGTTTTAGTTGGTATAAAAGTTGACCAAAAATAAACGGTTATGTGCATTTTGTATTTAGTGTGTATTATTCAATTATATACGGTTAAAAACGCAATTTTTTAAAGTTTTATACAAATACTTATGCTCCTTGAAAAAATATTGTTATATCATATATGATATATCAAGCGAGTTTTAATCAAACGAGTTTTAATACTAAAAAAGCTAAAAGTTTTATTTCATTTTTTAATTTTATATGAGTAAACTGTATTTATTATAGGTTCAAAAATATGTGTAATATATGGTAAAAATTTAAGGAAGTTTATTTTTCAGTGCAAAAAAAAAAGAATCGGTACACGTGATATCTCATACGAATTCTTGAAACCGAGAAAACAGAAAAGAAATGATATAAATGAAGTTGAAATTATATGAAAATGCTGTTTTATTGAAAAATAATTTAATGTTTGTGACTATAATTTACTTTATTTAATTCAAGAACTCTCTAGTTATGCATTTTTTTAATGTGATGGAAAGTTCTAATTACGAAATTCAATTTATGTTTTTTTAATATAATTAGTGGTCGAGATTTGTTTTCAGAATGCAGAGTTCTATTAATCCCGATTAAAGTTTTTTCTACATTATATAAATACTTTTGTTAGTAATTAATAACCTTTGTTTTTTAGTCAATTTCATATTTTCTCTTATTTTAGTTGAAAATTTTATATATATACTCAAACATGCATTAAAGACATTATATATTATACATTAAATATTTTTACTTTATATATATATATATATATATATATATATATATATATATATATATATATATATAATCATGAAATAAGATAATATTTGAAGTAGATCACGGACTATATTCTTTTAGCCTGCATAATCCACACACAGTTACATAAATTAAGGGGTAAATTGCAAAAATGGTCCTTAACGTTTAACGAAATTGCAAAACGGGACCGAGACAAAAAGTAGCGCAAAAAAGACACCAACGTTCCACATTTTCGCAAAATCGCCACTGAGAGGCCTTTTCCGTTAGTTTCATCGTTAAGTGCCATGTCACCGAGGGTATTATCGTCATTTCACTGCTTTAAGGTCCACGTGGCATATCACTATTGATTCAAGGACTAAATTTGCAAAGTTATTTTTATATTTTATTTCACATTTACCACCACCACCACCACTCTCTACCACCACACAACCAACACCACCACCCTTTATCCTTCATTTTCATCTTCTCCGGTGACCAAACCCAGATTCCGGTGACCAAAAAACCAGATTCCGATCACTTTTTCCGTAAAGGTGGGTCACTTTTTCCGGCCATACTCATGCCCATAGTGATCATCAGTCCAAACTAAAGCCATTTTGACCCATTACCCAACCCCACTTGTATTCAAGATATGGATAAACATGTACAAAATATGAGGAACATACCGAGAACTTGAGATTGTTACAGAGCTCAGACACAGTGAGCTTCAACAAGTTATGATGATTCATTTCATCAATGACATTCGTTTCTTTAGTGACCTCAGTAGACCAAAAGTGGTCACCAAATGATGACTGAGACTCGTTATGAACAGGAATTACAAGATCCCCTGAAACAAACATATCAATATTTTTAACTAAAAATCACTTTTCTAACCAAAGAACATTAGAAAGTTGAATAGAAAACATTTCCAATTCACCTGCTTTTACCGCCTTCAATTGAACAGGTTGTTCCATGGCATTTTTATTAATATTTACAGTATTCTTACGTGCCTTTACACCACAAACAACAGGGTCTGTAATGTTAAGTGGGTCCGCAAAGTTCCGAGGACGTTTTCTTTCCCGTAGAGTCGAGAAAGAAACAAATTTCCACTCAGGAAATTTTCCCTCCAACAAAGTTTTCCAAAATATATGTGGTTTGATCTCTGGCAGCACAAGATCAAGGAAGTGTAATTTGCCACTTGCTTTTATGCCAACATCCAGTAACATAGTTGGATCGTGATTCTTCATAAGCAAATTTTGAAGACGAGGATCCACGAGGTATAGGTGATTACAACACTTCAAGGGGCAAAAGAAGATCATGCAGAATTACTTTTAGATTTCACTTTCGAGCATAAAGTATCTTATTATCTATAAATCATGCACAACTACTTCTAGAATTCAAATAGAATATTTATCTACTAATACTGTATTAACCATAAGAAACATTTAAATAAAAAAATGATAAAGGGCAAAAGTTTTTATCACAGATGCACTAACTGATAATTTAATTTCTTTTATAAAAAAATAAAAATAAATCATGAAACCAATGAGCAGGAGTAGTAAAATAGTACTTCTATGGGTTATTAAAACCAACCAACGAACTAACATAAATATTCCAAATAAATTTGCGAAACCATATCTAAATTCTAAATAATGGGTTTTTATTTTCCAATATTAATATTCTGAGCAAAATTCAGATTGCATTTTTGTGAATTTTACAGAAAAGTATTGAAAGCAGTATGCAACTACTGAAGTGATCAAAGTATAGGGAAAGAACAAACCTTCCGGCTGGAAATAAAAGTGTCTTTAAGAGCCCCAAGACTATCATTTCTTGAGCTTGAACGCAGAGCCATATCATTAGAAAGTAGGGTAGCACAATATTGTTCAAGCTGCACGTTTGATAACTTAACAGGCACCCAGAATTCTACAAACTTTGATGAGTTAAATATACTCCCACCATTCTGAGTGTTGGTATTTGCAGCTTTGTTTTCTGCATTTTCTATGACACTGGCTACTTTGCTCATTCTTGTAACCTGGTGCAAGCATCAAACAAGAAAATTTAATTGCAGAACATACAAAGCTCTTGCTCTAAGCTTTTGTTATGATCCGTTTAACTTGCAACAAAATGTTAAAGACTCTTTCAGATGCGGTAACTTGTAGACTATTTGCAAAACAAATTTCCATTATACCTCTTTTTATTTCGAACGGCAAAAATGCTCACGAAATTGAAGATTGTTGTACAGTAAAAAAAAGAAAAAAAAAAGGAAAAAGTGATCGGAATCTGGGTTTAGTCACCGGAATCTGGGTTTGGTCACCGGAGAAGATGAAGATGAAGGGTAAAGGGTGGTGGTGTTGGTTGTGTGGTGGTAGAGAGTGGTGGTGGTGGTAGATGTGAAATAAAAGATAAAAATAACTTTGCAAAATTAGTCCTTGAATCAATAGTGATATGCCACGTGGACCTTAAAGCAGTGAAATGACGATAATACCCTCGGTGACATGGCACTTAACGATGAAACTAACGGAAAAGGCCTCTCAGTGACGATTTTGCGAAAATGTGGAACGTTGGTGTCTTTTTTGCGCTACTTTTAGTCTCAGTCCCGTTTTTGCAATTTTGTAGAACGTTAATGACCATTTTTGCAATTTACCCTAAATTAAGTGATCAAGTTTTGTCATTTTCATGTTCAACAAATACTGAAACTTTAGACGTCGTTTCTAAAGGCAAAATATTATTCATCCTTACTACATTTAAAGTGTAGGGGAGAGTTATATTAAATACCAAACTTTTCTTACATACAAAGGGACTCATCCTCACCATCTATCTAAAAAGAAATCAATGATTGAGATTAAAAGCATTTTAATATTTCACCCATTTTTTATAATTTAAATATCTTAAACCGTTAATCGTTAAGCGAAAATAATTACACCATCGCGACAAGCATTTAATTATCTTTTTATAGACGGGCACTTTGATATGCTTTCGACAAAAAAAAAATCATTTTTTTCACGTTTTTTTTCATGGCCAAAAAAATCATATATGATATATCATATATGATTTTTTCGGTTACGAAAAAAACGTGAAAAAAACTTTTTTTTTGTCAAAAGTATATCAAAGTGCTTGTCTATAGAAAGATAATTAAATGCTCGTCGTAACGGTATATTTTTTTCGCTTAACGATTAACGGTTTGAAAGATATTAATATTTGAAAAAAAATGATGAAAGTGGGTTTTTAAATTGTTGGGATTAATCTCATCCATTAAATCAAATAAAGATGGAGTGAAGATGAAGGGTGGAGATTAGTCCCTTGATATGTAAAAAAAGTTTGATATTCAAATGATCTTATATCTTAAAGTGTATATATTCCGAGCTTTGAAAATAAGAACGCCATAATTACTAATCTACCCTTACTCTATAATCATTCAAATATTATTAGTGGGGACTTGCGTGTTACGGCGGCGGGTAACTTAAAATAAATGTTAACGGCACCTAATATTTAGTATCGTGTCCACGTGTCCGTCACGGGCAAATAATCAATATATCAAATACTTAACGATATGTTTTGGGCTGTTGGATGATGGATTTCGGATTTTTGTTTTGAAAACTTAATTATATTGTACTTTATGGTAAAATAGTTGTATATTTTGGTGAAGGTAAATTAAATTATGTATTAATTGTATGTGTTGAATAATAATTTTTTAATTTTATTTGTTTTTCAAATACTTGTAAATGATGCTTCTTTATTTATATTTGCTTAAAAATCTATTTTAAATTTTTTTAAATAATTAATAGGAGGGAATGTTTTAAATTATTTATAAGTAGTTTAGATATTTTACAATTTACATTAATATTATTTCCTTTTATGGAAGTTTGACCCAATCCATAATATACATTTATTTGTACACGTAACACTTAACTATAAATTCGCGACTATTATTATCTTCCGCTTTAAGTTTCCACTGCTGTGTGCGGCTTAAGTGTAACGGCATGCTTGCTAGAGGTTATTGAAGGTGAGGAATGAGAAAGATAATGAAAAAGATTGTTTGGTAAAATATAATGCTTTCGTTACCCTTTTCCTTTTTTTAGTATTTTTTTTGTCTTTGTCTTTCACATTCCCTATTTTGAATCAAGCGCACCTGAATAATATCTCTAAGTTGGATGTAGTTAAAATTCTATATCATGGCTGCAAGTTTTGCGCATAAAAGATCGCATGTTTTTTATTTAACATCATGCAAGTAAGATAAATGAAGATAGCAACTACTAATATAGAAAAATCTATATCTTACATATGAACAAATAATATCAACCTATACAATTTATGTCGTACATGATGTTTCTTTTTTCCTCTAAGAAAAATCTATATCTTAGAGCACCCGGTGCAGTTGATTTAGATGTGCTCGTCGTCCGATGTGGAGGAGGCAACGACGAGCCTGTGAAAAACTAGAAAGGGGGTTGAATAGTTTTACGTCAATTTTTATTTTATAAAACTTTGTTTGCAAAATAATCGATTCAAGTTTTATGTGAGATCAATAAACAACACTTATATAAACTAATATGTACGAAATGAAATGACAACAATATAAGTAAATAAGTAAAGAGATAGAGATGGAAAGATCGCACCACAAGACAAACGATTTATAGTGGTTCGGCTACGAAGCACCTCTTCGCCCTACTCCACTCCCCGAGCACCTAACTCGAGAGTTTTCTTCACTACGTCAACAAGCTCCCTTATGGCGGAGAAAACCTTACACAACTTTTGCTTACACCAATTTATGACACTAAGCTAAATGTCGAGTCCTAATAGTAGCTAGAACCAATCTCACACCACTACACACCTTCTTCACAACATATGCACACCACTACTACTACACAACTTCACTACTTCTCTTTCACAACACTATATCTACTTCTACCCAACACAACTACTTCTATTCACAACTACTAACACACCTAGATCTATCTATTACACAACTTCTACACCTTTATAATATACACAAGCCTATAATACTTCTTAACAAGATTTTGGAGGAGTATTCTTCTCTTGCACTTTGAATGTTGAAGGATTTGATCACTTGAAACAAGAACTAATATGTTTATGATCAAAGGATTTAAGAAGATGATTTGAGGGAATTAGAACAGAAAGTTTTAGTGCAAAAGGTGAGGAAAAAATTCAGATTTGAACCAGTATTTATAGGCAAAGAAATCTGACACAGGAGCGTATGCCAGCCCCTTTAATTGAGTGCCGGCCCCCTTAAAATTTAACTGAATTTGGTAAAAATTTGTCTTTTCTGTAACGGCCATAAATCTTTGTCTTTTCTGAGGAAAGTTTATTTGGTGAAAATTTAACTAAATTTGGTTAAAAATTTGAATTCATATATTTATAATGAAATAAACATTTTCCTTTAATTACCAAAAGTGTTTTTCTTAAATATATAAAATATTTAAACCATTTTATATAATTTGTAATTAGTAAATAAACCTTTCTTTGATCATAAAATGTATTAGACACTTGTTTATTCATACCTTAAGTGAATTAGTTGGATATAATGATATTTTGTCACTAAATACTTATTTACGTAATGATTTTATGTTTAATGATTTTATATTTTGTGATCGTCAAAACATAGGGATATCGAAAAATATTAATAAAGTTTTTACGCATTATTTATATCAACAATCTCCCCCTTTTTGATGATTACAAAATCTAAACTCATTAATCAAAAATTATTATATATGCAAGTATTTAGTGAGTTTATATCATTTCTCCCCCTTTTTGTAAACATCAAAAAGGTTATCCCGGTGTTGGATAAGCTCCCCCTTGATGTGTACTCCCCCTCATTTTAAGGTTACAAGACAAGTCGAGATATAGAATGCTTGCAAAAATATTTTGAACATACAATATATATGCATGCAATAAACTAAATATATAACTAGAGAACATGTAAAAAGCAAACAATAAATCTCAACAAGCATTTATTATTCATAAAAATAGATTATGTTAGAAAACATAATCATGGTTACACAAGCATACATATATGCTTTTCTTAGTAAACTACATTAGATAATGCTAAGTTACCACCTTGAGGTCTCTAGGACTTGCTTGGAGATGTGAATCATGGATTTAATGGAGGTGGACATTGGTGGGAATTTTGGGTGGAGAGTTTGGAATGGTGGATGGGGGTGAGCTTGGAGCAGAAGAGTTGGATTGTAGTGTTTGTGATGGTGGTGGGGAAGACCTTGTGAGGAGATACTCAATCCAAGTAAAGTGCTCATTGAGAGCAATGGTTTGTTTTTGAAGAAAAATGCAACAAGGACAATTGTTGACATGATTCTCAAGTGGGACGATGTTGTTGGATGGTGAGGATGGAGTGGTAGAGGGTTATTTAACCAAATTGCGTTGAGCAAGATGTAGGGAAAGTAGAGCACTAAGCTCATGGGCTTCTTTGAGCTCCTCAACGAACTTTTTATGTTCGGAGAAAGGTGATGATGGAGGAGTTGGGTTGTTGTTGTTGGGATTGAGGTTTGGACATTAGACATAGGATTCATGTCTTGATGAGAAAGATGGATGTGGTTTTGGGATTGAGTATGTTCCTCAAAAGGATCATTTGGAAGTTTTGTGGTGAGTGAGATGGTAAGGTTGTCTTGTGGAGGTAGAGTGAAAGTATCATTTGGATGAAGTGAATGTTTGGTTGTTGGTTGGTTGGAGACAACATCATTAATGGATGAGAATTTTTGACATGTGTCAAGTTTTCTTCTCCATACAGGTTTGATGGTTATTCTTGCACCTCTTGTAGGTTTGGTTCTTGGATGATTGGGGGAAGACATGATTGAGTGAGTGATAACAAATGATGAATGAGGGTATTTATAGTATGATGATTTGGTGTTTATGGAAGGATAATATGTGGTGGATTTGATAGACAAAGTATGTTTGTGAATTTAGGGAAGTGGGGAATCAAAATAGGGTGAAATGGGCTAAAAAGCAGAAAGCAAACAGGGAATCTCGACCACCAGGTGGCCGGCCCCCTTAATTAATGGCCGGCCCCTTTAATTTTAAGGGGGCCGTCTGTTATAATTATGGGGGCCGCCTAATGCTTGGTTCCCAGATTGCCATGAATGGTTTTTAGCACAGGTTTTTTGTAACACCCCCTAATTTGTAACATGGCAGCGGAAAAATAATTAGGGTGTTACGGTGAGTATCGAAGTCATAATGATAGAAAACGACTCGAAAGAGACGTTTTAAAACATAAGTTCATTAATAAAATTTCAAATACAAGAGGTCACTATCAGAGTATTATAATAAAAGTCTTGATGTTCTAAACTGAATCAAACATCATTTATTTTACACCATTACTTAAATAAAGTAGATAAGTTTTGAAGTTTTGCCGCCCGTTCCATGCTTGCTTCCCCTGCTAAATACCTGAGATACATGTTTAAAAGTCAACAAAAATGTTGAGTGATATCATAGAGTTTGAATTTAGTAATCATTTTGATACACAAGTAAGATTGTATTGGAAATACAATCAGTTTGAAAATTGATATTGATGTATATATATTGCTCTAAGTCTCATGACACGCAAAACGTTAACAAATACCGTAAAAACGGAGGTGTTTATCAAATCAATGATAATTTTGCCCTCGTGTAATAGGTGATTTGCCAATTCCTATTTTTACTCAAATATAATTATCACGACTAATACGACTAACCACATGCATAATGGCATTCCGTCAAGTATTAATGGGATAGGTTGTCAAACCTTAAATAGATCTATTCATTATATTCGCGTTCACATAACAGTGATTAATGGCTCATGATCAAGGGTCTTTTGGCAATAGCTAACTTAGGCATATATCAAGTCAGGAAGCATACAGAAAATTACTTGTGATCTGTTAATAACATGTATCCCCCGCACGGAGTTTGAAAATAAGTAAATGTGAGGCTATGACTCACCTTGATTGATACTGAAATGAAGAAAATAAAGTCGAACGAATTTATGATAACGGCTTCAAAACACAACCTGATAAATAGATTTATCTGAGAAATTTGACCAGATACTATTTGGTAACTACGAACGAATAACGAATAATAATTATTCGTTATGACGAATAGGTGATGTGCAATGTAATTCTTGTGATATGCATGATATGACATAATATGATATTTAAATTATCCATCGAAGTTTTACCTTTTTAATCGTAAATAAAAATATTAACTTTTGAAATATCGTTATATATATTATTAACGTTACGTTAAATAATATATATATATATATATAAATAAAATGAAGTTTAAATGCATATGAAATAAATTTATGAACATAGAAAATAAATAAGAATGTTAAATAGATTATGTTTAGTCTTTGTCTCTTTTTTCAATTTTACCACTTTTACTCTAACGATATTTGCGTTACACCGTTAGTCCTTTTTATAAATAAATTCAACTATAGTCCTCTAATTGTCCAATAATCAATACTAGGCTTAGAATATTAACTTTCATCAATTTTAACCCTTAAGTTTCTGTTTTTACAGGTTTAGTCCGTACTTTTCAATATTTACACTTTTAGTCCTTCTAGGTGTCGTCGCGTTACATTTTTAGTCCAAAATTACAAAAATGATTATAAAAATTTCCGTGGCTTATTAAGTCAATAATAAGCTGATTTCAACTGCTTATTTAATGAAAAGCTTATTTTTTAGCTTATGGGCCCTTAACGAACCAATTCAAGGCCCGTTAAGATTTTTAGAGGCGAGGGCATGGGAAATGTTTTGGGCCTGGCCTTGGACTATTTTTATGATTCTAAAAACATTTCATATGGGCCCGGTGGGCTTATGGATCGTGATTTCTTATTGGGCTTGAAATGAGCCCAAACGAATTATATAAAGTTTTTAACTAAATTTGGTTTTGAAAAATCTGGTTCTTGTCAATTCAAAATGGATTGATTTATGTGCCAAAATGTGAGTATTTTTACAAGTTGTATAAATGAAAGTGGTAGTTTTCTAGGTGGTCTATTGAGTCGTGTAATAATATAGTACTCTTGTTACGTGAAATTTAAAGTTATACGAGTGTTTTGTAGCTGTTTTGAATCGGTTATATATTTGAAAATCTTGAAAATATTTCTAAGTGTTTTAGTGAAAATTCATACGATGGACATGGTTCAAAATAGATTCGTGTAATGCATGTAACATTGAAACTAACGTGAACTTTGTGTGCTACGTGACTCCTAGGCCTTCCAAGATAGAGGCTAGCCACGTTCGTGTTCTAAGTGACAATTTATACGTGAAATATATGTGTAACCATATATACGATCGAAAAAAATACAAACAAGGTGCATGACTATATTTAACGTGTGATCTGAATGGAAACGAGTAGGAAATAACTTACAACATCCTTTAGGTGGTAGAGAGTCGAGAGTGAATGGATGAAACACAAGGAATATCTCGTTCAAAGTATAACCCAAACGTTATACGATAAATCAAACCGATAACCCTTTTCTTGCGTCCAAACTAAATAGCAATCGACTTCTGACTTGTAGGAGTAGTTTTTAGGAAGAAAGAAATAATTGGAAGTGTATGAGAATGGTGAGAAACGGGTGCATGCATGTATGCTATATATGGTCTCAAAATATAACACGTATATGTGAAATAATTTCAAGGAAGCTATATGAACAATGCATGTCAGTAAAACCTAGGTCTAGGGTGAGTTATATATTGTTAGAGCAATGGTAACCTTGGTGCCATGGGCCAAAAGTTACTGCCACGTCAGCAAAAATCTCTATGGCACCAGAAATCTGACGGCACCACATTCTGGCCGTATCCGTTGGCACCAGAAATTCTGGTGCCGTCGGCCTTTTTATTTATTTTTTATTTTTTATTTTTTTTCTTTTACATAAAATTAAACATACATAACATTAAAAAAAACAAACATTACATAAAAAACACACACACATTACATTTAAAAAAAATACATAAAAATAGAAACCTAATTAAACAAGTTCCATAAATGATCCACAAGGTCTTGTCGAAGCGCGTCGTGCACTTTACTATCTCGGAGTTCTTTATTTTTTCTCAAATGTAAGTCACACCTTTCGACCCAACTATCTGGCATGTTCGGAGTTGGATCAACGTATGTGTCTCTTAAATTCACCTCGAATCCTTCGTCTTCCAATATCATGTTATGCAACATTATACAACAATACATGATTAGCTTCAAGGTGTTGATGTGCCAAGCACGTGCTGGTTGTCGTATAATTCCCCAACGACCTTGTAAGACTCCGAAAGCTCGTTCAAATTTTCTAGCACTTTCTTGAACCCTTTTGAAGTTCAAATACTTCTCAGACCTTGCAACACTAAACGATTTCACAAAACACGGACCATGTCGGATAAATGCCGTCGGCTAAATAATAACCTTTGTTATATGTATGGCCGTTAACTTCAAATGGACATAATGGAGCTGTACCGACAAGTTCAGCATCAAATAACGGTGAACCATATAACACATTAAGATCATTATTTCCCCCGGGAACCCCAAAATATGCATGCCAAATCCATAATCTTTGATCCGCAACCGCTTCTAACATAAGAGTTGGGTATTTATGATCACGCCTTTTGAATTGAGCTTGTAAGGCCTTTCGGTAATTTCTCCAGTCCCAATGCATATAATCAATACTCCCGAGCATTCCCGGGAGTTTATGTTTTTCTTCATGCAATGCATATATTTTTTCAACGTCTTCTGCATTGGGCTGCCTTAAATATTTTTCGTTGTATAAAACATGTATGCATTTACAAAATGCATCTAAACATTGTCGGGAACAACGTTCACCAATTTGCAAATACTCATCTAATGAATCAGGTGCAGTGCCGTACGCCAATTGGCGGATGGCGGATGTGCATTCAAAAGAGGACCAATACTTAAACGACCGCATGCATCAAAACGTTGTCTAAAAAAATTAAAGCACTCGGGAAGAGGTTGAACATCATAGCTTAAAATATCGTCGAGAATTTTATTACAAAGTCTTGAACTCATACGATACCTTCGCCTAAAATTATCTTCGGGATATTTAGGATCATTCTCAGCGTCGCCAA
Organism: Artemisia argyi; assembly: GCA_030686995.1. Taxonomy (NCBI): domain Eukaryota; kingdom Viridiplantae; phylum Streptophyta; class Magnoliopsida; order Asterales; family Asteraceae; genus Artemisia; species Artemisia argyi. The sequence goes on along the minus strand of CM060707.1, from coordinate 35,319,478 downwards.
AATAGTCTTCGATTAAACGTTGTTCCGCCTCTTCCCGTTCGCGTGGTATGTATGCCCTTGTTCTCTTTTCATGCGAACTGGATCCCCCCGCTTCTTGATCATGCAAAGCTATAAATTGCTGGTACGCCGCATAACTTTGAAGATATCGCTCTCGATCATCATAAAAAAAAGCATCATAATAAGGGTCGTACATAGGATCGTTGGGATTATTATTTGGATTCATATTTGAAAGAAAGATTGATAGGAATGGGTGTGGATTAAAGGGTGAGTGAGTATGGTTTTTTATAGAGTTTATATGGTTGGAAAATGGGTTTTTTTGGCTTTTAAGGCTTATAGCCGTTAGTCCCTAACGTTCCTATTTGATTTCCAACGGTCCAATATTCAAAAAAAAAAAAAAAAAAAAAAAAAAAAAAAAAAAAAACGGCTACCGCGTGGGCTGGCCACCACGGCGCAACCACCTATGGCGCCAACCCCGGTGTCGTGCGGCGTCAACATTTTTGGGCTGCTAGGGAAAACGCCAGCGATGGCGCCTTGGTACCCCTCACTCTTAAAATATAGAATGAGAATGCATGAATTTAGGAAGTTGTCTTGGTGAATCATGCTCAATGTCGACATCCATTTCATTTCCTACTTGATTTGCATAATCTCGTACCACTTGATTATAGCTGATCATAGATGACATTTAAACATGAAAACATGTTATAAATGTTATTAGGAACACGTAGGAACAAACGGGAATCAAAACGGTTAAGTTTTGAATAAATTATAAATCGATTGATATGAATATATGTCGAACACTTTGCCACTTAATAACGTATCAAACGTCGTCCAATGAACTTGGGATTTGACACACTAATAGTTGGCAAGGGTGGTAGACGAGATGGTGTATATATATATATATATATATATATATATATATATATATATATATATATATATATATATGTCGTGTGTAAGAATCGAGATTAAACGAGGCGTTTTGTGGCTTGATTTCTGGTCGAACAATGAAATAATTAAGGATTTGGAATTGGGCTTGTGGCCTTGGGCCGGTGAATAGTAAACATGGTGATGGGCTAAAAACTGATTAAGGGCCCGTTTGGATTATTAAGTGTGATTAGGAATATTAATTAAGTTTAGGAAATACGTTTAGAATTAAATGAAATATTTAGGTTTCGAGTAACGTATCGAGGATTAATTCCGTCATTTCGTGAATTACATTATTTTGTGATAATCGTCAAAATAATATAATAAGAAAAATTTCAAATTTTTCCGAGAAAATGGGAATTAGTAACGATAACGAAAGATTATATATTTATTAACGATATAATTACAAGAAATTTTTACAGGGTTCTACATTTTTCCAGAAAGATGTTTGTTTTGAGATTTGGTTTTGGGCAAGTCCATCTCTTTAGGCAACTAAACAAGTATTATCTTGATGAAGTATGCATGGAAAGTATATATATGTAGGCAACTAAGCAAATATAATAGTTTACATGCAAAGGTAATAAAGATAAAGAACAAATAAGCAAGTTATGTATCCTAAGGCAACAAGTAAGGTATAGGGCAACTTAGTGAGGGAGAAACTAAGGATGAAACAAATTAGGACCAAGTGAAACTTGACATTTTTCTAGTGTATGCCTATATACAACAAATGTGGAGATGCGATTGCTTCGACTCCTAATGCAAAGAAAAACATGTATCCTAAGAAGCAATCCAAAAACTCCTTGATTTAGTTTGCTTAGTCCATGATTGCCAAAGATATATATTGGATTATATATTTTGACACTTCATGTTAACTCTTATGCATGATTTTAGAAAAACGTTTTTACCATTATCCAACAATGTAAAATTTGAAAGTGATGAGTTTTCCTAATCGTGAGAATAATTTCGAAATGAATTGAGGTTTTCTTTTGAGAGTATATATACAAAAACAAAATATCTCAATTCCTGATTTTTGTGCAAAACAGAATCATAGACTCAGATTTGAGAAGACGGAAAAGAAAATTTTTTGATGTTTTTAAATGCTCAGATGGCCGGCCCCCTTAAAGTGAGGCCGGTCCCCTTAATTTTAAGGGGGCCGCCCTTATAGATTTAAGGGGTCTGCCCATGATTCGTGTGAAAATCAATTATAATAATTATAGTATAGTATTGAAGTGATCCGCGTAAAATACGGATCACCCGAGTCGTTTTCCAACGAAGGCGAATGGAATCGAGAATATCGATTCGTGAAATCGTGATTTGAAAAGTGAGAAAGCAAAAAATAGCAATCAAATAGTTCACGTAATCACTAACAAGTATGAAATATGCAAAGATTACAAGCTAATTATGCACCGAACTGAAAAACGTAAAAACGGAAACGCAACCGTAAAATTTAAAACGTAACGTATATCGAAAAATTATCCTACGAACTTGAAAATATTTTCTAAAATTATAAAACTAATAAAAAGAATTTTAAGAAAAATAAAAATAATTTTTTTTAGTTTTTATTTATTTTCTATGATTTAAAAATGAATTTTGGAATTAAAATTGAATTAAAAAATAAGGAAAAATAGAAAAATAACTTGGAAAAATGAAAATTAAATTCTAAAAATTCTAAAATATTATAAAAAAAATTCTAAAAATATTTTTGTATTTTTCACAATTTTTTCTGATTTTTATTTGATTTTTGATTATTAAAATTGATTTAAAAATGATTATAAACTAATAGAAATTAAGAAAAATACTAAATGAACTCAGAAAAATCTGAAAAATTTACAGAAATTCTAAAATAATAAAATGAGCTTGAGAAAAAATTTTGAAAGTAAAATAAGCCAGGAAACAGCTTATTAGCTCAAAACTGCTTATTTGGAGTGCTTATTTATAAGCACTCCTTGACCAACTTTGACCAGACTTTAACCAAGTATACTATTAATATCAGAAAAGCTAAATGTGATAGTGATGAAACCAAGAGTACTCAGAAACACAGATTAAGGCTCAAATAGTGCAAATAAGCAACAATGAGATAAGCAGTTGGTTAAAGAATTAAACCAAAACCCAAGAGATTAAGTAATTCACCTAACCAACTAAAATTATGCACAGAAAACTTAGAACATACAAATAATATCAAGCATTAAGCATAAAAACAGTTAACATGCTATTTAATCAATCAGTGGCTGATAAGCCTACTTTAAGCACTTGAGAAAGTAATGAAATAAGCCAATTAGACAGAACTAAAGACACAATTATAAACCTTATACTACAGAGTTCCTAAAAATTCTAAAAGCCCTAATTCTAAAAGTCTAATTGTCCCCTAAAATGACCTGAGATCAGCAGCTATTGGACCAGTAAAACTGCATGTTTTGACTTTTTATTAGCTGTGTATCTTTGACCAAATTTGATTACCACTACTTGATTCTTAACCTTAATGATATGTGAGCCCGTTTGTGAGTTGATTTCCCTAATTGCAGATTATATCTAACTAGATTCAAGAATATCAGCTTCTACACTACACTAATGCTAACAGGATTAAAGCTTAGACTTAATTCTGACTTTAATTTATCAAAAATGCATTTCTTATGATCTATATAGCTGTATTAAGTCCTAGGTGAACTAATGATGCAGAAGGATAAGCATGAACACAGTAGGTTCCCACAGAATATTAGCCATCCAAACACCCCCTATGTGACAGACTTACTCATTACACCAACACAGATCCACCTAATTAAATCTAAACCTCAACTCAGTTATTGGAAATGATTCACAAACTTTAATGGAACACAGAAAATCAGAAATCAGATGCAATCAACCACAGATACAAAAACTCACAAATATGATAGATAACAACTAATGACAGATGAATGCAATAGAAATAAAGCAATAGACTAACAATTAAATGACAAAGTAATCTACTACTACTCTAAATATGATGCAACCAATTGAATCAGACAATAAAGACAGATCTAAAAACTATTTATTAACAGATGCAATTTTGAACGTTGAAACAAGAAAAACGGAAAACTTACAAAGAACCTCTCAGCTAAACAGAGAGGGTCTCCCTCACAGCCTATCTTTGGATAGGCTAAGCTCTTCCACGTCTAGCTTGTACTATCAAAATCACCATAAATTCCACCAAATTTTACCTCAGTTGACCACCATTGACCATCCATTTTAGAACAATTGAAACTGAATCAAATCTCACAGATTCTATTTTAAAACTGATTTGAGCTTAATGAAACTATAACAAGCTTATTTCAAAACTAAATTTAATAAAACTATTTTTACCTTTATATATATATATATATATATATATATATATATATATATATGTATATATATATATATGTATATATATATATATGTATATATATATATATATATATGTATATATATATATATATATGTATATATATATATATATATATATATATATATGTATATATATATATATATATGTATATATATATATGTATATATATATATAAATTATATATATATATATACATACATATATATATATATATATATATATATATATATATATATATATATATATACATACATATATATATATATATATATATATATATATATATATATATATATATATATATATATATATATAAATCATTTTCAATAAAAGATATATATATATATATATATATATATATATATATATATATATATATATATCTTTTATTGAAAATGATTTAAAACTAAGGTAGAGAAATAGAATTTAATTGATTTATACTAAGAATTAAGCTGATTATGAAAACTATATCACTAAATAAGCAGTAAAACTAATTAATAAACTAAATGGAATGAAAAGAAATTAAGTACTTTTTATTAAAAACTCAAGTTGAATATTACAGAAACTAAACTATTTACAATGAAATTTTGACAGCATAACAATACCTAAAAACTACTTACTAGAAGCTAAAATACAACACCTAAAAACTACTTACTAGAAGCTAAAATACAACACCTATATATAGGGAGTGAGAAGGGATGAGCTCACGGATTGCCATGTTGGCAATCCGTGTGGTGTGTTTGTTGATAGCCAATCTGAGCCATTAGATCATTCCCAATCATTTGCCATGCGATTTACACCCTTGGATCCTCACTTGTGACGCGACTGAGCCAATTAAACGCTGCCATCTGTCATTCCTTGTGCTTCTTCAGCCTCTGACATGCTTCTGACATCATCAATTCTTCTAGAAGGTATTTGATTGTACCATTATACCCTTAATCTCAGTTAATTTGTACGGGTGAAAAATTAGGGTTCCTTATGAATAGTAAAATCTGGGAAATGTGGGTAAATTGGGGGAAAAAATGGGGGGAAAGGGTACGGGGCGTTTTTGTTTATTTATTTTTCATTCGGTTGACTTTCTTGACCGAAATTGGATATGGGCTTGGGTTTTTTTTATTGTGATTGGGCTTTGGATTAAAAATGGTGGACTTGGGCTTGAAGGTTATGGACTTGGCAGATTTGGATTTGTATTGTTTTTTTTTTTTTTTTTTTTTTTTTTTTTTTTTTTTTTTTTTCAGATTTGTACATATATATCTCAAGGACCAAATGTGAAATATTTATGAAACTTTGAGGACCTCTTTTTCCATTCTTGTAAAATAATTCCAAGGGCTAAATATGACAACTGAAAATTCTTCAAGGATTGATTTGGCACTTTGAGCTCAAATAATGATCCAAACTTGTAAATTCCTTCCCCGGCTTCGGCTCTTGAATCCTTTTCCACTCTCGTGCTCGGTGTTGCTTTGTTTTGTTCATTTTTCGTAATATCCGTACCTGCACATCACAAACATAGAAACACGTGTTTTCTTGGCATTTGTTAGCTCAAATAGTCGTTTTGGGTCGATAATTGGTAATGAAAAGGTGTGTAAATTAATACACACCAAAATCTCCCCGACTAAAGTATTGTCGTGTCCTCACGCAATGTGATCAATTCACGTTTTTGGGATAAATAATTTCAAAACTCTTTTTACTAACTTTGAAAAGTAGCAAGGAGGTTCGAAAGAAGTAATAAAATCATTTATTCCCGTAAACGCTCCGTTTTCCAAAATTTTCCTTTTATTCCTTTATTCCACTTATACTTTCTATTTTTGGACTTTTCCATACTTCAAACTTGTGACGGTTTGTTGAACTTTCATTATCTTGTAATAATTATTAGGGTCAACGAGTAGAAACACTTCTATTAAGAAGCGACCTTACGGATAAAAATCGTCATCCTTGATTTTTCACGAGTCCCCAAACTAAGCGTACAAACGAGATCACAGCTTATCTACAAATTAGATGCTAACACTACTCATAATAGTTACTTGTGGAAACTCCTTACTCCCATTTCCTAGGTTTTGTATCTCAATATTTTATTTTGTTGAGAAATGAATTGCTTCATATTTTCTCGTTTCGATAATTTTTAAGTCCGATAGTGATACCTAAGTTAAAACGATAAGTAGTTATTCATTTTCTCTTAAGAACCACTGCAATAGAAATTCGGTCCACATCAAGGAATTTGGGGTACATACAATATCAAAGATATAAGTTGCGGAGTACGATCACGTGCACCTCATGTGACTGATTACTAATCACTTATCACATGCACCTCACGCGCCAACAACTTATTTACATCCATAAGCTCTTATTCGATACAACTTCAACTTTCACTTTCATTTTTCATTTTTCACTTTTGATATTTTTCACTTTTTTGACTTTTTTCTCATACATCAATGGAAGCTTATCGGGTAGCTCCAAAACCACATAGATAATCAACTTTTGACTTTTGATTTTTTCACTTTTTGCTCTTATTTTTTGTGTTCCTTGATATGTACCCAACTTCTAAAGCAAAAATTCTCTTAAGAAAACAAAGAACTAAATATTATTCAAACCGAAATACCACTAATTAACCTAGAACATCTATTATATATGGGTGACGTATCTGATGGGAGTAAAAAGCCACAAGTACCTCTCATGAGCTCTAAAGAGAACCACTACTCCACGTTTAGCATCTAACTTCTAAATAAACTCTATCATTTCTCGCTCTTCGCAATTTAAGATTCCAAGTAATGAAACCAGCGAATACTTAGCCGATAATCAGCCACGCATATATAAAGTCAGATAAGGAAACTTGCAAATTCTAGAAGAAGAATTCGCGTTTTCTAGCTCCTGATGTAAAAGACTAGCGAAAGCTTTTAAGCTGCGCATGTATAAAGTCATGTACGGGAACTTGCAGATTCTTAAGGAAAAATTCGCATTTTATAGCTCCTTGTGTACAAAACTAGCACAAGCTTATGTGATCATCATTGGTTAAGGGAACAAGCTAAGGCTCAACACGCCCGGTCATGTCAAAATATTTATTCCTAATCTCGCCAGCAAGAAAGTCAACAAGGTGTCAAAACACTTATTCAAACTTTATTATATTTTTGCACAACTTTTTCAACATTTTCTCATCTTTTTGTGCTTTTTCATGACTTTTTCATCAAAAATTTTTGAAATTTTTCATTTTTTTTAATTTTTGGTGGAAAAACGGAGTTGCAAGAGTACACGACATGTGAAAAATGCTAGGTCAAAATCGAATCGAAGATTCACCCTCCCCCCGACTAGAACGAAACATTGTCCTCAATGTTTTAATGGGTTAAGGTAATCCTAACAAAATTCTAGGCCGTTTATTAATTATGCCAAAGAAAACGTTAGTCGATAAGATTTAACGGATATAGGATTTCCAAGTAGCACCGATGAATGAGACTCCAAGTGAAGAGATAACGAGCACGAGAGTCATCATAAATCATGGACAATCCTGAACAATCATCACAAATAACCACGGAACACAAGAGTAGAAGAAGCACCCCCTCCTCACGTTAGGTGTTAGAAAATAGAAAATAAGAAGATGAAATAAGATAAGCATGGGTTGCCACCCACGAAGCGCTTGTTTTTGTTCACCGAGTCACATGAGCTTGACTCGATCCCCGAATTAATTCGTCCTTGGGGAAAAACCATGGAAAAATAATCTCACTCGGGCTTTCATTCAAAATATTTTGAAAAACTTATGATTTATGTGAAAGTTCCATCCCGAAGAGATAACCGCTGGTACGTTAATTTTGAAAACTTTGAAAAACGATACCAGGGTCAAAAACAACATCCTCACTCCCCACGGAGCGAAGGATAAGAGAAATCACACCAAACGTTATAAACGGCAAGAAAATCATGATAACAATCTTAAAAAATTCCTCATCTTCAAAAGAAAATTTCATAATTGTGAAATTATGAATCTTATCATTTTTGCTCATTTTAAAATCTTTTCCGGGTGGGAGGGATGGGAAAAACTTTTCATTCAAACTCTTATGCTTAAGAACTTCACCCGGATCATGATCAACTTCAAGATCAAAACTGAAACTTTCATATTCAGATTTAGAAAACTTTTCCATTTTGCATTCAGATTTATCAAAACGAAATGACTCAAACTCCGGTAGAGAGATAAAAGCATGAGAAGTGGTACTGCCACGACTCGTCTCTTCCGAGTAATCGAAATGAAAAGCTTCAAACGTTGGATCATAAAAATCATGACGATAAGTGGGATTGCCACTTATTTCCTCAGTCGTATCGAAGGTAAAACTCTCAAAGTCTGGTAAAAATTCCTCGAGCTCGGTCTCAAGAGGATCGTCAACTATAAGCTCAATCTTCGTCTTAACTTTATCCGGAGGGATTGACGGTTCATCATTCAACAATTTGTTAAGAAAAATAATATCCCCCTCCGAATCAAAGTAAGAATCGTCAATCTCAGAAATCGGAATCGTTTCAGTTGCAAGAAATTCATCGATCTCTTCCCAAAGAGAATCATATTCATTAATCGAAGGAAATGATGGGGAAAAGTCGGAGACGAAAGTTTTAACAAAATCATCAAAGGTATAATCACAAACATCGATGCTTTTGATGGAGTACTTCTTCAAGTTCGAAGCATCGGCTTTAAAAATCATAATATCGTCATCATGTCGTAAAGTTAGGGTATCCTCATAATGATCTACTAGGGCTTTAGCGGTTCGTAAAAACGGTCGTCCTAGTATTAGAGGAACTCTCGGATCAGCTTCAAAATTGACAACAACGAAATCTGCCGGAAAAGTACACGAATTCACACGAACAAAAACGTCCTCAGCAATTCCAACTGGATGAGTGATCGATCGATTAGCAGGCTCCAAAGTCATTCTCGTCGGTTTAAGAGCCCCCATTCCAAGTTGTTCGTAGATCGATAATGGCATGAGGTTAATACTTGCACCCGAATCGGCCAGGGCGTTACAAACTTCTTGATCTTTCAATGAACACGGAATGAGAAACTTTCCCGAGTCACCAAACTTTTTGGGAAGCTTCTTGAGAAGAATCGCGGAACATTGAGCATTTATCGGTGTTTCGGCTAATTCAAGCAATTTCTCTTTGTTACTTATGAGGTTTTTGAACATGGAAGCAAATTTCGGCATGTACACGAGAGCATCCATAAAACTTATATCAAAGTGCAATTTTTGAAAAATATCCAGAAAATTTTCCATTTGTTTTTTAGATTTTTCACGGAGCTCTTCATCGTTAAATCGTGACGGATATGGCAATTTAGACTTGTATTTCACATTATTCTCAAAAACAACTTTTTCTTTATCTTTCGATTTTTGGACAACCGGAGGTTGGACGTTTTCAGCTCCTCCATTATTAATAGGAGGAACCGGGTCCTTTGTCGCCTCGGTCTCACAGTCTACTACCTTGGGTGGAGACGAAGAAGAAGAAGAGGTAGTAGGAGCTGTGGGTCCCTCATATGTAGCACCACTGCGAGTTATGATCGCCTTTACTTCGCCCCTCGGGTTTGCGATCGTGTTGCTTGGCAAAGAAGTAATACCCGAACCCGAGGGTCGATCATTTAAACGTTTGTTAATATCACTGATTTGATTAGCAAACAACTGTGTTGACTCTTCATATTTTGCCATAAAATATTGTTGGTTTTGAATCAATTGCTTAATCAAATCTTCCGTGGGCGACGGATTTGGAATAACAGCTTGATTTTGATTATTGTTGAAGTTCTGCCCACGGTTTTGGTAATTACCATTATTTTGATTTCCATGATTAGCGTTCTGAAAATTTCCAGGGTTTCCATGGTTTTGATGGTTTTGAAAATTGTTCCCTTGAGGCGGGCCTTGATTGTAGTTACCTTGAAAACCCCGGTTTTGATTAAACCCTTGATTATGATTTTGAAAACCGTTATTAGCTCGACTCTGATTTTGATTTCCTTGATTATTACGATTCACAACATTATGATTCTGACTGACTTGATTGACTTGGTTTTGTGGTTCGAGAACGGGTGGTCCAAGAAAATGAGAAGAACGGTAGCTGAGGAGATTTCGGTCTCCTTGAGGTTGTGGGTAACCGGTGTTACCCGCGTTTGCAGCATACGCGTTTTGAGAAAAGGCATCGGTGGCCGGACATTCATAATACAAATGTGGACCACCACAAGTCTCACAACCGCGACTAACCATATTGACTTGATGGTTTGGTTTTTCAATAGACATTGCATCAACTTTCTTTGTTAAAGCCACAATCATATTTACCAATTCATCATTATTTTTACCATTATTAGACACTTGAGGTTTATTCCTTGACATTCTCACACGAGCTTTATTCTCAATTATCATGAAAGCATCATTCGTGTTCCTAGCCAACAAGTTGCCACCCGCAGCAGAGTTAAGCGAATCTTGATCAGCATGACATAAACCATTATAAAATGTATCAATCTGCTGAAGGTCGGTAAACCCGTGGTTCGGACATTTTTCCTTCAAATCTTTGAATCGGTCCCAAGCTTCACTAAACGTTTCATCAAAAGCTTGTTGGAACCGAAAGATTTGAGAACGTAGGTTAGAAGTTTTAGAGGGAGGATAGAAGTAATTCACAAACTTGGAAGCGAAATCATTCCAAGTGTGAATCGAGTTCGGAGGTTCCTTTTCCAGCCAAGTCCGGGCTGCTCCTTTTAAGGAGAAAGGAAATAACTTCAATTTCACCACATCGTGAGGAACTTGGTTCATTCTAATCGTCTCAGCGATGTCGGTGAAATTTCTGATGTGAGCATAGGGGTCTTCGTGATCGAACCCGTGAAAGGATATACCCGTGATCAAATTGAGTAATCCGTGATTGATCTCAAAGTTGGCATTGATGTCCGGAATCACAATAGCTCTCCTCACACCATTGAATGGTGATTGGAGTTGTTCTTCCATCGGACGTGGATCAAATGCCGGTTGTTGTCCCATCGGCGGGATAACATTGTGCTGCGGACCACCCATCGGCGGGGGTCCGTTGTGTTCATTTTGGTTCATCTCCTCGTCGTCAAGGAAATGAACCCGACTCGTATGTCGTAAAACCCGCTCGGGGTTAGAGAACGGAGACGTAAGACTCTCAAAAGTAGATCGGGTGTGCATACACCACGAGCAAAATCAAAAAGAAAATGAAAAAGAAAAGAGAAAAGAAAATCTTTTTGTTTTTTTATATTTTTCACAAAACTTTTTATTTCTTTTGTTTTTCTTTTCTTAAAACGTAACGTTAATCGAAAACCGTTTCTTTCAAAACCACGCGCGACGGGACGGGAGAGAAGAATGGATCTCTCTTCAGCTAGCAATTTAATGTCTTAGCTATCCGTATTTCCTGCTTATTCGGTTGTAGTAAATGAAATAGTCCGATAATCAACTAAATTACGTTTTCGTCAAGGTTGTAAAAATCGCTAGGCGCTAGTGAGGCGATCGTGTAAGGCCTAGCGATTATTCGGTTAGGCGGGGATTAATCAGATTAACTTTTTATACACAAAATTGTAATTTTAGATATCATATTCTATTATATGTATGCGATAAGTATAATGCATCAAAGTTCAAATATTTCAAGTGTTCAAATATAAACATAATACATAATTCTTCAAAGTTTAAAGTCAAATATATATATTACTCAGTTTGTTGACTATTTTTAAGCGATCTTTGACTGATTTTGTCTGATTAATCGGCTTGTGGACCTATTTTTAAATGATTTTGATTGATTTTTAAGCGATTTTGTTAACCGATTTTTAAGCAATTTTGTCCGATTAGACCCATTTTGTTTGATTAATCGGCTTGTTGACCGATTTTTAAGCGATCTTTGACTAAAACGATTAAATAGACCGATTATGATAAATCAAGACGCTTAGTGAGCGATCAGCGATTATGCGGGGATTAATCGGCCGCCTATACCGATTTTTACAACAGAGGTTTTCGTTATATTGTGAGACTTGTTTGGTTTACAACGCCCTTTTTTTCGATCGAGTCGAGGCTGTAACTTTTATTATTTTTTTGGTATTTTTGAAAACACCTTAGGAAAAGTGTTTTTGATTTTTCAATTTTTATAGAGATATATATACAAAGTAGTGGAAGGTTTAACAAAACACGATTTTTCAAAACGATATTCAAAAACTCACTTCGACCTTCCCCGGCAGCGGCGCCAAAAATTGATTCGTGTGAAAATCAATTATAATAATTATAGTATAGTATTGAAGTGATCCGCGTAAAATACGGATCACCCGAGTCGTTTTCCAACGAAGACGAATGGAATCGAGAATATCGATTCGTGAAATCGTGATTTGAAAAGTGAGAAAGTGAAAAATAGCAATCAAATAGTTCACGTAATCACTAACAAGTATGAAATATGCAAAGATTACAAGCTAATTATGCACCGAACTGAAAAACGTAAAAACGGAAACGCAACCGTAAAATTTAAAACGTAACGTATATCGAAAAATTATCATACGAACTTGAAAATATTTTCTAAAATTCTAAAACTAATAAAAAGAATTTTAAGAAAAATAAAAAATATTTTTTTTTTAGTTTTTATTTATTTTCTATGAATTAAAAATGAATTTTGGAATTAAAATTGAATTAAAAAATAAGGAAAAATAGAAAAATAACTTGGAAAAATGAAAATTAAATTCTAAAAATTCTAAAATATTATAAAATAAATTCTAAAAATATTTTTGTATTTTTCACAACTTTTTCTGATTTTTATTTGATTTTTGATTGTTAAAATTGATTTAAAAATGATTATAAACTAATAGAAATTAAGAAAAATACTAAATGAACTCAGAAAAATCTGAAACATTTACAGAAATTCTAAAATAATAAAATGAGCTTGAGAAAAAAATTTGAAAGTAAAATAAGCTAGGAAAAAGTTTATTAGCTCAAAACTGCTTATTTGGAGTGCTTATTTATAAGCACTCCTTGACCAACTTTGACCAGACTTTAACCAAGTATACTATTAATATCAGAAAAGCTAAATGTAATAGTGATGAAACCAAGAGTACTCAGAAACACAGATTAAGGCTCAAATAGTGCAAATAAACAACAATGAGATAAGCAGTTGGTTAAGAATTAAGCCAAAACCCAAGAGATTAAGTAATTCACCTAACCAACTAAAATTATGCACAGAAAACTTAGAACATACAAATAATATCAAGCATTAAGCATAAAAATAGTTAACATGCTATTTAATCAATCAGTGGCTGATAAGCCTACTTTAAGCACTTGAGAAAGTAATGAAATAAGCCAATTAGACAGAACTAAAGACACAATTATAAACCTTATACTACAGAGTTCCTAAAAATTCTAAAAGCCCTAATTCTAAAAGTCTAATTGTCCCCTAAAATGACCTGAGATCAGCAGCTATTGGACCAGTAAAACTGCATGTTTTGACTTTTTATTAGCTGTGTATCTTTGACCAAATTTGATTACCACTACTTGATTCTTAACCTTAATGATATGTGAGCCCGTTTGTGAGTTGATTTCCCTAAATGCAGATTATATCTAACTAGATTCAAGAATATCAGCTTCTACACTACACTAATGCTAACAGGATTAAAGCTTAGACTTAATTCTGACTTTTATTTATAAAAAATGCAGTTCTTATGATCTATATAGTTGTATTAAGTCCTAGGTGAACTAATGATGCAGAAGGATAAGCATGAACACAGCAGGTTCCCACAGAATATTAGCCATCCAAACACCCCCTATGTGACAGACTTACTAATTACACCAACACAGATCCACCTAATTAAATCTAAACCTCAACTCAGTTATTGGAAATGATTCACAAACTTTAATGGAACACAGAAAATCAGAAATCAGATGCAATCAACCACAGATACAAAAACTCACAAATATGATAGATAACAACTAATGACAGATGAATGCAATAGAAATAAAGCAATAGACTAACAATTAAATGACAAAGTAATCTACTACTACTCTAAATATGATGCAACCAATTGAATCAGACAATAAAGACAGATCTAAAAACTATTTATTAACAGATGCAATTTTGAATGTTGAAATAAGAAAAACGGAAAACTTACAAAGAACCTCTCAGCTAAACAGAGAGGGTCTCCCTCATAGCCTATCTTTGGATATGCCAAGCTCTTCCACGTCTAGCTTGTACTATCAAAATCACCATAAATTCCACCAAATTTTACCTCAGTTGACCACCATTGACCATCCATTTTAGAACAATTGAAACTGAATCAAATCTCACAGATTCTATTTTAAAATTGATTTGAGCTTAATGAAACTATAACAAGCTTATTTCAAAACTAAATTTAATAAAACTATTTTTACCTTTATATATATATATATATATATATATATATATATATATATATATATATATATATATATATATATATATATATATATATATATATATATATCTTTTATTGAAAATGATTTAAAACTAAGGTAGAGAAATAGAATTTAACTGATTTATACTAAGAATTAAGCTGATTATGAAAACTATATCACTAAATAAGCAGTAAAACTAATTAATAAACTAAATGGAATGAAAAGAAATTAAGTACTTTTTATTAAAAACTCAAGTTGAATATTACAGAAACTAAACTAATTACAATGAAATTTTGACAGCATAACAATACCTAAAAACTACTTACTAGAAGCTAAAATACAACTCCTATATATAGGGAGTGAGAAGGGATGAGCTCACGGATTGCCATGTTGGCAATCCGTGTGGTGTGTTTGTTGATAGCCAATCTGAGCCATTAGATCATTCCCAATCATTTGCCATGCGATTTACACCCTTGGATCCTCACTTATGACGCGGCTGAGCCAATTAAACGCTGCCATCTGTCATTCCTTGTGCTTCTTCAGCCTCTGACATGCTTCTGACATCATCAATTCTTCTAGAAGGCATTTGATTGTACCATTATACCCTTAATCTCAGTTAATTTGTACGGGTGAAAAATTAGGGTTCCTCATGAATAGTAAAATCTGGGAAGTGTGGGTAAATTGGGGGAAAAAATGGGGGGAAAGGGTACGGGGCGTTTTTGTTTATTTATTTTTCACTCGGTTGACTTTCTTGACCGAAATTGGATATGGGCTTGGGTTTTTTATTGTGATTGGGCTTTGGATTAAAAATGGTGGACTTGGGCTTGAAGGTTATGGACTTGGCAGATTTGGATTTGTATTGATTTTTTTTTTCTTCAGATTTGTACATATATATCTCAAGGACCAAATGTGAAATATTTATGAAACTTTGAGGACCTCTTTTGCCATTCTTGTAAAATAATTCCAAGGGCTAAATATGACAACTGAAAATTCTTCAAGGATTGATTTGGCACTTTGAGCTCAAATAATGATCCAAACTTGTAAATTCCTTCCCCGGCTTCGGCTCTTGAATCCTTTTCCACTCTCGTGCTCAGTGTTGCTTTGTTTTATTCATTTTTCGTAATATCCGTACCTGCACATCACAAACATAGAAACACGTGTTTTCTTGGCATTTGTTAGCTCAAATAGTCGTTTTGGGTCGATAATTGGTAATGAAAAGGTGTGTAAATTAATACACACCAGCCCATCTGACAGACAGAAAGAAAATTTTTTTGAATTAAGAAATTTCAGAAATAGAATTTTAATCTATTTGTTCCATCATTCCTAATCCTAAACGCAAGTGGTTAAATAATTCACGCTTAAGGGGCTTAGTAAATATATCGGCAATGTTATCTTCAGAGGCTACCTTTTCTATAGTTATGTTTCCCTTTTGTACGTTATCCCTAAGAAAGTGATGACGTATTTCTATATGTTTAGTCCTAGAGTGTTGAACGGGATTTTTACTTAAATTTATGGCTCCTTTATTATCACACATTATAGGAATATTTTCTAACCTAACGCCATAGTCTACGAGAGCTTGTTTCATCCATAGTGCTTGTTGACATGCCTTTCCAGCGCTTACATATTCAGCTTCGGTGGTCGAAATAGCAAGACCGGTTTGCTTCTTGGAAAACCAAGACGTTAGGCAACATCCCATGAACGTGCAAATACCACTAGTGCTTTTTCGATCCACGTAGTCTCCCGCATGATCCAAATCCGCATAGACAATGGTTTCTATGCCGGATCCCTTAGGATACCATAATCCTAAGTGTATAGTGCCTTTAATGTATCGGAAGATACGCTTAACCGCTTCTAGGTGAGAGGTTTTGGGATCCTCTTGAAAACGGGCACAAAGGCAAACACTAAACATGATATCGGGTCTACTTGCCGTTAAGTATAGTAAACTACCTATCATTCTCTTTACGTAGTGTTATCTACGGACTCACCTTCTTCATCTCTTGTGAGTTTCACTTCCGTAGACATAGGTGTCTTAAGGGGTTTTGAGTCTTCTAGGCCAAATTTCTTAAGCATTTCCTTAATGTATTTTGATTGGTTAAAAAATATTCCATCTTTTAGTTGTTTTATTTGTAATCCTAAGAAGAAGTTTAGTTCTCCCATCATACTCATCTCAAACTCATCATGCATGATTTTGGCAAATTCATCACACATTTCTTGACAAGTTGAGCCAAATATAATGTCATCAACATATATTTGAACAATGATAATATGTGAGTCGCTTCTTTTAGTGAAGAGAGTGTTGTCTACCATTCCCATGGAATAATTATGTTTAACCAAGAATGCCTTTAGTCTATCATACCAAGCCTTTGGAGCTTGCTTAAGACCATATAAAGCTTTCTTTAGTTCATAAACATAATCGGGTTTTGTGAAGTCAATGAATCCTGGAGGTTGTGCCACATATACCTCCTCATTGATAAAACCGTTAAGGAATGCACTCTTCACATCCATTTGGTATAACCTAAAGTCTAGGGCGCAGGCATAAGCTAAAAGAATTCTAATAGATTCTAATCTAGCTACGGGGGCATAGGTTTCGTCATAATTAATTCCTTCTTGTTGATTATAACCTTGGGCGACTAACCTAGCTTTGTTCCTAGTAACTATTCCACTCTCATCTAATTTATTCCTAAATACCCAGTTAGTTCCTATTATGGTCACATTCCTAGGGTTTGACACTAGTTCCCAAACATAATTTGTTTTAAATTGATTTAATTCTTCTTGCATAGCCATAATCCAACTTTCATCCTTTAAGGCTTCATTTATATTCTTAGGCTCTATTGTTGACACAAAGCAAAAGAAGTTATTTTTATATTGAGCTTGTGATCTAAGTGTTCTTTGATTTAGGTGACCTATTATGTTATCTAATGGATGTGACTTTGATTCTTTAATATTTACAACTTCATTTTCTTATAAAGTTTCTACTTCAAGATCATTACCTAAGGGTTTAGTTGTACTAACCTCAATAGCTTCTTCTTCTATAACATCATCATCTTCTAAGGGTAATGTTTTAGGTAGTGGGGGAGTTTCATCAAAGGTTACATTTAGGGATTCTTTTACTTTCATGGTATGTTTATTAAGAATTATATATGCCTTACTATTTTGGGAATATCCTAGAAAAACTCCTTCGTAAGCCTTAGGGTCAAACTTAGTGAGATAGTCTTTTGTATTAAGAATGAAGCATTTACTTCCGAATACTCTAAAGTATCCTATATTAGGTTTTCTACCTCTTAATAATTCATATGGAGTTTTTTCTAAGATTCGTCTAATGGAAACCCTATTAAGTATATATGTTGATGTATCTACGGCGTGACACCAAAATTTTTGTGGGATAGATTGTTCATTTAACATCGTTCTACTCATCTCTTGTAAAGACCTATTTTTTCTTTCTACTACCCCATTTGATTGCGGAGTACGTGGAGCGGAAAAGTTGTGAGATATTCCATTCTTATCACAAAATTTTCCGAATTGTACTTCGTTATCAAATTCCCTACCATGGTCCGTCCTAATTGATACTATAGAACATCCTAACTTATTTTGTATCATTTTACTAAGTTTCTCAAATTTTTCAAAGGCTTCGGTTTTATCACTTAACAACCTAGTCCACGTGTATCATGAATAATCATCTACTATAACTAAGGTGTAACGATTGCCACCATAGCTCCGCACAGCGGATGGACCAAAAAGGTCCATATGAAGTAATTCTAAGCATCTAGTTGTGGATAACATATTTTTAGCTTTGTGACTAGCATGTGCTTGTTTTCCAATTTTACAAGCATCGCAAAAATGTTGATCATATCTTAGACTAGGTAAATTTCTAACTAGTTCCTTAGAGGCTAAAGATTGTATTTGTTGCATGTTTGCATGACCTAATCTCCTATGCCACAAAGTGGAGTTTTCATCTATAGTAGCTAGGCATATCTTATCTTCCGGTTTATCTCCTAATTTCATAACATATATACCTTCTTTCCTAATTTGTAACAAATCGGAATTTTCCCAACTAATTTTAATAATGAATTATACTTATTATTTCCTAGGTTTCATTTTTGAACTTTTCCGAACTTATATGAATCGAAAACGAGTGGTTATCTCTTTCTTAAAAATGACACCGCACGCGTACCGACACTATGATAGTAACGGCAAAATTCAATAATTCATAATCGGAGTCGATAAATGTGTTTCAATAATACTTTTATACACGCTCTCAGAAAATTTTATTATTGCGTTTGCGCCAAACTAAGAATACCGCGTGTTACACCAAAGCTCAACGGGACACGAAATGCGCGACACACCTTAATTAAACAATACACACCTTATAAAAACAAAAATCTACTAAATGTATTTACACCTTTACCTTAAATAAATAATTATCGAAATATAAAAAAAAAAAACGTTATATGGGATAAACACTCCCACACATCTTTAAATATTGACAAATCTCAAAACACGGTTCACTCCCTCCCAAAAACCAGATCTCATCAAAACCAGGTCTATAATCAAAGAGGGCTATGGAAACCTCAAGATTCTTCAACCAAAAGAGCAAGAAATCGACCTACTATAGTCTCAGGAATCGGCTACCCACTGTTTTTCTTTCTCTCCATCCCAAGTCAAGGTCACAAGATTTTATATGAAGAATCAAAGAATTGGAATTTATCTCTTTTTAGTCATAAACGAGTTTCGATGACCAAAGGGTAGGTATTAGGGTTTCCCATTTGCTTTCTTTTTATTCCAAACCGATCCAAAGGGGGCACCACATCTCTTCTTGGTGTGGATTGCTGCTTGGATTCGGATTTGGATTCTTACTCTTGTTTCCTCTTCAAAAAGTATTGTAAGGAAATTCAAAACCCTTGTTTTTAATTTATTTAATTTCGGAGTATATATGATTATGCATTTTTTTTGTAAGAGTGTGGTTAATTGAATTAAACTGGTAATTGTTAATTGTTGATTTGGTCTTGAAGTAATAAAAATCTGTTAAAACATGGTTCAGTTTATACTTTTGTTTTCGAATGTGTTTATACATTTTCTAAAAGATTCTACTTGTGTTATTCTTGTTGCGATTGTTGTGGCTGTCATAAATCAGTATTTCGATTTTTGTTGTCGTTAGTAAACTATGTTGTCATTAGTAAACTTTTTATAAACCTGCGACTTGATGTTGTTTCAAGAAAGTGTCAAGTGTTTTGGTCGATTTGGGTTTAGTCCAAAGCTGTGATAATATATATATATATATATATATATATATATATATATATATATATATATATATATATATATATATATATATATATATATATATATATATATATATATATATATATATATGTATGTCGTTGTTGTTGTTTGTGGTGGCTGTTAAGAAATTTTAAACCCAAAAATATGAGTATTGGCTTGTGAGATGGAAGTGCTCAATAATAACCTTGCTTAGTTCCTTGGTTGGCGGAGGTTAAATCTTTGTAAAAGGTTATGTTGTGTTCGGATTTTTATTTGGGACGAAACCCACTGTGGCTAGACACAGTGGTTGATTGGTACTTATGTTTGGTTTTGATAAGTTGAAAATAGCTCCATTCTTCTTTACACCTTAGCTTGCTGTCGAGAGCGCACACGACCCAACATTAAGGTGTTTAAGATTTGCTCATTTTACTAATGTCACTTTTCGCAACTAGTTAAAATAATAGTTTTGAGACGAACTTGTGTTGCGTGTGAATTTGGAGTCGAAACTCGAAACCCACTGTTCGAACTCAACAGTGGACATTTTTTTTAGCCATCCTTTTTGCACTCAAATTACCATCTTTATAATTTGGAAACCTCCTGAGTTATTTTGATAAATTAAATGGTTTGGTAATTCTTTGTGTGTCAAGACCCACACGAGTCACAGTAGGGTGCGTTTGACTCTAGTTTAAATTGGTCAGCAAGTATAAAAAATTCAAAATAATAGTAACTTATATTGTTAACTTCTAATTTGGTTTTGATACACTCGGTATACCAGGATATGTGTTTCTTTATTTTATTTTATTTTTTTTCTCTTCTCTCTTCCTTGCATCTCGACAAAAGTTGTAAGGCTATAACCTCTTTTCTTTAAATTGAACCTGTGTTACATTTGGGCTTGCAAAAAGAGTGTCTAAGTGACTTTACTTGGGCTCGCAAAGGTTGGGTAACACCACTTGGGCCAGTGTGTATGTGTCGAGCCCAACAAGCACTAAATAAGATGCGTTTGAGTTTGAAACTGAACAAAGCAAAACATATATAAAATTGGCCTTGTTATATAAAATCTCTTGTGATAAAACAACCTAAAGTGTAACAAATGGTGTAGTATAAGGTATGCTCGGTTTGTGATATGAATTGAGTCACTGTTATTTGTTTTCCTCGGTCCATCTCGTGCCTCGTTAACGACTCACTCGTCTACTCGCTCTCGACTCACTTACTTACGACATACATTAAATTTACTAAACATACTTTATAAACATATTACAAGCTATAACTCATTATATGTAATGAAATATTTATACTAAACGTAATTTATTTTGATAATACAACAACAGATTATAAATTTTTGTGACACTTAGTCACCACATACAAATTAAAACAATACATGAGTCATGTCCGATTTTCTAAAAATCCTACCTTTATAACTATAAGTGTATTTTAATATACTCTTTTAATAAAACCATTATTTAAAGTATAATTCTTGCATATTTTTATCACCAACAAATATTTGATTATATATAAATATATATACTTTTAAACGACACTCTTATGATCCGACTTCGTTTATTATTTACTTGTGGTTACTTTTCGAACATCATCTTTCGATTATTTTCGAACTGGAGATTTATTCATCATTGATACTTTTGTATCATGTTCTTACATACTTATGCACTTCCAAGAGCCAATACTTACAAACACTTAGAAAACTGTTTTAAACTTAAATGCTGCCACACAAGCAACAATAACACAAACATTTTGAACTTTTTAAACTTACTTAAACCTCTTTAAGTCTTAAACTGAAATCGTGAACTAAAACTTGCCGTACTAATTTAGGTCGCGTGTCGGTGCCGCACACTATCACTACTTGACTTTTTACTATCATACCTGCTATTTGCTGAGGTGAGTTCATGCCCCTTACTTTTACTTGTTTTATAACTGTTTTGGGGGAGAATACATGCTTGTTTTTAACTAAACTTAATGCTTGTTTATACTTAAACTCGTTACTTGCTCTTACTTGAAACATGACTTATTTACTTATTGCATACTGAATTACCTTTATTATGGACACAAGTGTTTAAATAATATTGTGAGCTTATAGCCCCACTTTTTACTATACTTGTTTTGCAAACTATGGGGTGAGAAACATGCAAAACGTTTCCTGGACCACTATACTGTTGTTATTTTCCTAAAACTATTGTGCAGTAAGCCTAAGCCCCTGAACCTACTGTTATGCCCACCTTCATGAGCCGTTAATTCCTGCTGGGAAGCGCGATTGATATAAATAGATCTATTGGGGTGACTCCCCCGTTCGGTTGGCCAGATGGGTCAATACGGGCGTATATCAAGTCGGATTACGAGTGTATTGGGTTAAGCACTCGCTATGGGCCCCTGATTATTATTTATGTGCTACATGTAGCGCACTGAACTGTCGAGCTTCGGTTGCATGAACTTAGTGCTAGCGTAATAGACTTTTACTTTTATGTGACATTATATTCGTTGTAATGATCACATACTTTGCCTATGGTCCAACTTTATGCTTAATACTTATGGTCCATTTTACTGATATTTTTCATGACGCTGTGAGTAAAGCAGTGCTCACTAAAACTTAACTTGATTTGTATGTGAATGTTTATTCACACTCGAAAACCTTGTGGTCCACATTACTACATTTACTTGAAAGTAAACTATATTTTCATGACATTGTGAGCGACACAATGGTCACAAAAATTTTATCGAACTCACATTTCTTTTATACTAAATTGCTATTTGTACAAACCTATGGACTCACCAACCTCGTGTTGACATTTTTTAGCATGTATTTTCAGGTTTAAGGCGATAGCTAACTATTGAAGGCTTTTGGCAAGGCATGGCATGGTCATAGATGACTCTGATATATTTGGGACCGCTCTATTTCTTTTATGGGCTTATATTTTTGCACTGATTTTGGAATGCTATAAACAAAATACTTTTGAATATCAAATTTCTTTTAAATGATTGAGGTAAAACCGTTCTTTGTAATTTGTGTTGTGATACCGATTTAGTAGCACCCCAGTGACATGTATGCTTTCGCTGGACCCGATTTTGGGGGTGTTACATAATTCCTCTACCTATAACTTTCTTATCCTTAATTATTTCACTATCTTTTTCGGTAAAGGTAACCCTACACTTATTATCACATATTTGGCCTATACTAAGCAAATTATAAGTTAGATTATCTACGTGCTCGACATTTTCAATAGTTAGAGAGTCTTGAGAGATCATACCTTTGCCTATGATTTTTCCACGACGATCACTACCAAAAACAACATTACCTCCGTTGTATGCCTTATATGTAGAAAATAGCTTGCGATTCCCCGTCATGTGTCTTGAGCATCCACTATCCTTTATCCACTCATCGGGTTCCAAATCTACTCCTAGACATATTTCATCGGGTGCGTGAGCCACGAAACATTTGTGCTTCATTGTTTCATCTTCGTCACAAGAAATTCTTCTTCGGGTGATTTTCCTTTTATCTTGTGCTTTTAGTCGCTTCTTAATAATATTCTTGAATTCTTTAACGATCTTCGCATATTCTTCATCTTCACTTTCGGAACTATAATAGTCATCATCATTATGTTTGATCGTTGACTTTGTACACCCTTCTTGTTTGCTCTTGGTATGACTCATGGGGTTTTCGTCATCATTACTTATACATGCAAAATTTGAACTAGTAGCACTTGTACTCATTTCAACTAAATACTTATCTACTATACTTTCATTTTCAACAATTTTATATATAAAATTTTCTTTGGCTTGACATTTCTCTTGATGAAAATTTAAAAGACTTTTCCACATATCATTTGCCGTTTGACAAAAAAATATTCTTTCATATTCAATATTTGGTAAAGCTTTGTATATGATCATTTTAGCAATATCATTTTTATCAAGCACTATTTTGAAATAATTATCTTGTTTTTCAAAAGTGGTTTTTGTTGATTGAAAATTACCAATTGAAATGACATGCCAAAGATCATCATCTATTAATTTCACATAACTTTCGAATCGATTTTTCCATTCAAGAAAACTTGTATTTTCAAAATATGGTAGTTTAAATGGCATGTTCCCTTCTAAATATTTTTCTGATTCCATAGATCGATTTCAAGTTTTAAAATACAATTTATTTTAAAAATCTTGTTTACGTGGCTGTGATACCAATTGTGGAAAACTAGAAGGGGGGGGGGGGGTTGAATAGTTTTACGTCAATTTTTATTTTATAAAAACTTTGTTTGCAAAATAATCGATTCAAGTTTTATGTGAGATCAATAAACAACACTTATACAAACTAATATGTACGAAATGAAATGACAACAATATAAGTAAATAAGTAAAGAGATAGAGATGGAAAGATCGCACCACAAGACAAACGATTTATAGTGGTTCGGCTACGAAACACCTCTTCGCCCTACTCCACTCCCCGAGCACCTAACTCGAGAGTTTTCTTCACTACATCAACAAGCTCCCTTATGGCGGAGAAAACCTTACACAACTTTTGCTTACACCAATTTACGACACTAAGCTAAATGTCGAGTCCTAATAGTAGCTAGAACCAATCTCACACCACTACACACCTTCTTCACAACATATGCACAACATTACTACTACACAACTTCACTACTTCTCTTTCACAACACTACCTCTACTTCTACCCAACACAACTACTTCTATTCACAACTACTAACACACCTAGATCTATCTATTACACAACTTCTACACCTTTACAATATACACAAGCCTATAATACTTCTTAACAAGATGATGGAAGAGTATTCTTCTCTTGCACTTTGAATGTTGAAGGATTGGATCACTTGAAACAAGAACTAATATGTTTATGATCAAAGGATTTAAGAAGATGATTTGAGGGAATTAGAACAGAAAGTTTTAGTGCAAAAGGTGAGGAAAAAATTCAGATTTGCAACTTCAAGTCGCATTGAAAATGGTAAGGGAACAAGTCTTGCAAGTTTGGGAAGAAAAGTCAGCACTCATCGATAATTATAAGTCTTTATAAATTATTGATGATGTTGCATATCGTATTTATCTGTTTCTTTATTTTCGTGTCGTATCGTATTTTTTTTCGCAAATCGTATGGTTTTTTTTCCGTATTGTAACTTTTTAATTTGGATGAAATAAATTTAATATGTTGTGTTATTTTTAAGTATTTGTGAAATGAATTTAATTTATTTAATGAAATGAATAAAAAAAATGAAGGTGTAAGATGTGGGGCCTTAATGAAGAAGTTGAGGTTTGTTGTTTGGTGAGGAGGGGGTTTGTTGTGAAGAGGTGTTGGATGATGTGGCACATGTGAGACCCGAATGAATAGGGAAACCTCTTCATCTACACCTAGGGGGTGTTTGATAGCCTCTTAATGGCCTCACACTTATTCAGTCAGTGAGAAATGTTGTTTGATGGCTATTTTGTCTTCTCTGAACTATCCCAATAGGTGTTGAATCTCTAAGCATCGAATTTATGCAAAATGATACAGTGAGAGAAACGTTCCTTATATGTCATATGGGAGAGTCCCTTTTATAATAATTTTATACTCTATTTCTTGTTACAATAAATTATACATTTACAAAACTAGTTGTAGTCAACTTATATACATTTATTTTATCATGTCTCATTAAACGTAATTATTCATCAACACATGTACACAAATTATGACATCAACTCAAAATATTAACCATAGAATGAAGCTATAAGAACGTAAAAAGTCTAATTCATAAAATGTTATACATGAGTATTATGAAAAATAGTAATTAATAATTCAAATCATATGTTGTTTACAGTACTTATTCACAACACTTGTCAAACAATATGTGTCATTCAGATTCACTTTCATTCAGAGACTTTAAATCATTCAGAGCCTTCAAATCATTCAGCGCTAAATCATAATGTATTATCAAACAGCCCCTAGTGCTTTTACATATGAACAAATATTCGCTGCTTCATGCGAACACCTTTATCGTTTATTTATGTGAAGGGGGAGAAAAGTAAGAAAATATGTCTACATGAATTGCAAATTTCCATATCTATGTGAAAAGAAAAAAAGGCAAACTCAATGCTATTGTGATTAACGATTAACGATTAACAAACACTTTCATGCTCGTTTCTTTTTTTATATATAACGAAGGGAAGAAAAGTATAAAATACACCTGTAACAATTGCAAATTTCCAAAATTATGCTAATTGAATAAAAGGCAAACTCGATGCTAGTGTGATTGACGAACCGTTTTGTGCTTGTTCTTTCGTTTGTATAACAGAAAAGAACAGAAAAGTAAGAAATATATGTCTATAACACTAGCAAAATTTCAAGATTATGTGAAAAGAAAAAAAATAAGATTGAAAAGACCATGATATATTCTAATCACGGTAACTTTCAATCCATCTGATATAGAATGAATACATTTTCACTAATAAATTGAGAGTCACTTCACACACCCATCAATGTGGGACAAGTCCAAAACCAAAAACCAATAAAAACCGCAAGTATACATATTGTATTTTCATGGTTTTAAATTGGGTTATTTCTCCATATAGGTAATGAACTTTGAAAAATTTCCTATGTTATGTAATGAACTCTCAAAAATACTAAGTTAAGTAATGAAACTTATTGCAATCTGTAATGTTAGGTAATATGACCTTTTGGATGGCATGTCAGCTTGTTGGGCTCACTTGTATCCAGTTATAATTAAAAGATTTAATTACTTAAATGGGTATTTTGGTCTTTTCAAGTGTGTCTCTCTTTTAACCGGCCACCACCACTCCGGCCACCATCACCACCACTCCGGCCAACACCACCACCATCGCAATTGGTTCAAATGAGTTAGCAAAAAAAATTAAAATTAAAATTAAAAAAAAAATATAATAATAAGTTTTGTAATCATATATGTGATATGTGCGATGCAATGAACCTCCCAAATCATTTCGAAAGAAGTATTAAATTATTATAAAAATAAGTTTTGTAATCATATATAAACATACTAATTATGTATAATACTCGTGATGAATTTGAGAGTCAACATCAATTGCAAATGTGGTCACTTGAAAATTCCTCGCGCTTTTCTTTAGCAATTAGCGTGCCATGAAAACGAATTGGTTACCTGTGGATTAGATACGTGTCTACCAGGAACAGGGGATGCGACATGAAGAACCCCATTGCAACCGCTAAACGCATCACAAAGGCCTTCGTAATCGAGCAAGTCTGCCTTGAAAAGATGTAACCTCTTTCCACGACACCCTCATCATCATCAAAACCACCACGCCGCCAGAGATCTAGACACCATCATCATCATCAAAACCACCAGGACACCATCAAAACCACCACGACACAATCATCATCACAACCTCCACGCCGCTACATATCTGTATTTGAGTGTTGGATTTGAGTGTGATTATTATGAAGGATTGAAAGTTTTTTTTGTTGGTTATAGATCGGGGATTGGTGATTATTATGAAGGATTGAGTGTTGGATTTTTTGTTGGATTTGAGTGGTTGTTTAACTAGATGGAATAGATATGACAAATATACAATACCTTTCAACTTACTGGTTTAACAGGTCACCAATACCCAATATTACCTAACATTGAACAAAGATTAAAGTTTCATTACTTAACTTGGTATTTTTGAGAGTTTATTACTTAACATAAGAAATTTTTCAAAGTTCATTACCTATATAGAGACATAACCCTTTTAACTTTTAAATCAACGTTTCACCCTAATTGGTTTAGCAAGAACCAAAACCTAACCACTACATATTTCCACTATACCATTTTAAGAAATACATACCACATGAAGTTACGACTCATGCAATTTCTATATGAGATTTTTATGAATCTCTCGATTTATCATCACACTTGTTGGAGGTTTCCGATTCTGAAACAAGCACCTCATTTGATAAATATGTGCTTGACAAAAACTTTAACCAATTATTCTCATACAAAACATTATATAAAATATAAAAGTCATATTTTTCAACACAATCTTTTATGGTGTGAGAAATGATAAAGATGACACAAATTATGACTATTCTATGACTAAACTAGCATCTCAATATTTTATTAGTTTGTAAAAAATTGAATATTTTAATTGTAATATAATAGCGTGCAAGTTTAAAAATAAAGGTAGACAAGTTTTTAAATCAAAACCAATTCACCGGGTATTGAAACCCTTTACCCAAAAAAGAAGTTTTTAAATCAAAATCCTCTATCTTTTGACTTCATGTATGTAAGTTTTATCCCTTCATTTAATCAGCTAGATTTCTTTAATACATGCATAAAAGTAGGCCGATTAGGATTTATTTTATAAAAAGTTAACGCGTACACGCAAACAAGTGTTACCTTTACCACACCTATAGATACATACAAAAATAAATAAACATGCACACACATACTATTGTTGTTATAAATGATTGCCGTTATACGTGAGTAATCATATAATAAATAGTAAAAGATAATACTTTGTATCTTTCAAGTATTAGTAACATCATGTGAACAGTTTATGCTTGTTTCTAGAGAGAAAAAGAAAAGAAAAGAAAAGAAAGATGTTTATAAGAGCACCCGGTGCAAGGTCGCCGTTGGCATTCGCCGTCCGACGTGGAAGCCCCAACGGCGAGCCAAAGCTCGCCGCTACACCAAAAATGCCTCGCCGTTGCTCTTTGTTGGAGACTTCTTTGTGGCCACGACGAACAAGCTTTCTGACAAAAAGTGGGTATACGTTGGGTTCGCAGAAATGTTAAACGGATATATGACCGTTTGGTTTGCCGAAATATGCAACGGTTGTGTTTGTTTGTATTTTTTTCTCCCTTCACTCTTTTACATAAACACTATAAATACTAAACCCATTTTCTGACAAGCTTTTTGACAAAAAGTGGGTATACGTTGGGTTCGCAGAAATGTTAAGCGGATATATGACCGTTTGGTTTGCCGAAATATGCAACGGTTGTGTTTGTTTGTATTTTTTTTTTCTCCCTTCACTCTTTTACATAAACACTATAAATACTAAACCCATTTTCACTTATTTTCATTACATTTCAACAAACTAAACTAAAAATTTCTATACCTCTTCTCTAAATTAAAACAAAAATGTCTCAAAACCCGAACGAATGGGGCTATTTCACGAACCTCCTAATGTCAAATCAACGTCAATACGGGGGAGCCTCAAACTCTTCTACTCCCTCGACTCAAAGTCCAAACCCTTCACCGCCATACGGTTCGCAACCATTAAATCCGAATGAAATTTACCGTAACCAACAATATGTGTTTCAACAAGGATTCGCAAGTCAACAACAATTCAATTCGTCACCACAATTTTATAACCCGAATCAACCATCCACGTTTCCTCCATCACAAACATCACAACCACCACAACCATCACAACCATCTCAAGGTACGTTTAAAGTACCTAAGGCACACGATATAATTCGCAAGAGACAAGCAAGAGTAACTCAGAAATACCAAAGTATCGACCGCGAAGATGACGAATAAAATGTTTAATTTTCATATTAGTGTCGTATGTTTTTTTTCTTCGTATTGTATGCGTTTTTTTTTTCCCGTATTGTATGTGTCTTTTTTTTTTTCCTCGTATCGTATTTTTTTTCCGGTATTGTAACTTTCTGATTTAATGAAATAAAATTAGCATGTTGTGTTATTTTTAAGTAATTGTGGAATGAATTTAATTAATTTAATGAAATGAATAAAAAAAAATGTGTAAGATGTGAGGCCCTAATGGGGAAGTTGAGGTTTGTTGTTTGGTGAGGAGGGAGTTTGTTGTGAAGAGTTGAAGTTGAGGCGTTGGATGATGTGGCAGGAGTGGGACCCGAATGGGGAAAAGAGGCTTACCATCTACACCTTGTGCTCTAACAGAAAATTCAAATAAAGGAGGATTACAACTGCGCCAATTAGCTTTATTATTACAACAATATTAAGTACTCTATTAGATGCAAATTCAAAGAAAGAAGAATTACAACGGCGCCAATTAGCTTTATTATTACAACAATATTAAGTATTAATGCAACAACCTTCCAATCAACTTAATTTAGGGGAAAGAAAATGAAAAGATCGAATATGAAAAATGCTAGAAATGCAGCCATCGCAATTAACTTTATTGTATAATGCTATTAATTGCGAGACAAAGAAAATGAAAAGATCGAATATGAAAAATGCTAGAAATGCAGCCATCGCAATTAACTTTATTGTATAATGCTATTAATTGCGAGACTTACTGCACTATTTAAGTACTCTATTAGATGCAAATTGAAAGAAAGAAGAATTACAACGGTCCCAATTAGCGCCAATTAGCTTTATTATTACAACAATATTAAGTATTAATGCAACAACCTTCCAATCAACTTAATTTAGGGGAAAGAGAATGAAACGATCGAACATGAAAAATGCTAGAAATGCAGCCATCGCAATTAACTTTATTGTATAATGCTATTAATTGCGAGACAAAGAAAATGAAAAGATCGAATATGAAAAATGCTAGAAATGCAGCCATCGCAATTAACTTTATTGTATAATGCTATTAATTGCGAGACTTACTGCACTATTTAAGTACTCTATTAGATGCAAATTGAAAGAAAGAAGAATTACAACGGCGCCAATTAGCGAATATAAAAAATGCTAGAAATGCAGCCATCGCAATTAACTTTATTGTATAATGCTATTAATTGCGAGACTTACACCTTGCACAAGTTTGTATGAATACATTTTCATAATAAAGTAAAATTCACTTTGAACACCCACCGATGTGGGACAAAAGCATAAACCTTATAAATAAAACCTCTAATTTAACACTGAGAGAAGATAAGCCCATATTACTGCTGGTAAAAAATCCAACTAGCAAAGGTGGTGATTTTGTACTATGACGATGTCATGATTTTGGCAGATTGAAGTCCAAACATTAAGATTGATCAATTGAACAGTTGTGACATGAACACATAGTAATCATTTTCAACAACATTAGTTCACTCTTTCGTGTGTCAGGATCTAGTCTTTCCAAGCATATAGAGCCACCAGAAACAACAAAACTATGCTAAACTCCGTGACAACATGCACTCAACACAAAGGGCCACTGAATGGATCCACAATAATTATGATTTATATCAGGGAACACCGGCAAGAAAGAAAAGAGCAGATCCAAAGACAGAAATCTACAGCTATCGTCTATCCAAGTGTACAGAAGCTTAATTTAATGTATGAAAATGTGACTTTCTATCCAATGAAACACAATCAAACAGCACAATGACATATGCCGGCAGCTCATTGGGGGTCATCAATGAGGCTGAATTTTTTCTCTCTTGCTTTCGATCGTTACCTTTTTCCTAGTATCAAAATCCACTCCCTCCAGATCAAACACAGTTCCTAAATACCCGTACAAGATTCTCTCTTTCTCCCCTGTCCTCTTATCCAACTTCACAAAGTTAGGATCTTTTTCGTCATCTTTCCCTGGTCTGAATGAGGACTGTATTGAAGCCCAAGAAGTGCGCCCGTGCTTTTGTTTCTCAAAGAAATCTGCAAGCCTCATGGCATCTCTTAAACCAGAAGGATCACTAGCAAACTTGACAACAGTTGTTCCCATGTGCCCTTCTCTACCGTACATTGACTTGGACTTTCCCGTGGTGAATCCAAAATCTGAAGAGAGTAATAACCCAAGGTTCAGAAAAACTTTATCAACAGTCTCACTTTCCTAACTATTTGATGAATCACAAATGCTTTAATGCGAATAGAAAAGATGATGACAACTAATAACAAAAAAGTAAACAGAATTTGGACCACGAAAACGTCACCAAGATCCATATAGAAGGAACTAAAGCCAAATTTGAATGATTCCA